>CM051237.1:316119432-317612760 GCA_027917425.1 Gastrophryne carolinensis
ATGCTAGGGCTTTCTTCGATTTTAGCGCTACACAGGCTGCTGGCACTTATGCTAACTGTAGAGTTGGCACACATTTGACCATTCCCATATGTCTGGTATTTTTAAAAGAGTGAAGTTTGTTACAGGCAATTTCACTGCATGCTAATATCCAGGGACATATATGGCTGCCCCTATTTACACTGCGGACTTTAACTGTTGGTCCACTTTAATGTTTAGGTCACACATAGCAGGCTGAAAGCTGCAATGCCCAGTTGATTGCAATAATCATTACACTTCAAATAGATAAAGTAGAGGGAAAATTAGTATTGAAATAGAGAGAGGAACACAGAGGTAAAAACAAAGAGTAAGAAAAGAAATGGAAAATTTTGCATCTCTGCTCGATCAGCACCAGAACACAGGCTGTTTTCTCATACAACTTGCTAAAGATGCTAGCCTTTACCTCCTCCAGGGACACAAATTGTCATTTCCAAGCTTTTGCAATTGCTTGTTTTGCTCCCATCAGGATAAAAATAAGTAGCCTATTTTGTTTATTGTTAAGTTTAGGCAGTTTTTGGTGAAGCATCACCACCTCAGGTCTTTCTGGTATCGAGAAGCCCAGCACCTGGAAAGCCATCCTGGGGACCCGAAATCAAAATCTGGTGAGCATTGGACAAGACCACCATGTGTGCATCCCCCCCCCCCCCCCCCCCCGATCCACATCCTCTAAAGCAAGTGTTCGGGTAAGCAGGATGGAATTTGTGAATGCGGCTAGATACCAGCGAAGCAGAAGCTTGTAGGCTGACTCTGTAGTAAGGACATTGATTGAATAATTAGCAGCTGTGGACCAGGTAGCTATCCATTCAATCTGTGTCCTATTTTCTTGAAAATCAGCCAGCCTCCCAATCCTTCGCGTATTTGTGGTTTAGATGATTGGGGAAGTCATTTAGGGCAGAATAAAGAATTGAAATGAGGTTTACCGGGGGTAAAAGGATTTTTGACACATACATTATGGATTCAAAAGAGGACCATTTTCTGTATGTAGTGCCCAAGTTTGTTAGTAGTTGGGAGTACCAGAACCACTCCACCTACAGGAAGTTATACTTATTTATGAGGGCATCAAAGGTGATCATTTCCTCCTCTGTTGGTAGGTGGTGTATTTTAAGTATCCCCCACTGGTTCCATACAGAGAAAGTGGACCTATTGATCATAGCGTTATTCCGTAGATTATTTTACAGAATTTTACCGAATTCCATACTGCCAGAGAATGGAGTTTGATGCAAGAAGAATAGTCAGATATTTCACAGAACCAAGGGACCACTTAAACTAAAAGTTTCAAGACCAGCTACTACATCACCTGGCAGCATGAGATTCAGTGCTTTTGATTTGCTAATTTCAAGGCCATAAATGTTATTGAACTGTTTTAGGGTAGTGAATAGGATGGGCAATGTGGTAGTAGTGTAGAATAGAGTACAGTAGAGAATCATCTGTGAATAGTGCCAATTTATGTGTCACCCTGCTGCTACCTATATGCCCTCAATGTTGATGCTATGACAAATGGCTTGGGCCAGGGGCTCAGTTGAACAGAATTGGTGACAAAGGGCACCCCTGTCTAGTTACCCTTTCCACTTTAAAGGGGCCAGATGTGAAGCCAGAATATCTGACTCTTACTGAGGGAGACTCAAAAAGTGCCTGGATCCATTTCAGTTGCTCCCGGAATCCCCACCTCCACAAGACATAAAAGAGATATTCCCAGGACAAATTGGTAAGAGTTTTTTTTAATTCCATGTGTACTGTATATATATATGTAATATCTACCATATTTATGTGGATATTTATTACTAGACCATTTTTTGTAATTGTGCTTTAATCGTTTAACAGCCAGCCTACTAAAAGAATTTGTCCCCCTCTTTTGCCAGACAGTTTTTTTTAGCATTTTGCACTATACGGTTGATTCAGAGAGACATCAAAAGACTTTAGTTTTTATGCCGTTCTGTATTTTTAAAAAAATTTTCCTGCTCTCGTATGAGTGTACGAGCGATTCTAAGAATGCATTGCAAGCCTTCTGTAAAGTCTTCGTCCGTTCGTATGCCAACGAGAATGTAATTTTCCAGCTTTCGTTTTCCATTTTTGTTACAACGTAGGCTTCTGTTTTTGCCCTTTTTCCATCATCTCCTCCCACGAATCATTTACGTTTCCCGTTAGATTCTGTTTTCCTTTTAGAATAAATAATCGTCCAGACGAAAATCCTTACGATCTTACGCCTGTGCACTACAAACTTAACTCAATGTGCTCGCCTACATATTCGGTTCACTCACTTCTGCTACAATGCTTAGCTAAATCACTTCGCGGTCATGTTCTTCTTGCATTTCTCACCCCTAAAACTTACCCAAATCACTTCACGCTCTCGTTCTTCTTGCATTTCTCACCCCTAAAACTTACCCAAATCACTTCGCGGTCATGTACTTCTTGCATTTCTCACCCCTAAAACTTACCCAAATCACTTCGCGGTCATGTTCTTCTTGCATTTCTCACCCCTAAAACTTACCAAAATCACTTCGCGGTCATGTTCTTCTTGCATTTCTCACCCCTAAAACTTACCCAAATCACTTCGCGGTCATGTTCTTCTTGCATTTCTCACCCCTAAAACTTACCCAAATCCCTTCGCGGTCGTGTTCTTCTTCCATTTCTCACCCCTAAAACTTACTCAAATCCCTTCGCGGTCGTGTTCTTCTTCCATTTCTCACCCCTAAAACTTACCCAAATCACTTCGCGGTCATGTTCTTCTTCCATTTCTCACCCCTAAAACTTACCCAAATCACTTCGCGGTCATGTTCTTCTTCCATTTCTAACCCCTAAAACTTACACAAATCACTTCGCGGTCATGTGAATCTTGCATTTCTCACCCCTAAAACTTACCCAAATCACTTTGCGGTCATGTTCTTCTTCCATTTCTCACCCCTAAAACTTACACAAATCACTTCGCGGTCATGTGAATCTTCATCTCTAAATATTTCTTGGCCCATTCATTTTGTGTTAATGTATTTTGTAAATGAAATGACACTTTTTTTTTGTTTTTAATCGCAAATGCCAGTTTTTGTTGGGCTTTTTTTTTTTAAATTGTTGGTTTAAAAATGTAACAACTTTTTTTTTTTATTAATAAAATAGAAAATATTAAAATTGTTAATTTTTAAAAATGTAAAACAAATAAAAAACTATAAAGATAGCAATGGCAGGACCCAGAACATTAGTCTTCATCTGTGGTCCCCAACGAGTCGCGCAGCTCCTGCATGTCGGCCACCAACGCAAGAACCCTTGCACTCATTTCATCCACTCTGGCACGTGTGGTTCCTGAATAAAAAACAAAAAAACATTATTTGTTGGCAAATACATGTTTCTCAGCGGGGGGTGGAATGTTTTTAGGTGGCAAGCTAACTCATGACGCCATATGTAATTATGCTAAGTAATTAATCTAAGGAAGAGGGCATATGTCATTATGCTAAGTAATTAATCTAAGGAAGAGGGCATATGTCATTATGCTAATGCCATTGACTATGGCTTTAGGTATCTTGGTGATCATGTCAATTCCCACATACTCAAAATAATGACATTACAATTTACTTCATTGCCATCGCCTGCTTCGGGGCCACCCTCGGTTCTGGGACCTGCCACTGCTGGGAAGTTGAGGCTGTAGAGACATGTCAAATAGGGTCACTTCTAATGTCTGAGTCAACAGTAAGCAAATGACAATTTGAATGTGTGTGTGACACCAACCTTCTACATGTGCCTCCTGGGCCTGATCTGCTGCAGTCCCTGCTCCAGATCCTTCACCCGCTACCGAATTATCTAGAAAAAGAGATTAAGGGAATCAGCTTTTGTTTAAATAGCATGTATGTGTGTGGGGTTACATTAAGAGTCACATACCAGAGGCTAATGGCTCCGTCGCTTGGTACGACTCCCTGCCCACGCTGTGACGCCCCTCCTCTGTAGAAAGGTCCAGGGGCTGGTCAGAGGCCGCTACAGAGGAGGGGTAGGAACGTCGCCCTGGAGATCCACCACCTTCAATTGCTGCTGCAGATTCATGCAGCACTGGTTGGCCTGGTCGGTACTCCATTTCCAACACTAGAAAAGAAAAGCATTTATAAATAAAGGCCTACCTTCTGTATTATGTACATCTAGAATGCAATCGCTATGTACTTACTTGGGAAATGGAGCCCGAAAAATCGCCGCACCCGGGGCATGTGGAGCCGTTTCAGGTCCGACCAATGCTGCATGATCTGCATATGGGTGAAGGTGGTGTCCGTCTCCTGCTGGATCCTGGAAACGATCTCCAGGACGACGGTCCTCTTCTCAAAAGAGTTGGGCAGGTAGTCGTACCTGCGCTGAAGCATCGTCTAAAAAACAAAAAATAAATATAGTTGTTAGATCAAACTGCATACAAATATCTGTCACAATTAGATCAGTTGACTAAATGACATTCCCAGACACATTTCTAGCCTCAAACTATCCTTCTAGATGTTAGTGAGTTGATTCGCACATGTGCGCACCTCTGTTTGGCACGGATTTAGACAAACTTTTAAAGATAACTGTTTCTTCCTGTGCTTCCTTAAGGCCTAGGCATGCATTTAGATGGCAAATCAAAGTCCTTACAATACACTTATGAGCATAATCAGCTCTTCTTGTTGGCGGGTGAAGATCGTGGGTGTCATCTTTCTTCTTGTCCGCAGTAGATAAGTAATGCCCCAGCGGTTTCCAGGTTCCGCACGGCCGTACGCACGCGAACGCATAAGCATCATACGCAGGCGTTAGGATTTAAAGGGTCCTGGACACACAGCTCATTCTCTTTGAGATTTTCAACATGCAAGCTAAAAAAGCCCTTGGTAAGGCCACAACAGCCAAGGAGGCCACCAGCAAAAGGCCACAGCGGCCTGAGGAGCCTTCTTCACGTCCGACCACTCGGTCCCAAATACCAACTCCGAAGGTGTGGGAAATGCGCAGCCACAGTGGCCAACCCAAGGCGACATTACCCACCAAGTTCGCTAAACCCAAACCAACCAGCAAAGCCAAGGATGGAGTGGCTAAGAAGAAGCCAACAACAAAGCAGGCAGGTACGCCCGCAAGAAAGGCCACTAAGAGGGTGAGAAGCCCCAGCCCCCCAAAAAAACCCTCCCCTCCTCCCCGGCCTAGCACATCCCTTCAGAAAGAACACTCCACTGGCAAGGCCAGTAAGAGCCCAGGCCCAGAAGCCCCAACCTAGCCAGCTCTGCATCTCCTGAGCCACGTGTGAAATGCACCCATGGCCATGGAACCACTAGTGTTAAGGCCACCAAGAGCCACAGGCCAAGAAGCCCCAGCCCAGCCAGCTCTGCATCTCCTGAGCCACGTGGGAAACGCACCCATGGCCATGGAACCCCTAGTGGCAAGGCCACCAAGAGCCACAGGCCCAGAAGCCCCAGCCCAGCCAGCTCTGCATCTCCTGAGCCACGTGCAAGTACCTCCCAGGGGCATGGAACCACAAGTGGCAAGGGCACAAAGAGGCACAGGGCCAGAAGCACCACACCCTCAAGCACACCCTCTCCTCCTCTGCCACATTTGCCACCGGCACAGGAGGCAACCAACTATCCATATGCCACATCCACGCCTGGAAGTTCTGTGGCCACCCAGGCAAGGACCCCCAGTCCATTTGCAAGTCCAGTCCATTCGTTCTCAAGCCACGTGTTCAACATTTCAAAACAACAGAGCCAGCCTAGAATGCCCCCCGAATTGCCTACATACAGTGATGAGCCCGAACAGCAAGCAATAGGCCGAACATTGCGGCGAGGACAATTGAGTGGTAGGTTTGGTGAGGCCCAAACTCTTGCATTGGCAAGTGGGCTCACCCTCCATTATGACGAGCTATATGGGCGAAAATCTAAATCTACAAGCAAATTGCGAAAAAATGAAATCTTGGAGGAGCTCACCAGACAGGTCAATGCAGCGGGGGAGGAGCTTAAAGATGTGGAGCAGATACAGCGCAAAATTTCTAACCTGAAGTATGCTGCACGGAAGAAAGAAAATAAACGGCGCAATTACAATTACAGGTACATATTTGAGTTGCGCATTTGTCTGCTTGTTGTATTGTCCATTCTAGGGTTGCTCATTATGAGCTTCCCAAATTGTGCGACCCTTATACCCCCTATCTAATCAACTTTCCATGTGGGTACATAATCGAGACATATATAACATTCTTTTAAGTAGATTTATGGGTTAGGTAACCCATGTTCAAAATTAGTCTCTGATTATAACCACACTATGGTCTATTTAAAAATTATTGAGCTTTTATTCACATTTTACATATAAAAATACAAAAATACGTTCATGAGACTACACAAATTCATACATCAAGTTATACAAGTATTCTTGGCACTAAATTTACTTCTAGTAAGTATTTGTTCACCGTTGCTAAAGAAATACCTCACAGGTGGGCAGACATGTTTCGCCTTGTTGAATAGGCTTTATCAATGCCCCTTCACCTGGGTAGAAACATAGTACAGTGTGTAAGGCCAGATATGTTTACATGTACAACTCACTTGCAAGTCTCAATAATTTTATACATTTACACATTGTTGTATACATCCTTTTTTGCACCTTATTGGATGAGCCGTATGCATATGTTCACATATACCTAATTTGTGCTATGTTAAACAAACCAACCATAAATAGACAGTAATATACCTCATTTAGAGTTTCCTTTCGCTTCTGTTGTCTTTTTTATCCAACTTATGGTTGTTCCTGGGAAAGGTCTGATCACCCTCTTTCATCATTGCGGCCATGCCAGAGACCATGTGATTTTTACCTATGTATTGTACTGTTCCTTTAAGAGGGCTTTAATAGCTTTTCCTAGGTGGAATTTAAGGCTTGTCATTAGTTTTCATTACTTATTGTTTCTTTCTAAGCCTCTGTCTTATGTTGGCCTTACCTCTAATGGTTTATGCCTGTTCCATGAGGATATGCATATATGGTGTGTTTTTTTTGGTTATCCCTGTCCCACCACGTCACCGCAGGCCTCCACCCGCCGCTGGGTTATCCACCTGTCCTCTTTGAAGGAAAGGAGAGGTTGTATAGTCTCTTGCTAGTAACTTTTTTGCCTCCTAATGAGGTATTGTATATGCTTCGTTTTTATAATAGTATCTCAAAACTCTTACCTTGTGCGTGCAGCTGGGGCGTGGGGGAATGAAAATTCTCCCTTTCTGTACTGTTGTTTAGGCGGCTTGCTCGCCCACCATCCATACCTGCCTACGCTCCCCCGGTGATGGTCCTTTATGCGCCCAGCTCTGGGCGCGCCCCACACCACCTCCGGTTAGAAAACCGGATGTGATGTAATGCGCTCCAGCAGCTGGTGCGCAAATCGTGCCTCTCCGGCGTTTCCGCCGGAGATGACGCAGCGCATCACCGCACAGTTTACAAGGAGTGCTGTGAGGCTCCATTTTGTTGGAGACCTCACTGTGCGCATCCGTCCGTGCTCTCTCCTAGCTCTCTTATTTGGAGATGTTTTGAATAAGATGTTAGTTCATATTCTTATACTCCGTTTCTATATCCCTATCTCAGTTTCACATTATATTATATAGTGTGGAAGTTCCACTTAGCCTTTCCAGCATGTGGGCACCTTGCATATCATATGTTCTGGTGGTAGCCAGTTCTTAGAGGTGTATTATACAATTCTCTTATTGTGGAATACTTGCTATGCGTCTTAGTATTATACAATTCTCTTATTGTGGAATACTCTTTTATACAATTCTCTTATTGTGGAATACTTGCTATGCGTCTTAGTATATCTTATTAGTGAGTCAGAGCACTAGATGTAAACTGGAACTGCTTCAAGGAGAGTAATTTAATGTCAAAGAGCCTATCATCTCTTATCGTACTATTTATTTGTATATTTATGGTTTTTTGGCAGTATGGGCCCTAAGATGCGCAGTGGGTTAAATCTGCCATCAATTATTCAATGAAGTTCTAAATGCTGGGTGTCTAGTCAGACCGTTCTCAGTTTACAACCATGTATATATGCATTAATTTTGTAATATTGTTATACCGTGTTTTTTGACATATTAACATACAGAGGTTAGTTATCATATTGATGCATCATACAATGAATTCTTCATTATTCTTGTCCCCTCTTCCCCCTCCCCCCTCTCCCCCCCCCCCCCCCCCCCCCCCGGAACGCCCCAAATGCTCCACTATCCCCTTCCGATACCAATTACTACTATAAGAATGGGGCAAAACTCATTGTATCATTCAATCCTGGATACCTCGTTGCCCCCAATCTATATATCCATTTTGTCTCTAACTGTAATGTTGTTTTCTCTATATTCCCGCCACGTTGGGATGCGTGTATCCGGTCTAGACCGAAAACTTTTAGGGAACTCGGGTCCTTATTGTGGTGTAGGGCAAAATGGCGAACCACTGGTAGTTTCTGGTTACCACTTTTGATGTTGTATTGATGTTCATAGATCCGCCTTTTTAATTGGCGGTTTGTTTTTCCTACATAGTAACACCCGCACCCACATGTTAATAAATAGACTACATTGGTTGTTTGACAATTCACGAAATGCCTAGCTTTAAATTCCCCTTTATTTGTGACTACTACTGATGGACCGGCTTGGATGTAGCGACATGTGCTGCATCCTCCGCACTGATATGTGCCTTTTAGTTTACAACAATCTTTTTTCAGATTGGTATTGTAATGACTGTGGACCAGACGGTCTCTGATGTTCTGAGATCGTCTGAAAATGATCTTCGGTTTTTTGGGTAAGAATGTTCTTAAGTATGGATCGTTTAATAGGATTTTCCAATGCCTTTCCAATATCTGACGTATTTTCCCATGTGATGGAGTGTACGTTAAGATTAGGGCAGGGCCCTGTTGGCTTTTAGATTTTTTTGGGTTATACAAAAGTGTCTGTCTCTCTGATTTTAGTGCTTTTTTATATGCTGCCTTCAGGGTAGATTGTTTATATCCCCTATCAGCCAGTCTGTCACGTATTACCCTAGCTTCTTCTTGGAAGGATTCCATCGTGCTGCAATTACGCCGTGCACGTAAATATTCCCCGTACGGGATACTATTTAGTAGATGTGATGGATGAGAGCTGCTTGCTCTTAATGTTGTATTTGCCGCGGTATCCTTTCTATACAAGGTTGTTGAAATGTGGCCTGACGTATCCTTACTAATAGTTATGTCTAAAAAGGTGACTTTTGTTTGACTATAGGTACATGTGAATTTTAGATTAGCTGCATTTTTATTTAGTAGCTGCACAAACTCATCCAGTTCCTGCTTCGGCCCCTCCCATATGACCAGAATGTCATCAATGTATCTGTGCCACGCAACGGCGTGGCACAGATACTTGGCCAGTTCATCCTCAGCCCACAACCCCCTCTCCCACCAGCCCAGGTACAGGTTGGCGAACGATGGGGCACATGTCGTCCCCATCGCCGTCCCCTGCACCTGGTGGTACAGCTGGTTTTTGAAGAGAAAGAGGTTGTGGGTGAGGATGAAGTTGAGGAGCCGAAGCAGGAAGAGGTTATGGTTGTGTCTATCCAATTCTAATTCGTTTAGGAAGACTTCCACTGCCTGGAGCCCCTTCTTGTGTGGGATGCTGGAGTATAGGGCCTCCACGTCCAGGGTCACCAGGTAGGTCTCGGGACTCACCCAGATACCATCAAGGACACGGACAATGTGGCCCGTGTCCTTGACGTATGAGGGCAAACTCATCACCAGGGGCTGCAAGTGATGGTCCACATATCGGCTGGCGTTTTCCGTAAGGGCCCCCATGCCCGAGACGATAGGACGTCCTGGTGGATTCCCCACTGATTTATGCACTTTTGGTAGTGCGTAAAAAGTAGGTATTTTGGGGCATGGGGACTCCAGGAAGCCAGCCGTGTGGGCATCAATTACGCCCTGTTGGTGTGCCTGGTGAATGAGGTTGTGGTAGTCCCGAGCATCGCCGGCGAGCCTGGACGTGGAGGCCCTGGCATACCAGTCTTTGTTGTCCAATATACGCATACACATTTTCTCATATTGGTCAGTAGACATGACCACTATATTTCCTCCCTTGTCCGCAGGTTTTATAATTATTTGATGGTTGGTTTCTAGTTGTTTCAAGGCGGTTCTTAAATCATCACTTAGGTTAGAGGGGAATTGCTTTCCTTTTGACAAATGTTCTATGTCTGATATCACCATATTGGTAAAGGTTGCCACGTTATGATTTAGTCCTAGTGGGGGATAATAACTAGAGGCTTTCTTAAATTTAACCTCTTTCTTTTCACTGGTTATTAGGCCTGCCACTTCCTGTGCTAAGTCCCTCATGTCTTGCTCTAACTGTTCCTCAGAGGGAATATTTTTGTCTCTATCTTCTCCATCCTTGGGCATAAACTGAAATTTACATATCATTTTTCTGGAAAAGAGATGAGGGTCCTTGATGGTTTCAAACGTATCCATCCCCTTTGAGGGGCAAAAGTTTAAGCCTAATTTTAGTAGTCTATTCTGATCTTCTGTTAGGGTATGATGTGATAAGTTTATTATATCTTGTTTCTCCTCCCTTTCTTTGTTGTCCCCCTCTGCTATTTTTGGTGGGGGTCGGGAAATAGAGTCCATTTTTTTATTGGTTGGGCAGAACCCTGATATCCGCTTTCGATTTGCTTTCCTCCGTGCGTTTCTGCGTTTGTTTTGTGTTCTCCTAAAAAACTTTGCCTATCATTGCCCCTTTCGTCCAGGCTCGCCGGCGATGCCCGGGACTACCACAACCTCATTCACCAGGCACACCAACAGGGCGTAATTGATGCCCACACGGCTGGCTTCCTGGAGTCCCCATGCCCCAAAATACCTACTTTTTACGCACTACCAAAAGTGCATAAATCAGTGGAGAATCCACCAGGACGTCCTATCGTCTCGGGCATGGGGGCCCTTACGGAAAACGCCAGCCGATATGTGGACCATCACTTGCAGCCCCTGGTGATGAGTTTGCCCTCATACGTCAAGGACACGGGCCACATTGTCCGTGTCCTTGATGGTATCTGGGTGAGTCCCGAGGCCTACCTGGTGACCCTGGACGTGGAGGCCCTATACTCCAGCATCCCACACAAGAAGGGGCTCCAGGCAGTGGAAGTCTTCCTAAACGAATTAGAATTGGATAGACACAACCATAACCTCTTCCTGCTTCGGCTCCTCAACTTCATCCTCACCCACAACCTCTTTCTCTTCAAAAACCAGCTGTACCACCAGGTGCAGGGGACGGCGATGGGGACGACATGTGCCCCATCGTTCGCCAACCTGTACCTGGGCTGGTGGGAGAGGGGGTTGTGGGCTGAGGATGAACTGGCCAAGTATCTGTGCCACGCCGTTGCGTGGCACAGATACATTGATGACATTCTGGTCATATGGGAGGGGCCGAAGCAGGAACTGGATGAGTTTGTGCAGCTACTAAATAAAAATGCAGCTAATCTAAAATTCACATGTACCTATAGTCAAACAAAATTCACCTTTTTAGACATAACTATTAGTAAGGATACGTCAGGCCACATTTCAACAACCTTGTATAGAAAGGATACCGCGGCAAATACAACATTAAGAGCAAGCAGCTCTCATCCATCACATCTACTAAATAGTATCCCGTACGGGGAATATTTACGTGCACGGCGTAATTGCAGCACGATGGAATCCTTCCAAGAAGAAGCTAGGGTAATACGTGACAGACTGGCTGATAGGGGATATAAACAATCTACCCTGAAGGCAGCATATAAAAAAGCACTAAAATCAGAGAGACAGACACTTTTGTATAAACCAAAAAAATCTAAAAGCCAACAGGGCCCTGCCCTAATCTTAACGTACACTCCATCACATGGGAAAATACGTCAGATATTGGAAAGGCATTGGAAAATCCTATTAAACGATCCATACTTAAAGTGGACCAACACCCAGGATTTTGACTATCCTGGGTCTTGGTCCACTTCGGTGGGGCACCCCCGATCGGGGTGCCCCGCTGTGTGAAACCCCCCCGAACCCCCCGAACAACTCACCTCTCCCCGCTCCCAGCGCCGACGTACAAGGTAAGACCTTGAACGTCTAAGCGGCGGCGGCCGCCGCCGCCTCCCTTGCGTCACTTTGAACGCGCGCGCCCCCGCGCCGGCCATTCGCAGACGGCCGGCGCGGAGGCGCGCACGCCTACAGGGGCGCGAGGGAGGCGGCGGCGGCCGGCCGCCGCCGAAGATAAGGTAGGTGGGTTGGGGTGTTTGGGGGGGGTTTCACCCCGCGGGACATCCCGATCTCGGATGTCCCGCGGGGTGGGGGGTGATCGGCCCGGGAATCTTATAGATTCCCGGGCCGATCACCCCTGGGTGTTGGTCCACTTTAAGAACATTCTTACCCAAAAAACCGAAGATCATTTTCAGACGATCTCAGAACATCAGAGACCGTCTGGTCCACAGTCATTACAATACCAATCTGAAAAAAGATTGTTGTAAACTAAAAGGCACATATCAGTGCGGAGGATGCAGCACATGTCGCTACATCCAAGCCGGTCCATCAGTAGTAGTCACAAATAAAGGGGAATTTAAAGCTAGGCATTTCGTCAAACAACCAATGTAGTCTATTTATTAACATGTGGGTGCGGGTGTTACTATGTAGGAAAAACAAACCGCCAATTAAAAAGGCAGATCTATGAACATCAATACAACATCAAAAGTGGTAACCAGAAACTACCAGTGGTTCGCCATTTTGCCCTACACCACAATAAGGACCCGAGTTCCCTAAAAGTTTTCGGTCTAGACCGGATACACGCATCCCAACGTGGCGGGAATATAGAGAAAACAACATTACAGTTAGAGACAAAATGGATATATAGATTGGGGGCAACGAGGTATCCAGGATTGAATGATACAATGAGTTTTGCCCCATTCTTATAGTAGTAATTGGTATCGGAAGGGGATAGTGGAGCATTTGGGGCGTTCCGGGGGGGGGGGGGGGGGGGAGGGGGAGAGGGGGGAGGGGGAAGAGGGGACAAGAATAATGAAGAATTCATTGTATGATGCATCAATATGATAACTAACCTCTGTATGTTAATATGTCAAAAAACACGGTATAACAATATTACAAAATTAATGCATATATACATGGTTGTAAACTGAGAACGGTCTGACTAGACACCCAGCATTTAGAACTTCATTGAATAATTGATGGCAGATTTAACCCACTGCGCATCTTAGGGCCCATACTGCCAAAAAACCATAAATATACAAATAAATAGTACGATAAGAGATGATAGGCTCTTTGACATTAAATTACTCTCCTTGAAGCAGTTCCAGTTTACATCTAGTGCTCTGACTCACTAATAAGATATACTAAGACACATAGCAAGTATTCCACAATAAGAGAATTGTATAAAAGAGTATTCCACAATAAGAGAATTGTATAATACTAAGACGCATAGCAAGTATTCCACAATAAGAGAATTGTATAATACACCTCTAAGAACTGGCTACCACCAGAACATATGATATGCAAGGTGCCCACATGCTGGAAAGGCTAAGTGGAACTTCCACACTATATAATATAATGTGAAACTGAGATAGGGATATAGAAACGGAGTATAAGAATATGAACTAACATCTTATTCAAAACATCTCCAAATAAGAGAGCTAGGAGAGAGCACGGACGGATGCGCACAGTGAGGTCTCCAACAAAATGGAGCCTCACAGCACTCCTTGTAAACTGGCCGGTGATGCGCTGCGTCATCTCCGGTGGAAACGCCGGAGAGGCACGATTTGCGCACCAGCTGCTGGAGCGCATTACATCACATCCGGTTTTCTAACCGGAGGTGGTGTGGGGCGCGCCCGGAGCTGGGCGCATAAAGGACCATCACCGGGGGAGCGTAGGCAGGTATGGATGGTGGGCGAGCAAGCCGCCTAAACAACAGTACAGAAAGGGAGAATTTTCATTCCCCCACGCCCCAGCTGCACGCACAAGGTAAGAGTTTTGAGATACTACTATAAGAACGAAGCATATACAATACCTCATTAGGAGGCAAAAAAGTTACTAGCAAGAGACTATACAACCTCTCCTTTCCTTCAAAGAGGACAGGTGGATAACCCAGCGGCGGGTGGAGGCCTGCGGTGACGTGGTGGGACAGGGATAACCAAAAAAAACACACCATATATGCATATCCTCATGGAACAGGCATAAACCATTAGAGGTAAGGCCAACATAAGACAGAGGCTTAGAAAGAAACAATAAGTAATGAAAACTAATGACAAGCCTTAAATTCCACCTAGGAAAAGCTATTAAAGCCCTCTTAAAGGAACAGTACAATACATAGGTAAAAATCACATGGTCTCTGGCATGGCCGCAATGATGAAAGAGGGTGATCAGACCTTTCCCAGGAACAACCATAAGTTGGATAAAAAAGACAACAGAAGCGAAAGGAAACTCTAAATGAGGTATATTACTGTCTATTTATGGTTGGTTTGTTTAACATAGCACAAATTAGGTATATGTGAACATATGCATACGGCTCATCCAATAAGGTGCAAAAAAGGATGTATACAACAATGTGTAAATGTATAAAATTATTGAGACTTGCAAGTGAGTTGTACATGTAAACATATCTGGCCTTACACACTGTACTATGTTTCTACCCAGGTGAAGGGGCATTGATAAAGCCTATTCAACAAGGCGAAACATGTCTGCCCACCTGTGAGGTATTTCTTTAGCAACGGTGAACAAATACTTACTAGAAGTAAATTTAGTGCCAAGAATACTTGTATAACTTGATGTATGAATTTGTGTAGTCTCATGAACGTATTTTTGTATTTTTATATGTAAAATGTGAATAAAAGATCAATAATTTTTAAATAGACCATAGTGTTGTTGTATTGTCCACAATTTCCTAAATTATCAAACCTATATTTTTCAGCGTACAAACTGGCGGAGGCTTCCCCACAAAATTACAGTTTACATGAGCTGAGGAGTTGGTGCTGGCGTGGATACACCCCGTGGAATTAGAGCGCCTCTCAGGCCGACGGGACACGGACATCCCTACCATTCCTGCAGGTTAGTAATGTTAGTGGGTCTGTGAAATGTTTTAAACGTGTAAAATGAGGCTCACAGGCATATATGAACACATGCCCCTAGGGAGTGGCTTGTAGGGGAGGTTACAGTTTTAGCAGGGTGTTTAATGTCTGCGGAATGTTCAGTTTAAAATTTTGCAGGCCATACACGACCTTGGACAGTATTTATGGTCACTATTAAAGTCTTTATATTCGCAAAGCACTGCCTGTTATGTGTTATTCTACTCAACCATATCCAACACTTCCTTCTTTGTCTTTAGTCCACTTGTGTTTTAGCTGTGCTTTGGTCTCAAATACTTGATCAGGGGTCAGGGAAAGGTCTACATAGGAAGAATGGCCACCAGCATACTCTTAAGCCAAATGCTATTTGCAAGCTGAGTGTGGGTCCTTAATGGCCCTTTAGGGAAGTGTGAAGCCTCATAACATGCAGTACATGCATGTTTGTATTACTTAAGGTGACCAATGTGTATGTACAGGGTGAGTCATACATATAACAGATAATGACATTCATAGTGAAGGTCACCTTGGACCGTTGGAGTTGGCATTCCTGCTTGGCCACGTGTTTCTTGGAAGCATATGTAGGAATCCAGACCATCAACGGATTTTTGGGTGTTTACGTGCCTTTTTATTTAAAATACAGCTCAGCATCAAGCCTCAGCAAGTGTGGAAGCCTCATCCAGTTTGACCACGCCGTCAACTTCCATGCTGCCTAGGAGCCAGGACCAGATATATACGGTAAGTGGACTTTGATGAATCTCCTGATGCATGTGAATGAACATGACTAATTTGCATAACAAATATATTTAGGGCCCAAACTGAACCTTTTTTTGCACATGTCCCAACAGACCCACACACTGATGGAGGAAATCCAGGAGATGGAGGAGGATGCCAGCTTGATGGGACCTTCAGAACTGACCCCCCTGGAACATAATCTGCCACGGTCCCAACATGCTACTTCACCAAATCCTCTGCAGCAGACTGAAGCTGGACCCATGCTGCCAGCCCATCGTGGGCAGCATGCAGAGACTGAGCCTACAGTCCTCAGTGGTAGCTCTGCTGCAGAGGATTTGCCGAGCCCACCTGCAACTCTTGCTCGCCCTAGAGGTCCAGCATCTGCAGGCGCTCAAACCCGGGGAATTGGTAGACATAGTCAGCAACGTCGACCAGTTTCCCAGGGGAAGCGCGTGCTGATCCTGGAGTCAGCGTGGCACCATGAAAGGCGTTTATTTCACCAGGTGACTCAAAGAACCACAGAGCAGCTTACTGCACAATTAGATACATTAAATAATACATTCACCACCATGATGACAGAATTTAGGACGAGCAACAGCCACATGGTCACCTTAACTAATAATTTCACAGCCTTGCTCGAGGAAGTTAGAACTAGCAATAGACTCATGTTGGAACAGTGGCAGATTATGAATGTCACACATGCCCAGGTGATGGGCCACCTCCAAGGCCCACCATCAGGTTTTATGGGCAACACCCATTTTAACAGCTATTTGCCCTGTATCTTTCCTCTACATCCCCACTGTATTGACCTGTCTGGTGAGCGCTACCAAGATTGCCTTTTTTATGGCTTTGCTTGTATGATTTTGATTTTCGCCCATATAGCTCATTAGAGTGCTCATTAGAGAGATACCCCACTAGCCAATGCCTGAGCTAAAGCCTCACTGAACCTGCCGCTCAAGCTGTCACGCTGCAGGTTTGGGCCTAATGAAAATGTGTCTGGCCCATCCTGTTTGTAGGCATGATTGGGGGACATTCTGGGCTGGCAAACTACTACCTTGAACCCTGGCAAAGATTGGACTGGACTTGCATTTGGACTGGGGGTTATTGTTTGGGTGGGCCAATGACTAACAGGCATGGATGTGGCATAGGTATGGCTGCTTTCCACCTGTGCCTGTGGCAAATGTGGCCAAGCAGGAGAGGGTGTGTATGTGGCCCTATGTATTACTGGCCAAATATTGACATGCAAATGGTTGCTCCCTATGTCTGTTTATTTTATTTGTTATTGAAACTTCGGCCTGGAGTGCGCTACTTTAAAACTCCTGGATGTGGCCAATTGCTAGGTGCCATGATTCTGCACCAATGTATATTTATGTTGTACTATGTATGTACATGACGTCTGTGAGTGCCCTTCAACTCCAGTTTTTCCTTTTTAAATAAAAAATATTGAATGTGACTTTAGCTGTTGTTGACTAAGTTGATGCATTAATGTTTGGGTTCTTTTGAGATTACTGAAGGTTTTTCTAAACAAACGTCCAAAAAAAATGCATGAGGCTTAGATCATGTGTGAATATTTTAGTAATTAATTCATTACTATTTTTTTCCAAAAAACAATACTCAAGCATTCACAAAGCCAAATTATAGTAAAAATAAGTAATAACACACAACAAACATACACAGGAAAAACAAATTAGGCAAAATTGGTGTTAATCAAATTGGCCCGAACAGCTTGGCCAGAGGCACTAGGTGTGACACGGTAGTTCTCTTCTGGGTCCTGGCTGGGTGGAGAGGGGGGCAGATCCACATACCGGGGGACACGCTGCATTATGGCAAAGTTGTGGAGGACACAGCAGGCCAGTATTATATCGATGACCTTGTTGGGGTCATACTGGAGTGCCCCCCCCGGTATGGTCCAAACACCGGAAACGTGTTTTTAACAGGCCAAAGGCCCTCTCCACAACGGGCCGGGTCTTCCGGTGGGCCCGATTGTAGGCGTCCTGGGCTGCATTCTGTGGCCGAAGGACAGGCGTCATCAGCCAGGGAAGGAGCGGATAGCCAGAATCACCTGAAATAATAAGAAAATACTTACAAAAATTACACATTCAAAAAATAAATTTTGGGACAAGTGGTCGTTCACCCTGACTAAGAGCCTATCTTATATTTTAGCCACACCCTGTACATACAGATTGCTCAGCTAAAAAAACAGCCTAACACCATCTACTGCATGTTCTGATCCTTTAAACATCCAAGATGGCGGATGAGGGCAAATCAGGCAGCCTGCAAACAGGAATTGGCTTAGGACTGTGCTGCTCACCATTCTGGGATGTCT
The DNA here is from genome assembly GCA_027917425.1 of Gastrophryne carolinensis. Taxonomy (NCBI): domain Eukaryota; kingdom Metazoa; phylum Chordata; class Amphibia; order Anura; family Microhylidae; genus Gastrophryne; species Gastrophryne carolinensis. The sequence goes on from CM051237.1 coordinate 316,137,560, forward strand.
TACCTTTTCAGGACCCCAGATCTGTTTTGTCTGAGCCAAGCACAGCTCTAACCCGCCCCCTGCACTTTATCCCGCTCTCCTCTACTCAGTAAGTGTCATGCATCTAAGCAAAGATGGCGCAGACCCTATCATAAAGTCAAGAACAGAATTGCAGCCGAGTGTGGGGAAGAATAATAAGTAATTTACTAGAAAGTAGAAATATATTATTTTTAAATGCTGGGAAATCAGTTTGTAAGGGTTTGTGCTTTGCTAAAGATCATGGTTAAGGACCGGTTTAACATGTCATCAAGGGGTAAAAACAGCCATAGGTTCAGACATGGGTCATAAACTATATTCATAGGCATACATTGAAAAGTGAATGACGTTATTTGCGTCAACTTACCAAGGAGCCATCCACCTGAGAATTCTCCAGACTCAAACCGACGGTACAATCCAGATCGTCGCAATATGTACGCGTCATGGGATGAGCCTGGAAATCCTCACCGGACACTAAGGAACCACATGTCCGGGGCCACCACTGCTTGGACATTCAGTGAGTGGCTCATTTTGCGGTTCCTGGTTCCTGGCAAAAAAAGAAAAATAAAAAAAAATTAGCAAGGCAAGGTAAACTGCTCAAACACTAACTTCTAACACCCTCCAAAAAACATGTTGGGCAATACAAATAACACTAAGTACATAAATATTTTTTTGCAAAAAAAAGGATATGTTTGTTGGATCAACTAAAGATTAACTTTACAATGACTAATTAAGGTCCACATGAAAATGTTTGGCTTTGGCCGACATGAAAAACATTGATGCGAAAGACGGTCAAATGTATCACATGGACAATTTACAAGGAGGGATTTAGAGATATACAGTGTAAGCTGTTTCACAGGGACAATTTACAAGGAGGGATTTATAGATATACAGTGTAAGCTGTTTCACAGGGACAATTTACAAGGAGGGATTTATAGATATACAGTGTAAGCTATTTCACAGGGACAATTTACAAGGAGGGATTTATAGATAGTTAAAATACAGCTTGTCTAAACTATATAACGAAATGAACGATTGAACTTACCTATAGATGTACTTGTCGGCTGCAGGAGGGACCAATGCAATGTGGGTGTAATCAATCGCACCCATGACGTTGGGCATGTTGGCGATATTATAAAATGCCAGCTTAAGCGCGTTCCAGGCTACCATGTCGTCAGGAAAATAAATATATTTCTGACTAATGGTAGCCATGCCTTCCAAAAACTTGGATAGCGCGCGGCTCAGCGTAGGCTAGGAGATCCCCACGGAGAGGGCACCCAGCCTCTGGAACGAGCCGTTCACCAAAAATTGCAGGCAGCCAAGCATCTTGGTCATACCTGAAATTGCTTGCCCCTTCCTTGTGGTGCGGGCTAACCATGGCCGCAGCTCACTATACAACTTATGGAAAGAAGAGCGATTAAGTCTGGTCAGCTCGAATAGCTCAACGTCATGCATGCGATCGATATGCATGCGTCGCCGGTGCAATCTGGCCTCAGCCCTGCTGATACATTCAATGCCCATTAGCTGGAGTTGGTGATATTCCTCCACAAAGGCACAAAACATGGTGAAAGCAAGGTATCCGAGGTCAAAATGATCCCGTAGGTGGATCGCAAAGGAAATGGTTTTATAGGGTGGTGGTCCCTCAGCAATCAGCTCTCTGAATAAGACGCAAGCCCATACCAATAACGTAAGTTATCTGAACAAACGTGAAATATCAGATTTAGATGGGAAAATGATCCGAATTAACGCAAATGATCCGATTTAGTTTCGTTCATCAAAAACGCATATACGCATGAGCGCGAACGAACGTAGGAATGGAAAATGGAACGAAAAAACAAAAAAAAAAATGACAAACACACACAAAAACATACACAGACAGCTACGTAAGTCCAGACGAATGTGTCTATGAATCGAGCCTTATATATGATTAACTGTGATTTTTGTGGGAATTTTTAGGGATTTACAGGAAAATTATATATTGGGGTTTTTTTTCAGAAAAATGTAATGAGCCTTGGATTGGAAACATATAAAATAATTGGGGTCAATGTCTTACATTTAGCAGATCAGTGTATTATTAAGTAAGAACCTGCTCCATGCAATCAAAAAACAAAAATAATATCAGATTATTTAATGCTATGAATACTGATAATAAAGACTGACACACCTAATAATGTGTGTTTAGCTGTATTCATACAGGCACTCATTTTCTGAATTCCGTTTCACTTTGGCCACATCTCAACTTCTCTCCCAGTGGGTACCATCAGGCTAAGCAATAGTATGTATGGAGAAATGGGCCGAGCCGTGTCCAGAATGGTGCTTTGAGCATTCAGGTTGGCACCACTACGCGAGGTGCATTCTGAATTTAGAGATGCAAATACTAGCCAGTTCACCCTTTCAGCCCTGAGTTGAACAATCTGGACTATAAACAGAAAGCACCAGAAAACATAATGAAAAGTATTTTTGACAGTTTGGCATTTTTTGCAATTAAGATTGTAAATATGAAAGTCAATGGACTACTTACAGTAGCTCTTATCATATTTGACTTTTGGTACAGTATTGATGAAGGGTCATATCGATTGGGCATACCCCGCAGTTGGAGTCGCTGATAAACCCTTGTCCAAGCCGCACATACTAAGCTGTAATTCACTGTTGTATTCCAAATCCTGTTTTGTATTGCTGTATTCCTAGAGAGCTGACACCGAATGGTAAAAAGGCAAGGCTCTTTTGTGATTGCCGTTGTAATCTAATGACATTATGGTTTCACAGGTCTTTTTTTCAAGGGACACACACATGTCAGAGCCGCTATCCTGCACCAAAAAATATACATTTCAGGTTATGCCTAGGGAGAAAACATGAAAAAAATGTATCTAAAGTGCTGAAGATCTGCTACAGAGAGATATAATGCCAAGATACAAACCAAACCCATTGGGATTCATGAAGGAGGACCCAAAATTACAGTGCCTGCTTTATTGCGTCCTACATGTGTATATTATGTATTTCTTTTTTTTCTACTTCCCAGGATGTGGACTAAACTTCAGCAGGCAATCACCTAGGGTCCAGCACTTGTACCGGTCGCCCCCCCCCCCCTCTATGATTCCCCACATCCTGAGAGGGGAGGGAGAAAGAGAAGAAAGACATTATAAACATGTGTAGGACACAAAAAAGCAAAACGCATCTAATATGGTGTTACGTGCAGCTCCACCAGGTTAAGCAAAGAAGGATGGAAACAGAGCAAGTGCAAAGATGGGGCTGCAGTTGAGCCCCAATCCCACAATACAAAGTTCAATAGTCCAGCACCATCTGGTCCAGAAAACATTTTTTAAAGCTCAACTTTTACTACACATTCATAAAATCTATAAATATAAGTTGTGCTTACATAGGGACATGACGTCCCACCCCTAATCCTAATGGCACAATGCATTTCTGGGAGATCCCTTTATCGAACTACTGCTAACTCACCTCAGCACTGTGCAGTATATATAATCTCATGGCAATACTACAAAACGTCCAGACACAACCTGGAAGTGTATCTCGCCACATCATGAGCCTATGGGTAGAAGTTGTATGCACCTGGCCAATGAGCGGCGTCTGGCTAAAAAGGTTGTATTCGTGTGGCCAATGAGTGACGCCTAGCCAAGACTGACATGGCCAATGTGCGATGCGCAGTGCTGTGATCTGCTGCAAAATTAAAAGAATGACAGAAAAGTATAAGGTGAAGGCAGGGTGTGGGGGAAGGTACCCCTGGGTAAGTATCACCTGGGTAAGTCAAATTATCGATCAATATAAGAATCAGACAAGACTGATTCAACTCAATTCAATTGAATCATCTAACTCCTCTTTAATACATCGAGCTCGGGGTTTATATACAGTAAGAGAAAGGTGCAAACCTGGCAAGCTTCTTTAGAAATGTAACATCAAAACAAGCATCTAGTACATCGGGGAAGGGGATTTTTGTGGTAACTTCATAACATCTTGCGGTACCCACAGTGCCTGAAACACTTGAATATGGCCTATCTCTATGTGGGTGCCTGCTGGATAAATGCGATCGGACCCTTTAAATAACCTACTGGCCATCGAACACCTAAGGAAAGTGCAACATAGGGCTGATTCTGGAGTATTCCACCAAACCAGTCCCCCAATCCTGCGAACCAGCTTGCAGGGTTAAGTCAGCTAAGCCAGTTGAGTCATTTAAAGTCCCAGTGATTTTGGAAATGTTTCTTTCTAAAATCATCCTTGAGCTTTCATGCATGCGCAATATATTTTATAGACTGGATTATTCTGTCATTATTTGCATAATGGAAGCATGCAGGTCCCACTATTTGACAAATGCCTCCCTGGGAGGCTGTGAGATAATCTAACACATACTAAGTAGATTTTAGGGGGGAGAATGTGTCCCTTGTTTCCTAATATGCTACCAGCTATCCCCACAAAGTATGTGACTCCTAGTGGTGCATCCCAGTTCTGAGGAGGGCATCATGGGACCTTCTCACAAGTGGTGCTTTCTATACAACTACTATTACAGCATCCTAGCCAGTATGTGCTATGTTTAGTTTCATCATGTGTGGTTAAGTTCAAATAATATCCCTTCACACACAGATGTGTGCCAGTGTGCACAAGAGAAGCTGTAATTTATTCCAGTCATGGACAGGTGACCTAGGTTTGTTTCCCCTAATTTTGTTTTGATACAATCCCTTCCTTCAGTTAGTACCACACATGTGTGAACTGCTGCATTTGTGGTCGAACTTGTAAAATTCACCAATCACCAGGGAGGTTCAGCAAACCCAGTGATAGGAATGGACAATTCAACATCCCTAGACACTTTCTGACTTAAAGTCAGATTAGTCAAATCAAGGGGACATCTCTGTATAAACAGCTCGTCCTTTTGGAGGGGGAACTATTAGATGTGGCATTGTTTTGAGGAAAGAGGGCTGTCAGTGCATAGCCAGCAATTTCTATATTTACCTAACTTTACTATGGACTGATACATCTTTAAAAATTTGTTCTCAAAGGGGTCAGTCAGTTTTTCATACAATTCTCCCACAATAAAACCTATCTTCCAAAGGAACACAGAAAGTAATAATAAAAACATGTTTTTCAGCAAAAATACTGCGCTCAGGATAAATAATGTTCCGATTTCACAAGGAATATATATCTAAAAACACCTAATAAATATGTAAAATAAACCACTGTGTGAAGCTTGTGCTCATATTAGTCTAGAGTGACATGCACATATTAAAACTTAAAAGCAAATATTTAAAAACAATTTTTACACTATTGTTAAAAGTCCAGCGACAAAATCCTTAATTTGGAAGATTCAGATTTAAATAACAGTCTTCTGTCTTCTTATCACTATATAAATAACCCTCCACCACATATGACACCGATTTCCTGCTTACCAGATATCCAATTTCAAATAGGCAGAAAGAAAGCCAATCTTTTCCTCTTTGGCTCCCCTTTAATGTTTCACTTTAAGATGAATTCTCACTGGTCAATATCCGATTCTGTTCACCTCATAGTATTCCAAGCTCGCATTAAAATATCTAAATGCACAACATAGCGTGATATTGCTTAAAAACCTCTAATTACTAAAAAGTCAAATTTTCACTCACATTTAATCCACTTGAAAAGCACGTATAGAAAACATCCAACATCACATTAAATCCACTTGAAAAGCGCGAGTAGAAAACATCTAACGTCCAACTTCCAACAAGAAATCTTTAATTTTAGGGTATTGTTTAGTCTATTTACCTTTCTACTTGCTTGGGGATGATAGGGGGTGTGGAACACCTGATGAACACCTAGTGCTTTCATTATTTCCTTCATTACCTGGCCTGTGAAGTGGCTTCCGTTGTCTAAGCTCAGGTCCTTGGGCAAGCCATATCAGCAAATGATTTCGGACATGAGCTTTTGGGCAGTGACCGTGGCAGTGGCCTGTGTGAGAAAGCTTCAGGCCATACTGAGAAGAGGTCAACACACACTAGTACATATTTATAAGGTCCTGACCTGGGCAACTGGATGTAATCTATTTGCAATATCTGGAAGGGGTATTGTGCCCTAGGAAGGTGTTTTGTAGGTGTCTTCACCATCCTTTATACATTATTTGTAGAATAAATCATGGAACCTTGTACATATCGGGCTAAGGCCTTGGCAATACCTGGTGCTGTCCACTGCTGGGCTATCTGTGCCTGCATAGCATTTTTGAATTGGTGTGTGATTCCATGGGCTGCTTGGGTGACCACAAGATACAGCACATGTGGTAGACACAATTTATCTCCCAGAACCCCTCGCAAGTCCCTCGATATTGGGGCTAGCACTGACATTCTTCCAGGTCTCTTGTTTTGATTTAGTGGCTTGTTGTTGTAAAGTAATTAGAGCCTATAGGGGACTGGGTAGAGTTTCTTTTGAACAATCACCAGGGCAGATTTAAAGTTTAGGGGATAAGCAGCTGCAGCCTTAGCAGCAGGCTCTATGTCAAGAGGATAAACGGCTGAAGCCTTAGCAGAGGCATCTGCCCTGTCATTTCCTCTGTCCTCCACCCCTCCCCTTTCTAGTGTGTGCTTTTATTTTTACAACAGTAACTGCTGATTCAATGAGGGCTTCTAATGATTTTTAATGGGTTTTCAAGCAGATGTCAAAAATGCTTGTGCCTTCTATATACTTCCAAAGTCGTGGGTTGTCACGTAGGCATATCTCGAATCCGTGTATACAATAAGTCTCTTGTCTTTTTATCATTTTACAAGCCTCTGTCAGTGCTATTAATTCTGCCTCCTGTGCCGATTGATGTGGGGGAAGGGGACCAGTGTCCATAATTTAATGGTTACTTACTACTGCCCAGCCTGTGTAGAACTTACCACCTAGGGCGTACCTTGAACCATCACAGTACAATACCAGGTCATGGTTGTCCAGCAGCGTGTCTTAAACGTGTGAAAAGCCATCAGTCACTTTTCATTAATTCAACACAATTGAATTATCTATCTACCTCTCCCTCCTTTTGCACCAGAGGCAAGAGAGTGGTTGGATTCAGAGTATTACATCGTTGTATGGAGATGTTATCTGGGAGTAGTAGTGCACATTGTATGTGCAGATGCCTAGCATGCGATAGAGGTCAAGGTTGGACATGCTTTAGCACAGCAATTATGTTGTGAAGGGCATAAACAGTCAATTTGTGATTCAGTACAATGTCCGAGCTTTTGTCTAGCAATACTTGTACAGCTAGTAAGTTAGTAGCTAGTAAGGCACAGCTAGCGACTCCTCATGCAACAGGATATAATCAAGCTGAATAGTAAGCAACAGGCCTCTGTTGCAGACCGTGCGTGTGGGTGAGGACACCAGTAGCATGTCCTCTGATTACCATACAGTAAAAAACAAAAGGGCTTACTGTAATCAGGTAATCCTAGGGCTGGAGAACTAATTATTGCTAATTGTAAAGCATAAAAATTTTTCAATGCTTCATAAGTGAGTGTAAAGATTTTTGCTGCTATACAATCAAACAAGGGTTGCATAAGAAATTAGGCATTATGTATCCATGGTCTACAGAATTAAACTAGCCCACAAAAGGTTCGTAGAACAGTCTGGTTCTTTGGTGGGGACATGTTTCATATAAGGGATATGTGGTCGGGGTCAGATGTTTGATAACTTGTCATGTGTCTTATGGCATTCATTCCTTCTCTCTGGCTCACTATGTATATGGGAGTTTGTTCTCTTAGATTATTGGTAGGTTTTGTCTTTCTTATTCAGGTAGGGACTCTTACTCAGACGTTATATTGAATACAGACTAATATATAGCTCAAATTCTAACCCACTTACAATACTTTTCTATCAGAAAATAGAAAATACAGACTCCCACAAAGAAAGAGTTTGTGTCAGACCCCGATAATACCTGTCTTCATTGTGAGCCTGCAACCCCCAATCTCCACAGCCAGCTTCACCTATAGACAAGCCCTCGATTGCTGGGAGGCTATATACGCCTCGCCAGACACGGTTGCCCCCAGGACTTGATGGCTAAAAGATTGTAGGCTCACGGGAAGTGAAGACAGATAAACCGAAGTTCACACTGGGCGAAGTAGGTAAGTACTGGAAACAGTTAGGGTGCTTCAGAAACAGGTAAGTACTGGAAGCAATTTGGGTGCTCAGGAGAAATCAAGCAAAGTCACACGTCAAGCCAAGGGTCACACCAGGAGGTCAGAGAGCTGCGCGGTACAAAGGGATAAGACGGAGACGTGGTCGAGCTTCAAGCAATAACGACAAAGCCAGCTAAACACTATCACAGGCACTGACACACTGAAGTGGTAATCCCTTTATAGGACTGAACCCGACTGGATTGGACAGGGAGGCGGTGACTGTGATTGGTGCACTTTGGATTTGTGGGTTGATTGGTGCACTTCGGATCTGTGGGGTGATTGGTGCACTTAGACACCTCTGGGCTGATTGCCCCATCTGAACTTTAAAGGCATACCGCCCAGAACTGGACCTCCTAGGATTAGCTCTTTTAAACAGCCTCCAGCAGCCGTGCTGTGTGCAGCGCCGCCGGAGGTTATAAGCCGACTGTGCTCGCGCGCAAGCCAGAGCCAAATGACAGTGGACAAGGGAGGAGGGCACACTCGGTGGCACACGCGCTGCCGGTGCCTGAGGGGGAAGCGGCTGCTGGGCAGGATAAGCCCCGTCCAGCCGCCTAAGGACTACACGGGCACGGACTGAAGGTAAGTCATTCATGACAGTACCCTCCCCATCATGAGGGGCCTCAGGACCCTCGCCAGGCTTATCAGGATTATCACCCCGAATAGTTCCGGCGGACTTTAACAAAGATACATGAGGTACCCTCATGGATGGAGTGGCAGATGGACAAATAAGCTCCTAGACTTCGGTTGCTCCAAAAGTGATACTAGAGCAATTTTTCGCAAAGGGTGGGCTCCCTCCTATTAATTCCCCAGTTTCCCAAATAAAGGTAGGGTTGTGCACCTTCAACCAGGGGAACCCTAAGACAACTGGGGCTTCAGGGCAGTCTAAGAAAAAAACTTGAGGGTCTCAGAATGGGAAGGTCCCACAACTAGGTTAATAAAAGGGGTTTTGGAGGTGATAGTTCCTCCACAAATAGGAGTATTGTTTACTGCCAAAATCTGAAGGGGCTTCCCAAGGGGGATTAAGGGAATGCCTAACGCGGCTACTTTGGATTTATCCAAGAAGTCGCCAACCACTCCGCTATCGACAAAAGCGGAGACGGATTTACTGGACAACTCCCAACCCACAGTAGCAGTCCCTTCTGTGAAGGAAAGTTACCAGACCGTCCAGACAAACTTTCTCTATCTTGTCAGGACGTTGCAATCCTGCCAAAGGTCTTTTATTGGGGCAGGTCCTAACCAGGTGACCTGAAACCCCGCAGTACATGCATAGGCCTAAGGTGTGACGTCTACTATTTTCAGCCTGGGAAATATGAGTAGCACTGAGTTGCATAGGCTCTTCTGGGGCGAAGATGAGACAACATCCATAGGGGATGACTCCTGGTGGGAAGATTCCCAGAAGTGAGAGTGAGTCTTCTCTTTATGTCGCTCCCCTAGCCGTCTGTCAATTTTAATGGCCATAAGCATGAGTTCATCCAGGCTTTTAGGGTAAGGAAAATTTGTTAGAACGTCCTTAACACTCTCTGAAAGACCAATTCGGACTACAGAGGGCAGGATCATTCCAACGGGATTTCCCCTGTTTCAGGCTTTGAAGCTTGGCATCAGCGGTCGAAGTCCTGTCAGGGACCGAATATAGGATCTCAAGAGCAGAGAAAAAGGCTGAGACAGATTGCAAGTCCTCATCTGTGGGCGCTAAGCCAAACGCCCAGGACTGTGGGTCACCTTGGAGCAGAGAGATAACCAGGCCCACCCTTTACATTTCTGTACCAGAAGAGTAGGGCCGTAATTGGAAATAAAGTTCACAGGAGTTCTTGAAGTTGGAGAATCTTGTACAATCCCCATCATGTTTCTCGGGAAGGGGAACCTTCGGCTTAACAGGAGGTGAGGATGAAGGTGGTGCAGGCAGCTGGCGATCAGCCACACATTGGGCCAGCTGGTTAATGGCGGTAGCCATGGCCTGCACTTGTTGTACAAGTTCTTCCATATCAATATTTTGGCCCGTGATAATGTCAGACCCCTAGAATACCTGTCTTCATTGTGAACCTGCAACTCCCAATCTCCACAGCCAGCTTCACCTATAGACAAGCCCCCCGTTTGCTGGGATGCTATATACGCCTCACCAGACACGGTTGCCCCCAGGACTTGATGGCTAAAAGATTGTAGGCTCACGGAGAGTGAAGACAGATAAACTGAAGGTCAGACTGGGCGAAGTAGGTAAGTACTGGAAACAGTTCGGGTGCTCAGGAGAAATCAAGCGAAGTCAGACGTCAAGCCAAGGGTCACACCAGGAGGTCAGAGAGCTGCGCGGTACAAAGGGATAAGACGGAGATGTGGTCGAGTTTCAAGCAAATGGTCAATACTGATATGCACAGGAAATCACAGGAGAAATCACAAAGCCAGCTAAACACTATCACAGGCACTGACACACTGAAGTGGTAATCCCTTTATAGGACTGAACCCGACTGGTTGGACAGGGAGGCAGTGACTGTGATTGGTGCACTTCGGATCTGTGGGTTGACTGGTGCACTTAGACACCTTTGGGCTGATTGTCCCATCTGAACTTTAAAGGCATACCGCCCAGAACTGGACCTCCTAGGATTAGCTCTTTTAAACAACCTCCAGCGGCCATGCTGTGTGCAGTGCAACAGGAGGACATAAGCCGACTGTGCTTGCACGCAAGCACAAGCCGAATGACAGTAGACGAGGGAGGAGGGCATGCTCGGTGGCACACGCGCTGCCGGAGCCGGTGCCTGAGGCGGAAACGGCTGCTGGGCAGGAAAAGCCCCGGCCAGCCGCCTAAGGACACCACGGGCATGAACTGAATGTAAGTCATTCATGACAGTTTGTTACTAATATAATAGCCAAAACAGGGTATACAGAAATCATTACCTCAGGCGGGACTATTTTTAAACGTTTTTCAGGTTCTTCATAAATAAACCAGCAACCGAAGACAAGGAGGACAGGAAGTTGGATAGGTGGAGGACGAAGAATGAGAGCAATCTTATTAAGAATCAAAGGTCTTACCTTAGTCTTAGATTGGTCTTGATTGTTCATTCCCCAACCTCTCTATAAGCTCTGATCCCATCGTCTCTTGCCTGGATTTACTTGATTCCCTGTTCGGGGGACATTTTGTCAGGGCAAGTACCCCTGTCCTGATCACCTGGGTAAGTCAAATCAAAGGTTAAATCGATCAATATAAGAATCAGACAACAGCTTTGAAGTCTTTCTTACAGTTTATGTTAAATAGAACTATATTGTGGTTACTGTTACCAACATTTTCACGGGCTGTTTCTGTCCCTATCAGGTCATCATCATTTAATATTGCCAGATCCAAAAGAGCATCGCCCCTAGTAGGTGCCTCCACAAACTGATTAATATAGTTATCTTGTAGCAAGCTGAGGGATGATCTCCCCATTGTAGTAGAAGCAGAACCATGTCTCCAGTCAATACCTGGGTAGTTGAAGTCCCCCATCACCACTACTGTACCTGCCTGGGATGCCTGCACTATCTGTTTATGCAGCTGACCATCTATTTTATCAGTTATGTTTGGGGTCTATAGATTACACCAAATTGTATTTTAACATTGTTTACATCGCCCCGCACTTCTACCCACAAGGATTTTGCATCCTCGCAATCTTCTGCTAAAATACCCAAATTAATATATGCTTTCAATTCTTCTTTTACACGGAAACACACTCCACCCCTTTCCTTTTTGCTTTGACTTTCCAAAAGAGAGGAATACCTTGAAGATTGACAGTCCAGTCATGTGTGGAATCCAGCTATGTCTCAGCCACACCAATAACATCAATATTTTCTTCCAGTATCAGAGCCTCAAGCTTTCCCAGTTTGCTTGCCAGACTTCTGGCATTTGTGAAAATACTATCTAGTTCCTATCTAGTTTGACACATTGAGCTTTAGTATTAGCTTCTGTAGTAATGCATCCACCTAATTTTTCACTGCTGTCTTGCAACATATGGATCTTCTTATCCATCATAGCAGTCCTTCCCGATCCTAATTCTCCACCCACCATCATATGCTGTCCCCTAAGTAACCTGTTTTCCCTTTTGTTTTCTCTCTTGCCATCCCCCCTCATCTCAAGTATAAATACCTCTCCACCCCTAATAGTATCCTCTTACCCAGCACAGCAACCCCCTTCTTTTCAGGTGCAAATTATCTGTAGAATACAGTTCATACCCCAATGAAAAGTCAGCCCAGTGCTCTAGAAACCCAAATCCTTCTGCCATGCACCAGGGCTTGAGCCATGCGTTTAACTCTCTAAGCTCCCGCTGTCGTTCATGTGTAGTGCGTGGCACAGGCAGTATTCCAGAGAATGCAACCTTGGAGGTCCTTCTCTTCAACTTGGTGCCTAATTCCTTAAATGTATTCTTAAGGATCCTCCATCTCCCAGAAATTCTGACATTGTGGACCACGAGAGCTGGGTCATCCCCAGCCCTTACCTGTAATTTATCCACCTTTTCCACCAAATGCCGAACCCTGGCACCAGGAAGACAAAAAAACATTTAGTTGAGGCTGTCTTGGTGACAAATTATTTTATCAGTCTGCCTGATAATAGAATCCCCTATTACTTCTAACTGTCTAGTCCTACCTGTAGTCCAGCTCACTAGCTGGGCTGTCCTCCCAGTTATTCGTTAGGGCTGCCATTTCTGAGACTGACACTATTGCGTCATTACCCAAATTGGCAATTTTGCTAGGGTGCACAGACACAGGTATGGCCTTCCTTTTCTGTGCACCCTTTCTACTCCCTGTGTCTACATTTACCCAGCTACTTATCTGTTCCTCCTGACCCATTACTCTACCCTCTGTTTCTACCACACTTAATTCTCCTCAGTGTTGCATTTTGCGCCTCCAGATCTCTAACCCAAGCTTCCAAGGTTGCAATATGCTCACATTTAACACAGCGGTATTCACCCTGGTACTGCTGCTCCTGAGTGTATGCATATGACAAAGCGTGCAATGAAGTTGACCTCCAATATTGCTAGCCATTATCCCAGTTACAAAAACAGCAGTAAAAAAAAAACACAATTTAGTGCTTACAGTTGCAGCAACTTTGGCTTGTAATTCTTGTTTTAGCTTTATAACACTTAAAGTCTCCCAATAAAAAATGCCACCACTTATAATACAATCTCACTTCAAAATACTAACAGAACTAGCAAAAGCTCCTAAACTTACAATCTGATTTATAGCAAAGCAATACTTCCCTTCACCAGTGTCAGTCTATGGCTAGTCTGGCAAACAGTCAGAAGGCTGGTCTCAGGTTAAATAAATAGGCATCTAATTAGCTAGCAACAACCCCACCCAATTAACTATGCTCTCTATCAAATGCAAGCAACCAATGTATTTTAATGTAGGGCTATACCCTGCAATACAAATAGAGAGAAAAAAAACACAGTAAACACAATGCTTTTTTCCCTTAATGAAAAGTTCCCTCAATTTTAATACAGCTTCACTTGAAAATACAACCAGAACTCGAAAAAGCTTACTTTAAAACAATCTTATTCATAGCAAAGCAATACTCCTCTTCACCAGTGTCAGTCTTGGCTAGTTTGGCAGGAAGCAAGACATATTTTTTATTCTCGAATACGTATGCCGGATGGCATGAACAATAAAATGGACATGTTCTGACAAACCACCCATTAACTGATTTGATAGAAAAATCATTTTATTTAATATGGCTGCTTTGTGCAGTTTCTACTTGCTTTTCTGAACTGTTCCCTACTAAGAAATATGCTCTCGTATTTCCTCTCATAAATGCATTATTTGCCACATTCAGAATTGACCAACAACTCAATTGAGCCGATATCCTGAATTATATTTACAGTGCATTTGTTAACATTAGAGATGAGTGAATGGAGTGAACAGAATCCGTAGAACCCAGTTTCGACCCGAATATCAGGAAACATTTGGTGCGCTGCAGACCCTAACTTAACGTGGTTCGCGGCGGGACACAGAAGATGAACCTGGCGGGATTTCACCGCCACCACCCCACAGGTCACTGCCAGCCAAGAAGAAGCAGAGAGACAGGGTCACATGATCGCAGCTTAAGAGGTCAGGGTAGCGGGGCCAATCAGGAGGCATTATTGCAGGAGATACACCGTTTATCCACCATTATTCAGCTGGCTGTTGCAGAGAGAGCATTGCTCTTACAGCAGGGACAGTTTAGGCCATTTTGAACCACACCATAGGAGAAAAGAAGAGACTGGAAAGGAAGCGGGCACAGTGGGACGCTGGGGGGTGTGCTGCACACTACAACTGCCTGCGCTGGGATCTGCTGGTCACTGTAGTCCACCCTGTAATGTCTAAACTTCAGTGGGGGTTTAGCTGGCCCCTGTCACTGCATTGGGTAACTTGGGGTACACAGTGATCAGTGTTAAATACAGTTTAAAATTAAACAATCTTTTTCACCTGCTGAGGATTTTTTTGTTAGGGGGCAGCTCAGTTTTAAGTGTGCAGGCCCCACCTCTAAGCTCAGGTCCACAGTAATTCCATGTTTAAAACAGTTTAAAAAAATACAATCTTTTCACCTGCCAAATATTTTTTTTTGGGGGGGGGGGGCAGCTCTGTTTTAAATGTGCAGGCCCCGTCTCTCTCTAAGTTGGGGTCCATGGTGCCAATTGTAAAATACAGTTTTCCACCGGCCAGACAATATTTTAGGGTACATCTGTTTGTTTAGCTGGGTTGTACAAAAGTGTCATTTTGGTGTGTGCACTGTTCTGAATATTTTTTTTTAAATGCTAAGCAAAATGAGGTAAAGCCATTTCTGCAATTTCTTCTGCCACTAAGGATAAGGATGTTGGTGCCAGTACCAACACTGTGGTCAACAGCCATGTGCCCAGGCCCAGTAAAAGTAGCACCAGCCATTTGCCCAGGCCCAGCTTTAGTAGTAGCAGCAGCATCCATTTGCCCATGCCCGCCACTGCTAGTAGTAGCAGCAGCAGCAGCAATGTACACAGTAGTAGCAGCAATGTATGTGGTAGTAGTAGCAGCATCAGCAATCCAGAGTTGTCCATTTCCTCCAGTGGGCGTGTTATTTCAGACAATGCGTCCATTGTGGACTGGTTGACTCACTCTTGCTCATCTCAGTAGGAGGAAACTCTGATGCAATGACTTTGAGCCAGGCTTCAGTGGATTCTTACAACTACATGTCACCGTAAAAGAAGCCCTTTCTCTTCTAACATCTCTCTCTTTACTGCCCCCTCCTAGTGGGGCGCCAGCTTTTCTCATCAGCCCAGTTGCCATGGATAGTGATGAGGAGAATTTGTTTGAGGACAGTCAGCCTTTGGAGTGTGTTGCGGTGGTGGTGGAGGTGGAAGTGGTGTCTGAGACACATAGCTGTGGAGGTGGTGGTACACATGGACATACTGGCAATTAGGAACGTGGTTGTGGTGTGGCATGATAAGTAGACCATGATGAAACATCAGAACAGAGAAGTGGAGGAGTATAAGGGTGTCGTTTTGGACAGGACCTGGGAAACAGGCAACAAGGAAGGGACATCAAAGCAGGAGGGTACTTCTGGCGCTGGCAGCAACAAAGAATCAAGCCAAGGTAAGACATTCTAGATCTTCTTATTTATGGTACACTGCCATGTGGCAATTCTTTTGTACCTTCTCTGGAGAACAAAACCTGTGCCAGATCTGCAAGCAGAAAGTTACCCTCTAATAATAGGATCATTTTACGCAAGGCCTACACAAAAACCAAAGGTCTCTTGTCCTTTGGTCTAGTTTTTAAAATCTGTGCATCTGCTAATTCTACCACCACCAGCACCCCTGCTGCTGTCTACTAACACCAGCCCTACACAACCACCACAGGTTTCCTGTCCCTCTGCCTAGTCTTTAAGTACTGCTAATGCCACCACTACAACCAATGTCACTTCTGCTGCTACCCTCAGCTACTACTAGGCCTATGCAACCAGTTTAACCTTGTGATGCCCAAGATGGGCACATTTTTCAAGGCTTGTAAAAAGCCATTGTTTCATCCTCTTCAACTAAACTGTCAAGATGTCAATCCTGCTGCTACCCCCCTTTACAAATGGGATTATTTTTTGAGGGCTTGCCTGCTACTGCCAGTCCTACACAACTACCAAAGGTCTTCTGTCCCTCTGCTTATTCTTTAAAGTGGACCAACACCCAGGATTTTCACTATCCTGGGTTTTGGTCCACTTCCGCGGGGCACCCCAATCGTGAAACCCCCCAGATCGCCCTAAAAAACTCACCTCACCCCGCTCCTACGCGAGCACTCGCCCAATCAGAGCACTCAGAGCCGCTGTGGTATGCACGTACAAGGGACGGACAACCACAGCGGCTCCGAGCACGCTGGCGGCCGCATCTCGCGCTTCCCTCTAACAGGCCGGCGTGGGTGCGCGCCCTGCTAGAGAGAAGCGCGAGATGCGGCCGCGGCTCGCGCATGCGCCGTTGGAACAGGGATAAGGTAAGGTTTACCGGCGTCCTGCGGGGTTTCACACAGTGAGGCATCCCGATTTCGGATGGGATCTGATCGGCCCGGGAATGTTATAGATTCCCGGGCTGATCACCCCTGGGTGTTGGTCCACTTTACTGCTAATGCCACTACTACCACCAACAGCACCTCCGCTGCCACCCTCTGCTACTACTAGGCCTACACAACTGCAGTTTAACCCTGTAATACCCAAGATGGGCAAATTTTCAAGGCTTCTTCAACTAAATTGTCAAGATGCCAATACCACTGCTACTCCCTTTACAAATGGGATCATTTTTTGATCACAAGGCTCTGTCCTGGGCCCCATTCTTTTTAATATGTTTATAAGTGACATAGGTGAAGGCTTGGTAGGAAAAAGTTTGCCTGGCCTGTTTGCTGATGATACAAAGGTTAGTAATAGGGTGGACACTTCTGGAGGTGTCTGCAACATGGAAAATGACTCAGCTTTACTGGATAAATGGTCAAAACTGTGGAAACTGGAGTCTAAATGTAAAAGCATGCACTTGGGTAGAAGTAATCCCTGCTCTGAGTACCGTATGGGCAGTACTGGGTTAGCCAGGACGCAGGAAAGAGATTTAGGGTTACTGAGGCTGCTGTATAGAGCCCTGGTGAGGCCACAGCTAGAATACTGTGTGCAGTTCTGGAGACCTTACCTGCAAAAAGACATTCAAATAGAACAGGTCCAAAGGCGGGCAACAAAAATGGAAGAAGGACTTAAACCGGACCTTCAGCATGATTTAATGAAAAGCCCAAACTCTTAAAAACTATTCTCCAGCATCTAAAATTAATACATTTGAAGTTATTAGTCACTTACTTATTATTCTTTCCCCCACTGGGCTGCAACTCTGTTCAGGACTCTAGGATACGGGCACCGCCATCTTGCCTCAAAAGCATCACATACTGAGGAGAGGAGCGGGGAGTGCAGGGGTGGGGTTATAGCTGCTTTGCACAGACAGAGCAGAGCTGGGGTCAGGGAAATTACAGAAATCCCAGAATGCAGAGCGACACAATCAGAAGACACTTCTGATTCTGCCTGATGCTCCATGAGCCACCATCTTGGATGTTTAAAGGCTCATAGCATGCAGTAGATGCAGGTAGGATAATTATTAAAAAGAGCAATCTGTATGTACAGGGTGGGGGAAACATATACAATTTGCTCTTATTCAGGGTGAAGGGCCGCTTTAAACTTAAAACTTATCAGGTGTGAGCGATTGGGGCGAACGGCAGTGACACAGACAACAGTTCTTCCAGAGCAAAACAGGTTTTATTTGAGAAAATAAAGTATTCAAACTAAAAATATTTCTCAATTCAGAGACTGCAGCATAAATGCAGTAAATCAAAATGGTTACTTCACCAAATCAAGGTAAGTCCAGGGCTGGAGACTCCAGCAAGCTGCAATTCACTTTGCAGGGCAAGCCAGCCCTCCGCTGCTCACCCCCACAAGTCCAAGATTAGGGGCGCAGAAGCCAAGTCCTTCGGCTTAACTCCAGTACTGTTATTCACCAATGTGCAATTCTGCCTGGGCTCCTCTTCCTTCAGGCTGGACAAAGGAAAACTGACAGGCTCAGTGGCAGATTTTTATTCAGGCTTCCTCCTGCAATCAGTCTGATCAGCTGTAATTTCCCTGTAACTTCCCCCGCCTATGTTCCACTTTAAATTTAAAGTTTTGTATGGAGAGAAACCATCTGGTGACCCCTACATTTCTCTCCTTATTTTGCTTCATCCAGGCCAGCAGAGAATGATCCGTCACCAGGACCAATTCTCGCCCCAACAAATAATATTTTAGGGCTTCTAACGCCCACTTAACAGTGAGACACTCTCTTTCCACTATCACATAGTTTTTCTCTGCCGAGGTCAGCTTCCTGCTCAGGTACAATACTGGGTGTTCTTCCCCATTCACCTCTTGTGACAGAACTGCACCCAAACCGGAATCAGACGCATCCATCTGTACCAAAAATTTGCTGTAATCTGGGGACACCAGGACAGGCTGTTTACACAGGGCAGATTTTAGGCTTTGAAAAGCCTTTTCTTCCTCTGGGGTCCATTCCACCATTACTGACTTACTACCCTTTGTTACGTCAGTTAACAGGGTAGCCATTGACGCAAAATTGGGCACAACCCGCCTGTAGTAGCCGGTGATCCCAAGGAAGGCTCTCACTTGTTTTTTTGTAAGAGGTCTGGGCCAATTCTGTATTGCCTCCACCTTATTGATCTGGGGCTTAACCAACCCTCTACCAATGACATAGCCCCAGCATTTTGCCTCCTCCACACCGACTGCACACTTCTCAGGGTTTATGGTTAAGCCAGCATTACTGATAGAGTCTAGGACGCCCTGTACCTTGCAGAGGTGATGAAATGACCACATCGTCCAGGCATAATTCCGATGTGGCCTCAAGATCACGTCCATCAGCCTCTGAAAGGTAGCAGGGGCCCCATGTAACCCAAACGGCAAAACTAGATAGTGAAACAGCCCTTCTGGGGTGGCAAACGCGGTGTTTTCTTTAGCGTCCTCAGCCAAAGGTATCTGCCAATACCCTTTTGTGAGATCCAGGGTTGTAATGTATCTTGCCCTCCCAAGCTTTTCAATCAATTCATCTACTCGGGGCATGGGATACGCATAAAACTTTGAGACCTCATTGAGTTTTCTGAAGTCCTTACAGGATCTCCAAGTCCCATTAGGCTTTGGTATTAGGACAATGGGACTGGACCAGGCACTAGAAAACTCCTCAATGACGCCCAACTTTAACATGCGTTTTATTTCTGAGGAGATCGCCTCTCTACGTGCTTCAGGAATCCTGTACGGTTTAAGGTTTACCTTCGTGTAGGGTTCAGTTTTAATCTGATGCTTTATTAAGTGAATTCGGCCTGGCAGGTCAGAAAACTTGTCTCTATTTCTCTGCAGAAATTCCCTGACCTCCAGCGTTTTGGTGGGCTGACAAAGACTCACCTATCTTGACTGGGGAGTGGTCTGCACCGTCTATTTAACTCTAGCCGGGGCAACTACCAAGGCTTCACGATCCTTCCACGGCTTGATCAGATTTACGTGGTAAATCTGGTAGGGCTTCCTTCTACCCGGTTAATGAACCTTGTAGTTCACCTCACTCACCTTCTCTACAACCTCATAGGGACCCTGCCACTTTGCCAGAAATTTACTTTCAACTGTGGGCAACAACTCTAGGACCCGGTCCCCCAGATTAAAGGCCCTCACCCTGGCAGATCCATTGTATATTCTGCTTTGGGCCGCGTGAGCCCTTTGCATATGCTCCTTTATTATCGGCATTACCTTCTCTATTCGGTCCTGCATCTGGGCCACATGCTCAATTATACTCTTTTATGGGGTGGCCTCAGTCTCCCAGGTTTCCTTGACGATATCTAACAAACCCTGGGGGTGCCTACCATACACCAGCTCAAATGGCGAAAACCCTGTAGACACCTGGGGAACCTCCCGTATGGAAAACATGAGATACGGCAACAAACAGTCCCAATCACGGCCATCCCGTTCTACAACTTTCTTTAGCATGTGCTTAAGGGTTTTATTAAATCTCTCTACCAAGCCATCTGTTTCAGGGTGGTACACTGAGGTGCGGAGATGAGTAATCTTAAACAGCTTGCATAGTTCCTTCATGACCTTTGACATAGAATTTCCTTCGGTATCCCTACACGGGAGAACATAAGAAACAGCTCCTTAGCAATATTTTTGGTTGCCATATTTCTTAGCGGTACTGCTTCCGGGTAGCGGGTAGCATAATCTAGTACCACTAATATATATTGGTGTCCTCGGGCAGACTTCACAATAGGCCCCACCAAATCCATGGCAATTCTCTCAAAGGGAACCTCAATAATGGGAAGTGGCACCAAGGGGCTCCGGAAATGTTGGGGCACTTAATTGGCACGTAGGGCAGGACTCGCAGTATCTTTTTATTTCCTCGTACACCCAAGGCCAATAAAACCTTTGGAGAACTCTCTCCTGGGTCTTATTAGTCCCCAAATGCCTTCCAAGCACATGACTATGGGCGATCTCCAGCACCATGCAACGATATGGCTTAGGTACCAGAAGCTCTTCCACGACTTCATTAATTTTGGAGACCCGATATACCAGATCCCCATTCATGGCGAAGTGTGGAAATTTCTGGTCAGCTTCTGGTTCCTGAGGCACTCCGTTCAACACTGTGACATTTCCTCTTGCAGTCTCCAGAGTGGGGTCTCTTAATTGCTCAGACCCAAAATTACCCTGAGCCACCTCTAGGACTAAGACCCGCTGATCAGGCAAGGAAGCCTCCTCATCCTCGCCTGTTAACACCTGTAGGGGGAATCGGTCATCACTGCATGATTCAGATGTTCCCATTTCTTCACTAGGTACCTCATGGGGCCTATTGTCTCTACTAGATAGTTCAGCTGGCTCAACAGGGAGGGTCACCGGTTCTGCCGGAGATACTTCACTGGCGGCAGAAGCGTTACCGCTTTCCCACAACTCCCAGAACAAGGGAAAATCCCGTCCGACAATCACTTGGTACATAAGGTGTTTTACCACGCCGACTTCATATTTTAGTGTTCCAGCGGGGGTCTCAAACTTACACACGACTACAGGGAAAGCCACGATATCCCCGTGGATGCAAAGCAAGCTAACATTTCATTTTGGTATATAACCTCCACCCACAAGGTTGGCCCAGACCAAGGTTACCAGGCTAACTGAGTCCAACAGCACCTTCACTGAGCACCTATTCACTCTCATCATAACAATATGGGGCTCAGTCTCTGATCACTAAACTGCGGTACATGTTGGTTCAGCGAACAGGGATCTTCTGCGGCCAGCGTCACACTCCATGGGCTCAGGGGAGAGGGGGCAATCCATGGCTATGTGCCCCCACTCACGGCACCTCCAACACTGGGGACCCCGGAGCCTCCATGCCCAGGCATCCTCCCTAGGATTGGGGGGCCTCTGGAGGCCAGGGTCAGTCTTGTGCCCTCTTACACCCTTCCACACACCTTCAAGGGGAACTTGCTTACCCGTCGCTGTCACAGGTTTGTGGGTCTTGGAGGGTGCTGGTGTTGTAGGGGCATCCCGCAGGTAGTCCTCCGTCGCGACGAATTGTTCAACCAAGTTGACCAGCTGCTCAGCAGTCTGCTGGTCGCCTTGTCCCACCCATTGTTGAAGCTTTGGTGGCAGGGTCCGAAAGAAGCTGTCCACCATGACTTTCTCGATGATCTGCGCAGGGGTTGAACATTCTGGCTCCAACCATTTTTGGACCAGATGAATTAGGTCGTACATTTGCGACCGGGCAGGCTTATCAACGGCAAAAGTCCAGTTGTGTCCTCTCCTTGCCCGAACCGCTGGCGTGACTCCCAAGCGAGCAAGGATCTCCATTCTGAGATCAAAATACGCTTTTTGTGGCTCACCCGTCAGGAACAGTGCAATCACGTCGGCCCATTCAGTGACTGGCAGCTGCTCTCTCTCAGCCACGAGCTGGAATACGGTGAGGTAGGCCTCGACATCATCGTCCGGGGTCATCTTTTGTAAGACCCGCTGAACGGCCTTCCTCGCACCCTCCGTCTCAACTGGGCTTCTCTCTGGTTTTGAAACTTTAGCCACAACAGTCTCTCTAAGCGCAGCCATCTGTTCTATCAACAGGCGGTTTGTCTCCTGCTGATTTGCCATGGTCTGCTGCTGCACTTGGAACTGTTGTGCCAAGGCTTGCTGCTGGGCTTGCTGCTGTTGTTCCAGGGCCTGCGCATGCTGAAGGTTAGCCTGTATTAGGTGTTTTATCACCTCCTCCATGTGAGACATCTTGGTTGCGGCTTTCACCCAGGACATCCAATGTTAAATGCAGCAGGTTGTCACTCCGTTGCCCCTAGCAACAGCCACCATGCCCGCATCCTCCACCAATTGTGAGCGATTGGGGCGAACGGAAGTGACACGGACAACAGTTCTTCCACAGCAAAACAGGTTTTATTTGAGAAAATAAAGTAAACAAAAAATATTTCTCAGTTCAGAGACTGCAGCATAAATGCAGTAAATCAAAATGGTTACTTCACCAAATCAAGGTAAGTCCAGGACTGGAGACTCCAGCAAGCTGCAATTCCCGGGTAAGTCCAGTCCACTTTGCAGGGCAAGCCAGCCCTCCGCTGCTCACCCCCACAAGCCCAAGATTAGGGGCGCAGAAGCCAAGTCCTTCGGCTTAACTCCTTCTACTACTAGGCTTAAAAAAACAAAGTTTAATACTGTGATGCCCAAGATAGACATATTTTTCAAGGCTTGAAAAAAGCCATTGTTTTTTTATCTTCAACTAAATTGCCAAGATGCCAATACCACTGCTACCCCCTTTAGAAATGGGATAATTTTTTGTGGGATGTCAGCTACTGCCAGGCCTATACAACCACCACAGGTTTCCTGTGCCACGGTCTAGTCTTTCTTCAACAGCTGCAGCCTCTGCTAATGCTGCTACTACTGCCACCAACACCGCCTCTACTGCCAGCCTGCCACCCTCTGCTACTGCCAGGCCAACACAACTGCAGCTTAACCCTGTGATGCCCAAAATGGGCAATTTTTTCAGCACTTGTAAAAAGCCATTGCTTCTTCTTCAGCTAAAATGTAAGAGTGTCAATCCCGGTGCTACCCTCCCCCCATTACAAATGGGATAATTTTTTGAGGGTTTGCTTGCTACTGCCAGGCTTACCCAACCGCAGGTCTACCCCCTGTGATGCCCAAAAAAGGTAAATTTTTTAACACTTGTAAAAAACCATTACTTCTTTTCACTTTCCAGGACCTACAACCCTGTTGCTTCTCCCCACTTTTTAAAGTGGGCTTTAAACTATTAAAGACAGCCACTGGCAGGTGATGGTATGCTAATTAGTTGTAGCTAATTAAAATGCTTATTAGTCCACTAAAACATGTTTTTATACAGCTTTGGGTGAAATCAGGTTGTTGTAAGGGACTTTTAGGGCCTTCAGGCATTGTCCATCTCTAGTTAACATACATCCCTTATTAATTTATCATTTTCAAGCCATATCAGGTGATTTTGTTGGTTCACTCCTTTTCCCCCCTAAGTATATGGTTTTATTAATTTCGATTGCTTTTTTAACCTCATTATACTTTATACTTAACCTTCAATCCTAACTGCTATCTCATTAAGTATGGCCACCACCTTTTTAACATTATAGCAGTTGAGGGAGGTGGATGAGCATTTCTATCCGCATTATGGAGGCTAAATGTCTCTGGATGCCCCCCCCCCCCCCCTTACCTCATACTTTTCTGTCTCTTAAAGGGGGCGAGACACACTTCCAGGTTGTATCGGGACGTTTTGGAGTACTGCCATGGGATTATATATACTGCACAGTGCTGAGGTGAGTTATCAGTCCCTTGATAAAGGGGTCTCCCTGAAATAGGTTGCGGCATTAGTATTGTGGGATGGGACGTCATCTCCCTACATAAACACAACTTATGTTTATGGATTTTATGAATGTGCAGTAAAAGTTACGCTTTAAAAATGTTTTCTGGACCAGACAGTGCTGGACTACTGGACACAAAAAAAACAGTTACACAAATTTAGCTGTCACAAGCATGACACGAAAACAGGGGTCAATCAGAGTAACAGAATAGCTTCACCAAAGGGTGACCTACTGATGACCTCAACCCAACATAATATGTGAGATGCAAGCAAACCCTGAGAACTATATAGGGAGGACCCAAGAGTGGTCCTGCCTAAATCTATTTATGGTCCAGGCCACCATCAGCTACAGAAGAAGTGACACACCACCACAGCTCATTGCTATTTTACACCTTTAATGCCAACTTGTAGGATGAGAAGCACAGATTCAGGCTAGAATTTAAAGGAAAAACAAAACTAAAAGGAATACCCCAGCACTCAAATACCCACCAGCCTACAAGTCCTACAATCTGTCTAAATGTGCTAAAAACAGAGAGGTTTTCCTTGCACACATTTGCAAATGTATGGGAAGCTGCAGGGCCAAGTAATGTCACCTCTTTTTCCTGCAGTCCTAGGGAAGCGCTCAGTGAGAGCTCCCCTATTTTGGACATACATAGCAAAATTTCCTACAAGTTAAAGAGATTGTCAAACAACCGCAATAATAAGGCAGCAAAGAGCTCACCTGACCTCGTCTGGCCCATGTGCCTCTCTTCCATTTCCATCTCTTCCTCTTCACAGCTCAGCCATGACCCACAAAAAAAGCAGTTTTGGATAGAATACATAAGGTATTTACATCTAATCAGAGATTTTGAGATGCTTTGAAATGGCTTAAAACAGTTCCCAATGGGGATAGGGTGAAAGGAAGATAGTGTGTGCCTAGACAGGGTCTTTAAAGAGGAATACAGTCACAAATTATTAGATTTCCCCTTACTTCTGCTGCAGGGGGGCATCTTGGATCATCTGTGCTTTGGTGCTCCATACCTCTTCCGGTATCCTTCTAAGGCATGCCCTAATGTGCACAGCCCCCCTGGAAGCCTGATGTGCAAGCGTTCATGTGAGGTGTGGAACGTGGTTTTGGTGCCCTCTTTCCCCGACTTACGGAGCACTCAATTATAGTGGGGGATTCCAATTCAGAATGCCCCCGATACATAATTAATAGAAAGTCCAGTCATAGGTAGAAAATTAAAGTGAATGGCCCTTTTTACCCCCTCCCCTATTTTTGGGAGTAAAACGTGGCATTTGCTCTTATTCAGAACCAAGTGTCAAAAGGGCACTTATTAGTTCCACTTACAGTTCACTTTTTTTACACCAAAGTTCTCTATTTTCACCTGGTGCTGAATCAATTCCCCTTGTTTCTAATCTAGTTTGAATCTGGGTTTAGGTTAGAAATATATATGAAATGATAAATGCCTGACAATCAAACTAAGCATCAGAAACATCCCTTCAAAGTTGGAGGAAAAAAGAACTGGAAGAAATATGCTCAGAATCAAGTATTGTTTCTTTTTAATGACAATGTAGCAGATGTTGGATAAATCCTGATTAGTACATAACCAAACTCCCTAGGCAACAAAACAAGCAAAAGATTATGAGGACAATATGGTAAGGAGACCGGTAACTGGAAGGAAGTTATGGTCTTGCATTGCTGGCCACTACAATTCTGTCAACAAGACAGAAGAACAAGAGTTTAATAATCTATACATGCTGAAATGAATAACCATTTCTTGCATTTATGGTATATGGAATTTGGCAAATGTATACATTATTTCTTTACATTTTGATGTTAAATATAAAAGAGTGACAGTTGTGGAACATGTTGGTCCAGCCTTTTCTTTTTCTGGCATACCTGTTTCTATTATTCCCATAACAGGCAGTGTGCAGAATCCCCCCCAAACATTCTATAATAGGCCGTGTGGCAGAACCCTCAATCACCCCATGACCGGCAATGTGCAGAATACCCACAATCACCCCATAACAGGCAGCATGACAGATGACCCTGCAATCATTGCAGAACAGGAAGCATGCAGATCTTCTCAATCCCAACATAACAGGCACAGTGGAAGATGCCCGTCCATCCTTCCTTAACAGGCAGAATGGCAGATCCCCCCATCCCTCCATAACAGCATGGTCACATGCAGAATCCCCCCATAACAGGTAGTGTACAGAATCCCTTTCCCCTATTCCCCCATAACTGGCAGTGAGCGGTGAGCCAGGATGGGGGGTTGCCTTCTATGCCAGTGGCGCGTGGGTGGCTGCTACACAGACAGACAAGCAAGAGCACATTCTCCCACGCTATGCTGATGTCTGTCTGCCCAATCAAGTGACTATAAGTAACAGGTAGTGTGGCAGAATCCCCCCAACCACCCCAAACCACAGGCAGTGTGCAGATTCCCCCAATCACCCCATAACAGACAGCATGCAGAAACGGCCCAATCCCCCCATAACAGGCAGCATGCAGAAATCCCCCCATCACCCTATAATAGGCAGCGTGCATAACGTGTGTGCAGTGCGGTGGATGCCTCCCCATTGCTCCATAACAAGTAGCATGGCAGATTCCCCCCATCACTCCATAACAGGTAGAAAGTTCCCACCCGAAGGTGAGTTTTGGGCGACCTGGGGGGTTTGACACAGTTTGCAAATACAGTTTGCAGGCATCCCAAATACAGACAGTGTGCAGCATGCCCCCCAAGAAAAAAACACTTATGGTACAGCAGCCATTAAACACACACACACACACACACACACACACACACACACACACACACACACACTGTCTCTCTCTCTCACAATCTCATTACCAGCATCCATTGCCTCCACAATCGCCGCTGCTGCATGCAGCATTAAGCTCCCGCCAGTTCTGGCTTCCAGGTGGGCGTGGCCTGTGACTCCTGATAGCGTAATTGAATGCTGGCAGGAGTCACAGGCCATGCCCCACCCATTTGACTGAACCAAGTCTCAGGATACTTGGGGCAGTGGCCGGCGGACAGTGGAGGCTACAGGGACAACTGCTGAGGCGGCGGCCAGCAGAGGTGATGGCAGAGGCAACGGCGAGGGCAGCAGAAGCTGGTAATGTATATTAATGTATATATGTGTGTATTTGTGTGTTTTTATGTCGGCATGAGACGGCTGCTGAGGCGTGGAAGCTGCATTCGCCCGATAAGATGCTCCCCCTCCCCTCACTTTTAGGGAAAAATAAGTGTGTCTTATAGGGTGAAAAATACTAAATTCTCTGTCCTCTACTGACAAATGATTTTGAGCTTTAAAAGGTTTATTACTAGAGATGACCAAAAATTCGATTCAACTGATTCGCCGAATTTTCCGACAAAAATAGTTTCGACCCGAATTTATTCACGATGAATCGCTATTAATAACGGCTATTTCTGAGCCTCCTAGAGCCTCAATAGGGTTGTAAACCATTCTGCCTTGCTGTAACACGCATATGATGCGTGCTGGTTTAGTAAAATAATACTGTAAATAATTATCACATGCAGATCGGAGGCATCGCTAATAGAATCGCAAAGCGGCACAATTGCAGAGAGTTGAGGTGGCATCACTATGAGGGGCCCCTATAGTGCCTGAAAACCCCACCCTGCAGCTGGCAGCAGCAGGAGCCCAAATATTAGCTGAATCACACCCTGGAGTTGCAAGCAGCAGCAGCAGCAGCTGCAGGAGCCCACTGGAGACACTGGAGTTGGCTGCAGGAGCCCAAAAATTGGATGAATCACACCCTGGAGTTGCAAGCAGCAGCAGCAGCAGCAGGAGCACAAACATTGCTTTAAAGAGACACTGAATTTGGCTGCAGGAGCCCAAAAATTGGATGAATCATACCCTGGAGTTACAAGCAGCAGCAGCAGCCCAAACATTGCTTGAAAGAGACACTGGAGTTGGCTGCAGGAGCCCAGAAATTGGATGAATCACACCCTGGAGTTGCAAGCAGCAGCAGCAGCCCAAACATTGCTTGAAAGAGACACTGGAGTTGACTGCAGGAGCCCAAAAATAGGATGAATCACACCCTGGAGTTGCAAGCAGCAGCAGCAGGAGCCCAAACATAGCTTGAAAGAGACACTGGAGTTGGCTGCAGGAGCCCAAAAATTGGATGAATCACACCCTGGAGTTGCAAGCAGCAGCAGGAGCCCAAACATTGCTTTAAAGAGACACTGGAGTTGGCTTCAGGAGCCCAAAATTGGATGAATCACACCCTAGAGTTGCAAGCAGCAGCAGGAGCCCAAACATAGCTTGAAACAGACACTGGATTTGGCTGCAGGAGCCCAAAAATTGGATGAATCACACCCTGGAGTTGCAAGCAGCAGGAGCCCAAACATAGCTTGAAAGAGACACTGGAGTTGGCTGCAGGAGCCCAAAAATTGGATGAATCACACCCTGGAGTTGCAAGCAGCAGCAGGAGCCCAAACATTGCTTGAAAGAGACACTGGAGTTGGCAGCAGGTGCCCAAAAATTGGCCTAAAGACACACTGGAGTTGCAAGCAGCAGCAGCCCAAACATTGCTTGAAAGAGACACTGGAGTTGGCTGCAGGAGCCCAAAAATTCAATGAATCACACCCTGGAGTTGCAAGCAGCAGGAGCCCAAACATTGCTTGAAAGAGACACTGGAGTTGGCAGCAGGTGCCCAAAAATTGGATGAATCACACCCTGGAGTTGCAAGCAGCAGCAAGAGCCCAAACATTGCTTGAAAGAGACACTGGAGTTGGCTGCAGGAGCCCAAAAATCGGATGAATCACACCCTGGAGTTGCAAGCAGCAGCCCAAACATTGCTTGAAAGAGACACTGCAGTTGGCTGCAGGAGCCCAAAAATTGGATGAATCACACCCTGTAGTTGCAAGCAGCAGCAGAAGCCCAAACATTACTTTAAAGAGACACTGGAGTTGGCTGCAGGAGGCCAAATATTGGATGAATCACACCCTGGAGTTGCAAGCAGCAGCAGGAGCACAAACATTGCTTTAAAGAGACACTGGAGTTGGCTGCAGGAGCCCAAACATTGGATGAATCACACCCTGGAGTTGCAAGCAGCAGCAGCAGCAGGAGCCCAAACATAGCTTGAAAGAGACACTGGAGTTGGCAGCAGGAGCCCAAAAATTGTATGAATCACACCCTGGAGTTGCAAGCAGCAGCAGGAGCCCAAACATTGCTTGAAAGAGACAATGGAGTTGGCAGCAGGTGCCCAAAAATTGGATGAATCACACCCTGGATTTGCAAGCAGCAGGAGCCCAAAATTGCCAGAAAGACACACCCTGGAGTTGGCAGCAGCATGAAGAGAACATATACAGATTTTCGGCACATATATCTTATCCGAAGAATATTAATAAAAAGTAACGTAAAGCATTTTCTCAATAATTACTTGTGGTTTGATGCGGAGGAATGTCTGTAACTGGAGAGCAGTGCCTTAAATCTGTTTTGCACGATCCATATTTCTTTAGTGTTGGTCTGGCCCCATCATCAATCTACTCTAATGCATCAGGCATTGGTGGGTGGAAATCTTGGCTGATCCATGCCCGATTCATTTCCACGCAGGCCAGTCTCTCAAAAAAAAACATGGAGAGTGATAGATTAGTAACATATTAGTAACATAGTAAATTATTAGTAACATATAAGGCCTCATTTCATCAAGCAGAGGTCTCTGCAGAATAGGGAGTGGCAGCAGGAGTCTCAGCGAGAGGCCCGATCTCCCAGGATCAGCTAGCGGTCGTGTCTTGAACAGCAACCCATCTGCCGTCATCCATTGGTTAACACGATCATCCACTGCATCACAAGTGACATCTGACACCCCCAGTCAACTGTCTGTTGTATGTTATGCTTTGGGTTCAGCTCCACTACTCAGTGAGGACGATCTGATAATCAGAAAAATCAGCAGCTACTGCCCAGCCAAGAAGTGGTGGAGACACTTGCCGCTTCTTCCACTAGGCGGGCAAGTAGTGATAAGGAGAGTGTCATGGGAGGAGGTGTTGCAAGCATTTTGGCCCCTTAAGCAGACACTGTTGAGGAACCTAAGGAGGACATCAGTGAGTTTTGAGGGCACTTTTAAAGGCTTGGAGTGATGGAGAGTGACAGATTTAGCGGCCAGCATGGTGGCAGAAGGGGAAAGTATGGAGGCAAATGTGCTCGGGGTAGACCACTCGCACGGCAGGCTATCGTCCCAGGAGGTAGTGGAAGAGGGTCCCTGGAGTTGGCGGCGGCGGCAGCAGCATCAGTGAATTAGTGCGGACTGTTGGTAGGAGAAATCAGCTACAAGCCCATGTTGCAGTTTTTCATCAAGCATCTGCAGGAGGTTAACATGGCAATATGAAAGATGTGTAGGCAGAAGGTAAAGTGTGGCCAGGGTACCAATGTTGGACCCACAGCCCTGCGTCAACATTTGCAGCGTCACCATAAAGCGGCCTGGGAGAGTTGGCTCCAAAGTGGTGGTCCAGCCTGCTGCATTACCCAGTGGCACGCCGCTCTCTGTTCCAGCCAGCCAAGGCTCCACCACCTCCTGTGTGTCATACCCATCCTCTGTCGCTCCAGATGCTCCTCCTCCTCTTAATCCGAGTCAGTCATTCCGCCAGCAATCCATTGCCAAGCCATGTCCAAGAGACAACAGTATGTGCCCACTCATCCAACGTGCAGAAGCTAAATGTGCTCCTGTATAAGTTGCTGGTGCTGCAGTCCCTCCCTTTTGAGTTGGTGGACCTTTCAGAGAACTGATGGCTTGTGCCGAGCGGAGGTGGAGAGTCCCATGCTGTCATTTCTTTGCGAAGAAGGCAGTACCAGCCCTGTACAATTTTGTTGAACAGAAGGTGGGGCAGTCCTTTAGCCTGTCAGTGTGTATCAAAGTGCACAGCGGTGCCTACGTCTGGAGCTGTAACTATGGTCAGGGACAATAAATATCCTTTTAGGACCACTGGGTGATTGTGGTTCCTGCACAACCACAAAAGCAACTTGGACAGGCCCCTCTGCTGTGGCCTCCACGCTCCTAGGCCTTTGTGCCTGTGACAGTGCACTTAGCAATGGTGTCACAGAGAAAAGTGGCAAATTGTCAATTACATATTAATAGTTAACATATATCTTATTTGAACATATTTATAATAATAACATATAATAATATATAACATAGCAACAATAACATGTAACATAATAACAGTAACATATAAAATGTATCAACATTTTTTTGGTTAATTTCGTATTGGTTTTTTTTTATATTTTGTATTTTTTTTTAATATTTTGTATTTTTTAGAAACATATATATATTTTATTTTTTTTTTTTTTTTTCAATTGCCTTTTCATATTTTGTGAATTTTTGTACAAATCTTTTTTTTAATTTTTTAATTTTTTTTTTAGTTTTTTTCTAAATATTTATTTTTTCTCTTTTTTTTTCATTTTTGTTTTTTTTTCCCAGTGCCCTTCCAGCCTACCATGTGTGCAGGACACGGCGGTTTCACGCTTTTCTTCACATGGTTTGCCTTGAGCAATAGAGTCACACATGGGAGGAACTGCTAAAAATGAGAACTCAATACATGAAATCATGGCTTACTCCATGAAAACTGCAAATGGGACCCATGGTGACTGACACTGGGAAGAACATCTTGTCTACGCTGCGACAAGGAAGCCTGAGCCATGCGTCCTGCCATGGCACACGTGTTCAATCTAGTTGTCAAGCGTTTTCTGAAGTCTTCCCTCCATCTGAAAGACATCCTAACAACGGGAAGGAAACTTTGCATGCACTTCAGGCACTCCTACACCGCCAAGCACACCCTTCTTGAGCTTCAGCATCAGAACATAGTCTGATTTGCGATGTTTCCACCCATTAGAATTCCACCCTCCATATGCAGGATCGACTATAGGAACAGAGAAAAGCCATCACGGATTTCTTGATGATCAAAACGGATAGGGGGACTCCCCTGTGTAACTTCAATGTAAACTAGTGGCAGCTCATACGTAACACCGGCCGTTTGCTCAGGCCCTTTGAGGAAGCTACTTTATTAGTCAGTCGCCAGGACTATGAGATGAACGATGAGATTCCACTGCTTCATGTACTACAACACATGTTGGAAACCATGGCTGGTCAGGGCACTAGAGACATGGCGCATACATTTCACAGCCACATGAAGCCTCTGGGGGCTGAAGTGGAGGAAGAGGAGGGGGTGGGGCACAGCGAAGCACAGTTTAGGTTTGACAAAATGACCATTTTATCTAGTCATCTGACAGGAGAGGAGGAGCAGGAGCAGCCAGAGGAGTCAGAGGGTTGTGAGGAAGGCAAGACAGAGGACCCAGACACACTGTGGCAGTTTGCAGTGGAGATGGAGACAGGTAGTCCCTCCGAGTCACTTGCACAAATGGCACGATGCATGCTCACGTGCTTGCGTAGTGACCACAGAATTGTCTCCATTTGTCAGCAGGATGATTTCTGGCTCTCCACCTTATTGGACCCTCGCTTCTGGCACAAAATGGGGGCATTTTTTACACCCACTGAGAGGGAGGACAAACTGCCCTACTACAGAGACATCCTACATAGTCAGTTGGGTGATGTCTATCTGCGCCATGGTCCATACTCTCGCAGGTCTGACTCGGGGGGACCTCTGCGCTCACCTTCCACTGCCATGGCTGCCGGGGGGGGGGGTGGCAGCAGCAGCTCCATCAGCAGAAGCCTCAGTCTTCGGTCGCTAATGAGTAGCTTTCATAGTGAGTCTACTCATGAGCAGCAGGAAGACCTGGAGCAGGACCTGAACCAGTAGGACATGTCATACCTTGACATGACCATGCCAACACACCTTGAGGATCCGCTGGACTTCTGGCAGCCAAACTTGACTTGTGGCCACAACTAGCAGAGTTTGCCCTGGAAAAGCTGTCCTGTCCGGCCAGTAGTTGATTTAGATGGCAACTGGGCTGCTCTATATTTTGCTGCAAAATGGCAAATTTACCTCACTATATAAGCTATTGCCCCTCAGATTTACACAGGGGCTGCTCTATATTATGCTGCAAAATGGCAAATTTACCTCACAATATAAGCTATTGCCCCTCAGATTTACACAGGGGCTGCTCTATATTATGCTGCAAAATGGCAAATTTACCTCACAGTATAAGCTATTGCCCCTCAGATGTACACAGGGGCTGCTCTATATAATGCTGCAAAATGGCAAATTTACCTCACAGTATAAGCTATTGCCCCTCAGATTTACACAGGGGCTGCTCTATATTATGCTGCAAAATGGCAAATTTACCTCACAGTATAAGCTATTGCCCCTCAGATGTACACAGGGGCTGCTCTATATTATGCTGCAAAATGGCAAATTTACCTCACAATATAAGCTATTGCCCCTCAGATTTACGCAGGGCCTGCTCTATATAATGCTGCAAAATGGCAAGTTTACCTCACTATATAAGCTAATGCCCCTCAGATTTACACAGGGGCTGCTCTATATTATGCTGCAAAATGGCAAATTTACCTCACAATATAAGCTATTGCCCCTCAGATTTACACAGGGCCTGCTCTATATAATGCTGCAAAATGGCAAATGTACCTCACAGTATAAGCTAATTCCCCTCAGATTTACACAGGGGCTGCTCTATATTATGCTGCAAAATAGCAAATTTACCTCACAATATAAGCTATTGCCCCTCAGATTTACACTGGGCCTGTTCTATATTATGCTGCAAAATGGCAAATTTACCTCACAGTATAAGCTATTGCCCCTCAGATTTACACAGGGGCTGCTCTATATTATGCTGCAAAATGGCAAATTTACCTCACAATATAAGCTATTGCCCCTCAGATTTACACAGGGCCTGCTCTATATAATGCTGAAAAATGGCAAATTTACCTCACTATACTGTATAAGCTAATGCCTCTCAGATTTACACAGGGGCTGCTCTATATTATGCTGCAAAATGGCAAATTTACCTCACAGTATAAGCTATTGCCCCTCAGATTTATACAGGGGCTGCTCTATATTATGCTGCAAAATGGCAAATTTACCTCACAGTATAAGCTATTGCCTCTCAGATTGACACAGGAGCTGCTCTATATAATGCTACAAAACCAAGAGCGGATTTAACTCACACAATATAACCTATTTCTCAGGTTTATATAGGGACTGCTCTATGTAATGGTGCAAAACCATGAATTTACCTACAGTATAAACTATTGCTGCTCCATATAATGGTGCAAAACTGAATTTATCTCACAATATAAACTATTACTCCTCAGGTTTATATAGTGGCTGCTGTATATAACAGTGCAAAACCATGAATTTACCTCATAATATAAACTATTGCCCCTCAGATTTACACAGGGCCTGCTCTATATTATGCTGCAAAATGGCAAATTTACCTCACAGTATAAGCTATTGCCCCTCAGATTTACCTAGGGCCTGCTCTATAGAATGCTACAAAACCAAGAGCGGATTTAACTCACACAATATAACCTATTTCTCAGGTTTATATAGGGACTGCTCTATGTAATGGTGCAAAACCATGAATTTACCTCATAATATAAACTATTGCCCCCCAGATTTACTCAGGGGCTGCTCCATATAATGGTGCAAAACAGGGCAAATGTATTGTCCACTATAAACTATTGCTGCTCTGATTTACACAGGAGGGCCACTCTAAAGAATGGTGCAACATGGCGAATTTAGCTCACAATATAACATAGATTGCAAAATGAGATTTTCAGACAGGGCCTGCTCTATAAAATGGCAATTTTACCTCACAATATAAACTATTGCTCCTCAGATTTACACAGGGATTTAGGTTGATATATATAATAGTGCAAAACAGCGAATTCACCTCACAATACTGTATAAACTATTGCTCCTCAGATTTACACAGTGGGCTTCTCTATATAATGGTGCAAAATGGCGAATTTACCTCACTATATAATCTATTACAGCTCTATATAAAAAAAAAAGGGCCTGTAGAAGCTTATTTAGTATAACAGATAGGGTGACATGTGCTGGTTTGGGATGCCCATGTGGGCTAGTGTTTTGACAGCAGGACAAAAACCAATTCAAAATGCAATAGCTTAATAAAACTGAGGCTGAACAAGCTTATTTAGTATAAAAGATAGGGTGACGTGCTGGTTTGGGATGCCCATGTGGGCTGGTGTTTTGACTGCAGGACAAAAACCAATTCAAAATGCAATACTTTGATTCAGCTGAAGAAGGATGAACAACCGTATTTAGTATAACAGATAGGCTGCTAAGTGCAGGTTTGGGATACCCAGGTGGGCTGGTGTTTTTTTGTTAAAGGCAGACCAAAAACCAATTCAAAATGCAATACTTTGATTAAGCTGAGGAAGGATGAACAAGCGTATTTAGTATAACAGATAGGCTGCTAAGTGCAGGTTTGGGATGCCCTGCGGCCTGGTGTTTTTTTTGTTAAAGGCAGACCAAAAACCCATTCAAAATGCAATACTTTGATTAACCCTTTTGTTGCCAAGCACGTAACACCTACGTGCTGGCTTGGCTGGGCCTTAAGTGCCAAGCACGTAGGTGTTACGTGCTTGACTTTCCTCGCTTGTAGTTTAAAAAGTAAAAACAACAAATACTCACCTGACCCCTTGTTGGATCCGGCCGGGTCTCCTCTTTAATTTGGTGCCATCCGATCCCCCGTGGGGGGTCGGATGGCTCCAGGAGAGCCCCCGGAATAGGCCGCCCCCCCCCCCGCTTCTGCAGCAGCAGCTTCTAACTGTAAAAAAAAAAAAAAAATAAAAATGACATTCACTTACCTGTGTGTGCGCTGGCTCCCGCTGTCCCTCCTCTTCACCTGGGGGGCCTCCGATCCCCCCCCAGGACTTACCGATCTTCAGGAGAGAGCCTGGGAGGCTCTCTCCTCTCTTCTGCACGATGGCGGCCGCCATCATGCCTCTAAGCCCCGCCCCCTTGGGGGCGGGGCTTATGAAGTCATCCCGGCCCCGATCTCAGGCTTCAGCCTTCTCAGCTTCTCAGATGCCGGTGATCGGCACAGGGGAAGGAGGTGACAGGAGATCCTCTGATCTCCTGCCTTCTCCTTCTCTGGATGCCGATCACCGGCATCTGTCAGCTGAGCGGCGAGGGACAAGAGCTTGCAATCGAAGGTAAGTACAGTAAAAAAAAATTTTTTTTTTTTCTAATAAAATACTTTTTATTATTGTGTGGTGTTTTTTTTTCACATTAACCCTTTGTGAGCTGGTAAGGGGTCCATGAGACCCCTTATACCAGTTCACAAGGCTGGGGGGGTGGCAAGTCACCTGCCCTAGCGGGTGGCTTGCCATTAACCCCCGCACCCCCATTACCTGCCTCCCCAAAGGCCAGGGGGGGCAGAAGAGCCCGGGCCCACATAGGCTATGTGGGCTCGTAGGCTGCAGGGTGGGGGGGCCACCAAAGCTGGCCCCCCCACTCTGTGCCTACAAGCCCCCATAGCTGGTCCCGGGCTGGTTACTTTGGGTAAGGGGGACCCCACGTCATTTTTTTTTTTGGATTTTGAAGGGTTTTTAACCCTTCAAAATCCAAAAAAAAATGGGGTCCCCCTCCCCGGGAAGGGGGACCCTATGTCATTTTTTTTTTTAATTAACCATTTGTCATCCAGCAGCTATAAAAGGCTTCTGGGCAGGAAAGGGTGTCTACCTATACATATGTGGTATCGCTGTAACCGGGAGAAATTGGGGTTTCTCACGCAATAAGATTTTATTGACAAACTTACATTTTTTATTACAAAAAAACTCTACAAATTGTAAAAAAATGTTTTTTTTTTGTTTTTTTTCACACATTTCACCCAAAAAAATTGAGAATACACCTAAAAAATACAAACAAGACATTTCATGTTAAAGCCCAGACTCTGTTGAAAAAAACAATATATAATTTTCCTGGGAAATCCCTGGAAATCCCTTCAAAAATGACAGTTGAATATGTGTAGCGCAAAATGGTGAAACATCGTCTGGCAACAGGGAGTGGCAAATGCTGCAGGTAGGCTGGCAGCGAAAGGGTTAAGCTGAGGAAGGATGAACAAGCGTATTTAGTATAACAGATAGGCTGCTAAGTGCAGGTTTGTGATGGCCTGCGGCCTAGTGTTTTGGCAGCAGGACAAAAAACAATTCAAAATGCAATACTTTGATTAAGCTGAGGAAGGATGAACAAGCGTATTTAGTATAACAGATAGGCTGCTAATTGCAGGTTTGGGATGCCCTGCGGCCTGGTGTTTTTTTTGTTAAAGGCAGACCAAAAACCCATTCAAAATGCAATACTTTGATTAAGCTGAGGAAGGATGAACAAGCATATTCAGTATAACAGATAGGCTGCTAAGTGCAGGTTTGGGATGCCCTGCGGCCTGGTGTTTTTTGTTACAGGCAGACCAAAAACCAATTCAAAATGCAATACTTTGATTAAGCTGAGGAAGGATGAACAAGCGTATTTAGTATAACAGATAGGCTGCTAAGTGCAGGTTTGGGATGCCCTGCGGCCTGGTGTTTTTTTTTTGTTAAAGGCAGACCAAAAACCAATTCAAAATGCAATACTTTGATTAAGCTGAGGAAGGATCAACAAGCGTATTTAGTATAACAGATAGGCTGCTAAGTGCAGGTTTGGGATGCCCTGTGGCCTGGTGTTTTTTTTGTTAAAGGCAGACCAAAAACCAATTCAAAATGTAATACTTTGATTAAGCTGAGGAAGGATGAGCAAGCGTATTTAGTATAACAGATAGGCTGCTAAGTGCAGGTTTGGGATACCCAGGTGGGTGTCAGTGTTTTTTTAGTTAAAGGCAGACCAAAATCAAATTCAAAATGCAATACTTTGATTAAGCTGAGGAAGGATCAACAAGCGTATTTAGTATAACAGATAGGCTGCTAAGTGCAGGTTTGGGATGTCCTGCGGCCTGGTGTTTTTTTTTGTTAAAGGCAGACCAAAAACCAATTCAAAATGAAATACTTTGATTAAGTTGAGGAAGGATGAACAAGCGAATTTAGTATAACAGATAGGCTGCTAAGTGCAGGTTTGGGATGCCCTGCGGCCTAGTGTTTTGGCAGCAGGACAAAAACTAATTCAAAATGCAATACTTTGATTAAGCTGAGGAAGGATGAACAAGCGCATTTAGTATAACAGATAGGCTGCTAAGTGCAGGTTTGGGATACCCAGGTGGGCTGGTGTTTTTTTAGTTAAAGGCAGACCAAAAACCAATTCAAAATGCAATACTTTGATTAAGCTGAGGAAGGATCAACAAGCGTATTTAGTATAACAGATAGGCTGCTAAGTGCAGGTTTGGGATGCCCTGCGGCCTGGTGTTTTTTTTGTTAAAAGCAGACAAAAAACCAATTCAAATTGAACTACTTTGATTAAGCTGAGGAAGGATGAACAAGCGTATTTAGTATAACAGATAGGCTTCTAAGTGCAGGTTTGGGATACCCAGGTGGGCTGTTTTTTTTTTTAGTTAAAGGCAGACCAAAAACCAATTCAAAATGCAATACTTTGATTAAGCTGAGGAAGGATGAACAAGCATATTTAGTATAACAGATAGGCTGCTAAGTGCAGGTTTGGGATGCCCTGCGGCCTGGTGTTTTTTTTTGTTAAAGGCAGACCAAAAACCAATTCAAAATGCAATACTTTGATTAAGCTGAGGAAGGATCAATACGCGTATTTAGTATAACAGATAGGCTGCTATGTGCAGGTTTGGGATGCCCTGCGGCCTGGTGTTTTTTTTGTTAAAGGCAGACCAAAAACCAATTCAAAATGCAATACTTTGATTAAGCTAAGGAAGGATCAACAAGCGTATTTAGTATAACAGATAGGCTGCTAAGTGCAGGTTTGGGATGCCCTGCGGCCTGGTGTTTTTTTTGTTAAAGGCAGACCAAAAACCTATTCAAAATGCAATACTTTGATTAAGCTGAGGAAGGATGAGCAAGCGTATTTAGTATAACAGATAGGCTGCTAAGTGCAGGTTTGGGATACCCAGGTGGGTGTCGGTGTTTTTTTAGTTAAAGGCAGACCAAAATCAAATTCAAAATGCAATACTTTGATTAAGCTGAGGAAGGATCAACAAGCGTATTTAGTATAACAGATAGGCTGCTAAGTGCAGGTTTGGGATGCCCTGCGGCCTGGTGTTTTTTTTGTTAAAGGCAGACCAAAAACCAATTCAAAATGCAATACTTTGATTAAGCTGAGGAAGGATGAGCAAGCGTATTTAGTATAACAGATAGGCTGCTAAGTGCAGGTTTGGGATACCCAGGTGGGTGTCGGTGTTTTTTTAGTTAAAGGCAGACCAAAATCAAATTCAAAATGCAATACTTTGATTAAGCTGAGGAAGGATCAACAAGCGTATTTAGTATAACAGATAGGCTGCTAAGTGCAGGTTTGGGATGTCCTGCGGCCTGGTGTTTTTTTTTGTTAAAGGCAGACCAAAAACCAATTCAAAATGAAATACTTTGATTAAGTTGAGGAAGGATGAAGAAGCATATTTAGTATAACAGATAGGCTGCTAAGTGCAGGTTTGGGATGCCCTGCGGCCTAGTGTTTTGGCAGCAGGACAAAAACTAATTCAAAATGCAATACTTTGATTAAGCTGAGGAAGGATGAACAAGCGCATTTAGTATAACAGATAGGCTGCTAAGTGCAGGTTTGGGATACCCAGGTGGGCTGGTGTTTTTTTAGTTAAAGGCAGACCAAAAACCAATTCAAAATGCAATACTTTGATTAAGCTGAGGAAGGATCAACAAGCGTATTTAGTATAACAGATAGGCTGCTAAGTGCAGGTTTGGGATGCCCTGCGGCCTGGTGTTTTTTTTGTTAAAGGCAGACCAAAAACCAATTCAAATTGAACTACTTTGATTAAGCTGAGGAAGGATGAACAAGCGTATTTAGTATAACAGATAGGCTGCTAAGTGCAGGTTTGGGATACCCAGGTGGGCTGTTTTTTTTTTTTAGTTAAAGGCAGACCAAAAACCAATTCAAAATGCAATACTTTGATTAAGCTGAGGAAGGATGAACAAGCATATTTAGTATAACAGATAGGCTGCTAAGTGCAGGTTTGGGATGCCCTGCGGCCTGGTGTTTTTTTTTGTTAAAGGCAGACCAAAAACCCATTCAAAATGCAATACTTTGATTAAGCTGAGGAAGGATGAACAAGCGTATTTAGTATAACAGATAGGCTGCTAAGTGCAGGTTTGGGATGCCCTGCGGCCTGGTGTTTTTTTTGTTAAAGGCAGACCAAAAACCAATTCAAAATGCAATACTTTGATTAAGCTGAGGAAGGATGAGCAAGCGTATTTAGTATAACAGATAGGCTGCTAAGTGCAGGTTTGGGATACCCAGGTGGGTGTCGGTGTTTTTTTAGTTAAAGGCAGACCAAAATCAAATTCAAAATGCAATACTTTGATTAAGCTGAGGAAGGATCAACAAGCGTATTTTGTATAACAGATAGGCTGCTAAGTGCAGGTTTGGGATGTCCTGCGGCCTGGTGTTTTTTTTTGTTAAAGGCAGACCAAAAACCAATTCAAAATGAAATACTTTGATTAAGTTGAGGAAGGATGAACAAGCGTATTTAGTATAACAGATAGGCTGCTAAGTGCAGGTTTGGGATGCCCTGCGGCCTAGTGTTTTGGCAGCAGGACAAAAACTAATTCAAAATGCAATACTTTGATTAAGCTGAGGAAGGATGAACAAGCGCATTTAGTATAACAGATAGGCTGCTAAGTGCAGGTTTGGGATACCCAGGTGGGCTGGTGTTTTTTTAGTTAAAGGCAGACCAAAAACCAATTCAAAATGCAATACTTTGATTAAGCTGAGGAAGGATCAACAAGCGTATTTAGTATAACAGATAGGCTGCTAAGTGCAGGTTTGGGATGCCCTGCGGCCTGGTGTTTTTTTTGTTAAAGGCAGACCAAAAACCAATTCAAATTTAACTACTTTGATTAAGCTGAGGAAGGATGAACAAGCGTATTTAGTATAACAGATAGGCTGCTAAGTGCAGGTTTGGGATACCCAGGTGGGCTGTTTTTTTTTTTAGTTAAAGGCAGACCAAAAACCAATTCAAAATGCAATACTTTGATTAAGCTGAGGAAGGATGAACAAGCATATTTAGTATAACAGATAGGCTGCTAAGTGCAGGTTTGGGATGCCCTGCGGCCTGGTGTTTTTTTTTGTTAAAGGCAGACCAAAAACCTATTCAAAATGCAATACTTTGATTAAGCTGAGGAAGGATCAATACGCGTATTTAGTATAACAGATAGGCTGCTAAGTGCAGGTTTGGGATGCCCTGCGGCCTGGTGTTTTGTTTGTTAAAGGCAGACCAAAAACCAATTCAAAATGCAATACTTTGATTAAGCTAAGGATCAACAAGCGTATTTAGTATAACAACTCTCTAAGTCTGGTGTGACCCCAGGGCTGGCCCACCAATTGGTCCACAAACGCTAATTGCACACTGCTAAATCTAATGTCCAATTTATTAGAGCATAAGAAATTTATACATAGTACCAAATACACATAACAACATATATACACACAGTTAAAAAACACTTAGTAAAACCCAATGGTGAGTATCAAGAGAGTGGCACACCATTGAGGAGTATTAAGGGACGTATACTCAGGAGAATGGCCGTCTCCCTACATAAGGTTTGTAATAACGATCTGAGAGGCCCCGTGATGTGCTGCCACCTGACCATATAGACCATAGGTAGCGCGGTTGGCATAGTGGTATACCTTGGGTGGGTGGCCCTCTTTATCTGTTGGGGAGTGTATGGGATGGGTGGGTGGGTGTATTCATTTATGTGGGTGGGGGAGACATGAGTGCAACCTGGGGCTTGGCTCAATAGATGGGGCACTTTGGCTCATATGTATCTTTTATTTCATTTATGCTCTAGAGAGTGGTGGTATATCTGAACATGGATGTGAAGCAGAGGATAAAAGCTGTACACCATGACCGTGGGTGAGAGGATACTGAATAAGAAAGTCGAAAGAAGGAATTTGGAGGAGTCCAAGAACGTATGAGGAAGAGAAATTGTGCAGAATAGGATACCATCTTTATGGACTGGTGCTGTAACCCTGGAGGAGCCCCTGCGCGCCTCCCCCCCCCCCTTCCCTCTCCCCCCCCCCTTCCCTCTCCCCCCCCCCTCCCCTCCCCCCCCCCCACCCTCCCCTCCCCCCTCCATCCCTCTGTCACAGACTGACATTGCGGACAATTATCTGTAACATTGTCACTAATGATGATAGGACCGATATGATTATGTTGATTCAGCTGTAGTATGGGTATATGTATATAGTTAGAGTGATTATTAGAGAGCAGGGTTGTAGTTTACATATAGTACTTGTTTTGGACTATAATAGGTAACATGTGTATTGTTGGATTGATGTTATTCATTTTGTATGTGGGAATGCTGGATATTGTTGGTGCTGTATGTCAGGCCCTAGAAGGTCCGCAGGTTGGGACTGTTGCCTGGGGTGATGATGGGGCGCCCTGTCCCGCAGGAAGATTGGCTTGATGGGCGGACTGGTGGGGCGCGGCGGGCCCGCCCGGTGGAGCGCACTCACTATGACTGCACACTGTGTGTGCTTCCTGGTGTGTGCGCTCCACCGGCCGGAGGTGACGCGGTCCTGGAGCTGGTTGCCTGGTCCACCTGTGTGATTGGAGGGTGCGCCACGAGCTGGCGTCCGTTACCTAGTTATTCACTGGTCTCTGTGGGCGGATATATGGGGGGTGCGGCGGTTCCGCCCGGTGGAGCGCACTCACTGAGTTAGCACACGATGTGGGCTTCCTGGTGTGTGCGCTCCATCGGCCGGAAGTGACGCGCACCAGGGATCGAGCGTCATTTCCGCCTGCGCGATCCAGGGGGTATTTAACATGCCGGCATTCTCAACCCAGACACCCGAGCGAAGTGGTGGAGGACCACGCAGCGCGCCGGTGAGGTAAGTGGGGAGGACAGGGGGCTCCCTTTGGTACTTTGCAGTGCTATTTTACTGCATGTGTATATAGATGTACATTTATTT
Source organism: Gastrophryne carolinensis (assembly GCA_027917425.1). NCBI lineage: Eukaryota > Metazoa > Chordata > Amphibia > Anura > Microhylidae > Gastrophryne > Gastrophryne carolinensis. Next base: position 316,180,523 of record CM051237.1, read on the forward strand.
GCTTACACCATATGTGAATGGCGCTTATCAAATATTGTAGTAGCACTATTTAGGCTTAGTTTTAGAGTAGATGCACTGATTTTTTGCACGTGGCACTTTCTTGGTATTTCATGTACTTTTATGTACTGCATGATTGCACAGGTTGGATGTTATAAGCACTGCGAGTTCTTAGCAGTGCAACTGTTCACAAATAGATAGAGCACTTTATAAGTAGACACTAGGCACTTTATGCACCCAGCAATTTTTATAAGCGCCATTGCACTATGAGATGTCTGCTATTACCAATGTTTGGGTATATGATTAATTGATCATTCATTTTTGATAGTAATTTAGCCCTGGAGCTCCTCCCCACTTTATTTGGGTTTTACTAAGTGTTTTTTAACTGTGTGTATATATGTTGTTATGTGTATTTGGTACTATGTATAAATTTCTTATGCTCTAATAAATTGGACATTAGATTTAGCAGTGTGCAATTAGCGTTTGTGGACCAATTGGTGGGCCAGCCCTGGGGTCACACCAGACTTAGAGAGTTGCGATTAGTAGGTCCCTTTAATTGGCACCTGCTATTGATGGGATTGTGTAGGTGGTGCACACCTGATTAGTGTAGTTGTATTTAGTATAACAGATAGGCTGCTAAGTGCAGGTTTGGGATGTCCTGCGGCCTGGTGTTTTTTTTGTTAAAGGCAGACCAAAAACCAATTCAAAATGCAATACTTTGATTAAGCTGAGGAAGGATCAACAAGCGTATTTAGTATAACAGATAGGCTGCTAAGTGCAGGTTTGGGATGCCCTGCGGCCTGGTGTTTTTTTTGTTAAAGGCAGACCAAAAACCAATTCAATATGCAATACTTTGATTAAGCTGAGGAAGGATGAGCAAGCGTATTTAGTATAACAGATAGGCTGCTAAGTGCAGGTTTGGGATACCCAGGTGGGTGTCGGTGTTTTTTTAGTTAAAGGCAGACCAAAATCAAATTCAAAATGCAATACTTTGATTAAGCTGAGGAAGGATCAACAAGCGTATTTAGTATAACAGATAGGCTGCTAAGTGCAGGTTTGGGATGTCCTGCGGCCTGGTGTTTTTTTTTTGTTAAAGGCAGACCAAAAACCAATTCAAAATGAAATACTTTGATTAAGTTGAGGAAGGATGAACAAGCGTATTTAGTATAACAGATAGGCTGCTAAGTGCAGGTTTGGGATGCCCTGCGGCCTAGTGTTTTGGCAGCAGGACAAAAACTAATTCAAAATGCAATACTTTGATTAAGCTGAGGAAGGATGAACAAGCGCATTTAGTATAACAGATAGGCTGCTAAGTGCAGGTTTGGGATACCCAGGTGGGCTGGTGTTTTTTTAGTTAAAGGCAGACCAAAAACCAATTCAAAATGCAATACTTTGATTAAGCTGAGGAAGGATCAACAAGCGTATTTAGTATAACAGATAGGCTGCTAAGTGCAGGTTTGGGATGCCCTGCGGCCTGGTGTTTTTTTTGTTAAAGGCAGACCAAAAACCAATTCAAATTGAACTACTTTGATTAAGCTGAGGAAGGATGAACAAGCGTATTTAGTATAACAGATAGGCTGCTAAGTGCAGGTTTGGGATACCCAGGTGGGCTGTTTTTTTTTTAGTTAAAGGCAGACCAAAAACCAATTCAAAATGCAATACTTTGATTAAGCTGAGGAAGGATGAACAAGCATATTTAGTATAACAGATAGGCTGCTAAGTGCAGGTTTGGGATGCCCTGCGGCCTGGTGTTTTTTTTTGTTAAAGGCAGACCAAAAACCAATTCAAAATGCAATACTTTGATTAAGCTGAGGAAGGATCAATACGCGTATTTAGTATAACAGATAGGCTGCTAAGTGCAGGTTTGGGATGTCCTGCGGCCTGGTGTTTTTTTTTGTTAAAGGCAGACCAAAAACCAATTCAAAATGAAATACTTTGATTAAGTTGAGGAAGGATGAACAAGCGTATTTAGTATAACAGATAGGCTGCTAAGTGCAGGTTTGGGATGCCCTGCGGCCTAGTGTTTTGGCAGCAGGACAAAAACTAATTCAAAATGCAATACTTTGATTAAGCTGAGGAAGGATGAACAAGCGCATTTAGTATAACAGATAGGCTGCTAAGTGCAGGTTTGGGATACCCAGGTGGGCTGGTGTTTTTTTAGTTAAAGGCAGACCAAAAACCAATTCAAATTGAACTACTTTGATTAAGCTGAGGAAGGATGAACAATTGTATTTAGTATAACAGATAGGCTGCTAAGTGCAGGTTTGGGATACCCAGGTGGGCGGGTTTTTTTTTTAGTTAAAGGCAGACCAAAAACCAATTCAAAATGCAATACTTTGATTAAGCTGAGGAAGGATGAACAAGCATATTTAGTATAACAGATAGGCTGCTAAGTGCAGGTTTGGGATGCCCTGCGGCCTGGTGTTTTTTTTTGTTAAAGGCAGACCAAAAATCAATTCAAAATGCAATACTTTGATTAAGCTGAGGAAGGATCAATACGCGTATTTAGTATAACAGATAGGCTGCTAAGTGCAGGTTTGGGATGCCCTGCGGCCTGGTGTTTTTTTTGTTAAAGGCAGACCAAAAACCAATTCAAAATGCAATACTTTGATTAAGCTAAGGATCAACAAGCGTATTTAGTATAACAGATAGGCTGCTAAGTGCAGGTTTGGGATGCCCTGCGGCCTGGTGTTTTTTTTGTTAAAGGCAGACCAAAAACCAATTCAAAATGCAATACTTTGATTAAGCTGAGGAAGGATCAACAAGCGTATTTAGTATAACAGATAGGCTGCTAAGTGCAGGTTTGGGATGCCCTGCGGCCTGGTGTTTTTTTTGTTAAAGGCAGACCAAAAACCAATTCAAAATGCAATACTTTGATTAAGCTGAGGAAGGATGAGCAAGCGTATTTAGTATAACAGATAGGCTGCTAAGTGCAGGTTTGGGATACCCAGGTGGGTGTCGGTGTTTTTTTAGTTAAAGGCAGACCAAAATCAAATTCAAAATGCAATACTTTGATTAAGCTGAGGAAGGATCAGCAAGCGTATTTAGTATAACAGATAGGCTGCTAAGTGCAGGTTTGGGATGTCCTGCGGCCTGGTGTTTTTTTTTGTTAAAGGCAGACCAAAAACCAATTCAAAATGCAATACTTTGATTAAGCTGAAGAAGGATCAATACGCGTATTTAGTATAACAGATAGGCTGCTAAGTGCAGGTTTGGGATGCCCTGCGGCCTGGTGTTTTTTTTGTTAAAGGCAGACCAAAAACCAATTCAAAATGCAATACTTTGATTAAGCTAAGGATCAACAAGCGTATTTAGTATAACAGATAGGCTGCTAAGTGCAGGTTTGGGATGCCCTGCGGCCTGGTGTTTTTTTTGTTAAAGGCAGACCAAAAACCAATTCAAAATGCAATACTTTGATTAAGCTGAGGAAGGATCAACAAGCGTATTTAGTATAACAGATAGGCTGCTAAGTGCAGGTTTGGGATGCCCTGCGGCCTGGTGTTTTTTTTGTTAAAGGCAGACCAAAAACCAATTCAAAATGCAATACTTTGATTAAGCTGAGGAAGGATGAGCAAGCGTATTTAGTATAACAGATAGGCTGCTAAGTGCAGGTTTGGGATACCCAGGTGGGTGTCGGTGTTTTTTTAGTTAAAGGCAGACCAAAATCAAATTCAAAATGCAATACTTTGATTAAGCTGAGGAAGGATCAGCAAGCGTATTTAGTATAACAGATAGGCTGCTAAGTGCAGGTTTGGGATGTCCTGCGGCCTGGTGTTTTTTTTTGTTAAAGGCAGACCAAAAACCAATTCAAAATGAAATACTTTGATTAAGTTGAGGAAGGATGAACAAGCGTATTTAGTATAACAGATAGGCTGCTAAGTGCAGGTTTGGGATGCCCTGCGGCCTAGTGTTTTGGCAGCAGGACAAAAACTAATTCAAAATGCAATACTTTGATTAAGCTGAGGAAGGATGAACAAGCGCATTTAGTATAACAGATAGGCTGCTAAGTGCAGGTTTGGGATACCCAGGTGGGCTGGTGTTTTTTTAGTTAAAGGCAGACCAAAAACCAATTCAAAATGCAATACTTTGATTAAGCTGAGGAAGGATGAACAAGCGTATTTAGTATAACAGATAGGCTGCTAAGTGCAGGTTTGGGATGCCCTGCGGCCTGGTGTTTTTTTTGTTAAAGGCAGACCAAAAACCAATTCAAATTGAACTACTTTGATTAAGCTGAGGAAGGATGAACAAGCGTATTTAGTATAACAGATAGGCTGCTAAGTGCAGGTTTGGGATACCCAGGTGGGCTGTTTTTTTTTTTAGTTAAAGGCAGACCAAAAACCAATTCAAAATGCAATACTTTGATTAAGCTGAGGAAGGATGAACAAGCATATTTAGTATAACAGATAGGCTGCTAAGTGCAGGTTTGGGATGCCCTGCGGCCTGGTGTTTTTTTTTGTTAAAGGCAGACCAAAAACCAATTCAAAATGCAATACTTTGATTAAGCTGAGGAAGGATCAATACGCGTATTTAGTATAACAGATAGGCTGCTAAGTGCAGGTTTGGGATGTCCTGCGGCCTGGTGTTTTTTTTTGTTAAAGGCAGACCAAAAACCAATTCAAAATGAAATACTTTGATTAAGTTGAGGAAGGATGGACAAGCGTATTTAGTATAACAGATAGGCTGCTAAGTGCAGGTTTGGGATGCCCTGCGGCCTAGTGTTTTGGCAGCAGGACAAAAACTAATTCAAAATGCAATACTTTGATTAAGCTGAGGAAGGATGAACAAGCGCATTTAGTATAACAGATAGGCTGCTAAGTGCAGGTTTGGGATACCCAGGTGGGCTGGTGTTTTTTTTGTTAAAGGCAGACCAAAAACCAATTCAAAATGCAATACTTTGATTAAGCTGAGGAAGGATCAACAAGCGTATTTAGTATAACAGATAGGCTGCTAAGTGCAGGTTTGGGATGCCCTGCGGCCTGGTGTTTTTTTTGTTAAAGGCAGACCAAAAACCAATTCAAAATGAACTACTTTGATTAAGCTGAGGAAGGATGAACAAGCGTATTTAGTATAACAGATAGGCTGCTAAGTGCAGGTTTGGGATACCCAGGTGGGCTGTTTTTTTTTTTAGTTAAAGGCAGACCAAAAACCAATTCAAAATGCAATACTTTGATTAAGCTGAGGAAGGATGAACAAGCATATTTAGTATAACAGATAGGCTGCTAAGTGCAGGTTTGGGATGCCCTGCGGCCTGGTGTTTTTTTTTGTTAAAGGCAGACCAAAAACCAATTCAAAATGCAATACTTTGATTAAGCTGAGGAAGGATCAATACGCGTATTTAGTATAACAGATAGGCTGCTAAGTGCAGGTTTGGGATGTCCTGCGGCCTGGTGTTTTTTTTTGTTAAAGGCAGACCAAAAACCAATTCAAAATGAAATACTTTGATTAAGTTGAGGAAGGATGGACAAGCGTATTTAGTATAACAGATAGGCTGCTAAGTGCAGGTTTGGGATGCCCTGCGGCCTAGTGTTTTGGCAGCAGGACAAAAACTAATTCAAAATGCAATACTTTGATTAAGCTGAGGAAGGATGAACAAGCGCATTTAGTATAACAGATAGGCTGCTAAGTGCAGGTTTGGGATACCCAGGTGGGCTGGTGTTTTTTTTGTTAAAGGCAGACCAAAAACCAATTCAAAATGCAATACTTTGATTAAGCTGAGGAAGGATCAACAAGCGTATTTAGTATAACAGATAGGCTGCTAAGTGCAGGTTTGGGATGCCCTGCGGCCTGGTGTTTTTTTTGTTAAAGGCAGACCAAAAACCAATTCAAAATGAACTACTTTGATTAAGCTGAGGAAGGATGAACAAGCGTATTTAGTATAACAGATAGGCTGCTAAGTGCAGGTTTGGGATACCCAGGTGGGCTGTTTTTTTTTTTAGTTAAAGGCAGACCAAAAACCAATTCAAAATGCAATACTTTGATTAAGCTGAGGAAGGATGAACAAGCATATTTAGTATAACAGATAGGCTGCTAAGTGCAGATTTGGGATGCCCTGCGGCCTGGTGTTTTTTTTTGTTAAAGGCAGACCAAAAACCAATTCAAAATGCAATACTTTGATTAAGCTGAGGAAGGATCAATACGCGTATTTAGTATAACAGATAGGCTGCTAAGTGCAGGTTTGGGATGCCCTACGGCCTGGTGTTTTTTTTGTTAAAGGCAGACCAAAAACCAATTCAAAATGCAATACTTTGATTAAGCTAAGGATCAACAAGCGTATTTAGTATAACAGATAGGCTGCTAAGTGCAGGTTTGGGATACCCAAGTGGGCTGGTGTTTTTTTTTGTTAAAGGCAGACCAAAAAATATTTAAACTAATCCAGTTATATATTATGAGAAATGTTTGTGTGTAACAGATAGGGTTAAATAAGCCACTGCATAGATGGCATGCACAGTGGCAAGGCAGATTTACAGCACAAAGTACTGAAATCAAATTGAAAACTGATCTGGCTAATGAAAAAAAAAAATATTTCACTGTCACTTCTAAGCTGTCCCTGGCTGGATGGTTCCGGTTTTTCCCTATCTTTCCCTGGCTCTGTCTACCTCTCTGTCTGCCTCTCTGACTCTCCCTACCTATCTCTAACTCTCTGTCCCTGTCTCTAACTAGCTGTGCTCCGGCCACAATGCAAGGCTGAAATGCGCACAAGCAAGATGGCCGCCGCTTTATATAGCAGGGTGACGTCACCGGGCTTCCTGGCTGCTGATAGGCTGCATGTGACTTACCCATGATACCTTGCCCCAGGGGATATGTCTGGACATGTTCATCCACCATTTTAGAATGCCTGTAATTGAAATAAATGGAGTTTAAAGGAAAAATTCGATTGATCGAATCGCGGGGAAATTCGGATTCATTCAGAATCGAATTTTCCATGAAATTCGGAACGAATCCGGGTTCGTCCAGATCGATTCGCTCATCCCACTTATTACCTTGGTCTGACAGCAAGGTACAATTACTTCCATGTACTGTGATTGTCAGAGAAGTTTAATGTGATGTGACATATGAGGGACTGTATATTCTTTAATGGCTTGCTTTGTTTGCACAGTACATTTGTCTCCCACAATTACCCAGCCTAGTAATTTGGGCATCATCTGGGCCATTTAATTGTAGGCTAGCTGTGTGTATACTCTTTTGTGTGATCAACGTTATATCACTGTGCTATCTGGAGCTTAAATTGCTGTGGTATGCTGGGAATCACCTTGATGTCCGTTAAAGGTGATAGCTGCTAGGAATTAGACTGGAGGTCAGGGCCAGTTTTAGTTTTTGGCCCTAGACAAAATTTAAAGTGGGGGCCCCAAATGATATTGAAGGGAAACAAAACCTAGCACGACCAGCATCCCAAATCCTGCCCTGTCACCCCCCCTTCCCCCGGACTGCTACAAAACTAACCTCTTGCAAAGGGAGCGGCCACTATCCCAGCATCTTCGGGCACGCTCCCAGCCATTCACATAGGCTGGGGTGGGAGCACACCCTCTGCAGGGAATGTGACCACTAGCATTCCTATTGCCACAAACAAGAGCCATTTGCCAAAACATTACTTATGCACAGTAAACGGCTCTGATTGTACGAGAGCTTGCGCAATGTGCATTAGGACTGGGGAAAGGTGAGTTTTATTGGGCGACCTGGGGGATTTCACACAGGGGGGTATCCAAAATCGAGGTGCTCTAGGGGCAAGGACCGAAACCCGGGACAGTCAAAATTATGAGTTTTGGTCCATTTTAAATCAGAACATAAACCTGGGCAGCCAGCCCTGGAGTCTAAAAGACTTCCTGTATGAGCCAATATAGACTGTCATAGCCCACACGCCACTGCCAGCAGCACAAATACCCCCCCGCCATTATAGGCACATAGGAATTGGGAAAGGTAGGTGGGTGAAGAGTTGGTCATGGTACTGTCTGCTACTGCCAACAACCCCTTCAGCCCCCATTATAGGTGCTGAGCAGCCAGCAAATATCACTCTGATCCCTGCCAAAGAAGTAGTCTCAAAGAAGTAGTAGGCCCTGCTCTTTTATTTTTGCTGCAGACAGGGCCCGCTGCACCCTGAACCTGCCTGGCTGACCCCCCCACCCCCCACAGCTGCCTTCTGTTCTGTTATGCTGCTTGTTGGGTGGGGCCCATCTTCACTGGAAAAAAAGGTTAGTGGTGGGCCCACCAGGAAAATGAAGGTAAAGGTAAATGAACAGATTTCTTTTGCATGTAATCACTGATTTATCTTCAGTTGACTGGATTTAAAGTTGAACCAAACCCAGGAATTTGATTTTCCCGGGTTTTGTTTTGTACTTCCGGGCATCCAAAAAATACCGGCCACCCTCCAAAGGCACATGCGTGGGCTCTTGTCCAATGAGAGGCTCTCATTGAAATCAAATGGGAGCACACGTAGTACCCATAGTAAACAACGAGAGTGTTTTATTGGATGAGAGCCCACACATGCAAGGTTGGAGTGTGGCGAGGCAAGTTCTTTTGGGCTTCCTGTGGGGTTTCACACAGCAGGACATCCCGATTCCAGATTTTAGATTCTAGGCTGTCCGCTGCCGGGTTTTGTTCCGCTTTAAGACTTCTGCTGGCCTGAGGCAAAATGGATATGTTTCTTGGTTTATTGTTTATTTAAAGACGTTTACCTTTGCTGTGAGGGTTAATTCTTCTTTGTCAATCTGAAGCATCTTTAATCTGGCCTTCGCTTGAGCTTCTATTGACTCTGGACCATTTCTGCCTCCTTCCTAGCAAAAGAATTTCTCACTATAGTGGCATGTGTGTCGGCACAAATTTCCACCACCTTGTCAGTAATGGTTGATCTTCTGGAACTGATAGCTTTGGGTAGTTCTGGACAACTGCACTTAACTGAGGAAAGGAATCTGTAAGACCGGGTCGTTTTTAGGTGGGCGATATGCGGTTCCACTTTATCTTTACATAGTAACATAGTATGTAAGGCTGAATAAAGACTTTAGTCCATCTAGTTCAGCCTGTTTATCTCCTTCCAGTGGTCTAGTAGCCATAGCTGGAAATGTTATTACATGGCAGGAAGGCATCAAGGCCACTTTTGAAAATTTTTACTGTATCCATCATTACTACCTCCTCTGGCAGCAAGTTCCATAGTCTCACTGCTCTTACAGAGAAGAATCCTTCCTATGTCGGTGGAGAAAGCACCTTTCCTTTAACCTTAGTGGATGCCCTCGGGTTATGGTTACACTCCGGGGTATAAATAGATTGTGGGACAGATCTTTGTATTGACCCCGAATATATTTATATAGTTATTAGATCACCCCTCAGGCGTCTTTTTTCTAAACTAAATAAACTTAACTTTGACAATCTTTCAGGGTACTCTAGCCCCCGCAGTCCTTTTACTAACTTTGTTGCCCTTCTTTGAATGCGCTCCAGTTCTGATATGTCCTTTTTAAGCACAGGTGCCCAGAACTGTACACAGTACTCCATATGGGGTCTGACCAGTGACTTGTACAGGGGTAAAATGATGCTCTGGTCATGAGCACCTATGCCTCTCTTGATGCACCCCATGATTCTATTTGTTTTGGCAGCTGCTGCCTGGCATTGATTACTACAGTTGAGCTTATTGTTAACTAAAACCCCTAGGTCCTTTTCCATTGTTGTTTTGCCAAGTGTTTCTTTATCTAGTATGTAATCATAACACATATGTCTCCTTCCCATATGCATAACCTTACATTTATTGTGTTAAACTTCATTTGCCCATGCTTCCAATTTATCTAAATCTATTTGTAGCTGCCTAGTGTCCTCTTTTGTTTTAATTACTTTACACAGCTTAGTATCATCTGCAAAGATTGAGACTTTACTGTTTAATCCGTACCCAATTTCATTTATATATATTATATATATTGAAGAGAATTGGTCCCAGATCTGACCCTTGTGGTACTTCACTAGTAACAGTGACCCAATCTGAGTGTGTACCATTTATAACCACCCTCTGCTTCCGATTATTAAGCCAATTTCTCGCCCATCTGCACACGTTTCCCCCCATTCCAAGCATTCTCATATTTTGTACCAGTCTTTTATGTGGCACAGTATAAAATGCTTTAGAAAAGTCAAGATATATGATATCTAATGGCTCCCCCTGATCCAATCTTGAACTTACCTCCTCAGAAAAGCTGATTAGGCTTGTCAGGTAGGAGCGATTCCTCTTAAATCCATGCTGATATAGAGTAATAAGGTCATTTTCCGCAAGATGCTCCAGTAAAGTATCCTTTAAGAAACCTTCAAACAGCTTGCCCACCACAGATGTTAAGCTTACCGGTCTGTAGTTCCCAGATTCCCCCCTAGATCCCTTTTTGAATAATGGCACCACATTTGCCAGGCGCTAATCCCTCTGAACAGCGCTAATCCCTAGGAAAAGTGTCTGATCAAGCCCTTTGCATGGGCTTGATCAGACACTTTGATCAAATATTTTGTTAAACAATTTGATGGTACTGGCTCCGTGTGTCCATATTATCACGGACATAATGACCATGCTCAAATTCAGCATCAATAAATAAGCATCCATGTGCTTCACAAAATACTGCAGGGCACACTTTTTGGCTATTTTTTTTCCACCAATTACAAGTGTAAGCCGACCTGCTAGCACTCAAGTTGAAGTAGAGCGTGGCTGTATTATCAAGTTGTGTGGACCTGCCAAAGATTTTCTATTTTCTGCCTTCTGCTTTTTGTATAGCACTCTAAAAAGAATGCTGTTTAAAAGCCAAAGCCAAACATTTTAGTGTTAGCTTTCCTACAGATTTTGTCACCATTTTGGTTTGCTATATATGTTTAACTGTGATTGAATACAGAGCAAAGGGCCGCACCAACAACAATTAATCAAAGAAGTGTGCAGGCTTGGGTACCTGAATCCAACATATATACAACAAGGAGGCTTCCACACCGCCCCCAACCGCAAGACACAATCTGCACCACTCCATTTACATGATACTCTCCATTTGCCCTGAGGAAGCGACGTTCCATCGCGTAATGCGTAGGCTGGGGAGGGGCGCGGTGACGGCTGGCACATGTAAGATTTATGGTTGGTTGTCCCTCTTGTTAACCTGCTGTGTCCCTTGGTATGGTCATTTTTTTTTTACCTTTTATGCATATGAAGGTTTACACTGCTTAAATTTTTCTTGCACTTGGTCACTTTAGCGCTTATAGTATCATTAGAGTTGTTTATTATTGTATATATAGCACTTTTTGTTTGAAACACTAGGATTCAGTCGGTTTTCATAGGGACATATGCTTGATATCTGACCTAGTTAATTGTGCATTACCACCAGCGCCCTTTAGTGGAATGTTCATATAATCAGTTTTTAATGTATTTTAACCTGTGTAGTGTTTAGATGAATTAATAAAAGTGATTGTTATCATGTAAGCGGAGTGGTGCAGATTGTATCTTGGGGTTGGGGGCTGTGTGGAAGCCTCCTTGTTGTATATACGTTTAACTGTGATTTCGGCAGGAATTTCCGGGAAAATTATATATTTACCTTTTTCCAAGTCATCCTTCAGCTTGACCACATAGAGATATTATGCTCCACCCCCTGGGAGGAAACACAAAACAGGAACAGAGTTTAAAAGCCCCACCCCTTCCTCCCCACTTCAGTTCTTTGTGTTCCCTCCCTGGGAAACCTTGGGACAGAGTGTGTGCTGATGTTATAGCCAGTTTATTATTTTAGTTTATTATTTTCCGACCCTCCAGAGTTTGGAGTTAGCCAGCTGCACCAGATATAACCCACAGGAGACCCTGTTGGAGACTGAATGCACCTGGGGCTATATCTCTCATAGTTACTGAAAAAGGCACAGACACAGTGCTATTTTCACTTTTAAAATCCTGCTCCATTATGGAGTAGGTACGCTGGAGTGGCATGGTGATCTGAGAGTAATCCCTGAGGAACTGTTGTGCTAGTTATACATAGTTCGCTAGTTGCGAACTATTTCCCTCCATTATTTTAAACTTAGAGGTGTGTCTCTGACATCATCGGCCATCACTTCCTGTTTTCGGCAGGAAGCAGGAAACAGGAAGTTGAAACCAGAATGGTTCACTGATCGGGCGAGGATAGCATCGAATCAGCTGGAAAAAGGAGGGACAGTGGCAGCAGCACATACCCCACCAACGCTAAAACAGATGCTGCAGGTTTGGGTCGGACAGTGCCGATGGAAGCCAGCAAGCGGTAGGATCGCAAGGTTCACTGTTTCATGATTATTATACATATAGAGATATGTGTACTAAGGTTGTCTATATATGGTATATATATATGTATAATACAAAGGGACTGCAGTATATACATACACATGTACAGATTTGGTATTGGATTTATATATATACTTGTCTATAAGTATGTATGTGTATATATATAAATAAATATATATGTGTATATATACACATATATATATATATATATATGTTTTGTGTGTATGTGTGGGTATATTTATATATTATATATATATGTATATATTATGTTAGTCCTTGGAGTTATATAAGTATGTATAAGATTATGCATATATGGATATATATATATATGTATTTATATATATATATATATATATATATATCCTTTTAATAAGGGGTCTGTATAAAACATGCATTTGTTCAAATTATGTTTTAGAGAAGTCAGATTCTGAAACAAGAACTGAACAGAAATAACATATCAAGACAGCCAAGAGATCCAAGCGGTGTGTAGTCTGTAGGGCCACACTTTCGGAAACTTGGCGGTTATCTTTTGAAAAATTCCCAGTATAAAGCAAAAGAGAGGGTTAGAAATGAACAGCCAATCGAACTTCTCATTTGTCAATGGTCTCTTGCTATTGCATATATAGCTAATGCCATCACAGAGAGCCAAGGTCAAGGGAGTTTTTTAATAATTTGAATACTCAAAAACCTCCCACAACCACTATCCAAATAAATCAACAAGGGCTTCGGATGTGGTTCGGAGAAGTATGTCTAAGTTGATAGACAAAATCAAGGCTCAAAATTAGTTCCTCATCTAGAAAATTGGAGGTTCTCCCAACATTATACAGAGCCATGTTTTTTCTAACACATGCTTGTCAAAAAATCATCAGAGCCTCAGCTAGGGGCCGGTGTCTGTCGGCCAATCGGGCTAAAGACTGATCTGGGGACAGTAGTTCAAAGAATATATATATATATATATATATATATATATATATATATATATACTGTGTTACATTCTTTTCAGGGTAGAAGATTGTTGGGGAAGACTTAGATAACATTACAACAATATTCACAGAATCAGGAAAGAGATTTCCTGTTAAAAAATAAATTCTATTCTTTCAGGTCAGGGTCAGGAAGAGAGGGAACATGAGAATTCCCATTATCTCACTGAGGATCTAGACTTAATGTTAAATTACAGAGAATTCTTAATTAAACAGTATGAAGAGTCTTTCCCAATTAATTCAGTGTTAAAGGGGGGGCGTGGTTAAGATGGACGCCTAGTCGGACGTGTCTGCTAGGGGCTCCTGCAAGAATCCTGAGATTTTACCTTCTGGGCTACTGTGGGCGCATCCCAACAACCAATTTCACTCACCTGAGTGGTAGAATTACATCTGGGCCCTGAGAGACCTGAGGGCTGTGCGGTGGAAGCGGCTCCCGGGAGTGGACGGCGGCCTGTCGGATCCGGCGGAGTGGCTGGCTGGTGAGGGAGACGCGAGGGCCCAACACGTGGAGAGCGGGCGGAGGCGAGTGAGCGGAGCACCGTCCCCCTGGAAGCCCCGAGCGGCGGCGGGAGGAGTGGAGAGTGTGCCCGGCGGTCGTGGCTGTGCGGCTGAGGCGGAGTCGGCGGCGGGACGACCGGCGGCTGCCGGTTGGCGGAGAGGGCGGGCGGCCCCATTGCGAGCGGCGGCGGAGGCGGAACTGCCGCTGTACCACCGGGCCCGGTGGCAGTAGCCGAGATCCCCCTCCTGGGTTAGCGGAGTGCCTCCCTATCGAGGGCTGCGGCCGGCGGCGGTCTGGCGCGAAACGTGGAGGAAGCCAGCGCCATCTTGAAAAGGTGAGGGGGAGACGAGAAGGAGCTGAGGCTGATATGGAGCGCCTGTCACTGTGCTGGCCTGTGTGAGAGAGGCCAGTGCTGTCTGGGGCTTCTCCCATAACCGTGCCCCTTTGATGAGTGGTGTGGGCAATCAGAGGAGTGAATAGGCCCCCCCCCGGGAAGCACCTGAACTTTACTGAGCCCCATATTGGAGCAGCTGGGGCAGTCGCCCTGGACCCCCCCCCCAGAGAATCAGCACAGCAGATAATTTTGCCCTGTGAGTGTGGTGTAGAGAGGGGTTCCGAGGCCCTGAATAATAGGGGGCTGAACTCTGCTGCCTCAACTATTTAATATCCGCTATTCCCCCGGCGGCTGCGTGGCTGCAGCAAGTTTCCTTGGACTTCCATATACATACGGTGCCTGTGGGCCCCGGGCCCCCCCCCCGGTCCCGGGCGGAAACAGGAGGACTTTTAAACCCTGCGTTTATGCTCCTTGCACCCCCCTGCCGGCGCGACATCTACGCTCCCCTTGAGAGCAGGGCCTTGCTCCTTGCGTCCTATATCTGTGCAGCGGTGGAGGACCCCCTGAATCTTATATCAGCGTTGTAGAACAAGCTCCTTTTATCCTGTATCTGTGCAGCAGATGAGGGCTCCCTGAATCCTATATCAGTGCTGCTAAATAAGCTCTCTGTATCCTATATCTGTGCAGCGGCTGAATCCTTCCTGAATCCTGTCTCTGTGCAACACCTGAGAGACCCTTGAATCCTATATCTGTGCCGCAAATCAAGCTCCTTGAACCTCATATCTGTGCTGCAGAGCAAGCTCCTGTATTCCATATCTGTATCGCAAACCTTACACTGTGCAGCAAAGCAAGCTTCTTAACTCCTGCACGTTCTTCCTCACGTATGTCAGGGAACAGGAAGCGTAAATCTGCAGTGGTCAGTTGCAGCACGCAAACAATGGAAGCTCCGGGCAGAGCTGGGCAGGAGCCCTCTAACCCGGATACTGCGGCTATCATGGCTGCCATCGCCTCCTGTCAAAATGCCCTTACGACTAAGTTCGACACTCTACAGGAACAATTCAACTACTTTCGCCATGACCTGGATAAGATTCGGGACCGCACGGGGGAGAACGAAAGGAGAATTGGAGAGACGGAAGACCGTTTGTCGGTGCAGGAGGGGGAGCTGGCGACCTTACGTAGGCAAGTGACGGTCCTTTTGGGAAGGGCCGAGGACTCTGAAAACAGGAACAGGAGGAATAATGTTAGAATCCTGGGACTGCCTGAAAAATCGGAGGGCTCCTCTCCGGAGGAGTTCGCTGAAAGCCTTATAAGAGATATCCTGGCGCCCAGAAACCTGACCAAATTCTTTACAATAGAAAGAGCACATAGAATCCCGCTGCGGTCCCCCCCGCCCGGGGCCCCGCCAAGGCCATTTATATTTAAAGTCCTCCACTACAAGGACAGAGACGCTATACTTGCCGCGGCCGGGGTGCGAGGTACGGTGTCTTATGAGAACGCCCGGCTATCTTTCTATCCGGATTTTACATCGGAAGTCCAGAAACTGCGACGCTCATTTAACGGCGTTAGAGAACGGCTTAGAAAGAAGAAGATTAAATATGCCATGCTGTTCCCAGCACGACTACGTATTCAAGATGGAGAGTCTGTTAGGTTCTTTACCTCTGCCGAGGACGCCAACGCATGGCTTGACTCTCTGCCAGGGGCCTGATGAACTGGGCCCTGACCGGAGAGAATGAGCCAGCCATTGCCTTGATTTGTTGTTGTTTTTTCCCCTTGCCCGGCTTGCGCCGGTGATGGGGGTTTGCCTCCTCCGCTCTCCCGGGAGCCCCACAGCTGGGTATCCTGGCGAGACCCCAGGTGGTGTCTTGTTATGCTTAGAGTTTAAGTTACTGAAATTGTGTTTTTTATGATGCCCAACTAGCTAATGTATCCTGTCAGTAATTGTTACAGGGGAGCCTTGGCTCCGGATTCCCGGGCGCAGTCGGCCTCCCCTCCCTCCCATTTCCCCTGATGCCCGTTCCGGTCCCTCTTCCCTTCCACCCCCTTATGCCTGGCCCCTTAGCCCTCGTTAGTGAGGTCTGAGAATCCATAGGATCCTCTCCCTTCCTTCCCCCTGGCTGCTCCTGGATTGCTCTGGGAACCCGTAGCGGATAATCCGCTAACCTGTATTTGATTGGCAAGCTCGTTTTGTGCAGCCCCCTGGACAGCGGGCCTGCGCACCCCATTTGCACATAGTTAAACCAGTGTTGTGTTACTTTGTTGGGGGATATGATGCTCGCCAAGGTTGGGGGGTGGTGGAGCGGGGTGGGGGGTGGGCCTGGGGAAGGTTTACAGTTTAAGTTTAAGTGTAGTAGTATTATTTGTTTAGTGTGTTGTTGTCTATGTGTTGGTATGACTGGGATGTATGATTACTGGACTCGAGTAATAGGAAGATTTGTGGGGGGGAGGGTGAGCCGCGGAGAGGTGGTCCTTAATAGTAGTCTCTTAAACAGTAATAATGGGTGAGTGTAAATTTCTCTCCTGGAATGTTCGGGGGCTTAATGATAAGATCAAAAGGGCTACGGTCCTCCAGTTTATTCGGAAACATAGGCCTAATGTAGTGATCCTCCAGGAAACCCACTTGGTGGGCCAGAGGGTGTTGGCGTTGAAGAAGCCATGGATCCAGAGCTGCTTTCATGCCCCATTCTCGGCCTACTCTAGGGGAGTGTCGGTGCTGATCTCTAAGGGTACCCCGTTTACGTTGTTCTCAGTGCACATTGATCGAGAGGGGTGTTATGTTATCCTTCATGCCAAACTAATGGATACAGATATGATAATAGTCGGAGTGTATGTTCCCCCACCATTTTCTGCTAGGATCCTAGATAGAATAATGGAGAAAGTACTTTCCTACCCCCCAGCCCCGATACTGCTATTGGGGGACTTTAATATGGTCTTGGATCCAGCGCTGGATAGGATGAGTAAGAACCCGGGCCCCAAGACCCAACTGGCAAACTGGGCCGAAATGTTGAGGCTGCAGGAGCTTTGGAGGTGGAAGCACCCCACCGACAGGGCATACTCTTGTCACTCGGTTACGCACAAGTCCCTGTCCAGAATTGACTTGGCATTCGCCTCTCCTGAATTACTAACTAGGGTAGTGACCTGTAGTTATCTCCCGAGGGGGATCTCGGACCACTCACCCTTATTGCTTACAGCTGGTCTCTCACTGAGGCGGGAGAACTGGGTGGGATGGACCCTGAGCCCTCTATGGCTGGAGGCCCCCGACATTAAGAGTAGTCTGCAATCTTCTACCAAGACGTTCTGGGAGTGTAACACGGGGGAGACATCAGTGGAAGTAAGATGGGATGCCTTTAAAGCTGTCACCAGAGGGGCGGCCATCTGCGCTATCGCTACAGCTAGGAGGAAGAAGGAGAGGGAAGTGGTGGATCTTGAAAACAAGCTGGCACGGGCGGAGGAGAAGTTCAGTGAAACCTCAGATAGCAAGGACCACTCAACGCTGTTGGCATTAAAGAGGGAGTATAGTCTGCTTTTGACCGACTCGGCTAGGAAATTGCTGCTTTATAAACAGGCGACGATTTTTGATAAAGGGGATAAGAGCGGTAGGACCCTGGCATACCTAGCGAGAGCTGAAAGCCAATCTAATCACATCGCTGAAATCCTAGAAAATGGGGCGAGAGCTACCGGGGGGGAGGAGATAGCCCAGAGGTTTCTGGAGTACTACTCGGCCTTGTATTCCTCGAGGGCGAGCTATGGAGCGACTGATCTGAGTAACTATCTGGATCAGATTGATTTTCCGAGGCTGACTGAGGAAGATCGGGCGGCGTTGGACTCCCCTATTACCATTGATGAGGTCTCTGGCGCAATTAAAATGCTTTCTAGCAGGAAGGCGCCAGGACCAGATGGGATGCCGGCCGAGTGGTATAAGCAGGACCTAGAACAAGTGACTCCAAGGTTGTGGGAAGTGCTGAAACAGGCGCTTGACAGTGGGTGCCTTCCGGCCTCTTTTCATGAGGCTCATGTGGTCCTCATTTATAAGGAAGGGAGACCCCCTAACTCCTGTGCGTCCTATCGTCCCATATCCCTGCTGAACCAAGATGCCAAAATACTAGCCAAAATACTGGCCACTAGACTGAACAAGGTTATTCTACAGTTGATTGGGCCAGACCAGTCAGGGTTTATGCCGGGGCGTACCACGTGTGTGAATCTCCGCAGACTGATGTCCAATCTCCAAATTATACATGATAACTATGGGAAACGGGTGGTCATATCATTGGACAATGAGAAAGCCTTCGACTCGGTGGAATGGGAGTATCTTTGGGCAGTCTTGGAAAGATTTGGGCTTCCTAATAGTTTTATTACATTCATTAAACTGCTATATGAACGGCCAACTGCTCGGATACGGGTCAATGGGTGTTACTCTGACTCATTTGTGTTGCATAGGGGGACGAGACAGGGGTGCCCGTTGTCGCCACTGCTCTTTGCCCTAGCTATTGAACCCCTGGCGATCATTGTCAGGAACTCCCCAAGCATCTCTGGATGGAAGTTGGGAGCAGTAGAGGAGAAGATATCTCTCTATGCAGATGACACACTGCTGTACCTGGCGGATGGCCATGAGTCCCTAGACGCTGCTCTGGACGCTATTGGGGTGTTTGGAGGATTCTCGGGGCTGCGGATTAACTGGGACAAATCTAGTCTAATGTTAGTGGATGAGCTTGACTCCCCCGACATCTCCCCGAGGTCTCAATTAAAAATAGTTCACAATTTAAATATTTGGGAATCCTGATTAGTAGGCAGCCAAGTGAGTTCATACCTCTGAATGTCTCCCCTGTCGTGTCCAAGTTAAGACAGCGAACCACTCAGTGGGCAGGCCTGCCGCTGTCGGTCATGGGCAGAATTAACCTATATAAAATGATATTCCTTCCCAAATTTCTGTATATATATCAGGCCTCGCCAGTGTTGCTGCCCGCCTCCCACTTCAAGGCGTTGGACTCAATTCTGTTTGGCTTTATCTGGGGGCAGTCTCCACCAAGGCTTAACAGACAAATAATGAAAGCGCAGGTGGCGGAGGGGGGACTGGCGGTCCCACACATGCAACTGTACTTCTACTCTACGCAGCTCCTGTTTGTGTACTGGTGGCTTTGTCAGCCACATAACAACCCGGTGGTGAGTCTGGAGGCGGAGGTATTGGGCTCCCCCGGGCGACTATCCCTTTTGGTGTATAGGGGGGTTCGGGGGGTCCGGAAGGCAACAGGTTGTATGAGGGCAGTGTGTAACATATGGGAAAGGGTGGCTAAGCTGTCCAGGAATCCGGATGAGGCCCATTATTGGTCCCCCCATACTCCTCTCTGGAACAACCCCAAGCTCCCTGAGTTGGTTTCAATGCAGGATCCGCAGTCCTGGGATGGTAGGGGGCTCCAGACGTTGGGCCAGGTATACAGGGAGGGTGTGCTTATGTCATTTGATCAAATTAAGGAGACATTTCGGGTTTCCCATCGGGACTTCTTCCGCTACCTGCAACTAAGGCACGCTCTGCAGACTCAATTCCACAGGGACAGCCCGAATTTATCGGTGTCCCAGGTGGAGAGTGCGGTGAGAGAATCGGACTTGGGGAAACCTGTCTCTACACTGTACAAGTGCTTGGTGGCTGGGCTGGAATCCCCCATGGGGAAGATCGAAAGCAAGTGGCAAATTTTAGACCAAACCCTTGATCGGGACGACTGGGAAGAAATCCTAGATAATCTGCACTCATCAGTTATTGAAGCCAGAGATAGATTTATCCAGACCAAGTGGTTGCATCAAGCCTACATCACGCCGATACGTCTACATAGAATGGGCTTGCGGGCAAGCGACTTATGCCCTAGATGTGAGAGGGAGGCTGGCACATGGATACATGTGACCTGGTCCTGTGAGGTTCTGGCAAGATATTGGGGTGAGGTGCTGGACTTGATTGGTGGGGTGGTGGGTATCCGGATCGCTGGCTCGATCTCCTTGTGTCTCCTGGGGGTGGTCGAGGAATTGTCGGTGTCATGTCCGTTGAAAACACTATTTAGGTTGCTGCTCTTCTACGCCAGGAAATGTGTTCTGCTTAACTGGAAGCACCCGGCCAAACCATCAGTGCAGGCGTGGAGGGCCTTGGTTAACCAGAAACTCACTATGTTCAAGCTGACATACACGGCCAGAGGGGTGCCTGAAAAGTTTGAAAAGGTATGGGGTCCCTGGCTGCAGAACCAGGACACCGCCTCATAGGATACTTAAGGGAGGGGGAGGCTTACTTGCGTACAAGGCGCCCTCTTTTGATAGAGTGAGTCATTGAGCAAGTTAAGTGGGGTTGGGGCGACGGGTGAAGCCTCCTGAGAGATGTGCTCTCCGTTTGGTTCTTCTTCTTCTTCCATCTCCTGCGTGGTCTACTAGATTCGAGTCCAGAAGTATGTGTGTTGGGTGAATGGTTGTCGTGTCTATATGATTACTGATTTTGTACTATTGTACTGGGTGCCTGCGGCACCTCATTGTCATGTGTAATATATATGTGTAACTTGTTTGGTGTGATTCCGTTTGTTGAACTGCAAATAAAAAGAAACTTTTAAAAAAAAAAATTCAGTGTTAAAGGATTTATTTAAAACTGAATGGGATAACCCTGAAAAAAGATTTTTTTCTCCCGAAACTAAATACCCCTTTAAGGTTCCTATTATGAACTAAACCAGGACTGCACAGGAGATCACATTGTAGGAAGGGCAGGGGTTACAACTCTTTTTCAATGTAATAAAAATAGAGAGAGTGACCTAAAAGAGACGCTGGGCGCAAACCACCATTTGCCTTCTTAGAGACCAAGTTACCAAGAGATCCCAAGAAAAGTAGAGCCTGTCCGTAAGTTCTACAGGAACTCTTGCAGAAAAAGGTGATAGAAGTAGTTCCTCCAAGCCAAATTCAGGAGGGTTACTACTCTCATGTTTTTTTCTGGTAATAAACCATCGGGGAAAAACAGAATTGTTCGGCAAGAGCTTTAGAATACAATCTACTCTGTACGGCACACTCTGATCCAAGATGCCTTGATGGCCTTAGAATGCGTATCCACACATTACAATCCGGGAAGCTCACCGCAAATAATTGAGATTTGCGGTTCAGCTAGACCAAGAGATATACAATACTGAGTACTCCCATTTAACCTGTTGGCCTCTCCCAGAGTCTCTATTAAAATATTAGCAGTCTATGGCACTCCTCAGACAACTAGAAATCAATGTCATTCCATATCTGGAAGATCTTCTGATTCTAAATAAGTTCCAAAGAGACCCTGTTAGTACATTTGGTAAAGACTATAAAAGTCCTAAGGGAACTGAAATGGGTGATTAACCTGGAAAGGTCCAGTCTAATTCTCTCACAGCAGTGCAAATTTCTGGGTTCCCTAATAGACAGCACCCAGAGGAAAATAATTCTGCCTAAAGTAAAATCACTAAGGATAGTGAAGGGGGTGGTTTACTGGCAAAAGAGCCAAGATTATCCCTAGGAGCAATAATAAAGGTGCTAGGACTGATGACTTTAACCATCCAGCAGTACACACAGAGGCTCTGCAGGAATTACTGCTACTAAAGTGGAACAAAGAGCAGAGGTCAATGATCAGTTGGTGCAGTCAAGCTCAGCAGTCCTAAAAGATATTCTCTGGCAGATAGAGGCCAAAAACTTACAAGGGGCAGAGAATGGAGACAGTCTAAACCAGCAGTACTAAAAGCAGTTGGGGCTGGGGGCCATACCAGGAGACTTACCAAGGGAAATGGCCAAATGAAATAGCTAGGAAGTCCTCAAATGTCATGGAGCTTATACCAGTAAAACCAGCACTAAACTTCTTCCAGAAGAAAAGGGGTGCAGATTAGGTCAGACCATACTACAGCAGTAGCCTACCTAAACTGTTAAGGGGGAACAAGGTCAAAGACATGGATCACACTAGTGATAGGTTTGTTATTTCCTTTACAGAAACAGGTAAATTCCTTAACAGCAAACGCTCTAAGTTGAGGTAAAGTGCATCAAACAGAGTGGTGTATGAAGTAAGACATATTCAGTTTGAGCACGAGTACTTGGGGACAACCTCAAAGAGACCTGTTTACAAACAAAAGAGAATGTAAAAAGTTCTTCTCTCTAGTGAGGGAGGAGGGAGCAGTAGCAATAGAGGCGCTTCATCAAAAATGGAACTTTCATCTTGCCTATGCTTTTTCACCCTTCAGTATCCTGCCGCAGGTGATATGGAAAGCGGCCCAGGAGAAAGCAAATAGGATACTTTTTACACCTTATTGGCCAAGAAGAGTGTGGTTTGCAGAATTAACCAGGATGGGGATAAGAGGTCCTTGGAATCTGCCGGAAGTTTCAGACATCATACATCAGAAGTCAGTACTGCATCCGAATCCAGCAAGTATTCCAATGACAGCATGGATCCTGAAAGGGCCCCATGCGGACGAAAGAGGGGGTTCCCCGAGAGGGATAGAAATATTCAGCAAAATCGTTAGTTATATACAAGGAAAAGTTACGGAAAGAAGTTTTCTTCTTTTGGGAGCTTCACAATCTGAAGGTAAAAGATATAGTTGCAGTGCTAGATTTGTTGCTAAAAGAATTCGAAAAGGGACAGGATGTAAGTACCCTGAAGACTCCTGCTTTATCAGTTTGTTGGGGATCAACAAATCTCTAACCCTAGGCTATCTCTAACCCTAGGCTACCTCTAACCCTAGGCTACCTCTAACCCTAGGCTACCTCTAGCATCCCACCCCCAAGGTATAATTACTTGCCTAATCCTCTCCATGTGGTCAAGCTGAAGGATGACTTGGAAAAACCTGCGTTACTTACTGGTAACGTCCTTTTTAGGAATCCTTCAGCTTGACCGCTTATTACCCAGCCAGATGTCAAGGGTTGAAGTTTGGTTACTGTTCTATAACTGAAGTGGGGGTGGAGCATAATATCTCCATGTGGTCAAGCTGAAGGATTCCTAAAAAGGACATTACCGGTAAGTAACATAGAGTTCGGGCTTTAACATGAAATGTCTTGTTTGCGATTTTTTGTGCATTTTTTTTATATTTTGGATGAAATATGTCAAAACATTTTTTTCAAGAAAACCATATTGCATGTAAATCCCTGATTCCTGCCGATTACAACAGTATCAGGAGACACTCCAAACTGAAAAGAACATTTTCTGAGATTTTTAAATTATATACAACTACTCTCCATACTATAAAGGGGCTCCAGATGGGATCCCCTCGCGTTTTAGTTTTTAAAATCCCCCCCCTTCCAAATGAATCCAGCCTGGGCACCAGCCCACCAGCTGGTAGACCAGGGTGTGGAAGCTGAGCAACCGCTCCCCCGTTCCTGAAGGTCACCAGCCTGCACAGCACACCATTACTCGTCTGCACCCCACTGGGCTTTGGGGAATCCTGCAGGGGGTTATGGCAAGTCACCCACTTGCTGCAGGTGACTTGCCAACCTCTCCTTCAATGTGAACCGGTATAGGAGTCTCAAGGACTCTTTTTCAGATGTTTCAAACAACAAGGGTTGAATGTAAAAGAAAACACGAATATAAAATAAGTATTTTATTATTATTTTTTTCTACTTACCTCTGATCCAGATGTCTTGCATTGATCACCAGCGTGGCTTCTGAAAATTGAAAGTGATCGGAAGAAGCCAGGTGCGGGGGGCAGGAGATCGGAGTCCCTTTCTCCTGCATCCGGCTTCCGCAGATCACTCCGACTTCTGCTCTTACTACTGCCGGGAGGAGCCTTTTGAATTCATCTCACTCACAGCATAAAAGGCCCCTCCCTCCAATGGCGAGCAAGTTGTCAGAAGCCACTGTGCGGTGCAGGGAATGGAGAAAAAGAGACTTTCGGCACTAGATGGAGGTGAGTCCCATCTGGGATAAATTCCATCTAGGTAGATTCTACATAGCTGGCACTTAACCGACAGAAAGGCAGCTATGAAGATTTTAGGACAACTGTTGCTTGAAACATCTGAAAATGTTATTTTCTTATATTATAGACCTTAGAAAAAAAGAAACGTTTCACCAATAAACTTTAATGGAAAAAAAAATCTGTACTTTTTTCACATTTGAAAGTCACAAAATATGCAGAAATCAGCAGAAATGGTATTGCACAGAACTGGCACTTATGACGGGTGAGGGAGGGATTGTGATGTGTTTGTCTGAAGGTTTTTAGTATGCTACACTGATGCATCTAAGAGGAGAGTGGACATTTTGAAATGATATTTGAAAGCATTTAATTATTTAGGAATTCAGGCAGCAACACATAAAAAAATTGGGACAAGTCCATATCTACCACTGTATAGCATCCCTACCTCTTTTTATAATAGTTTGTAAACGTCTGAGAAGTGAGGCCAATTGCAAATGTTTTGGTTGAGGAATGTTGTTCCTTTCTTGTTTTATGTAGGACTTAGCTTATTAGCAGTCCTGGATCTTCTTTGTTGAAGTTCCATTACATAATGCACCAAAAGTTTTCTGTTGGTTATAGGCTTGGACTACAGGCAGGCAAGATTAACCCTCAGACTCTTCTTCTGCAAAGCTATACTGTTGTGGTGGATGCAGTTTGTGGGTTAGTTTTTTTTTCTGAAATATGTAAGGCCTTCTCTGAAAAAGACAATAAAGCTGATTCCCAGCCTCTCTGTAATTGATCAGTTTTGCACAAAAGCAAACTTGCAGACTGGGAAGTTGCGAACACTTGTTTTATTCTCAGCCGCGTACGAGATTTTCTCGGCCTGGCATACACGTGTGTAAATGTTTAGTGTAGCTTGTTTGAGGAGAGCAATAACGTATTTTGCGGCGAACTAGCATCTTAAGACAAGTTTGTACCTGTTTCCAGCCTTGTTCTTCTTGTTTTTTTTTTTGAGCATCCCATGTAGTGTGTAACCGCAGTGTGACTCACTTTCTTCCTCTTTGTTCTTCTGGTTTCGTTTGGGGCATCCCATGTAGTGTGTGTCCCCAGTGTGACTCACCTTCTTTCTCCTTGTTCTAATCTGCTTCCCCCTAGTGGTTGCCACCATTTTCCCCCACCCCAACTTTACCTCCTGCACCATGCATTACGCATGCTGTATATCCTGAACACACCACACTGCATCATTTTATGTTTAAACTTTACTCTTTTATTTGTTAACTTGCCCACCTAATCCTATTCCACTGAGCAGCCAGGAGCAAGCCAGCCACATACTGCACCACAACGCCATCTTTCAATGGCATGGAGGCTCCAGACTGGCAGGCGAACATCTCCACTTTCCAGAGAAATACCACACACTATTGTAAAACTGTGCAGTGAACCAGCACACTGATCCATGAGGGCCTGGCTGCAGGGGTGGCTAAGCAGCAATGAATGAAAACAAATTTAGAGGCCATGATTGCCCAGTGAGAGCACATTAACAACCACATAGAGAGGATGCTGGCCCTACTCAAGACAAAACAGCCACCAAACCAGGAGGATCAGGCCACCTCCCATAGGATGGGAGGCATTCCTTGTTTTGTGGCAGCTGCTCTGAGTAAAGCTTCCAGAGAGAAAGGCAGTACAGTTGGGTCAATTCAAACGCATGTTGATCGGACATATGATCCACATTGGGAAGACGGCTGGTGTGCATGAGCTCTGGCAGATACAGGGTGGGTAGCCAGCGGCATGGCAGATGTTCGTACTCTGCCAGATACTCATCTATGAGTTCCACTGCACACTTTTTCCAAGCATCCGCCAACAATTTCACCAGCAAAAAGAGGGTTTAAGATTTGCCCAGCAAGTTCCGTTTTTAAAACCCCATCCCAAGGGCAAATCAGGGCTCAGAATAATGCGCAAGTGCAGGCAAAATTCATAAAGTTCTGGAAATGAGAACACATAAACTCACAAATACGTGTAATAATACGCTGAAAACTCGTTTTTCGCATACGCAATATGAAAAGTCATGGAGACTAGCAAACCCGCACTAAAAAGTACTATACTGAATAGCATGAGGGCTAAAAACAGCAAAAAATGAGATTAATCACCACTCGAAAATGCGATTGCAAGAGGCTTAGAAAACAGGCTTATTGTCTGGATGAGGACATGTTTTATCCTAAAACCACTATATGCAGCTCAGAACTGATCAAGAACAGTGTCAAATGAGTCATTTCAAAGCATCTCAAAATTCACAATTATATGTACATACCTTACGTATTCTAAGCAATGCTGCTTTCTTTGCCCCAATATCTGGCTCGTAGCTGACCTTGGAAGAATGTGTCATGGTGCAGCTTTTTGAGTCTTGAGCATGCTCTGCTGTAGTCAGAGACAGCTGCAAGACCACTATGAATTGAGGTGCTCACTCACTCTCAGAGCACCAAGGGACAGAGTGGCTGTCAGACCACTTCTTTACATGGTCCTGGAGGGAAAAAATGAAAGAATGGCAAACATTGGAGCCTTGCTACAGGATCTACCCAGCGAAGCAGGAAATGGAGGAGAGGCACATGGGACAGGCATCTGGTGAACTGCTTGCTGCCCTATTAAAGCCGTTGGGTGTACAGTACCTTTAAAAACAAATCTTTTGACCTGCAGTGCCATAAAATGCATGCTTATGGAAAGATAACAGTGCCAAATAAAAAAAGAAATGGACGGTCAAGGTGGAGGAAAAAGCTTATCATGGTAATTTTTAGATGTTATTAATTATGCAGAATTAAATTAATTACCACATTTTATAAGCCGTACCTGCCAATAGGACGCACCTAGGATTTGGAGAAGGAAAATAAGAAAATAAATATTCTGTTCTGCTAAAACCCGCTCCCCCCAAGAACCAAAGGCAAGGTACAAAATCCCTCCATTACAGGCAGTGTGGCACTCCTCCCTCCCATTCCCGATAGGCAGTATGGCAATCCCCCTCTCATTCCCCTAGGCAGTGCGGTATTCCCACCTCCCATTCCTATAGGTAGTGTAGCATTCCCCACTCCTATTCCCATAGGCAGTGTGACATTTCCACTTCCTATTCCCATAGGCAGTGTGGCTTCCCCCCAATTCCAATCACATAGGCAGCGTGGCATTCCCCCAATCCCATTCCCATAGGCAGTGTGGCATTCCCCCCTCCCTTTCCCATAGACAGTGTGGTATTTCCCCATCCTATTCCCATAGGCAGTGTAGCATTCCCCCCTCCCTTTCCCATAGGCAGTGTGGAATTCCCCCATCCCATTCCCATAGGCAGT
This sequence comes from Gastrophryne carolinensis, assembly GCA_027917425.1. Lineage (NCBI taxonomy): Eukaryota > Metazoa > Chordata > Amphibia > Anura > Microhylidae > Gastrophryne > Gastrophryne carolinensis. Next base: position 316,207,736 of record CM051237.1, read on the forward strand.
GTGGCATTCCCCTCCCATTCCCCAATCCCAATCCCATTGGCAGTTCCCCCCTCCCTTTCCCATAGGCAGTGTGGCATTTCCCCATCCCATTCCCATAGGCAGTGTGGCATTCCCCCTCCCATTCCCCAATCCCAATCCCATTCCCATAAGCAGTTCCCCCTCCCCTTTCCCATAGGCAGTGTGGCACCCCCGCCATTCCCATAGACAGTGTGGCATTCCCCCTATCCCATTCCCATAGGCAGTGTGGCATTCCCCCACTCCCGTTCCCATAGGAAGTGTGGCATTCCCCCTATCCCATTCCCATAGGCAGTGTGGCATTCCCCCACTCCCGTTCCCATAGGCAGTGTGGCATTTCCGCATTCCATTCCCCATAGGCAGTGTGACATTTCCCCCTCCCATTCCCCATAGGCAAAAGAAAAAAGTATACTCACCTTTCCATTGTAGCCACGCTGCTGGCCAGGCCGCCACTCCCATGGTGGGAGGCCAGAAGATGGAGGAGTGGCAACCGATCCCCGTGGCAGAAACAGCGAGGACGGGGGAGGCAGCTGGCAGGGATCGGTTGCCCTGCCTGCCCGCCTGCTGCTTCTCCATCTTCTGGCCTCCCCTGGCTGTAGCAGACTGACCAGCAGCGCGGTAATGATGGAAAGGCGAGTTTCCATTTTTTTCACATTCACCTGATAAGGTGTCCCAACATATTCCCCCCACTTTTGTGGAAAAATAAGTACGTCTTGTGGGCGGAAAAAACTGTATTCTGTAAGTCAAGTTGTGTAATTGGTTTGCGGTAAAAGTAGGGGGCTTGATTATTGAACTAATAAAACAATTATATTTAACTAATCGTAACTAATTTATTAACTTAAGCAATTAACTGTAATTCTTTTTTTTATATTTTCAGGGCTGGTCTCTTTATTTAAACATGGCTAAACATAAGGCTACATATTATATTAGCTATTGTGTATTTGCAATAATATTTTTAAACTGTTTTGTCTTTTCACAAGTACACAGTGTGTCAAGTTACAAACATATATACAGGATATATATGTACAGCTAGATTTAGGCTCTGTTCACACCTCAATATCGCTATATATATATCACTATATATATTTTTGATATTACCAATGTTTCAGTTTCAATTGCCTTTGTTTGTGTCACCCGAACTTGGACTTGTGGATTAACAGCCGGGACGTGTATGTGGACCTGTTACAATAAGGACTTGCAGTTTGCTGTATTATCCTACCCTGGACTTTACTACAGCTGGTGATATAACCGCTTGTTGTACTGCATTGTAGGCTGCAACCTTCTCTGAAGTGAAGAGATTTTTGGCTGTTGAATATTTATTTTCAATAAATTGCTTTTGATTTAAAGAAGAACTGTCGTCTGTGTGTCACTGCTGTTTGCCCCAGATCCTGACACATTCTATTCTATTCTTTCCTTCTTGTCTTTTTTTTCTTTCCATCTAGTCTTCATTTTTTTTCATCTGTTATGCCATTCCTTTTCTTTATTTCTTCTATTTTTTTCTGTCTTTCCTTCTATTCTTTTTGTCTTTCTTTCTCTTTCTTTTTTTCTGTCAATCCTTCTATTCTTTTTCTCCTTCAGCTCAAGTGCCAGCACTTGAAGTGCATAGGGCAGCATGAACACTAAATGCGGCCCTGCCTGTGAGGGTAGAGGGGAATGCGTTTGCCAGCACGATCGGATTTGCTCGCCTTAGACGATCTCCTGGGGCGGGAGCAGATCCGAGCGCACTGACCGGACGAGAGGCTGTGCATGTGCCATAGGACCAGGGAAGGGTGAGTGAGATCTGGCGAAAATGGAGAGTTTTACACAGCGGGGGCAAGGACCAAAACCCAGGATAGTTAAAATTCTGGGTTTTGGTTCACTTTAAAGGGTCTGTATTGTGTTTACAATAAACAGACAGACGTTAGAACAGACGTACGTGATATTTATGGTAGATGGCATTTAAAATATGGTTCAACAATGGATTGGCACAGCCGAATTCCAGTTAAAACAATAGTATAAAATAGTATAATAATATCAATACATCTTCGCAATCCAGAAATGTGTGTTCCTCTCCAGCAGGGCATCCTGATTTCCTATAGGAAATCAGAATTACCTACTATATGCACATATCCAACAATCCCACAGCAGCTGACTGTGTGTGTGGAATGACTAGTTTTCTGGATAGGGTGCGAGCCGCTGGTTGCTCCCCTGTCTAACTTGATTGGACTGGATAACTACTTTAATGGGGACTTTTTGCAATGGCGTATATGTCCAATCTTTTAGTTTAAGTGAACCTTTAATACCCCCCCCCCCCCCGCAAGCAAGGTTCTTGCTTACCTTCTCATTACTCCTCTGACAAGAACAGGCCTTATGATTGGCCAGTGCAGACTGTGAACCACCATCGGTCAAACACAGGGCCCAGCCAAGGGAGCTAAAAGAAAATAAGCAATAACACCAATGAGGATGCTCCCCAAGCTGCGATCAATGCACATTAATTAATAAATGGGTGTTGGATCTCTTTAAAAGACATATGTGGGTGGGAAAATAAGGAGGGATATTTACCACACATAGCCCACAGCTGATATGTTCAGCTCTACTGCTTTTGTAGCTACTGATTCAGTAGACCCTAGATTTTGTCTTTAAGCAACCCTCCACACAGATGCATACTCCTATACTTTGACAATTCCAGCAGGCAATGGACCTGTACCTGAAACTGGCATCTGTATTTGCTGAATTGATATAAAAGCAGTGGACCCAGACAGTTCAGCTGCCAGGGAGGTGAGGTGGGTATACTTTTTTTATTACCTACAGATGTTCTTTAATAAAAAATGATCCCTATAAAAGGGACATTCTGGGCAAAGGGTTAAATTAGCCTGCTTTCTCTCCTCATGCAGGTAAGGGGCTGCACCTTTCTTTCAACTTAAACAGGACCAACATCCGTTTTTACTTTAACAACTGTTGGTCCCTCTGCTGATAATAATCAGCTCGGGGGGGGGGCATCCAGAACGCTGGAGTCCTCTCGCACCTAACCTCACACGTTACGTGTGAGTAGTCACATCCTCTGTGTCGGCCACCAGCCGGCAATCGCATGAACTCCTTTCCCAGCGCTGGCTCGTAATGAAGGTGAGTTTAACAAGCGTTCTGTGCAGTTAGGTCTGAGGGGGTTCCAGCATTCTGGATGCCCCCCCCCCCCCCCCCGAGCTTCTTGTTATCAGCAGACAGAGGAACAAACACCCGTCAAAATAAAAATAGTGTTGGTCTGGGTCCGGTTTAAGTTCCTAATGGTACTAAATGAAAAGAAAAAAAACAAACTGAGAAAGCATACTATTTTATGTCGTCTTCTTTTAATAAATCTCCAGGGTAGTAGGCGTGGCCGCTTTCTCTGGAGATGAGCATGGTATGAACTTGTGGCAGCATAGGGACTGCTTTTATTCCATGTTTTATTGTGTACTCTGATGCCATGGTAATAGGGAGAGCAGCAGGCTGTCATCATGCAGCTGCCCATTTATGCAATATGAGCAGTGCTCATTCAGCCTGAGGTCACGCTGGGAGTGAGAGAGGGATGGAGGGGCTGAGAGAGATGAGCCAAACAAAAAAGCCTGAATGGCCAGTCCTTCGTCCAGGAGGAGTAACACAATTGGAGGACAATGAGCAGGGCCCCCCCACTCATTGTCCTCCAATTGTGTTCCTCCTCCTCCCCCGGAGGGGGGGGCTGCAAAACAATGCAGAGAAGATGAATCATCTGCTGAAACCGAAAACAAACATTACCCCCAGCATCCTAGGAGCTGTGAGATCTTGGCTAGATTCTTTTAATAAGTCCTAGTTATTATTATTGTTATTTATATAGCGTCATCATCTTCCGTAGCGCTTTACAAGGTAGTAATTACAGACAGGGTAAAAACATACGGTACATATACTATTTCAAATGCAGTTTTACAGATTTGACAATGGATATTCTGAGTACAAGATACAATAGGGGAGAGAGCCCTGCCCTTGCGAGCTTACAGTCTAAAGGAAGAGGGGTGAAGACGAGGGGGAAGGATCACAAACAGTCAGTATTGAGCTTTGTGGCGTATGCCCTTTAGAAGATTGGTTAGGCCAGATTATATGCTTGTCTGAATAAGTGAGTTTTAAGGACGCCTTTGAAGGTTTTGAGGGTTGTGGAGTGGCGGACTGGGTGCGGGAGGGCATTCCAGAAGATTGAAGTTGCACGTGAGAAGTCCTGGAAGTCCTAGTTAACTCTCTCCCTTATGCTGGGCCATGTCTCATTGTGACAATTCCCTCAAAATAGAATTCCTTTTGGGGACTGATGAATGTAGTCAGCAGAAGGAAAAAAGTTTAATAGGGTTTAACAGGAAATGGGCAAAGTGCTGGTGAATGACGTCCCTTTAAAGGGACACTATAGTTAGGTCATTACTTCCCCAAATGCCAGCCGAACATGCGACCGGCAGCAACCATTCAGGTTTGATGTGGGCGCCTAATCGGCAAACCCAATTGGTCACACGCAGTTAAGTGATTGGCAGCCATTCAGTGAATAAGGACGGTGGCTGACTTGAATATAAGGGTTGATTCAGAGCCCCTTTCTCATCATTTTTATGTAGGTCTTGCTACCAAACGAAAAATCATGCAAAAATGAAAACATTTCACACTAAAGTTCTCGCAGAAAAAAGGCTTTGAGGCCGATTCATCAATAGCGCCAGGTAGCGACAGATGAGCGACTGAAGTATGGCGCTATGAGCGCCGCTAGCGTCAGCCGCGGGCGTTAGCGATTCGCTATAGCAGGCCTCCTCAGTCGCTACCTGGCGTTGTTGCGAACAACGCCTACATTGCTGAATATGATGTTGGCCCTCAGCTTTGTTGGCGCTGTCAGTCAGTGTGACCACGCTATTCTACACAGCGCCTGTTAGCTTTGCTGTGTCCTGGCCATCCAGTACCTTCTGAATAAAACACATTGCCACATTTGTTTTGAAATGTAAAAATTTTTTTATTTTGTGTAAAAGGAAATTAAATTCTACCAGATCTTCGAATATAAATGGAAAATAAAACATAATTAAACACATAGCCACAATTTTTTTTTTTTTTATTTGTTACCTAAAAAGGAAATACAATTAAATCACCAATGAGAAAGAAAAGGAAAATAAAAACAGAACAGAGAAAGAAAAGGAAAATAAAAACAGAACAGAGAAAGAAAAGGAAAATAGAAAAGGAAAATAAAAACAGAACAGAGAAAGAAAAGGAAAATAAAAACAGAACAGAGAAAGAAAAGGAAAATAAAAACAGAACAGAGAAAGAAAAGGAAAATAAAAACAGAACAGAGAAAGAAATGGAAAATAAAAACAGGACAGAGAAAGAAAAGGAAAATGAAAATAGGAATTAGAATGAAAAGGAAACTTACAACAGAATTAAACACATAGCCACATGTATATATCTATATTTTTTTTAATTTTTTCTCCAACAAAAAATTAATAATAAAACATAAATGAAATAGAAAATGAAAAGTCCAGCAGAAATGCAAAAGAAAAGTAAAGTCCAGGAAAGGGTTGTAAAAGGAATGTCGAGATCATGGTGCATCTCTTTGTGCCTGAAAAATTAAGAAAAGTGCAGTTAGTATATATCTTTATAGTTATTTTGTGTTTTCTTTTAAAAAAATGCATAACTTGATAACCAACATTGGCGTCTTACACCCCCCTTAGAGTGGTTTGGGTCATCTTACACCCCCCTTAGAGTGGTTTGGGTCATCTTACACCCCCCCTTAGAGTGGTTTGGGTCATCTTACACCCCCCTTAGAGTGGTTTGGGTCATCTTACACCCCCCCTTAGAGTGGTTTGGGTCATCTTACACCCCCCCTTACAGTGGTTTGGGTCATCTTACACCCCCCTTAGAGTGGTTTGGGTCATCTTACACCCCCCTTAGAGTGGTTTGGGTCATCTTACACCCCCCCTTAGAGTGGTTTGGGTCATCTTACACCCCCCCTTAGAGTGGTTTGGGTCATCTTACACCCCCCTTAGAGTGGTTTGGGTCATCTTACACCCCCCTTAGAGTGGTTTGGGTCATCTTACACCCCCCTTAGAGTGGTTTGGGTCATCTTACACCCCCCCTTAGAGTGGTTTGGGTCATCTTACACCCCCCTTAGAGTGGTTTGGGTCATCTTACACCCCCCCTTAGAGTGGTTTGGGTCATCTTACACCCCCCCTTACAGTGGTTTGGGTCATCTTACACCCCCCTTAGAGTGGTTTGGGTCATCTTACACCCCCCCTTAGAGTGGTTTGGGTCATCTTACATCCCCCTTAGAGTGGTTTGGGTCATCTTACACCCCCCTTAGAGTGGTTTGGGTCATCTTAAACCCCCCTTAGAGTGGTTTGGGTCATCTTACACCCCCCCTTAGAGTGGTTTGGGTCATCTTACACCCCCCTTACAGTGGTTTGGGTCATCTTACACCCCCCCTTAGAGTGGTTTGGGTCATCTTACACCCCCCTTACAGTGGTTTGGGTCATCTTACACCCCCCCTTAGAGTGGTTTGGGTCATCTTACACCCCCCTTACAGTGGTTTGGGTCATCATACACCCCCCCTTAGAGTGGTTTGGGTCATCTTACACCCCCCCTTACAGTGGTTTGGGTCATCTTACACCCCCCTTAGAGTGGTTTGGGTCATCTTACACCCCCCCTTAGAGTGGTTTGGGTCATCTTACACCCCCCTTAGAGTGGTTTGGGTCATCTTACACCCCCCTTAGAGTGGTTTGGGTCATCTTACACCCCCCTTAGAGTGGTTTGGGTCATCTTACACCCCCCCTTAGTGCGTTTGTTTGCTCTTTTGGATGGCAGGTCAAAGACATTTAAACAGGAGTGCAGTACTTGCATTAGAGTGAAGGGTAGTTAGCTTACCGCAAAATAAGAAGTGATCAGCCTTTCCCTTAGCTCATCGCCAGTCTGGGTGTCCTCACTTCTATCTGCGGGCAGGTTGGGGATTTCTGGCACCAGTGCTGTCTCCTCGGGGGCTTGGATTCGGTGACATATACAGATATTGTGTAACACACAGCAGGCAAGGATGATTTTGGAAACCTTCTGTGGGCTGTAGAGCATCTCTCCTCCTGGCCGTGCCAAACAGAGAAAGCGTGCTTTCAGCAGGCCGATGGTTCTTTCCACAATGCTTCTGGTCTTGCGATGCGCTGCATTGTAGCGTTCATGGGCAGAGGTCCGTGGGTTCCTGACCGGAGTCATGACCCACGTTCTCTGCCCATATCCCTTGTCCGCTGTAGAAAAAACACAAGGAGAGAGACAGCAATTAGTACTAGTACATGTTTTTGGGTGGTAGTTTGTTTAAAATTGCCTTACTAGGCCACATATTAGCAAAATACATAGACATGGTTAATTTATTACCCAGTAGCCAGCCAGCTGGCATTTCGTTGTTATCAAACTTCCGGCACAGGACTGTCCGCTGCAAGACGTAAGAATCGTGGCATGAGCCGGGGAACCCCGATCTCACCGCCCGCAGCTTCATCTCATGGTCACAGACCACCATGATATTAAATGAATGGAACTGCTTCCTGTTTCTGTAGGACAGCTCCTGTGCACGGGGAGGGCGGAAAGGGATATGTGTACCATCAACGCACCCTAGCACATTCGGGATCCCTCCCATCAGATAGAAAGCATGTTTTATTTTGGCAACCTCTTCCTCATCCTCAGGAAACTTGATGTAAATTGGGATTAAATCACAAATTGCCAGAACTACCTGGATTAGGATGCGGCTCATAGTAGCCTGGCTTATCCCGCTGAGGAGGGCTGAGGTTGCCTGGAAGGTCCCTCGTGCCAACACATTAAGAGTGGCACACAGGCGTACTATGCCTGGAATGGAGTGAGTGCGTTTGGTGGATGGCTCGATTTTGGTCTTAATCTGATCATATAGGGACTGTAGTGCAGCACGATTCAGACGGAAGCGGCTCCTGATCTGCTCGTCACTTAAGTCCCATACTGAAAGGCGGATTGCAAAGGAGCGGGGTGCCCTAAGCCTCACAACACCCCGCTCCCTTTCCTCCTGCTCTTTCAGCATACACATACATCCATCCACCCAGACACCATACATCACCCTCTTATCCATCACACACACTAAAGATATATACAAAAACAAAAATAAAGAAAAAAAAACACTAACACACAACACACACACAAACAATCACACTACACACACACCCGCTACAATGCAGCTCACCACAAAACCAGAACTATAGTGGTCCAAACCACCAGCCTGCTGAAAACCAGCTTTCTAAGTTAAGCACAACCAAGAGGGGAGTTGCTGCACAGCCCACAAAAGGCCCCAAAATCAAGCCTCACTTGCTGTATGCTACACAATATTTGCAGATGCCACCCAAACCAAGCTCCTAAAGAAACAGCACTGATGTCAGAAATCACCCAACAAGCCACAGAGAGTGAGGACAGAAACCAGACAGAGGCTCAAATGAGCTAAGGGAAGCGAGCACAGCACCACACCACAGCCTTTGCCACAGTGTAAGAATAGCAGAACCTAGTTCATTCCTTCCTTTTATACTTCATTTTCAAAAGTGACAGGTCCGCTTTGCCGCCTTTTGCGTCGCTCTGCTATTTCCGGCCGCCAATTAGCCGACCCAGGTGTGCGTAAAACAGAGTGCGCACGCGCACGCTAGTAGCGCTACTAGCGTACTTGAGCCGTAACGTGCGTGCATTAACGGACATGGGCCAAAAATCAGGTGGGGACCAATGAAAGTGAAGCTGTTGTTTTTTTATATAGCCGTTAGGCTAAGCACATGTCACAAGGGTTGCAGATACATCAGTCCATTGTTGGATTTGGGTGTGTGTTGTTTGTTTAATGAGGTCTGTAATGAGTTAATTGGCTAACACACATGCTTCTGTCAGTGCAGTGGAGGTGTGCCTAGAAGGAACTGGGCTGTATGTGTGAATCAATTAAGTGGGCTGCTTTTGGATTGGCTGTTAGAGCACATAAAACCTGCCCAAGCCTAAGAGATTGCGATGCCATTCTGTAGTGTGCATGCGTGTTTGTGGGGTGTTGATTTGTGTGTGTGTGCAGCTACAGGATGGAGCCAAATACAGGACATCTGCCGGCCACAGCAGGCCCGAGTAGGAGTTTGGTGGGTGCTGTGCGCAGACCTCCCTTACGGAAAAGGGCACAGCCTGAAGGTGGGGCAGCACCCCAGGCTAAGCGCCCAGGTGCCAAGAGGGAGCCTGAATTTAATTTGGCTGAGAATAATCATCTTGTGCGCCTGACACTTGCGAAATGGGAGCTGCTATTTGGCTCCCAAAGCAAGTCCATAGGCAAACAAGAAAGAAGCAAACTGTGGGATGCCATTGGTGTGGAGCTTAGTAGCACAGCTCAACACCCACGTAGTGGCCCATCCTGCAGGAAACGCTTCTACACTTTGCGAGGGGCCCTTATGAAAAAGATGAATCACGATCTTGATGTGGACAGTGGGTTCATCCAGGCTCCAAAGAGTACCTACAGGCCGTATGAGGAGATGCTGAAGGCCAAAATCCCACTGGCTCGGCTGCAGGGTGTGGATCCTGGGGATGACACCACCGGTTGGGCTGAAGGTACATATTTTCTGGCTTTTACAATAACCTAATGTTAATGTCTGTGATTAGCATTTTTACATTCTGACCAACTAACTGTAGGACCTGTGAAGTATTACATTATAGCTAAAACATTTGTAACTTTTCTGTCTGTTGCTTTATGCATAGGTGCACATGCTGCTGTCCGGGATGTGGCTCCGGACACCCAAGCTCCTGCCCTTCCAGCAACCTCAAGGCTACCCCAGTCTGCCATTGAAGGTATTTACCCATTATTTGTTTGCTGGTTTTATTCTAAACAAATGGGTGTGGGAGCAGCTCAAGCAATAAAGGTTTGCCCTGTTGACTATTAATAATATGTGCGTGCGCCCTAATTGCACGCCCACTGTAACACTCACAGGCAGTAACTAACAAGGCCCTAACATGTGTAGATATGTAGGATGCCAGAGATGTGTAGCCATATATCGGCATATCAATGTGTGAGCCACACTTGGCTTGATTAGTCAATATTAGTGAAAGAGCTGCTCACACACCTTAATGCATGTTGTATTTTGGCACGCACATTAGCTATGGCTCAATGTTGGTTTTATTTTGGCCTAGCTCCCATGCCCTTGGCCCCAGCATCTCCTCCGGATCCCACCTACTCTTTGGATGTCGGTAAGTGCATGTGTTCACCTTGCTTGATCCACTTTGACTCAAGTGCATGTGTCTCATTTGTCTTTTTTCTTGGTAGGCCAAGTGACTGGTTCATCTTTGGACCCCACTTCCGATGTTGCCGGTCAACAGGACCCTGTTGGTGTGTAGAGCAATACATAATGTATCCTTTCTGCTGTTTAGGTTACACTGGTTCAATTTTGTTAGTCTACTAAGCTACATGTTTGCTTGGTAAACTTGAAGATGCCTCTTGGGAGTGCTGGTTGCCTCCCCAGGGTCAGTCTCTTAGTTATTTTAGTGATAGCAATGTATATTTGCGGACATATTTTTAGCCAAACATTCCCTGTAGTAGTTTGCTGATTATTTAGACACATTTTTAATTTGTTTTAGTTGACCCGAATATCGGAAGTGGCTGTCCAGAAAGGGCCCCTCAAGTTCCAGCTGCCAGAGATGAGGGTAAGTGGTTTTGCCTTGCTCTAGTCTGTATTTTGGCTCTAATGTTGTGCCACTTGCTTCTGGCAACTTGTGTGTCCACATCTATTTTCAAGGTCCAATCTCGAGTGAGGACCCCACTCCAGACATCTGGGATATTGCGGGTATGTTTAATTTAAGCAATGTTTATGATGAGATTTGCAGAAATTAGTGCGTCTTAGTCCTGTAACATACATGTTAACAATCTGAGTTTAACCGAGACCTTTGGTCTAGTGTGTATTTTTAAACTTTTTAGAGGTATGGCCTCGATAGCCTAACCAGGTTACATTAGAGTTTGGCCCACAGACCTACTAACCTGATTTTCCTGTTTAGCATATGCCAACTTGCCCGACATCTCTGATGTTGATTCGCGACTCTCTGGCAGCGATACCTCGAGCCTACCTGGGCCGGAGGACACGCAGGTAACATGGCTGATGTAGACGACCTCTAAACCCATTGGCATATTCGTGGGTAGTGGAAGAAGCAACATGTAACATTTCCTTTCATTGTTGTTTTGGCAGGAGGCGGAACCAGAACCCCAAGCTGGGACCTCTTCCCAAGTCCCATGTGGCCAAGCTTCAGAGGCTCAGACAAGGGTAAGTTGTCTAGTGAGTGTTTATGGTAACTTTTGGGAGGGGCATAACTGCATTTGTTCCGTTTCACTAAAATGTGGTTTACTATTTGTTTAGCCTCCAACCACAGCAAGAGGAGGTGTGGCACCAACCAGTGCCGATTTCTACCAACTAGGGGTCCGGATGCTGGAGGACTACAGTCGCCAACAGCCGCGTGATGGAACTAATGAGCGCATTGCGGCGTTGGAAAATCAGGTGCTGATGTGTCAGCAACAAAATGAGGGCCTGCAGCGCCAGGTGGACCAGTTAAGGCAAAACCTACAACAGAACCAGGACCTTGGTCGCCTTGCCAATGTTATCGAGCAATCTGTACAGCGCCAGGAAGAAGCAATACAGCGCCAGGCAGAGGCAATACAGCGGCAGGACCAAACTTTGTTGTTGATACAACAGCTCATACAACAGCAGTCTATATTTTTTACTGCACTGTTGTCCCCCAACACCGCCCCTAGCAATGACTCCCAACCTCCCCGGCCACCCAGCCAAGAATATTAATTTGTATACCTTTTTCTTATGATTTATGTAAATATATTTTGGAAAACCACCTCTAATTTGTGTTTATCCATACATGTGAAAGCTAAATACACAGTCAGGGCTGATTTGCTCAATCATCTCTAATATTATGCCACCATTTATGTGCCACATTAGTTAACATTGCTTACTATGGTGTAAACATGTACTGGCTCAAAATGGCTGCCTAATTTTAGACATAATGGTTTTTGGGAATCTAAACCTATGCTGGTCAAGGAACAACACAGTTCTTGGTAAATATAAATGTATTTATAGAAATTGGCCCAACACGGCCAACATAGGCCAACAAAGCCAAGAAAACATGGCCAGGGCAGCCATCCCCCCCACTCTAACGTCTCCGACGCCTCTTCATGGCCAGCAGCATCCCTTTCATCTGTCGGAAGGCCCGCCACAGTCTGCGATGCTGGCGTATACAAGCTGTAGAGATGTGATAAAAAATAATATATTAGAATTTGATTGGGAACTCAACATACACAGATGTAGCAATGTAATGTCAGTGTTTCTAACTTGCTAACACTCACATTAACATTGGTGAACAATGTGCCCCTAACATTTTCAAATAAAGTTTTAATATTGACTTGAAAACATGTTAGGACCACATACCTTTACTCTTAAAGTGGACCAACACCCACAATATAGTTTATCCTGGGTTTTGGCCCACTTTGTTGTTTCTCACAGATCTGTATTTCCCCTGATGTGTGTATACACACAGTAATCCATAGCCACTCACCTCTCCATGCTCCAACGTGCTTGGCACAAAGAACGCACGCTAACGTCTATGCAGGGAACAGGAATGTACACTCCTCTTCCACCCCCTCTTCACGCATGTCACTCTCTGGCTGCTCATGGGGACCCGGCGGCCATTCACAGAGGGCCAGGGGGGAAAAATGCACGTCTGGAGTGTTGCGCAGGAGCCAGCGGAAGATAAGTTCCCATAATTAGGGGTTTGCTTGGTGGGGTGGACCCGTGGTACCTGCACTTATCGTATGTTCCGCGGGGTGTTAGTTGTTAGTTGTTGGCAAATTAAATGTTTAATGCACATTAAACAGCCTTGGTGTTGGGCCAGGTTAACTCTTGCAAAGGTAATAATGTTTATGGCCAAGTAAGGACATTTATGTCTTTAGTCCAAGCCAAACATCAGTGCCTAAGGAAGATGGAAGTTTGCCCTATAATGTTATTGGTAAACACCTAATCAGCCCCATTTGGTTGTCTATACGCCACAAATAGTCCGTATGTGTCCGTAACAAGAATGTGAGGCAACTATCAAGGATGGTGACTGGCATGTTGGATTATTCACCAAACACATTTAACCTAGATGTGTGTGATATTCACACATTGGTCAATTTCACATTTCTACAAATGTAACTAGAAGAGAAATGTTTACAAAGTATTTACCCATATTAATTTGGATGTACTCACCATCGCAGCTGTGGCGGTGGCCCATGCTGCTGGCCGTCCCTGGAGCTGGTGTGGGGAGGAGGAATTCTGCCTCCGTCTGCGTAGCAACATCTGTCCATAAAAAAACAAAATACAAAACAACATTTAGTGGAGCTATGACACCCGAAGTTTGGACATCAATCTGGTTATTGAGTCTTAGCTCCAAAAACAAACACTTCTTTACATACATGTTAAACGATATTTGCTATATTCCTGGCCCATTAGTTAATGTGAAGTGTTTATGGTTGCCACATGTATCCATTTTGAAAATCTGGCACTAACCTTTACATTGCAATGTAAATGACTCATTACCAATTTAATGGATAATGTTACCAGTGTGCAACATGTGTTTGCCCTAACTACTTCACGTAAATTAACTTTTGCTAGCACACATCATGGTGTGGCCAGAAACATAGGGGTGGTTTCCAGTTGGCTAGCACTGTAGTGTGGTTTGTGATGTTAATGTACATTAGCAAACCAGCTTAGACAATGGACCAGGAAACGTGTCTGTTAAAAGTGTACCAAGACACAGGATTGTGATTATTCAGTGTAGTAGTCTACTTTGGCTGAGCAACACAATTTTAGTCCGCCACCGCCCCTGCCTTCCGCACATCACTCCGCCAGTGTGTGCGCACACGCATGCCAGTATGAAACAGAGCGCAGGCGCACACACATCTCGAGTGCCACACAGGAGGCAGGGACAATGGCTTCTGCCACCCCCAAAGAGGGAAGTAGTTTGTGGTGTTTGGTTGGGGGGGGGCCCTGGGTGAGGGATGTGATTTGGCAGGCAAGGCGCCATAATCCAAGCAATATCAGCAATGTTTGTGGGTCCACTTTAAGGAATGACATAAAGTCCAAAATGAACTAGCTTAAAACATACACTTACCACGACTATGCCCGAGGAGGATTTGACGCCAAAAATCCATGGAGGTGCCGCCTATATGATGCCCTGCAAATTACAGAGGAATTGCAAGGGCTAAGCACAAATGGTCAGATGAAACCTGGCACAGACTAACAATTAAAACATGTAAACTCACCAGGGGATGAAGCGCCACTTGAAGCCCAGGGAGGGCTCTGAGGAGGAGGCGGGGAGCCTCGGCTCCTCACACTCTGCTCAGAAGATCCACCAGGCAAAGGGCCACCCTCCTCCCTCTCACTCCCTGCTTGAGAGTGGCCCCTTGCCTGGTGAGAGTCCTCAGCCTCAGAGTGTGAGGAGCTGAGGCTTGATCCAGCCTGCCCCCCAGCAGCACACTCCTCTGGGGCGTCATCCCCTTCCTCCCCTGGGTCCTCTAAATAGGACCCGCGGGAGGGACCCTCCCCCGATGACTCCCCCGAGTCCGCCTGCCTGGTTCGGGGGAGGAATCCCTTCCCACGTTTCCCCAGGGGAGGACGCTTATCTGTGTGGAGGGGGTGAAAGCAAATAATTAATATAAAGAGCAAAAAAGGACACAGCTTAGCAGATGATTCTGCACAAAGGCAAAAAAGAACATAAGCTTTAACTTACCTGATGCGTAGGCATCATATAGGCGGTACACGCCTTCTGGGTCCCGGCGCTTAAAATCTGACCATTTTTGTTGGATCGCCCGGATGGTCAGGTCGGTCTTGAAGCGCCGGGACACAGTGGCCTTCACCTCCATGGCAAGGCGTTTTTTCGCTCCTCGGGCATAGTCGTATTCGGCCAGGCAGAAGTCCTAGGAAAAAATTAAAAAAAAAAAAAAAAAAAAATTCAAAACATGACCTCAGAACAATGTCATAAACAGTTATACAGAGACAAGATCAAAGTGGAACCACACCCAGGATTAACATTATTCTGGGTTTGTGTGCACTTTTTTGTGCCACAACTATTGTGGGTGGCCCACTGTCTGCAACCCCCTTTGAAGGGCCCAAATACACCGCTGAGGACACTCCCACGTCACTCCGCAAGCCAAACACAGCGGTCCACGCCGGTGTGGTATGCGCATCCAAGGGCCTTGGGAGGTGCATACTAGCTCAGCTGTGTCTGCACGGCAAAGTACGCATGTGGCGTTTGACTCTAACAGGGAGTGCGCCTGCACACCAAATGAAAATATGTATGGCGCAGGGGTACACCCTGCTAGAGGTAAGCGCAATAGGCATCCGCAACTCACGCATGCACAGATGGGACGGGCCAGAGGTAATTTTTTGGGCCCTCCAGGGGGGGGGGGCCATCCAAGCAGGACATCCACAATGGGGATGCCCCATGTGGAGTGTTAAATTTTGGACTAAAAACAATAAAAATTCAGCCCCTATCCACCCTGTGTGTTTATACATTTTTAAGCTAAAAATACATAACTAAAATACTCACTTTCACAACCTGGCCATTGACCCGGCTATCCACCCGGGTGCGCCTTTGTTTTTGGGGCCCAGGAGGGGAATGGGTGGGAGGGGTGGTATTTGGGGAAGGTGAGGTAGGTGGGGGATGTGGGGGAGGGGTGGTGGGGCCGGAATCTGAGGAGGAGCTGGGGAGGCGCATTACTCGCCGTTTGGGAGCCATATTGGAAACGCTAAGGAGGAAACAGGAACCGGAAATGACGCTAGCGACATGAGACATAAAAAACAAAACAAAACAAAAATACGCACCGCGCCCCAGCAACAAGCTAATATCAGCTATGTGCAAGCTAAGTGGCGGAAAAACATAAAAATGACGCAGAAAAACAAGCTATTGGCATAAGCGCAAGACAGTTTTACCTTAAGGTGGCGTTGAAACGCAAAGGAGGATCCCGGAACCGGATATGACGCAAGCAACTGTGCTTCAAAATTCCAAAAAAAAACATGCGCGCAGCAGGGACAAGCTAATATCAGCTATGTGCAAGCTAAGTGGCGGAAAAACATTAAAATGACGCAGAAAAACAAGCTATTGGCATAAGCGCAAGACAGTTTTACCTTAAGGTGGCGTTGAAACGCAAAGGAGGATCCCGGAACCGGATATGACGCAAGCAACTGTGCTTCAAAATTCCAAAAAAAAACATGCACGCAGCAGGGACAAGCTAATATCAGCTATGTGCAAGCTAAGTGGCGGAAAAACATTAAAATGACCCTGAAAAACAAGCTAGGGCCCACGGCGCCACAAATTATTAGCTTGATTTAGCAGGGGGTTCTACATACTGTAATGCATAGGTCCTTCTAAAGCATACACCGTTGTGCTTAAATATACAAATCTTATTCCTTCACAAAGTCATCACACAATCAAACTAGACAACTACCTGAAAATGTGGCACACATGAGAATGCATAACGGGTTGTTATGAGCTGGTACGACTGAATGTTAATCCTGCAATATGTGGCCAGGCACGCTCACAACTACAGTGTATTCATTAACAACGACTGGGGTCGCGGGAAGTGAATTCCTTGCAAATGGCAGAAGGGCACATGTATGAACAGCACAGCGCCGCACAACGCAGCGCAGCGAGGCACAGCGACGCTCGCGCCGCCACATAGCGAATTAAAACAGCGACTGCACAAACACTGACCAACACAGATTCATCAAGGACAGGGCTGCTGAATAGCTTGGGCGCTGACAATTTCGAAGAGCGAACGTGACCGCCCAACCTGACAGGCTACAAAATAGCTTTACAAGCCCCGTTTGTGTGGAAAACCAGCGCTTTTGAGGCCAATGAGTTTGGGTGGAGGAGATGCAATTCCCATGTCACTCACAACATTACATTGTGAAAAATAAAAAAAAAAAAAAAAAGATAAATAACCAGCTAGATTCATAAAACATATCAATATAAACATGTGTTGAATTTTGTCCCAAAGCAAAAAACCCCAAAACCACTAAGAACAATCATTGCAGCGTCTGCCATTGAAATGTATGGGAGAGCGGCAGGTAGCGCCAGGTAATACGTGTCGCTGTGAAGGAATTTGCAGCGGCGCTGTTCGGTCCAGCCGGCTTCATGATGAATGCCGCGCTAGCCGTCGCTCTCGCCGGCGCTAGCCTCATTTAGCTTGATAAATGCGTCATTGTGACCGCCGCCGGGCGTACTTGAGTCGGTAGGCGCCGTTAGCTGCCGCTACCTGGCGCTCGTCAGACACTACCTGGCGCTATTGCTTGATGAATAAGGGCATTTGCTGAATCAGACGAGGGGGAAAAATGAACGAAAATGGAAATATTCACGCAAAAAAAATGTGAGAAAGGGGCTCTGAATCAACCCTATAGTGCCAATTCCATTTTCTATGGCATTTTTAAATGTTTCCATTATTGTGTGCCAAAATGATGTCCTCAAGGTGCTGAGCTTATCTGTTAAAACCTAAAATCTGATTGGATAATATAAATGACTGTAGTTTGATCACTGATCACTTTGCTCTGCCCCGAAGATCAATCCATTCGCATTTAAATGCGTTATTTTATTTTGTGCCATTTACCCTGCCGTTTTGGCACACTTATTTAGTAAGAAGGTTTACCAGTTGCTATGATTCGTTTAAAAAAAAAGATAGCTATTCACTGAATAATAATCTACTACATTTCAAAAATGATTCTGAAAATGCATTTAGGGGGTTATATTGGGTTGGCTAAAAAAAAAATCTGCATTGAGACTACATTTGACAATGACCTTTAGGTGCTTGAATTCTCAAAGTAAAAAACAGAAGCTAGTTGTAAACAAGGTTCACTTCTGACAGATGGATTGAATGACAGAGAGGTTGTGTGTGCCAGAATAGCCCTGGCAGAGGAGGAAATGTTCAATGGAATCCAACAGGAGAGGAGGTGTGAACAGGTGCGAGGCTGCTGTCGGAAGGGGAACCAGATGGAATGAGCCAGAGCCAGTTTATTTAACGGAAAAAGCAGAAAACATTGATAAGTTATGGGATCAATGGCTAAAATGAGGAAGGTTAACAAAATAAACTGCCTAATTGGAAATATATCAATGTTGTTTTATAGATATGTAATATCACACTTGTTTAAAATGTTCTATTTTTGTTTTATTTCTGCAACTGCAGAATGCTGATTTTTTTTCCTCCCGTCAGTGCTTGCTTTCCCAGCTTCTGTTACAGTAGTTTGTTATTTAGAAATTGCAGATTTTTTTGTCTTGATGAGTTTGCACCTAAAAAAAACCAAAAATGGTACATAATCATAAAAGAATAATAATGTTTTGCATTAGCATGAGGTACTTTGTGTACAGATGCAATGTTGATGACCCAACATTTTCTAATTTTTCAAAATGCATATCTGCTTGCCTACTGCACTGTATAGTAAACACTTCAGAGTTATTAAAGTGGACCAAATCCCAGGGTTTTGACTATCCCCAATCGGGGATTCCTTCTGTGTGAATACCCCCATGGTCACCCGAAGGAACTTACCTCTTCCCGGTCCTACGGTGCATGTGCGACTGCTCCTACAATCAGCGTGCTCAGATCCACTCCCGCCCCTTCATCTAAGCGAGCGGATCCAGGTTTGCTGCGCGCCACATCGCCCACTACCCTCTAACAGGGAGTGTGCCTGCGCTGGCCATTCATAAATGTTGGCAGGTACACGTGCCTTGCTAGAGGGATAGGGGAGATGAAACTGCGGCTCACGCATGCGCCGTTGGACCGGAAAAGAAGGTGAGTTTATGGGCAACCTTGTGGGTTTCACACAGTGGGGCATCCCGATTTTGGATGCCCTGGGGGGGGGGGGATTAATCAGCCAGGGAAAGTTATTGATCCCTGGGCCAATCTCCGGGGGTCTTGGTCCACTTTAATATATGCAGGTTCTGTGGCAGTAGAATGACAACATATACTATTTTATAGAGCAACTTTGACATTTACTCTTACAAAAGGTATTAACTGCTATAAAAAAGTCTTTGTCCAATTAAGGTGTATCCATTGGACCGGCACATAGACTCCAAACCATTTCAGATAAGCATCAGCTATGCAAGGTTCTAGCTCCTAGATCCTAGCTAGATCCTAATGGGAGGAACATAGTTAGAACTATTGAGGAGATTTAACTAGGAGAATAGATGACCAGTAATTCTAGACTTAGCAAAGCAGTCCCTACAAAGAAAATGGACATCAGTATAGCAATCTGTGTTAGTTTAAAAGCATGCTCCACCCCCTCCCCCACTCTTCTTAATCAGTCTACATCAGTGCCAACCCTTGGGTTGTGAAGACAGAGTGTCCCCATAGGGCACCATCATCTCTTCTTCTTCACCTCTTGGGGATCTTTTTTAATTTGGCATGGTTATTTTTTTTAATGGGCTGGCACTTCTCCTAGCCATCCCCGATGTGTTGTGAGACTTCAGCTGATCTGACAAATGGAGAATAAGTGCACTCTCCAACACAAAAGGAACTGTTGCCCTCCGATGATCTCCCTTCAACCCCCAAAAAATCAGAGGTGGGCAAGTGATATGCTCCTTCTAATCAATCCCTCACCCCCCAAAAATAAATCCATCTGGCAGAGGGGAGCAGGTGGCTCCTACCTCCCTCAATGATAAACACACTGTGCAGCGCATACAGTATGTTTTTTGGGGAGGGGGAATTCCGCCTGATGCCTATTGTGTTTTTTTGGGGTGGGGGAATCCATAGCTGGATGCAGTGTGTTTTGTACCAGGGGCAACATCCTGCAGTCCTGCAAGTTCTCTTCCACATAGTGTATTTTGAAGTGTGCCCCCCCCCCCCCCCCCCCCGCAGTTTCCAGTGTTTTTGCCACTGGCTGGAAGGAGGTGGCTGTGGGCAGAATAGAGAGCTTAAAGCGTTGTATTACTTGGGGTTTTGGGGCAATACAGAAATAAGAGAACAGAGCAGTATTGTATTCTTGGCACATTTGTATAATGTGAAGTCCTCATTGGTTTAAGGTTTTTCCGGCATCATCGTTCAGTGACTCAAGCGACCCATTTCAAGCAATGTCCATATTAATCCAGGGTTTCTGGTTTGCACGCTGTGGATTGTTGTATTTGAGTCTAAAGATGGAGTTAGAATGCTATGATAGTACAAGCATGGGATTCCAGTGATCTCTGCTCTACTGGTGCCACATTCATGTCATTACCTTGCTGGATGTATACCTCCCAACAAAAAGGCCCATGAAAAAGTCCCTTTTTCAGCTACATTGGCCTCATGTTAAGATAACTGAAGGGCAGCACTTCTATCACATTCAATTTCACTTCTCCCAGACCTTGCAAAAAAGGTCTCAAGGACACATTGTGGTTGATTCAGAGAGATTCTTTGGTTGATTCTTTGTGAGAAAACTCACTTATTTTTTTTATTCTTTGTGAGAAAACTCACTTATTTTTTAGGAGAGAAAACTGTCATTCACTTTAATTGTAAATATAAATCATTTAAAATTTCACCTGGCTCTGGATCAGCCCCAAGGGAGACCATGAAAGTGAATGGCAATGTTCTCTCCAAAAAAAGAAGTGAGCTTTCTCACCAAGCTCTGAAACAATCCCATTGTCCCTTTGGTGCTCTCTGCGTGAGTAAGTCAGGCAAGTCACAGTGATCCCACAGCTGTCTCTGACCACAGCAAAGACTCAAATGGCTTGGCCATGAAATGTCCCCCCCAGCTTGCCCCTGACCAAGAAATTGAAGCATAGAAAGTGGCTTAGCTTAGAATACATATTTACTTTAATAGTATTTACATAAAAGATCTTTGAGACGCTTTGCAATGGCTCAATTTACAGGGTTCCCATGGGAGATAAGATAGGAGGAACTTAGTATGTGCCTGGACAAGGACTTTATTCAAACCACAACTCCCCTAGGAGATTGATCTTCTGTACCATGGGCAGTTTCTAGGAGCAGGCGAGCAGGGAGATGCCCCTAGGTGCCAGGACAACTGTGGATACTGGATGGGTGCCTTTATTCCAGATATTTTGTTTTCTACAGATGCATACCTTCCAACCTTCAGGGTGGGAAAGAGGGACATTTGTTAAATATAGCCACGCCCCCTCATTGAGGGATGGATAGGAGATAGGGTATAACAGTTACAACAATATAAATACTTTGATTAGACAAATGAATCATCTCAAAGAAGGAAAGAGAAGAACGAGGGAGAAGGGCCATGGACTCAAAAGAGGGACAGTCCCTCCCTACAGTTGGGAGGTATGCAGATGGGTCAGGGCCACTCTTAGAGGTGCCAACCCCGTCTCCCTCCATATTGGGCTCAGTCATTATACTGTCTTTGACCAGCCCATGAGTCGCTGAGCCCTGTCCCCAATGTGCTTCCTAGCCTTGAAGGGACAGCTCATAAGCAGGGATGGAAGCTTTAGTGTTAAACCAGAATTCCGATTGCTGATGCCCCCCTGTGTATTAACATTAAACCGAACAAATCTTACCTTTCTCCTCAGCCCCCTGGTAAAATCGAGAGTTGTGATTGGCCGCCGTAGTCACGTGGCCTGTTGGATTTTCTGCTGGCACGTGACCATGGCAGCCAATCACAGCACTTAATTCTGCCGGGGGGGGGGGTGGAGGAGAAAGCAAACATTTCAACAAGCATTTTAAACTAGGTGCCACGTCCAAGTCAGGCACCCGGTGCACCGTGTCGCATCCATTTGCCCGCCAAGAAAAATGAGGACTGTGCTCTACTCTAAGACCGCCAGCTGGCAACAAGCATAGAGCATCAGTTCCACCTCTGCGTGCAGCTCCTGGTTTTCTTTGTTGTGCTATATGCACCAGGAGCTACATGCAAAGGCGTAACTGATAAAGTGCTCTGCCTGTAGCCAGCTGGCGCTTGTAGAGTGCATTACAACGTGCCAATCGAGAACGCTGGCTGCAATCGCTACCTTGGCAAGTCTCTACAGGTAAGTTGCCGTATGGCCCAAGGGATTGAAAAAGATGGACAATAAAGGCCGGCGCGGGCATGGTCCCTGTTAGAGGGTAGCAGGGGATGCGGCCTCCAGCGTGCTCAGATCCGCTCGCCTTAGACAAAGGGACAGGACAGATTACAAGCGCGATGATTGGACGCGCGGCTGCACATGCGCCGTAGGACCGGGAATAGGTGAGTTTGTTCGGGTGACCTCAGAGGTTTCACACAGCAGGCAGGGCCGTATTTAGGTTTCGTGGTGCCCTAGGCACTCTTTGGTCATGCGCCCCCCCACATACTATGATGAATTTGCTACCCCCCATGCATACACACGTCATGATAAAAGTGGACCAACGCCCAGCGTGATCCGCCCAGGAATCTATAAGATTCCCGGGCCGATCCAATCCCTCCCCGTGGGGCATCCGAAATTGCACCTCTGTGTGAAACCCCCCAGGACGCCCGCTGCACTTACCTGATTGCTGGTCCAACGACGCATACGTTGGCCGCGGCCGCATCTCGCGCTTCTCTCTAGCAGGGTGCGTGCCCACGACGGCCATTTGTGAATGACTGGCGAGGGCGTGCTCCCTGTTAGAGGGAATTGCGAGATGTGGCCACCAGCGTGCGCGGAGCCACTGTGGTAAGACGTCTCACTGTTGTGCATACTCAGCGGCACCGAGCGCGCTGATTGGACGAGCGGCTGCGCATGCGCCGTAGGAGCGTGCGTGAGGTGAGTTGTAACTTGCGATCTGGGGGGTTTCACATAGCGGGGCACCGGGGGAAAGGACCAAACCCCAGGATAGTCAAAATCCTAGGTGTTGGTCCACTTTAAAAAGAAACAACACACCGGCTTTTCACTTGTTTACTTGTTTCACTTGGTGTTGTTCCTCTCAGTGAGGGCATCTTGAATTGGGATGCCCCACTGTGTGTACCCTCCCAGGTTGCCCTATTCACTCACCTTCCTGCTTGTTGCTCCCACAGCCCAGACTGGGGTCAGAACGAGCGCACTGATTGATAGGCTGAGCGACCTGCTCAACCAATCAGCACGCTCTCTTTCACTTGGCTCCCTTTGGCGCCACTGAAGTCTAAGCAGCCAAAGGGAGCAGAGTGCGCATCCAGCCGCATTCCCCGCTCACCTACCAGCCATTGCATGTGCGGTGGACGTGTGGGTGGTGCACCCATTCAGAAAGGCCAAGCGCGGGTTCGGGCAGCGGTGAGCCGGGATGCGGCTGCTGTGCAGAGATGTGGTGAGGGCTCTGGGACAAGGTAAGTGAAATGGGGCTTCTGGGGGGGGGGGGGTTTACACAGCGGGGTATCCTGAACTGGGATGCCCCGCTGTATAACCCCCCAGAAAGTCCAGTTTACACTTACCTCCCCTGGCTTCAACTGTGCATGTGCGGGCTCTGGTCCAATGAAAGCCGCCAGCTGTCACTGTCTAATGAAAGCCACCTGCCAAATTACCTAGTGACAGTTGCCAGCTCTCACTGGACCGAAAAGAGGTGAGTGTCTATGGGTGTTGTGGGGGCTGACCTCTGACCTTCCGCCCAGGGCATTTCAAATCGGGATGCCCCTGGGGGAAGGCCGCTGAAGCCACTGAGGCAAAGAAGTTGCCGCCACCAGCTGGCCAGATTTACTTCACGGGGCAAGTGCGCACCTGCGGGCACGCACGCGGGAACCCCACGGCCGAACTGTAAAATAAAAGAATTTTTGGCTTGCTGCAGTCATGGAAGGCTGCCCCCCTGTCATGCAAGCACACACACACACTCCAAAATCCTCCTCTATTTTTTTTATATATAAAATATTATAAAGTTCCTTACCTTATCCTCCAGGGTCCTCAGCAGTCACGCGTCTGGGAGCGGTGAATCAGCAGGCGGCAAGAGCCTGGCGTCCCGCGCTCCCTAACGACCGCCGAGGCGGGGCAGGCAGGGCGAGGAGGCCAATCAAGAGGCCGGCTGAGATAGAGGCGGGCAGGTGCAGGCACGGGCACCGGGGAGCAGCTGATTGCCTGGGGGAGGTTAGAGAGGAGCACGGAGCGACCCCCGTGGGCGGCTCACCGCCAAAACGCGCGTAGGTTACAGAGTGGGACAAGGAGTCACCACTCCAACTTCTAATCTTCTCATCTAAGCAACCATCGATTCCTCTTCAAACTTGACACAGCGGATATCATTAATTACGGATAATAGAGGATTTTATCTATACCACAGACAATAGAGCGAGAGTGGACTTTTTATATTCATTTTACTCCTCCCCGCCAATGCAAGCACAGCTCACTCACTCATCCCAACGTTTCGGTGTTCACTCACATTGAACACCACAGAGCGCTTTACTTTGGAGGATTGTTGGAGCCCACACTCCCTCACTGACCCTTATCCTTTCCCCCATTCCTATTCCCATTATATTTTTATTGGCGCACCTTTAAGCTTTTTAAATCAAATAAAGAAATCGCACTTTACTTCAAGGTGTGTTTATTGAGAGTTGGAAGATCCAACTAAAGATGATCTAAAACCAGCACAATTAAGGTTTGCTTTATACCTGGACTTAAAAGTGTGTTTGAAGGTAAAAATCAACCACCGATTCATCTAAGGATTATCCAGACGTCCAGACACCTGAAAGCATAATTAACTAAACACTGCGGTTTTGCACTTACCAGAGACACACACCATCAGAGGCCCTGGGAAGGTTACGAACCCCCGGGCCGCGGCGGTAAGAGCCCAAACAAAACCATTGTTTCATAATATTGTACTACATTGATATCTTGCCTTTTGTGGATGATATAAGCAGTTATATATGAAATTATTATTCTGCTAGTCATATACTGATAAATCGGTACTAAAGTTTACCCTGGCAGATATATCAACACATCAGAGAATATCTGTCCTGTGTGGATAATTCATATATCCTTGACTAGGTAGAGCATTATTTCTGACACGTGGTTCAAGCGTGCCTAAACCAATTCCAAACAAGGTTTTACCTCAACTGAGGCATTCCCAAGTACGGTATGGGCGCCGGAGCAGCTGATCGGGGGAGGGCGGCGAGGAGGTGGGTGGGCGCCACGGAGCTGCTGATCGGGGGGAGGGAGGGCAGCGAGGAGGCGGGCGGGTGCTGCGGAGCAGCTGATCGGGGGGAGGGAGGGCAGCGAGGAGGCGGGCGGGCGCCACGGAGCAGCTGATCGGGGGGAGGGAGGGCAGCGAGGAGGCGGGCGTGCGCCACGGAACAGCTGAATGCCTGAGGGGGAGGGGTACCGAGCAGCATGGGCAGCCACTCGCGCCAGGCGGCCACGCGCGTGAGCTCTGCAGCGGCGCGGCCGTAATAAAAAAAAAGTAAATCATTTTTTTTTTTGTTACACACACAGGGGCGGCCGCCCCACTGCCATGCAAGCGCCCTAGGCACAGGCCTAGGTTTGCCTTGCGGCAGATACGGCCCTGACGGCAGGGTATCCTTGATCAGGGTGACCCGGGGGGTGGGGGGAAGGACCAAAACCCAGATGAGTTAGGCTGTCCTTCCAATAGAAATTGGCAGCCCTCATGCGTTAGCAAAGTGATTTGCAAGAACTAGCATATGCGAATGGGATTCCAATGAAAGGCAATCGCAGCAATATCATCCAAATATGCTGCACCTAGCATTTTTGGGGTGCGCTCATGATCACCTCATAGTCCCAATTGCTGTTCTGAACTGGCCCATAGGTAGGGGTGTAACTGAAGAGGCGCGACCAAACCAGGGACCAGAAGGTCAAGGGAGCATATCATTGTTGCTCCTCCACCTCATTTTAAAATGTGTGACCTCTTGGCATTATTTAGAGGAGGAAAGCACCATGTGTCTCTGCATTTTCAATCTTTAGTTGTCTAGCTGCATCCAAATGAGTAAAAAAAAACATACCTCCCAATTGTCCCTCAGTTGGAGGGACTATCCCTCTTTTTAGTTAATGCCCCCTGTCCCTTGTTGTTCTTAATTGTCCCTATTTGAGGTTTAACATTCAGATCTGCATCAATAAATTGGCCTATTCAACGTGTTTATATTGTTGTAACTGTTACAACATATCTCCTATTCATCCCTCAATGAGGGGACGTAACTTAATTTTAAAATTGTCCCTCTTTCCCACTCTGAAAAGTAGGAAGGTATAGTTAAAAATGTAAGGTATGAGCCTCGACAGAGCCCCATTTAAAGTAGACCAAAACCCAGGATTTTTACTATTCGGGGTTTTGGGATGCCCCGCTGTGTGATGCCCCCTCACCAGCTATACATAGCTCTCCTCCAATCAGTTTCTTCAGGTCATGCATATTAATGTGCAGCTGGAAAAACTGAAGGCCACACTTGTGATCCGCATATGGCACCCCCTGCATCTCTCGCTGTGTGTGGCCCCACCATGGCATTCAGTTACGGCGGGTAGGGCGCCGCAAAGCCAGGGAAAGAGGAAAGAAATGGCCGTGCACATGCGGTAGGCACGTCGGAAAGGTAAGGAAAGTGAGCAATCGGATGCGGTTTCACATATTTACAGGGGTTGTTGTTGACTTTCCTGGGTTTTGTTCCATTCTCCGGGGTCATTGCAAATTGGGATGCCCTGCTGTGTAACCCCCCCCCCAGTACAACTCACCTCTTCCTTGTTCAATCCAATCAGAGCCGTTTGCCAAATTTACATCCTTCGGGAAATGACTGTTATTGACTTCAATGGAGAGGGTGAACTGCTGCATCCCCTGCAACCCCAGTGGCGTGTTAGCCTATCTGAATGGCTGGGGTGGGAGCGTGCACACGCCACCAGGGGTGTAGGGGGTGCGACAGCACACATTCCCCATTGAAAGCAATCACAGCGGTTTGCAGAATAGTCATAACAGACGGCTCTCATTGGACAAGAGGCCACGCATGATTACCGCACTGCGTGGCTTTACACAGCACACAGCAGGGCATCCAATTCGAAAGCCAGCACCCGGTCCTGGAATCTTTTGACTTTAATTGGATCTAGCACTTTTTAGATGCGAGGTCCAGTTTTGGTACGCTTTAATGTTTGCACCAGGGTCCTGTCACATTTAGTTACACTACTGCCATAGGCAAATATGCACAGAATTTAGACAGCAATTTCACATGAACTGCGCTTCCACCCTGCAATTGTCCATTATATGAAATGGGGCCTTGGGGTCATATCCTACCAGGCACAGACTTGCCAGGAGGGTTTAGGACAGCTTTAAAAATAAAAAAGACTACTCAGTGTCTGCTAAAACTGTTTACTACTATAATGGCTGTTACCAACCACCTACACTTACAGGCTCATTGCCAAAGATATTTCAGGAAATGAAATGAGTAGAAGACCATGTGATGATACTGTAATTCTGGCCAGAATATGAGAAAGCTGCCCCCTATAATACCTGCTGCAATCCACACTCCCCCCATGATGAACGCAATAGCGCTATTGGAGAACACTAGGTGGCGCTGTGATGCAACGCTTCTCCGGCTTCGCCTTTGCTCTGTCTTGTTACGTCAGCAGATCCTAGAGGTTGCCGGAAGTGCCGCGTCAATTCAGGGCTGTCTGCTGGTGTTGCCTGTGGCCAGTAAAGTGAAAAAAGAAAAAATACCAGCCGGGTGGTAACCCTAGCTGTGACTGAGATGGAGAAGGCGAAAATGCAGCTGCCGCAGAGCCCGGGTACGCTGTGCTTCGATAAGGACGAGTTCATGAAGGTGCGGTTTGTGCTTTATCTCCTAATTGGTGTTAGAAGCAAGTCTATGATTATTTGTGACGTCATAGCTTCCTGATCGTATCGTTGTGCTTCCCCTGTAGGTACGTGTCCCAAACAATAGTGTTACTGTATCAGTGTAAGGAGGGGGGGGAGTGTTACTGTGATCAGAGCCATTGGTTTGCATGAGACTTAACCCCTGAATGTAAGTTGACCCGATGAGATGACATCACACTTTAGAGGGTCTTATCACACACACGTTTTGCTGGATTTAATGTGGACCTAAACCCAACTTGACAATGCTGTGACGGATAGAGTCCAGGCCCTTAGGGGCTATAAGGCACCTACTCCCACTGCCCATGAGTTGAAGAGACACTATTTCCTCATGGAGCTCTGTAGGATGGGAGAAAGGAAACAACTGCCCACTGCAGTGAAGCAAGGAAGGAGGTGTGGCTTCTGCATGCGTGCAGCTGTTTCCTGTTGGATGGAGCTCTGCTAGGAAATGTGATGGCATGAGAGGATAGGTTAGCTTGGCATCTCTGTGGACCAGAAGCCTCTCTGGAAAAATATGTGAGAGAGGGTTTAGGTTTTCTTTAAAGAGGAAGTTTAGTAAAAAAAAAATGACCAGACTTCCTCCCACACTTGCAGTTAAGCTCAGTTTCCCATGTGTCCGCCAGCAGCTTATCTCACATAACCAAGCACCCACCAGCCTGACAAACCCGACTGGCTGCCGGTGGTTAAGTGAAAATTGGCAATGGAGGCGGAAGAATAAGCAATGGCCGCCTGGTCAGTGGGTCCTCTGGGTTTGGGACTGAACCTACATGCTACTGTGCTGCAAGTGTAATGTTTGACTGGACTTTAAAGCGGCACAAAACCTGGCATTTTGACTTTCCAGGGTTTTGTTTGTTCCCCATGGTCATCCCAGTTTGGGTAGCCCTGCTGTGGGAACCCCCCCAGTTTGCCTAGTTAAACTGACCTCATCTGCATTTTTCAGTCAGCCTTCGTAATATTTCTTGATAAGCCTAAATGAACTCTCTACCGTGTGCCGGGCCTCCTCGGCAGCAGAGCGTTGATTCATTCATGCCTAGAAAGGAATTCACTAAGGGGACTGAGAATGAGACCTAATTCTCTAGACATTTTGATACAGGCAGGTGGCAGCCAAGGCAGCTTTTAACCTAAAATGAACCAGCCTTAAAGAAAATTCATGGTTGTGTCTCAGTGTATTTATTTTTAGAAAATAATAGCTTTAAAGTGGACCAAAACCCAGGATTTTGACTATTCTGGGTTTTGGTCCACTCCTCCAGGGCACCCTGATCGGGGGTGCCCCGCTATGTGAAACCCCCCAGATCGCTCGCATCAACTCACCTGACCGCGGTCCTATGGCGCATGCGCGGCCACTCGTACAATAAGTGCACTTGGAGACGCTGAGTTATGCACGTCACAAATGGCCGGCACACGCCCTGCTAGAGGGATAGCAGGGATACGGCCGCGGCTCGCGCATGTGCCGTTGGACCGGGATTAAGATAAGTGTAGCAGGCGACCTGGGGGTTTTCACAAAGGAAATAGATGGGCCAAGAATGTTATAGATTCCCAGGCCGATCCAGCTGGGTTTTGGTCCACTTTAAAGCCCCTGTCCAGGCACACACTAGCTACCCCCCCCCCCCTTATCCCTCTTAACAGTGTAAAAGAGGTCATTTCGACGCACCTTACAATCTCAGATTGTAAGTTCGCTTCACTTTCTGGATTATGGCTGGAAAGAGTTGGAAAGAACATGTCATGGAGCTGATTTATGAGTTATGCACATGCTCTGCTGTGGTCAGAGACAGCTTCAGGACCACTGGGACTTGCCATACTCGCCCACACTGGCGAAATCAAGGGACAGATTGGCTGTTAGATCACTTTTTTTGTGTAGTCCTGGAGGTATGAAATTGAAAGGACAAACCCTGGAGCCCTGCTACAGATCCTACCCTGCGCCGCAGGAAATAGATGAGAGGTCCATTGAACAGGCATCAGATGAGCTGCTTGTTGCCTTATCATTGCCATTGGGTTTACAGTACCTTTTAAAGAGAATGTTACGTATGAATTTCTATCCCATACCTAGTATTGGCAGCATGGGAGCATTTCAAGTTAGGGTGCCCTGCTGCACAGTGCCTCCCAGCAAGGCTGATATTCACCTTCCTCTTCTGTGTTTCAGCAAACACATGATCATCGGTGACCAATCTGGTTCACCAAATCTGAACGGTCACTTGTTTAACTGCCATCATTGGATTGCAGAGGTTTGTAAATATTAGCGTTCCTGGTATCAGGTCCCCCCCCCCCCCCCCCCCCCCCTCCATAGTTGGGCAAACCTATTGGGTATTCAGTGTGGAATAGAGTAAAGTTTTAGACTTGATTTTCTCTAATTGAATCGGAAGCATGTTCTATTGAACCTCTAAGTGTGTGCATTTTTGGGCAAACACTTTGGCCAGACTGCTGTATCTCCCCTTCAGAAAAGCCCCATCACAAATCCAAGCTCGTTTCAGCAAATTTGTTTTTTTTACTTTCTTGTTTATTGAGTTGAAAAAGTGCTTCTACTCTCTGGACTCTATCCACATATATTTTTTACAGATTAGAGGGGCACACAAAAATGTGGTGAGCCTCTGCAAATGTTGAATAGCCCCTCTAATGTCTTACTAGGACATACTTGCTGGGAAGGCTTTCCAGAAATCTACACTGTTTGGGTTGGATTTCCTTGGATTCCTTGGATTTCCTGCTTACATCAATGGCTAACACGGTACAACAACTTACTACTACTCAGAAATCTACACTGAAATGCATATGAATCAAGCTGAGGGCAGAGACTCCAGGGCAGGCTTACTTCCTCCCCTGGGGGCATTCCGAACTGGGGTGGCACGCTGTTTGAAACCCCCCCAGGGTGTGCAGTCGACTCACCTCTCCCCCGAGCCCACGGTGCATGTGCTACCAGCACCAGATTCACTTCCTTCCCTCCTCGCCTGTGCGCTGCCCCGCCCACCGCAACTGAATGTCTGTCCTTGGCTAAAACTAAATAAAGACGTTTTTTAAGGGTTTGGGCTTTTCAATAAATCATGGTGAAGGTCCGGTTTAAGTAGTTGTTAATGCTATTAATCTCCATAGGGAGACAAGCAGTTAGAGGTGAGCCGTTCCCCCTGTAAAAGTGAAATGGTTCACTTGCGGATTTTATTCCCACCAGTAAAAGAAAACCATGAGTTTGCTCTCTATCTAGGTTTACTTGTTTTTTCTTGAGTTGAGTTCTCAGTTTGAGTTTGTGATATTGATATTTTTAAGTGTCCTATCTCCTAGACAGCAGATTTCTTGACAGTTTAGAGAGGAACATCGAAGGCCCTGGAGTCTAAAAGACTCCAGGGCATTCCGAGTTCCAGTCATTTGGGATGCCCCACCGGTTGAAACCCCCAGGAACCCCCCATTTCACTCACCTTCTCCTGGAGCCCTCACAGTGTCTGTTCCCTTGCCTTTCTGAATGGATGGCATAGGCATGCCACGGCTGCAAAGTGGGCGGAGGATGCGGCCGTCAGCGATGCCAAAGGGAGCTGTGTGACAGTGAGTGCGCTGATTGGCTAAGCGGCGCTCAGCCAATCGGCTTCTCGTCTGAGTCTGTGCCTTGGGAGCGGAAGATAGGTGAGTGAAACGGGGCGACCTGGGGGGATACACACAGCAGGGCATCCTAATTTGGGATGCCGCCGCAGAGAGGAACACCACACAGGACATTCCTGGGTGTTGTTCCTCTTTAATCCCTCAGTGGACAGTAGTTGGGATTATATCTTGTTTCCTGTGTCTTTGTGAGGAAAAGCCTGGGATTGTTCCGTGACGGTCTGTGAAGACAGGGGCAAGTTCCCTCTCTCTGAAACATAGAAGAGACAGACAAAGAGATCAAAAAGCAGCTATCCCTACTGCAGAAAGGGGAAATTGCATGTCCTGTGGAGAAGGGGTGGGGCTCCACCAACCCCTCAGCATGAAAAAAAGATGGTGTGTATATATAATACAATCTAGGGGCTGTACAGCAGAAGAGGGTTAGATCACATGTTCAACACTATGCCTGGACAATCCTTTTGAGCTAATCCTGGTAGTGGCTGCACAGGCTGTGATTCCCCCCCCAGACCCGCTCCCCAGGCTTCTCTGTCAGTCACGGGTCCCTCCACCCCATAAGCCTGAAGAGGCCTCTCCACCATTATAGCATACCTCCCAACTTCTGAAAATGTGAAAGTGGGACAAGCCACGCCCCTGGCCACACCCATGCCACGCCTCGACCACACCCCTTGTCACGCCCTCCAGCTCCGATCCTCCAGCAATGTCGTCTGCCTTCACCCCGCATGCCAGCCTCCGTAAGTTTTTTTTATCCCCAACCCAGCCCCCCTCGCGCCGCCCCCTGCACACTCACCCCCAGGCCAGGAAGTCAGTATCTTCGCGCTGGCCAGTGTTTATACAAAAGACGCCGGCGTCGTTGTGGCCCTGGGCACACCGCCACAGCGCAGGGCGTCCCGGGACATTTGCTAACGGTCCGGGACAGCGGGATTTTGTGGAAAAATCGGGACAATCCCGGGAAAATCGGGACAGTTGGGAGGTATGTTATAGAGATAAAAAACATATAAAGTAGTAACATTTGTCTATATATGCATGAAAGTGCTTGATGCCCTAGGAATGTTTCCCTGCATTAAATGGCCAACATCTAACAACACCTATAACTCTATATTGTTAGTTTTAATTCCCGCAAATTGCATACTCTTCCATGACCTGAAATACTCCTCCAAAATGCTGGGAGGAGTATTTCTACTCTTTGAAAGTCTAGAACAACCTCTGCTTCCTGCCTTCCCTTGGTGCTCCCAGCACAAGTGCCCCCCCCCCCACCCAGCGGTCTCTGACAACAGCAGAGCATGCTCCATGGCACGCCCTTCCCAGCTCAGCCATTCACAGAAATAGAAGCAAAGCCAGGAGCTTTGCTTAGAACGTGTTATTTACTCTATTTGCTTTGTGTATAGTCTGAGATTTTATGATACTTATTTTACTCTGTTTATTATGGTGGATAAGGAAGGAGAAAGTTAGCACATGGCTGGACAGGGACTTTAGTGTCATTAGGGATAGGCATGCCCAATTTATATGAGGCTGTGATCTGCATTTTGCAGGCCTAAATCTATTGAAAATAATACTGGGCAAGCAATACTGCAACTAGTAAGTACACAATGGCTTCTTCTTTCAATTAATTAATAATGCATCAAATCGCATGAGAATGCAACATCTACACAGTCGATGTGCACACCAAGAAGTCTCTTATATACAGTGCATAGCCTGTTTACATAGAATCAAGATGCCTGTAATAAGCACAACAGAAATGTAATGGACAAGTGGGAGCGGAGCCTTAAGTTAAAAAAAAAAAAAAAAAAATCTTATTCTTTAAATTATATTTAAGTAATGAAATGGTGGCCAGTTCTACATGGGAGAATAGATTGCGTCTAATACAGTGTTGTTTTTATTTTGCAAGTTGGAAAATAACAGCAGACTTTTGGGAATTGAAATACATTTTCAGAGGTTCAAGAGTGCCAGGTAGAAGCTGTAGCAGAGCTCCAAAGTTCTTTCTCATCATCCCTCCAGGAACAAGCAAAAAAGTGGTCTAGCAGCCAGTCTGTACTTTTGTGCTCTCAGCGTGATTGTGCACAGCAAGCCGCAGCGATCCCACAGCTGTCTCTTACCCCGAGCAGAGCATGCTCATGACATGCATAGCTTGAAATTTCACCTTCCCCACACAGGGGAATACGGTTGGGAATTGAGTGTGTTCCTAGAAAAGGACTGAGGTTTGGATCCACCATAGGCTGTTCTAAAAACGTTTTAGATAACCCTCCCCACCTTTTTTTTCGGTTTGTTCTCTTCTGCGTACTCCAGCCACATCATTTTATATTCAGTAACTGTTCATTTTACTTTGCATAGTTTTATGATTAAGTGGAACAAAACCTAGCAACAGCCAGCCTAGAATCTAAGATTCCTGGGCTGGCCTCTGGCTTTCCTTGGGGGGTATCCCGATTTGGATGCCCTGTTGTGTGTACTCCTCCCCCAGGCCACTGATAAACTCTCACCTTTCCCCTGTGTAACAGCGCATGTGCGGGCTCCCGTCCAATAAGAGCTGCTTGCTCAAATGACGTAATTTGGCAAATGGCTCTGATTGTTGCTAATGGGGAGCATCCCCGGCATTATGTGAGCGCTCCCACCCCAGCCATTAAGATCCCTATTCATCCCAATCAGAGCCACTTGCTAAATTAAATCATCACAGCAAGCTGCTCTGATTGGACAGGAGCCCACAAATGCGCTGTTGGACCAGGGCGGATGTAAGCAGATTGAGATATTTGGGGGGGGGTTTCACACAGCGGGGCATCCCGGTTCTGAAACGAAACTCGGGATAGTAACCAAAGCTGGTTTTTGTTCTGCTTTAAGTTCAAATATATGCATCATATATACATTATTTAGTTAATGCTGCTAAATTGGAAACATTATGAAGAAAAGAAGGTTTCTGTGTGTAGCATGTATATACTTGGTGTACATTGTTATGCATCCTCTTTGTTTCCCAATTTTTTATTTGAAAGTGGATTAAAACCCACCCTGGAATCTCAAATATTTCAGGTTCTGCTGCTTGCCTGCCCTGGGGCATCCTATAGCAGGATGGCTTGCTGTGTAAAACCCACAGGACCACTGGTAAACTCGCATTTAAAGTAGCCACATCCCTGGCTATCCCTAGCTGTGTGCGTGGGCACCCAGAGTGTCGGGGATGTGGCCAACCGGCTGCATCTCGTCACGACAGCACCTTTGAGATCAGCCAAGCGGCAATCTCAAGGGCCGAAGGGTGTGGCTTTGGCGGTGGAAAACCCTGGTTTTATTTGAAAACTGGGCCCACAGCAGCGCCCAAGGTAGGTGGGGTCCAGGGGCAAAAAATGGGTTTTAATCCTCTTTAATAAAAAGTGACACATCTTTAGCCTTCGGCTTACATTGTTTCTAAAAGAGTGTATTGCTTATCTCCTGATCTTTCTTGTTTAAAGTGTGTGAGGACAGCAGACAAAAAGACAAGTCTGTAAACCAACCCTGCAAAATGACAGAAAGATTACAATGTAAAAAATAAATTAGCATTAGACAAGTAGCAATTAAGTGTCTGAATCCTTCCTAAGCTGTAAATTTCATGTGATGCTGTCTCCTCTGTATTTTTCCCTGACAGATGGAGTGGAGCTGGAACGACCCATTTTAGACAAGCAGGCATGGGCATCTGGTACAAAACTAGTATAGCTGCAGCTCTGATGACACTGTACTGGCTGTCTCATTTCTTCCCTTCTGCCAGATCTCTTAAGAATAAATACCATTATTTGAAATGAATTGTTTTATAGACTCCATGTGCAATCTTTTAACAAATACTCATTTCTTTTTCAAAGGACTCGTTCGATGTCGACCATTTTGTGTCTGAGTGCAGAAAGCGGGTTCAGTTGGAGGATCTACGAGATGATCTTGAGGTTTATTACAGGCTTCTTAAGAATGCAATGGTTGAGCTCATCAATAAAGATTATGCAGACTTTGTCAATCTATCAACTAATCTGGTATGCCTTTTATGGTATTTTAATGCTGCCCTATTAGCGTTTACTAAAATGTAAAACTTTTACCTGCTGAGAAATAGATGAATAAAAATGAATATAGTTAATAACACAGCGGGGCCGTTAAGTGTTATCTAGCCCTAAAAGTCTCATCTCTGGGTAACTATTATGGATAAAGGTCCATCATCTGCCCAGCAGTCTTTGCAATTCCCCCCAAAGCATTAATGTAAGCAAGAGTAAGTGTATCTTACATACATAAATGCTTCAGGAAATGTGTGATTTTAGGCAAATATCATCGTTTCTCAGATTACTATTATTGTCACTTGCCAGGCAAACCTAACAATAAATATTCATCTCTACTCCGTGTAGCGCCCACTTGAGTTTGAGAGAACATGGCTGCCAGGCTAGGTCCGTCCCTCCATTGTAATGAATGAATGGTGTGCACAATTTGGCAGAGCTGCGGGCTCTGACTAATGGCGAGGCTGCTCGCTGTTAGTCGAAGAGCAGGGAGCAGCCACCCCACTGCTGCCCCTGACTGGACAGGGCTGCATCTGCTGCATGGGAGCGAAGGTGAGTGCCTTTAAAGTGGACTGTCACCCACCTCTGATCGGCCCGGGAATCTATAAGATTCCCGGGCCGATCACCTCCCTCACCGCGGGACATCCGAGATCAGGATGTCCCGTGGTGAGGGACGCCGCCGCCTCCCGCGCGCTCCTCTAGACGTGCCCGCGCCGGCCGTTTGTGAATGGCCGGCACGGGCGCGCGCCCTGTCAGAGCGACGTGCGGGAGGCGGCGGCGGGCGCACTGTCTTGTCCGCCGCTTGTCCCGTGGCTACGTGGGAGCGTGGTGAGGTGAGTTTTGGGGCTTTCTGGGGGGTTTTACACAGCGGGACACCCCTAATCGGGGTGCCCCCCTGAAGTGGACCAAAACCCAGGATAGTCAAAATCCTGGGTGTTGGTCCACTTTAAAATGTTCAAATGTGCTTAAAGAAGAAGTCCAGGCATTCTGTAACACCCCTACCCACAACTTCCTCCCCCTGTGATAGGCCTGATTTTGGCACCTTGAGTTACAGGATAGTCACCCAATCCATGGAGTAGTGTGGAACACTGCTGTCAGGATTGGGTGACTGGCCTGTCCCTCAGGGCAACCGCTGCAGTGCAAAGACCCTCTCCTGCCAGCATCAGGAGAAGATCGCACTGCTCCACAGATGACTGACCTGTTGCTCAAGTTCCCAGGTTCAGTTTCTGCACAAGGTGTCTGCGCCCCAGAGAATGGGAATGGAATTGGGGGGGGGGGGGGTTAATGTTGAAAAATGCTTGCGCTTCCTCTTTAAAGTATTTTGCGGTTTCCTACCTAGCACTATTATAATTGTGTTATAACAGTTATCAATTATTCTATTTATGGTTAGAATTAATAGCTGCCACAACTGTAACTATTATAATCAAGTCAATTAAGAAAAGTTTTTATAATATGAGTTTCTCGATAAACTTTTAACAATCAGGTTGGAATGGATAAAGCATTAAGCCAGCTTTCTGTGCCACTGGGACAACTGCGAGAAGAAGTATTGGTAAGTGTGGATCAAGAGCGATTATTTTATCTGTTGCTGAGTTCACTGATGGCATGAGGGGGTAGATTCCTTTAGTGTCCCTGTGGACTAGGACAACAGTGTGCCAAGGCCCACTAGCTGTTAGGGGTAATGTGTAGTCCAAAACCCCTATTGCTTTTTCCTGTTTGCAATTTGTATGAATGTTTATACAAAAATATTAAAATAAAGTGGAGCTTGTACTAAGGGCACCCCATTTGTCTGGGCTGTTCCACCACTGAAGCCGTGCCCAGCGGCAGTTTTGAGATCGCAAATTTGCTGATCTCAAAGGTGCTGCAGCGATGCATGCCAGCCAGCTGGCCACATCCCCGGCTCTCTGCTCGGGGTGCATGTGCTCTCCCATGCCCAGCCATTCAGAAAGGCTGGGCGCAGGATCACAGAGAAGCCAGGGATGCGGCAACTAGCAATCGCAGCATCACTGGACCCGCAGGAAAGGGGGAGTTTAGTTGCGACCCAGGGGGTGTTGCACAGTGGGGCATCCCGGTATAGGTTGCCCCGGGGGCAGGCAGAGAATCGGTTAACCAGTTAAAGTGGACCAACACCCACGGGTGATCGGCCCGGGAATCTATAAGATTCCCGGGCCGATCACCTCCCTCCCCGCGGGACATCCGAGATCGGGAGAATCCCCCCCCAAACCCCCTTACCTTATCCGCCGCCGCCGGCCGTCTGTGAATGGCCGGCGCGGGCGCGCGCACGCTTCAAGAGGGACGCGCGGGAGGCGGCGGCGGAGGAGCCGCTTGTCCGCGACTGTCAGATTGCTTGTCCGTCGGCGCTGGGAGTGGGGAGAGGTGAGTTTTTCGGGTGATCGGGGGGGGTTTCACACAGCGGGGCACCCCGATCGGGGGTGCCCCACCGAAGTGGACCAAGACCCAGGATAGTCAAAATCCTGGGTGTTGGTCCACTTTAAAGTAGTTTTAGTTTTCTCTTATTACCTTAGTTTGACCTAATGGCAGTGTTCTCTCTGCAGAGCCTTAAAACATCTGTTAATGATAGCATCAGGGCAGTGGACGAGCATTTGGCTAAACAAGATGATATCAGGTTAAAAAAGGCAAGTACCACATTATATTTTTCTATAAACCGTAAACTCACTATCTACAAAGGATACTAGTTTGGAAAGAGCCAACAGTGCCACTAACCCCACTGGTCCTTTAGTTGAGGTGGATCCTGGGAGCATGCTGTAAGGGTAAAGAAAACTCCAGTTATTTTCTCTTTTAACACCCGGCACCCACCTCCCCAATAGTTTTCAGTCATCTTTACATGCATACTTATATATGCACATAGTACTTTTAAATTGATTAAAGGACCAGGATGTCCCCACTGCTTATAGAAGTCAGTTTGATGTTGAGCAGTATCGAAACAGCAATTACTTTTAACTGTTACATGACCCTTTTCACACAGATCATACAGTATCTCGCAAAAGTGAATAGACCCCTGACATTTTTGTAAACATTTTATTATATTTTTTCATGGGTCAACATTGATGATAAAATGTAAAGTAGTCCATGTACAGCTTGCATGTAATTTTGGTGTGCTCTCTCAAAATTACTAAAAAAACAACCTTCCCCAGGCCAATTCAGTTTGCTGCACATAAAAATTAATTTACTTTTTTGTAACTCCTGCCAAGATCAACCTCCCCCTTAATGGTGTCCTATGGAGCTGCCACTAGCCTGCAAAGTGTAAGTGATACTGGGTTTCCTAACACTATGCATTGTGGATTATGTTGGTTACGTCCCGGCAACAGCACAGCTGGGATGCTGGGAAGGGGACCTCCCAGATACCCCCAAGATGGCCGCAACCAGGAGAAAATCGGTGAGGTGGCGCTGACAGTGACTTAGTATCATGCATGCAGATGGGGTAAGTGAGCTTTGGGGATTTTATTTTTCAACTGTGCTAGGCTGTTGGTACGGTTTAATGTCTAAACCCCTTGGCAACCAAAGTTAGTACATCCTAAGTGAAATTGTCTAAATTGTGCCCAATGTGACATTATTTAGTGTGGCTACCATTATTTTTCTGCAACTCCTTTGCTCTCTTGGGCATGGAATTCACTAGAGCTTCACAGGTTTCCACTGGAATCCTCTTCCTCGTCTACATGATAACAACACATAGCTGGTGAATGTTAAAGACTTGTGTGTTCCTACACCTTCAGTTTGACAAAGTCCAATAAATGTTCAATCGGGTTTAGGTCTGGAGAAATGCTTGGCCAGTCCAGCACCTTTACCCATTGTTTTTTTTAGCAATGCAGTGGTCATTTTCAAGGCATGTTTGGGGTCTTTATCTTGTTGGAGTACTGCCCTTCTGCCCAGTTTCTGTACAGAGGGGATCATGCTCTGCTTCAGTATGTCACAGTAAATGGTTCCCTCAATGAACTGTAGCTCCCTATAGCTGACAGCACTCATGCGGCTCCAAACCATGACATTCCCACCACCATGCTTGCCTGTAGGCAAAACACATTGGTCTTTGTATTCCTCACCTGGTTGCCACCACACGCTCGACACCTTTTGAACCAAATACGTTAATCTTGGTCTCATCAGACTGTGGGACCTGTTCCAGTAATCCATGTCCTTAGTTTGCTTGTCTTTATCAAACTTTTTACAGGCTTTCTTGTTCTGTGGCAGACTGACCCCCACACCTTTAACCAATGCAATGCCGGCAGCACCCATATGTCTACTTTGAAAAGACAGCCTCTGGATATGATACTTGGCTTATGTGCAATAAATTCCTTTGGTCAACCAAAGCAAGGCCTGTTCTGAGTGGAACTGTTTTTGTTATGGTCTTGGCCACTGTGCTGCAGCTCAGTTCCAGGGTGTTGGCAATCGTCATATTACCCAGGCCTTCTTTATTTTGAGAAACCATTATTATTTTTTTTTTTTCAGATCCTCTGAAAGTTTTTTGCCTTGACGTGCCACGTTGAACTTCCAGTGACCAGTGTAAGAGTGATAACGCCAAATTTAACACATGACAGCCAGCCGAGAAAATGGCTAATTGGGCACAATTTGGCCTTTTTCACTTTGGGTTGTGCTTACTTTTTTGCCAAGGAATCTAGATATTAATGGATGTGTGTTGGATTATTTTGAGGGCACTAAATTTGCACTATTATACATGCTTTACACTGTCAATTTTACATTGTATCAAAGTGTTAGATTTTCAGTGTATATAATAACATATTTTAAAAAAATGTGAGGGGTGCACACACCTTTGTGAGATACTGCATCTTCCTTGTTCTCTGTAAAGTAAAAAGTGTTTGTTTGCAGAGACATGGAAGGCCTGACCTTAATACAAAAGTGATATTTACTGGTAGGAGAAATACACATGCAATGCTTTCCATATATATATATATATATAATACATTACCCTTGTTTTACAGCAATTCTTTGTTTTTTTAGATGTGCATTTTAAGAATGATTCATGTTGTTCGTTCCATTGAAAAGATTGAGAAAATTTTAATGTCCCAAAACTGTAAAGATGGTACAGAACTGAATAGGTGAGCTCCATTGTTTGTTTGTTTTTTTTTTTTTATTTGAGTTTTAGCAACAGGGATAAATGTAGGCAAAACATTTTTCCATGTCTTTTCTCTTGCAGTTGAAACCCCCTACCCTGTGCTTTAGTTGTGTGGGGGTTAATGAATAATCAACCTAACTGGTCCCCGAAGCCCAGTGCATTACCCTGGTACTACTTACTGCAGCTGCACAAATCGGCATCCCAGGCTGTTTGCATCCCAGTGCTTGCAACACCATCTAGTCTACTGGTTAGTGCTCGCACATCGGAGGATGCCGCTCTGTGTATGTTGTCGGATATACGTGACTTTATGTACGGCCACTCAACGAACCCCGTTGGCTACCATAGGTTACACAGACAAGGAAATCACTGGTCATTCATATTGCCTGATTTTAGGTATTTCTTTAGTTTTAATTAGACAGACTTCTCAAATTTGTGTCTAGGCCAATGTGTAATAGTGTTACAGAGACGTTTTAGGAGGGTTCTGTGAGGTATATGACATGTTTGATGGGCTTAAATCTCTGTTTAAATGCTGTTTAATACCATGCGGCAAGCAGCACCTGATCTGGTCTTCCAGTACTTGCCTGTTTTCTAGATTAAGGTCCTGGTGTCCCCACTACATCATTCAGTGAATGGGACTGCTTGTTCCTTTGTCTTTTGATGCAGTATGTATACCGTCCAGGGACTGATTCTTGGCTGTAGGCAGCCAACATAACTATTCTACCTAGACTAAGGATAGCCACATTGTCTTGCTTTTATTGAATTAGCAAAAGCTATGTAATGTATTGTTCTACCCATGTGAAAAAAGTGGCAAGAGAAGAGGAGCACCACAAAAACTTTTTTTTTTTTGGGGGGGGGAGTATAAAAGGTGGGGAGGTGGAAGTAGCACTCGCCCTCGCCCAACAGAAACGTCATGGGGAGCCGCGAGTGTAGGTGGCGAGCTTGAGCTTCTCCCTTCCCCTCCCCTCTACGGCGTCGGCTGCTGCCACTTTCATTGGTGGTATATTTTTTGTTACATGGTGTCCCTCTGTGTTTCCTTATTGGGTAAGGTTAATTTTTGTATTCATAGTGAACTTTATCTGCTGCTATTTGATAGTTACACTTGTTTAGTTATATTGTATATGGTGTGTAAAAAAAAAAAAAAAAAATATTTATATTTTTTTGGTAACATAAGTTAGGTCTTTTGGAGGTTATTTAGCACAGGATCATTTGTGTATTTTCTCATGTTATTTATTTCTTGCACATTTGTTGGTATTTCTTAGATATTGGCATGGTTTTCATATATTTATTCACCTCTGAATTTTGATATTCTTTATGTATTATTTCCCTTAGAGTTTGGGGGTGATATTAATTATTATTAATTAATTTTTTCTTTGCACAGTGGTAGTTGTTTTTGTGCCGGCACAAATATACAGCCTACAGGCTCCCCTACATCATTATATAAATTAAGGGGCCCACGTCCAAACTTTTTTGTAATACATTCATTGTACCATTCAGCGGATACACATTTATTGTATTTATTGTACCATTCATTCATGAAGGTTATGAGGGTGCTCTGTGTTATATATTTTTTAATTGTGTTTCATGTATTGATTTTTTCCATGAATAAAGTTTTTCATATTGATTTTGTGGTGCTCCTCATCTCTTGGGGCCCTTAAAGAGTAACCTCTTTTGCCACCCCTTTGTTTTTTCACGTGGTCTTTTTTGTGGGTGAGCACACAATAAGGATTTATTTACAGGTGGTGCATTTCTTGGTGACTTAGATATTGTCCTACCCATGGTAACATTTTTCTCAAGAAATGTAAGGCTTTCTTTTGATATGCTTGTTTGTTTTGATATGACCCCCTCTGAAGAATAAACAATGTTATCTTACATGAAACCTTTGGTATGTTGTACTTATTGAAAACAAAGGCATGAAAGCAGCAACTACACACCAATATGGCTTTGAAGCTGCTTGTTTGTCTTCCCATCACATTGAGGTTGATGGTAAAGCATGTGGTCCATAGAAATGCCACAGAGGAAATGAATAAATGTCGGGGGGGGGGGGGGTCTGTAAGTCCTGAGGCCACTGTTTGTATTCCCAAAGTGAAGGTTCCGGATATTAATGTAAAGCGTGGTCCAGAATCATATTTATCCACAGATTGACGGTAGAAAGAAATGTACGTACAACACCTTGTAAAAAAAAAATTAAAAGCACTGACCATTTGCCTTTTCGGGATTTGCTCAGATTCCTTTCATTACGTACTTTGTAATGGCTGTTTATTTAGAGCCTTTTTTGGTCTTTTCTTTTTAAGCAACATGTTAACTGGGCAGATCCTGGAAAGAATAGCAACAGAATTTAACCAGCTGCAATTCCATGCAGTACAAAGCAAAGGAATGCCACTTCTGGACAAAGTGAGACCAGTAAGTATGGTATCCATATCTTGAGATAAAATGTATATTCCTTCGGATAGTTTTATCTTCATTAATGTGTATGTGTATATATATATTTGAAACTCCTGTACACCTCATTATTCATGGAAAAATATTTGCATATATAGATCACTATACACAGTTAAAGAGGAACTAAATATGCGGCGCAGCCCGGATCAGGCTCCCCACTGTGTATCAGCGCCGCTAAGCTAAAGAAGGTCAACACCTGGATACCTGCCTCTTCCTGGTTGCGTTTCCCACATGACTCCGAGAAGCATGTCAGGGCGGCCGCACATATTACTCTGCAACCTCCACCTGTGCAGGCCTGCTAGGCTGCTCCACGACCACCGTGGATACTGGAAGAGGTGAATATCCGGTTGCCCCATTCTCTAGTTTAGTAGGGCCAATCAACAGTGGAGAAGCCTGAATCAGACTGTCCTGCTTCTGCATATTAAGGGGAATTCCAGTTGTTTCTGACCACAGTTCCTCTTTAATATTAATTAATAATTAATACATTAACATCAGACATCATAGGGCAAATTTGAGGATTACCATGCGCATCAGAATGGTAGAAAATACATTTTGTGAATGTCTGCTAAAGCAATAATGTCTTACTGAAAGAGGTCAGAGGAAAATAGCCACAGATTGAAGCCGAAAAGCTACAGAAACATAGATCACCTCTCTTTATATTTGTGGTAAGCATAAAGGCATCTCTGAATCTCATTGGCTAGAGAGGCCCTACATAATTGTTAGGAGGGCCTCTATAGCTGCATTGCCAGGGGTCGAAGGGCAGACAGGTTGCCAAGAAAAATGGCATTGCTAGAGGTTGGTGGGATGCTGTGGCCACTTTGCATGGTCATTTTTTCCAGTTGAACGCCTAAAGAGTGGAATAGGTGTTTCAAGTGCCACTGTGAGCGACCATACGGTTTAGGGTTTATGTACCAAAAAAAGCATATAAGCCCTAAACTGTATGGTCTCTCCCAACTAAAGCGCCCCCCCCCTTATTCTCCATAGGCAGAGTGGCATTCTCCCCATCCCATTCCCCATATAGGCAGTGTGGCATTCTCCCCACCCTAGTCCCCATATAGGCAGTGTGGCATTCTCCCCATCCTATTCCCCATATAGGCTGTGTGGCATTCTCCCCACCCTAGTCCCCATATAGGCTGTGTGGCATTCTCCCCACCCTAGTCCCCATATAGGCAGTGCGGCATTCTCCCCATCCCATTCCCCATATAGGCAGTGTGGCATTCTCCCCATCCTATTCCCCATATAGGCAGTGTGTCATTCTCCCCATCCCATTCCCCATATAGGCAGTGTGGCATTCTCCCCATCCCATTCCCCATATAGGCAGTGTGGCATTCTCCCCATCCCATTCCCCATATAGGCAGTGTGGCAATCTCCCTACCCTAGTCCCCATATAGGCAGTGTGGCATTCTCCCCATCCCATTCCCCATGTAGGCAGTGTGGCATTTGCCCTTCCATTCCCAATAGGCAGTTTGGCATTCTCCCCCGTCCCATTACCTATGGACAATGTGGCATCCCCCCCCCATCACATTCCCCATAGGCGGT
Organism: Gastrophryne carolinensis; assembly: GCA_027917425.1. NCBI lineage: Eukaryota > Metazoa > Chordata > Amphibia > Anura > Microhylidae > Gastrophryne > Gastrophryne carolinensis. The sequence goes on from CM051237.1 coordinate 316,252,068, forward strand.
AGAAGAAAATAAATAAATCACACATATCACATATCCGGCACTCATGCTCGGCAGCACAGAGCTGGGTGCTTGCATGTGCCCAGGCTGGAAGAAGCAGACTGGGCAGCAGCTCGGGAGCAATGGATATGTGAGTTTATTTTTTTACATTCACACATTCACCCCCCCCCCCCCAAACACACACACACACACACACACACACACACACACACACACACACACTCTCTCTCTTTGGGGAAATAAAAGTGCGTCTTATGTGGATATATATATATATTGTTAGGCACTTACCTCGTCGCCGTCCCTGGTCCCGCGACGCGCTGTCGGGTGGCGCCCGGTTGGCTGCTGCCCGACGGTCCCCGGGTGTGCCGGCTCCTCAGCGTTGTCGTGGGGGTCGGGGGTCGGCGGCGCGGGACGGTGTCGGCGGCCGCGCCGCAGCCCGCTCTGCGCGGCTGCGCGGTCCCGCCGAGCTCCCTCTCGATGCGGCGCTTCCCCCTCCCGGCGGGGGCGCGCCCGATCCACAACGTGCTCGCGCGCTGCGCGCGAGCACGTCTTCCTTATGCCTCCCGGCGGCGCTTTCCCCAGCGCGCCCGCCGGGGGCAAGTTTTAAAAACACCCTATCCGTGACCTGATCAGAGGAGTGGACCCAGGGACTGGTCGGCCTGTCTGGCCTGGGCCGTCCAGCTCCTGGGACCACTCCTGTTTAATTGTACGCACCAATCACCTTTGTTCCCTCCATTGCCCCTTTTTCCCCACTGGCCAGTACTCCCTATAAAGCTGCACTGCTCCAGTATCCCAGTGCCCGTTATAGCTTCTGGGTTCTGGATGTGCGTTGCTGTGTCTTTGTGAACTTTAGGATTTTGGACTTTGACTACTCTTGCTTGCCGCCTGCCCTGACCTTCTGCTTTGCCCGACCACGCCTTTGCCTGACCCTTCTGTACCTCGCTCCGTGACCTCCTGGATTTGACCTCGGCTAGCCTCGACCATCCCTTCGTTACCTCCTTGGATACCACGCTCGTGACCTCCTGGTTTGACCTCGGCCTGTACCTCGGACTCTGCCTTCCGGCATCCTCATTCGGGATTCCCTGCCTAACATCTTGCTGCACCTTAAGCTGGTATCCTTTGCGCCTTATAAGTCCTGGGGGCAACCGACTGGGAGAGGCATAACCCGCGTCTCCTACAAGCGGGGGCTTGTCTATAGGCAGAAGTGGCGGCGGAGATTGGGGGATACCAGTTTAAGACAGACAGGTGTTTGGTACAGTCCTGATATTATAACGGGCCCGAAAGAATGGACCAAATCCTGGAACAGGTACAAGCCTTAACTGCGGCTGTAGAGCACCTGGCTCACCGGGTTGCGGCCCAGGAGAACCGTCCTGCTCCTATGGTCCCCAGTCCTCAGGGGACTCCGGCCGCAGCCGCTGTGGAACCCAAAATTCCACTTCCGGAAAAATTTCATGGCGACAGAGCAAGGTTTGCCAACTTCCGGGACTCCTGCAAATTATATTTCCAGCTTCGGCCTGTCTCTGCGGGGTCTCAAGAGCAGCGGGTTGGGCTGATCATCTCTCTTCTTCAAGGGGATCCACAATCCTGGGCCTCGGGACAAATTATGAAGTGGGGGCGTCAATGCTTTCAGAGTTGTTTGGAACTTCCGGTTCGGGTCACGCAATTATCTCCAACTAGAGTTCCCACTCCATACCTAGAATTTGCTGACGTCTTCTCCGAAAAGGCGGCAGACAAACTTCCTCCCCATAGACCGTGGGATTGCCCCATTGAACTCCTTCCTGGTACCATGCCTCCTAGGGGAAGAATTTTTAATTTAACCCGAGCTGAGAATCAGGCGATGCGGGAATATATTGCAGAAAATCTAGAAAAGGGGTTTATCAGGGCATCTTCTTCCCCAGCAGGAGCAGGATTTTTTTTTGTCGAGAAGAAGGATGGGGGGCTCCGCCCATGTATCGATTATCGGGGTTTAAACAATATAACTATTAAAAACAAATACCCCTTACCCCTTATTGAGGGGCTGTTTACGCAGGTGGCTGGGGCCCAAGTCTTCTCTAAGCTGGATCTCCGGGGCGCCTATAACCTTATCAGGATAAGGCAGGGAGATGAGTGGAAAACGGCCTTCAATACCCTCGAGGGGCATTATGAGTATTTAGTTATGCCATTTGGTTTATGCAATGCCCCCGCGGTCTTTCAAAGTTTTGTAAATGAGATTTTTAGAGACTACCTTGGCCGATTTGTAGTTGTCTATTTAGACGACATTTTGATTTTCTCCTCGTCTCTTGTCGAACATCGCCAACATGTACGCATGGTCTTGCAAAAACTTAGAGAAAACTGTTTATATGCTAAGTTAAAAAAGTGCCAGTTTGAAGTCTCAGAGGTTCCTTTTCTCGGCTACATTATTTCTAATTCTGGTCTTTCCATGGATCAATCTAAAGTGAAGGCAGTATTAGATTGGGAGCAACCCAGGGATCTGAAAGGCCTGCAGAGGTTTTTAGGCTTCGCAAATTTTTACAGGAGGTTCATTAAAAACTTTTCTTCCCTAGTAACCCCGTTGACAAATCTTACCAAGAAAGGGGGGTACCCGTCAGTTTGGCCGGTTCAAGCTGTTCAGGCTTTTGAGAAATTGAAAGGGGTCTTTAGTTCCGCTCCAGTGTTGGTTCATCCGGACGGCCAATTGCCCTTTTTTGTGGAAGTGGACGCCTCCGAGATTGCTGTGGGGGCGGTTCTATCTCAATATCGCGGGTCACCTGAGCGCCTTCACCCTTGTGCTTTTTTTTCTAAGAAATTCTCGGCGGCCGAAAGGAATTATGATATCGGTAACCGAGAATTGTTGGCTATCAAGTTGGCCTTTCAGGAGTGGAGACACTGGCTAGAGGGGGCTCAGTACCCAGTTACAGTCTTTACGGACCATAAAAATCTAGAGTACATCCAATCCGCAAAAAGACTAACTCCAAGACAGGCTCGCTGGTCCTTATTCTTTTCCCGGTTTAACTTCTCTATAACCTATAAACCTGGGTCCAAAAACGTTAAAGCTGATGCCCTGTCTCGGAGTTTTTCTTTCTCTGACCTTCCCGAAAGGATGGATGTGCCCATATTGCCCCACTCCCTGGTGGTAGCCGCCATCCAACCTCAACTTCCTGATCTAGCTCGATTTCAGGCCGAAGCCCCACCCGAAAAACCTGTCTCGGTCCAGTTTGTGCCCTCTCTTTACCGCACTGCCTTTTTGTCTCATTTTCACGAAACCAAAACAGCGGGTCATCCGGGGGTAAAGAAAACTATTGCTTTATTGTCCCGCCAAGTCTGGTGGCCATCCATTAGGAGCGATGCACAGAAATTTGTCCTAGCCTGTAAGGTCTGTGCTCGGAGTAAGGCTTTAAGACACTCCCCTGAAGGCCCTCTACTACCATTGCCCATTCCTGCCTCTCCGTGGACCCATTTGGCCATGGATTTCGTTACGGATCTTCCCCCTTCCCAGGGATATACCGTTATTTGGGTGGTAGTGGACCGCTTTAGCAAAATGGCCCACTTCATCCCTTTAAAAAAGCTTCCCACAGCTCAAATCTTAGCACAACTCTTTATCACGCACATTTTTAGAATCCACGGTATCCCGGTAGACATTGTTTCGGATAGGGGGGTCCAATTTGTCTCCCGGTTTTGGAGGGCTTTCTGTGCTAAGCTGGGCTTCACCGTCTCTCTTTCTTCGGCATTCCACCCTCAGTCGAATGGGCAAACTGAAAGAACAAATCAATCTTTAGAACAGTATTTGCGTTGTTTCACGGCTGATACTCAGACGGATTGGGCTTTCTTCCTGCCGTTTGCTGAATTTGCATTAAACAACGCTTCACATTCTTCCACGGGGGTTTCTCCCTTCCATTGTGTTTATGGCAAAGATCTGAAATTCTCAGCCCTTTCGGACCAACCCTCTAGTGTTCCCTCCTTGGATGACTGGGTTTCCAAATGGCCGGGGTTATGGAATAAAATCCAGCAACATCTGACTAAGGCTGTTTTTCAACAAAAAAAATTTTCAGATCGTAAACGTTCTTCCAATTCTGGTTATGAGGTGGGGGATTGGGTTTGGCTTTCAACCAAGAATTTGGCCTTACGCCAGCCCTCCGCTAAGTTAGGCCCTAAATTTATCGGCCCCTTCCCCATAATACGAAAAATTAATCAGGTTACGTATCGGCTGGCCCTCCCTTCCTCCATGAAAATCTGTAAATCTTTTCACGTTTCACTTCTTAAGCCTGCAAAAAACCATGAGTCTAATAGTCCTCCTAGTCCTGTGTTAGTTGATGGGCATCAGGAGTTTGAGGTTGCCCGGGTTCTTGATTCCCGCTTTTTTCGAAACTCTCTTCAATATTTAATTGACTGGAAGGGATACGGCCCGGAAGAAAGATCTTGGGTTCCGGCCAGAGAGGTTCATGCGCAGAATTTGGTAAAGAGGTTCCACAGAGAGAATCCTTTGAAACCCAGCTTGGAGGGTCCAGTGGCCCCTCCTCAGGGGGGGGGTAATGTTAGGCACTTACCTCGTCGCCGTCCCTGGTCCCGCGACGCGCTGTCGGGTGGCGCCCGGTTGGCTGCTGCCCGACGGTCCCCGGGTGTGCCGGCTCCTCAGCGTTGTCGTGGGGGTCGGGGGTCGGCGGCGCGGGACGGTGTCGGCGGCCGCGCCGCAGCCCGCTCTGCGCGGCTGCGCGGTCCCGCCGAGCTCCCTCTCGATGCGGCGCTTCCCCCTCCCGGCGGGGGCGCGCCCGATCCACAACGTGCTCGCGCGAGCACGTCTTCCTTATGCCTCCCGGCGGCGCTTTCCCCAGCGCGCCCGCCGGGGGCAAGTTTTAAAAACACCCTATCCGTGACCTGATCAGAGGAGTGGACCCAGGGACTGGTCGGCCTGTCTGGCCTGGGCCGTCCAGCTCCTGGGACCACTCCTGTTTAATTGTACGCACCAATCACCTTTGTTCCCTCCATTGCCCCTTTTTCCCCACTGGCCAGTACTCCCTATAAAGCTGCACTGCTCCAGTATCCCAGTGCCCGTTATAGCTTCTGGGTTCTGGATGTGCGTTGCTGTGTCTTTGTGAACTTTAGGATTTTGGACTTTGACTACTCTTGCTTGCCGCCTGCCCTGACCTTCTGCTTTGCCCGACCACGCCTTTGCCTGACCCTTCTGTACCTCGCTCCGTGACCTCCTGGATTTGACCTCGGCTAGCCTCGACCATCCCTTCGTTACCTCCTTGGATACCACGCTCGTGACCTCCTGGTTTGACCTCGGCCTGTACCTCGGACTCTGCCTTCCGGCATCCTCATTCGGGATTCCCTGCCTAACATCTTGCTGCACCTTAAGCTGGTATCCTTTGCGCCTTATAAGTCCTGGGGGCAACCGACTGGGAGAGGCATAACCCGCGTCTCCTACAAGCGGGGGCTTGTCTATAGGCAGAAGTGGCGGCGGAGATTGGGGGATACCAGTTTAAGACAGACAGGTGTTTGGTACAGTCCTGATATATATATATATATATATCAGACAGGGTAAAAACATACGGTACATATACTATTTCAAATGCAGTTTTACAGATTTGACAGTGGATATTCTGAGTACAAGATACAATATGGGAGAGAGACCTGCCCTTGCAAGCTTACAGTCTAAAGGAAGAGGGGTGAAGATGAGGGGGAAGGATCACAAACAGTCAGTATTGAGCTTTGTGGCGTATGCTCTTTAGATTGGTTAGGCCAGATTATATGCTTGTCTGAATAAGTGAGTTTTAAGGGCGCCTTTGAGGGTTGTGGAGTGGCGGATTGGGTGCGGGAGGGCATTCCAGAAGATTGAAGTTGTACGTGAGAAGTCCTGGAGGCGGGCGTGAGAGGAGGTGACCAGAGTGGAGGACAGGAGAAGGTCAGCAGCTGAGCGGAGGCTGCGTCTAGGTTGATATTGTTGGATTAAAGATGATATGTAGGGAGGGGCCTGGTTGGAGAGAGCTTTGTATGCGAGAGTTAGAGTTTTGAACAGGATTCGCTGTGGGACTGGCAGCCAGTATAGGGTTAGGCAGAGAGGCGCAGAACTGGAGGAGCGAGAGGAGAGATGGATGAGGCGAGCAGCAGAGTTCAGGATAGATTGGAGGGGTGCCAGTCTGTTAGTTGGTAAGCCACAAAGAAGGATGTTGCAGTAATCCAGTCGGGATATGACCAGGGCATGCACTAGCATTTTAGTGGTGTCAGGTGAGAGGAAAGGATGGATGCGGGAGATGTTTTTAAGTTGGAGGCGACAGGAGGTGGCCAGGGAGTGAATATGTGGTTTGAAAGAGAGGGCAGAGTCCAGAGTGACTCCCAGGCACCGAGCTTGGGGAGTTGCTGTTATTGTGTAATTGTTGACAGAAATAGACATGTTAGAGAGGGGAGGGGAGTTAGATGGTGGGAAAATGACCGGTTCTGTCTTGTCCATGTTTAGCTTGTGGTAGCGAGATGACATGAATGAAGAAATAGCTGAGAGGCAGTTGGGGAGGCGAGATAGAGAGGAGAGATTGGGGCCAGAGAGATATTTGAGTGTCATCCGCATAGAAGTGGTATTGGAAGCCTAGTGAAGTTATACGTTTGCCAAGGCCATGGGTGTAGACTGAGAAAAGTAGGGGGCCTAGGACAGAACCTTGTGGCACACCAACAGAAAGAGAACGGGCGGAAGAAACTGTGTTAGAATAGAATACACTAAATGATCTGTCAGAGAGGTAAGAGGTGAGCCAAGAGAGTGCAAGACCTTGAACCCCGAGAGAGGAGAGAATATCAAGAAGCAGAGAGTGGTCGACAGTGTCAAAGGCTGAGGAGAGGTCAAGAAGGATGAGGATGGAGTAGTGACCTTTGCTTTTGGCAGTGAGCAGATCATTGGTGACTTTGGTGAGGGCAGTTTCAGTGGAGTGGTTACGGCGGAATCCAGATTGAAAGGGGTCAAATAAGTTGTTAGTGGAGAAGTATTGTGACAGATCTGAGTGGACTTGTTGTTCAAGAAGTTTGGAGGAGAAAGGGAGTAGTGAGATAGGGAGATAGCTGGAGAGGGCAGAGGGGTCGAGAGAGGGTTTCTTGATAATGGGAGTAATAACTGCATGTTTGTAGGAAGAAGGAAAGGTGCCAGTGGAGAGAGAGAGGTTGAATATGGAGGTTAAGGCTGGAGTGAGGGATGGAGACAGTTGAGGAATAAGGTGGGATGGAATAGGATCGAGGGAGCAGGTAGTCAGGTTGGCCCTAGAAATGAGAGAGGTTAGTCCAAATTCAGTTATTGGAGTGAAGAAAGTAAGAGAGTAAGGCGGGGGGATTGTTTGAAGTGCTGAGGGATTCTGAGGGGCAAAGCCAAGAATGTTGTCAATTTTTTCTTTGAAGAATGTAGACAATTCTTCTGCTGTTATTTGGGAGGTTGGAGGAGGAGGTGGTGGGCGGAGTGAGGAACTGAAAGTGTTGAAGAGTTGTTTGGGATTCCGGGCTTGTGCAGAAATCAGTGAAGAGAAATATGCTTGCTTAGCAGATGAAAGGGCCATTCTGAGTTCCTGAAGGGCTTGTTTATAGAATAGAAAGTCATGATTGGCTTTGGTTTTCCTCCATCGCCATTCAGCAGCTCGAGACAGTTGTTTCAATCTGGTTGTGCGTGCATTTAGCCAGTGTTGGGGGTTTTTGGTGCGGGGACGGCTATAGGTGATGGGTGCGACCAGAGTCCAGAGCTGAGGAGAGAGTATTATGGTAGTGTAATGATGCAGCGTCTATGTCCGTGAATGAGGTCAAGGTCTGAAGAAATATATATATATATATTATATATAATATAATTTTAGTATGGCTAAAACTGTGTATATTCAGTTCCATTGGACATTTTGAAGATTTCTTTAACATATAACTGTGAGTAGAGAGCACAGGTCTTGTTATATGACGTTACCTGCATTGAAGAAGCATAACGAGCGCTTTGGAAAAAATACAATTTACTTGTGCTGAGACAGAACAAAAAATCACTTTTGAACTTGAACTGTTGATGACCAGAGACCGTGTGGTCTGAAATTTCTCTCATTTTTCCGGCCTCTACAGTGAGACATGGACCACATAACCCCTGGGTCAGGGCCGGACTTTGTCAGGGAATTTAGTAGAGATGGGTGAAATTGGGGTTTGCAGGGGTCTCCCCGCAGCAAAAAAATGGACGTTCAACTGCTTCAACTTACCTGGTCACTTCTTTGGTGCTTTTTGCAGTAGCTGCTCATTGCTGTATAGAGTGGCATCCCCTGATCTGTAGATGCTCACATAGAGGGAGATGTCACTCTCTGAAGTTGCCGGAGGTCACTCTCTGAAGTTGCCGGAGGTGCGTGCTGAATGCTGACACGGTGAGAGGGGGCAGGCAAAAGGAGACTGGAGAGTCTCTTTTATGTGGTTTAACACAGGACTTGGATTTAGCTAGTATACATTGAAATTAAAAGCTAAAATTCTATTTATTATTTTGTAGCGCATTGCTGGGATCACGGCAATGTTACAGCGATCTTTAGAAAGTCTCCTTTTGGAAGGACTTCAAACTTCTAATGTGGATATAATTCGTCATTGTTTGCGGACATATGCTACAATTGACAAAACAAAAGATGCCGAAGCGCTTGTTGGCCAGGTGCTGGTGAAACCATTTACTGATGAGGTAAGCCTTTATCTAGTCTTGTATAGAAGTGTGTATTCATAAATCTACAGCCCGAAAGTGAAAGCTTGTCCCATAATAACACATATAATGGAGTGTGATTTGCATTAAAGACTAATTGTTTTTAGAGGAGCAATGCCACATATAGTGGACAGGTTTATGTTTCCAGTAAATGTGTTGTTAGATGCACAAAAATACTTGATTGGTAAATTATTCTTGTTTGTATTTGCAAACATTGTTTTATTGCAGTCTGGCAAATAATTTCCATAGTCTTTTTATTTCATATTTGTAGTAGTAAATAATACTGAGAAGGAGAAAATTTCATGTATTAAGCTAAAATGACATGCATAAAATTGCATCCCACATAAAAACAAGTGGTTTTGCTACGCCGTGTTCATTGGCAAGGAGCAGATATGGTAACCACGCCCAGATGGACTTATAGCAGGAATTTCATCTAAACGCGCGAGGTATGCCTCCCCCATCATGCTTTATGCCCCTGCCGCTGATGACAGCTAGCAGAGGGAGATTACTCCATTTGCCGGCACTTGGATTCCAGGTCTAGCCACTCCTCTATCGACAGCAACAAAGATATACACAACATAAGACGAAAAGCTGATGTGGTGTGGTGACAGGGCAGTGTCTTTACTGGTTGAAGTTTATTATATGCCATCTCAAATACATTTACTGTATCCCCTGAGGAAACCTTAATTAGGAAGGGTGAAAACATATTTGTATGGTAACAATGGAGTTAAATAGAAACAAAATCTTATCTGTGATAAAAATAAATATAAATATGTATAATTTTAACTGATCGTGATGTTTTTGTCTTAAATTTTCAAAACTATAAAGGTACATTATGGAGAATTAGAATGTCCAGAGCAAAAAAGTGGTGTTGTGTTCCATCCACCTTACATTACTGTATGTAAAATGCATGTAAAATGTAAAACAGCATTTTATGTTTGCAGTAAGAGCACACTGCAAAATGCTAGATTCCTGGCTGTATGTATGCAGTTTCCCTGCATGCAGAGTTGGATACCAGCAAGCATGCATTTTGTCAAGTCAAACTAAAGCTGTTCTTAAAGCTGGCCCAATAGTTAATGGGCCCCCTGCGGGGCATCCGGATTTGGGATGCCCCGCTGTGTAAAACCCCCTGATATATAGCAGGGCCGGCGGAAGGCATTTGTGCATGTGCCATAGGAACAGGGAAAGGGGTGTTTTACTGGGCTACCTGGAGGGTTTCACACAGCAGGGCATGGACCAAATCCTGGGCTTTCCTATTTAAAAAATCAGCCATGGCAAGCCAAGGATTTCTGTCATGATGGGTTTGTTTTATGCTACATAACATACTGACTTGTAAAGCCTGACTGACTTTATTGTGGCCTAAAAGTATTTCCATTTTGTTGTCAGGTTATAGTGGAACAATATGTGAACTCTCATCCCAATGGACTCCAGGTTATGTATAATAAACTTCTGGAATTTGTTCCTTATCATTGTCGCCTTCTGAGGGAGGTCACGGGTGGAGCCATTTCTAGGTACATTTTAACACATTTTGACATTTCATAAACTACTCCTCCGCCCCCCCCCCCCCCCATTTTGTAAATATCCTGTAAGCCCACTGGTATCAGAATAAGCTTTTGTGAAGATCCCTTCTGAAGTTCTAACACCATTGAGACAACTTGGAAGATCAATACTGATAATAGCATCCCAAATTGTGATGTCCTAGAGCTGCAGCCCGAACAGCCTTGTGGCCTGTTTTGGGATTAGAATTCCTGTCAACAATTTTAAAGCATTTTAAATCTGATTATGTAATGATTATTTAAATTCCTGATGTATTCCCAACACAGCTGCTGGTTTTGCTTCCATCCCTGGATGTAGCTTGTCATTTCTGGAAGGGCATGTCATTCTGCAACTTCACGTCACGAGCAAGCTCTGCTGTGGTCAGAGCCAGCAGTTTGTCCTTCGTGGCTTGCCAGGCTTGCTCATGCTGGGAGTGCCAAGACATACTGGGCACCCTGATTGGGAGGGGCTTTAATGGAGCCAACTTATTTAGTTGTGTTTCTCTCATATTCCACCCCATGCCTCACAAATCCGATACAAATGCATTAACTCTCGACCGAAGGGTGGGACTGCAAGATAAATAGGCGTGGCCCTTCCTGTTCTACATATACTTTGACTGCCCTCCCATATCCAGTTTCATTCTTGCAGTTGAGAGTGGACTGCGAAGATGTGGTACAGATTTAGGGTTTTAGATTTAGAGGCTTTTTGGTGAACGTCTTGATGATATTGTTAAGAGGGCTACTGGTGGTAAATCTACTCACCTCAGAATAAGCTTAATCCTTCTTTTCGCAGGTCAAGTTCCCGGCCTTTTCGGGGACACAGGGTTGTGTCCTATTCTGGAAATGTCGAGAAGACTTCTGGGCAAGGTCACAGACCAGGTGGCAGATTCTTGGGTTACTCAGGCTACAAATTGGAACTAGCCGCCAAGCCACCTTGGAAGATATTGTCCATCAAGATTCCCCCAGAACCCAGTGAGGGCAGAGGCACTTCAGGCAGTAGTAAAAGGTCTTGGTCAGAGGGGAGTAGTTACCCCTGTACCACCATCAGAGAGAGGACACGTGTACTCATTAAATCTTTGTAATCCCCAATAGGGACAGATCAGTGCTGCCTATTCTAGACCTCAAGTGTCTCAACACTTTTGTTCACTTGCGAATGTTTTGTATGAAATCCCTAGGATCCACTATAACACCCTGGACATCAGAGATGCATATTTGTACATACAGATTTTCTCGGGACATCAGATTCCTGCATTTTTTTTATAAATGATCGATCATCACTTCCAGTTTATGGTCTCTGGTATTACTTTGGGCAGAGAACAATGTCCCCTGCATATTGGCCAGCAACATACCAAGGTGGAAAATGTTCTGGCCGACTTCCTGAGCAGGCAGAATGTGGATCGAGGAATTGGTCTCTCAGTCACAAATTTTTTAGTATCTGTGCAGTCGTTTTGGGTCCCTGGAGGTGGACCTCCTTGCTTTCTGGCTCAGTCGGAAAGTTTTTTCTCCAGGACCAGGGACCTTCTAGCCATAGGGATGGACACTCTGACTTCTCCCTGCTCAGAATTCAGGCTAGCATATGCCTTTCCTCCACTTCCACTCTTGGGGCATCTTTTGAAGAAGATTTACCTCAGAGGAGTCCCAACAATCAGGATTGCCCCATACTGGCCAAGAAGGAGTTGGTTTGCCAACATGGTAAAAAGGCGGAAGGTGATCCTTGGCACCTGCCCAGTCTGCTAGATCTGCTTACCCAATGCCCCCTGCCGCACCCTAATTCTCGAGTGCTAGCTTTAACGGCCTGGCTATTGAGAACAGCATCCTGGCAGAAAAAATCCTGTCACCTGGGGTCATTAAAACCATGATTCAGACAAGGAAGCAGACTTCCTCTATCATACCTTATAGAATTTGGAGAGGTTTTGTTGCTTGGTGTAAAGGCAGGGGATTCTCCTGCCGAAAAATGTTCTCTTCCCAATATCTTGGAATATTTGTAGAAAGGTCTTGAAGAGGTCAGGGGTTAAGGGTTAGGTTTCTGCCCTGTCTAGTTTTTCCCAGAGGCATATCACAGGCTTATTAGGACTTTCCTGCAGGCCGTTTCTCATGTTTGTCCTCCCAGGAAGCATTTCCTATCACCTTGGGATCTTAATTTGGTCTTATCTGTCTTACTAGGTCCTCCTTTTGACCATTTTGAAGAGACTTCTCTGTTCTTGCTGACACCGACGGCCATCTTTCTGGTAGCTATCACCTCAGTTCAATGAGTATCTGAGTTAGCACCCCTGTCGGTCAGCTCTCCTTATATGGTTTTCCACAGGGACAAAACGGTCTTCCGATTCAAGCAGGATTTCCTGCCCAAGATTGTCTCCCCTTTTAACATCAATGAGGAGGCGGTTTGCCTTCCTTGTGCCCCTGTTTGCCCAACCATAAGGAAAGAGTTCTTCATTCTTTGGATTTGGTCAGGGCTCTTAAATATTATATCTCCGCTACCCAGCCATTCCGTAAGACAGATTCCTTTTTTCGTCATTCGCAAGGCTCCAAGGAAGGGTTTAGCTCCGGTCTAGTCTATAGTCAGCCGATGGAGTAGGCAGGCAGTATTTAGGGCCTACAGTTGTACAGGCAAGGAGCCTCCTTTTTGTGTAACTTCCCATTCCACCAGGGCTATCGGCTCTTCTTGGGCTGCTTTTGAGGGAAAGTTATTGCAGACGGTGGTGAATCCTTCAGTTGATTCCCGATTTCGGATTACTCCCCTTGCCGGCCAAGGTGATATGGGTACTGCTTTCGGACATCCCATTCGTGTCTGATTTGTGACGGCCTGGAGTGAATTATGAGAGAAAATACAATTCTGTGATTCTCACCTGTAGAATTGTTTTCTCCACTCTTCCACTTCAGGCCATCACACACGCCCTCTCTCTCTTACCAGATCTAGTCCTTAAGTGCCATAGTCATGAAAAAAAAGTATGTTTTGTCATAATAAAGGAAGCTGACCTACTTCAGTCTCTTCCTAGTTAAACAAGGTTATCGTTCTTTTAAGAACTGCCTTTCTGCCGGGCGGCTGCATCCTACTGCTTTATAATTACTGGATATGCAAGGGCAGCCAGAAGTATATGTAGACCGGGAGGGGCCACACCTTTTTATCTTGCAGTCCCACCCTTCGGTCAAGATTTAACCTATTTGTATCTGATTTGTGACAGCCTGGAGTGGAAGAGGTGAGAAAACAATTCTACAGGTGAGAATCCCAGAATTGCATTTTTGGTCCTTCTTTTTAAATTTATTTTTAGATTATACAACTAATAAAATAAGCTTTATGTTTTTGCTATTTTGTAGTGAAAAGGCTGATATGGTGCCTGGGTATGATTTCCTAGTTAATTCTGTTTGGCCTGAAATTGTACGTGGATTGGAGGAAAAGTTGCCATCACTATTCAACCCAGGAAATCCAGAGATATTTCATCAGGTATATTTGACTCTAATTCTTTTATATTTTATGAGGACATTTTTTGTTTGTCACATTTGTTTAATAGGCAGGTCTTTATTGGCACAGTGTTACGGTTTTAAAGTCCAGCTACATCTTTACTTTCCCTCAATCTATTTATGAACACACATATTTAATGCTTCTCCTGAGAATTACTCTACACTGGAATGTAACAAAACAAGCATCCCTTCCACTAGCCACACTCCTTTTTCATAAAATTTGTCTTAAAGGGGAAGGCCAGTCAACCCCCCCGCAAACCTTTTCTGGCACTGAGGCAGGACAGGGGGTTACAAAGGACCTGGCCTGTGCAGAAATGGGAGAGTGATGCTGGACCTAGGCTAAGGTAGGGGGTTTTCCTGACTTCTCCTCCACGACACCATATCGAGAGACCGCCTCCCCTTGACCCAATAGAGACAGGAAGCACCAGAGAATTTTAAAAGGTCGGTCACCTCTTCCTCAATGTCTTTCCTGACACTTTTAGGGAAAAACAGAGAAGTCCTGGGCTTGCTTTATTACTTTTTTGTTTTATAGGGTCGTAAGAACATGGACTCCCAACTTTTTTTTTTCCTCTGGGTTTTTTGTTTAGATCGCAACGTGGAAGGGCTCTAAAAGGTGTTTTCCTTTTTTTTCCTATGGGGGAGTATGGAAGCTGGCAGAGCAGGGTTTCTGGCCGCCAAACTCTGCAGGCTAACACAATCCGAGAGGAGGCTGGGTGATTTCTAGCTTGTCAAAGCCTGTCTTCTTGCCCATCGACTTCGGGCATATGGCTCTCGTGTGTGGGTGACAGCGCCGTTCTTGGCAGCGCTGAGCCCCCTTACCCTTTGTGAGCAGCGATTGTTCTGTACCTTTTTGTGGGGCTTAGGACTATTGGGGCTCGTCCAGTTTTTTTTTTTTTTAGAATATCCCCCTTCTCCGAACCAGCTACCAGAAAAAAGTCTAATTTTCAATCAGACCAGCAAAGCGCTGATTCTAAAACCTGCCTTTTATGTAGCAAAAGTTTACTATAGAGTTCAGATCCCTTTGTTCCCATTGTAAAGGGAAGGTTGTAAACAGAGAAAGCTCTTCAGTTTTTCAGGGTATGGTGCACTCTTTTCAGCATGAAATAATGAACACCTTCAAATGTAAGCTGGTCAGAGCTCATCCATCCCCCGGCCCAGTCACCCCTTCCCCGTCCACAGCCCCTCCTCTTTCCTAGCCAGTTTCTCGACAATCCTCTAAGAGATCAGCCTCAGATATGGCTTCAGGATCTCAGAGCGAGGAGGAGGGAGAGTTAGTGGATGATGATTCAGTTCAAATTTTAAAATTGACCCTAAAACTCCCCAGAGTTATGCGGAACTTGAAATTAAACCTTCCCTCGCGTTTTCTTTTAACCCTTTAACTGCCAGCCTATCTGGAGGTTTTGTTACACTTTGTTGCCAGACCATTTTGCGCTCCAAATATTCAACTGGGGTTTTTTGAAGGGATTTCCCAGGGAAATTATATATCGTTTTTTTTTCAGCAGAGTCTGGGATTTAACATGAACATGTCTTGTTTTTTTTAGGTGTATTCTCAATATTTTTGGGTGAAATATGTGCAAAAAAATAAAAACAACTATTTTTTTACAATTTGTAGTGTTTTTTGTAATTAAAATTGTAAGCTTGTCAATAAAATCTTATTGTGTGAAATCCCAATTTCTTCCGATTACAGCAGTACCACATGTGCATTGGTAGATACCCTTTCCTGCCCAGTAGACCCCCCCCCCCCCAACCGGAAAGGCGCTTTAAAAGATTTTCAGTTAAAATACAACTGTGCTAGTTGCTATGTGCACCTTGCAGTTTTGCAAGAAAAACAACCCTTTACATTTGAAATACCCCCAACAAACTATATATTCTCTGGAAGTACACACCTTAAAGCGGTCCTTCACTCTGAATAAGAGTCT
Organism: Gastrophryne carolinensis; assembly: GCA_027917425.1. Taxonomy (NCBI): domain Eukaryota; kingdom Metazoa; phylum Chordata; class Amphibia; order Anura; family Microhylidae; genus Gastrophryne; species Gastrophryne carolinensis. Next base: position 316,267,628 of record CM051237.1, read on the forward strand.
TTCTTATATATTTCCCACACCCTGTACATAGAAACATAGAAGGTTGGCGGCAGAAGGAGACCATACGGTCCATCTTAGTCTGCCCTTATGTAACTGTATGTACTCTTTATCTTGGCATAGATGTGTGCTTATCCCAGGCATGTTTAAATTCAGTGACATCTACTACTACTCACTACTCTACTAATATTTTCTAACATTGCTCCTGATCTTCCCCCCGACTAGCTTCAGGTTGTGCCCCCTTGTTTTATCATTAAGTTTCTTCTTAAATACACTTCCCTCCTGCACCTTATTCAGTCCTTTCACATATTTAAAGGTCTCAATCATGTCCCCCCTCTCCGTTCTTTCCTCCAGACTGTACAAATTAAGTTCTTTAAGTCTCTCCTGATAAGTTTTAAGTTTAAGTCCTTCCACCATTTTTGTTTCCCGCCTTTGGACCCGTTCTATTTAAATAATGTCTTTTTGCAGGTAAGGTCTCCAGAACTGCACACAGTATTCTAGCTGTGGCCTCACTAGGGCTCTATACAGCGGCATCACAACCTCCCTCTTACTACTGGTGATGCCCCGAGCTATGCAGCCGAGCATTCTGCTTGCTTTTCCCACTGCCTGGCTACATTGTCCACTGATCTTGCAGCTATCAGTAATCAGTAAATCTCTCTCCTCCGAGGTCCTGGCTAACACAGTGCTGCCCATACGGTACTCAGAGCAGGGATTCCTTTTACCCAAGTGCATGATTTTACATTAAACTCTAGTTTCCACAGTTTTGACCATCTATCCAGTAAAGCTAAATCATTTTCCATGTTGCAGACACCTCCAGGAATATCCACCCTATTACTAACCTTTGTATCATCAGCAAACACACAAAATTTTCCTACCAGGCCTTCTCCTATGTCACTTACAAATATATTAAAAAGACTGAAAAAAAAACTGGAAATCCACTGAACTATCCAGGGATTGAGTCCTACCTTCAATAACTTATCTATGAGCTGTTTATGTGGTACAGTGTCAAAGGCTTTGCTAAAACCCAGATAGGCGATATCCACAGCACCACCTTCATCTAACACTTTAATGACATTGTCAAAGAAAACATACAGATTGCTCACATTAAAAATCATCCTACCTGCATCTACTGCATGTTATGAGCCTTTAAACATCCAAGATGGTGGCTCATGGAACATCAGGCAGCCTGAAAACAGGAAGTGCCTTCTGACTGTGCTGCTCTGCATTCTGGGATTGCTGACCTTTTCCTGACCCCAGCTCTGCTCTGTCTGAGCAAAGCACAGCTATAACCCACCCTCTGTACTTTATCCCACTCTCCTCTCCTCAGTAAGTGTGATGTAAGAGTTGCAGCCCAGTGGGGGAAAGAATAACTAAGTGACTAAAAACTCAAAATATATTAGTTTTAGATGCTGGGGAATCATTTTTTAAGGGTTTGGGCTTTTCAATAAATCATGGTGAAGGTCCGGTTTAAGCTTTCTAGGCGTACCAGGCTTGTTGACATGGGTGCAGTTTTCTGGAAGTAATCCCTCAATTAATTATTTGGTTGCACAGGGTTTCCCAGAAAAAAGAATAGAAAAGCAGAATCAAAGCCACATTTTCCTAAAATAAAACTGTATGCAAACAAGAAAAAACAAGTTTAAATCTGAAAACGCAACATCCCCCAAACAGAACAATACCCAACATGCATAGCTACTGTCAAGGGAAGAGTTGCCAAACACCCCAAAGTAAAGCTTGCACGTAACGGTAATTTTACTTGACAATGTCTGCAGACACCAGCGCACCTGTATTTTTTTCTACCAAAACAAACTTTTACATTTGGAATACCCCCTACAAACCATATATTCCATAAAAGTACACATGTTAAGCTTTCTAGGCATACCTAGCTTATTGTAGTGGGCTCATCTTTCTGGAAGTAATCCCTTGAAGAATTCTTAAGTTGCACAGGGTTTCCTTAAAAAAATGTATGAAAAAGCAGATTAAAATATCAATATGCAAACAAGAAAAACAACCTAAATCTGAAAGTGCAAGGCCCCCCTGAGCAGCACAATACCCAACATGCATAGCTAATTTGAACCCTTTTAATTGCCACCCTACTTGAGATTTTGTCACCCTCTGTTGACAGGTCATTTTTCACCAGTTTGTTCCATGTATTTTTGCAGGAATTTCCAGGAAAGATATATATATTCTTTGCGGCAGAGTTGAGGCTTTACCATGAAATGTCTTGTTTGTAGTTTTCTACTGTTTTTTTGAATATTTTTGGGTAAAAAATTTAAATTTTTTTTTTTTAAATTGTCTCATTTATTTTAAATAAACTATTTATTTTATTAAAGAAAACCATATTGCATGTGATAGCTCCATTTCTCCCGATTTACAACGGTACCACATATGTATGTAGCCCCCCTTTCCTGTCCACAAGACCCCCCCAAACTGAAAAGAGCACTTTATAACATTTACAGATAAAATTCAACTAATATCCACACTATAAAGAGTTAATTCAAAAAAATTGGTGTGAGGTCCGGCATAGCCTATGGCCACACACTCTTCTGCCCCCCCCCCCCCGGCACTGGGGAGGCAGGTAATTGGGGGCTTGGAGTTAATGGCAAGCCATGAGCTAGCCGCAGCTGACTTGCCAGACCCAGAGCCTTGTGAACTGGTATAGGGGTCTCATAGATCCCTTACCAGTTCACAAAGGGTTAAATGTAAAAAAAACACCCAGAGAAAAAATATTTTATTATAATTTTTTTAATACTTAACTTCCATCCCAGTGTCCCACGTTGAGCAATTTGGCTTCTGCTCTCCTGCTGATGCTGGAAGCTTTTTCTACCTGCTGGGTGACAGGTAACATGGGGTTAATTAAAAAAAATGACATAGGGCCCCCCTCCCTTTTTTGGAATATTAGGAGTTAAAAACCCTTAACAATCCAAAAATGGCATGAGGTCCCCCCTACCCAAGAGCCCAGTAGATGGTGGCAGGGTGGGGGTATTGTTATTAGACTGGACTTCCTAGGTCCCCTGCACAATCCACTACTTCTTCAGACAGATAATGTCAGCCTATGGCCTCTTAAAGAATAAATAAAGTCAGAAAAGGCTTTACTTTCTCTTTACTGTGGCTAACAATGGCAGCATAGGGTATCCCAAGTTGGGATGCCCCATTGCATAGTGCCTGGGCGCAGTCTCTGGATTAATTTCACCTTGTTCTAGCATGAACACGTTCATCTCTGTATGCTACATAGATTTTATCAGTCGTATTTCTACCTGTCTGCTCAAAAATGTGCTGCATGGGACTGCACCCACCCACAAGGGGCAGGGAGGAGTGAGGGCTAGTTGTCTCCCGCCTATACAGTTTAAACTTCTTGCCTTAGGGGGGTCAAAAGTTTTTACCTATTGCTGAGTGGCTTCCACTATAGAATAATTTTCTCTTATTTGAAGTTTCAGGTTAAAGCTACAATCTACCTTTTTTTGCTAATGTTATAAATCTCATTTTACTTAATCTGCCCTGCCTATGTTGAGGCAGTACACTCTCAAGAATCTTCCTTCTAGAGCACAATCCACCATCTATTACCAGGCCTTCCACATTGGGGAATCACGCTCATTCCATTGGCAAAAAAAATCAGGGTTAGGTTGTCAATGTGGTTTTGGACTTTAGATTCCATCTTTTAGGTCAATTCAGGGTCGGTTTGACCCTATTTAATCTGACTCCTTCGCGCACTCGGTTTGAGGTCTGCATGATGCATAAACAAAATCCAAGACATGTTTTCATGTTTTTTTTTCTAACAGTTCACAGATCGATTAAGTCAGAGATGCATTAGGCCAGCCATACACACAGCTTCCAATTTGGTGGTATTAGAGAGGCATATTTGGGGAATTAAACGCCACCAGCTTATGTTGTTGGGTTCTATGGAGACAGAAGCTGTTAACATGCCCTCCATGTGTAAACTTTCTATTCTCAGTGTGCCACACACCCCGCTTCCCCTTTAATTCTTCACGATTGGGTTACTCACCGCCAGGTGACGCAGTTGCAGAGAGGAAGTCTTGTAACGAGCCCCCTTCCGGCCTATATATACCTGGTACCTCCCACTTAACACCAGTGTTTTTCTCTCTGCATGACGACAAGACAGAAGAATGAAATCTCCTGCTTGCAGGTAGCCAGGGTCTTACCCCGGCACCCCCTTTGGGTCAATTTCTGCCCAGTTTTTAATTATTTGTTACCTATATGGTTAAATGGAAGCCTCCCAGCTCAGGCTGCTCACTGGGCAATTGGTAGATGGCACTATAGGTGCCTAGGAGCCTATCTCTTCCCCTCGACCTCTTGCTTGGGGGCAATGCGGCTATCCGGCATGGTGATCCGGATTTGGGATGCCCCTGTCCCGAGGTTCCCCTTGGCCCCTTTCTCTCCCGTTACGGTCCCTTCTCCCTTCACTATGGGGGGGGGGGTTGGGGGATGTGTATATGCATGTGGTGTTTTTACTTGTGTGTTTTTACTTGTATGGATAACCTTTGTCAGTTTTCAGGTCAGCACCGCAGGATGGGTGCACACGGCCTGACCGGTTAACACTCTCTTTTTACAGATTGCCCACACTGATCAGCTCTTTCTCTCTCTCTGGCGGCTACGCCATTGTGCGGGCCGCGTTGTTGGGCCTGAACGCCCAAGATTAGCTCCGCTTTAGGGCGGCCGGGGCGGGCCGCGCTGTTGGTTCAGGCATGGCTGAAGCTGCCTGTGGCGCTCTCCCCTCCCCCCCCCATTGTCCGGGCGCCCTCTCGTTTTCGGCACCGCCGTTCGGCGGGCCGCACTGTCGGCGGTTCAGGCGCATGGCCTGAAACTCCTAGTAAAGGCTTTCCCTCCCCTCCGTTTACTGAAGGCGCTGGGCGCCATCGCGTTTTGCGGCACCGCCGTTTGGCTGGCCGCACTGTTTGAATCTAGGGGGGGGCGGGGCCCGGATGACGTTAGAGGGGGCGTGGCTGTAGCGGCGTCGACGTGCAGCTCGGCCCCAGCCGCACTTCCTCCCTCTTATCGGGAGTCAGCTGCGGGGCACTCAGCCGCAGGAAGTGAATTATCTCTGCTGCTGCTGATGCTGTCCTTGCGTTCAGCTTTGCTTTCAGCCTTGGGCAGGTAAGCGGCCTCACCTCGTGTGGGGCCGTCTCTTGTTATATTCATGATTGTTTTAAAAAAAAAAAAAAAAAAAACTGGTTCAAATTCTTTTGACCTCTTTAAGCACTCTGGGGTGTTTTTACTATGTGTTGTTACTATGTGTTGGTATATGCTGTTGCATGAATGTTGTACTGCATGCTGCCCCTTTTTTTCTGGGGATCTTACTGTTGTTCTTTCCCCACAGATCCTGGGATTCCCTCAATGCAGTGGCTTCCCGGTTCTATTATACCTGGCTAGTCCTATTATTCTAAATTGGGATATATTTATATATATAATATATATAATATATATTGGTTTATTTAAAAAAAAAAGGGGGATAATTATAATCATAAATTAAATCCTCCCTCCCGGGACATTAATGTAAAGGGGCATCCCGGGTGGCTTATGCCTAAAACCCACGGTTGTGCGAATACCATAAATCACCATATGGAGGCTTCCGATAATACCGGAAATGGCTCTTCTGGGTCATCCAAGCTGTGTGGGGGCTGTGGGACAGAATATTGTGCGTCAGTCTGTCGCTACGGCTTCTGGCTCCTCGCAACTTCCATCATCTCCTACCCCCCCTCCCTGTTCCGGACCCCGTGTGACATTGTCAAGAGTGGGGATTCGCAATCCGAGGTGTCTGCACGATTGTCCAACCTCGAGAAGATAGTTTCCGCCAAAGTAGGTCAGAAGGCTACAGCGAAACGGAAACACCTTTCTCCTGTAGCTCCTGCTTCACAGGATGAGGGATGCGAACCTGTGGATTGGTCCGATTACTCCCTGGACGAGGAGGGGGAACTCCTTGTGGAGTCAGATGAGCCTGCAGACCAGCTTGAGATCGATGCTATTGGCGATCTGGCTGCGGGGGTATCCCTTGACACCCCCTCCATTTTGGCTCAAATGTTTGAAATTTTGAATTTAGATCCGCCTGAGGCTGTCGCCCTGCCAAAGGGTGAGCTGTTTAATGTGCCTCAGCCGCGTTTGGTGTTTCCCAGACAACAACACTTTGAGAGGGTTGTGCTTAAGGAATGGGAACATCCCACGCGACTAACTGGGATTCCTTCCAGTTGGGATAAACGCTATCCTTTTCTGGCAAAATTGGTGAAGCTTTGGTCTGTTCCCCCTGACGTCGATAGCCCTGTGCTAGGGCTCTCTAGCACGGCTATGGTACAGTCTTCTGAGACCACTGCCATTAAGGATGGTGAGGATCGTCGGATTGACCAGTATGCTCGCCATGGTTTTATTAGTGCCGGATCGACGATGCGGCCGGTGTGTGCTTGTATTGGCGGTTAGGTCCGTTATTCAGGATCTATGCGCAGATCTTGATCACGCTTGTAATGAGTTTAGTGCTCTTAAGCAGTGTCAGTCTTTTATTTCCTAGGCGCCCAGGGCGATGCGCTGGCAATGAGTAGCAGGACAGCTGCAATGCTGGTGGCTATTCGTCGGTCAGTATGGCTGCGCCAGTGGTCGGCAGACTTAGTTTCTAAAAAGGTGCTCACAGCACTTCCCTTTTTGGGTTTGCGACTGTTTGGTGACAAAATTGATTCAGTTGCAAAAGGTGGTAAAATGCCTCAACGCAAGAGGCCTCGTCGCCCCTTTCGGGGTGCAAGTACCGTTAGGCCTTCCTTTCGGGGATCTAGAGCGGGCAGGGGGGTTTCCTTTCCCGCTACCAGAGGTGCAGGTTGGTCCCGGGGGAGGGGCCGTGGCCGTCCCACTCAGTCCTGGGGCGCCAAGCCCAAGCCTGCCGGTAAGCCCGCTCAGCAATGAGGGGCTGCCCTCACCCGTGTGGGTGGGGGGACGATTGCGACACTTCTCCCAGGTTTGGGACCAGGAGGTTCCGGACAGATGGATCCGGGAGGTGGTGTCGTCCGGTTACAAACTGGAGTTCGAGTCTTGCCCTCCTTCGCGGTTCTTTCGGTCTCGGGTGCCCATCAATCCTTTGGCCGCACAGGGGCTCCTGGCGTCGGTAAGGAATCTTTTAGAAATGGCGGTCATCCGGCCGGTACCGCGCTTAGAGATGGGCCTCGGTTTTTACTCCAATCTTTTCGCAGTCCCCAAAAAGGACGGGTCGGTTCGTCCCGTCCTGGACCTGAAGTTACTCAACAAGTTCATCCGTATTCGGAAGTTTCGCATGGAAACTTTGCGTACGGCCATCGGTTCTCTTCGGCAGGGGGACTTCATGACGTCCATAGATATCAAGGATGCTTATCTTCATGTTCCCATCTGCCAGGCTCATCAACGTTTTCTTGGATTCGTGATGAAAGATCAGCATTTTCAATTCGTGGCACTTCCGTTTGGCCTTACCTCGGCTCCAAGAGTGTTCACCAAGGTGCTGGCAGGGGTGATGGCCATTTTCAGATCTCGGGGCATTCGTGTCGTACCTTATTTGCACGACCTTCTCATCATGGCTCCGTCACTCGATCAATCGGAGACAGACACCAGGATGGTGGTATCCATGCTGGAAAGCTTTGGCTGGGTGATCAACTTCCCCAAGTCCTCCCTCGCTCCGGCCAGGGTGGTGTCCTTTCTGGGGATGCAGTTGGACTCTCGTCAACACAGGGTGTTTCTCCCCCAGTCCAAAATTCATCTGATTCAGGAGTTGGTTCGGGTCCTACTTTCCAATCCTCGGCCGTCCATCCGTCTGGGGATGAGGCTGGTAGGTTTGATGGTTGCCTCCTTCGAGGCAGTTCCTTTTGCTCAATTTCACACGAGGACGCTTCAGCTCTATCTGTTGGCGTCCTGGGACCGGCAGCCTCGGTCGCTGAATCAGCCCTTCCAGTTGTCCTCCCGGGTCCGGCAGTCCCTCCAGTGGTGGTTGGTCTCGGCCAATCTCGTGAGGGGCAGGTCTTTCCTGACCCCTCTTTGGGAAATTGTCACCACGGACGCCAATCTTTCGGGAAGGGGGGGGATTCTGGAAGGAGCTTCAGTTCCAGGGGCAGTGGGGACCTCAAGAGGCCCACTTACCCATCAATGTTCTGGAACTGAGAGCCATCCGTCGGGTTCTTGCTCTCCTGACCCAACACGTTCTGGGCCTTCCGGTCCAGGTTCATTCAGACAATCAAACAGCGGTTGCTTACATCAATCATCAGGGAGGGACTCGCAGTCTGGGTGCTCTCAGAGAGGTGTCCCTGATCCTGACCTGGGCGGAGACCCATGTTCCTTGTCTCTCGGCGGTGTACATTCCAGGGGTGGAGAACCAGGGAGCGGACCGGTTGAGCAGGGGCTCTTCCCGTCTGGGAGAATGGTCTCTCCATCCTCCAGGTTTTTCGCTCACTGTGTCTCCGGTGGGGGACGCCGGAGGTGGACCTGTTTGCCTCTCGTCACAATTACAGGCTCCCGAACTTCGTGTCGCTCTCCCAGGATCCTCTGGCTCTGGCAGTGGACGCCATGTCCCTGAGCTGGGGGGATCTGGGGTTCCTATACCTGTTTCCTCCGATACCCATGCTGGGCAGGGTGGTTCGGAAGTTGGCTCTGGAAAGGGTGTCCGCCATTCTCGTGGCCCCAAAGTGGCCAAGGCGAGTGTGGTTCGCAGACATCGTTTGGCTGGCAGTGGACCAGTTCGTTCTGCCTCTTCGGCCCGATCTGCTCACTCAGGGTCGGTTGTGTTACCCCAATTTACCAGCGCTGGGTTTGACGGCCTGGCTGCTGAAACCTCCATCTTGAAGGAGGAGGGTCTTTCTGACTCAGTCGTTAAGACTCTGATCAGTGCCCGGAAGAGGTCTTCTTCTATCATCTACTATAGGACTTGGAAAGCCTATATCGCTTGGTGTGAGATTAGATCTTTTCCTTGTAGGGTCTTTTCGGTCTCCAGGATTCTGGAGTTTTTACAATCTGGCCTGGACTCTGGTCTTCAGCTAAGTACGTTGAAAGGGCAAGTTTCTGCCTTATCTATCTTTTTTCAGAAGCGTTTTGCGCTTCATCCTTTAGTTAAAACTTTTTTCCAGGGGGTTACGCATGTGCGGCCCCCCAGGAAACCATTACTCCCTGTTTGGGATTTGAATTTGGTTCTTTCTGCTCTTCAGGCTCCTCCTTTTGAGCCTTTGCAAGATATTGCTTTGTCTACCCTGACTCAGAAGATTGTCTTCTTGGTAGCTATCACTTCGGTCCGGCGTGTCTCGGAGTTGGCGGCCTTGTCTATCCAGGCGCCTTACTTTGAGAGGCATCAGGATAAAGTGGTCTTTCGGTTTAAACCAGACTTTCTTCCTAAGGTTGTTTCTGCTTTTCATTTGAATCAGGATATTGTTCTTCCCTAATGGGTGTCCTAATCCTAAGAATGACAAAGAGAGGGTTTTGCATTGTTTGGATGTAGTACGCTGTGTTAAGTACTATTTGATTATTACGTCTCCTTTTCGTAAAACGGATGCCTTTTTTGTTTTTCCCTGTGGGCCTAAGAAGGGTTTGGCACCGGCCAAATCTTCCATTAGCAAATGGATACGTCAGGCCGTTATTGCGGCCTATTCTGCTAAGGGGAAAGTTCCCCCTTTTCGTATCACTGCTCATTCTACTCGCGCCGTTGGAGCGTCTTGGGCTTTTCAGCACCAAGCTTCTGTTGAACAAGTTTGTAAGGCCGCTACTTGGTCTTCTGTTCATACTTTTTCTAAGTTTTACAAAGTTGATGTGCGGGCCTCAGCGGATGCTGTTTTTGGCCGCAAAGTTCTGCAGACTGCAGTCATTTAAGTTATGCTTCATTTTTTGCCTTCGGATACCCATCCCTTGTGGACTCTGCTTTTGGATGTCCCAATCGTGAAGAATTAAAGGGGAAGCGGGGTGTGTGGCACACTGAGAATAATACCATTTTGTGAGTACTCACCTGAAAAATGGATATTGTCAGTGTGCCACACACCCCGCTTCACCCCGCCCTTTTCGGTATCCCGAATCCTTTATATGGTGAAGCTTATTTATTTTGAGGTTACCTTTAGATTTACTGGTACCTTGTCTTTCTGCTTTTTAAATCACTGGTGTTAAGTGGGAGGTACCAGGTATATATAGGCCGGAAGGGGGCTCGTTACAAGACTTCCTCTCTGCAACTGCGTCACCTGGCGGTGAGTAACCCAATCGTGAAGAATTAAAGGGGAAGCGGGGTGTGTGGCACACTGACAATATCCATTTTTCAGGTGAGTACTCACAAAATGGTATTTTTTATTGATAAACTGGACTAATATTCTTTTTTTAATTACTACAGAAATATACTGTTAGCATGGAATTTGTGAGGAAATTTGAGCTTCAATGTGGATCCCAGGCAAGTGTTAAGCGATTGCGCGCACATCCCTCTTACCACAGTTTTAACAACAGATGGAATTTGCCAGTATACTTCCAGATACGGTAAACAACGTGACATTTTTTTCTTGCATTAAAATTATCTGTATACATTTAAGTGGCCACAAGCCTAGCAATACAATTTAGGTTATGAATTTATACATCTCCTCAAAGTGAACCAAAACTCACTCTGGAGTCTGAGACTCCAGGACAAGCTTCCACCTCTTGCAGGGGCATCCCAATTCGGGGGAGGGAATCAGACGGCTCTAGAGTCTTATAGACTTTTGGTCCACTTTAATGCATCTTTCTTGTATAGTTAGACATGTGATAGATATATATATATATATATATAATGAAGAGTTTGGGTTATTTTTTTGCATTTCACACATACCTCTGTGTGGGCTTTCTACACAATTACTCCTTCCTAGCTCCTTCTTCAAGGTGCTGGTGGTTGCCTTTGTCCTCTGGGGGGCTTCACAGTGATTCTATATTGGAAGGCCACCCTGAGGAAAATGGCCAGTCATGATGGTCTTTTTATCCCATAAAATAATTCACTAGGTGTATTATCACCCAGGTTGACACCTAGTGTTGTGTTGTTCCTGTAAAGTATTTTGCTGAAGGTCCATAATGGGTTCAAGTCTGTGTTCATTATGTAGCTGAACATGTGTTAGGCATGTCTGGAAGATAGCTAGCTGTAAATCCACTTTTCTGCTACAATGAAGGGGATATGAAGAGCTGGCTTTAGTGTCTCCTCTCTTGGTTTGTACAAGTCTGATAACCAGTGTCATCTGAATCGTCTTCCTCTGAAACTGCACCCCCTGGGAAATTATTTTAGTGGATAATAAAATCCAATTTTATTTACCTTGTGTGACTGTAGCTGTAGTGAATTACTGACTACTTTTATTTGTTTCTTCAAGGTTTAAAGAAATAGCAGGAACTTTGGAAACTGCTTTACTGTCTCCTTTAGAAGAGAATTCAGGTATAGCATGCATTATGTTGATTAATGTAAAAATAATTTTCCTGATTTGTTAAAATAAGTTATGAACATCATTTGTGAACTATAACTCCCATATGCTGTGAACTTTAACTCACGCACACTGGTGCTTACGTCCTTATTTGATTGTAATATTGCAAACAACAAATAATCGGTGCTCTTTTGAAACACATTTTATATATTTTTTTTAAATACATTTATAACACACTGGAAGGAGTACTGGGAAGGGTGTGCAATCATGGTGAAGAATGCTTCATTAGTGCAGTGTAGTAATAACTGTGGCTGTGCCCACTATAAGATTTAGTTTTTTATGTTGCTTCCCTGAACCAGTTGTAAAGATACAGCTTCAACACCTGTTTGGTCATTGATGACAGGAAGGTCAACTGTAAATAATACACAATGGGAGTCATGCTAACTAACTCCTTGGTGAAGCCAGTTTATTATTGCATGTACCATTGGGTGCGAATTTAAACTCACATCTGAACTAGATTTTTTACTTTAACGCACAAAAAAGTGCGACAATGTATGTTTTAATTTTTCCCCACCAATCACCAGCAGCTGCGGTAGAACATTTTCCTCTGAAAGAGGTTTGAAGTGGTAGCGTAAACAAAATGCCACATTATAATGTATAGCCCATATGGTCCCATTTCCAAGCCACTTTTTTTTTACCTTTTTTCACCTGTAAAATGCCCCATCACAGGTGCAGGTGATTTTTTTATTGCATTTTTTTGTGTTAAACTTACTTCTGAGTGAGCTTTTTTCATTTAAATTACCACCCAAAAGCACACCTTTGCCAAATAATTAGTATGATCCCCAAAGTCTAGTCTCTGGGACAGTGACACTCATTTTTCTTTTAGATCAACTTCCTGTTTGGCCACTGCATATGGGAGGTCAGGGTAAATCTTTGTAGTTGGGTCACAGAGGGCAGATAAACAATATTGGTTACACCTTTTCCAGAATCTTCTCTACATGTACCTTTTGACTGTTGTTGGGCTCAAATAACACGCTCAAAACCCAATAATAAAATTGGTCCTATAACTTTATATTTTGCTTTTCTGTAGATTTTCTGTTTAAGAAGAATCTTTTGGCACTATATTAATGATACTTTATTTGTATATATTTATATTGTGTATATTTATTTGCTTTTTGCAGCTTATAAAATCGAAGATGTAAACATTTTTAGTTTGGCCAGTTTGTATCCAATTTATCCCATTGTCCTTCAGCACGACCACGGAGAGAAAGGCACCTCCCCCTAGAGAGGAAGCACAACTATAACAAATTTAAAAGACCCCCCCCCTTCCCCCCAATCTTCAATATTGTGGTGAGACTCCACATCGTCCAGTTTTTTTTTTTGTTTTTTTTGTTTTTTTTTAAACTCCCAGGAGGTGCTTGCCTTTACCTCCACCTGTGGCCGGGGAGTCAGCTGCAGCACCAAAATACCAGCTGGGACCATTCTGTTTCTGGTCCAGCAGGTCGATTCAGTGGGCGCTAAGGGGGCTTCCAGCGTCGGCTGATCCCCCAGCAATGCAATCTTGCAGGAGAGGTCGGCACCATCATGGGCTGTTAGGAGTACTGTTGCGTCTGAGGCGCTTCCTCTCTGCAGGGAGGGCGCACAGAAGGCGGTGGCTGCAGCTGCGCACAGAAGTGCAGACTACACCAGCACATCACCTGGGCTGCAGTGGTGTTGGATTTAAGAAGACAGCGGAAGGTCCACAAACGGCCTGCATCATGTCTCACCAGGATAAAATGTTGAGATATATCCTGGGGTTATATAGGCTATGTCACTAGTTTATCCTTGCACTCTGTTTTTTACTCTGCAGCCTGCTCCTAAGAATAAAGAAAAGGAGAAGGAAAAGGAGATTTTTGGGCTACATACTAGACTCAAATCTACAGATGATTTTGCTGCCAGTAAAGAAACAAGAGAAGCTCAGCAGGGAGATTCGACGTTTCATCTTGGAAGACGCAGTCTTTTTAAAAAGGAATCTGATGATCCTAGGTCTAATGATCTTAACCATCACTGCCATAAACCTGAGCTGCATTCCAGGTCTCTGCAGTCTTTCCTCCTTCAGGTCTGGGATCACTCCCTGGAGACACTAGACAGTACCGCAGTAATTCCAGAGAGTGTAAGGAACAGGTGGTGATGGATGGACCCTCAGGGTCTACAGGCAGGCAGTTACTGGAGACAGGTAATTGATAATTACTACATAATAGTGATAATTACTACAGATGCCAGCAGGTGGGGATGGGGAGCCTACTTAGACACCCACCATGTCCAGGAGACCTGGTCCAAAGTATTGAGAGCCAGATCCTCAAACTACAGAGAGCTCAGGCTCGTCCAGAAGGCCCTGATGTACTTCAAACCTCTGCTATTCGACAAATACATTCAGATACGGTCAGACAACATGACTTCGGTAGCTTACATAAATCATCAAGGGGGACCAGGTTGGTGAACTTGTAAAGGCTGGCTTTGTCCTTCCCGATTCCTCTTAATCAGAGCTCTCTTGGTTATACATCTAAAGGGGTCCTTAAATCAGATAGTAGACTTCCTGAGCAGAACTCCAGTCCACCAGTCAGAATGGGTTTTAAATCCATGGACTTTTCCAAGTATACAGCACGTCCTGTTTCACCAAATTCTTTACGCTTGGGATATACCGCCACAAGGTGGCGCAGTGGACTGCAGAAAGACTTGTGGCATCTCCCGGTCCTATAAAGGGACAGGAACCTCCCACAAATTCCCAGTTTCCTTCTGCAGTCAGGACTGTGAAGATAGAAGATGGCTCTCTATTTTACGCAGGCGAGCGGGGCTTACCAGCCTGCGGCCCTGCAGGACTATTTCCACCCGTTCTGGACCCACTGCCTCCCAGCCTCGGCTGCCTGGCTCGGGTGAAGGTAGGATAGCACCAGGGTCAGGTGCTTGAGAAACGCTGCTCCAACCGCAATCCCTGCACCTACATGGGTAGGCGGTTCAGGCTTATGGTGAGCCTTGTGGGATGCCCCTTCCTGCCTTATTATTGTGGGCCTTCCCCTTCCCCCCCCTCCCTCCACTGCCCCCCTCCCCCCTAGCTAAGACATGCCTGGGTGCGCCTGCCGCTGTTCTTCCCCGCCTCGCTGTCTCCCTGTGGAGCTCTTCGGGGGTGTGGGGGGTAGGTGGTGGTGTCCTCATTAGTGTTTTTGTCTGTTTTTTACTTGTTTGTGCGCGCTCGCTGGCGCACCACGGCTGACGCCGACATTCTCTTTGTGTCTTACTACGCTGTCATTGGCGCTGGGGGGTCACATGGAGCGTGATTCGCGCTCTTCGGGGGGGGGCGGGTCCCGCAGATGACGCCTTTTGCGTCATTCCTCCGCAGCCCGCCCCTCAAGGTCCGTGTGGGCGCCATTTTGGTTTGAGACTTCTCCTCTTGTACTTCGGTGCGCTGCTGGCCTGCCTGGATTGTGTGATCAGCTTATTGGTCCGTGAGTTCCCTTCTGGGTTGTATTTCGCTACTCTCGCCACATTATGGGATTGTTATGTGTGGTTTTATTATGTCTTTCAGGCAGGATAAACGTGACTGTGTTTTTTTTCCTGGCCCTCTTCCCTTTCATTTCCCACCTTCCCTAGCGGGGTTTGGGGCATCCTGGGTGGCTCTTGCTTGCCTTAACCCTATACTGGCCTGTGTGCCCACTCTAATCACCATATGGAGGCTTCCAGGGATAATGTGCTTGGGGTTCCTTCAGGACTAGCCCAGCTGTGTGCCATGTGTGGGGTATCCCCTGTGAGTGACGGTGTCAGGGTATGTGTGCCCTGCGCCCAGAAGGTACTTGCGCTGCAGTCTGGGTTACCTGCTACGCTGCTCAGCTCTGTGCCCCCTTCTACATCACCTACCCCCCTGCGCCTGCATTTGACCCCTAGTGAGGGACATGCTAGTGGGGAATCACATTATGACTTGGTCTTGCGGGTGGCCAGCCTGGAAAGGCATATGGCTGGTACCCCGTAAGGCTTCTGTCAAGAAGCGGCATTTAACTCCCGCTGTTTCCCTTTTTCCTGAGGAGGATGAGGGACAGTTCTCTTTTTCTGACCTGTACCCCCTAGAAGAGGGGGAACTTTTCTCTGATTCTGATTCCACTGAGGAGCAGCAGGAGATTTATGGTGGTGCCGGGTTCCTTTTGGAGAAGACCCATGGTCTCCTGAGGATACTGACAGGCTGTTGGCTCACATTTTTGAAGTACCCCTCCTGTCCCGGCTAAATGCATTTTTTAAGTATTACACCTCCTGTCCCAGCTAAATGGCAGCAGGGTTTGCTTTTTCACACTGTTAAACAACGCTTGGAGTTCCCTGAGCAGATCCACTTCAATAATTTGGTGCTCAAGGTGTGGGAACGTCCTAGAAGATTGCACGCGGTGCCTAAGAGTTGGTACAGGAGGTATCTATTTTCTGCTGATGTGGTTAAGCGCTGGTCGTGTCCCCCCGAGGTGGATGCTCCCATGCTTGGGTTGTCCAATACCTCGGTCATGCATTCCCCTGACACTTCTAATCTGAGGGATGGTGAGGACCGGCGTGTTGATCAGCTGGCCTGTCATGCATTTGCTTGTGCAGGGACTGTGCTGCGCCCTGTGTGCGCTTCTGCCATCACGGCTCTTGCTATTAAAGGGCTACTCAAGTGCCTTCTGGATAATGCCTCGGATGCCAATAGGGGGGAGGATTATAGATCCCTCCTGCTTTGCTATGAATTTGTGGCATTTATTCTTTCTGCTATGGATGATGCGGTCAGGATGTGTGGTAGGACTTCTGCCCTTTTGGTGGCTATACGCCGCTCTGTTTGGCTGCGTCAGTGGGTGTCTGATAATGCTGCTAAGAAGGCTCTCACTGTCTTCCCCTTTACTGGGCTACGGTTCTTTGGGGAGCGTCTGGATCTGTTTGCCAAGGATGGTTGGCTGCCTCGACGCAGGAGGCAGCCGCGGCCCTTTCGGGGGGCTGGTTCTTCCCTCCCCTCCTTCCGTGCTCTCAGGTCCGGTCGGGGTGCACCATTTGCGGGGGCACGTAGAGACCCTTGGGGCCGGGGTAGAGGCCGTGGTCACCCCGGTCTCTCATGGGGTCCCAAGTCCAAATCTTCCCCCAAGCCCCCTCAGGCATGAGGAGGCGCCCTCACCCATTCGGGTGGGGGGGCAGTTGCGGCTCTTTGCGCGCGTATGGAGACTGCGTGTCTCAGACCGGTGGATTCAGGAGGTGGTGTCCTCCGGGTACAAGATAAAGTTTGCAGCCTGGCCGCCCCCAAGATTCATCAGATCTCGGATGGTTCAAAGCCCCCTGTCAGCTCAGGGCTTGCGGTCCAAAGCCTTTTGGATTTGGGTGTCATCTGTCTTGTGCCTTCCCAGGAAAGGGGCAGAGGCTTCTACTCCAATCTGTTCACGGTTCCCAAAAATGATGGGTCCCTGAGGCCCATCCTGGATTTGAAGCGCCTCAACAAATTTGTCAGGTTCAAGCATTTTCGCATGGAGACTCTACGCTTGGCTTAACTCTTGCGCCCGGGCGATTTCATGACTTCTGTGAACATTAAAGATGCTTACCTTCATGTTCCAATCTTTCTAGGTCATCAGAGATTTCTCAGGTTCGCTCTGGAAGATCAGCACTACCAATTTGTGGCCCTACCGTTCGGTCTTACCTTGGCTCCTCGGGTCTTCACCAAGGTGCTGGCTCTGTTGAGATCTCAGGGCATTCGCATCCCTCCTTATCTGGACGACATTCTGATTGCGTCTCAGTCCTTCCATCAAGCCGAGCTGGATACCCTTGGTGAGGTCCTTTCTGGGCATGACTCTGGATACATCTCAGGTCAAGGTTTTTCTGCCTCAGCAGAAGGTGGAGAGCCTGCAGACGCTGGCACGGTCTCTACTTTCTTGCCCTCACCCCTCCATTCGGCAGGGGATGCAGCTGGTGGGCCTGATGGTGTCATGCTTCGAGGCGGTTCCCTATGTTCAGTTTCACATGAGAACTCTTCAGTTGCACCTCTTGTCAGTTTGGGATCGGGACCCTGTGTCCCTGGATCAGATATTTGTTCTTTCCCCTCTGGTCAGTCAGTCCCTCTCGTGGTGGCTGGACTCAAGGAATCTCCTACTGGGCAGGACCTTTCTGCCTCCTTGCTGGGAGACTGTCACCACAGATGCCAGTCTGACAGGTTGGGGGGGGGGGGTTCAGAAGTCTCTGAAGTTCCAGGGTCAGTGGGGCCCTCAGGAGGCCCATGCTCCCATCAACATTCTGGAACTGCGGGCGATAGGGTTGGTTCTTTTCCAGTTGACTCCGCACCTTCGGGGTCGGGCTGTTCAGATCTGCTCGGACAGCCAGACGACGGTTGCCTACATCAATCAGGGAGGGACTCTGAGCAAGCGAGCCCTCAAGGAAGTGTTTCTGATACTGTCCTGGGTGGAGGAGAATGTTTCCTGCATATCGGCAGTTTACATCCCGGGAGTGGAGAACCTGGAGGCAGACTCTCTGAGCCGGGGAATGTTTCGGCTGCGGGAGTGGTCCCTCAGTGACAGGGTGTTTCACTCTCTGTGCCACCGCTGGGGTCTGCCGGATGTGGACCTGTTTGCTTCACGTCACAATCACAAACTTCCATTCTTTGTCTCTCTGTCTCAGGATCCTCTGGCCTTTGCCACGGATGCGCTGGCAATGCCTTGGAAGGGGTTTCGGCTCCTCTGTGTTCCCTCCGTTTCCTCTGCTGGGCAGGGTGCTGCGCAAGTTAGCCCAGGAAAAGGTACCAGCCCCCTGTTGGCCAAGAAGGGTATGGTTCGCAGACATTGTGCAGCTGGCAGTAGATCAGTATGTCCTGCCCAAGGATCCAGACCTGCTCACTCAGGGGCAGCTGTGCCATCCCAATTTACAAACGCTGGCTTTGACGGCTTGGCTGCTGAAACTCCATCTTGATGGAAAAGGGGTTGCCTGCCTCTGTTGTTGATAACCATGATTAGGGCTAGGAAGAAGTCCTCGTCCTTTATCTACTACAGGGTCTGGCATGCTTACATTGCCTGGTGTGAGTCCAGATCTCTTCCCTGTCGGGTGTTTTCTATTCCCAGGATTCTGGAATTCTTGCAACATGGTTTGGATTTGGGCCTTCAGCCCATCAAACCTCCTTATTTTGAGCGACACCAGGACAAGGTAGTGTTTCGGTTTAAGCCTGATTTCTTGCCTAAGGTTGTGTCTGCTTTTCATCTCAATCAGGACATTGTTTTGCATGCCTTGTGTCCTAATCCTGCTAATTCCAAGGAGCGGATTCTGCATTCTTTAGATGTGGTCAGGGTTCTGAAGTTTTACTTGGTCGTTACTGAATCATTCCGGAAGACTGATGCTCTTTTTGTTCTTCCTTCTGGACCTAGGAAGGGTTTGCCTCCGTCCACTATCAGCAAGTGGATCCGTCAGGCGGTGGTGCAAGCCTATTCCGCTAAGGGGAAGGAACCTCCCTTCCGCCTTACTGCTCATTCCACTCGTGCTATTGGTGCCTCCTGGGCTTTTCAGCACCAGGCTTCTGTTGAACAAGTTTGTAAGACCGCAACTTGGTCTTCTGTTCATTTACTTTTTTTACAAGGTTGATGTTAGGGCCTCAGCTGATGCTGCTTTTAGCCGCAAAGTTCTTCAGGCGGCAGTGGTTTAAACTGCCCACTGTTGTTCTTGGGGATCCCACCCTACTTTACGCACACTGCTTTTAGACATCGCAAGCGTAAAGAATTTAGTGAAACAGTAACTATTGAAAAAGGAGGTTACCCGCACAGCCAAAATATCTTGTGACAATATTAGACTGGATGCTGGCTGAGGGAGAGCCACGGCCCAAAAAGGCTGGGCATGTATCTAAATTTAGTGAAACAGGACGTGCTGTATACTTGGAAAAATACAATTCTGTGAGTACTCACCTGTAGAATTGATTTTGTAGTATACAGCACGTCCTGTTTCACCCCCTCCCTTGTTTGCTTGACATTTTTCTTGGTTACCTCTGTATGGTGATTTGTTCAAATGTTTGGTTGGGGTTCCTTCATTTTTATTCTCCCGGCTTCTTGTCTAACTGCTTTGTAACACTGGGAATTTGTGGGAGGTTCCTGTCCTTTATAGGGCAGGAGATGCCACAAGTCTTTCTGCAGTCCACTGCGCCACCTTGTGGCGGGATATCCCAAGCTTAAAGAATTTAGTGAAACAGGATGTGCTGTATACTACAAAATCAATTCTACAGGTGAGTACTCACAGAATTGTATTTTTTATTTTTTTAAGTGGGGCACTCCAAGCATAGTTCTCTTCACCACCACAGCCAACTCGAAGTGTCAGATGTTTTTCTCCCTATGTCCGAACGGAGCCTTGGGGGTGGATGCTCTAGCCAAACTATGGAGGTTCAGTCTAGCCTACGCCTTCCCTCCACTTCAGCTTCTCCCTCAGGTCTTTCAGGAGATTGCATCGGAAAAGGCCAGAGCCACCCTAATCACTCACACATGGCCAAGAAGGAGCTGTTTCTCTGCCGTAAGGACAGTGAACCAGGGCCTGACTTGTCATCCAGATCTCCAGTATCTAAGACTCTCCACATAGATCTTGAATGGTGAATACTAAGAGACAAAGGTCTATCTCAGAGTAATCATTACGCTTCTAGACAGTAGAAAAATGACTACGGGAAGGATATATGCAAAGATATGGAAATGTTTTCTTTCATTCTGTGAAGTCAACTGGAATAGCAATTGCTTCAATCCTGGAATCTCTCCAGGAGTGCTTTGATATTGGGTTGGCAGTAAGTACTTTAAAGACTCAAGTCAGTCAGCTTTTCTAGGTAAAAGACTTAGAAATTACTCACTAGTGAACAGGGTTTTTGCTTCAATAGCCCGCAAGAAACCAGTTCTAAGGACTAGATGTCCATCATGGGATTTGGTATTGGTTCTAAAAGGTATTACTTTGAACCACCCTTTAAACCACTTGACAAATCCTTCTCCTCACTTGGGCCAGGCGAGTTAGTGACCTTCAGGCGCTCTCAATCAGAGAGCCTTATTGTACCATCTTTCTTGATCTGGCTACTTTAAGGCCTAATCCCCTGTATCTCCCTAAAATAGTCTCTCGGTTTCATTGCTCCCAGGAGGTAGTCATTCCATCTCTACCTCCAGACCTGGATAACCCTGAGGATTCTTCTCAGGCTCTAGATGTATGCAGAATACTTATCTACTGCATAGAAAGTACTCATATTTTCCGAAGGGCTGGTCAGTTATTCATTTCTTTTTACGGAAGGAATGAAGGCTTAGCAGCCTCTAAAGCCACACTACCAAGGTGGATTAGACAAGCCATCACATTTGCCTATAAGTGAAAAGACACCCCCCCCCCCCACCCTACATTAGAGCACATTCCACTACAGCAGTCTCCACATCCTGGGCACAGAGGTCAGGCGTCTCCATAGATGACATTTGTAAAGCTGCTCCCTGGCCCTCTCCCCACACCTTCCTTATACGGAGCTACCCATTGATTTTTATCAGAGCACTTTACCATATAATGTAGTCAAGGCAAATGGCTCTGATTGGACAAGAGCCTGCGCATGTGCAGTTGGAGCAGTGGAAGGTTATAGTGGGCCTTCTGCTGGGTTTTACACAGCGGGTTTCCGGGGGCACCAGAACAAAACCCGGGAAAGTCAAATTCACTGGTTTTGTTCTTCTTTAAAAAGTTTGCATATGACATGAATAAATGTTGAACTTTTAACTTCCAGTATGTGTTCCTTGTTCTGTTGTGAATAAAATATGGTTATATGAGATTTCCAAAACATATTTTACAGTGTCCTAACTTTTTCGGAATTGAAATTTTATGTTTTCCTCCATGTCCCAAGTTTCTAGGAACAGAACTAAGGAGTCCATGATGGACTAATTAGATGTGCAAGCTTAGGCCTAACATTAGCAGGTGGATCAGATGAGGGAGACATTTGTATTGTCGAAAGTGACTACTGGCTCTACTGGAGCGGTTGGGTCATCATGGGTCTTCACTTCACCAAGCTTTCCCCACCAGCTCATTTACCAAGATTAAGTTAACAAAGACTGATGCTGCTTTTGGACACAAAATGCTGCTAGTCTCACCTTAATTTAGTTCCTCCATTAACGCGTTGAGGCATTGGCCAGTGCAATCTGTTGGCTACTGCCCTATGTTACTTCTGGCCCTAAAGACGATCTGGTTAACAGTTAACAGTTAGTCTACCATGCCCACCCTTGTTCTTGTAATCTTACGGTTATCTTAATAATATTGATTGACCCCCTCCACCCTCCTAAATGTTCATGAGCAAACAGGATTTTAGTATCTCGATTAAAGCAGTCCCGCAAGTATAATGGGTGTGGGGTCGCATTGTGTCTCTGGGGGTGGAGGGTGGGTATGCAGATTGTAGTCATAACACTCTCGCAATCTGAACCACTGCCCTCTGGTGAAAGGATATGGTAAGGATCTGCATGGGGGGCTCCAGCAATGCCCCCTCCCCGAGTCTGTCACAATGTGGCCCCACACTCATTATGTTGAAATTCGGTTTAGGGCTGATTCAAGATTCCATGGTTTAATATGTACCACATTTGTCAGTAGCTTAAATTCTCTGGTTGGAGTGTGGTTGCATCTAAAGTCTGGCAGCCCCGCCAGTCACTCACTCACTGCCTATGGGTATGAATGCCACACTGCCTATATGGGGAATGGAATGGGGATGCATTTTACATTGCCTATATGGGGAATGGGATAAATGCCACACTGCCTATGAGAAATGGGATGGGGAGGAATGCCACACTGCCTATGGGAAATGGGATGGGGAGGAATGCCACACTGCCTATGGGAAATGGGATGGGGAGGAATGCCACACTGCCTAAGGGAAATGGGATGGGGAGGAATGCCACACTGCCTAAGGGAAATGGGATGGGGAGGAATGCCACACTGCCTATGGGAAATGGGATGGGGAGGAATGCCACACTGTCTATACTAGGAATGGGATGGGAGATGAATGCCACTTTTCCTATATGGAGAATGGTATGGGGGAGTAAATGTCACTTTGTCTGTTGTTAGTTTATTCTGCATCTTGCCTATTATTTGGTTCTTGGGGGGGGGGGGGGCGATGTTTTAGCACATTTGGTTTGAAATATATTTTCCTCCTTCAAGTCATAGGTGCGTCTTATGGGGCGAAAAAATACAGTATATTCACAATATTTATTCCATTTCTTGATATTATAACAGTTTTACGTGTTAAATGATAATTCTACTTTTATGAATATACTACTGTTAATAGTAAAACAAACTGATTTGCTATAATTTCACAGACAGACATGCCTATTGTCTTCGCACTTCCAGTGTCTTGTGGATGTGTCTGACTACATGCTGGTCTGATGGAGTCTTTTTACCTTTACTCGCTCATCGTTTTTGGAAGCTGTCTCTCCAACTGCTGTCACGTTATTGTGTCTTTGTTAAAGAGGTAAATGATTAAATCCTCTCTTGGTGCTCGTTTTCCCCTCCTTTCTGTAGTTGCGTAGTTCCGTTCTGAATGGTTTATCCAAAATTGTCTCAAAGTTAGGTGTTCATAGGCATGACTATAATGGGGTATTAGATTGTAGGTATCATAGGGTGGAAGAAGGTGGACTGTTCATAGAGAATAATTTATATGATAATTATTTGTCCCATAAGATGCATTAGCACCAATTAGAGCTATCGGGTTAATGACCCTATTTTGACCTCCACTGAGGATTATTAGACACTTCTGCTTACAACATCCAGCAGGAAACAAGTGTTCAGGGGTAATAACACCATATTGTAGCATAGGCATCAATTAATTGAAAAACATGTTTTATTGTTTTTTATGACTCCTTTTGACATACTGGTTAGTTTTGCTGACAAATTATACATTCTCCTCTAGCCAAGAAATCTCTTTCTACCTCTCTGAGCTACATATTCCAGATATTCCTTATAGAGAATCTCCAACTTCTCGTTTCTTTCACCATTATTGGAGATCTTTTTGAATAAATAGTCTAGCTTTAAAGAAGTACATCTTCCTTTTGGGGGGGGGTAGTCCTATGGAACCAGGCCTAGGCCTCCCACAAAGACAGTCTTGGCCTGACTAGGGCACCTCCACCTTCGCAGGTTGGGGGACACTTGCTAAGGTTTGTGAAGGTAGGTTGGACCCAGGTATTAGGTGCCCTGGTCCGGGAAATGGCATACACCAGGAATAGAATCAAGTTTTGAACAATACTTCTTGACTATTTCATCCCCTTCAACCCAATACCCTTCCATTTGGGGCATTTTAAGATACAGAGAATCAGGGCATCTGTGGATCCCATACTTGGACAAAGAGTTGTTGAAGGTTCAAACTTTTATTACAGATGGGTCTAGCGATCCAGTACTTTCAAACAAGCCCATCATATCTAGGCAGAAGCATTCCATGTGTTCCCAATGCATGAGGGCCTTTCAATGGTGGCTGTCAAAAAAGTTGTTAATTTGCAGTTACATACCAGGCTGCTGTGCCCTGCCATTCCAGGTAGAACAAGTCTCCACCAGCTCCATTGGGATGCCCCAGGGATGGGGAAATCGGCCAAAAGACACTAGGGAGGCTGATCTTTTACATCAAATGATGGGTGGTGGGATGGGTGATTCTGATGCCCCCCAAGCATACACCACTGCTATCCCTAGTTCTAACCTTCACCTGATTCTCCCAGTGAAATCTGTCCCACGTGACGGCTAAATTTCACTAGGGGAAGAAAGTAAAAGTAAGAACAAACAGGGCTGGTCGAGGGTCATACGGGGGATGGGGGGGGGGATGGGGGGGGGGAAAGCCCGTCTGGTGCCATAGCTTTGCTTTTAAATGACCCGTTTGGTCATCACAAATAGGGAGTCAGGCCTAATATACACAGGAACAACAAACATTGCATTAAAGTAGCCTTAACACTTTCCTTACTCAAATTATGTCTTTCATTATATAATTACATAGTTTTTATAGTTTATATATAATTGCAACCATTTGCTTATATAATTGTATATATCTTAATTGTGCCACCAATGTATTTCACTTAAAGGCATAATTTGCTTTGTTGTGTACAGATGGCATCCCGTGTCGCATCAGAAGGCAGTGTAACTGAAAGTAAGGGGTTTCAGCAATATCTTAACCGAGATGCTGCTCAAGCCACAAATGTAGGCTCTGAGGAACAACTAACCACTTTAACCCCTGAGTACCAGCCCTCGTGCTTATCAGCAAGTCAATGTATTCTTCTTGTTGCTGATGTGGATAAAATTGCAGATCAGGTAGGCATTAATTCATCTTTGGAATGTATATATATATATATATATATATATATATATATATATATATATATATATATATATAAACCAAATAGGGTTAAGACACAGAGCTTAATATACACATCAGTCCTTTTCCTTGTATGAAAGGATTGAGGTGTAGATCCGTGTCTTAACACTATATGATTTATTTGTATTGCGATAAAGCATTTATACTACTGGTCTTTTTTAGGCACGTATTTGAGCTTTGGTTCGATTTAAAGGCACCTACTCCAAGTATTATATAAACAAACCGTACTGTGAATTTAAATATATTAAAAGAAGCTGATACATGGCTTAGACTTAAAAAATATATAAATATATTTGACAAAAATATAAATGCATCGCTTTTGTTTTTGCTCCTTTGGCCTTTTATTGTGGCTCGCCTAAGGCACACCTGTACAATAATCTTACTGTCTAATCAGCATCTTAGGGGCAGTTGTGGCCTAGAGGTAAGGGAGCGGACTTGCAACCCCGGTCCTGGAACATGACTGAAGTGCTCTTGAGCAAGGCACCTAACCCCCCAACTGCTCCCCGTGCGCCGTCATTAGAGCAGCCCACCGCTCCGGACATGTGTACACTCACTGCATGGATGGGTTAAATGCGGAGGATGAATTCCTATGTGTGCCCAAGCATACAATGGCCATCTATGCATTAAAAAAAAAAAAAAAAAAAAATCTTGATATGCCCACCTGTGGGGTGGATGGATTATCTCGGAAAAGCAGAAGTCCTCACTAACTGCAATGTGTAAACAATATTTGAGTGAAAAATACCCTTTGTATACATAGAAGTCTTTGATCTTTGAGTTCACCAAATGAAAAATGTAAATGCATTTATATATTAGTTGGGTATACATATAGCGAAGTGTATTGTACTTTTCTCTAGCAATTAATCTACATAAGTTATACTTTGCTTTAGAGGATGCTCCACAGCCAATCTAATCTCACAATAAAATGCCAACTTGCTCTCTGCCTTTTGAGGTTAGCCATGCATTTTAGTGAAAAAATGGCACATCTGCCATTTCAGTTTGTTCAGAGACTTTCTTGTGAGGATAAACGGTAATAAAAAAAAAAATTCCAATACATACCGTATTTTTCTTACTATATGATGCACTTGGGACGCTCACAGGGTTTAGAGGGAGAAAATAAGAAAAACAATATTCTGAGCCCAATACAATGGTGATTTCTGTGGGTGGGGGGGGTGAAGCCCACAGATCTTCACCTTTCTCCCCATACTCCCTTAGACCCTACTGTTGGGGGTTTCCAATACATGTCCCCAAGGCCCTTAAAGTGTTCCTTCACTCTGAATAATAGTCTATCTTATATGTTTCCCACACCCTGTACATACAGATTGCTCACATTAAAAATAATCCTACCTGCATCTACTGCATGTTATGAGCCTTTAAACATCCAAGATGGCGGCTCATGGAACAACAGGCAGCCTGCAAACAGGAAGTGCCCTCTGACTGTGCTGCTCTGCATTCTGGGATTGCTGACCTTTTCCTGACCCCAGCTCTGCTCTGTCTGAGCAAAGCACAGCTATAACCGGCCCCCTGTACTTTATCCCGCTCTCCTGTTCTCAGTAAGTGTGATGCTTCTGAGTCAAGATGGCGGCGCCCATATCCTAAAGTCCTGAACAGAGTTGCAGCCCAGTGGGAAAGAATAATAAGAAAACTTAAAATATATTAATTTTAGATGCTGGGGAATCGTTTTTTTAAGGCTTTGGGCTTTTCAATAAATCATGGTGAAGGTCCGGTTTAAGTCTAGGACTCCAGAACTGGAAACATAGAAAGGTGAAGGCAGAAGGAGAGCAAACCCCACCTGGTTGCCGGGTGTTCTTACTGATCCAGCTATCCCATGGCACATGGACAGGACCCCAATGGCATTATTGGCTTTTCCAAGCTGATGAGTACCCGCCCCAGCCATTTCTGAATAAGTGTGCACCGGCTAAAGGGAAACGCCGGCGGAAGGCACCTGGCACTCTGTTAATTCAGAATGGCTTGCTGGATGACGCAATCCATTCTGATTATCTGGGATCACCCGGCAATCTATCCTGATTGGAGGAGAGCCTGGCCAGACTTTGACAGCCCCCACACTCACATGATCACATCCGATGTAACAGGGAGCACAACTAAATCCTAGTACTTATTTTGTAAGAGAAGTGGCTGCATTAATCGAAAGCTGTCACATAACACACACACACACACACACACACACACACACACACACACACACTATGCAAAACATTTTCTTTTGTAAATATGGGTATTTCCTGGACCTCTGCAACACAGGCAAGACTTTTCCCACTGCTGGAGATTAATAAATGGAACCTGTGTGCTTGTTTGCCTTTTATCAAGATTTTTGTACAATGCAATTGATATACAAATTAGGTGAGCTTCTCCTCATTTGCAATGGGAACACAGGAAGCAAAGCTGATTCCTCTGTGGGCAGAAAGTCAGATTCCAGCACTTCATGTGGTGGTTCAAATTCCTGCTAAATGAGAAGAAAGCATGCAACTCAGGACAGATGGCTCAGCTGCTTGCAGTGATTGGGTGATGAAAGCGCGCCACCTGCGGTCCTATCGAAGCATGAGCTGTGGCCACTAATGTAGCAGCAGGAAGCATCTGACTGCGAAGCGAACTCCCATTACGGACAAAGTAGATATATATTTTATTCAAATATTATTAAAAAGGCACTACTAGGCATGTGGAAGTTTAATCAGGCCCACCTACTGGCACATGACACACTGGCTTACCTGCTGCCCCTCCTACAGCATCTCTAGCTATGTTTGGTGCCTGGTGTCTCTTTGAGCTTGCTGCTAGGTCCTGCACTTCTGGCCAAATGTGTACATCAGAGTTTGAGACAAATATGCACCTTGGTGTGCGCTCATATGCCATACACGCCTATCTATAATTTGGAAGACAAAACTGCACGGAGTGGTGGCAGGTGAGTTGGCATGTGGGTGGATTTAATCTGTAGTGGTTGCAGACTTCAGAGAGTTGGAATTTCTTTTCAAGACCTTAATGTAAGGGGCCATTCATTTAGCCCCACAGCATAGGCCTCCTTGGTACTCTCAGCTCTCCAGTTGAACCCCCTCCCTTTTGAAGAATACAGTTTTCTTGATTGTGACCTATCCTGGAAGGTGACCTTGTTTATTGTCAACCATTTTCGGAGCTAGCGGCTTTGTTATATCTGCCTACATAGTTCTCCACCAGAATACGACTCTGTAAGGTTCCTTTTTAGGTAATTTAGAAATTGTCTCCTTCTCTCTAGCTCCTACACACCCTGGATAGAGTATTTAACATATTTTGAGTGTGATCAAAGCTGTCAAGGTCGATTTTGTCCAGAAAAAGTCAGCAGGTGGATCCAGGAAGCAGTAGTAAAGGCCTGCAAATCAAAGATTTGGTTTCCTGCCTTCCATGTGACTGCTCACTAAACAAGGGAATAAGGGTCCCCATGTGTCATTTGTGACCAAGCTACAGCGGACCAGGTCTGCAAGTATACTGCTTCATTCTCTATTCACAACTTTGCCAAATTTTGACAAGCTGGCATCAGTTGATGCACTCTAGGAGCACAAGAATTTACAGGAAATCCTGTATTTTATGTTGCCGTTTGGTGTCTATAAGTACTTATATAGTTACCACATTTTGATTTTTCTTTTATTTGGGGGGGGGGGGAGTTCTGTAGCGGGGCCAGTCCAACCCCTTCTGAGGTCTCTGTTTGGGGTGCGTCATGGTACTGTTCTTCAAATGAAACCTGTCTCTGGTTTGTACTGCTTGTTACAAACTGAACTTGCACTACTTATCTGAAAGTGTCTGAGACAAGCTTTCTTCAGGGTCTCATCTCCTTGTTACGTGCAATATACCCATTCATATTTTTTTTTTATTTAAAAGCCCTTTCACCATCTGGGGGCTTTTATTTGTTCTTTCTGAATTATCACCAGTTTACCTTTACCAGCACAGTCTGTAGGGACTGTATTTATTTAATCAATCAACAAAACATTAGGGTATGAAGGCTGATGTTAGGGAATATCCCTCTCTTAATCCTATAATTCTTTATTCACATTTCTGTTTTTGGAGAAATTGAGTTCTTTGCATGTTTACTCTAAATTTAAGTCATAATTTGAAATCTATATTTAATTACTTTCTCATCTCTTCCGTTCTGGAGCATCACCAGTAGCAAAGCTTGGGTTAATCTCTCCAGTAAGCAGGGACTGCAAGAAAAAAACTAGCTCTTCCTGGCATATATAGGGCAGGCTGTGTCAGGATATCCTCACTTCTTTTGTTGCAGTTGCAAGGGACTGTGAAGATGTCTGGATTTTTTTTAGTTACAGTGCAGACCAGATGCGGGGGCGTCAACTCCCTCTGTCTAACAGCCCCTCACCAGCTGCAGGATTCTTGGGGAGCCCCATTAGATGCCCATTAGAAGTTGGTTCCTAAGCCGATAGCATGTGATCATGCAGAGTAAAGGGAGTGCACATAGCTCCAGGTAAGCCCGCCACGTCTCGTCCAACTGGGTCTGAGCCCCGAGGCCTTGCATGGTGACCCTGCTGTGTGTCTCCCACTGGCTCTACCCCCTTGGTCCTTTACCCCCATGACACCCTGCGAGAGACACAGTTTTCCTTCCCCATGGCTGCTGGGTGGGACCTGAGCTAGGTGGCTGGGCTCCCTAGTGACAGTGTGTTTCAGTGTGTGACTACTACTGCTACTGCAGCATTTGGAGGGGGAGGCAGCCTACTCATGAGGGGACATGACTACCAACCATGTGGCTTGCTTATTGGGTAATTATGGAGGGGGGACTGGCCGTCCGCGGCCTGCTCGGGCCTTACAGTGAAGGACGGGACTTCCGCATTTGCAAGGTTCACGGCTCTGTCCTCCTACTCGTTACTAACAGCTTGAGGCAGCACCATCTTGTGCGGTGCCCGGAGGTCCCTGTTGCATCCCTGGATTGCCACTTAGCATCTCCTGCACTGCCTCCCTGTTCTCCTCGGCTGAGTATCGAATTAAATGTGGCTGCTGCCCTGCGGTTTCCCTGGTCAGGTAGGGCTCCCTCTGGGGGCAAAGCCTCCTGATAGGTTCTGATTTCTTTAATAATCTGTGACATTGTTCTTGTTGTTGCAGGGTGGGGGTTCCGGAAGCTACTGCATCCTTGGCAGATGGGTTGATCTCCGCTGCACAGAGGTTGCTTTTCCAGTAGTGCAGGCAGGCCTGACCAGTAGTCGACAGGCAGGAGTGTGTAGGAACCAGCACTTCAGCTGTATTGCTTAGCTGTTAGAGCAACCATTTTACCACACCAGAGGCACTGGAGTTTCGTATTTTAATGGCGAGTGGTACTGTGTGTCTCATGTGCCAAGCGCGCCTGACCCCTGTGCGCTGGGTGCACTACTGTCCTGCACCGCCCTACACAGCTGTCAGGTTCCACTCCTCATTCGGATCATCTAGTTCAGGCTGTGGCTTCAGGCATGAACTCATCTGCCCACACATGGGGTCCCTCCTTGGGCGGACAGGGTGGCTCGGTTGAAGAGCATGGTCAGTGGCCTTCGACAGCAGGGAAGTTTTTCTTTGCCCACCACCCCCCCAGGCAGGAAGGCTACGGCCATGCGTAGGCATATTCAGACAGAATCCTCAGAGGATTCTAGCTCCTACGTCAAGGACCTATTTAGGGGTTCAGAATCTAGTTCCGGCCAGTCAGAGGGGGAGGTGGTATCCGGCAGTGGAAGTCGTGCATTCCCCTGCACTTTGTTTGAACTCCTTCACTATGAAGGTCTTCAGATACCTGGTGCCGGCTATGGATGACTTGGTGCGTCCATAGCTGGGGGCTGGCTTTGCTGGTTAACTTGTGACACGCGGTCTGGCTGAAACAGTGGTCGACTGACACTGCTTCTAAGAAGATGCTTACTGCACTCGTCTTTTCAGGGGGTCGTCTTTTCGGTGAGCCTCTGGATGACCTGGTCTGGAAGGCCACTGGTGATCAGTTGACTAGGCTTCTACAGAAACTGAGGACCTTGTTTCGCAGCCGCCAAATTTTCATCCCTTCCAGAAGTTTGAAGGTTCTACAGACTTCAGACGCCGCGAGGGGCCAGCTGGTCCAAGCCCCAGCCAAGCCCACTCAGGGTTCAAGGGGCGCCCTCACCCGATGTGGATGGAATGGATATTTGATGCCTGGGTCCGGGAGGTTGTTTCTTCCAGACACAAGATAGAGTTCGGGAACAGGCCTCCACACAGGTTTGCGGCATCAAATCCTTCCTGTGTCACGGAAAGGCCGGAGGCTTGTGCGATAGAGCACTCGCTGGACCGGGGAGTTGTAGTACCTTTGCCCCCTTCAGAGTGGGGCTTCTACTTGATTCTATTCGTCATCCCCAAGAAGGATGAGTCAGTTCGGCTGCTCCTGGATCTCTGGAATCTGAACAGTTATATTTGTGTGCTGAAGTTCCTGCAAGGTTGGTCATGATGTCGCTGCAACAGGAGGATTTTCTGGCCATGGTGGACGTAAAGGATGCTTATCTGCATGTCCTGATCTTCCCTGGTCACCAACAACACCTGCGCTTTGCGCGAAGCCCAACACTTCCAATCTGTGACGCCACCATTCAGACTGTCCACTGCCCTATGAGTGTTACTACTGCTTGAGATTGGATGGCACCAACCAATGAAGTATAAATGTGGTGCAGTGCTCTGAAAAATGACTCAAATGCACACTATTGAAAGATTTGGAGATGCCCAGAACTCCCCTAAGAGTAGAAATTCAGAGACTTATATTTGCACACACCCAATAAATATGTAAAAAGTATTAGCTATTAAATAAACAATTACAATCCACATTACACTAAAGAGACAATTTTAAAAAACATACAAGACATACAATATCAAAATCTGCCATGGACTAATCAAAAATGTGTGCTACATACATCATAATCCCATTCTTTTTATATAGAATAAACAGTTGTGCTTTAATACTAAAGTGCTACGGTACGTGCCATAATTTAAAGTGCATCAATAACTTAAAAGATCATCCATGATTCATCAATATCAAAACCACATAAAAAATATATACAAATCAAGGCCAAATCATAGGAAAAAAGGTTTGAACTACTTAGCTTGTTTCAAATTATATGTGTGTCCAAACTGCAGGCTTCCCCCCCCCCGAGAAAAAATGCCCACGCTTTCCGAGACCAATAGTCTCTTCCTCAAGTGCTTTTTTAAAATTGTCTCTTTAGTGTAATGTGGATTGTAATAGCTATTAAATAAACAAATACTTTTTACATATTTATTGGGTGTGTGCAAATATAAGTCTCTGAATTTCTACTCTTTGGGGCGTTCTGGGCATCCCCAAATCTTTCAATAAGGCCCTATGAGTGTTCACGAAAGTCTTGCCAGTGGTGATGGCAGAGGCAGGGTGTGCACATCACCCCATACCTGGACACCTTGCTCATCCGAGCCCCATCTCTGGCAGAGGCACTGTGGGATGTTTGGACGGTTCTGTCTACACTGGAACTTTTTGGGTGGGTACCCCAGCTACCCCAAGTCCCAGGTGGTTCCCTCCATGGTGGCAACCTATCTAGGTATGACACTGAATACTCGACAGCATGGGTCCTTCTTCCAGTGCAGAGGTGCACAGCTCTTCAGGTGGCAGTAAGTTCACTGCTGACAGATGAACATTCCACAATCAGACAGGGCATGAATCTCCTTGGCCTGATGGTGTCTACCATAGAGGCAGTTACATATGCCCAGTTCCACTCCAGGCCTCTACAAATGCTGCTCCTATCAAAATAGTGCAGGACTGTGCAGACGTTAGACTGTTGCTTGATATTGACGGACCATGCCTGGCAATCCCTGAAATTATGGCTAGACCAGCAGTCGCTGGCAGTGGGTTGATCTTTCCTGTCAGTCCGGTGGGTCATACGGACCTCAGAACAGGGCCTTCCGGTCCGGGTTCAGATGGACAATCCCATATCTGTGGCCTACATAAACCACCAGGGGTGCCAGGAGCTGGCATGTGTTCCAGGAAGTGAGTTGCATCATGAGGTGGGCAGAAATTCACTTTCTAGGCATCTCAGCGGTTCACATTCTGGGGGTGGAAAATCTGCAGGCCGATTATTTGAGCAGGAAGACTGTGGACCAGGGGGATTGGTCCCTTTACCAGGACGAGTTTCAGGTCCTTTGCGACCGATGGGAAGAGCTAGAGGTGGACCTCTTAGCATCTTGGCACAATTGGAAAGTCCAGAGGTTCATGTCCAGGGGTCAACGCGCTGGCCATTCCATGGTCAGGGTACAGCCTGCTCTACACATTCCCGCTACTGCCACTTCCAGGTTGCGTGTTAAAGAGGGTCAACTGTGAGCAGATTCCTAGCATCCTGATCGCCCCACACTGGGCCAGAAGGGTGTGGTTTATATATCTGTTCAGCCTGGCTGGGGAGCCCCCGTGGCTATTCCCCAATTGCCCAGAGCTTCTGCAACAGGGTCTTCTGTGGCAACCCGATTCTCCACCACTGGCTTTAGCAGCTTGGCTGTTGAGACTTGCATATTGGAGGAGAGGGGTTTGTCCGCCGAGGTAATTTGGACCTTGATTCGAGGCGGGTGCAGCTGTCCTCTAGAATTTACTACAGGTCTTGGAGGGCCTTTTTGGTGCGAAACTAAAGGCCACTCCTGTAGGTTTTCGGTACCCCAAATTTTGGAGTTCCTCCAGCAAGGCATGCACGCTGGCCTACAGCCTACTGGTGGTGCCCCGGAATGGAAAAGGGAAATTTGTGTACTCACTGGTAAATTTCCTTTCTCGTCCTTTTCCATTCTGGGGCACCACACCTGTCGTCCTGTTGTGTCGGTGGCAGTTGATGTGAGTGTCTTCTACACTTTTAGTTTTGTTGCACCAGCTGTTTTCTAGTTGGTTGCATAATGTGGAGGTTAGCATTCTCCTCTCCCGGGTCTTTGGCTGAACTGCTTTTTAATTAACTGAGAAGATCCTGCCACAGCCTGCCTTTATAGGAGATAGTTTCAGTCCCCGCCTATGGCTTAGATTAACCCACGCTTTGCTACTGGTGGTGCCCGGGAACAGAAGAGGGCGAGAGAGGAAATTTACCGGTCAGTACACAAATTTCCCTTTTTTATTGCAACTTTTCATATCGTATAATTCACTTGTGCCTCAAATCAAAACCTTTTTAAGGCAATATTGTAGTAACAGTTTATACATGTCATTAATCATGTGTTTTTTTTTTTCCTAGTTACCAAAATTAACTGAAGTCATTGAGACTAAACTTAGCCTAATTGGCTTTAAAAACATGGCTGTAATAACAGGTATTAAAACTTGCAAATAAATTACAATGTACTGTGTTTTTCTACGTTTTAGAGGGAGAACTGGTGTTAAGATCCCAGGCAGAAACGGTCGGTTTTGAAAATCTGCAGCCTTAGGTTTCCTATTTGTAGCACACAAGAACACTCTAACGCTTCAGTACATTTGTAATGGCAAACCTGATAGTCCCATTGTCCCTCACTGGCAAAATCATTTTTAACCAAGTAAGGGTGCAGGGTACAGCTTACGTCTGCCGAGGCTCTTGCCCCTGCGGTTGGATAAGAAGGTAGGTTTTTCTCTGATTCAGGATGCCCCTGGTGGGACTTGAGACAGTCTATAAGATTCCTGGGCCGCTGACTGTGAGTTTTGGTCCACTTTGTCTAAGGAGGTGCTGTAAATAGGAATAAAATTGGAAGAATGGAAAAAATGTTAGATATTCGGGCATACTATATCCACACTGGGTCACAAACATTAAAGAGGGACTGTAAACCCAAAATAAATAAAACAGACATATTTCTGCAATCCCAATAGCAAGCCATGGGGCAGAACTTAAAAATCACCCATAGATGTTGAAGAAGGGTAAATACAGTCTGCAGTAGAATAAGTTAGTAAAAAAAACCTGGGGGGGTAAATTTAGTTTTGTATTGTATATCGCCATTCTGTTTTTTATAACTGCTTTTGCAACTGTTTTAATCTGTAGTCCTATTTTTAACCCACCCCATACATATTCCAAGTGTGACATACACTCCGCTTCCACAGTCATGACATCTGGGTAATCTCCAGTAGAGGGCGAACTTCTGCAGAGATGAATGCAAAAAAAGGAGCTCCTCCCGGTCCATAAATACCTGGGACCTCCCACCAATTCCCCAGTTCCTTCTCTGCAGGAAGGCGAGCAAGACAGAAGATGAAGACTTCTCTTACTTGCAGGTAAGCCGGGCTCGCGCCCGGCCATTTTTGCCCCTATTGCTGCCAGGACCTTTTCTAAGTTAACCCTATTTGAGCCTCCCAGCCTTGGCTGCAGGTCCTGGTGAGAGTAGGCAGCACCTAATTGGTATTGAAGGAGCTTTTGCTCCCCCTTGATACCCCATTACAAGGGGTAGGCGGATTTTCGGGGTTGGTGATCCCGGTTTGGGATGCCCTGTCCCTTGCCCTTTCCTCTGACCAGACCCTGGTTTAGGAATCCTTCCCCCTCTGGGTCCCTTCCTTAACCTCCGGTGGGGGGGGGGGGGGGGGCGCTTCTTCCCACAGTTGTCATTTAGTTTTTTATGCTGTGTGCGTGTGGTGTGTCTGTTTTTACTTGTGTCTGAGTGTTAGTGCAGACAGTCGTTTCTCTTGGTGGCAGGACAGTCTGGTTGTACATTCAGCCTGGGGAGCTTCTCCCCCTCAGGCTGCGGACTGGGGAGGGGGCGGGGCCAGGCCCTCAGCGCGGTCGCCCCTCCTTTTGGCGCCTTGTGGCGACCCAGCCACTGACTGGGATCCGCGTTGCTGGGTTAGCTGGGAGGGGGGCGTGGCCTGGCGAGTGCGCGTTCTGCTCTGGCCCGCCCCCCTTCTCCCTCACCTCTTCACTTCTCCAGGTCTGCCGGTGGCCATATTGGACGTTCTGCTGTTGCTACTGTGGATTCGTCGGGTTGTAAGTGCCTGTGAGCCACTTCCTTAGCTTTTGCGGGGGTACCCCTTTTCTCCGGTTTGCACTTGTATATATATATTTGTTGATACATATTATTTATATGTTATTTTTACTTTTCACTGTTTGAGTGCCTTTGCTTATTGGCCCTTTTTTATGTGTTTTCAGATGGTCGTGTGTGTGTGTGTGTGTGTGCGCAATTAAGGGGTTTTTCCCGGTCCTGGGGTCCCTAGCCTAAATTGATCATCTACAAATCCTCCCACAGGGACTCTAAAGGGGCATCCCGGGTTGCTTCTGCTTAATTCCCTACGGTCCTTGCGACTGACCCTAAACGATCACCATATGGAGGCTCCGCAGGATACCGGGCTCGGGCTCCCTCTGGGACAATCCCGGCCGTGTGTGGGTTGTGGGGTATCCCTTACGGGGTAGAATGTGCTGATTTGTATTCCATGTGCTCAAAAGGCCATAACGCGGCAGTCGGGTGCCCAGCCTTCTGGGTCGGCTCCCCCCGCTTCATCGCCTTCCCCTCCCGCCTTATCCGTACCCCAAGTGACATGGATGCTAGCGGGGAGTCGCACTCTGATGTTTGCGCTAGGTTGGCCAGCATCGAGAGATTTATTGCTAGCACGGTGGGCAAGTAGGCCCAGGCTAAAAAGAGACATTTGTCGCCAGCCCAGGCGGCTTGGGATGTTGATGATGATTCCCTTGATTCGTCTGATTATTCCCCGTTAGAGGAGGGGGAATTGTATGAGGAGTCTGAGGCTGACGATGTACAGTTTTGTGATGCTGATGTTGGGCAGGCGCGGGGGGATGGTGTTGACACTACCAAGGTTTTGACACATCTCTTGGAGGTTTTGGATATTGCCCCACCTGAGGCACCCCCTCTCAAAAAAGGGGAATTTTTTGGTTCCCACAAGCCTCGTTTGGAGTTCCCTACACAAGGTCACTTTGATGCATTGATCCTTAGGGAATGGGAGAAACCTAGTCGGCTTCCGGGTGTTCCTCAGGGATGGGATAAGAAGTATCCTTTCCCAGTGGAAGCGGTTAAGCGCTGGTCTTCTCCTCCCAAGGTCGATGCAC
This sequence comes from Gastrophryne carolinensis, assembly GCA_027917425.1. Classification (NCBI taxonomy): domain Eukaryota; kingdom Metazoa; phylum Chordata; class Amphibia; order Anura; family Microhylidae; genus Gastrophryne; species Gastrophryne carolinensis. Next base: position 316,304,254 of record CM051237.1, read on the forward strand.
CAGTTTTGGGATTGACACCCCAGACGCCACTACCCTTAAGGATGGCGAGGATAAGTGCCTTGATCAGATGGCGTGCCATGCTTTTGCCAGTGTGGGTTCGGCCTTGCGGCCTGTGTGTGCATCTGCACTAGCGTCAGTGGCTACTAGGTCTCTGATCAGGGACTGGTTAAAGGACGCTCACCTTGATCCTGCCAGCGCTGAGTTCGCTACTCTTAAAAGGTGTGAATTGTTCATGGATTTTGTCTTGGCTGCTATGGAAGACACTATTGTCACGTGTAGTAGGACTTCGTCCTTATTGGTGGCCATGCGCCGATCGGTCTGGCTCCGCCAGTGGACGGCGGACTTTGCGGCCAAGAAATCACTCACAGCTCTCCCCTTCTTGGGTTCGCGGCTGTTTGGAGACAAGTTGGATGCTGTGGCAAAGGGAGGTAAGTTACCTCAGCATATGAAGCAGCGTCGCTCCTTTCGGGGGGCAGGCTCCTTCAATCCTTCCTTTTGAGGTGCCAGAGCTGTCAGAGGTTTGGCCTTCTCGGGTGTTAGAGGTTCTTCCTGGAACAGAGGCAGAGGTCGGGCCCGTCCCGCGTCTGCCTGGGGTTCCAAGCCTAAGCCCGCGGTTAAACCAGCTCAACAATGAAGGGGCGCCCTCACCCGTTCGGGTGGGGGGACGGCTGCGGCTCTTCTTCCAGGTCTGGGCCCGGGAGGTCACAGACAATTGGATCTTGGAAGTGGTCTCCTCCGGGTACAAACTGGAGTTCGAGTACTGGCCTCCTCCAAGATTTTTAAGGTCTCGGGTGCCCTCGGACCCTCAGGCTGTACAGGGGCTCCTGTCAGCAGTACAGAATCTTCTGGACATGGGAGTCATATGCCCGGTGCCTCCCTCGGAGAGAGGCAGGGGTTACTACTCCAATCTTTTCACGGTTCCCAAAAAGGATGGCTCCGTGAGACCCATTCTGGACCTAAAGATCCTCAACAGATTCATCAGAACCAAGAAGTTCCTCATGGAGACTCTGTGCTCGGCCATCAATTCCCTTTGTCAAGGGGACTTTATGACATCCATAGACATCAAGGATGCGTATCTGCATGTTCCTATTTTTCCAGCGCATCAGAGATTCCTCAGGTTCGCGGTGGAGGATCAACATTTTCCGTTTGTAGTCCTTCCCTTCGGGTTGACCTCTGCGCCGAGGGTCTTCACCAAGGTACTGGCGGGCATAATGGCACTGCTCAGAGCTCAGGGCATTCGCATTGTGCCATACCTGGACGACCTGCTAATCTCAGCTTCTTCCCTCCGGCAGGCGGAGCTGGACACACACCAGGTGGTGTCGACCCTGGAGAGGTTCGGGTGGGTGATCAACCGCCCCAAGTCCTCTCTCTCCTCATCAAGGGAGATTTCATTTCTGGGCATGAATCTGGATACCATTCGGGCCAGAGTGTTTCTGCCTCAGTCCAAGGTGGGATTCAGGATCTGATCCACCTTCTTCTGGCCATTCCTTGCCCTTCTATCCGACTGGGGATGAAACTGGTGGGAATGATGGTGGCATCCTTCAAGGCAGTCCCGTTTGCTCAGTTTCACATGAGATCTCTCCAACTTCACCTATTGACGCATTGGGACAGGTGTCCGCAGTCCTTGGATCAACTGTTCAGGATGTCTCCCAGGGTTCGTCAGTCCCTTCGGTGGTGGCTGGTGTCGAGCAACCTGTTGAGGTGCAAATCCTTTCTGGTTCCTCGCTGGGAGACGGTTACCACGGATGCCAGCCTGTTGGGCTGGGGAGGTTTCTTGAAAAGTCATCAGTTCAGTGGGGTGTGGGGTCCTCAGGAGGCTCACAACCCCATCAATGTCTTAGAGCTCAGAGCCATCCGGCTTGTCCTGTCACGGCTGACGTCGCACTTACAGGGTCTACCAGTTCAGATTCGATCAGACAATCGGACGGCGGTAGCCTACATCAGTCACCAAGGAGGGACTCGCAGCAGGAGTGCCCTCAGGGAAGTCTCTCTGATCCTGCACTGGGCGGAGAGCAATGTTCCTTGCATTTCAGCAGTCTACATTCCGGGAGTGGAAACACGGAGGCGGATTCCCTGAGCAGGGGGTCCTCTCGCCAAGGGGAGTGGTCTCTCAACCCCGGGGTTTTTCAGTCCCTTTGTCACAAGTGGGGGACCCCGGAGGTGGATCTCTTTGCCTCACGGCACAATTACAAACTCACGGCCTTTGTGTCTCTATCTCAGGATCCTCTAGCTCTGGCAGTGGATGCCTTGTCTCTTGCCTGGAAGGATCTGGGGTTTCTGTACCTGTTTCCTCCCTTTTCCATGGTGGGCAAGGTGGTTCGCAAACTGGTTCTGGAAGAGGCACCAGCAATTCTGGTGGCTCCAAGGTGGCCAAGAAGGGTTTGGTACGCAGACGTTGTAAGGTTGGCGCTAGATCAGTACCGGCTTCCCATGTTTCCGGATCTGATTTCTCAGGGTCAACTTCTTTACCCCAATTTACAAACGCTGGCTTTGACGGCTTGGCTGCTGAAACCTTCATTCTGAAGGAGGAAGGTTTGTCTGAGGCTGTTGTTCAGACCTTGCTTAGAGCTAGGAAGCGGTCCTCTTCTGGCATTTACTATAGGACTTGGCAGTCCTATATTGACTGGCATGAGGCTAGGGCTTTGCCTTGCAGGGTGTTTTCGATTCCTAGGATTTTGGAGTTTCTTCAGCACGGTCTGGATCTTGGGTTCCAGCTTAGTACCTTGAAAGGGCAGGTCTCGGCTCTGTCTGTTTTCTTCCAAAGATCGTTTGCCTTACACCCGCTGGTTAAGACTTTTTCCAGGGGGTTACTCATGTTACTCATGTCCTCGGAAGGCTATGGTTCCTGTTTGGGATTTGAACTTGGTTCTTTCGGCTCTCCAGGGTCCTCCTTTTGAGCCGTTACAGGATATTGCTCTTTCTGTTTTGACTCAAAAGGTTGCCTTCTTGGTGGCTATTACCTCTGTTCGGCGTGTCTCTGAGTTGGCGGCTCTGTCAATTCAGTCCCCTTACTTTGAAAGACACCAGGACAAGGTGGTCTTTCGCTTTAAGCCAGATTTCCTTCCTAAGGTGGTATCTGCCTTCCATCTCAATCAGGATATTGTTCTCCCTTCCTTGTGCCCTAAGCCTAGCAATGACAAGGAGAGGGTCTTGCACAATTTGGATGTTGTTCGCTGTGTTAAGTACTATTTGGTGACTACTTCTTATTTCCGCAAGACGGACGCCTTTTTCGTGGTGCCCTGCGGGCCCAGGAAAGGTTTGGTGCCCGCCAAGTCTACCATTAGCAAATGGATTCGTCAGGCCATTGTTGGGGCCTATTCTGCTAAGGGGAGGACTCCCCCTTTTAAGGTCACTGCGCATTCTACTCGTGCTGTTGGTGCGTCCTGGGCTTTTCAGCACCAGGCTTCTGTTGACCAAGTTTGTAAGGCTGCTACTTGGTCTTCCGTTCATACTTTTTCCAAGTTTTACAAGGTTGATGTGCGGGCTTCAGCGGATGCTGTTTTTGGCCGCAAGGTTCTGCAAGCTGCAGTGGTTTAAGTTGGTGCATTCTTTTACTGTTTTTGGTTCCCACCCATGACGGGCACTGCTATTGGATGTCCCAGATGTCATGACTGTGGAAGCGGAGTGTATGTCACACTTGTAATAATACCGTTGGAATAATACCGTTTTGTGAGTACTCACCTGTAAAACGGATATTATGAGTGTGACATACACTCCGCTTCACCCCACCCTTTTGGTATTCCGGATTTTTTATATGGTGAACCATTGTTTTTTTTGTTAGTTTTGTTATAATTGGTTCTTCCTGGTCCCCTTACTGCCATCTTACAGTGGGGAATTGGTGGGAGGTCCCAGGTATTTATGGACCGGGAGGAGCTCCTTTTTTTGCATTCATCTCTGCAGAAGTTCGCCCTCTACTGGAGATTACCCAGATGTCATGACTGTGGAAGCGGAGTGTATGTCAAACTCATAATATCCGTTTTACAGGTGAGTACTCACAAAATGGTATTTTTTCAAGCAACAATTGATCAGTTAAGTGTCAGACTTAAATCATATATATTGTAGCTTTTAAATGCACGCACTGAAATAAAACGTTTTTTTAATGTATTTTATTAGGTGCACTGGAAGATGTATTCATATCCTTATCAGAGCCACTTTCAGTCATAAATAACAGAATCGCAGCAGACCTTAGTGAATCTTGCCAAGTTTACTTAAAAGGTGCCCTTGAAGTCCCCAGACTTTACAGAAGGACTAATAAGGTTAGTAAGATGTTGTGGTGCAAAAAGAGCATGCATATAAAACTAAAATACATTTCCTTGGAAAAGCAGGATAATGATGTACAGTTCTATTAATAATTGGACAGAGATCTAGAACATCTATTCTAAGTATGTCACACACCCCGCTTCAAGATATCCATTACATGTGGGTAATACTGACCTGTAGATGGCGATATTGCAGAGATGTAAGGAAAAAGAGAGCCCCTCCCGGTCCATAAATACCTGGGACCTCCCACTCAACACCCAGTCTTTCATCTCTGCAGACGGCGAGCAAGTCAGAAGATGATGTCTCCTCCTTGCACAGGGGCATTTCAGGTAGCCGGGATGACTCCCGGCCCGTTATTTCTCTATTTCCGCCCGGATCCCTTGTTGATTCCCTGCCTCCCAGCCTAGGCTGCTGGTCCGGGCGAGGGTAGAATGGCACCCTAGATGCTTAGGAGCTAAGCTCCACCGTGAGACCCTGTACTAGAGGGTAGGCGGTTAACCGGGTTGGTGACCCCGGTTTGGGATGCCCTGTCCCTTGGCCATTATTATTGTGTGTGTGTGTTTAGGTGCGCTTTCACTTTAAATATATTTCTGCTTCATTTCACTTTGCCGGCCTCTGAGGCGGCATGGCGGAGGGGAGCTTCTCCCCTCATGTGCTGGGAGTAGGGGGCGGGGCCAGGCGTTCGGCGCGACGCCGCGGCCCGCCCCCGTGCGGCAGGTGCCGCTGCGGAGCCTGATCTCCGGCTCTGCTTGTGAAGCTTGACGGTGGAAGGGGGGCGGAGCAAGGCACGACGCGCGCTCCGCGCTGGCCACGCCCCCCTTCTCCTCTCTGCCTGCTTCTTCACATCGTGGCGTGAGGACGCCATTACCCCCGGCTAAGAGGATAGCGCAGTGAGCCTCCTTTATATCTTTGTCCTATGCATGTTTCTATTTATTTTATTAGCTCTATGCGCCTGTTATGCTGATTCTGTGTTTAATTATGTCTTCCAGGCGGACCTACATTGATGTTTAGGGGGTTTTCTCCCGGTCCTAAGGTCCCTGGGTTTAAATTGGGCTTACTGTAAATCCTCCCACTGGGGACATTAAAGGGGCATCCCGGGTTGCTTATATGCGTAATTCCCTTGGTCATTGCGACTACCTATAAGTTCACCGTATGGAGGCATCCCCGGATACTGGGCTTGGGCTCCCCTCGGGGCAATCCCGGAAGTGTATGGGGTGTGGGGTATCCCTTACGGGGGATGATCTGTTCCTTTGTGTACCATGTGCGCAGCAGACTATTACGCGGCAATCCGGACTCCAGGCGTCTGGTTCTGCACCGCCGGTCTCTTCTCCTTCCCCTCCCCGATTGATCCGTGCCCCGTGTGACGTTATCATGAGTGGGGAGTCGCAATCTGAGGTGTGTGCCAGATTGGCCAATCTTGAAAAATTATTTTCTAGCGCGGTTGCCAGAAAGGCCCCGGCTAAGAGGAAGCACTTGTCGCCGGCCACGCCGGCGGTTGACTTTGATGATTTTGATTCTCTGGATTGGTCCGATTACTCCCCACTTGAGGAAGGGGAGTTATTTGATTATTCGGACGATCAACAGTTTGTTGGTGCTGATACCGAGCGGGGCTTGGGGAATTCCTTGGATACCCCTAAGGTTCTGGCTCAAATGTTTGAGGTTCTGGCTATTTCTTTTCCTGAGGCGGCTCCTCAGCAAAAGGGGGAGTTTTTCGAGGAATCTAGACCGCGCTTGGAATTTCCTAATCAAAAGCATTTTGATGGAATTATTACTAAGGAATGGGAGAGGCCTGCTCGGCTCCCAGGTGTTCCTCAGGGTTGGGATAAAAAATATCCCTTTCCTTTCAGTGCCCAAGAAGGAAGGCTCTGTTCGGCCCATCCTGGATCTGAAGATCCTCAACAGGTTCGTCCGTCCGCGGAAATTCCGCATGGAAACGCTGCGTTCAGCCATCTACTCTCTTCGTCAGGGGGACTTTATGACGTCCATAGACATCAAGGAGGCTTACCTGCATGTTCCAATTTGTCCGGCGCACCAGAGATTTCTCAGGTTCGTGGTGGAGGATCGGCATTTTCAGTTTGTGGCCCTTCCTTTCGGTCTTACCTCGGCTCCAAGGGTTTTCACCAAGGTGCTGGCTGGGGTGATGGCTCTCCTCAGAGCCCAGGGTATCCGCATCGTGCCATATCTGGACGATCTTCTCATTATGGCGTCTTCCTTCAGCCAAGCGGAGTTGGACACCAGGACTGTGGTATCCACTCTGGAGAGATTCGGTTGGGTGATCAACTACCCCAAGTCCTCCCTTTCTCCGTCCAGGGAAGTGTCTTTTCTGGGAATGTCTCTGGATACTTCCCAGGCCAGGGTGTTTCTTCCTCAGTCCAAGGTTCTCTTGATTCAGGAGTTGGCTCGGCTTCTCCTGTCCATCCCTCGTCCGGCCATCAGGCTGGGGATGAGGCTGGTGGGATTGATGGTGGCTTCCTTCGAGGCGGTTCCTTTTGCTCAGTTTCACACAAGGACGCTCCAGCTCCATCTGTTGGCGGCCTGGGACAGGTCTCCACTGTCGTTGGCTCAGTCTTTCCTGATGACCCCCCGGGTTCGGCGTTCCCTTCAGTGGTGGCTGGATCCAATCAATCTGTTGAGGGGCAGATCTTTTCTGACTCCTTGTTGGGAGACGTCACCACGGATGCCAGCCTGTCAGGATGGGGGGGTTTCTGGAAGGATCGTCAGTTTCAGGGTCTGTGGGGGCCTCAGGAGGCTCACGAGCCCATCAATGTTCTGGAATTGAAAGCCATCAGGTTGGTTCTGTTTCGCTTGACTCATCAGTTGCAGGGCTTGCCGGTTCAGGTTCGGTCGGACAATCGGACGGCGGTCGCCTACATCAATCACTAGGGAGGGACTCGCAGCAGGAGTGCCCTCAGGGAAGTGTCTTTGATTCTGGCCTGGGTGGAGAGCCATGTCCCGTGCATTTCGGCAGTTTACATTCCGGGAGTGGAGAACACGGAGGCGGACTCTCTGAGCAGGTTCTCATCTCGCTGGGGGGGAATGGTCTCTCAGCCCCAAGGTGTTTCTCTTGATTTGTCTCAGGTGGGGGTCTCCAGTGGTGGACCTCTTTGCCTCTCATCACAATCACAAGCTTCCGACATTTGTGTCTCTCTCGCGGGATCCACTGGCTCTGGCAGTGGATGCCATGTCTCTGAACTGGAGGGATCTGGGGTTTCTGTACCTATTCCCTCCGTTTCCCATGGTGGCCAGAGTGGTGCGCAAGCTGGCCCTAGAGGGCGCGTCAGCAATTCTGGTGGCTCCAAGGTGGCCAAGACAGGTTTGGTTCACAGACGTGGTAAGGTTGGCAGAGGATCAGTTCGCTCTGCCCCTGCTGCCGGATCTGCTCACCCAGGGTCAACTACTTTACCCCAATTTACCAACGCTGGCTTTGACGGCGTGGCTGCTGAAACCTCCATCTAGAAGGAGGAAGGTCTTTCCGATGCTGTGATTCGTACTCTTGTTAGCGCTAGGAAGCGGTCTTCCTCTACCGTCTACTATAGGACTTGGAGGTCTTATATTGATTGGTGTGAGGTCAGGGCGTTGCCTTGTAGGGAGTTTTCTATTTCCAGAATTCTGGAGTCTCTTCAACATGGTCTGGACCTGGGGCTCCAGCTTAGTACTCTGAAGGGGCAGGTTTCTGCCCTGGCGGTTTTCTTTCAAAGGTCTTTTGCTCTTCATCCTTTGGTTAAGACCTTTTTCCAGGGGGTTACGCACGTGCGGCCTCCTAGGAAGCCTTTGCTCCCAGTTTGGGATTTGAATTTGGTTCTTTCTGCTCTTCAGGGTCCTCCTTTTGAGCCTTTGCATGATATTGCCTTGTCTTCGCTTACGCAGAAGGTGGCTTTTTTGGTAGCTATCACTTCTGTTCGGCGTGTCTCTGAGTTGGCAGCTTTGTCCATTCAGGCTCCGTACTTTGAGAGGCATCAGGACAAGGTGGTTTTCCGTTTCAAGCCGGATTTCCTTCCTAAGGTGGTTTCTGCCTTTCATCTAAATCAGGACATTGTTCTGCCCTCCTTGTGTCCTAATCCCAGCAATGACAAGGAGAGGGCTTTGCATTCTTTGGATGTGGTTCGCTGTGTGAAGTACTATTTGGTGGTGACGTCTTCCTTTCGTAAGACGGATGCCTTTTTTGTGGTGCCCTCCGGGCCCAGGAAAGGTTTGGCGCCTGCCAAGTCTTCCATTAGTAAATGGATTCGTCAGGCCGTTGTTGGGGCCTATTCTGCCAAGGGGAAGGTTCCCCCTATTCGTGTTACTGCTCATTCTACTCGTGCTGTTGGAGCGACTTGGGCTTTTCAGCACCAGGCCTCTGTTGAGCAAGTTTTATAAGGTTGATGTGCGGGCCTCAGCGGATGCTGTTTTTGGCCGCAAAGTTCTGCAAGCTGCTGTGGTTTAAGTTGTGCTTTATTGCCTTGTTTGGATCCCCGCCCTTTATGGACACTGCTGTTGGATGTCCCACATGTAATGGATATCTTGAAGCGGGGTGTGTGACATACTTAGAATTATACCATTTTGTGAATACTCACCTGTAAAATGGGTATTATAAGTATGTCACACACCCCGCTTCACCCTGCCCTTTTGTATTCTGGATCCTTTTTAGGGTGAACTTTGCGTTGTTATGACTTATATTTGGCTCTTCCTGGTCCCTTACCTTACTGCTATCTTTATACTGGGTGTTGAGTGGGAGGTCCCAGGTATTCATGGACCGGGAGGGGCTCTCTTTTTCCTTACATCTCTGAAATATCGCCATCTACAGGTCAGTATTACCCACATGTAATGGATATCTTGAAGCAGGGTGTGTGACATACTTATAATACCCATTTTACAGGTGAGTATTCACAAAATGGTATTTTCTAGTTTTGGTTCTGTACATTATTTTGAACAAAATAATTCAGATGCAGTTGAAGTTCAGACTTTCAGCTTTTATTCAGTGAGTTGAACAAAATAATTGCATGAAAATGTGAGGGACTAAAGCATTTTAGTCCAACACAATCCCTTCATTTCAGTGGTTCAAAAGTAATTGGACAAATTAAATGTAAATAAAATGTTACTTTCTAATGCTCGGTTGTACGCTTTGTTGGCAATGACTGCGTTTCCTCCTTTTTAATGCTCTTCCTGGCCTTTACTGCAGTGGTTTTCAGTTTCTGTTTGTTTGTGGGCTTTTCTGTCTTAAGTTTAGTGTTTAACAAGTAAAATGCAGATCAATTGGGTTAAAATCAGGTGGCTGACTTGCCCATTCAAGAATATCCCACTTCTTTGCTTTAATAAAATCCTGGATGGCTTTGGCTTTATGTTTTGGGTCATTGTCCATCTGTATTCTGAAATACAGACCAATCAGTTTGGCTGGAATATAGCACACAGTATGTCTCTTACTAGCTCAGAATTGATCCGGCTGCTTCTGTCTGCAACACTAGTGACCCAGTGCCACTGGCAGCCATGTCCAAACCATTACACTGCCTCCACTGTGTTTTACAGATGATGTGCTTTCCATCATTCTAGTAGAGGTCGATCATGGTTTCATTTGTCCAAAGAAGCACGGTAGCTGAAACTCCTAAACCCTTCATCCGATTTTAATGTGGATACCTTCAAATGAAAGCTGAAAGTCTGGAATTATTTAACTAACTTTAATATGTTTCAGTAAATAAGTTAAAAAAAAAAAAAAGCAAACTTTGTGTCATTGTCCAGATATTTATGGACCTAACTGTAGGGTAAAATTACAAGATGTTTTAATGTGAACTTTGTGGGTTATAGTGAGAAATGTTTGCTGCCTCTCTACAATTTCTATTAAACACTTTGAAGCTATGGAAGTCTGGGGAGACCTTTTTACAAAATCATTTAACAGGTCCTCCCTTTGGCTCGACATACATTTTTATATCTACTCTACACCATGTATAACTAATGGGCAATTTCTATTGGGAGTGTGTATTGTATTGTATTATATATTTTTTTTTATGCAAAGTAGATTTTTTTTTATTACAAAAGTTTATTGTAGTTTTTTATTAGGTCCCCCAGTGGTCTCCTCACACATTCACACATGACCCGACTCCTCTCCGCAGACACAGCTGTTACCGGCAGGTGTCATGCCTGTGGAGCAAAGCCAGATAGGCTGAGGTCGTCCCTGTTGCTAGGAGACCCAAGCCTACTGTGCCTGCATTCTCCCGCATACATGTGTTGAATTCTTCCCCTCAGTGGTCAGCTGTCTGCATCTCACCTCACTAAGTACATTCACTGAGCCACACACAGCATCACACGTGCAATATTTAATTTTCATTGTTAAGTATAAATGTAATGCATGCGTTTTTTCCATACTATTTCCTATTTTCTGGAGTGTTAGGAGCTATTGTGTGGCTCTTACATGATTTTTCTCAAAACATCCTCAGGGCAGCATGCTAGTGAAACCTTATGGCTCCATCCCTAGGTAGGAACACATGACCACCAGAAATTAATAAAGCTTTGGCTCCTCCCCCCAGCCTCCAGTTGCTTGTGTTCCTACCTTGGGCAGGAGCCAATCCACCAGCTCCTGAACTGACGGGTTTAGGGTTGGTTACCTAAATCCAGGCATAGTGGACAAGGCAGAGGAGGTAGGAGATGCCCAATGTGTAAAATTAAGTTGGCTGATTCCTATAAGAAGCCTCTTTGTCAAACCTGTACTGAAAGAGTCGTGAGTAAAGAACATCAGCCCAGTATGACAGATATGGTTCTGAAGGATCATATTTCTTCCTCCTTTTAGAACCTAAACACCTCATGGGATTCAGCTTATCATAGTGAAATGGCTTTGATACCCCCTTCTATTTTAGAGGGCAAGACTCTAAACATTCGGAGGCTATTATTTCCGAGGGGGTTGAGGGCCCGTCCCTGAGAAATAGGGATAGGGGCCAGGATCGGTGTCATCCACACCAAGTAGATTTCTTTTTTTCCTGGATGATTTAGCCTCTTACATATGATTCATCTCTCCATGGGGATCGAGGGAAGGAGTGTTACCCTTAAATCTAAACATGACGGGTTTTACCCGGACTTTGTCTCGGACACCCCTATGTCCTTTCCCATTTTTAGATCAGGGGCTCTTAAGAGACATTATCGGTTTTCCAAAGAGGATTCTCTCTTTTGGGATAGGTGTCCTAAATTGGAAGCACCCTTTGCAAAGGATTCTAATGGGGTAGATTTAAAATTTTGGCATCCTTAAGGACTCATTAGACAGGAGGATGGATTCCCTATTGAAGAGGGCCTTGTAGACAGAATCTTGTTCTCTGAAACTAATTTTAGCTTCTACCTGTGTAGCTAGGAATTTGAATTATTGGCTCCAGCAACCTAAAGATTGTTTATTGAAGCAGACTAGTATTGAAGAAATTATGAAGGCTTTACCTATTCTTTTTTTCAACAGCTTCTTTTCTGTCTGATGCTACAGCTGAATTAGTAAGGTCCAAACCATAGCATTGACCAATTCGGTTTGCAGAACATAGTGGCTACGAACTCCAAACCTGGTCAGGGGACACGAGCTCGAAGATTCTCCTCTTTGCCATGCCCTTTAGCCGGGAAGTTCCTTTATGGTCCAGAGCTAGAGAAGGTATTAGATAGATCAGCTGACAAGAACAAATGCTTTCCCACTAGAATTAAGGACTTTAAGAGTAAGAGATTTTCTTATCAATCCTCGTATAAACATTCCTTTTTTAACTCAGAGGAGCCAGAGAATCCACCCTGTTTGGTACCCAGCAGTCCGGCTCTAAAAATCAGTGAACCAGGTCCCTTGGGGCTCGGCTAAAATCCTTTCATTTGGTGGGAAGCTCATTCATTCAAGCCCCTCCCACAAGTTTTTGTTACTCCTCTTCAAAGGGGCAGGGAGGAAAGACTGGCCATCAGGCACAGTCTAGATGGGTGATTGTCTCAGTTCTCCCGCCAGCAGTGGGGAGGGTGTTCTCTTTGAGTTTGTTTCTGGTAAAGAAGGCTTCCAGGGGGTTTTGGACTTATTCTCAACTTAAAAAAACTGAATCTCTCGGTAGGCTACAGGCGTTTCCACATGAAATCCATCTTTTCTGTCAGGAAACTGCTTTCTTTATGGTTTCAGTAGACCTGCAGAATGGCTACAGGCAGGTCCCATTGAGCCATTATTCTCAAACTCTCCTAAGGTTTGCAATAAATATCGCAGACCAAACGCTCCACTTCCAATTTGTCTGTCTTCCCTTTGGTCTGACATCAGCTCCCAGGATTTTTGCCAAGGCTCTAGCCACACCTCTGGCATATTTAAGGCAAAGAGACATTGGGATCATAGCTTACTTGGATGATCTTCTACTTTTTGCCCCAAGCGGGGAGAAATTACTCCAGAATCTATGTGGATTATGAAAAATCCAGTCTAGTTCCGTCTCTGGTCATGACAGGTAAAGAACTTGCTGGAGTGGTGGCTGTGCGAAGACAGATTTGTCAACGGTCTACCTTGGAGAGCTCCCAAGGAGGAAATTGTAACAGCACCTCCTCATGGGGCTGGGAGGGGGGCCCATTGCGGGCCCTTGACTGCACAGGGAAGATGGTCCAAGAAGCTGAGTCAGTCATCGTCAAACCTAGGAGAGTTGATAGTGGTAATGAAAGCCTTGTTCGCCTTCTCACCCCATCTCAAGGGTCGACACATTCAAATCAGAACAGACAATGCAATGACATACTTGAATCGATGGGTGGACAAAATCTCCCCGACTACAGAGTTGCAACAGAATTTCTGCTTTGGGCAGAACAGAACCTGTTATCTCTATTGGCTGTTCATCTGAAGGGATGCCTAAATCACATGGCGGACTTCCTAAGTCGCTCTTCCCACTGTTGGAGGCGAAATAGTTTGCCCTGAGGGGAACTCCGGATGTGGATCTTTTTGCATCAGAAACCACAAACTGAAAGTTTTTTTCACTATATCCATCTGACTTGGCTCTGGGAATAGGCTCCTTCGCACACGAGTGGCCCTTCTGTCTGGTCTACACATTACAACAAGTTTTCCAGTCAGCCAGCTCCAGTTCTGCTTCTGGCCCCTTGGTGGCCGAAAAGACCTTAGTTCTCAACACTGAAAACATTGTCCATACAGGAACCCATGGGAGCTTACAGGGAGACCGGACCCGCAATCCCAGGGACCAGTGCTTTGTCAAGAACCCCAGAGGTGGCTTTTGACTCTGTGGACCATGAAGTCGCCATGCTCCTAAGAAGTGGTTTTTCAGACAATGTTATCAAGACCCTACTCTCCAGTAGGAAGGAGGTGAGGAGGGAGGACGATTTATTTGAAAGTCTGGAATACCTTTGAAACATGGAAAACTCAGAGTGTAGACCTGCTTCCATCCTTCCAGTTACACTTCATTCTCTCCAGAAGGGATTTAATTTGGGCCTCAGTGTCGGTACTCTGAAGGTCCAGCTGGCAGCTCTTTCAGTATTTGTGTATAAAAAATTATCATCGTTTTCGTTGGTCAGGTGTTTTCTTCTGGCAGTTAGGCGTTCTAGGCCAGTCCACGTGAAGCTAGCACCTCAATGGGATCTAGCTAACGTCCTGATGCCAATGATGGCTCCTGCTTTTGAACCAGTATTGGATTCGCCTATTAAATTGCTCAAATGGAGGAAGGTCCTATTTTTAGTATCAATGACTTCTGCCCGCAGAATCGGTGATATACAATCAGATTTGTCAGATTTGTCAGGATTGTGTGGTGTGGTAGATCCCTGCTACCTACCGAAGGTATCTTATGATTTTCATCGGACACAGAAAATTGTTCTTCTGTCAGCAGATAGTAAAGATTCTTCTGTGGATAAACCACTGGATGTCAAAAAGTTTTTTTTTAATCATGACTCAAATGTTAATTGAGGGGGTTTAACGGCTGGGTTATAAGATCTACTTTTATTTCAATGATTGTATAGTATGTTGCTTTTTAAACTTTTTATTTTTTTGCAGGGGGTACCAACCAAAGCTTCAGCATACATAGAAAACTCACTTAAGCCACTTTATCAGCTTCAAAGTGAATTTGGAAATGTATTGAAACAAGCTACTATAAAGCAGTGGCTGAAAGCAGCTCTCTCTGATTGTATAAATAGGTGAGTAATATGTGTTATCCCCGATATATAACAAATCTAACCCAATTAATTATTACAACCATCAAACCAGCAGATACATGGCGGTGACCACTAAGGGTTTGTGCATGTACTGCACTGGATGCTATTTCCATATTTCGGTATGGGGGAGGGGAGCAGGAGACCCCAGCCATAATACATTGATCTACATCTACACAAGTGAATTCATAAGTTTTTTGTTTTTTTTTTTTTAAGCATTTTAATCATTCTCGCCAACCTCTTGGCTTGAAAAAGACAGGTGAGAGCTACCTTTTGACAAGTGAGAATGCATAAATATTGTTTATAGAATGTGGTGCGCAAAAACAAGCAAAACCTTAAAAGCTGGACGAACTATAATGTTCTCCTTTCTCTCGTAGTAAGACAAAATTATCATCAAATCTTTCCTAAGCATATGACAGTTAGCCCTCGTTCACACCTGTCCGGTGCTGCATGCGTTTCTGCATTCGCGACAGGCGCTGAGGTACTGCAAAAATAATCCAGAAATTATACCTCTATGGCCCCTTTCACACCTCTTCAGTAGCAGAGAGGAGAAAAACACGGCCGCAAAAAGTCCTGCCTGCTGTGCCCTGGCCGCAAACGCATCCAATTAAAAGGGGATTATTTTAGAATGCAGACGCAAGCGCAAACATGAACGAAAACCAAAAGGGCAAAACGGAATCCCTGCCGCAAACTCGACCGAACAGGTGTGAACGTAGACTTATACTTAAATGGACCAACACCCTTACAAGAAACAGTGCTCATATGCATGCAAGGATGAAGAACTACTTGCTGTATATTTAGTACATTAGCTTGTTTTTTTTTTTTTTTTTTTTAGATCAAGGATAGTGCTTTGTACTCCTTACAGTAGTGTTTATGGTGTCCCATTTATTCCTAGGTACTATGAAATTGTTTCTGATGTTTTAAGTTCTGTGAAAAAAATGGAGGAAAGTCTGAAGAGACTTAAACAAGCACGTAAAGGTGCAGCATCCAGTAATAGCACCAATGGCGGCATTAGTGATGACAACAAAATCAGACTTCAGCTAATACTTGATGTTGAATATTTTGTAAACCAGGTAAATTACATTTGCTCTATTTCTGTTATGGCTGTTCATTTTCTTTTCCTTTACCTAAAATCCTGTAAACCAGGTTTCCAGTTAAACTGATATAAAATAGACCAGTATCTCTAAACCATCTAATTCAATTAAATCTGTGAATAATAAGCATAATACGTTATACTTTATATACTATAATACTATGGGTGTCAGAAAAAAAAAACAATTCTGTCAAGTATCTTTCTCTTTAGTATCGACTCTGACTTCAGTAAAATAAAAGTTAAAAAAACACTCACCTGACCCCCTCGTTCGATCCAGCCGGCTCTCCTCTCCGGTGGGCCTCCGATTCCCCAAGGCCCCCCCCGGAGGCCCTCCCCCCCCCCCCCCCTCCTGTACTGCCCTGATTTTTGGCCCTGTGATCATTTTATCATACACTTTCTTGGTTCTGTTACTGGTGTAAACCTAAACTCACCCACCTAACTCATGTAGCACATGAAACACATCAAGGATAAAAATGTTTAGTCGCATGAAATCAGTAAAACAAACATGAAAAGGGGACTGTGATTTATCATCTCATATCAAGGCTCTGCAAATTTTTCAATGACCTTTTAAAAGATAAATGAGTGTAACATGGTTATAATGTGTGTGTATATGTTTGTTTTATTCTTACATCCTAATATGGATGTTTTTTCCCTCAGGTCCAGGAGTTTGGTTTATGCACAGAAGACCTAAGCTTTTCTGCTCTTACAGAGTTAGTCCAAGCGGCCAAGGAGCTAATAGGAATGGACTGAATGGGGAAAGGGGATATAAAGATATATTTGTCTGTATGCCTTTTTTGTTGGCATATTTTGTATAATAAAATGCAGATGGGATGAAACATGGAGCTATTTATAGCATTTGCTTTATATTTAAAAAAAAATAATTGTCATTGTTGTACAAAATAAGAGTATATGAATTAATAATGGCTTGTTTACCGAAATCACAATTTTCAGCGAGCATGGTTCTCATTCTAAGCCTAAGACAGGTTGTCTTCAAGTCTGACTAATAGAAGATTACAAAGGTGGCACTGATAAAGAAGACACAGATGCAAATGCACTTACCGAAGACAAAGTTAAAAATAATAAATGTCAGACAATGACTAACTGACCTATAGTTTGGCTATAAGGTGTAGGTTTATAATTAAAGATATTGAACATACTATATGAGCGAAGTAACTCAAAGCGAGAATGATACATGGTCAGCATATGTCCATGACATACGGAAGGCCTGTGTTTGGGGTGCCAGTAGTGCAGCACTGTCAAATGTAATTAAAAGACAAACCATGTGGGGCCCACATTGTTATAGTACATTGTATTATGTCATATAATTGTGAAAAAAAGACGCTTCTTTAAAACGGGAACAGTTGTCTCTATATATTCTAAGTATACAGCACGTCCTGTTCCAGAATATTCCTTACCCATGGGTAATACATCCACAAGATAGCGCTGGACTGCAGAAAAACAGCTTGTGGCCTCTCCCGGCCCTATATAAGTCAGGGACCTCCCACAAATTCCCAGTTTATTTCTGCAGTCTGCGCTGAGAAGATAGAAGACAGCTCTCTCATGGCGCAGGTGAGCGGGGCTTATTGCTTGCGGCCCTGCAGGACTATTCCCATCCGTTCCATCCCATTGACTGCCTCCCAGCCTCTGCTACTAAGGTTCAGGTGAAGGTAGGCGATAGAAGCACTTTGTGCTGAGGAGCTAGGCTCCTACCGCAGTCCCTGCTCTAACAGGGTAGGCGGTTTAGGCTAATGGTGAGCCTTTTTGGGATGCCCCTACTGCCCCATGGGTTTGGCCAGGTTATCCTGTGTGGTAAACCCTATTCCCATTCCCCCTCCACCTCCTATCTTCATATTGGCCCCGGGTGCCATTTCCGCCGGGGGTATTCCGTTGTTATGCTCCCTCACTCTCCCTTCGGGAGATCTCGGGGGGGGGGGGGGGGGTTGTCTGGTGTTTTGTGACTTTAGACATATGTGTGCCTGTTACTTTATTAAAACACGTTGTCGCGCGTTTGTACTGCGCTCCGCAGCTGGCAGCCCCATTCACCTCAGAGCTGCCGGGACGTTACTGGCCGGCCAGATCACGTGGGCGCGCTTCGCGCTCTTCGGGGAGGGGCGGGCTCTGTGGATGATGCAATTTGCCATCATATCTCTGCATCTGACCCCCTACGAGGAGCATATCAGTGGGGAGTCTCAGCCTGATTTGGCTGCATGGGTAGCCAGCATTGAGAAACATATTGCTGGGTCTGCATCATGTAAGGCTTCTGCTAAGAAGCGGCATTTGTTTCCCACCGTCTCCCTCTTTCCTGTGGAAACTGGGGAATTTTTTTGACACTACTGGTTATTCCCCCCTGGAGGAGGGGGAATTGTTCTCTGATTCAGAATCATCTGAGGAGCAACCCAGGGTTTATGGTGGTACAGGGTCTCCCTTTGGGGAAGATCTATGATCCTCAGATGACACTGACAGGCTCTTGGCTCATATTTTTGAAGTGCTCTGTATCTCCCCTCCTGCCGTGGCTCCGCAGCAGCAGGGTGAGCTCTTTCATACGGTTAGACCACGCTTGGATTCCCTGAGCAGTCGCACTTTAATAATCTGGTGCTCAAAGAATGGGAGCGGCCTAGCAAGCTGCCAGGGGTGCCCAAAAGTTGGAACAAAAGGTATCCTTTTCCTACTGATGTGATTAAGCGTTGGTCATGCCCTCTTGAGGTGAATGCGCCCGTTCTGGGGCTGTCCATTACATCTGTCATGCATTCCCCTGACACTACTACCCTGAGGAATGGTGAGGACTGACATATGGACCAACTGGCTTGCCATGCCTTTTCCTGTGTGGGGACCGCGCTACGCCCGGTTTGTGCCTCTGCCATTTCAGCTATTGCTATGAAGGGTTTGCTTAAGAGCCTCTTAGAAGGGGCCTCTGATGACGCGGGAGGAGAAGAGTATAGATCTCTCCTGCTTTGCTATAAATTTGTTGCAGATGTCCTGTCTGCTATGGATGATGCCATTAGAATGTGTGGTAGAACTTCTGCCCTGTTGGTAGCTATACGCCGCTCTGTCTGGCTACGTCAGTTGGTAGCTGATAATGCTGCTAAGAAGGCTCTCACTTGTTTCCCTTTCAAGGGCCTGCGCCTCTTTGGTGAACGCTTGGATTTGTTTGCCAAGGGCGGTAGGTTACCTCAACGTAGGAGGCTGTCTCGGTCCTTTCGGGGGATGGGTGCCCTTCTCCCATCCTTCCGTGGTTCCAGACCTGGTCGAGGAGGCTCCTTTACTGGGGCCCGCGGAGATCACTGGGGAAGGGGCAGAGGACGTGGCTGTCCTGGCCTCTCCTGGGGTCCCAAGCCAAAATCCTCACCCAAGCCCCCTCAGGCATGAAGGGGCGCCCTCACCCATCGGGGTGGGGGGGCGGCTTCAGCTCTTTGCTCACATCTGGAGGCTTCATGTCTCAGACCGGTGGATTCAGGAGGTAGTGTCCTCTGGTTACAAGATAGTTTGCAGCCTGGCCGCCCCCAAGATTCATCACATCCCGGATGGCTCAGAACCCCCTGTCAGCTCAGGGTCTGTGCCTTGCTGTCCAAAACCTTGTGGAGTTGGGGGTTATCTGCCAGGTGCCTTTGAGGGAAAGGGGCAGAGGCTACTATTCCAACCTTTTCACCGTTCCCAAAAAAGACGGGTCCATCAGTCCTATCCTGGATTTAAAGTGCCTCAACAAATTTGTCAGATTCAACTGCGCTCTGCTGTCAATTCACTACATCCAGGAGACTTCTTGACCTCTGTAGACCCCAAGGACGCTTACCTTCATGTACCAGTCTTTCCAGGTCATCAGAGATTCCTCAGGTTCGCTCTGGAGGATCAGCACTATCAATTTGTGGCTCTGCCTTTCGGTATCACCTCAGCCCCCAGGGTATTCACCAAGGTACTGGCGGGCGTACTGGCTCTGCTGAGATTTCAGGGCATTCGCATCCTTTCTTACTTAGACAACATTCTCATCATGTCTCAATCTCTCCAGCAAGCCAAGTTGGATACTCAGCGGTCAATCCCCCCAAGTCTTTCCTGTCACCGTCAATGGTGAGGTCCTTTCTGGGCATGACTCTGGATACGTCTCAGGTCAATATTTTTCTGCCTCAGCAGAAGGTGGAGAGTCTTCAGGCCCAAGCCAGGTTCCTTATGTCTTGCCCTCATCCCATCCGGCAGGGGATGCAGCTGGTGGGCCTGATGGTGTCTTGCTTTGAGGCGGTTCCATACGCTCAGTTTCACATGAGACCTCTTCAACTTCACCTCTTATCAGTTTGGGATCGGGACCCTCGATCCCTGGATCAGGTGCTGGTTCTGTCCCCCTGGCCAGACGGTCTCTCTTGTGGTGGCTGGACTCAAGAAACCTGTTGGTGGGCACATACTTTCTGGCACCGTGCTGGGAGACATTCACCACAGATGCCAGTCTGACAGGTTGGGGGGGCTTCTGGAAATCCCTGAAATTTCAGGGTCAGTGGGGCCCTCAGGAGGCCCACACCCCTATCAACATTCTGGAATTGAGGGCGATAAGGTTGGTTCTCGCCCAATTGACTCCACACCTTCAGGGACGGGCGGTTCAGGTCTGCTCGGACAACCAGACGGCGATTGCCTACTTCAATCATCAGGGAGGGACCCGGAGCAAGAGGGCCCTCAAGGAAGTGTCCCTGATACTGTCTTGGGCGGAGGAGAATGTTCCCTGCATCTCAGGTGTGTACATGCCGGGGGTGGAGAATCTGAAGGCAGACTCCTTCAGCAGGGGGACCTCTCGTTTGGGAGAATGGTCCCTCAGCAGCAGGGTGTTTTGCTCCCTGTGCCACCGCTGGGGTCAGCCAGATGTGGATCTGTTTGCGTCCCGTCACAATCACAAGCTTCCAGTCTTTGTCTCTCTGTCCCAGGACCCTCTGGCCTTGGCCATGGATGCACTAGCAATGTCTTGGAAGAGCTTTCAGCTTCTCTGTGTTCCCTCCTTTTCCTCTGTTGGGCAAGGTGCTACGCAAGATTGCTCAGGAAGGTGTGCCAACCATTCTGGTGGCTCCCCGTTGGCCAAGAAGGGTGTGGTTCGCAGACGTCGTGCAGTTGGCAGTAGATCAGTATGTTCTGCCCAAGGATCCAGACCTGCTCACTCAGGGGCAGCTACGCCATACCAATTTACAAACGCTGGCTTTGATGGCCTGGCTGCCGAAACCTCCATCTTGATGGAGAAGGGGCTGCCTGCCCCTGTTGTTAATACCATGATTCAGGCTAGGAAGAAGTCCTCATCATCCATCTACTATAGGGTCTGGCATGCTTACATTGACTGGTGTGTGTCTAAGTCGCTTCCCTGTAGGGTGTTTTCTGTCCCTAGGATTCTGGAATTCCTGCAACATGGTTTGGATTTGGGTCTTCAGCTTAGTATCCTCAAAGGTCATGTTTCTGCTCTGGTCATTTTCTTCTAAAGATTCTTTGCTCACCATCGTATGGTCAAGACTTTCTTCCAAGGGGTTACTCACGTGTGTCCTCCACGTAAGCTTATGTTACTATGGGACTTGAACTTGGTCTTGTCTGCCTTGCAGGAGTCTCCCTTTGAGCCTCTGCATGAGGCCCCTTTGTCCATTTTGACTCTTAAAGTAGTCTTTTTGGTGGCTATCACTTCTGTTAGGCGTGTTTCTGAGTTGGCGGCGCTTTCTATCAAACCCCCTTACTTTGAGAGACACCAGGACAAGGTGGTGTTTCGTTTTAAGCCAGATTTTCTGCCTAAGGTTGTGTCTGCCTTTCATCTCAATCAGGACATTGTTTTGCTTTCTCTGTGTCCTAATCCTAGTAACCCTAAGGAAAGGAGTTTACACTATCTGGATGTGGTTAGGACTCTGGAGTTCTATTTGGTGGCTACTGAATCTTTCAGGAAGACTGATGCTCTATTTGTGCTTCCATCTGGGCCTAGGAAGGGTCTGGCTCCAGCTAAGTCCACTATCAGCAAGTGGATTCGCCAGGCTGTGATTCAGGCCTATTCTGCTAAGGGGAAGGAGCCTCCCTTCCGCCTTACTGCTCATTCTACTCTTGCTATTGGTGTCTCTTGGGCCTTTCAGCACCAAGCTTCTGTTGAACAAGTTTGCAAGGCCTAAGTTTTACAAGGTTGATGTTAAGGCCTCAGCTGATGCTGCTTTTGGTCGCAAAGTTCTGCAGGCGGCAGTGGTTTAAACTGCCCGCTGTTACTTTTTGGGGATCCCACCCTACCTTACGGACACTGCTATTGGATGTCCCATGGGTAAGGAATATTATGGAACAGGACGTGCTGTATACTTAGAATAATACAATTCTGTGATTACTCACCTGTAGAATTGGTATTATACGTATACAGCACGTCCTGTTCCATCCCACCCTTGTTATCATTATTCTTAGTTACCTCTGTATGGTGATTGTTCATTATTGAATTCTGGTTTTGTTCTCCCGGCCTTTTGTTAACTGCTTGTCAATACTGGGGATTTGTGGGAGGTCCCTGTTTTATACAGGGCCGGGAGAGGCCACAAGCTGTTTTTCTGCAGTACAGCGCCATCTTGTGGATGTATTACCCATGGGTAAGGAATATTCTGGAACAGGACATGCTGTATACGTATAATACCAATTCTACAGGTGAGTAATCACAGAATTTTATTTTTTAAATGCATATTTTGTAAATATTCTTGTAGATTGTTTAGATTTGGAGTTGTGTCTATGCACATTTACAATGTTTTGATGGTACATAGTTCTATAATCAAAACCTTTAATGCATAACTAAATACAGACTGGTAACTGTGCCAGGGAGCATCCTAACCTACAACATCTTACTTCCTATAAGCCGCCTAATGAGAAGCATACTCATGTTTTGCTTCTCAATCTGTGCAGTGTGCAGCAATTTTTTTTTTTTGGGGGGGGGGGGGGGTCCACAGAAGTTCAAACTAAGAACAGAGTAAATATCTCTCTACCGCAAAGCTTATTGGGGGGTTAACAATCACACTTCAAGGCTGAGATTATAACATTGCAGGGATAAATCATGGTAGATATGTCCACTCTTTAAGCAAGGCTACTGAAGCTTTTGTATTGTAGAAACGGATAATGTGGCAGGGGTGGGTATTGCCCCCACAGCCATGATGCTGAGCTTTTAGCATTTTAGGGCATATGGGCTGGGTTTTATTGGGCTTGGGAGTATAGTAGCTGCTGGTACTGGGGGTAATGAGGGAGGACTTTGAAGACCGGTATTGGATGGGAGTGTTAAAAGCAGCAGCCCAACCAACCTAAAAGCAGTGTGGGCCACAAGGAATTCTCCCCGATCTCCCTATGGCCAGTCTGCCCCTGCTTATAGTGTTTTCTCCATAGCTGTGTAATCTTTTCTATGACTTCTCTTGCATAGCTGTAATAAGCTGTAGACATGTCCATGTGGTGCACCAGGGCTTTAACATTAAATGTTTGACCTTCTTCCAGTAATTTCTCAGCACTGTACCAGTCCTGATCAGAAATGGTTATGGCCTTTTTACATTTTTCCCAGCCATGGGCTTTAACTACTCGCCCTACCTTTTTATGAAGTATGTCTGAAACCCTGGGCATCGCCTAATTGACTCACCTCTTTCACAAATCCACAGCATACCTCTAGCTAGGTTCATGCAATTCAGAAAGACTTGGCACAGGCCGCTTTGATTTCAGAGGAAGCTCAAAGGAAGACAGAATAGAACAAGCGTTGCTCATTGGCTGAGTGGTCCACACGTGTGCTATGGGAACGAGGAGAAGGAGAGTTTAGAGGGGGAGCCCTGGGGATACACACTGCAGATCGGGATGCCCACCTGAGAGGAACAAACCTCATAAAAGGTCAGTTTGGTGGTGAACTATTTTAAATCTGCACATAAGATGTAATTTAAAAGATTGTAGTAAATGTTTTGTGTGGCACGAGTACAAGTCTTCCAATTATAGAACAACCTAAAATCCTGAGTTTTTTTACATACAATTGTTTTTGTAAAATGTAAATGACCATGTTGGCTTCATTAAAACATAACTCAGCACTGTATGTAAGGCTTTAATGTTGTTTTTGTGTAGGTTACAGATTAATTTGTATTTAGTGGGTTTACGATTGTTCCGAATAGTAACATTGTATTGACTGTCTTTTCAAAGATGGCAAAAAAGAAGGGTTTGTCAAACTTTACTTCCAGAGGTTCCTCCGTTTTTCCTGCTTCATGTCCTGCTTCATTTTCACCACTCGCTTCTAGGTCAAAATGAACTGTGTTTATTACCTGTCAAAACATAGTGACAAACACAGATGAGCCTTTGTGTTGATGTGTAAGACGCGTAATGTAAGTGATTTTCATAAATGTATGGGTATGAAGAATTGAATTTGCTTCTAATAACTGTAAGTGGGTGAATAGTATCCAGAGGGAACACTACATATTTTCCACAAGAGCAAAATGCTCTGCCAGGGTGAGTTTTTAGCCAAGGAGGAGTGTGGAATTTCCAGTTAATGCAAATTAACTATATGTGGTGTTAAAATGTGCAACATCCACTGTTTGAATGAACTCATTTTTAGTTTGCTTGATGCCATGAAAAGGTTATGTTCAAGATGTGCTGTCCAGATATTGCTGAACACCATTCAGATTCAAAAACCTACTCTCCATGTTTTGAACCATTGCCCATGATTGTCTTCAGTTGTTCTTCAGGCTTAATGTGTGGTTGTGCCATATATATATATATATATATATATATATATATATATATATATATATATGATTCATTTACCCATCCATGATTTTGTATTTTGCTGACTGATTAGAGACATGATTAGTCCTATGTATTTAGTCATGTCATAATCCATCAAACTTTTCTTTTGCCATTTGAACTATGCACAACTATGTACAAACTATGTAAACACCATGTAACCCTCTGGCATGCCATAGCCTTTGAATTAATTAATGTTACTATTTACTAACTGAAAACATTTGATACAACAAAATTCCAATTGCCAATTTGGTTGCATGTGGTCAGCCCGGCTTAAATATATCCATTTAAGGTATTTTATTCAAACAATCCATTTATTCCTAAGGAATGTATTCGAGTTATTCACTTAGGTAAAGTATTTCCCCAATGGCCTAATATAAAAACATATGCGATATTTAGAGACTGGTCTCCAAAGAAAAATGGAGTCAGCCATAACCACTGACCCATACAACAACATAATTTAGATGGGAAACTGGTCTCTGCCAAAATGGAGACTGGGCAACCTTATTAATAAAAATCTACTCCATTATATACTAGATATGAATTCAACATTATTATATATGCATACAGTTGGGGTATCTATAGACTGGCCTCCAACAAAATGGAGTCAGTCATAACCACTGAAGAATACAACAACATAGAAGTCGACATAGGAAACTGGTCTCCACCAAAATGGAGATCATGACCTGTCAAACTCGGTAACAAAAATCTACTATATCATATACTAGATGTTAATTCAAAATCCCACATATGCATCCTTAATATGTGTGCAAGATTATATTCTTGCTCAACCAATCAGTAGGGCACACCATTAATCCCCAGGAAGTAATGGGGATTAACCAAATTTTGCACATGCTTTTTCTTCCTAGAAAAATGATCTAACTAAACCATTTCTATTTGGCAATTTTACCTTTATAGTTAAAGGTTGTTACTCTGCAGATCACAAATCAAGGGTGCCCTCAGGCATTCAACACCCCACTTACCTTCCACCCACTCCTGCGACACACATTTGGATATTTATGGCCATTGTATGCTTATGTACATATATGAACTTATATGATTCTTCTGATTAGCCATTACAGTATTTCTTTTTTTATTATATTCAGTCCAGGTCGTCCCAAGTGATGACATGTGGGTATTCCACCCCCAGGGGGCACACGACTGCAGCTAGGCGGGGCCTCCTAGCCTGTCGGCAGCTGCGGACCCTATTACCGTGTACCCATGAGACTCACTTTTGCCTCCCAGCCGCGGCTGACTCGGGATGGTGACGGTAGGGAGAACGCCGGGGTCAGGCGTTTTTGGCAGAGCTAGACTCTGGGCCGCAGACCTTGATTAATGGGTAGCCGGCCATAGGATGATGGTGAGCCTACTGGGGGGGGGGACCACATACTGACTAGAAGTCTCATATCCCTCCCTGTCCCACAAGCTTTATTTTGCTGTTGTGTGTGTTTGTGCGACTTTCCTTTTTGCGTTAGGCGTTGCACTTATACTTACCTCCCTCGCTTCCTCGAGTCTGGCTCCAGCTTTCCTCTCCCCTCCATCTTGATAGGCACATGCGCTGTGAGGGGGGGGACGCCGCTCGCGCGGTTTTTGGTCTGACAGGCGCCGGAGGTGGCGGACGCGTAGTTCGTTGATCTGTCTTCCTGGTGGGCGGGCGCATTTCGCGCTGCTGGGGGGGCGGCGGGGCCGCACGGTGACGCTTTTCACGTCATCACTGTGCGGCCCGCCCCTCGAGGATCGCGCCAAAGCTGCTGCGTGGTGGGGACGGCTCCTCTGCGCCATCTTGTGCTGCCGTCTTGCCTGGGACCCCTCCGTTGCTGCATCTGCTACTGTCGGTGTCGTGAGTCCCTCTTATTATGGATTTTTTTTATGATGTGCTTGTGGGATACAGATGGTCCTCTTTTTTTGTCTCTGTTTAGGTGGGCCCAGTGATTGAGGGTTGTGGTTCCTCCCGGTCCCCCCCTCTCCCTTATATTAAGAGGGATCGTATAAGAGGGATCATTTAGGTTTGGGCCGTCAGTGCCTTGTAACCTGCATTGCAAATTTTTTTCTAATCACCATAATGGAGGCATCTGTGGAAAGTGAGCTAGGGGCCCCATCTGGACGGGTGAAGCTCTGCCCCTTGTGCAGTGCATGCCCTCTGGGCGGATTCAGCGCTGTTTGTACCACTTGCGCCAGGAGCGTCTTCTTGGTCCATGACCGGGCGGGCATACCTGCCCCTAGCCCTTCATTGCCTGCAGCCTCTCCAGAACCCCCGCTGCTGCACTCAGCCCCCAGTGAGGGGGAAGCCAGCAGGGGGTCCCATGTTGATTTGGCATGTAGGGTGGCCAGTCTCGAGAGACAGATCTCGCGAACGGCGCCTAAGAAGGCCTCGAGTAAGAGACGGCACATCGAGCCCGTTTACTCGGATAATGATGATAATCTTTTTGATGGTTTGGGCTCTGTGGAGGAAGGTGAGTTGCCAGAGGATTCACGGTCCACTGCGGATTATTCTGCTGGCGAGGACAGTTTGTCTGGTTCCTCCTTGGATGAGGATGCATGGCTCCCTGATGATACGGAGAAATTGCTTGCCTCAGTGTTTGAGACTTTACACATTGTCCCTCCTAGAGCGGCTAAGAGGAAGCAGGGTAATTTGTTTAGGCCTGAAAGACAGAGGCTAGTCTTTCCAGAGCAGGCACATTTTTCTAATATGATTTTCAAGGAATGGGAAAGGCCTAACAAACTACCGTCGGTGCCTAAGGGCCTGGATAGGCGGTATCCCTTCCCTGAGGAGCTGGTCCGGCTATGGTCTCGTCCTCCCGAAGTGGATGCCCCTGTGTCAGAGTTGTCCAACACTACTGTTATGCCTTCACCTGATACCGATTCCTTACGTGATCCAGCTGACAAGCGCATGGATCAGCTGGTCTGTCATGCCTTCACCTTTGCTGGTGCCTTGTTTCATCCTGTGTGTGCGCGGCTATTGTCTCCCTGGCCATCAGGAAGAAGGTGAGACGGCTTGTGGATAGCGCTAACACTAGCAAGCGGGCGGAGGAGTATAAAGACCTCAAGGCTTGCATGGACTTTATTGCCTTTGTTGTCTCTGCCATGGACGATGGTGGATTTCGGCCCTGGTTGCACTTCGCCGCTCGCTCTGGTTGCGGCAATGGTCGGCTGATGCCGCGGGCAAAAAGTCGCTTACTAGAATCCCCTTCGTGGGGCACAGGTAGTTTGGGGAGCGTCTGGATCTCCTGGTCAAGGATGGTAGACTCCTTCAGAGACGGAGGCCTGCTCGGCCCTTTCGGGGCTCATCTGCCTATCTCTCCTTTCCAGGAGGAAGCGGCTCTTCATTTTCAGGTGGCCGCAGAGATACCTGGGGTAGAGGTAGGTCCCGTGGCCGACCCAATCCCGCTTGGGGAGCCAAGTCCAAGCCCCCTGCCAAGTCCCCTCAGGCATGAGGAGGCGCCCTGGGGGGACGGCTTCTGCTATTTGCTCATATCTGGAGACGGCGCGTCTCGGATCAGTGGATTCAGGAGGTGGTGTCCTCCGGTTACAAAATAGAGGTGGTAGTCAGGCCGCCCACAAAATGTCTTTAGTCTCGGATATCCCTAAACCCATTGAAGGCACAGGGCCCGAGAATGGCCGTGCAACACCTCCTGCGGTTAGGTGTGCTTTGGCCTGTACCTCGTCAGGAACGGGGTCAAGGTTTCTACTCCAATCTGTTCAGGGTTCCCAAGAAAGACGCTGAGGCCTATCCTGGACCTGAAGGGTCTCAACAGGTTTGTCAGAATCAGACATTTCCGCATGGAAACCTTACGGTCAGCGGTGAGCTCGCTTCGGCCCGGTGATTTCATGACCACGGTGGACATCATGCTTATCTGCACATCCCGATTTTCCAGGGAAATCAGAAATTCCTGAGGTTTGCTCTGGAGGATCAGCATTACCAGTTTGTGGCTCTGCCATTCGGGATATCCTTAGCCCCCCGTGTCTTCACCAAGGTACTGGTGGGCATCATGGCTATTTTGAGGAACCAGGGCATTCATGTGCTGCCCTATCTGGACGATTTACTGATTGCGGCTCAGTCTCTTCAGCAGGCCGAGAGCGATACTCGGATGGTGTTGTCCACTCTCGAGGACTTCGGCTGGGTAGTCAATTTCCCAAAGTCTTTTATCACTCCCTCAACAGTAAGGTCCTTCCTGGGCATGACAATAGACCTCTCAAGTCAAGGTCTTTGCAGCATAAGGTTTTGGGCTTCCAGACGCAGGTGCAGGCCTTGCTGTCTTGTCAGCGGCCATCGATCCGTCTGGGGATGAAACTGGTGGGCCTAATGGTGTCATGCTTCACGGCCGTGCCCTTCGCCCAATTTCACATGAGACCTCTTCAGTTGAACCTGTTGACCCGCTGGGACCGGATGCAGGAGTCGCTGGAACAGGAATTTTCTCTGTCCCCCCTGGCCAGGCAGTCCCTTTTGTGGTGGCTGGACTCCAGGATTCTATTGGTGGGCAAGTCCTTTCTGACTCCCCGGTGGTAGATAGTTACCACGGATGCCAGCCTGACCGGCTGGGGAGACGTTTGGCAGACGCAGAAGATCCAGGGTCAGTGGGGTCCGCAGGAGAATCGCTTACCCATAAATCTCCTGGAGCGGAGAGCGATCCGGTTGGTGCTTCTTCGCTTGACTCCACATTTAAGGGGTCGTGCGATCCAGGTTCGCTCAGACAATCAGTCACCAGGGCGGGACTCGGAGCAAGCGAGCCCTCAAGGAGGTGACCCAGATTCTGACTTGGGCAGTGGAGAATGTTCCCTGCATCTCGGCGGTTTACATCCCCGGGGTAGAAAACCAGGAGGCAAAAGCCCTGAGCAGGAACATCTCACGCCTGGGGGAATGGTTTCTCAGCATTACCAGTTTGTGGCTCTGCCATTCGGGATATCCTTAGCCCCCCGTGTCTTCACCAAGGTGCTGGCAGGCATCATGGCTATTTTGAGGAACCAGGGCATTCATGTGCTGCCCTATCTGGACGATTTACTGATTGCGGCTCAGTCTCTTCAGCAGGCCGAGAGCGATACTCGGACGGTGTTGTCCACTCTCGAGGAATTTCGCTGGGTAGTCAATTTCCCAAAGTCTTTTATCACTCCCTCAACAGTGAGGTCCTTCCTGGGCATGACGATAGACCTCTCAGGTCAAGGTCTTTGCAGCAGAAGGTTTTGGGCTTCCAGACGCAGGTGCAGGCCTTGCTGTCTTGTCAGCGGCCATCGATCCATCTGGGGATGAGACTGGTGGGCCTAATGGTGTCATGCTTCGAGGCCGTGCCCTTCGCCCAATTTCACATGAGACCTCTTCAGTTGAACCCGTTGACTGGCTGGGACCGGATGCAGGAGTTGCTGGAACCGGAATTTTCTCTGTCCCCCCTGGTCAGGCAGTCCCTTTTGTGGTGGCTGGACTCCAGGATCCTATTGGTGGGCAAGTCCTTTCTGACTCTCTGGTGGGAGATAGTTACCACGGATGCCAGTCTGACCGGCTGGGGAGGCGTTTGGCAGACGCAGAAGATCAAGGGTCAGTGGGGTCCGCAGGAGAATCGCTTACCCATAAATCTCCTGGAGCTGAGAGCGATCCGGTTGGTGCTTCTTCGCTTGACTCCACATTTAAGGGGTCGTGTGATCCAGGTTCGCTCGGACAATCAATCACCAGGGCAGGACTCGGAGCAAGCGAGCCCTTAAGGAGGTGACCCAGATTCTGACTTGGGCAGTGGAGAATGTTCCCTGCATCTCGCTGGTTTACATCCCCGGGGTAGAAAACCAGGAGGCAAATGTCCTGAGCAGGAACGTCTCACACCTGGGGGAATGGTTTCTCAGCAACAAGACCTTTCACGCTCTGTGTCTCCGCTGGGGTCAGCCGGACGTGGACCTGTTTGCGTTCAGACACAATTACAAGCTTCCATGGTTCGTCTCCCTTTCAAGAGACCCTCTGGCCTTTGCCACAGATGCTCTGGCAATTCCCTGGACGGAGTTCAGGCTCCTTTATGCATTCCCTCTGTTTCCTCTCCTGGGCAGAGTGCTGCGCAAGATAGCCCAGGAAGGGGTGCCAACCATCCTGGTGGCTCCTCGCTGGCCGAGAAGGAGTTGGTTTGCGGACATAGTTCAGATGTCAGTGGATCTCTATATCATGCCCGACGACCCAGGGCTTCTCACTCAGGGGTCGCTGCGGCACCCCAATTTACAGACACTGGCTTTGACGGCCTGGCTATTGCTCCTGATGGAAAAGGGGCTGTCGGCCACGGTTGTGCATACCATGATACAGGCACAGAAGAAGTCTTCTTCCATGATATACTACAGAGTTTGGCACGCCTACATTGCTTGGTGCTAGTCCAAAAGTCTCCCTTGCCGCACATTCTCTATTTCTAGGATTCTGGAGTTTTTACAAAATGGCTTAGACTTGGATCTCCAGCTGAGCACCCTCAAGGGCCAGGTCTCGGCCACTTTTTTCCAGAGGTTCTTTGCCAATCATAGGTTGATCAAGACTTTTTTCCAGGGAGTCGCCCATGTCCGTCCACCGCGTAAGTCACTAATACCGGTGTGGGACTTGAATTTGGTGCTTTATGCTCTCCAGGGTCCTCCCTTTGAGCCTTTGTGCAATGCTGCATTGTCTATTTTGACTCTCAAAGTGGTCTTTTTGGTAGCGATCACCTCGGTGCGTCATGTGTCAGAGCTGGCCGCGCTTTGTATGAAGCCTCCTTATTTTGAGCGGCATAAGGATAAGGTGGTTTTTCGCTTTAAACCTGATTTTTTGCCTAAGGTCCTTTCTCCCTTTCACCTTTAATGAGGAAGTTGTCTTACCTTCCTTGTGTCCAGCACCGACTAATTCTAAGGAAAGGACCCTCCATGCCTAGGATGTGGTCAGAGCCATTAAGTATTACCTGGTTGCGACTAAATCCTTCAGCAAATCGGATTTGCTTTGTCCTAACAGAGGGCTCTAGGAAAGGTTTGCCACCAGCCAAGTCCACTCTCAGTAAGTGGATCAGACAGGCGGTGGTACAAGCATATTCTGCTAAGGGGAAGGAACCCCCTTTTCGTATTACAGCTCATTTTACTAGAGCTATTGGTGCCTCTTGGGCTTTTCAGCACCAGGCATCTGTTGAACAGGTTTGTAAGGCCGCCACTTGGTCTTCAGTTCATACCTTTTCCAAGTGTTACAAGGTTGATGTTAGGGCCTCAGCTGATGCTGTCTTTGGCCGAAAGGTGCTTCAGGCGGTAGTGAAATGAACTACATGCTGTTCCACACTGGGGATCCTGCCCTAATGGACACTGCTTTTGGATGTCCCACATGTCCTCACTTGGGACGACCTGGACTGGATATAGGGAAAAATACAATTCTGTGAAACTCACCTATAGAATTGTTTTTGAGTATAAGCCCTTGTTCGTTATCTTCTGTTTACCTGTTATGGTGATTACCATTTTTATCTTGGACTTGTGTCCTTAAGGTTTTCGTTAAAGAGAGTACATGCTGAAGCTATATGAAGTAACATGGTTTCTTCCGGCCTGTCCTCTTTACTGCTTTTTAACCACTGGGAAATGATAGAGAGACACCTGCTCTTATAGGGGGCCGGGAGCAGCGACGGCTTTTGATCTTGCAGTCGAGCGCCCCCTGGGGGCAGAATACCCACATGTCATCACTTGGGACGACCTGGACTGGATATACTCAAAAAAACAATTCTACAGGTGAGTTTCACAGAATTGAATTTTTTGTGGGTTGATATTGATTAATATCCTATGATTCTAAGTCTGTCTTGATATTTGTGATTATTAGAGGACAGTCATGACCTGGTGGTTAAGAAACTGATCTTGTTACAGGAGCATTGCAGGTTCGATTCCTGCTTGGCAAATGATGGAATGCACATAACCTGCCCCAACTGCGCCATGGTTAGAGCAGCCCACTGCTTCGGGTACATATGCAATCACTGATTGTGTTTGTATCACTGCACAGATGGGTTGATTGCAGAGAAAAGATTATGTGTGTGCAAGCAAATAATGGTCCTATATCTATAAAATACCTAGAGAACATATTGTTAATAATTACATTTTCATATAACCATTAATATTTCAGCCCCCTTTGCCAGAAAATGTTGCAATCCATGTGGCTATAGTTTGACTTTTTTTCTGTGGGTTTAGTAACCCTTTAGCTACACTCACCTTCACTCCTGCTCGGCCTGGCCAGTCCAATGCTCTGAAACCTCCCTGTTTCAGAGAACGGTGCTCCCGATGCCTTGTGCGCCCCACCCCTTTCATCAGTCAAACAGTGCTGTCCATTCATTGCAGGATCTGGTGGAAGCTGTGTGCTCCAACTGAAGCAGCGCTCACTGTTAGTCGGGGAGCAGTTGGCTTCAGCAATCTGGATGCCTCCCCAGCTTGTTTTTATTAGCTATTTATTAGCTGTTTTTCTTAGCAGAACCAACACCCGTTAAAGAAAAAAATGGGTGTTGGTCAAGTTTAAGGATAGTAAACTAGAGTGGCATCAATAGATTGCCAAACCTGAAAGATGGTGTTTTGTCAACAACTTAATCATTCTGGAGAAGGTCGAGATGATCGCCGACTCCAAGAGATATTCTGCACCTCACTCCCCTATCCAGACACAAGAATGTGGGCCCCCAAAATCCTTATACAATAAGTACCATAGAATAATAGCAAAAAGCAACAAGATTAATGATCAAGGTTAACACCCCCCCCCCCCAAAAAAAAAACAAGAAATCACTGACTTGTATGTACACTAGACAAGACAATTAAAAACACAAAGACCAGACCTAAAACCCCTTCCCCCCCAAAACCCTAAATAAGATGTTTTAAATATAAAGAATAAACATATTATATTCAAATAGCTGTGTTTAGAGATATTGTGCCAACATTTGATCCCACCCTTTGTAAATAACTGCAAGCCCTATCAGAAAACAAATCTATTAAATGATTTCACTACAAGGAGATATCTAAAGTGATTAACGCTAGGTCCAAAGATTCTACATGCCTGACATTTTCCCCCATTTCTGAAAAAAAAAAAACCTCCATCTGGGATCCAGTGCCAAGGGTCTCGTCTTCCCTCGGGATGCTTCTGATCCCCCCCTCCGAGATGGAGACCGGACAATACAGCCAGACTTACAAGCTACAACAGAGCTGACTGTGCTGGCACTTTGAGCAGGGGCCCCTGAAGGATAAGGACTACTTCCTATTACACTGCAGCAAATATTGATCCACCAGAGACACTGACTTCCAGAGACTCTCCACTCTCATCCCAGATTTTACCACCTTAGATGATTAGAGGAAACTCCACATCCTGCTCGGGGGAAGAGGAGCCCACTCTGGAAATAGCTATCCAATATGTCACTAGATGCCACCAACTAAGAGGAACATGAGACACCATAGACTGTTATACCCCATCTCTATACTGTCCTCTATTTGTCTCCACCTGCCACCCTCTAAGAGGATAATTAGAATCCATGGACTGTTATACCCCTATACTACCCCATAACCACGCCCCAACCCCTTACTGTCCCCTTTGTCTCCGACTCCCACCAACTGTGCAGACAAGACACTGGACTATTACCACTACTACCCCCAATCCTGCCCCTTTAACCCCACATCCACACCCTTTATTTTACACATGAACACCCACCACCTTATTTGTTATTCACTTTTGCTTTGGCAATGCTAAATGTTTTGGACAAGCCAATAAAGCTTTTTGAATTGAACTGAACTGTATACAATATCCATAAGAAAATGGGAAGACAAATCTGCCCACAGAAACCAGCTGCACAATTAGCCAATACATAATTAGATTTTTTAACAACACCTATAATAAAGCAAGACAATTGAAACCATTCTCCAAAAAATAAAGTGTTATAGCTAAATCCAGAACAAAAGTATTCACACTGCCAATTAATACGATGGTAAATGAATTACCACCCTATTGCTAATTGATGGCTGATCAATCCCTAATCCTATGGGTTTGGGTAGTTATTAATTATATATGGTATTTATTGCCACTGCATGCTTTCTTGAGACTTGGCTATAGAACTTTATTTCTTACAAAGTCTGTGTAACAGATGACCAGCAATCAATCATCTTGTGTTATAATCCACAGAAAATGCCAGTAGTTAGTCAACGTTTTGGGCCCTGAAAGATCCATTTATCAAGACAAGGCAAACGAAAGTGGGAGCAGAGCTATACTATTATAGGCCAAAACGGCCAATCACAGGCTGCCACTGTAGCTCTGCATGCAAAGGGCCAATCAGCGGCTGCCACGTTAGTCACTGATGCAGTTGCTGGGATAGCTGCTAGATGTCATGTGATGTCATAGACCACAATAGGTTGCTGTATAGCAAATCAAAAACTATACAGTTAAAAAATAATAAGGTTATTTCTCAACTGTATTGTTTTTATTTACTATACATCAACCTATTGTGCTCTATGGTGTCACATGACTCCCAGCAGCAGCCTATAATAGTATAGCAATGCTCTCACTCTTTGCCTGTCTTGATAAAGGGGTCTTTTAGGGCGTGAAAAGTAGACTAATGACATTTTCTGTGGATTAGAATACAAGACGATTGATCTGCCATTGTTGTGCTGGTCTTCTGCACTTTGCTATTTAGAGGAGCCTGCCTTCTATCTGTTGATACCTATATTTGTCTCTATGCTTCCTACCAAAAAACGTTTTCCTTGTTGTATGTATTGTACGTACTTAGAGAATAAAGTTGATTACTGGTTAACTGAGAAGATTTTCTCTACACAGATTAATACACAGAGCATGTGCGTGTCTTACACTTACAAAACAAGTCCCGTCCTGGTGAAGTGGCGTATCCACGCAGCGCGTTGGCGGTTGTTTAGATCGGTGGGGGGATCGGCGGGCTCTGGCTCATGCTACATATTACGGTGATGTATTTATTCTTTTATACCATTTGACTGCATTGTGTCACTTGCTAAAGCCAGTGAGTGTTTAGATTACATATCCATGCACATATATTCTTGCACAGCACTTTCTGGGCACACCCTGTCCTACACTCGGCACTTTGTCTGTGTCTTCTTGTAGACACAGTTTGCACACAGGTTTTATAGCCATTTACGGCATTTGATATGTTAATGTGTTACAAACACTATATTCTGGTATAATATTTTGCTTAATCTACACTCACTGGCCAGGTGATAACTCTTTATATATTTTTATATTTCTACATCATCAGATATATAATAACGCACATGTAATATGTGACAATGTATCAAATTTACTATTTAAAATAGTGCCCTCCTTTTTTGCCTTGCCTTTCCTTGTATTGTGTATATGTTTTTTAACCATGTAGTGTCTTTTTTGTCTTTTTTGGTCTATCATTTAATTTAATAAACTTAGTGACGTGAAGTTTTTTATAATTGATTGCTTTGTACCATTTATTCAGGGTGAGTGCGGATAATTCTTGGTGCATGTATGGGATATACCAGAGTGTCCCTCTAATGCTTCTTGTCTGATTTAGTTTTACAAGCACCAGCTTTCTGGCACCCCCTTGATTGATTAATCACATTGGGCTGTGCTTATCCATTAATAGTTTTGGTTTACACTTACAAAACATCATTAAAGAATGGCTTTAAAATAATGTGTATACATGAGAAGGAAACAAAGGTAATAGTAAATAGATAATCAATAGAAAACTGTACGTTTACCGTTCCAATATTTATTTCTTGGCCATTTAGCTTGTTGAAATCCGAATTCCTCTGGAGAATAGCGGGCATGTGCATATTATGAAGAAGAGCTGTCAGGTCATATGAACTTTCCACTTTCAGTTTGGGTATAGTTAAATGGAGGTATCTAAAAAATACCATGAATGGGGTTTAGATGGTGAAGTTTTACTTGTTTACACTAAAGACAGCTATTGTGCTGCATTACCTTTTTGACCGCACAAAGATTAAATCCTCCAAACCATTTATGATGTGAAGTTCCGTGTTTTCAATAGTTTTTTCACCAAATGGTTGTACAAGCAACAAGTAATGACTTTTACCGAGGTCAATTTTTAAGATTAACTGACTTTTTGTGCTGTCATTTCTGAATTGGAAAAGTCCTGTTGTTGAAATCATAGGCACTAAGATTTGCCTTGTTGGCTCAACCCAGAAAGGCTGAAGTTCAGGAATTGGGAAAGACTCTCTTATTTTACCTTGAAAAAAAAAAAGAAAAATATGATTACGATTTTGATTTGGTAATTTGCCCTTTTATCGCTAAGCTTTCCCCATGTGACCAGTGGATCACATAACCAAATAAGTTAATCCATAAGACATAGCATAACTCAAGCTTTTCATACTATACAAAATTTAGTAGTTTAGCGTATATGAGCAGCATGAATATTATTCAAAATTGGAATCTTTGCAAATTATTAAATATTATTATTAAATTATGTGGCCAGGCTAAAGATAAAATACATACTCTTCTGTCCACCACAGCTGTTCCATCCTACTATGGCTGTTCTAAACAAACCAGCTCCCAAGATCATCCCCGTCATCCTCATAGCCTTCTACAGAGGGGGTGTGGCAATGCAGTACCTGGCACACCCCCTCTATTTTAGTGAACTGAGCAGGGATGCTCTGGGCACTGTTACTAACACCTGGGGTGGGGAGCACAGCAGCTGCCAGAGATGAGGGTATTTTGTTTTATTTTTCCTAACTGCAACTGGGGGAAAATGCCAATCACGTAGAATCTGTGATCTTTGCGTTTTCCCCCAGTTGTGGCTAAAAGAAAAAAGCTGCTTACCTCCATCCAGGATCCAGCAACCTAAAACTATCAAAAGGTCAGAAAAGATTTTGTTTTAAATAAGATAAAACAACAGTCAAAAATGATTGTAGGTCCATCCACCTACCTACAGGTCCTTCTCAAAAAATTAGCATATAGTGCTAAAGTTCATTATTTTCCATAATGAAATGATATAAATTAAACTTTCATATATTTGAGATTCATTGCACACCAACTGAAATTTTTCAGGTCTTTTTTTGTTTTAATACTGATGATTTTGCCATACAGCTCATGAAAACCCCAAAATCCTACCCCAAAAAAAGCCCAGCCTGGTTCATTACTCCAAACCACCATCATGGGTAAGACTGCCGACCTGACTGCTGTCCAGAAGGCCATCATTGACACCCTCAAGCAAGCGGGTAAGACCCAGAAAGAAATTTCTGAACAAATAGGCTGTTCCCAGAGTGCTGTATCAAGGCACCTCAATGGGAAGTCTGTGGGAAGGAAAAAATGTGGCAGAAAACGAGAAGAGGTGACCGGACCCTGAGGAAGATTGTGGATGCTCAGTGGTCCCAAGTACTTTTTTCTGATGAAAGCAAATTTTGCATGTCATTCAGAAATCAAGGTGCCAGAGCCTGGAGGAAGACTGGGGAGAAGGAAATGCCAAAATGCCTGAAGTCCAGTGTCAAGTACCCACAGTCAGTGATGGTCTGGGGTGCCATGTCAGCTGCTGGTGTTGGTCGACTGTGTTTTATAAAGGGCAGGGTCAATGCAGCTAGCTATCAGGAGATTTTGGAGCACTTCATGCTTCCATCGGCTGAAAAGCTATTCTAAGTATGTCACACACCCCGCTTCAGGTTACTAAATCATTAGAACATGGTTATACCTACCGCTAGGTGGCAGTCTTGCAGAGAAGTCAAAGACAAGCCCCTCCCGGTCTATACATACCTGGTACCTCCTAACAAATCCCCTCCAGTGTTCTTTTCTACAAGGTGGCGACAAGACAGAAGAAAGAAGTCTCCTGCTTGCAGGTAGCCGGGGTATCACCCCGCCCCCCCCCCCCCATGGTCTATTTCTGCCCGGCTCCATTTGGTTTTATCCCTTTGTGTAACTGGTAGCCTCCCAGCTTAGGCTGTAGGCCGGGTGAGGGTAGATGGCACCTTTGGTTCCTAGGAGATTAGCTCCTCCGCTCGACCCCATATATTGGGGCATAGCGGTATTCCGGAGTGGTGATACGGACGTGGGATGCCCCTATTTCCATAGCATTTAGGTACCGGCTCATCTAGCGAGCCTGTCAGTTCTGCACATGAGGTGATGTTTTTTCCTTCCCAGCTTAATATGGCCCCTTAATGCGTGGCTGCGTGTGGTGTGTGTGTGTGTGCGTGCTGGGACGGGTGGTCTGTGCGGGACTGCTATACTTTATTTGCCCTCCTTTGCCTTACTAATGGGCGGGTCGGGCCTGTGTCGACGGCCCGCCGCTTGTGATTTATTTGGGGGTGTCATGGTGGCGCCCGTTTGCGCGGGATTCCTGTCAGGGATTTCGGTGGGCGGGACCGGGCGGCGATCTGCCTGGATGTGGAGCGCCGAGGTCGGCGCTCGCTGCGTGTGTCTACAGGGGATGACTGTCAGCGTGTTTGCTGTTGCGGGCGCTCGGGGGGGGGCCGGGCGGTTGCGCCGCCGGTCTGTTTATGGGGGATGCGGGCGCCATCTTCACGGGCGCCCGCTGCTCGGCAGCGCAGGAGATGGGCGGGACCGCGTCTGGCGCGGTCCGTGCCGTGGTTGGCCGTTTGGGGGAGGGGCGGGGCTATTGCGGCTCCCGCGAACCCTTGGGCCCGCCTTCCTTCTCCCCTCTCCTGGGCGGTGCGGAGTGTACTGCTGGGGCCGCCATTTCAGACTGAGGTAGCCCTGCGGTGATCCGCGTTTTGGTAGAAGCAGCTGAGGTTGCCCTTTTTTCCTCAGGTAGGCTCGTTTTTTGTTCTGATGCTCGGGGCTGCGTTAGCCCCGCGGTGAATTTAATTGTATTATTGCTATTCTCTGGGCTGTCCCTCCCGAAGTGGATGCTCCGGTCTTGGGACTGTCTAATACGGCAGTTGTACATTCTCCTGACAAGACTTCTCTCAAGGTCGGCGAGGATCGCCGGATTGATCAGCTGGCCCGCCATGGTTTTGTCTGTGCGGGTTCAGTGTTGAGGCCTGTTTGTGCTTCGGCACTTTTGACGTTGGCGGTTAGGTCTATTGTCAGGGACTTATGTGTGGATCTTGAGCCTACCGGTGATGAGTTTCTTGCTCTTAAGCGTTGTGAACCCTTTTTGTCGTTTATTCTGGCCGCTCAGGATGATGCCATGTTGATGTGTGGCAGGGCTACTGCTCTGTTGGTGGCTATTCGCCGCTCTGTGTGGTTGAGGCAGTGGACGGCTGATTTTAATTCTAAAAGATCACTCACGGCTCTTCCCTTTCTGGGTTTGAGGATTTTCGGTGAAAAGCTGGATTCTGTTGCCAAGGGAGGTAAGTTACCTCAGCGCAAGAAATTTCGCCGTTCCTTTCGGGGGGCGGCCCCCTTCAATCCGTCCTTTCGGGGAGCCAGAGCCGGCAGGGGTGCGGGCTTCTCGGCTTCCAGGGGCGTCAGTTGGAATAGGGGTAGAGGCCGTGGACGTCCCGTTCATGCCTGGGGCGCCAAGCCCAAGCCAGCCGCCAAGCCCGTTCAGCAATGAGGGGGCGCTCTCACCCGTACGGGTGGGGGGACGGTTGCGACTCTTCTCCCGGGTATGGGACCAGGAGGTCTCGGACAGGTGGATCCGGGAGGTGGTGTCGGCCGGTTACAAGCTGGAGTTCGAGTCCCGCCCTCCGCCAAGGTTTTTCAGGTCTCGGGTACCTTCAGATCCTTTGGCCGCGCAGGGGCTCCTGGCGGCGGTAAGGAATCTTCTGGAATTGGCAGTCATCTGCCCGGTCCCGCTTTTGGAGGTGGGGCGCGGGTATTATTCCAATCTCTTCACTGTACCCAAAAAGGATTGGTCGTTCCGTCCTATTCTGGATTTGAAGTTTCTCAACCGGTTTGTTCGTCCCCGGAAGTTTCGCATGGAAACCCTGCGGTCGGCAATCGGTTCGCTCAGGCAGGGGGACTTTATGACGTCCATAGACATCAAGGATGCATACCTTCACATTCCAATTTTTCCGGCTCATCAGCGGTTTCTTCGCTTTGTGGTGGAGGATCAGCATTTTCAATTTGTAGCTCTTCCTTTCGGGCCTCACCTCGGCTCCGAGAGTGTTCACCAAGGTGTTGGCAGGGGTGATGGCCCTGCTCAGGGCTCAAGGGATTCGCATTGTGCCTTACCTGGACGATCTTCTCATCATGGCGTCTTCCTTCAGTCAAGCGGAAGGGGACACCGGCATTCTGGTGTCTATGCTGGAGAGGTTCGGCTGGGTGATCAACTACCCCAAGTCTTCTCTGGTTCCGACCAGGGTGGTGACTTTTCTGGGGATGTCCCTGGACTCTTGCCAGCACAGAGTTTTTCTCCCTCAGGCCAAGGTTCTGTTGATTCAGGATTTGGCTCAGCTTCTTCTTTCCAATCCTCGCCCGTCCATCCGGCTGGGGATGAGACTGGTGGGGTTGATGGTGGCCTCTTTCGAGGCAGTTCTTTTCGCGCAGTTTCACACGAGAACGCTTCAGCTTCATCTTTTGGCGTCTTGGGACCTGCGACCGCGGTCGTTGGATCGGTCCTTCCGGATGTCCCCTCGAGTTCGGCGGTCTCTTCTGTGGTGGATGGTCTCGGACAATCTTCTGAAGGGCAGGTCATTTTTGACACCGCTTTGGGAAACTGTCACCACGGACGCCAGTTTGTCAGGATGGGGAGGTTTCTGGAAGGATCTTCGGTTCCGGGGGCGGTGGGGCCCTCAGGAAGCCCACTTGCCCATCAATGTTCTGGAGTTGAGAGCCATCAGGTTGGTTCTGTCTCACTTGACGCAGCATCTGCAGGACCTGCCGGTGCAGGTTCGGTCGGACAATCGGACGGCGGTTGCTTACATCAATCACCAAGGAGGGACTCGACAGTCTGGGTGCCCACAGAGAGGTGTCTCTGATTCTAGTTTGGGCGGAGACTCATGTTCCTTGCATCTCGGCAGTGTACATTCCAGGAGTGGAGAACACGGAGGCGGACTTCCTGAGCAGGTGCTCGTCCCGCCGGGGGGAATGGTCTCTCCATCCCCAGGTGTTTCGGTCGCTTTGTCTCCGGTGGGGGACGCCGGAGGTGGATCTGTTTGCCTCTCGTCACAATCACAAGCTTCCGACATTCGTGTCGCTGTCTCAGGATCCTCTGGCTCTGGCGGCGGATGCCATGGCTCTGAGCTGGAGGGACCTGGGGTTTCTTTATCTGTTTCCTCCGATTCCCATGCTAGGCAGGGTTCTGCGAAAGCTGGTTCTGGAAGGAGTTCCCGCCATTCTCGTGGCGCCAAGGTGGCCAAGGCGGGTGTGGTTCGCAGACATCGTTCGTCTGGCGGTGGATCAGTTCGAGCTGCCTCTTCGGCCGGATCTTCTCACTCAGGGTCTACTGTGTTACCCCAGTTTACCAACGCTGGGTTTGACGGCTTGGCTGCTGAAACCTCCATCTTGAAGGAGGAAGGCCTTTCGGATTTGGTCATTCGGACTCTTATCAGTGCCAGGAAGAGATCTTCTTCTTCCATCTATTATAAGGCTTGGAGATCTTATATTGATTGGTGTGAGGACTCTGGTCTGCAGCTTAGTACCTTGAAGGGGCAGGTTTCGGCCTTGTCTATCTTTTTTCAGAGGTCTTTTGCTCTTCATTCATTTTCCAGGGGGTTTCGCATCTGCGGCCTCCTAGGAAGCCTTTGCTCCCTGTTTGGGATTTGAATTTGGTCCTTTCTGCTCTTCAGGCTCCTCCCTTTTGAGCCTTTGCAGGATATTGCTCTATCCATGTTGACGCAAAAGGTTGTCTTTTTGGTGGCCATCACTTCGGTTCGGCGTGTTTCGGAGTTGGCAGCCTTGTCTATTCAGGCTCCTTATTTTGAGAAACATCAGGACAAAGTGGTTTTTCGTTTCAAGCCAGACTTTCTCCCTAAAGTGGTTTCTGCTTTTCATCTGAATCAGGACATTGTTCTTCCCTCCTTGTGTCCTAGACCTGGGAATGACAAGGAGAGGGCGTTGCATTGTTTGGATGTGGTACATTGTGTCAAGTACTATTTGCGTATTACATCTTCGTTTCGTAAGACTGATGCCTTTTTTGTGGTGCCCTGTGGGGCTAGGAAGGGTTTGGCTCCGGCTAAGTCTTCCATTAGTAAATGGATTCGTCAGGCGATTGTTGGGGCCTACTCTGCCAAGGGGAAGGATCCCCCTTTTCGGGTTACTGCTCATTCTACTCGTGCGGTTGGTGCGTCCTGGGCTTTTCAGCACCAGGCTTCTGTTGAACAAGTTTGTAAGGCTGCTACTTGGTCTTCGGTTCACACTTTTTCCAAGTTTTATAAGGTTGATGTGCGGGCCTCAGCGGATGCTGTTT
The DNA here is from genome assembly GCA_027917425.1 of Gastrophryne carolinensis. Lineage (NCBI taxonomy): Eukaryota > Metazoa > Chordata > Amphibia > Anura > Microhylidae > Gastrophryne > Gastrophryne carolinensis. The sequence continues at coordinate 316,346,647 of CM051237.1, forward strand.
TTGGCCGCAAGGTTCTGCAGGCTGCAGTGGTTTGAGTTTCTGCATTATTGCCTGGTTGGATACCCGCCCTTTTTTTTTGGACACTGCTGTTGGATGTCCCATGTTCTAATGATTTAGTAACCTGAAGCGGGGGTGTGTGACATACTTAGAATAATACCATTTTGTGAATACTCACCTGTAAAATGGGTATTATAAGTATGTCACACACCCCGCTTCACCCGCCCTTTTTGGTATCCTGGTTCTTTATATGGTGAAGCTTTTTTGTTATAGTTGAGGGTTACCGTTGGTTTTTTTCCTGGTACCTTGTCTTATTGCTGTTTGAATTACTGGGGATTTGTTAGGAGGTACCAGGTATGTATAGACCGGGAGGGGCTTGTCTTTTTCTGGACTTCTCTGCAAGACTGCCACCTAGCGGTAGGTATAACCATGTTCTAATGATTTAGTAACCTGAAGCGGGGTGTGTGACATACTTATAATACCCATTTTACAGGTGAGTATTCACAAAATGGTATTTTATGGAGATGAAGTTTGCATTTTTCAGCACGACCTGGCACCTGCTCACAGTGCCAAAACCACTGGTAAATGGTTTACTGAACATGGTATTACTGTGCTCAATTGGCCTGCCAACTCTCCTGACCTGAACCCCATAGAGAATCTGTGGAATATTGTGAAGAGAAAGTTGAGAGACGCAAGACCCAACACTCTGGATGAGCTTAAGGCCGCTATCGAAGCATCATGGGCCTCGATAACACCTCAGCAGTGCCACAGGCTGATTGCGTCCATGCCACGCCGCATTGAAGCAGTCATTTCTGCAAAAGGATTCCCGACCAAGTATTGAGTGCATAACTGAACATAATTATTTGAAGGTTGACTTTTTTTTATTAAAAACACTTTTCTTTTATTGGTCGGATGAAATATGCTAATTTTTTTAGATAGAATTTGGGGGTTTTCATGAGCTGTATGGCAAAATCATCAGTTTTAAAACAAAAAAAGACCTGAAAAATTTCAGTTGGTGTGCAATGAATCTCAAATATATGAAAGTTTAATTTTTATCATTTCATTATGGAAAATAATGAACTTTAGCACTATATGCTAATTTTTTGAGAAGGACCTGTATACAGCAGCAAGCAAGCTTGATACAGAGTTACAGTACTTACCCACTTCCACGTTCCCTTGCTGATGGCTGGAAGTTCACCACCCCCATTCATACAATGTATATATACATAGTTTCTTAATGCCCTTTTAAAATATTGCTACATAAATATTGCAGAAGAGAAAATGTAATTTAAAATTATATACTGAACGTTCAATTAAATAAGTAGTAAAAACCTTGTATGTTTGTTTAGTTAGGAAATATATCCATAGTTTCATATTCCTGCATATTGCAAAGAATGAAAATCGGAAGGATTCGGAGGAGAATATCGATGTTGTGTGGAATAATAATTCGGTAATGAAGAAATCTGGGCCTTCCCAGACAAGTGTGAACTTGAAATCACAGGTTTGTGAAAGTGTTATGGCTTCAGTAAAGGAGATTAAACAGGACCTCAGCAGAGTTATTAATGCTCAACAGGTTATTAGGACTCTCCAGCAATCGTCATTTAGGAAGCGGTCTTGTATTGGTGATGTTCATTAAACTGGACAGCCTGGCACGGTTGGAAAAGGAAACTCCCCAAAATTCACTTGCCCCATCTGCATGCTGGATACAGAAGCATTGTCAGCACTTACATTGCTCCTGCACCCATTCAAAGCTAAAACGCTGCCTCACAGATTTTATCCTGGTAGCGGACAATTTGGAGCTTCCTTTCTTGGCATCCCAGCCATGGTGCTGTCTGAATTCAACTGACATAACTGAAAACCGAAAACCTAGGAGTTCTGTTTTCGGGCAGCCTGAACTCCAGAAGACACCATTGGGTTTACTACAGAAGCAGTTACAAAAGGGTAAATTAAAATGTAAGTGCAGCAATCTGAATTTCCCTGGGGAGGGTGCATATGAGCATTGTGTGTTGTAAGGGTGTTGGTCTGCTTTAATATTCCTTCAAGAGAACACTGAATAACAGTGGTATACATTGTGATGTTGCTACAGTTTGATATGTTTCTTTGTGAAGTTTAATATTTGTAGGAAGGTAAACATTGTTTATGGAATATATGGCATATGGAACATATTCCTGATGTAAAATACTTTATGGTGGTGGTAGTATGAGATTTAGAGTTGCTTTGCTACCTCTGGACCAAAGGAGTGAGAATTCTCACCTGGCTCTGAATCTACCCCATGGTGTATGACCTGTGACATGAAACTGACTTCTACAACCTCAACATTGTAGCAGCAGAGTCTGTTCCTCACTCAGTTTCAGGCCTCCAGTTTACTATTAACCAGTTCTACCAAACATGTAATGATGATCATCTTTTCCATATCCAGGGGGAAATGTAGTCATTAATTGATACAGAAACAGCTAGGAACAACACACATTTTTTCAAAATAGGTGTTGCTCCAGGTGCAGGGAGGTATTCCGTTTGCACTCACATTCACAGGGATTCACATTACCAGCATAAAAAGGGAAAAATCGTATCTTTCTCCTTGGTCTCCGAAAAAAATCAAGCAACGTTATTGGTCGCCATAGTCATGTGGTTGCTTCCTGCTGCACATAACCGCAGTGGCCAATCACAGCCCCATTTTTTTTTTTTTGAGGGGGACCGAGGTGAAAGATAAGATTTCTCCCATTTAAAGCCGTTAATACGCTAGGGGCATTGGAAATTGGTATGCCTCCCTGCACCTGGAACAACACCCATTCTCTGAAAAATGGGTGGTGTTCCAGTATAAAATGAGCGAGGAACTGCCAAACTCAAACTGCTACAATGTTGAGGTTATGGAAGACCATTTCATGTCACAACCATGGTAAGACTGAGCACAGCAACAAGACACAAGGTAGTTATATCTTATCAGGTCTCTTTGAGGCAAAGGTGTCAAAGTTTTTAAGATGTGCTGATCAAACTCTTTTAAAAAAGCAATGAACTGGCAGTGATAAGGACCGCAGATGCAGTGGTTTGCCATAGAAACAGGAGCATGAGATCAAAGACATATCATGCTTACCTCTCTTCCAAATCAGAAGATTTCCAACAGTGCCAGGTACACCCATCTATTGTTTAGGGACGTCTGACCAGAAGTGGTCTTCATGGAAGCATTGTAGCTAAGCAAGCCACGACAATATAGAAACATATATAGATAAAAATATGGCAGTTTATTACCTAAAGGGCTGGGGAGCTGTACAATAATAATTGTCTTCAGGCAACAGTAAAGCGGGGTGAACATATGTTGTAGACATAGGTGCTGTGCATATAGTTCCCAGTAAAGAAACCCAGGTTTCTCTAATGTGTTTTCCCCAGTGTACAGCTTCCTCAGGGGGACAATCTGTTCTGCATGTGTGTGTCTTACATATTTGTTAGTGTTTTTTTTTTTAATGGACATCACATTTGTCAATGACAATGTTTGTCATGTAACTGAATATATATATTTTATTTATCAGTAAAGTAAGTGTAGGACAACTTTATGTATTAGTTTATTTACAAGTCTAGGGGTAATAAAAATAGACCAATCCTCAAGCTTTAAAGGTTGATTAATGGTAATCATTTATATCTCCATGGTTGTGGCTTAGGTTTGCTTACCTTTATAATAGACGTGTCTGATGTACACAAGGTTGGCCGTTTCGTTAACTGACGTCAGTGCAGATTTGGACGGTTTTAGCAGCCGACTATCCAAAAATCCATTGATCAAATTTACAGCCTTGGCTGAATCCGTAAAATCTACAGATCTTACATAAAAATAATCAGCAGATGGTGCCAAGTCATGAATAAACTTTTCAGACAATGGAACATTTGGTGAGACAAATATGCCGACTGTTTTCGACGCTGCAATGTTGCCAGTATTAAAAACTAAAGAACTGTCGATGATTTTGAGTGCTGTAATGACTTTTTTTGCATCCAGTTTAGAAGTACATTCTGTAGATTTTGTTGTATTTGTTAAGCCTAAAAATAATTGTAACTCAAAATCTGTTTGTCCAGAGGCGCCAAGATAAAGAGACAGAACTGTCCAGTACAAATTGCTGAAAGAAAGAAGCACAGTGCCACTTGCTTGTCCGCGTCTCAACGCTTGATAGGCCTGAGCACCGCGAATATTCATTTGCTGGGCCAAAAATGCCAAATTTGTAAACAAACTGCGGGATTTCTGGTAACTTTCTACTGTCTGACTTCTCTCCTTTTCTCTGATCTCTGATTCAATAGATATTGGCATTAAAGTTTCAAGATGTGTGATGTTTTCTTTTTCCAAAAGTTCACATTCCGTTTTGGTGTAAGCAAATAAATTGAAAGGATGTACATAGACACGATTGCAGGTTGATAGCCCAGTGCAGACGGCGAGGCACAGCAGGATGTACTGGAGATACATGTTTAGCTGTATAAATAAAAAAAAACGTTCAAAACAATTAAATATATAATTAAATATATATATATATATATATATATATATATATATATATATATATAAGTAAAACAAATATTAAATATATTAACTCTTTTAAACGGTAAGCCCATAGATTCTATGTGCTCGCGTCTCCTACCGGTAACTGCCAAGCAAAAAAAAAGTTGCTTACCTCCATCCAGGATCCAGCAACCAGGATCACTTCTTCCCCCCCCCCCCCAGGGGGGCCTACAGCAGGGCATAGAGGGCCTGTACTCTGCCCTGCAGGCACCTTGCTGGCCGCCACAGGGAGTGGCATAGTATAGGGCGAGGCAGATGATGACATCATCTGATCCACCCTATAAAAGGCTCCTCCCAGTTGCAGCAAGCGAGACAGAAGCTGTGAGTGATCGATGGAACCGGATGCTGGGGAAGAGGGCTCTGAATCCAGAGACTATCTGGGTAATTCCATGAAAACTAAAAGACTGAACTAAACTAAACTAAAAAAAAGCATTAAACAACCCAGAATATGGTTTATACTATATATTTAAAGAAGCTCATTTTGCTTTGGTGACAACTTTGCACACTCTTGGCAATCTCTCAATCAGATTCCTGGAATGGGCTTTATTTTGCCGGTACACTTTGACTTCAATTACCACCTAGTGAGCAGCTTTAGGTATTCTCAGTGTGCCACACACCCCGCTTCCCCTTTAATCCTCACGATTGGGATACTCACCGCAGGTGACGACGTTGCAGAGAGGAAGTCTTGTAACGAGCCCCCTTCCGGCCTATATATACCTGGTACCTCCCACTTAACACCAGTGTTTTTCTCTCTGCATGGCGACAAGACAGAAGAAAGAAGTCTCCTGCTTGCAGGTAGCCGGGGTCTTGCCCCGGCACCCCCTTTGGGTCTATTTCTGCCCAGTTTGATTGTTTGTTACCTACGTGGTTAATGGAAGCCTCCCAGCCCTGGCTGCTCACTGGGCAAACGGTAGATGGCACTATAGGTGCCTAGGAGCTTATCTCCTCCGCTCGACCTCACGCGTGGGGCAATGCGGCTATCCGGCATGGTGATCCGGATTTGGGATGCCCCTGTTCCGATGTCCCTTTAGGCCACCTTCTCCCGCTTGGCCTTCTCCATTCGCTAGGGGGGGGGAGGGGTGTGTGTGTGTGTAATGTGCATGAGTGCTTTACTTTACGGTAAAAAGCCCTTTGCAGTTTTTAGTGTCAGCACATGGCCAGGGCTGCTGGGGCCTGTTTTCAGTTACTGCACATTTGTATTTCCCTCTCTTCTCGGCTCCGGGCCCTCCCTTCGTTTCCCTGGTCTCATTAGAGACCTGTACGCTGCAGCCGGTGGGGGAAGAGCCTTCTGTGCGGCTGAAGCTTCACAGGTAAACGGCCCCACCATTGTGCACGTGGGGCCGTTCTTATGCTATGTGCTGCTTGTGTAGCGTTTCCCTGGGGCATTTCTACTTATGGGTATATTTTTTATGTCAGCCTTCTGATAGGTTGACTTAATATATCACATAACTATGGGATTTGGGCTCCAGTTGCTGCGTTATTACACATGACCATTCTGATATGAATGTATTTGGATATATATATATATATTGGTGTTTGTGTATGTGTTTATATATATATATGTGTGTGTGTGTTGTGTATAGATATATATATATGTATGGGCATGTATTCATACCGGTATGTACTCTGATTTTTTTTTTGCACTTTTGGCTTTGCCTTGAAATTGCATGTGTCATGTGTATTTATTCAAGATGTTTAAGCTAGCCATATATGTTTGCCTTATTGGTTATGTATGATTGTGGTGCATTCTGGCTGGGGGACTGACTGTGGTCTCTTTTCCCCCACAGATTCTGTGATTCCCTCACTGCAGGCTCTCCCGGTTCTGTTATACCTGGCTAGCCTTATTGCTCTAAATTGGGTTTTGTCCTAAGGTTTTAAGAAAAAAAAAAAAAATAAATATATATATATATATATATATATATATATATATATATATATATATATTTAAAAAAAATATATATATATATATATTTAAAAAAAAATTTTTTTTTTAAATCCTCCCTTTCCCGGGCTATTAATTTAAAGGGGCATCCCGGGTGGCTTTATGCGTAAAACCCACGGTTGTTGCGAATACCATAAAATCACCATATGGAGGCTTCCGACAATACCGGAAATGGCTCTTCGGGGCCATCTAGGCTGTGTGGGGGTTATGGGACTCCGCTCCCAGGCGATGAGGTTATATTAGGCATTCCTTGTGCAAAGCAGAATATTGTGCGTCAGTCCGTCGCTCCGGCTTCTGGCTCCTCGCAACTTCCGTCTTTTACCCCCCCTCCCTATTCCGGACCCCGTGTGACATTGTCAAAAGTGGGGATTCGCAATCCGAGGTGTGTGCGCGATTGACCAACCTCGAGAAGATAATTTCCTCCAAAGTAGCTCAGAAGGCTACAGTGAAGCAGAAACACCTTTCTCCGGCAGCTCCTGCTTCGGAGGATGAGAGGTGCGAAGTTGTGGATTGGTCCGATTATGCCCTGGACGAGGAGGGGGAACTCCTTGTGGAGTCGGATGAGCCTGCAGACCAGCTAGAGATTGATGCTGTTGGCGATCAGGCTACAGGGGTATCCCTTGACACCCCCTCCATTTTGGCTCAAATGTTTGAAATTTTGAATTTAGATCCACCTGAGGCAGTCGCCCTGCCAAAGGGTGAGTTGTTTGATGTGCCTCAGCCGCGTTTGGTGTTTCCCAGGCAACAACACTTGGAGAGGGTTGTGCTTAAGGAATGGGAACAACCCACGCGACTGGCTGGAATCCCTCCTAGTTGGGATAAACGCTATCCCTTTCCGGAGGATTTGGTGAAGCTTTGGTCAGTTCCCCCTGACGTCGATACCCCTGTGTTAGGGCTGTCTAGCACGGCTGTGGTACATTCTTCTGACACCACTGCCATTAAGGATGGTGAGGATCGTCGGATTGATCAATTTGCTCGCCATGGTTTTATCAGTGCCGGATCGACGCTGCGGCCAGTGTGTGCTTCGGCGCTTCTTCTGTTGGCAGTTAAATCCATTATTAGGGATCTGTGCGCAGATCTTGATCCCGCTTGTGATGAGTTTAGTTCTCTTAAAACAGTGTGAGTCATTTATTTCCTTTGTCTTGTCCGCTCAGGACGATGCTCTGGCGATGAGTAGCAGGACAGCGGCAATGCTGGTGGCTATTCGTCGGTCAGTGTGGCTGCGCCAGTGGTCGGCGGACTTGGTCTCTAAAAAGGTGCTCACAGCACTTCCTTTTTTGGGTTTGCGACTGTTTGGTGATAAAATTGATTCAGTTGCAAAAGGTGGTAAAATGCCTCAACGCAAGAGGCCTTGTCGCCCCTTTCGGGGTGCAAGTGCCTTTAGACCTTCCTTTCGGGGATTTAGAGCGGGTAGGGGGGTTTCCTTTCCCGCTACCAGAGGTGCAGGTTGGACCCGGGGGAGGGGCCGTGGCCGTCCCGCTCAGTCCTGGGGCGCCAAGCCCAAACCTGCTGGTAAGCCCGCTCAGCAATGAGGGGCTGCCCTCACCCGTGCGGGTGGGGGGACGATTGCGACACTTCTCCCAGGTTTGGGACCAGGAGGTTCCGGACAGATGGATTCAGGAGGTGGTGTCGTCCGGTTACAAACTGGAGTTCGAGTCTCGCCCTCCTTCACGGTTCTTTCGGTCTCGGGTGCCCATCGATCCTTTGGCCGCACAGGGGCTCCTGGCGTCGATAAGGAATCTTTTAGAAATGGCGGTCATCCGGCCGGTACCGCGCTTAGAGATGGGCCCCAAAAAGGACGGGTCGGTTCGTCCCGTCCTGGACCTGAAATTACTCAACAGGTTCATCCGTATTCGGAAGTTTCGCATCCTTTCCCGCTACCAGAGGTGCAGGTTGGACCTGGGGGAGGGGCCGTGGTTCATCCGTATTCGGAAGTTTCGCATGGATACTTTGCGTACGGCCATCGGTTCTCTTCGGCAGGGGGACTTCATGACGTCCATAGACATCAAGGATGCTTATCTTCATGTTCCCATCTGCCAGGCTCATCAACGTTTTCTTCGATTCGTGATGAAAGATCAGCATTTTTCAATTTGTGGCACTTCCGTTTGGCCTTACCACGGCCCCAAGAGTGTTCACCAAGGTGCTGGCAGGGGTGATGGCCATTTTCAGATCTCAGGGCATTCGTGTCGTACCTTATCTGGACGACCTTCTCATCATGGCTTCGTCCCTCAATCAATCAGAGACAGACACCAGGATGGGGTTCTCCACGCTGGAAAGCTTTGGTTGGGTGATCAACTTTCCCAAGACCTCCCTCGCTCCGGCCAGGGTGGTGTCTTTTCTGGGGATGCAGTTGGACTCTTGTCAACACAGGGTGTTTCTCCCCCAAAATTCATCTGATTCAGGAGTTGGCTCGGGTCCTACTTTCCAATCCTCGGCCGTCCATCCATCTGGGGATGAGGCTGGTAGGGTTGATGGTTGCCTCGTTCGAGGCAGTTCCTTTTGCTCAATTTCACACGAGGACGCTTCAGCTCTATCTGTTGGCGTCCTGGGACCGGCGGCCTCGGTCGCTGGATCGGCCCTTCCAGTTGTCCTCCCGGGTCCGGCAGTCCCTCCAATGGTGGTTGGTCTCGGCCAATCTCGTGAAGGGCAGGTCTTTCCTGACCCCTCTTTGGGAAATTGTCACCATGGACGCCAGTCTTTCGGGATGGGGGGGATTCTGGAAGGAGCTTCAGTTCCAGGGGCAGTGGGGACCTCAAGAGGCCCACTTACCTATCAATATTCTGGAACTGAGAGCCATCTGTTGGGTTCTTGCCCTTCTGACTCAACACGTTCTGGGCATTCCGGTCCAGGTTCGCTCAGACAACCGAACAGCGGTTGCTTACATCAATCATCAGGGAGGGACTCGCAGTCCGGGTGCTCTCAGGGAAGTGTCCCTGATCCTGACCTGGGCGGAGGCCCATGTTCCTTGTCTCTCAGCGGTGTACATTCCAGGGGTGGAAAACCAGGAAGCGGACCGGTTGAGCAGGGGCTCTTCCCGTCTGGGAGAATGGGCTCTCCATCCTCAGGTTTTTCGCTCACTGTGTCTCCGATGGGGGACGCCGGAGGTGGACCTGTTTGCCTCTCGTCACAATTGCAGGCTCCCGAACTTCGTGTCGCTCTCCCAGGATCCCTTGGCTCTGGCAGTGGACGCCATGTCCCTGAGCTGGGGGGATCTGCCGTTTCTGTACCTGTTTCCTCCGATACCCATGCTGGGCAGGGTGGTTCGGAAGCTGGCTCTGGAAAGGGTGTCCGCCATTCTCGTGGCCCCAAGGTGGCCAAGGTGAGTGTGGTTTGCAGACATCGTTCGGCTGGCAGTGGACCAGTTCGTTCTGCCTCTTCGGCCCGATCTGCTCACTCAGGGTCGGTTGTGTTACCCCAATTTACTAACGCTGGGTTTCACGGCCTGGCTGCTGAAACCTCCATCTAGAAGGAGGAGGGTCTTTCTGGCTCGGTCGTTAAGACTCTGATCAGTGCCCGGAAGAGGTCTTCTTCTATCATCTACTATAGGACTTGGAAAGCCTATATCGCTTGGTGTGAGATTAGATCTTTTCCTTGTAGGGTCTTTTCGGTCTCCAGGATTCTGGAGTTTTTACAGTCTGGCCTGGACTCTGGTCTTCAGCTAAGTACGTTGAAAGGGCAAGTTTCTGCCTTATCTATCTTTTTTCAGAAGCGTTTTTCGCTTCATCCTTTAGTTAAAACGTTTTTCCAGGGGGTTACGCATGTGCGGCCCCCCAGGAAACCATTACTCCCTGTTTGGGACTTGAATTTGGTTCTTTCTGCTCTTCAGGCTCCTCCTTTTGAGCCTTTGCAAGATATTGCTTTGTCTACCCTGACTCAGAAGATTGTCTTCTTGGTAGCTATCACTTCGGTCCGGCGTGTCTTGGAGTTGGCGGCCTTGTCTATTCAGGCGCCCTACTTTGAGAGGCATCAGGATAAAGTGGTCTTTCGGTTCAAACCAGACTTTCTTCCTAAGGTTGTTTCTGCTTTTCATTTGAATCAGGATATTGTTCTTCCCTCCTTGTGTCCTAATCCTAAGAATGACAAAGAGAGGGTTTTGCATTGTTTGGATGTAGTACGCTGTGTTAAGTACTATTTGATTATTACGTCTCCTTTTCGTAAAACGGATGCCTTTTTTGTTGTGCCCTGTGGGCCTAAGAAGGGTTTGGCACCGGCCAAATCTTCCATTAGCAAATGGATACGTCAGGCCGTTATTGCGGCCTATTCTGCTAAGGGGAAAGTTCCCCCTTTTCGTATCACTGCTCATTCTACTCGCGCCGTTGGAGCGTCTTGGGCTTTTCAGCACCAAGCTTCTGTTGAACAAGTTTGTAAGGCCACTACTTGGTCTTCTGGTCATACTTTTTCTAAGTTTTACAAAGTTGATGTGCGGGCCTCAGCGGATGCTGTTTTTGGCCGCAAAGTTCTGCAGACCGCAGTCATTTAAGTTATGCTTCATTTTTGCCTTCGGATACCCATCCCTTGTGGACACTGCTTTTGGATGTCCCAATCGTGAGGATTAAAGGGGAAGCGGGGTGTGTGGCACACTGAGAATAATACCATTTTGTGAGTACTCACCTGAAAAATGGATATTGTCAGTGTGCCACACACCCCGCTTCACCCCGCCCTTTTCGGTATCCCGAATCCTTTATATGGTGAAGCTTTTCTTTATTTTGAGGTTACCTTTAGATTACTGGTACCTTGTCTTTCTGCTTTTTAAATCACTGGTGTTAAGTGGGAGGTACCAGGTATATATAGGCCGGAAGGGGGCTCGTTACAAGACTTCCTCTCTGCAACGTCGTCACCTGCGGTGAGTAACCCAATCGTGAGGATTAAAGGGGAAGCGGGGTGTGTGGCACACTGACAATATCCATTTTTCAGGTGAGTACTCACAAAATGGTATTTTTCCTTTGCTCGACATTAGCTATTAATAGCTTATGGGTCAGGACACAAATATTCCCTCTGTCATATAAAAATGTATAAAAACTTAAGGTTTGTTTCCCATTTAAGCAGAAAGTCTCAAAATATTGTGGTGGAGCCCTACCAGTAATTTATAGATCGAGGATATCAAATGTTTGAGCTGAGATTGTATGAAAAAATATCCAAAAATGGTCCAAGGAAGGGCTCTAGAAGAGACGAAAGCTTCTAGTTATCATTAGGGAAGTGGTGACAACCATTGACCTGGGACGCGGGACACAAGCAAAAACAGAACTGTCCTGCAAGGACATGGAATGTCTGGCATGGGCACACGTCCTGTTAGAGGCTAGCGGGGATGTGGCAACCGGTGTGCTCTGGTGCACTTGCCTTTTTAGGCCAGACTTGGCCGAGTCTCAGAAAATTTGATGTGTGCGGAGTCGAGCGTGCTAATTGGAGAACAGGCTGCACATGCACCATAGGACCAGAAAAAGGTGAGTTTACTGGGCGACCTGGGGGGTTTCCCACATAGAGAGGCATCCTGAATTGAGGTGCCCTGGGGGCAAAAACCTGAAAAGTCAAAATCCCAGTGGACCAATCACCAGCCCTGACCTAAAAGACTCCAGGGTCGACTAAGAGGCCCACTGTTGTGAACCCCCCAGATAGATAGTCCACAATCGCTTACATTTCCACTAGTCTCTTGCTGCGACCGCAGGTAAATCCCTGTAGCTGTGCACGCTCCACCCCAACCATTCAGATAGACTAACCATGTGGAGGGGGGTGCATTCCGTAGGGAAACCAGGGATAATTGGATGCTCTAAGCCAACGCTTTATGCCGTGCATTAATATGCCTAGTTCATGTACTTGACAATTGACACTTTATATTAAGTGTTACCCACTTGAATAGATTAGTTGTTGCTGGGAGGCTCCCACTCAGTAATCAATTTTCATAAAAGCTTTAGTTCCATAATTTCTCATATAGATTTCTGTTGCTGGGAGCCTACAGTTGTTGGAAATCAGCAAATAATTGCTTTACTTGCACTTTAGACCCACTTTAGTATTAATTTTGTAGTTTTCATATATACTATTATATAATTATATAATGCAAATCACAGAGCAAAACTATTATAAAGAACACCAATAGTCCCAAAAAAATTAATCATGTGACAGAACAAAGTCCAAAGTGTCCCACGGTGCATGAACTTCACATCAAAATTGTGCCTGAAGAATCCTCCACCAATAATACAGACTCTTACCAGCTGTAAGTCAGCAAAGCACTTTAAACTGATATCAGACAGCGTGGCTGCTGATTCCACCTCCAAGTAAGATGATTATCCACCAAATCAAATGAGGCTTAGATAAAATAATGCTGATTCAATCAAAACATCTCCTCCAGATCATACCCCCATATGGGCAAAATTGGATTGGTGACATAAATGGAAAAAGTAAAAGAAAAGCCAAATAGTGTAATTCTATAAAAACTTATGGCTTTAATAGGTTGATCAAAATACACTCACAAAGATAGATAAAAAGACAGCTCTAAGATACAATCACGATCTCACCGATCCAGGAATCAGGCGGTCTCCTCAAGTAATTCCATAAAAGAATAAAAGGGCATTCCCAATAATGGTAAGTTTAAAAGTCAAATGGATCCAAAGAACTTCCACCGCTCGCCACCGCCGACGCGTTTCGTCGCCGCAAGGCAACTTTAACTAGGCTGGTGGCGCGGCAGAGCGGTGGGAAATATGTACAGAAAGACCCCGGTCACGTGATATAAGGTCCTGCGGCTATAGACTATACACTAAATAGATCACATCTTCTATTGCGCTATTTAGGGGAAGTTGAGCCACTTAAATCTATAAAGGCACTCCTGTGATGTGTCTCCAAACATTTACTGACACAGTAACAATCGAGAGTGTCCACAATATGAGGTAAAGGACCCCGAATGCGCAGTTGAAGGACCTGTGATGTCATGAGCAGCACACATGGGCCGCGGCGGCCAATAGAAACACTGTCTCTGCGGTCGCTTAGCAACAACACGAAGCTAGCTTTAACCCTTCAAAGAGACAGCCTTTCAAAACTTTAGAAAGGCATCTAGCATCAACTGCGCATACCACCAGTCCAGCACCACACTGCACATAAACATCACCAGGCTCCACTATCATAAACACCATCCTATGCGCCCCAGAAAAATAAAAAGGGCAAGGTGCCAGCCCATATTAAAGGCATCACTGCCCCTCGTGTTGAATATAGTTAAATGGGGAACAACCAACTGAGGGCTCCTCATATCAAACATCATAATAATAGGCACAAATAGGATAAGATTAGAGCGGATCTAAACAAACTAGACATACCGGTAAGTTCATAGCAGCATACTAATGTATCAACTAAGATGAAGTAAATGCAAAAACTTGGTGAACAGTAAAGATCCTATAAAGTGGACCTAAATCAATCCTCTAATAATATTCACATCAAGAACCAAAAATGAATATAAATGTATGAAATATGGAAGTGAGAATAAAAAAATTATATAGTACAGAGGACCGTCTGATTCCAGCATCCGGTTACAACAATAATTCATAATGCTTAAAAATAGAGAACATTAATGAATAAAAATTCATATAAAATCTACTTAAGATGAAATAAAACAATTTAGATCAAAATCTATATTAAGACCTGCAGGGTGTAGAGTACCCAAAGTATAGATCCACCAACCCTCCTTTCTTGAAATGTCCTTCACTAGATCTGACCCTCGCCAGTTAGGCTCTACAAGGTCTATTCCAGCGAAGGACATAGAGCTGGGGTCACAATTGTGGTGCTCTTTAAAGTGTGCCGATAAGCTATGGGATTCATAGCCGCGTTTAATATTATATAAATGCTCGCGGATACGGATCCTAAGCTCACGAGTTGTACGTCCCACATACAACATATGGCAAGAGCACCAAATCAAATAAATCACTCCTTTTGACCAGCAGGAAATAAATTTGGAAATTTTAAAATCTTTTCCTGTCCTGAAATTCTGAAATGAAACTTTGGGTTTTTCTACCGGGGTGCAAGACCTGCAACCCGCGCATGAACCGCATCTATAAAACCCAACCGGTAAGTTCTTACCCACTGGCCTTGTCTGGGGCGGGTCAACGTAGCTCCTTACCAGTCGGTCCCTCAAATTTGGAGCTTTCTTAAAAATGACCCTTGGGTGTTCAGGTAGTACAGGGCCTAGTGTTACATCTGCCTTTAAAATGTGCCAATGCTTACTTAATAGCCTCCGGACCTCTTTATGCTGTATATTAAACCCAGTAATAAAGGGAACTTCATTCCTTACATCTGACCTCTCACCCTTCTCGCCATTGAGATAGACTGATCTGGGACAACCACGGACCATTCCCTGTTGTTCACTGACTGTTTGTTTATCATACCCCTTGTCAGTGAAACGGCACATAAGCATCGCTGATTGCTTATCATAATCCTCTAACCCTGTGCAGTTGCGCCTAAGACGGGTGAACTGTCCCCTGGGGATGGCACGTAACCATTTGGGATGGTGGCAACTCCCAGCTGGCACGTACCCATTTCGATCCGTGCTCTTGAAATAGGTCGAGGTCACTAGCGTGTGGCCCTCCTTTTTAATAACCAGATCCAGGAAATTTACAGATGTGGAACTGGACTCCGCCGTGAATTCTAGGTTGAATGCATTCTGATTAATCTCCTGGCAGAATCCATTAAGATCATCATGGGGGCCCTCCCAAACGAAGAAGACATCATCGATATAGCGGTGCCAACAACGCAAATATGGTGACATCTGACCATAAATGAATTGCTCCTCCCACCAACCCACATAAAGGTTAGCCATACTGGGCGCAAATTTTGCGCCCATGGCGACTCCCTTTCTCTGTAGGTAGAAGTTGTCATTGAACCAAAAGTAGTTCCGTTCCAGAGCAAACATAAGACATTTTATGATAAAATCCACCTGTTCTCTAGGTAAGGACGATTGCGAAGTAAGATAATAATACACCGCTGCAATCCCTTTTTCATGAGGTATCACTGTGTACAGTGAGGTCACATCAGCAGTGACTAGAACTGAACCCTCTTTGACATTCAATGTATTACAAATTTCTAAAACTTGTGACGAGTCCTTTAGGTACGAGGGCAGGGATACAACTATTTTCTGTAAAAATCCATCAATATATTCACCCAATCGACAAGAGATGGAGTCCACCCCACTAACTATAGGTCGACCTGGGGGTCTCGTCAAACTTTTATGAATCTTGGGTAAAATATATATAGTGGGGATCCTTGGGGTTGTTGGATTCAAATAGTCGAATTCTTTCTTAGTAAGGATGCCCAAACCCAATCCTGATTCTAGTAATAAAGTGAGTTTTTCTGGGGCGCATAGGATGGTGTTTATGATAGTGGAGCCTGGTGATGTTTATGTGCAGTGTGGTGCTGGACTGGTGGTATGCGCAGTTGATGCTAGATGCCTTTCTAAAGTTTTGAAAGGCTGTCTCTTTGAAGGGTTAAAGCTAGCTTCGTGTTGTTGCTAAGCGACCGCAGAGACAGTGTTTCTATTGGCCGCCGCGGCCCATGTGTGCTGCTCATGACATCACAGGTCCTTCAACTGCGCATTCGGGGTCCTTTACCTCATATTGTGGACACTCTCGATTGTTACTGTGTCAGTAAATGTTTGGAGACACATCACAGGAGTGCCTTTATAGATTTAAGTGGCTCAACTTCCCCTAAATAGCGCAATAGAAGATGTGATCTATTTAGTGTATAGTCTATAGCCGCAGGACCTTATATCACGTGACCGGGGTCTTTCTGTACATATTTCCCACCGCTCTGCCGCGCCACCAGCCTAGTTAAAGTTGCCTTGCGGCGACGAAACGCGTCGGCGGTGGCGAGCGGTGGAAGTTCTTTGGATCCATTTGACTTTTAAACTTACCATTATTGGGAATGCCCTTTTATTCTTTTATGGAATTACTTGAGGAGACCGCCTGATTCCTGGATCGGTGAGATCGTGATTGTATCTTAGAGCTGTCTTTTTATCTATCTTTGTGAGTGTATTTTGATCAACCTATTAAAGCCATAAGTTTTTATAGAATTACACTATTTGGCTTTTCTTTTACTTTTTCCATTTATGTCACCAATCCAATTTTGCCCATATGGGGGTATGATCTGGAGGAGATGTTTTGATTGAATCAGCATTATTTTATCTAAGCCTCATTTGATTTGGTGGATAATCATCTTACTTGGAGGTGGAATCAGCAGCCACGCTGTCTGATATCAGTTTAAAGTGCTTTGCTGACTTACAGCTGGTAAGAGTCTGTATTATTGGTGGAGGATTCTTCAGGCACAATTTTGATGTGAAGTTCATGCACCGTGGGACACTTTGGACTTTGTTCTGTCACATGATTAATTTTTTTGGGACTATTGGTGTTCTTTATAATAGTTTTGCTCTGTGATTTGCATTATATATTGACATTTGTTCTTTTAGGGATAAGGACGTTCACGTTGAGCACTAATTAATCCAATTTATTATTTTTCATATTCACTTATATATTAGTTTTCTTTGTTAGCGCGGGCCTGTGTATTAACAGTTCGCTGTTGTTACATTTGTCCATATTATATAATTATATTTTGGTATTGGGTGTATAATAATGTATTAATGTCATGTAGCTTAATGTAAATAGCTTAGGTAATATATTAAGTAGGGTGTCAATGGCACATTTACGTTGATTAATACACACATACATACACATACACACACTTCCTTATAATGGATTTAACTTGGCATCTGGTAAG
This sequence comes from Gastrophryne carolinensis, assembly GCA_027917425.1. Taxonomy (NCBI): domain Eukaryota; kingdom Metazoa; phylum Chordata; class Amphibia; order Anura; family Microhylidae; genus Gastrophryne; species Gastrophryne carolinensis. Next base: position 316,363,863 of record CM051237.1, read on the forward strand.
CTTTTTATATTTTGGAGTAAAAGCTGTATTTTTGGTTAGTGCAGCCCGTGTGGGGATATTTGGGGGGGGGGGGGGGGGCACCTGTGTTTTTGTATATATTAATTAGGATTCAAGGTGCAGTAACATTGATATTCTGCACCTGCCATAATACCATTGGCTCATTAAAACCCACCAATAGCTTTCTGGGGTATGGTTTTGAAATCAGCCAATAGGCACAAAATGGTTTGGAACTTTCAACAGGGCCCATAGAACAAGAGCCTTACAGCATGGAGGAAAGCATGAGGCTTGGGGTACAGAAAGGTGCACCTATCCCACATTTCAGTGAAGTGCTTTACTCAGTATTTCATTGTGCTTAAACCGGACCTTCATCATGATTTAATGAAAAGCCCAAACCCTTAAAAAACTATTCCCCAGCATCTAAAATTAATATAAGTTTTTAGTCACTTATTTCATATTCTTTCCCCCACTGGGCTGCAACTCTGTTCAGGACTTTAGGATACGGGCACCGCCATCTTGAATCAGAAGCATCACACTTACTGAGGAGAGTGGGATAAAGTACAAGCTGTGCTTTGCTCAGACAGAGCAGAGCTGCGGTCAGGAAATGGTCTGCAAACCCAGAATGCAGAGCAGCACAGTCAGAAGGCACTTCCTGTTTGCAGGTTGCCTGATGTTACATGAGCCGCCATCTTGGATGTTTAAAGGCTCATAAAATGCAGAAGATGCAGGTAGGATGATTTTTAATGTGAGCAATCTGTATGTACAGGGTGAGGGAAACATATAAGATAGACTCTTATTCAGAGTTCCTTGTCGTCTTTTGGATGGAATGTAAAAAATAGTTTACACCAACATTTGGAGCAGTTTTGTGCTCATTGAGCAAACCCGTGTTGGGTAAACTATAGATGCTGCAGATCATGTTGGGGTACAGGTCAGTCTACAGACTTGCTGGGTACCACCTCCCCGGTTGGGAACCCCTGTACTAGAGCTGTAGTCACTTTAACCAATGGTCGTTTCAAGTAAAATATAAGCTTCAAATGTTTTTTTTCTCTCTTGAACTGCAAAATGTGTTCATTATTGTATGGATGCAATCTCAAGTTTCAGATTTTTTCTGATTTTGATTGTTACAATCCAGAACAGAATAGCGACAGTGGAGGATCATGCTAATTACGGTGTCTCCCCGAACATTGTTTGAGCTACCGTAATATTGCAGCCCAACCCCATATTCCTTGTGGGTGTAAAAAATGTTAATATTTGCCATGGCCGCTACTGTGCCGCACACACAGACACACACGTGCCAATAAGAGTGTGAATCAGGAGGCGTGCTGTATACTTACAAATAACACAACTCCACAATATGACACAGGCTGTGAAGTCACACAATGTCATATTGCCATGTGACTTGTGACTGTTGTCGAATCACCAAATAGAAAGACAATGAAAGGCAATATTATTTTTTTACTCTGTTGTAAAAAGTGTCATTGACTTTCATTGTCTTTCTATCTGGTGATTCAGTAACATTGACATTCTCAAGGTTTTTTCTCATAAAGTGAATTTTTTACTGCAATGAGAATCTTTTTCTACTCTTATTGACCTTTGTGTGTTGATGTTAAAAAGCTCACGAGATGCAGGTTGTAATTCACACACGAATTAGCATGACCCCACGTGCACTGGAGTTTGTGCTTCAAATCGGTATTTAGAAACAGCATGTGATGAGCACATACAGAAAAAAAAAGAAACACCAGCAAAATGCGTTTCTATGCACCGCAATGTGCACTGGATATTTAGCATGACCCCAAATATTTACAGAATAAGATATTTAGAGATAATAGTATTTAGTGTGTTCAAACAAAAAAAAAAAGGAAAATAGATGGAATATTGTGGACCAAAACCCACACCCCAACGGTAAGATTCCAGGGCCTTCCCCTGGGACATCCAGAATCAGAATGCCCCACTATGTGAAACCCCCCAGGTTGACTGGAAACTAAGCTTATTTCCCGGGCCAACGGTGCATGCACAAGTAGCTATTCCCTTAGCAGGGCGCATGTCCACGCCAGGCATTTGTGAATGACCAGGGTGGGCACGCTCCCTGTTAGTGTGCAGCGGGGGATCTAGCCACCAGTGCGCTCAGATCCGCTCCCCTTAGACGAGCGTGCTGATTGGACAAGAGTGAGTGAGCTTGGATGACCTGGGGGGTTTCACACTGGGGCACTCCTAATCGGGGTGCCCCGGGGGCCAGGACCAAAACCCAGGATAGTCAAAATCCTGAATTTTGGTCCGCTTTAATATATATTCACTTTCAGCTTGTTCTTCAATAGCTAATACATGGCATTACTTTAAAAGCAAGTGTAATCTATTTTTATGCTCCTGTTGTTTCTAAGTGGGAAGCCTGGGTAAGTATATGAAGCAAAAATAGGCAACTTGCTGGAAACTGCAGTTTACAGTTCAGACACTGAACTGAGAAGAAAATGCCGACATTTCTGGTATAGAAAACACTTAAATAATAGAAATAACTTGCAAGTCATAGATTCTTGTACATACCTCTATGGAACCTTTATTCCCCGAATGTTGTAGCTTCTTCCTAATAACTAGGGAGAGCATTTATTTGCTTCTAATACTCAGTTGCATAACTACAGTTACTTATTAACTGGTCTTAGTGGCCCCTCTGTGTGATCAGAATGTCCTGTTATCACTTTCTCTGTGTCATTTTTTTCATCATCTTCCTTTTGACCTTGTGAACCTCTGAGAAAACAAGCGCCATGCGTTGAACTTTGTGTCACATGCCAGCGTGATGCCCAAAAACGAATACAGCTTGTATGTGGCACATGGTTCACATGCAAATCACATTCATCAATGTATAATTCTGCTAAGTATATATCTTTATTACTGAATTGCTTTTTGCTTTAATTGACAGATCACATTTTCCATATGTTCACAATAATGCACAGCTAGCAAAAGGGCATAAATTCATTGGATACATTTCAGGAAAAATATCCAGGTACTGCAAAAATAACACATGTTTATAAAATATAGTTTGCTAATTAATGTGATAACTGAGTACAACAGGTCAACTTAAAGTGGACAAAATCCATGATTTTGACTATCCTGGGTTTTGGTCCTTTCCCCTGGGGCCCCCAGATCGCACAATCTCACTCACCCTTCCCCAGTCCTACGGCGCATACACAGCCTCTCGTCCAATTAGCGTGCTCAGATCCGCTCCCACCCCCTTCTTCAAAGAGCTTGTCTAAAGCGAGCAGATCCGAGCGTGCTGGCGGCCGCATCCCCCGCTACCCTTTAGCCGGGTAGCATGCCTGCGCGGGCCATTCACAAATGCCTGGTGCAGGCATGCGCCCTGCTAAATAGATAGTGGGGATGCGGCCGCTTTTGGCACATACGCCATTGGACCGGGAAAGCAGGTGATTTTTGGGGCGATCTCAGGGGATTTACACAGCAGGGCTTCCGGGATCTGGATGCCCCAGGGGAGCAAGTATGTCTGCGCTGAAATCTCATAGACTCCAGGGTGGGTTTTGGTCCACTTTAATGCAGCCCAAGGAGGGAGATCAGTGGAAAATCAAAAAAATCTTGAGGGCATTGTATCCAACAAACAAGCAAAAAGGTTTTTTTGGGTGGATAAAAAAATAATCCTTATTTCTGCAGTTGCTGATTGAAGAGTTGCTACATTTAGCTAAATACCAGGCAGCAGAATTAAATACCAGCTTAAAGTCATACTAAAGGCAAGCCTGATTGTTTCCCCATTGTCTCGAGCTACACAATTTCAGTTTGATTTCAATAGACCCTGTCGTTCGTAAGTTAGAACATAGGAGATTCATAGAAAACGAGAAACAGTGGGTGTGGCAACAGCGATGTGATGTAAGCACACTGTGATGCGTGTGGGAGAGGAGTTTCAGAGCTGCAGAGAGAGGCAGCCAATTAGGACATCTGGACAGGGAGTGGGGGTTGTTTTCATTCCTGGTCCACTGATGGTTGATTGATGGACCAGGTCTGCGTGGTGGGGACTGAAAGCTGAATGAGGAAGTGATTTTCCTAACTAAGGAGACAGACAGAGGAGGACACACAGTGCTCGAGCCATTCAATGAAAGGTAAGCTACTGAATTTTTAACTTTTGACTTGCCAATCACTTTAATGGAAACCTGGAGGGTAAGGATCTAGAGATGAGATGGAATATTTGCTGAGCTTAGGCAGTATCCTGTTTCTTTATCACATGGAGAGCTGAACTACCTTAAAGAGAAATCTTAGAGGTAAGAAATGGACCACATTCAGTTAAAGGAGCAGAAAACAGCATCTGCAGGAATATGCAGAAATCTAATAACCAAACAACAGAGGTTCTTCCCGAAGGAGGGCCTCCACATTTCATGAAAAACCTGCACTGTAACCTGTAAGGTCTATGATCAGCATGGCAGCCTGGTTGGTAGTTGCCAAAAAGGTCTAATGGGTGGGCACATCGCATGAGAGGTTGTGGTAGGCAATGGTGTCTTTGCAGCTTCATGAGGGCGTTCCTTGCATGATACGAGTGCACAGTTCATGTGACATTTTTAGCAGCTGCTTAAGTTCAATAAACAATGTTAGGAACCTGTTTACAATCAAATTGAAAACATGCGCCATGAATAGTGCATGGCGTAGCCCTCCTGGCTGCGTTTGCTCAGGCTTTCCAGGTGCAGGACTGATGGACAATGACAGGCTTGGCACTGGTTTAATGAAACCCGAACATGGTGAACTCTAGACAGGTGGGAGGCTAAGGACAAGATGGAGGAGGCAGAGGATGCAGAAAGCCCACAATGACACCTAGGAGGTGCCACTGCTGCAACCTGGCCAAATTGCTGCAGTGCTTGGCCACGAAGGAAGGAAAGGGAGCCAATGACTGGCCAACCTTCTGCATGTAGCTGTGCAGGGATGGTACTGTTTTTTTTAGGCGCTTGAAACTCTGCACTCTGGGTGGGCAAAGGCCAGTGGCGTACATACCATAGGGGTAGTGCAGGCAAGTGCACACTGCCTTCACCACCACTGAAGTATGTACCTTCTGACATACTTACCTACCCTCTGGGATGCTGGCGCTACATCACCGCAGGCAGCATGGCTTTGGTAGTGCGGCACATGCTCCTCCTACCGACCAGACTGCAAGTTGCGGGTGACTGTGATGATGGGGACCCCATCAGGGCTATGTACGCCCCTGGCACAGGTCATCAGCTCTCTCAAAGGTACGCCACCTGGAAAGGGAGGGACTGTAGCACAAGCGACTTGGCCAGGTGAACATTGAGCTTCTGCGGCATTCGATGACTTGAGGATGGGGACTTGGGTGGATGGGACAGACAGACTGCTACTTGCTGAAAAGGCTGAGGGGCTCTGACCTGCACTGATAGTGTGTTGCTCGCTGGGAGATGCAGAGGTTGGTGGATCCTGCAGCAAAAATACAATTCTGTGAAATACTCACCTGTAGAATTGGTATTATACGCATACAGTACGTCCTGCTCCATCTATAATACTTACACGTGGGTAATCCTCCGCCAGATGGCGCTGTTCACTGCAGACATGCAAAAACAGGCTCCTCCCGGCCCTTATATACCCAGGGACCTCCCACAAATCCCCAGCATTGAAAAGCAGTGAGAAAAAGAAGCCGGGAGAAACCAACCACCAAAACTGGTAATAAGAACAATGATAACAATCACCATACAGGGGATCCAGAACAAGGTGAAACCAGGGTGGGGTGGAGCAGGACGTACTGTATGCGTATAATACCAATTCTACAGGTGAGTATTTCACAGAATTGTATTATTCTAAGCATACAGTACGTCCTGCTCCATCTATAATACTTACACGTGGGACATCCAATAGCAGTGTCCATAAAGTAGGGTGGGATCCCCAACAACAAGGCAACGGCACGTAGCTCAGACTACAACCGTCTGCAAAACCTTGCGAAGAAGGTTTTGAAGAACAATATCCTGGTTCAAATGAAAAGCCGACACAACTTTAGGCAGAAAATCCGGTTTGAAGCGGAACACCACCTTGTCCTGGTGTCGCTCATAGTATGGAGGCTGAATAGATAGAGCGGCCAGCTCAGACACATGCCTAACCGAAGTAATAGCCACCAAGAAGACAACCTTGAGAGTGAGAACAGCCAGAGCAGCATCTTGAATAGGCTCAAAGGGAGCACCCTGCAGGGCAGACAAAACCAAGTTTAAATCCCAGACAGGGACCATAGGTTTTCGAGGGGGACGCACGTGAGTGACCCCCTGAAAGAAGGTCTTAATCAGGTGATGTTGAGCAAAGGTCTTCTGAAAGAAGATAGACAGGGCAGAAACCTGACCCTTCAGAGTACTAAGTTTGAGACCTAAGTCCAGACCATGCTGTAAAAACTCCAGAACCCTAGGGACGGAGAATTCCCGTCAGGGAAGAGATCTGGACTCACACCAGTCAATGTAGGAACCCCATACTCTATAATAGATAGCAGAAGAAGTCTTCTTCCTGACCTGCACCATAGTAGCCACCACAGAGGCAGACAAGCCCTTCTCCATCAAGATGGTTTCAGCAGCCAGGCCGTCAAAGCCAGAGTTTGTAAATTGGGATGGCGTAAGGACCCTTGAGTTAGCAGATCTGGCACCCTTGGCAGATTGTACTGATCTACTGCCATTTGAACCACGTCTGCGAACCACACTCTTCTTGGCCACCTGGGGGCCACTAGAATCACAGGTACCCCTTCCAGAGCAATCTTGCGCAGAACCCTGCCCAGAAGGGGGAACGGTGGAAACACATACAGGAGTCGAAACTCCCTCCAAGACATGGACAGGGCATCCGTGGCCAAGGCCAGAGGATCCTGAGACAGGGAGACGAAGACCGGAAGCTTGTGATTGTGACGGGAAGCAAACAGATCCACATCCGGTAGGCCCCAACGGTGACACAGGGACTGGAATACCTTGTTGCAGAGGGACCACTCCCCCTGACGGGACATCCCCCTGCTCAGGGCGTCCGCCAGCAAGTTCTCCGCCCCCAGAATGTAGACAGCCGAAATGCATTGGACATTGGCCTCCGCCCATGTCAGAATCTGAGACACCTCTTGGAGAGCACCCTTGCTCCGGGTCCCTCCCTGATGGTTGATGTAGGCAACCGCCGTTCTGTTGTCTGAGCGTACCTGGACCGACAGACCCCTCAGGTGTTGGGTCAATCGCTCCAGTACCAACCTGACTGCCCATAATTCCAGAATGTTGATGGGTAAATGGGCCTCCTGAGGACCCCACGTCCCCTGGAAGTGCAGGGACTTCCAGAATCCCTCAAACCAAAAATAAAAGGATAGGGAGACCCACTCAATCCCTGCATGTGCACTGCCAAAAAACATTTATTAGCGTCCAGCCAACCTATTAGAATAACCATACAGCACACTTACACACGGTTGATTGCTGGAACAGGCACAAATACTCTCACAGCTGCATAGCCAATTACAACATATAATTTATTGGGTATCAAAATTATGGCACTTGCAAAATGTACATACCTACTATACTGATTAAAAAACACACAAAAAAGTGATAGTAAAAAACGGGGGCCCCCCCATGCATGCAGCCATAAAGCCACACTCACTTCTCACACACTCCACCTAGCTAGCTCCACACAGGAGCTGTGCAGTTCATAATTGGAGGGAGAGGGGATACCGCTATATTCAGCTATCATGTTTTGGATAGATCAAAGGACAACACGGTATTAACCCCTTCAGTATCAAATGTGAAGCAACCTGGATACGTGGGCGAGCCCACTGGCTAAGAGTGCAATAGACTTTCATCTGCATCCTATACACCCTTGATTACTCAGCCTTCTTTAGAATAAGATTCCTCACCAAACGTCGGTGTTGACAGCGCTGGAATTTTAATTGCGGTTTACCACCTTTTAGGAGGATTCATTCAGTTTACCCAATAGCCTAATAGGAGCTGAGGCTAGGTGGAGTGTGTGAGAAGTGAGTGTGGCTGTATGGCTGCATGCATGGGGAGGCCCCCGTTTTTTACTATCACTTTTTTGTGTGTTTTTTAATCAGTATAGTAGGTATGTACATTTTGCAAGTGCCATAATTTTGATACCCAATAAATTATATGTTGTAATTGGCTATGCAGCTGTGAGAGTATTTGTGCCTGTTCCAGCAAACTTCCAGAATCCCCCCCAACCTGACAGACTGGCATCCGTTGTGACCGTCTCCCAGGAGGGGGCCAGAAAAGACCTGCCCCCTATCAAGTTCCTGTGGTCCAGCCACCACGCAAGGGACTGTCTGACCGAGGGGGGGGGAAGCACACAGACCTCGTCCAAGGACGCTGGGTTCTTGTCCCACACTGACAGAAGGTGAAGCTGCAGAGGTCTCAAATGGAACTGGGCAAAGGGCACCGCCTCGAAGCTCGCCACCATCAGGCCCACCAACTGCATTCCCTGCCGGATGGAAAGCTGTGGGCTCGAGAGCAGGAACCTCGCCTGCGCTGTCAGAGCTTCCACCTTCTGTTGAGGAAGGAATATCCTTGACTGAACCGTGTCCAGAATCATTCCCAGGAACGGAGTCACCGAGGAGGGGGACAGGGAGGACTTGGGGTAATTGATCACCCAGCCGAAGGACTCCAGGGTGGACACTACCAGCCGAGTGTCCAACTCTGCCTGCCGCAGAGACCGAGAGGTGATGAGAATATCGTCCAGGTAGGGCAGCACGCGTATGCCCCTTAGCCTTATCAGGGACATCACCCCTGCCAGCACCTTGGTGAACACCCTGGGAGCCGACGTGAGGCCAAATGGCGGGGCCACAAATTGGTAATGCTGATCTTTCAGTGCAAATCTGAGAAACCTTTGGTGTCCTGGAAACACCGGGACTTGAAGGTAAGCATCCTTGATGTCTACTGATGTCATGAAGTCCCCTGGGCGCAGTGAGCCAATGGCCGAGCGCAGAGTTTCCATGCGAAAGTGCCTGTAGAACCCTGTGCCCCTGTCTCCAAAGGGGACCTTGCAAATGACCCCTAGATCCAGGAGACCCTGTACGGCCAGCAACAAGACCTGAGCTGAGGCAGGGTCTTGAGGGATTCGGGACCCAATGAATCTGGTGGGGGGCCGTACAGCAAATTCTATCTTGTAGCCGGAGGACAATACCTCCTGAATCCACCGGTCTGAGACGTGGCGCTGCCAGACGTGCTCGAAGTGCTGTAGACGTCCCCCCACCCTGACGGGTGAGGGCGCCCCCTCATGCCTGAGGGGTCTTGTGAGGGGCTTTGGGCTTGGGCCCCCAGGAGGAACCGGGGCGGCGTCCTCTGTTCCTGTGCCAGGAATCTGCGCGGGCCCCAGCGAAGGACACCCCTCTACCTTGTTTAGCCCCACGGTAGGGGGTCAATAGGGAGCCTTGGCCACGAAAGGGCTGAATCTGCCGCCTGCGCTGGGGTAACTTGCCTCCCTTGGTGAAGAGGTCTAATCGATCCCCAAACAAGCACAGCCCCTTAAATGGAAGCCCCGTGAGGGCTTTCTTGGCAGCATTGTCTGCGACCCACTGGCGCAACCAGACCGCGCAGCGTATAGCAACCACCAGGACATATGACCTGGCACACATCTTAATAGCATCGTCCGATGCGGACAGGATAAAGTTCACAAACGCATCACAGATGGACAGAGCATTGACAGTATCAGGAGGCAACTCATCTGTGCCATCGAGAGCACTCCTAACCACGGCCCTGAGCGCTACTGCCGTAATGGCTAAGGCGCAAACCGGGCGCAGAGTCGCTCCCCCAAATGCAAAGGCATGACATGCCAGTTGGTCAACACGCCAGTCCTCAGAGTCCCGTAGCGTAGTAGTGTCAGCAGAGTGCATAATAGAGGTGTTGGACAACCCTAGAATAGGAGCATCAACCTCGGGCGGCGATGACCAGCACTTAACCAAGTCAGCAGGGAAGGGATATTTCCTATCCACACTCTTAGGGACCCCATGAAGTCTGCTGGGATGTTCCCATTCTTTAAGCACGAGGCTATTGAAATGGATTTGCTCGGGAAATTCCAAGCAAGCTTTAGCGGTATGAAAAAGATCACCCCTTTGCCGGGGAGCCGCAGCAGGGGGAGAGAGGGACAGAACCTCAAAGATCTGAACCAGCAGTCTATCAATATCATCCGAGGACCAATGCTCGGAGCCAGACTCTTCCTGACCCCTGGACTCATCATCATATGACCCTGAGTCAGAGAACAGTTCCCCTTCGTCCGAGGGGATAGGGGCATAGGAATGCAACAAATCATCAGGTTCTATAGGGAAGAGACCCGAATTAGGGTTCAAGTGCCGCCTCTTGGTGGTGGCTTTACGCGCTAAGGAATTAGCAAGCAAGTTTTCAACACTAGCCAGCCTAGTGGCCAAATCAGGATGAGAATCCCCACTGGTATTGGGGGTTAGACTCAGGCTTGGGGGGGTAGGTGAAGTGAGTCGGGGTGCAGGCCCAGCCTCAGAGTAGACGGGAAGCACCAATAGCGCCTGCTGTGCACAAGGAACACAGACCCGTGCATTGTCACCGCTGCTAGGTAAGACCCCACAAGCTACACACAGCCGGGCTTGTCCCGAAGGAACCCCGTTCACAATATCCTGAGATGGCTCCATATGGTGATTTAATCGGCACAGTATGCCTGTAGGGATTGACGCTGTAAGCTACCCTGGATGCCCCAATAACCCGCAGGGAAGTGGGAGTAATTTTTAATGGTCACGACCGGGAGCTACACTGGGCCGGGAGAAGCCACCGAAATCCGCGGTCTGAAAGACATAAGGGGGAACAAGGATGTCAGAGCCATGTGCAAGGGAGAATAGAAACTAAAGAAGAGTCGCCCATGAGGGCACTTACAGACAGAGAGGAGAGGACTGTCTTCACCACGCGGGCGTGAGAAGGAAATGGCGCCAAGCGAACCTCGAAGGGCGGGCCTGAGCCGACCACGACGCGGAACGCGCCAAGCCGGAACCACGCCCCTCCCCAGCGAGCGCGAAGCTCGGAAGGCGTCTAGCCAATCAGTGACAGTAAGGTCATAACGCCTGAAGTAAATGGCGCTCGGAGCCTATACAGGCACTGCTGAGATCTGAACCCAGGATCTCCTGTGTACTGGACAAGTGCTTTAACCAACTAAGCCAGCGCAACCTAAGAAGAGCCACTAAGGCTAAGAAGGAGAGGGGAAGGAAGAAAAAGACACCGTGGCGTCCGCAAAGCCGCCGCCGTACATGCGGTGCAAGCAGAAACAGAAACTAAAGGCGCTGCGGCTAACAGTACAGATAAAAGCGCGGCTCTGATCCCCGTTCCCAGTAAAGCACAAACCAAGCCATAAGAGTGTAAGGATACACTGAGGCCGCCATACACACAACCCCCTCCCCCCTTTCTTTTCCCCCTGGCTAAGGGGGGAAAGAGGGAGGAAGGCGACCCGTTACATAGGGTCCACCGCTACATGGGGCGTGGGGCAATGATGCGGGAGGGGCATCCCCTGAAGGCTCACCATCAGCCTATACCTCCTACCCTATGGTGGGGGATTGCGGTGGAGCGTGGCTCCGTAAGCACACATGGTGCTGCCTACCTTCACCCGACCAGGGCAGCCCAGGCTGGGAGGCATATCACACAGAGGAGGGGTGGAAATAGTCCCGCAGGGCCTCGGGCTGTAATAGCCCCGCTCACCTGCAAGAGAGTGATACTTCATGTCTTTGCAGTCAGCACTGCAGAGAAATCTGGGGGATTTGTGGGAGGTCCCTGGGTATATAAGGGCCGGGAGGAGCCTGTTTTTGCATGTCTGCAGTGAACAGCGCCATCTGGCGGAGGATTACCCACGTGTAAATATTATAGATGGAGCAGGACGTACTGTATGCTTAGAATACAGCGCAACGGTACTCCCAAGCAGCACTCTGTTGGCGTATTATGTGTGCACACATGGAATCAGTACCCACATTAGGATCCCGTCTGTGCTTCTCATGTTCCTGTCAGAGCATACACACGGACTCTGGCTGGTTGCTGCTGCTTGGGGCTGCATGTTCACTGCCAGTGCATCCCTGCAAGCTGGTCTGCTGACTAGCAGACAGTGCACCCCTCATTTTGTTTGAGATCTGACAGCTGCCACCATCATCATCATCTATGCAGGGTTCAGTGCCGCTGCTGTTTCCTTAAAGTGGACCTTCACCCTAAATAAGAGTCTATCTTGTATGTTTACCACACCCTGTACATACAGATTATCCACATTAAAAATCTTCCTACCTGCATCTATTGCATTTTCTAAGACTTTAAACATCCAAAATGGCGGCCCATGGAGGTGCAGGCAGCCTGCAAACAGGAAGTGTCTTCTGACTGTGTCGCTCTGCATTCTGGGATTGCTGACCCTTTCCTGACCCCCAGCTCTGCTCTGTCTGTGCAAAGCACAGCTATAACCCTGCTCCCCTGCACTTATGACCCCTCTCCTCAGTATGTGATTCTACTGAGCCAAGAAGGCGGCGCCCGTATCCTAGAGTGCTGAACAGAGTTGCAGGCCAGTGAGGGAAAGAATAAAAAGTAAGTGAATAAAAACTATAAATATATTAATTTTAGATGCTGGGGAATAGTTTTTTTAAAGGTTTGGGCTTTTCATTAAATGATGCTGAAGGTACACTTTAACTGCCTGGTGCAGTGCTCCCTTGGTTCCATCTGAATTTGCTCCTACCTGGCTTTCATCATGACTGCTTTGAGACCTAGCAGTCCCCTCATGAAGAGAGCTGGCCTCCAACCCATGATTATCCCCTGAAGTGTAGAGTGGTGGAGAGTAAGCCTGCCAATACATTTTGAGCAGATGGTGCAGCAAAGCAGAGGCAAATTCAGGACAAGAGAGGGCCAGAGGAATGAGGCTGCCCTTTCCATAGAATGGTGTTGTTTGAGGAGACACCTGATGCCTGCACATGATTGGCTTCTGTCTACTGTGGAGTCTGAGGTCTGTATCAGGCAGTGAAAGACTGCTGGCTGGTTGATCAACACATGTCCACTGGATGTTAAAGGTTGCTTCACCCTGTTGCCACAACTGCTGCTGACACCCTACTGGACATACGGCAAGACCCCTTATGGTTTGGCATAGTGAGTGCCTTTTAGGAAAATGGGGGTACACAGACAGTTCTGTTTAATCACTTTGATATTTTATTAAAAATACAACTGTTACTGGACCCCCCCCCCTCCAAAGAGTGTGAGTGAGAGGTAGGAAAGAACAGCCCAAAATCAGAACCAAGTAGTTGGTTGAGGTTTTTACATTATTTCTAAATTAAAGACAAATGGTTACTGGAATCTCCCCCAGAGGCCAAAAGAGTGAGAATCCCAGGTGTACACAGACTTTACTTTCTTAAAAGCATAGAGCCAAGAATATCCCCGAGCCTCCCCCTGGCTGACAGGGAACCTGTGAAGAGAAGAAGCCAATCCATCACAAACCATTTCCTGCACTGCACTACCTATCTCTGTCCACTAGCAATCAAAGCACGGCTTTCCCTCTCTCTAGCTAAGCCATTTAAGCATGCATAAACTTTTATACTGGCAAGGCATGTGTGACATTGAAGGGAGGTGGCTAGCAGTGGATTGGCTGGCTGCATCATATCATCTATGACCTCTGCTTCCTCTGACTCAAATCCACGTGTAGTAACCAATGAAAATGGCAAGTTCATGTCGAAACAAATTTTTCCCAGACTAATTCCGGTTATAATGGTTCGTTTCACTCATCCCTACAGGCAATCTATTATGAATGAACAGATTGCTTTACATCTCCTGCTGAATGCCCTCCTCCACTGTATGCACCCACCAATCAGATATGATGGCTGTGAGGAAGGTACATTGGATAGAGGAGTGCTGGGGAAGCCCACACATGCACCATAGAATTGACTTCCGAGGTGAGCAGAGCGCTTCACATAGCGGAGCATCCCAAATCAAGATGCCCCAGAAGAGGGCTTGTACATGGCCCTGGACTTTGGTCTGCTTTAAGCCCTTCAAGTCTAAACATGAACTGAATCTAGCATGCCAGTGTAAAGTTAGTAGATGTGCCTTGCTAGATTATAACTTTGTGATTCTATATAAATAAAGCTCATTTTTAATACATTTAGGCTTTTTTGAGATTTTTTAAAATAAATTTGTACTTTATGTTATAGGTTTGTATTTACAGCTGGCACTAACAGCTTTCAAATGCTTACCATTGTTTAGTAATTCGAGTTCAAGAAAGAAAGATGGTTAACAGTATAAACTGGTGACAGTTGAAAAATACAATTCTGTGATTACTCACCTGTAGAATTGATATTATGAGTATACAGTACGTCCTGCTCCAGATTAGATTACTTACACTTGGGTATTACTCCGCTAGATGGCGCTGGACTGCAGAGACAGCGAAATTGACTCCTCCCGGCCCCTCAAATAACCGGGACCTCCCACAAATCCCCAGCATTGAAAAGCAGTTAACGAGAAGCTGATCAATGCGCCGGTCCTCAGCATCCCGCAGCGTAGTAGAGTCAGGGGAGTGCATGACAGAGGTGTTAAATAACCCTAGGACCGGGGCATCCACTTTAGGAGGGGATGACCAACACTTCACCACATCAGCAGGAAAAGGATACCTCTTATCCCAACTCACCGGGGAGCCTGCTGGGGCGCTCCTATTCCCTACAAGATTATTAAAATGGGCTTGCTCGGGAAATTCTAAGTGCGGCTTAGCCATATGAAACAATTCCCCCTGTTGCCTGGGGGCCGCAACCGGGGGAGAGATAGACAGTACTTCAAAAATCTGAGCCAACAGCTTATCAGTATCATCTGGGGCCCAGGGGTCAGAGCCAGAATCATCATGACCCCTGGGTCTCTCATCAGATGACTCTGAGTCAGAAAATAACTCCCCTTCTTCCAAAGGGGTATAGCCAGACAGATCCAAAAACTCATCAGCCTCCATAGGGAAAAGAGTGACATCAGGCGTTAAGTGCCGCTTTTTAGCAGAGGCCTTACGCGTCAAGGTATTAGCAAGCAACTTCTCAACACTAGCCAGTCTAGAAGAAACATCAGGCTAAGAATCCCTACTTGTATGCAACTCAATAGGAGTCAAGTGTAAGCTTGGGGGAGTAGGTGAAGTCATACGAGGCGCAGGCCCAGCCACTGGTAAACCAGGCTGCAGCGCAATCACCTGCTGGGCACAAGTTATACAGACCCGCAAATTGTCAGCACTAGTAGGGGACACCCCACACGCTACACACAGCCGGTCTTGTCCCGAAGGAACCCCAAGCACATTATCCTGAGATGCCTCCATATGGTGATTATAGCGGCACACACGGCCGATAGGGATTCACGCTATAAAGCAACCCGGGATGCCCCAATAGCCCGCTAGGGAAGTGGGAGTAAGTTACACACTAGGCCTCACAAGTTAAGTAACTAAATAGAGGGAGTAGAGCCGGGAGAAACCAATAGAGGTCGGCTCGTCTGAAAGTCATAAGCAAGGGGGACCGTAAGAGACATGATAACAGACAAATGGTAAATAAAAGCCGCCCGCGGTAGGTAGATGCCAGTAACGCAGCAGACGAATCCAGAGAAAATGAGTATACCTCAAGGGGCAGGCCGCGGGGACCGTGACGCGGAACGCGCCAACCACGGGCCCCACCCCCGAAGAGCGCGAAGCCGCACACGTGACAAGCAGCCAATAACGGCGCACCAGCGCCTGAGGTAACGCCGCCGCCAAGTGCGGAACACAGATGAAGCACGTGCGGCGGCCAAATTTAAAAAAGCAACCAGTGCAACCAAGTCAGCGCGGCGACTGACACCAACCAGAAACACATCATACAGTGAAACACCAAGGCAAAATCACGTACATGCCCCCCCCCCCCCGAGAACTACAAGGGAGAGCGAGGGAAGACAGCAGCCACTTAACATAGGACCCACCGATAGACAGGGGCAATAGGGCGGGAGGGGCATCCCATAGAGGCTCACCATATGCCTATACCGCCTACCCTTTGGTGGGGGATTGCGGTGGAGCAGCGCTCCTAAGCACCTGGCAGCGGTGCTGCCTACCGTCACCCGACCAGCGCAGCTAAGGCTGGGAGGCACATTAATAATGGAACGAGTGGGAATAGTCCTACAGGGCCGCAGGCTAGTAGCCCCGCTCACCTGCGAGAAGCGAGAGCCATCTCCTTTTCCTTCGCAGTCCAGACTGCAGAGAAAATCTGGGGATTTGTGGGAGGTCCCGGGTATTTGAGGGGCCGGGAGGAGCCAATTTCGTTGTCTCTGCAGTCCAGCGCCATCTGGCAGAGTAATACCCAAGTGTAAGTAATCTAATCTGGAGCAGGATGTACTGTATACTAAGAATACAATTTTTTTATCATCCCCAGTGACGTGTCAACAGCGCAGGGGTCTTAAAAGAAAAGTGGCCCAATGATAAAAATCCATATAAATATGCTGGAAGGTGGGAGGAGAGATCATTTATACACCCAGCATAAAGAAATATGCAGCCAGGCATTTTTTTTCTATTGTAATGGAAGGAAAAGGAAATCAAGCTTTTTTTTTTCCTAGCATGAGAATAAAGAACAAGCTTGGAGGGAGTTTTATTCAGTTTGGGTGCATAAGTGACCCCTCCTCTCATTAGCCAATGTGTTTATATGGATTTTTAATATTACACAATTTTGCAAAA
Source organism: Gastrophryne carolinensis (assembly GCA_027917425.1). Taxonomy (NCBI): domain Eukaryota; kingdom Metazoa; phylum Chordata; class Amphibia; order Anura; family Microhylidae; genus Gastrophryne; species Gastrophryne carolinensis. The sequence goes on from CM051237.1 coordinate 316,380,477, forward strand.
GTGCTCCTTTAATTCCCATTTAGATCACCAAATGTTACACAAAATATTTACTACTATTTAGACATAAGTTGAGCTTAAAACATGTTAAAATTGGACAAAACATGTTAAAATTGGACAAAGCATAAAAGCAAGCAAAAAAAGCGAGTTGCCAGTATACCTAGTAGTTGAAAGAACCATCCAGCCAATAAAATAAAAAAAACTATACTTGCCTTTTCCATCTGTCTCTGTAAAATGTATCACCAAGGTTAAGGAGCCCACTTGTGCAGCACCGATCTCTCATCTCAAGCCTTTTCACACGCCCACTCCATTAATTGCAATAGAGGGGGCGTGCCTAGCCCACAAGATCACTTACGAATGATTTATCATATGAAATATTACACTTTCTACAAGTCTTTTTTTCACTCTACAAACCCTGTGTTGCCCCCATATTTTCTGAATTAATTTAATTGTACAAAATATAAATCTAATAAAGTAAAATTAAATGGCCACCAGACTGCATTTTATTTTTTTTTTAAACATACTCAATTTTTATTGAAAGGATTTTCAAAATACAATAAACACATCACATGTACAATACAGACAGACATGGGCCGATCTCAATACAATGTTACAAGGTCACAGTCTTATTCCGAATGGTCACAGAAACAGATATTGATATAACATGTGGCTGTGTTCTCTTAACTAATTCACCTAGTTTCAGACATGGCATGAAAATAAGCATAAATTAAATTGGTTTAGTGTCGCCACCCTGCAGCCTGCCTGTGTGGCGGGGGATACCTAGGCTCCATGGGTAGTTAACTCCTTTTCCACAGCTTCCCTCCACCATTCCCCCCACTGGGGTCGCCCTCACCAACCGGTCCCAAACATATAGATAACGCACAGGACATTGAACAAGGGACAACAACCAGCCCCGGACCCATTGGTTCTCGGGTGACATATGGGAAAACAAGACAAGACGGGGAATTGGGCAGGGGTAGCCCAGAATCGAAAATAGAGGGGGGGGAAAGGAAGAATGGGGGAAGAGAAAAAACAGATGGGGGAAAAAAGGTGGGCAGAGAGAGAGACCGCCATGTTCTTGATTCATCCCGAGGGGGGGGGGGCAGCCCTCCAGCTACCCCCCGGGGAACCTCTTCTACAATGCTCCTGCCGATGAGGACCCCTCGCCCGGTGGGCCAGGTTACGAGGTGGCCTCAGGGTTAGTCCGTCCAAATCTCTTTGTATACATCCGAATCTTTGAAAATATCCCACATTGTCCAAATCTTCCGAAACGCGTCTAGTCTATCCTGTCTCGCATAGCATAATTCCTCCATTTGTTCAACATGGTTGATCTGGCGAAGCCATTCTCTAGTGGTGGGGGGCCTTTGGGATCTCCAGTTTCTGGGAATGAGCACTCTAGCGGCGTTTAACAGATGTCTGGCCAGTGGGGCTCCTCCCGCTGCTCCCCTTCCATCGGGGGACCACCCCAACAGCACATTTTCCACCTTCCACTCCAAGGGCTCCCCCATTATTTGGGCACAGATCGTTCTAATTTCCTCCCAGAAGCTATTTATAGATTGACAGGACCACCAGATGTGAATTATCGATGCCCCCTTGTGTCCACATCTCCAGCAGACATCTGGGATCGAGGGGTAGAAGGAATGCAGCCTTTCTGGGGTCCGATACCATCTCGTAATCAGTTTGTAATTTGTCTCTTGCATTGAGCTGCTAATCAGGCCTTTATGAGCATTCCTGTATATACCGTCCCACTCCTCTTCCGTGAATGACCTGCCTACATCCGTTTCCCATCTCCTTTCCCATGGTCTGCTCTCCCGTCTGTCCCTGTCACGGAGAAGCCCGTAGGCCCAAGATATAAGGTGCGAGTTTGGGCCCAATCCCAGGCAAGCCCTTTCAAATTCCGTAACTTCCTTTTTGATTCCTGCTTTCATTTCGTCTGTTGACAGAAAGTGCCGCAGTTGGAGGTAGGAAAGGATCGGTATTCTCCCCTCCAATCTGATCTGCAGCTCCTGACTCTCTAACAAATTGCCCCCGTCAAGCACATGATAAACTCGTAGGACAGCAGGTCTCTTACACTCTTTCAGAAAGGAAGGGTCCCCGCCCGGTGGGAAGGCTGGGTTCTTCCTAATTGGTGTCAGCAGGCCAGGTTGGGATGACAGTCCCCCCCCCCTACAGCGCAGGGAGGCCAAGACCCCCAGGGAGGCCCCAACAAACGGGTGGCTTTTTACCGATGAGGGGATGTCGCTGCTCCTCAAATCGCAGATTGTATCTAGTCCCCCCCCCCCCCACCGCTTCTCCCTCCACCCGCACCCAATCCTTCTGTGCACCATTAATATGCCAATCGATCATCCGGCCTATGTGAACCGCTCTATAATAGGACAGTATGCAGGGAAGGCCCGTCCCCCCCTTCTCTCTGGGCAGGTGCAAGATGGTTTTTCTAATCCTAGGGGGTCTTCCAGCCCACACGAATCTTCTAAAAGTTTTCATCAGGTCCCCAAAAAATGTGCTAGGGATTTTAATGGGAATGCATTGCATCAGATACAGCAGTCTCGGGAGGATGTTCATCTTAATGACCGCTATACGACCGAACCATGAGAGTTTCAATTTGTTCCATCTCTCCAAGTCTCGTTTGATTTTGGTCCCCAGGGAGGCAAAGTTGAGCTGGAAAAGGAGAAGGGGGGATACCGGAATCCGGATACCCAAATAGCCCATACTCTTCTCTTCCCAGCTAAAGGGGAAATTCTCCTTCATCCCCGCCACCTCTCGCTCTGGCATCGAGATATTCATGGCGTATGACTTACTAAGATTGATTTTTAGGTTCGATAGACGCCCAAATATCTTAAATTCCTTCAGCAGGTTAGGGACAGAGATCCTGGGGGAGCTCAAGAAAAAAAGCATGTCGTCCGCATATGCGGCCACCTTCCTTTCTCTACCTCCTATTTCCAGCCCCTTGATGTCGCCATTTAGGTTAACCTTTCTCAAAAGGGGTTCTAAAGAAAGAGCAAAGATTAGTGGGGATAGCGGACACCCCTGGCGGGTGCCATTCCGAATGTGGAAGACCGGGGACGTGCAATTATTCACTCTGACCCTGGCAACCGGCTCTGAATATAAGGCCAATATCCTACTCTTCATCTCTCCACCCAAACCGATATATTCCAACACCTTCCTTATCCAATCCCACTTAACCCGATCAAACGCTTTCTCTGCGTCTGTAGAAAGCATAATGGACTGCGCCCCCTTCGCCTTTGCCCACCATTGCAGGTTTAGGGCTTTGATGACGTTGTCACGGGCTTCCCTCCCCGGGACGAATCCCACCTGATCCTGGGTAATTAGTCTTGGCAGGAGGGCTGCTAACCTCGTGGCCAAGGCTTTTGCAAACAATTTCACGTCGACATTTAGGAGGGAGATCGGCCGGTAGCTACGGCAATCCTTCGGATCCTTCCCCTCCTTTGGGATCACCGCTATCCTAGCTTCCAAGATTGTGCTGGGGAGACTGCCCGAGGAGGCGGTGGACTCAAATGCACGTGTCATCATGGGGAGCATCAAGTCTGAGAATGACTTGTAATATTGCGTGGGAAATCCATCAGGACCCGGGGCCCTCCCTGTTTTGGTTGATTTCAATGCCATCTGTAGTTCTGCTACCGTAACTGGAGACTCCAGTTGAGCTCTCTCCTCCTGGGTCAGGACCGGCATCCCTGATTCCGTGAGGTAGGTATTCATAAGATTATCTAAATTTCCTGAGTCATGTGTGCCCTGTAAATTGTACAGTGTAGAGTAAAATTTACTAAAGGCCCCTGCTATTTCCTCATTCTTCTGATATATGGCCCCATCTGATCCCCTAATGCCTTCTACCGTGGTTTGCGCTATTTTGGGACGTAAGGCCCTAGCCAATAATCTGCCTGATTTGTTTCCTTGTTCATAAAACAATCCAAAACGTTTAGTAAACCACCTATTGGATTCCCTAGAGATCAGGTCTCTTAGTTCCTGTCGCCTCATTTCCAGTTCTCTCAAATGCTTCTCCTGGAGAGACTGTTTGTGCTGAGACTCCAGGTGAGCCACCTGTTGTAATAAGTCATTTAATTTTTGTGCCCTCTCCTTCTTGAGTCTCGATCCCTCTTGAATCAGCAAGCCTCTCATCGTGCATTTCTGAGCTTCCCATATTATCATTGGGTCCATACCCTCGGAGACATTCTCCTTAGCGTAATTGCCCAGCGCTTCTGTGAGCTTCTTTACCACCCTGGGATCCTTGAGTAGTGCCTCATTAAGTCGCCAGCACCATTCCTTCTGTTCTCTATAGGGGAAATTTAAAGAGACTACAACAGGGGCATGATCAGAAAATGTGATATTACCTACTTGGGCCCGTGCCACCCTTCCCAGATCTCTTTGTGAAAGGAAGATGTAGTCAATTCTGGAGTATTTAGCGTGAAGGGGCGAGTAGCAGGTATAATCTCTCTCCCCCGGGTTCATCATACGCCAAGTATCTACCAGTTCAAGTCTCTGTAACGATTTTTTGATTTGTTTTAAAGCCCTATATGATATGGCAGTTTTAGCGTCAGAGGTGTCCACTAGAGGATTCAATGCGCAGTTCAGATCCCCTCCCAGCACTAGCAATCCTTCCCTAAAGCCTTCTAGTTTAGTCAGCACCGCGGATAGGAATTTATGCTGGTCCTTATTCGGGGCATATATATTCGCCAGGGTAATGGTTATTCCATTTGGGAGATATCCTTTTAGAAAGACAAACCTACCCTCTTTGTCCCTCTCAATAGCTTTTACTCTCAATGCAAGAGATCTGTCTATCAGAATTGAAACCCCCTTGGCTTTGTTGTTGGGGGAATATGCCGAATGGCAAGTCGTGAAGATCCTATTTCCCAGATATGGGGCCTTATTTCTTTTAAAGTGCGTTTCTTGTACCAGGGCAATATGGGCGTTATATTTTTTCAGCTCTCTAAACAAGGTATGTCTCTTTACCGGAGTGTTAAGGCCTTTGGCATTAACGGAAAGAACATTAAGACAGAGCGAAGCCATCGCAGCAGGAGGAGGGGCTCCAGTGTATCTGGATCCCGTCCTGTGTGGGGTCTCTCTCTCTCCCCCCCCAGCAAAAAGCAGAGGAAAAAAGAGAAACAGGAAGAACTAGGGGTCTGGGGGTTAACAGATAGGGAAACACAAGAGGAGCACACAGACACAAACACAGGACACCCAACTACTACTTCCTATACACGCCTTCAGGGGCGGGGGGAACCAGAATATGATATCCCCTTACTCAATTTAGTGGGGGATGTCGAGGCAACCTCCCAGAAAGGAAAAGCCTCTCTGCAGTTGTCTCCCGTGGTCCGAGAGGGGTGTCCCACAGACCAAATCGAGGAAGTGCACAAGATGAGCACCTTCCGTTTCCCCCTTTGAGCATCCGCCTCCTTTAGGGGGAATCGTGGAAGGCCAAGGATCCGGGCCGACGTCCAAAACCCGCCCACACTGTACCGACAACCTACAGACCTATGGCCCTGGCGAGGCCTCCATTATTGTGATATGTCTACCCTCTCTTACCCATATACTCATGGACCCCGGTCTATGACAACCCCGAGGACTGTGGACACCTAGGTATGCGTCTCCCGGTTTGCACATCTCTCCTATTCCCTCTTAGCTGGCGGGTAGATTCTTCGCACTGCCTCCTGGTTGGGTTAGGAGCACATCCTACACTTACTCCCATTCCGTTACTCTGTTCCGCTTCAGCGTTGAGACTGTTTTGGGTAGATTTACCCTCCCCGGGATAAGGCCAGTTCCCTCCTTTGAGCTTCTGTTCAGCAAGTCTAATCCCGAAGGCTCCCCATCAGCGTGGGATATATGTAGTGTGTGTGCCCTGTTTCAGCAGGTCTTCATAAGATCGTGATGCACGTAGTGTGTGGTAACCATACTGGGCCCCCGTCCTCTCCTCTCTGGCTCCCGCGGTATGCTCCGGTGTGCCCCGTCTCTACCATGCTGACAATGTCCACCTGCATCCTTTGCACCCTAACTGCTTCTCCCCTCCTAGGTCTATGAGGCCCGAGTATTCGCTAGAAGTGACACGTTTCATCCCTCTTTCCAGTTCCCCTTTCTACCTCCCGTGACTTTTACTTTTGCCACCCGCTGGTCCCCTTACCAGACCTACTATCTCGAGGAGGCCCGCACCAGTTTCTACCACTGACAGTCCCTGTGTTTTAAAGAGGTAGGAGAGAGCGCCTTCCAGGCCGCGCAATGCGACGTCCGGAACGAGTGACGGCCTTCATTAATGACATATATAACATATATAGTACTTGTGTCTCGTTCTAGAGGTCCCCCTCCATGGTGACCCTGCTGGGGGCATGGGATAGGGATGGATCGCAGCGAAGGACAGGCAGGGAGAGATCCACGTGGAAGTATGTCATGGGTCCACGGTGCTGCCCCGCATCACGGGGCGAGCGCCACCCTCTCTGTGTGGGCCCATGGGTCCACAAGATCTCACGCACTCTACACTGCCCGTCCATCCCCCCCCCGAGTCCCGGCTGCTGACCCCCCTCCACCCGCCAAAATCCCGCATGTCGCGTGATCTCAGGACCATGTACATCAAGTTCCGCCCCCCAGAGCGGGCGTGCATAGAGAGCCACAACTAGCGTTCAGTGAGGCGCGTGAAATATCGTCCCAATAATCAACCTCATTTAACAGTGCTACAATGCAAACAATCAAACCTCCCCACCCCTTTGTGCTAAACCTCTCTGTTCCTCATCTCTACACCCCCCCCCACGAAGCCCATGCCAAATGCATGGAATAGGGATACATCGCAGGAGGGAGCGAGAGAGGAGGGAGCCCCCACCGGGAGCCTGTCCAATGTCTATGTTGTTGTGGAGATTCGTGAAACATATCTTCTTCAACCTTAAAAGCAAGACCCGTTTGAGCATTTGAACATCCCCGTGGCAATAAGTAATAACTGATTATACTATAACCCTGCATCCTCCCAGCTACACCTCCGTCCATGGCATGGAGAGGGGATGCGCCGGTGCGAGGATCGCTCCATGCGGGGGCTCAACTAGGAGGTTGTCCACCGGCCCACGGTGCCAGACACATTGATAAGTACACGCATTCGGCAAATGATTAGGGGCTTCTTTAGGGGTCAGGGGGGCAGACCCCACAACAGTCGTGAGATATCGCCCAAGTGACCAACCTCATTTAATAGTGCAACAATGCAAACAATCAAACCTCCCCACCCCATTATGCTAAACTTCTCTGTCCCTCATCCCTACACCCCCCCCCCACGACGCCCCCGCCAGTCGTATGGACTAGGGATGCACCGCAGGAGGGAGCGAGAGAAGAGGGAGCCCCCACCGGGAGCCCGTCCCATGCCCATGATGTTGCGGAGATTCGTGAAACACCTCTTCTTTAACCTTAAAAACCAAAACCCATTTAAACAGTTGAACATACCCGTGGCCATAAGTAATAACTATTTATACTATAACCCTGCATCCTCCCAACGACACCTCCGTCCATTGCAAGGAGAGGGGATGTGTCAGTGCGAGGATCGCTCAATGCGGGGATTCAACTAGGAGGTAGTCTACCGGCTTACGGTGCCAGACACTTTAATAAGTACAAGCGTTCGGCTAATGGTTAGGGGCTTCTTTAGGGGTCAGGGGGGCAAAGTCCCAAAAAATAAAACTCTTAGCTCTTAAAAACAGCGATGCAGCTTGCGTAGCCTCTTCAACTCCTGGATCTCGAGCGGCTTCTTCTCCCTCCAGCAACCGACGGGGAGCGCTCTCGGGGCTCCATTCGCAAACCTTCCTGGCGGTCCCTTCCCCCTCTATTCCGCACCAGCCTTGGGATGGAAAATTCTCGTAGCCATTCCGGCAGCGAAACCAAGGGGAGTCGCAGCACCGCAGAATTCCGGTAAGTCCTCCGGTAGTCTCAGGACCCCAGTCTTGCCATTGCTGGTAGCCGAAAGGGCAAAGGGGAAACGCCACCTATACGGTATGCTTCTTTCCCTTAGAAGTGCTGTGAGCGGCCTCAAGGCTCTGCGTTGTTGCAGGGTGATGTTAGATAAGTCCTGGTATAGCTGGATCTCGCAGTTGTTGAACAAAATGCTATCCCGACTTCTGGCTTTCTGCAGGATCTCTTCTTTTAAGGGGAAACTCTGCAAGCAGCACACAATGTCCCTGGGGGCGTTTTCACCCAGGCTCCGTGGGCGGAGGGCTCTGTGTGCCCGGACGAGATCAATCTGGGTGCCCGGCGGTCTTTCCAGAAGTGAGTTAAAAATGGAAGTAAGTGCATCTTGTATCTGGTCAGGGGTTACTTCTTCAGGCACACCCCGCACCCTAATGTTACTCCTTCGGTTGCGATTCTCGAGGTCCTCGAGGTGTCTGTGGAACTCTAAAAGGTGCCTGTTGTGCACCCTGACCACATCGCAAACTTCAGATAGTCTGGTTGTATGGATGGCTTCCTCTCTCTCCACTTTCTCAACTCGTTGGGATAACTGCTGTAGGTCCCCTTTTAGGTCCGCGATTGCTGCGGTGATGGAGGCCTTGATCTCCCCCGCGAAGTGTGCTAGCTCGTTGCGGGTGGGTAGCTGGCTCAGCTGTGCCGCTAGTTCATTCTCCTCGCCCTCCGAGACCACCGCGTCGTCTCTCTCAGGAGAGCTGCAGGTGGAAGCTGCGTCCGCCATCTTGGGGCCTCGAGGGGTTTCTGCCCTCTGGCTCTGGAACATCTCCGGTAACCTTTTTCCACTCGATTTGGGCGTTTGTGAAGACCTGGGGGTCTTAGGCGCGGCCCCTGGCTTGTTGATTCGGCCCATGATCTGGGTAAAGTGCTCGTATCAAAGCTTCTCAGGAGACCTCACCGGGAGCTCACAAATCAAGCGGCCATCTTGCTTCCCGGCCAAGCCACGCCCCCCCACCAGACTGCATTTTTAAATGGAATTAAGAAGTTGATCTTTCAGTCTAAGCATGTTGGTGAGAACATTGATATGCAAATGATTTTTTACAGTGGTACAGGTTTAATAAGTAAAAATAACGCAACATCTTAAAAATATACAAACGATAGCAGAAAATTTATAGAGATCATCGTTTGTTTCCTTTCTTCTGTGACTTCTTTTGTTTGAATTGTTTTTTTCTCTTGATGATACTTTTGGCATCTCTGTTGTGTACCCAATTGTCTCTTTCTGCCTCCCATCTGAGTTGTTTGACACCTAGAAAAAAAGAAGTTGCTTATTACTGGTGGATTTTAAATGTGAAGTCAAAAGTGTATAGACCAATTTAAAAAAGAAAAAAGTGGAAAAAGTGTTAGAAGCAACATTAATGTATTGTTATGTTCCGATTTGGGATGTCCTGCTGTGTGAAGACCCCCCCCCCCCCCCTCCAGTCGGCCAGTATGCTTACCACACCCTATAAGCCCGTGGCATATGCGTGGCCAGCGGCATCACTTGCATCATTCTCGGGCTGTGCGCAGCCACATCCAAAGGATGCCTGTAATGGCGAGCGCCAATTCCATTCAGCTTCTCCAGCTGTACATTAATATGTGCGGCCAGAGAAGCTGAATGGAGTCTGCGCCATGTCTCTCGTGGATAGGTAAGAAGGAGGGCAAATGGTGAGTTTCATGCAATGGTGAAACCCAAATGGGAAAGGCACGGGGGGATGGACCAAAAGCTGGGATAGTCCTGGGTTTTGGTCCACTTTATCATCAGCTTCCCAATAGGGGTCTCAAATAACTGAAACAGAAAAGGAGATTCAGAACATTTCATACTATCCAAAACAAAAAATATATATTTCTATTCCCCTTGCGAGTAACTACAAAATAATTTACAACTGACTATAGCAGTAAATCTATGGTAATCCTCTCTGTTACACAAACTGCAATATGCTGTAAATCTGGTATAAATATAATAGTATTTAGTAGCACATTCATTGCCACATCAGTGAGGACATTATGTCATCAGGGCCGCAAGAAGAAAGGGGTTACCTTCTCCAACTTACTCCCATCCCCAGAATAAAATGGAGGGCATTCCAAATGTCCTGGCTGCAGGCAGAGTAACAAATACAGTTTAAAGTGGACCAACACCCACCCCTGATCGGCCCGGGAATCTATAAGATTCCCGGGCAGATCAGCTCCCTCCCCGCGGGGCATCCGAAATCGGGATGCCCCGCTGTGCGAAACCCCCCAGAAAGCCCCTAAAAACTTAGCTTATCGGCGATGGACAAGCGACGGATAAGCCGCCGCCTCCCGCGCGTCACTCTAGCAGGGCCCTGTATGAAGGACGCGCGAGAGGCGGCGCCGGCTGATCCGTCACCGATAAGGTAAGATTTTAGGGGCTTTCTGGGGGGTTTCACACAGCGGGGGTGCCCCGCGGAAGTGGACCAACACCCAGGATAGTGAAAATCCTGGGTGTTGGTCCACTTTAATTGGAAACATCATCATCAACATAATAGAACGTTTGGTCTCATTTGCAGATGCCTCTAAAATATTTGTTCAAATCCATGATCCCTGAATGATGTATAAGGACGCTATACATTTTAAGCAACTGCTCCAAGCACAAGACCACTGCTGAGATAGGTGTGGCGCCTTTTTGTGTAAAACAAATGAACACTATAAAAACATCTGCATTAAGATGGAGCTAGAAATGGAAGGAATACTTACTTGCATTCTCCTTATTTGACATTGCATTTAAACCAATGTTATCAAACTTTGAACCACTGTTGTCATCAAGCATATCACCAAACTGGAAAAAGAAATATACATGATCAATTACCAATACTATCAATAAAGATACTATATTATGGATTATAATAGTTGTTCTATTACGATATGGTTTGCTTCAATCAAGCACCAGGATGTTAGAACCAAGAGTAGATCAGCATGAAGGGCACAGCGAACAGACCACTATGCCAGTTTGCTGGTATTTTAATATTCAAAGTTTTGAATCCTCTTTGAGGACACTCATCTATTATACAGTTAGGTCCATAAATATTTGGTCACTGACACAATATTTTCCATATGTTGGATATGGACGAAGTCCAGACTTTCAGCTTACATTTGAGGATATCCATATTAAAATTGAGTTTAACCTCCTTAACATGTGCCACTCTGTTTTTAAAGGGACCAAAAGTAACTGGTCAACTGACTAAAAGGCAGTGGGCAGTTGTGAGCTATTCCTTCGTAATGTAATTAAGGACTGCAATTGGTGGTGCTAGAATAAGGAAGATTTTTCTGTGAAGAAAACATGCAGTCAAAGAAGCTCTCTATGAAACACGCTATCCTTAAGATGCAGAAACAGAAAAAACCCATCCGAGAAATTGCTACAACATTATGGGATGGCAAAATCAGTTTGGTACATCATGAGACAGAAGGAAAACACTGGTGAACTCGTCAATGCAAAAAAGACAAAGATACCCACAGAAGACAATAGTGGTGGATGATCGCAGAATAATTTCCATGGTGAAGAGAAACCTCTTCACAACAGACAACCAAGTAAACAACACTCTCCAGGATGTAGGCAATGTATGAATATCCAAATCTACCATAAAGAGAAGACTGCATGAAAGTAAATACAGAGGGTGCAAGCCACTCCTAAGCCTCAAGAATAAAAAGGCTAAATTGGACTGCTTAAAACATCTAAAAAAAGTCAGCACAGTTCTGGAAGAACATTCTTTGGACAGATCAAACCAAGATCAACCTAAGTATAGCAAGGCGTGGTCCAGCTCAGGATTCAAAGCATAGCACATCAGGGAGGCAGTGTGATGGCTTGGGCATACATGGCTGCCAGTGGCACTGGGTCACTCGTGTTTATTGATGTGACACAGGACAGAAGCATCCGGATGAATTCTGAGCTATTCAGAGACATACTGTGTGCTCAAATCCAGCCAAACTGCTTGGTCAGCGTTTCAAAGCTACCCAGGAGTTTATTTAATCAAAAACATGGAATATTCTTGAATGGCCAAGTCAGCCACCCGGTCTGTACCCAATTGAGTCACATTTCATTTGTTAAAGATTAAGGGCTAACGCAATGTCAGAGCGCCACCAGCAAGTCATATTTTTGATACAAAAAAAATGTTTAGCGCCTCTACTAGCGTCATGTAGTGTTCCATGTATCAAGAGCACCGGGTGCTTTGTTAGTGCCGCCGCTGTGTTCCCTACAGCACCACATCATATCAGGTGCTCAGTGTTGTTCTCCCATTGACTACAATTGGCCATTCCAGTTCCTTTTTTGGTGACTTCTAGTCTTCTAGTGCAGTCACATGACATCCCCGACCTGTTCAGAATGTTTTTTTTATTCATTATTGTACTTAGGTTATCTGCTACTAACTTGCGTTATCATGCCTGCCAATCATGTGTCATGTCATTTGTATGTCCTCAGTGTTATTCCATGTGTTTTCACTTGATCACTGTGTAGCTATCCCCATTTAAAGCCATGGGTAGCCTACAGCGCCGGAAACTAACAGCGCCGTCTGCCCGTGGCCGGTGTTGCTGCTGAGGAGCGCTAGTGATAAAATTGGCCTAGTGGTGCTAGTGATAAATTGGCCTCAAAACCTTAGAGAGAAAGGCCCACAGTCTGGTGATGGCCAAGAGTTCAAGACTTTAGGCAGTCACTGCCAACAAAGAGTTTTCATTTCAAGTATTAAAAATTAACAGTTTATTTACAATTATTTATTTTTTTCAATTACTTTTGAGACCCTGAAATAAAAGGATTGTGTTTAAAAAATGCTTTAGTTCCTCACATTTTTATGCAATTATTTGGTTCAACCTACTGAATGAAAGCTGAAAGTCTGAACTTCAACTGCATCTCAATTGGTTTGTTCAAAATTCATTGTGGCAATGTACAAAACCAAAAGTAGAAAAGATGTTGTCTCTCTCCAAATATTTATGAACCTAACTAAGCGCTCCACACATGTATAACCAAATTGAAAAAGAAAATCTATCTATGGGCAAAACGGAGCACCCAGAATACATTTACATCAGTGGCTCATTTTACACCATTCCCAAGGGGATGTGGTGGAAGAAAGTTGGTTGATAGAAGATTGTTTAATTAAAGTGGACCAACACCCAGGATTTTCACTATCCTGGGTGTTGGTCCATTTCAGCGGGGCATCCGAGATCAGGATGCCCCGCTGTGTGAAACCCCCCCAAAAGCCCCAAACAAAAGCCGCTGCCGCCTCCCGCGCGTCCCTCTTACAGGGTGCGCGCCCGCGCCGGCCATTCACAAACGGCCGGCGCGGGCACTGCTAGAGGGGCGCGCGGGAGGCGGTGGCGGCTGATCCGTCGCCGATAAGGTAAGGTTTTTTGGGGCTTTTGGGGGAGGTTTCACCCCGCGGGACATCCCGATCTCGGATGCCCCGCGGTGAGGGAGGTGATCGGCCCGGGAATCTTATAGATTCCCGGGCCGATCACCCCTGGGTGATGGTCCCCTTTAAGGGGAGCCAATCTGTTTGTTGGTAAACCACAATCTATTCTGAATATCTCTGCCTGTCCTATTTACCTCTCCTCTTGCTTTGCCAGAGCTGCTTCCCTCCTGTCAGCCCCTCCACTGGCTGCCAGAAAATTCTAACGATAACAAAGCTATCTCCAACCAGGCCCCTCCCTACATTTTATCTCTAATCCAACAATACTAACACAGACGAAAACTCAGCTCTACCTCTAAACATCTAGTGTCCTCTTGGTCCTGGCCACCTCCCATCACTACTGCCTCCAGAACCTCTCACATGCCTGTCAAATTCTCTGGAATGCCCTTCTTCAGCTCTAAGCTCTTAAGACAAGAATACAACCCCATTAAATTAACTCCTTTATCTACCACTTATGATCCGCTATTCTTTAGACTGTAAAGGGCAGGGCTCTCTCCTATTGGATCCCATTTTCATAGCGCACAATTTGAACCTTTTATCAGCTGGTCTGTAATATTCTATATACTGTATGATTTACCCTGTCTGTGATTACCAGTTTGCACAGTGCTTCAAAAGAAAAGGCTGCTGCTATATAAAGAAAATAATATTGCACGTTTTAAATACCTCCTCTGCTGCAGCAAACATGTTTTCTTGTTTTAAACGTCTCTTCTTTCCTTTTCTTAATTCTGTAAAGGAATAATCAATTACTAACATCAATGAGAGAAACACATCTAGTGCTAAACAGCCAAAGAAACATTAAATTAAATTATATAAAAGTGACAAATCACTATTTAGAGAAGCACGATCATGAAAAATGGCCCAATGATGTAAATCCCTTTAGACATGTAGGGGGGTCACTTATACACCCAGCATATATATGTTTATATTACCCAATTTCATGATAGTGCTCCTTTAACGACTATATTGCATGTTCTGTAGCCAGTATATGCCTTATAGCTGGTATTGCTAGCCTGCCCCCAGGGCACCTGGAATCGGGATGCTCTACTGTGTGAAACCACCGGTAGACAAAAAAAAAAAAAAAAAAAAAGACCCGGGTCGCTGTTAGACTCACCTTTTATCAGTGACTCCCACAACACTGTCTTTGCTGGTAGCCACATCAGATAGGCTGGGAGCAGGAGCGCTTCCCAGTCTACAGGAAACCAGGGGTGTGTCAAGCCAGCTGGCATGCTTGAGATCAGCCAATCAGGGTTCTCAAAAATGCAAGGTGGGTGTGGCCATGGCAGTGGAAAACAACCTATTCTAAGTATGTCACACACCCCGCTTCAGAATATTCATAACACGTGGGGTAATACCGACCTGAAGGGGCGTTCCTGCAGAGATGATAGTAAAAAGAAAGCCCCTCCCTGATCCATAAATACCTGGGACCTCCCACTCATCACCCAGTTTTCCATCTCTGCAGACGGCGAGCAAGTCAGAAGATGATGTCTCCTCCTTGCACAGGGGGATTTAAGGTAGCCGGGATGATTCCCGGCCCGTTACTTATTATTTCCGTTTGGACCCTTTTTTCTTTTGAATATATATGCCTCCCAGCCGTGGCTGCAGGTCCAAGCGAGGGTAGATTGGCACCTCTGGTGCTCAGGAGCAACGCTCCGCAGTGAGACCCTATACAAGAGGGTTAGGCGGCTTCACCGGGTTGGTGACCCCGGTTTGGGATGCCCTGTCCCTTAGCTTTAACATGGGAATGGCCCTCCCAGGATCCCTTTCCACTGTGGGGATGGGGGGTGTGGGTCCTCTTTTTATTACACTCTTTCTCTGGCACTGTCTTTTTACCATGTGCACAACAAACTATTACGCGGCAGTCCGAACCCCAGGCGTCGGGGTCAGCACAGCCGGTCGCTTCATCTCCCCCTCCCGCCTTGACGCACGCCCCGTGTGACGTTGTCATGGGTAGGGATCTGCAATCTGAGATGTGCGCCAGATTGGCCAACCTTGAGAAGATTGTCTCCAGCTCGGTCGCCCGTAAGGCTCCGATTAAGAGAAAACATTTGTCGCCGGCTCCGCCGGTGGATGACCATGATGACGTTGATAATCTGGATTGGTCTGATTATTCCCCGCTAGAGGAAGGGGAGGTTTATGAGCCGTCAGATGTCTCGGACGATGAGCAGTCTTTTGGCGCTGAGACCGAGCCTGCTGACCTGGGGAGATCCTTGGATACTCCTCACGCTCTGGCTCTCATGTTGGAAGTTCTGAATATTTCTCCTCCCGAGGAGGCGTCACGGCAGAAGGGTGAATTATTTGAGGAATCCAGGCCGCGCCTGGAGTTCCCTACACAACGGCATTTTGACAAAATCATTGATAAGGAATGGGACAGGCCGGCTCGGCTCCCGGGCATCCCTCAGGGGTGGGATAGGAAATATCCCTTTCCTTCGGAGGCAGTTAAGCGCTGGGCATCTCCCCCCGAGGTGGATGCGCCGGTTTTGGGGTTGTCTAACTCCTCGGTTTTAAATAGGCCTGATTGTTCCACCCTCAAGGATGGAGAGGATAAACGTATTGACCAGATGGCTTGTCATGGTTTTACTAGCGTTGGGTCAGCCATACGTCCTGTGTGCGCTTCGGAACTAATGGTGTTGGCTGCCAGGTCTGTGGTCAGGGACCTGTTGACTTCTTCCGGGCTTCGTCCTGGTAGTAACGAGTTCCTTAGCCTTAAACGGTGTGAGTTGTTTTTATCCTTTGTGTTAACTGCCTTGGATGATACCTTGATGATGTGTGGAAGGACGTCGGCTCTACTGGTGACTATTCGGCGATCGGTGTGGCTGCGCCAGTGGGCGGCCGATTTTATGTCCAAAAAGTTGCTGACGGCTCTACCTTTTGTCGGACTACGGCTCTTCGGAGAGACTTTGGACTCTGTCACCAAGGGCGGTAGGTTACCTCAACGCAAGAAACAACGCCGTCCCTTTCGGGGGGCACCTGCTTTTACCCCCTCCTTTCGTGGGGCCAGATCTGGCAGGGGTTCTGCATTTCCCCCTTCCAGAGGAGATTCCGGGAACAGGGGCAGAGGACGGGCCCGTTCTGGATACAGTTGGGGCTCTAAGCCCAAACCGGCTACTAAGCCAGCTCAGCAATGAGGGGGCGCCCTCACCCATGCGGGTGGGGGGACGGCTGCGACACTTCTCCCAGATCTGGGATCGAGAGGTCTCAGACAGATGGATCCGGGAAGTGGTGTCTTCCGGTTACAAGCTCGAGTTCGAGCTCCGCCCCCCCTCCAGATTTTTCAGGTCTCGGATGCCTTCGGAGCCTCTGGCGGCGCAGGGGCTCCTGGTGGCAGTAGAGAAACTTTTGGACCTGGCTGTCATTTGCCCAGTGCCCCCCTCAGATCGGGGCAGGGGCTTTTATTCCAATCTGTTCACGGTACCCAAGAAGGACGGATCGGTCCGACCCATCCTGGATCTGAAGTTTCTCAACAGGTTCATCCGGCCGCGGAAATTCCGCATGGAAACGCTACGCTCGGCTATCCACTCTCTTCGCCAGGGAGATTTTCTGACGTCCATAGACATCCAGGACGCTTACCTGCATGTTCCGATTTTTCCAGCGCACCAGAGGTTTCTCAGGTTCGTGGTGGAGGATCGGCATTTTCAGTTTGTGGCACTGCCTTTCGGTCTCACCTCGGCTCCTCGGGTCTTCACCAAGGTGCTAGCGGGGGTGATGGCTCTGCTCAGAGTTCAGGGTATCCGCATCGTGCCCTATTTGGACGATCTACTGATCATGGCCTCTTCCTTCAACCAAGCGGAGTCAGATACCAGATTAGTGGTGTCCACTCTGGAGAGGTTCGGTTGGGTGATCAACCACCCCAAGTCGGCTCTTTCTCCGTCCAGAGTTCTGGTTTTTCTGGGAATGTCTCTGGACACCTCGCAGGCCAGGGTGTTTCTGCCTCAGGCCAAGATTCTTTTGATTCAGGAGTTAGTTCGGCTTCTCTTGTCGGCCCCTCGTCCGACCATTCGACTAGGGATGAGGCTGGTGGGGCTTATGGTGGCCTCATTCGAGGCAGTTCCCTTTGCGCAGTTTCATACAAGGACGCTTCAGCTTCATCTGTTGAAGGTTTGGGACAAGTCTCCACTATCGTTGGATCAGTCCTTCCTGATGACTCCCCGAGTTCGTCGATCCCTGCAATGGTGGCTGGGGTCTGTCAATTTGTTGAAGGGCAGATTTTTTTTGGCACCGTGTTGGGAGACGGTCACCACGGATGCCAGTCTGTCAGGCTGGGGGGGTGTTTGGAAGAACCTACAGTTTCAGGGTCTGTGGGGCCCACAGGAGGCTCACGAACCCATCAATGTTTTGGAGTTGAGAGCCATCAGGTTGGTTCTGTTTCGCTTGACTCATCAGTTGCGAGGCCTGCCAGTTCAGGTCCGGTCGGACAACAGGACGGCGGTTGCTTACATCAATCACCAGGGGGGGACTCGCAGCAGGAGTGCCCTCAGGGAAGTGTCTTTGATTCTGGACTGGGCGGAGAGTCACGTCCCGTGTATCTCAGCAGTCTACATTCCGGGAGTGGAGAATACGGAGGCGGACTTGCTGAGCAGAGCCTCCTCTCGTCAGGGGGAGTGGTCTCTCAGTCCCACGGTGTTTCGTTCGATATGTCTCAGGTGGGGGTTCCCAGCGGTGGACCTCTTTGCCTCTCGTCACAATCACAAGCTTCCAGTCTTTGTGTCTCTCTCGCAGGATCCTCTGGCTCTGGCAGTGGATGCCATGTCTCTGAACTGGAGGGATCTGGGGTTTCTTTACCTGTTCCCTCCGTTTCCAATGGTAGCCAGAGTGGTGCGCAAGCTGGCCCTGGAGGGCGCGTCGGCGATTCTGGTGGCACCAAGGTGGCCAAGGCAGGTTTGGTTCGCAGACCTAGTGAGACTGGCAGAGGATCAGTTCGTTCTGCCTCTACTGCCGGACCTGCTCACTCAGGGTCGGCTGCGCTATCCCAATTTACCATCGCTGGCTTTGACGGCGTGGCTGCTGAAACCGCCATCTTGAAGGAGGAGGGTCTTTCTGACGCGGTGGTTCAGACTCTTATTAGCGCCAGGAAGCGCTCTTCCTCTACTATTTACTATAGGACTTGGAGGTCCTATATTGACTGGTGTGAAAGTAGGTCTTTCTCTTGTCGGGAGTTCTCCATTTCCAGAATTCTGGAGTTTCTTCAACATGGTCTGGATCTGGGGCTTCAACTTAGTACCTTGAAGGGGCAGGTTTCTGCCCTGGCGGTGTTCTTTCAAAGGTCCTTTGCACTTCATCCCTTAGTCAAGACCTTTTTCCAAGGAGTTACGCATGTACGGCCTCCTAGGAAGCCTGTTGTTCCAGTTTGGGATTTGAACCTGGTTCTTTCTGCTCTTCAGGGTCCTCGGTTTGAGCCCTTGAATGAGGTTGCTTTGTCTTCTCTTACTCAAAAGGTGGCCTTTTTGGTGGCTATCACTTCGGTTAGGCGTGTTTCTGAGTTGGCAGCTTTATCTATTAAAGCTCCGTACTTTGAGAGGCACCAGGACAAGGTTGTCTTTCGTTTCAAGCCGGATTTTCTTCCTAAGGTGGTCTCTGCCTTTCATCTGAATCAGGACATTGTTCTGCCTTCTCTATGTCCTAATCCCAGCAATGACAAGGAAAGGGCGCTGCATTCCTTGGATGTGGTTCGTGTTGTGAAATATTATCTGGTGGTTACGTCTTCCTTTCGTAAGACTGATGCTTTTTTTGTGGCGCCCTTTGGTCCTAGGAAAGGTTTGGCTCCTGCCAAATCTTCCATTAGTAAATGGATTCGTCAGGCCATCATTGGGGCCTATTCTGCCAAGGGGAGGAGTCCCCCTTTTCGTGTTACTGCTCATTCTACTCGTGCGGTTGGAGCGTCCTGGGATTTCCAGCACCAGGCCTCGGTTGAGCAAGTTTGTAAGGCCGCTACTTGGTCCTCTGTTCACACTTTTTCCAAGTTTTACAAGGTTGATGTTCGGGCCTCAGCGGATGCTGTTTTTGGCCGCAAAGTTCTGCAAGCTGTTGTGGTTTAAGTTGTGCATTGTTGCCTTGTTTTGGATCCCCGCCCTTTTTATGGACACTGCTATTGGATGTCCCACGTGTTATGAATATTCTGAAGCGGGGTGTGTGACATACTTAGAATAATACCATTTTGTGAAATACTCACCTGTAAAATGGGTATTATAAGTATGTCACACACCCCGCTTCACCCGCCCTTCTTGTATTCGGGATCATTTATATTGTGAACTTTGCGTTATTTTGATTTATATTTGCCTCTTCCTGGTCCCTTACCTTACTGCTTCTATATACTGGGTGATGAGTGGGAGGTCCCAGGTATTTATGGATCAGGGAGGGGCTTTCTTTTTACTATCATCTCTGCAGGAACGCCCCTTCAGGTCGGTATTACCCCACGTGTTATGAATATTCTGAAGCGGGGTGTGTGACATACTTATAATACCCATTTTACAGGTGAGTATTTCACAAAATGGTTTTTTTTTTTCAAACCAAGCCACCACCAAGCCGAACACATCGCTCAAGGTACTCAGACAGGGAGGGAGCCCAAAATGGGTCTTTTAGGTAAATAATATATATATATATTTTCCCTCAGTAAAATATGTTACCTGGTTCTGCCTCTGGCTCTGGCTCATCATCAACAGTTTCAGTATCCATGAAAACTCCAGCTTCCCCAGTCTCAAAGTCTTCCTCACACATACTTCCTAAAGAAATGTCGTCGTCTTCATCCTCCGCAGCACTGTCCCAATCAGAACCAGAATCCTCTTCTGCCTCCTTTTTTTTGGTCGTTTTTTTACCAGGGTTAATACTCCTGGAACATACATAGCACATTCCAGTAAAACAGCCATAAAAAGTAGAATTTACAAAAAGAATATGCAGGCAATGTGTAAAGTTACTTTTCATTCTAAGCTACATTTTGTAGGCTTTAATTTAGCAGTGACTGGAAACATAATGAGCCACCATCACTAGAATTAAAGGAGCACTATTGTGTAATAAAATTGTGTAATATTCAGAATCCATATAAAACACTTTGTCTAATGAGAGGAGGGGGTCACTTATACATCCAAACTGAATAAAACGCCCGCCAAGCTTGTGGTTTATTCGTTAATGGTTGGAATAAAATTCAGGGGTGACAGGTTTAGTGTATCGGGGGGACAGAACCTATCACCCCTGGTTTCCTCTTCCTTCCATTAAAACAACAAAACCAAGACTGGCTGGATATGTCTTGATGCCGGGTGTATAAGGGACCTCTCATACCGCCATCCAGCATATTTCTATGGATTTTTATCATTGGGATATTTTTCGCACTAGTGCTCCTTTAAACCGGACCAACAGCCTGGCACAGTTGGAAAAGAAAAGTAGAGGCCATTTTGGAGCTTCCTCTCCCAGCATCTCAGCCATGCTGCTGCCTGGATTCAACTGGCAATGCACAGTAATAAAAAACCCAGCAGCCTGCAGATGCATTTTGTTTTTTAATTTTACCACAGCAGGAGTTAGAAAAGGGTACATGAATTTTTATGTGCAGAAATCTAAATTGCCCTGGGGAAGGAAGCATCAGAGCACTGTTTGTTGAGTTGGTCAGGTTTAAGTTATTTTTGACTGTTGGTCCGCTCTGGTGTGTTGAGCCTTAGCTGCATTGTGGTAGACAACTTGACAGGGCAGTTACAGATGCCACCCAGCACCTTCAAAAGCTCTGTTGCACCTCCGTGGTTCTCAGCGGAAAGCTGCCCCACTTCCAGGACAGACATAAATAAAACCCAGATACAGAGAGAGCGTATTTAACAACGTACCCAGCAAAATCAAGATCGTTGCTTTTTTCTTGGTAAAAGCTGTCTCCTTCAAAATCTGTAAAAAAAAGGAAAATCACCTTACATGAGGTCCTGTGTATGTGTGGGCGTGTAAGCGTAATTTAGGGAACACTCGGTATATGACAAGTGCAAACCAGCACCACCCACTATTCCAGCAAAAAAAGCTTAATAGAAAGCAGTGCGACCCAGAGATGTCTTCAGCCACAAGAACACAACCCACACACCAACCATCAAAAGGAATTTTTTTAATCCCTCCCCAAGTCGTGCACTGAGGGGTGGGGGGTTAAACTGATTGGCAAGTTAAAAAATAAATATCAGTAACTTACCTTACTTCATTGAGTGTCTCGAGCATTGTGCTTTCTCCTCTGTCTGTCTCCTTAGTTAGGAGAATCACTTCCTTCTTCAGCTTTTCAGTCCCCACCCCGCTGATCTGGTCCATCAATCAACCTTCAGTGGACCAGGAACAGAAACACTCCCCACTCCCTGCCCAGATGTCCTGATTGGCTGCCTCTCTCTGCAGCTCTGAAACCCCGCCCTCCTCTCACACTAATCAGAGTGCTTACATCACATTTCTGTTGCCACACCCACGGTTTCTCTTCATTTTTTCTATGAATCTCCAATGCTCTAATACTTTTACAGATAACTTTTGAAGTTTAGGACAGTGCAACGTGTAGCCCAAGACAATGGGACAACAAACCAGGCTTGCCTTTAGTATAACTTCAAATTAGCTGGAAGAGTAATGGTTGCCTTGTAGTTTTGCCCAGCCCTAGATTGGTGGCAGAAGACCATGGATGATCCCACCATCTAATTGAATTCCCGACCAATCAACTTATAGGATTCCACTATTGCTTCCCTGATCTACCTGCTGTTGGTGTGGCCTACTGCCTCTCCCATACGAGAGATGTCAGTGAGGACAAGTAGGGCCTCAGATTGTATTGTCTGCAGTGTGGGACATTTACCCTACTACCACTGATAGAACCCTGCCCTGTAAGGGTCCCACTGACTAGTCACTTCCCTTTAGGGGATGTATTCCCTGACTAGAATACGTACGGCACTAATGGAGGATGCATGTATTCGCCAACATGTGACCACAAACAACGCTGCCAGTAGTAATCCTAATACTATTGTCAACAGTCTAATTAAATTAAAAAATCTTGACACTACTCCTTTTTGCCAGCGCGCTTCCCTTTTAGGGTCTGAGAGCAATCAAAAGCACATGGATCTGCATTATGTGGTTAAGACTGTTGAGAAACCCATTTGTAAACAGAATTATTGATTTGATCTATACTAACAGGTTTACTATGCGGTGGAATACATTCTAAAGAGCATCATTTAAAATAAAAATGCAGGAGAAAATAGTTATTGTATAGTATTTACCAAGAATTTTTTCAAACTCCTCATCATCCACATCTTCTACACTCTCCTCATCTTCGTGACGCTTTTGCCTCTGCTTTTCACGAGACAGCTTCTTAAAAAACCTACAAATATATTTTCAATTATAACGAGATATGTTTGTAAGTGTAACAGAACTTATTTATTTGATATAAAAGTTAAGCGTTAAAAGTGGAATGGTGGTCGTCAAAACCCAACCTGCAGTCACTCACTGTAACCATTAAGTGTCCTTTTTCTTACATGCTGTGACATGTGCATTTGTTTCTAAATGTACTCAATGTCTCTCTCAAAAGTCATTGAACAGATGTACTTTCTTTTGGTAAAGAAATTGGGGTCACTAGGACAGAAAATGGGGGAAACAATTCTAAGTAGTAGTGAATAAAGGTTTGGTTTGACACACCAATAAATGCTCACAACTGATAAAGTACCGTACAATGGACGCTATGCCCAAAATTGGGGGTCCCTTTCCTCCTCCTAATATCCAAGTAATAATTTAACACAGCACAGCCGCATCTTGCAGTCTATGGGGTCGATTCAAAGAAACATGTAACAGCTTGGATTTTGGTGCCGATCATCCTATTTTTCCCGTCCGCTCGTGCGTTCGTATGAACTTGCGAGTGATTCTATAAGCAAATACGTTTCTATCCTAAAATGTACGTCCGTTCGTATGGCAGTTCGGGAATCAGACCTATGTCAGTTTCCATCCTGAATTTTCCGTTTCATTTCTCAGGTTGCAACATTGGTTTTGCCCTTTTTCCTTTTTTGTCTGGACGTAAATCCTTCTGATCTTGCGGCTGCGCACTACAAACTTACCTCATTAAAGTGCATTCTAAATATTTGGTCTTTTATTTTTCTTTATTTCATTCATTTTGTAGTAACCAACCATTAATGAATGCATTTGCATAAGTACATCTTACTTTGTTTAATTTTTAGTTAACTTGCATTTTTTACTTGTGGATTTAATTTTAATATTTTGGCTTCAAATGGTACAACTTAAAATGTTGTGTGTGGTTACCCACACCCTCTACATACAGATTGCTCTCAAATATAAAAAAACACCCAGCAACTTCTGCATGTTATGAGCCTAGAAACAGCCAAGATGGCGGCTCAGGTATTATCGGGCAGCCTGCAAACAGAAAGGGCCTTGTGACTGTGTTGCTCTGGATTCTTTGATTTCTGACCTTTCCGTGCCCCCAGCTCTGCTGTGTCTGTGCAAAATACAGCAGTAACCCACATCCTGCACTTTATCCCGCTCTCCTCTCCTCAGTAAGTGTGATGCATCTGACCAAAGATGTGCTTAAATAATTAAACAAAGCAAAGATAAACAACTACACCAATAAATTCAATCTAAAAATATTATTCTAGTACATCAATTTAAAAATAAATAACAAAGGACATACCGTATTTTTCGCCCTATAAGACGCACTTATTTTTCCCCAAAATTGGGGGAAAAATGTCAGTGCGCCTTATCGGGCGAATGTAAAAAAAAAAAAAAAAAAAAATTAAAAAAAAAAAAAAAACTCACCCGTCCCCGGCGCTCCCGCGTTGTCTGGCACACTGCGAGAGGCCAGAGGAGCGGCGGGGGCTCTGTCCCGGCCTCGCCGCTGCGATCGCTGTCTTTTCAGGCAGCGATGACAGCGGCGGGGCCAGAGACAGAGCCCCCGCCGCTCCTCCATCTGCTGCCGGGCTCAGAGCACATGCGAGCACGAAGGTCCCGGCAGTGGGTGGGCGTGGCCTGCACCGGCGCAGGCCACGCCCACCCGCTGCCCGGACCTTCGTGATCGCATGTGGGGGAGCAGATGGAGGAGCGGCGGGGGCTCTGTCTCTGGCCCCGCAGCTGTCATCGCTGCCTGAAAAGACAGCGATCGCAGCGGCGGGGCCGGGACAGAGCCAGCTCGTGAATGGGGTGGGCGTGGCCTGCGTCGACGCTGCGGCGCAGGCCACGCCCACCCCATTCACGGAGCCGGCCGCTCAGCGCAGCGGTGTCAGCGGACAGGTGAGTTTAAGTTGTTTTTTTTTTTTTTTTTTTTACTATGGCGCCTGCCTATACTAACGGGGGGGAGGGGGGTGGGAATGGGGGGAGAGGGGCCACACAGCCTTTGGGAATGGGGGGATGGGGATGCCACACAGCCTTTGGGAATGGGGGGTGGGGATGCCACACAGCCTTTGGGAATGGGGGGAGGGGATGCCACACAGCCTTTGGGAATGGGGGGAGGGGATGCCACACAGCCTTTGGGAATGGGGGGAGGGGATGCCACACAGCCTTTGGGAATGGGGGGAGGGGATGCCACACAGCCTTTGGGAATGGGGGGAGGAGATGCCACACAGCCTTTGGGAATGGGGGGAGGAGATGCCACACAGCCTTTGGGAATGGGGGGAGGGGATGCCACACAGCCTTTGGGAATGGGGGGATGGGGATGCCACACAGCCTTTGGGAATGGGGGGTGGGGATGCCACACAGCCTTTGGGAATGGGGGGAGGAGATGCCACACAGCCTTTGGGAATGGGGGGAGGGGATGCCACACAGCCTTTGGGAATGGGGGGATGGGGATGCCACACAGCCTTTGGGAATGGGGGGATGGGGATGCCACACAGCCTTTGGGAATGGGGGGAGGAGATGCCACACAGCCTTTGGGAATGGGGGGAGGGGATGCCACACAGCCTTTGGGAATGGGGGGAGGAGATGCCACACAGCCTTTGGGAATGGGGGGAGGAGATGCCACACAGCCTTTGGGAATGGGGGGAGGGGATGCCACACAGCCTTTGGGAATGGGGGGAGGGGATGCCACACAGCCTTTGGGAATGGGGGGAGGGGATGCCACACAGCCTATGGGAATGGGGATGCCACACAGCCTATGGGAATGGGGGGAGGGGTATGCCACACAGCCTATGGGAATGGGTGGAGGGGTATGCCACACTGCCTATGGGAATGGGGGGATGGGGATGCCACACAGCCTATGGGAATGGGAGGAGGGGGATGCCACACAGCCTATGGGAATGGGGGGATGGGGATGCCACACAGCCTATGGGAATGGGGGGATGGGGATGCCACACAGCCTATGGGAATGGGGGGATGGGGATGCCACGCAGCCTATGGGAATGGGGGGATGGGGATGCCACACAGCCTATGGGAATGGGGGGAGGGGGATGCCACACAGCCTATGGGAATGGGGGGATGGGGATGCCACACAGCCTTTGGGAATGGGGGGAGGGGTATGCCACACAGCCTTTGGGAATGGGGGGAGGGGTATGCCACACAGCCTATGGGAATGGGGGGATGGGGATACCACACAGCCTATGGGAATGGGAGGAGGGGGATGCCACACAGCCTTTGGGAATGGGGGGATGGGGATACCACACAGCCTATGGGAATGGGAGGAGGGGGATGCCACACTGCCTATGGGAATGGGGGGAGCGGTATGCCACACAGCCTATGGGAATGGGGGGAGGGGGATACCACACAGCCTATGGGAATGGGAGGAGGGGGATGCCACACAGCCTATGGGAATGGGGGGATGGGGATACCACACAGCCTATGGGAATGGGAGGAGGGGTATGCCACACAGCCTATGGGAATGGGGGGATGGGGATACCACACAGCCTATGGGAATGGGGGGAGGGGTATGCCACACAGCCTATGGGAATGGGGGGATGGGGATGCCACACTGCCTATGGGAATGGGGGGAGCGGTATGCCACACAGCCTATGGGAATGGAGGGATGGGGATGCCACACTGCCTATGGGAATGGGGGGAGGGGGATGCCACACAGCCTTTGGGAATGGGGGGAGGGGTATGCCACAAAGCCTATGGGAATGGGGGGGATGGGGATGCCACACTGCCTATGGGAATGGGGAGAGAGGGATGCCACACAGCCTATACTAATGGGGGGAGGGGGAAAGCCACACAGCCAATGGGAATGGGGGGAGAGGGGGATGCCACACAGCCAATGGGTATATGGGGAATGGGAGGGGGGATGCCACACTGGATATACAGGGAATGGGATGGGGGCATGCTACACTGTCTATGGAATGGGGGCATCCCAGACTGCCTATGGGAATTGGATAGGGGAATGCCACACTGTCTGTAATGGTGCATTTTTGGTTTAAATTTTTTTTTTCTTATTTTCTTCCCCCAAATCCTAGGTGCGTCTTATGGGCAGGTGCGTCTTATAGGGCGAAAAATACGGTAAGTTTCTTTAATTAACGCAAATATATTGCAAAATAAAGGTTTACATGCAAAGGACTAATTAAGGTCCACATTAAAATGCTTTTATAAGGCATACGTGAATCAGGTATGCATTGCCATACAATTTATGGCCTCGGCCATGCTGATACATGCAGTTCATTGGAGCTCAAGACGCGCAGACTCCTCCACATAGCCAAAAAACCTGTTCAAGAACAGCAATCCGACTGCTAAAAGGTGTCGGCAGTGGCTTTCTTTTAAA
Organism: Gastrophryne carolinensis; assembly: GCA_027917425.1. Taxonomy (NCBI): domain Eukaryota; kingdom Metazoa; phylum Chordata; class Amphibia; order Anura; family Microhylidae; genus Gastrophryne; species Gastrophryne carolinensis. Next base: position 316,407,453 of record CM051237.1, read on the forward strand.
ACGTATTTAGAGGTTGGAAAACTGTTCTCTGAATTACACGTAAACACATCCGATTATCCTAAGTTTTACGTTTTGATCCTAAGTTTTACGTTTTGATCCTAAAATTTAGGAACGAACTTCCGATGATCGCAAGAGCATATACGAAATCGTACGTAGGCTCGTGCGAGTCGGAAATGGCCAAAAAAACAGGAAAAAATAACTAACACCCACCCAAACTTACGATTCTCGATCCGAAATCAATTAACTTTTGCTCTTTGAATCGAGGGGTATGTCTATAGACGCTCTGATGAAGGGGACAACCCGAAACGCGTGTCAGCGTTTTTTTCTCTAATTTGCTAATAGCGTTTTGTTTTTTGGCATCACTTGGCACTCTAACTGTAAATAGGGCTGATTTTTTTTTACTTGTGCACCCTTTAATCTTTGTATGTCATTACTTCATTTGTATTATTTTGCCTCTGGTATGCTGGCTGTGCATCCCTCTATCTGTATCTCATGATTGTATATAATTGTATATAGGGCATTCTTTTGACTTCTGTGATTCACTTATGCATTAGCACCCTCCAGTGGCCGTATGTGATATGGACTGCAATCACAACATTTCATTTTTTTTGAATCACAGTATAACTTACCTCCGATCTTCTGTGACCCTACTTTACTATGTAAATTACTATATGAACTGTCAATTTTTTAAAACAATATATACCCTAAAGGGGACTTTAAGCATCATTTCTGGTGTGCGTGTCTAACTTTAAATTATTATTACTTGGAAGCAATTCTAAGGCCACTGGAAACATTTCCGGAAGCTTTTATTTTGGTCATACCTATGGCTTTGGTGTGAGATTACATTCCAGAATACAAAATTACATATTCAAGAGATTTTGTTTGCACAAAATAACCAGAATGACTGTCAAAATGTCTTAAATGTTTTACTAGATATCTTTGCAAATTCTGAATTATACAACAGCAACATGTTAGGTTGTTTTTTTTTCACTATTCCTTAAGGAGCCCACAAAAATGTCTAGCCAGACGAGGGGTTACTTTTACATACTACATGCAAAAGCATAAAAGCTAGAGTTTGCCTGTAATCATTTGATACAGGTAAGGCATATAATCAACCCCTCCTTATAATCTTTCACACGATTTCAAATAAATATATATATATATATGACATGTACTCATATATATATATATATATATACGACATGTACATTACTAAAATTCTGAAACCATAGTGTACCCAGACAAAAATTAAATTTCTTTGAATTTATTTGAAGTATGGCTGGTAAAGGTTTGGGAACTAGTGAAAGTGAGCAAGTTCAAATGGAAACCTTTCACTCTCTTATATGTATATATGCAGAAATAAAGTGATTCTATAGTCAAAAATAAAAAAAACCTACACTTCCTCGCAGATCACCATTGCTAGTCTGATGCTTTGACACTCACCGCCAGGCTGCCATCTTCACGTCCATTCAACAACTGACAGAACGCTCCATGCCATCATCACAGGAACTACAAAGAGACCCCCTCCATTTACAATAATGGAGGCGGGTATGCCATAGTGCCTGTGACGAATGACTCGGGTGAACACGAGACTGGGATAGGGCAATCAGGAAGTGTCAGAGCGCGGGGGATAAAAACGTAAGAGTAGGGTTTTTTATTTTTGACTGAAGAATTACTTTAAATATCCCATTTCTGCTATACAATGAATACTAGGTGCCACCAAGTAACTGTTACCTGTGAAAGAAAACCTCATCCACTGGTATCTCATTTTCTTCTTTTTCAAGGAACTTTGAACTATTAACTAAAAAAAAAAAAAATTATATTAATAGTCAGTGATAAAACTGTATAGTGCAGTCATCTTTGTTTCTGTGTGCACTGGAAGGCATTCTACAATGATCCTCATCCTCCTGTCAAATAACACTCATGCACACCCGGAAGCAGGGCTCTCAGGTGAATAAAATAGCAGGTACCTCAAATCCCATGACGCTCACTCTGATTTGGCATTTTGAAATACACTGCCCCTGGCACAGGGTACCTGGTCCTCTGCAGAGAACCATGCAGCACAGGACTGCCTTGGCTAGCCAAACTGCCACCCTGCACATGACCGACTGCTGAGCCATCAGCGCAGCCGACTTCTGCTTTAAATATGTCTATGGACTTTTAGCCATGACTAAAGTGAGACATGCAGGGAGGAGAGTGGTTCATCAAAAGAATCCAATTAGCAGTTTATCACAGACACAATATTAAATAATTGTGAAAGGTAACTTAACGGTAACTTAAAAACATAAAAAGGTTTATTATAGAGGTTCAGATAATAAAGGAGTAGCAGAAACAGATATATACATATCTTTATAAAGTAATGTATATTTTACTGCTATTAAAAATGTACTCACCTGGTTCTTTGTTTTCATTCATGTACAGCTTTTTCTTTTGATGCATTACATAGAATCGGTTTCCTTCTGCAGGCAGAAAAATGGCAGTCACTTGTTTTGCTTACTTAAAGGAGCACGATCACATAAAAATGTCCCAATGATAAGAATCCATATGCAGGACTGCAGGAGGAGGGGTCCCCTATACACCCAGCATCAAGAAATATCCAGCCAGGCTTGTTTCTTCCTTTTTAATGGAAGGAAGAGTGACAGGTTCTATACCCTGTAACACACTCAAACCTGTCACCCCTGGATTTTATTCCTACCAAGAGAAAAAAACACAATCTTGGTGGAAGTTTTATTCAGTTTGGGTGCATAAGTGACTCTTCCTCTTATTAGCCAATGTGTATTACACAATTTCGCCTCAGGAACCAACTGTTACAGGCCATAATTAATCTATAAGAAATTCTCAAGATAGAGAGTTATTAAAATAATGTTTTTGTAAGATGTCCGTATGTACAGATCTCATCTCATCTTTTGGCGTAACAAGATGCTCTTAGAAACATAGAAGGGTGACGGCAGAAGGAGACCATACGGTCCATCTAGTCTGCCCTTATGTGTATACCGTATGTACTCTATATCTTAGGATAGATGTGGGCTTATCCCAGGCATGTTTAAATTCAGTGACTGTTGATGTTTCAACTACCTCTGCTGGAAGTTTGTTCCAAGCATCTACTACTCTTTCTGTAAAATAATATTTTCTAACATTGCTCCTGATCTTCCCCCCGACTAGCTTCAGGTTGTGCCCCCTTGTTCTATCGTTAAGTTTCTTCTTAAAAACACTTCCCTCCTGAACCTTATTCAATCCTTTCACATATTTAAAGGTCTCAATCATGTCCCCCCTCTCCCTTCTTTCCTCCAGACTGTACAAATTAAGTTCATTAAGTCTCTCCTGATAAGTTTTAAGTTTAAGTCCTTCCACCATTTTCGTTGCCCGGCTTTGGACACGTTCTATTTGAATAATGTCTTTTTGCAGGTAAGGTCTCCAGAACTGCACACAGTATTCTAGCTGTGGCCTCACCAGGGCTCTATACAGCGGCATCACAACCTCCCTCTTACTACTGGTGATGCCTCGAGCTATGCAGCCGAGCACCCTGCTTGCTTTTCCCACTGCCTGGCTACACTGTCCACTCATCTTGCAGCTATCAGTAATCAGTACCCCTAAATCTCTCTCCTCCGAGGTCCTGGCTAACACAGTACTGCCCATACGGTACTCAGAGCAGGGATTCCTTCTACCCAAGTGCATGATTTTACATTTAGAGACATTAAACTCTAGTTTCCACAGTTTTGACCATCTATCCAGTAAAGCTAAATCATTTTCCATGTTGCAGACACCTCCAGGAATATCCACCCTATTACTAACCTTTGTATCATCAGCAAACAGACAAACTTTTCCTACCAAGCCTTCTCCTATGTCACTTACAAATATATTAAAAATAATGGGGCCCAGGACAGAGCCTTGCGGCACACCACTTGTAACTCGCCTTTGTTCAGACTGCACACCATTAACAACAACTCTCTGATACCGATCCCTCAGCCAACTGTAAATCCACTGAACTATCCAGGGATTGAGTCCTACCTTCAATAACTTATCTATGAGCTCCTTATGTGGTACAGTGTCAAAGGCTTTGCTAAAATCCAGATAGGCGATATCCACAGCACCACCTTCATCTAACACTTTAGTGACATTGTCAAAGAAATCAATAAGATTGGTCTGACATGATCTGCCCTCAGTAAAGCCGTGCTGTTTTGGGTCCAATAGGTCATTAATTTTTAGATGGGAAATTATCTGTTTGTTTCCATTAATTTGACCACTATAGAGGTTAAACTAACTGGCCTGTAATTACTGGCTTCTTCTCTACTCCCCTTCTTATGTATTGGTACGACATTGGCCATTCTCCAATCATCTGGAACCTCATCAGTTGAAAGGGAATGGTTAAGTAAATCAGTCAGAGGGGCTGCAATCACAAACCTAAGTTCCCTTAGAACTCTGGGGTGGATTCCATCTGGACCCATCGCCTTACTTACCTTAGATGTGCCAGCTCGGATAGGACATCAGCCTCCAGAAACTCCGGAGCTGTGCCCTCCCAGCGGGATGCTGTGCTATGGCCATGCCTGCTACTATCTGAAAATACCGAACAAAAGTAGCTATTCAGATGGTCAGCCACAGCCTTATCTCCGTCAATATATTTATTTTCCCTATTTCTAATTTTTGAGACTGCATTGTTTTTCTTCTGTCACCAATATATCGGAAAAAGGTTTTATCTCCCCTCTTCATAGATTTGGCCATTTCTTCCTCCTTTTGCCCTTTAGCAGTCCTTATAATCAGTTTTGCTTCCCTCTGTTTAATTTTATATGCCTCTCTGTCAGCTACACTTCCACTTACTTTATACTTCTTATAGGCAGACTTCTTATCTTTTAGGATAGTGCTGACTTCCCTAGTAAACCATAATGGTTTCTTCTTCCTTTTATTCTTGCTAGTTTGTTTCACATATTGCTTAGTTGCCTTTAAGATGGCCATTTTTAATAGTGACCACTGGGCACTCACTTCTGCTACTCTGTTCCACTCCCCTAATTTTCTTTCTACATACTCCGCCATTTCCTTGAAGTTTGTCTTCCTAAAGTCTAGCACTTTGGTTCTGGTGTGTGATTGCACAATGTCTGTTTTTATTCGGAACCATAAGCATTGATGGTCACTGGAACCCAGATTTTCTTCAACCCTGACCCCGGACACCAGATCCCCATTGGTCAGAACTAAGTCCAGAATGTTATCTCCTCTAGTTGGCAATGTCACAAGTTGTTTTAGAGACACTCCATTAAGTGCCTCTAATATAGTCCTGCTCTTGCATGTCGATGCACTTGGGATATTCCAGTCCACATCAGGCATGTTGAAGTCACCTGTAATTACAACGTCCCCCTTCTCTGCCATTCCACTGATTTCATCTATTAACAGGTTATCTAGATCCTCTGATTGTCCAGGGGGCCTATATATCACACCAATTCTGACCACAGCCCCCTCCTTAGTCTGCATGGTAACCCAGAGAGTTTCTAGTTCATTATGTGTATGCTAAATTATTGATTGAAGTGTAGTCTTGACATAAATGGCTACTCCACCGCCCTTTCTATCCAATCTGTCTTTTCTGTACAATGTGTAACCGGGTATGGCTATCTCCCAGTCATTGTGATCCTTGAACCAAGTCTCTGTTATTGCAACAAGATCCAATTCATCTCTGGATATGATAGCCATTAATTCACAAGCTGCGAGCATTGGTACACATCATGTGGATGTTGTTGGTATTGTATTCTAGTGTGTCCTTGATCTTTTCCACCTCTAGCCTACCACTGAACGGGTTTCCTGCTTCAATGTCCTGCTTCATTCTAAATGGTAGGGGACATAAATCACCCTTACAAGTTACATCTCTGTCCCCTTCCTCTAAATCAAAAAAAGCTCTGATTTCCACTACAAGTTCTTCTGTGCCTTTCTGTGAAGGATGCAAGCCATCCCTCTTAAACAACTTTCTCTGGGAAGATTTTTGACAGAAAACTGAAAAGAAAAAAAATGAAGCTAAGGGCACCTACAGAAATGTTTTTTTAATAATGTCAAAAATCGATTAAGCAGGCCTGGGTAGATGTTCCAGTGGTCTTGAAAACCTGGACATCTGAAGTCCTAAACAATACATATTGCAATTCCTTAACCTACAACAGAAACCCTTCACTTGTCACTAATATGTAATTAAGGTACAGTGTCCTTGCCTATGGACAGAGACAACATTAAAGAGTCTTAAACAGAAAATTAAAGAGTTACTATGGTCAAAAATAACTGGAGTTCTTCTGTCATATGCAGCACCACGACAGCCTGACGGATGCCACACCACAGAGCCGCTTGCCAGCGGCTGCACACCAATGTGCTTAGCCGTGCTGATAGGCTGTTTGTGGTCATGTGGGGCGTGCAACCTGGTAGAGGCGAGTATCTGAGCAGCCTGGTTTTCTTTTAGCTGCAGCTATACTGACCAGGGCTCCTCCGCTGATGCCTATTACAGAGGGGCTATGGTCATTTTTACCGTAGTTCATCTTTAAGCCCATCTTTAATGCTTACCTAATTTTGAAGGTAGTACAAGTTCAAAGCAGTGTTGCTGCGTTATATATATTCCCTTAGGATTGGTCCTTTTCTGCAGCTATTAAAAAAAGGCCATTTATTGTTGAAAACAGTAATATTTACCTTGAAGCTTCTGCTTAGGGTTACGATACACGAAGCGGTCAAGGAATCTCATCATTGTAAAATCTTGCAGGGGGTCTCCTGTATACTGGATGGTGTTTCCCTGCATAAAAAGTCAACACACTGTCAATGTCGTTACTGCATCACTGTACACATTAAGAGATGGGTATACACATCCATGTATTATATAAAATGTGTAAATAAAAAGTACAGTTAGTCTTTAAACCTGAACACCAGCTTAATACAGTGCAGAATTGTCACCTGTACACTGCTTTGTCTCTTTTTAACAAAAACACTGTATATAAATATATAGTCTCTTTGACAGACATATGAAGTCACCCCATGCAGGCATTTCAAATAGCTACAGATGCCCTTATGTCCTGACAGTGCAGATGTCATAAGAGCACCAGTAACATGGCTAAACCAGATTACGACATGCTGGAGAAATCAGAGAGGGTCACTATGGTTGCACCCCAGATGTCATTTTAACCACCAAGTTAGGTACACTATTGATGCGAGTAGAAAACAGGGTAACTGTTGCTTGGTTTCTGCAACTACTCACTTCGATTTTGGACTTCAGGGTCTAATCTACACTGTGGCCATTTTTATTCTATTAGCACTCCCCCGTATACACACACCAGGATGAAAAATGTATAATCTTACCTCCAAGATTGTTTTTGCAAAAAGGGCAACAGATGGATGAAAGTGTTCAGAGAGCTGTAAAGTTGAATAAAAAATTAGCCAAAGTTTTCTCGCAAAAACAGTGAGTTTGCATGATTTACACAAATTCCCAAAATCTTTCAAAGATGGATCGTCAGACTAATAACCATCCCTATGTGCAGCAAAATCAGGCGTTCCAGGTCCCTGTCCAGTCACATGCTACCTTTCCTTTTACCGTAACCCCCCATGAGCCATTTCAAAGCATCTCAAAATCTCAGATTATGTGTAAATAGCGTATATGTTCTAAACAAAGCTTCCAGCGCAATGTAAAGAATCTGGGGCATTCTTTGCTATGGTCAGAGCCAGCTGTGGGACCACTGTGGCTTGCTGTACCCACAGAGCTCCAAAGGACAGAGTGGCTGAAGGAGTGGGAATTGAAAGGAATAGTTGGGAGCCCTGCAGGAAATGGAGACAAGAGAGACATGAGAGGTAAGCTCTTATTGCATTCCTATTGCTGTTGCTTGAACTGTTCCTTTCAAAGCATTTCAGGTGCCTTGGCCATTTTTTGTATTGTGTCCACTCTTTCCTTCGATTCTAAAACATCAGGCAAGATGCTAAAAACATTCACCAGGAAGCAACTACTATCATATGATACAGGAAAACATACGCGTATTATGGAAGGGCTATTTTAAGTCTTTACTATTGATATTTGTAATATACAGCGTTTAGAGGTTAGAGGTGTTAAAGAGGAAGTCCATGCATTTTAAAAAGCTAAAGCTGGGACCTTGAATGAGAGGTCAGTTACCCAATTCTGTGCAGCAGTGTGACTGCAAGCAAGTCCATACAGCTGCCATACAGAGCCCTGCCCCCTACTGGAATCAGGTGAGCCGAGAAGTTCTATTATTTTTAAAGTCCAGCAAAGGGGGAGGTTACAAAAAGCTTGAACTTCCTCTTTAAAATCTGGATCAAACACCCATGAAAGTTAGCCAACTCAGGCTTGCAGAGAGAACGAGTACAGGGTATGCCCCACACTGCGTTCCAAATCTATTTTGTTCTTATTCTACTAATTCAACACCATATTGCAACCTTCCAGTAAAACCGCAATTCACAATAAAACCAGTAGGTGGCTACAGATAGGTTCCTATAGCATAGTTTTTCATGAAGCGATTGTGAGATACAGCAGTCAAAAAAAAAGTAAGAAAAGATCAACATCTTTCCACTAACGCTAGGAAAAGGGTAGAAGCATTGACTGTTCTGTGGTGCCAGGGGGCAGTTGTTTAGTGTCCCCGTGATCCTGGACCCTGTCTGACATGAAGATAAACTTCCAATATGGTTAAACAGAGTCAGGATGGCAACCTAAAAATTACATTCCATGCAGGATGACCCCCCTCTCTGGGCAGTGGGGTGCGGGATTGGTGTGCCGGGCTCTGGGGTCTCGGTCTGTGATCAGCCGGAGGAGGGAACAGAGTTCCCTGTTCGCGGGCCGGGATGCCTTGGAGCCCTGCCATGCCTGGTGGGCCGCAGGGTTGGACCAGGGAGACTTTGGTCCAACATATTATGGAGCTGTGGGCTCCTGCGTCGTGGCGCACCGCTCGGGTACCCCCAGAGTTATGAGAGCAGACATTCAGGTTTTGGGGTACTGCTTTGGCACTTTGAAAAGTTGGTGTTCTAATTATGAGTTACCTTGATTGATGTAACGCTGTTCTATGTACAATATTTTGTATGTTTCTTCTTTTGAACATCAATAAAAACAGATTAAACATGAAAATTACATTGGTTCTGTCAATTCAAAATTAATCACACGCCTTACTTTGTAGGTCTTGGATGAAACACAATGTAAAGGCCTACCTAAACAAATTACTATGAAAGCTGTAAACTATCCACATATGTATCCTACTACTTAGAGCTTATGCAGAATGAATAACTGAATGGTTAAAAGCCTAATCTAGCCCAACTGGGCAGATTTAATATCAGTTCCTCACCAGAGCTGGCATGTTTATTCACTATAATGTTTATTGGTTGCATCAACCAGTGTAAACCCCTGAAAGTGTCAATGTCATACAGACACCTCCATTCTTAAAAACAAAAAATGTAATCTACATACCTGCTTCAGCTCCCATAGGCATGTATTATCAGCTCCACAAAATAGAGGATTTCTGTTGATTGGATCATAGTGTCTGAAAGTATTTGAACCTTAGGATAAAGCATAAAGTAGTTAATTGCTAATGCAAATTTACATTTTGAGTAACAGTGATAGGCAGGAGCTTGAATAAAGTTACTTAAAGTGGATCAGAACCCAGTATAGTCAAAAGTTTTGACAATTCTGGGTCTTGGGCCATTCCCCGGAGGCACCCTGCTGTGTGGAACCCCCCCCCCAGATCGCCGCAGCAACTCACCTCTTCCTGGGCACACGGCGCGTCTAAGAGCAGCTCCGATGGCCGCATCCTCCGCCTCCCTCTAACGAGGAGCGTGCCTGCACCGGCCATTCACAAACGCCTGGCGCGGGTACGCGCATTGCTACAGGGAAGCGGAGGATGCGGCCGTCAGAGCCGCTGTTCTTATACACGCCGTCAGACCAGGATAAGGGGAAATAGCTGTGGCAATCTGGGGGGGTTTCACACCCCCATCAGGGTGGCCACGGCGAAAGGACCAAAAACCAGGATAATCAAAATCCTGGGTTTTGGTCCACTTTAAAAAAACATTCCAGCCATAAGTTCAATGGGAAATGTCCCTCTATGTATCAGCATGTAATTCTTTTTAAGAAGTCCCACAGCCCTTGTTAGCATTCAGAACGGAAAACTGAGCAGGTCGGCAGCATAACATCTCATGCACTCTCAAACCTTAGGAGGGTCTACCTCTGAATTCTGGGTGCCTCAGCTGTGCACCATGCACATTACTTTGCTCCCACCATCCTATGTTAGCCAAACCAACAGCTGCCATGATAGTAAATGGGGCGAGTAGTAAATAAGGTAAATATTGTCATCCCGGGTTTCCAGGTTTACTAAGCACTGGTAAGCAGCCAAATTGGGATGTTTTTATGCTGGAAACTTAAGAGGAAGTCCAGTCATTTTTTCATGGATGAAATTATTTATTCCATATTTTACGTTTAGATGTTCAGTTTATACTGCTATACCCTTTATGGTTACAATTAATTTGGGAGATATAGGTTATATATTATGCATTTTAGTAACCCCACTCCACTACTTATTTGCTGTCCTGAATATTATATTATAATATATATATATATTGATATAACAAACGTAAAACATTTAAGCATACCTTTCTGCTCCATTTGTGAGGATCCTTTATCTTTAGATTGATTCTGTTCCCTGTTACCATCACCAATACCCTCATTCTCACTATCATCATCATCGGGTAAGTCAACAAAATGTTCCTCTTCATCAATTTCCTATATAAGAACATAAAAAAAAAGTATTTTGTCATGTAAGATTAAACGAGAATTTGAGACTAAATTTGTTTTAAATGCAGGCAGTAAGTGATATGACTGCAAGGTAGTATTCTATTCATATTATAATACTGGGCTCAAGCGATACAGCAGGCAAAGGTAATTGATGCGCTATTGTATCGGGCTACATTTGGAACTGTTCTGAAGGGTTTTCACTTTTTAAATGGAAGAAATGGCCCGATTTTGAGGTTTGCTGTTTTACTCTGTTTTCTTGTCCCAAAGCTGTGATTGTGCCACTTAATCACAAGGGTGATTTAAATGCTAATTTGGTGCAGCGGTGATTGGATCAGTGTGTGCAGTTGATTGAAACGCTAATTAGACACACCCATTCATATGCTAATCAGGGTCACTGTCGAGGGTGAAACTCACAAGGAGGCCGTGCTGCCTGGGTGTAGCCATTTCTTCTAAGCTGACAAATGGGGACAGTGCTATAGACCAGCAGTTGACCATATGATTGGTGGTCTATGGCAAAGGGATTCAGACGGTGTGCCACTACTCTGTGCCTTATTTCTACTTCCAGGAGCAACTGTGTGCTGACAGAAGAGAGAGGGCAGCTATTACGAGGTGAGCTGCAGAGTCCCTTTAGGCAGGCCAGAAGTCAATAAAGACTGTTGGTCTGCTTTGCCCCAACCTGATAGCGCTCCTAATAGGGAAGCTCTGCTCCGCATACTCTCTTGCAGGGATTTTGAGCAGTACTACATATCACCTCCAAATGAATTTTCATGAGGTCCCCACACAAAACTACTCTCCCAGTGAAAACTGTGGGAGTGAAATCAATTACTAAAAGTTATTGTACACTCTCACCCCAACTCCACCCCAACTATCTTGTGGACTGCTGCCTCTGACCCCACTGCACATCTAGTGTAGTAGAACACTGTGTGAATAGTATTCCACCCCCCTCTCCTCAGCTTACTCAACCTTAAAGGAGCACTATCGCGCAAAATGACCCAATGATAAAAATCCATAGAAATGTGCTGGATGGTGGGAGGAGGGGTCACTTATACACCCGGCATCAAGAAATATCCAGCCAGGCTTGTTTTATTTCCTTTAATAGAAGGAAAAGGACATCGGGGGGACAAGCTCTGTCACCCCCGATAGACTAAACCGGTCACCCTGTATTTTATTCCTACCATGAGAGAATAAATCACAAGCTTGGCAGGAGTTTTATTCAGTTCGGGGGTATAAGTGGCCCCTCCTCTCATTAGCTGACGTGTTTGTATGCATTTTTAATATTACACAATTTCAAGATAGTGCTCTTTTAAGTTTCCCTAAAAGCCTAATCCTAAGCACTAACCTCTCTACTGCTGTGTGAACTCTACAGTTTATTCTTTGACCAGACCTCCATGTAGTACCCTAGAATGGCTGCCTGGGTAGCAGGGCTGTGGAGTCGGTAGATAAATGTTCCGACTCCTCAGTTTTTTGTACTTCCGACTCCCCGACTCCTATGTATTTTATACATTCCTTGAAGGAAAGAAAGGCAACATACATGTCATTACTTCTAGCAAAGAGAGGTAGTTGGGCAGAAGCTGCCTTCTCCTTTCTGTGTGCTGATCTTCTGCTGAAGATAGGGCAGTGGGAGGATCCAGAAAGGGACCTTTATTATAAAACATGATTTCCCTAGAAGAATCCCATAGTCATGTTTAAAGTTTAAGCTAAGAATTGAAGTTTACAAGTTTTTATAGCCTTTTGCTGAATGACAGCAGCTTTTCCAATGGTACAGCTTCAGTCTTGAACTATTGATCCTCCATTCCCTTCACTTATACAAGTGTCTCTAGTCCTGCAAAAAACATATTTACTTAATCCCTTATCGGTGAGAGGCTAGGTTACCCATGGGTTCCCTGTAACAGCAGAACACAACACTATGCAAAGTATAAGTATTGCCGCTTCTAATTGTGCGTTGCGTGCCATATAGTGAAGCACATGAAAAGCATGCTTCTTCACGGTCACTTAACGTGTTCGTTTTGCGGTTACGTGAGGCACTGCATGCATTGGTCTTTATTCTTACAATAGAGAAGTCATTAATTATAACTTTTTGTGAATTGGGACATTTAAACTTGCTAAATCAAAATTTAGTAGGAGTCGGTGCATTGTTTGCCGACTCCGACTCCAGGTACCCTCCGACTCCTCGACTCCGACTCCACAGCCCTGCTGGGTAGGAGCTCCTCGTACAGGAAGATCTCCACCCGCCCCACTTTTCTCACCCTAGCCCTACTTCCTTATTAGAATCAAGTGGCGGCTTGCAGCCTGGGTGGGGTGCACATAGTACAGGGACCCCCTCCTACCCTTTGTACTTTACCCAATCCTACCCTTCCACTTTTTTCTGTCAGGTGCACAGCCAACTGGCAGCTTGGAATGGCTGCTTAGGCAAGTACTGGTACGAAAAGAAGTACTACCCCAACCTGGTTAACAATTTCTGCAATGTTACCTGACAATTCCCCTTTGTATGGATATATCACCTAGTCCTAGAGTATTGTATGTAGCCTCCATGTCATAACAATGTCACTTTGTGTATGTAATGTGTGTACTAATCATTAAATCTGGTATTTTTTCTTAATTTCATACTAAAAAATAAGGGACTGATTGGGAGAGGTGGATGACAAGGTATAGGTATGGGTCTGCTTTAAGCATTTTTCTACCAAAGGGGAGAGGTTAGTAGACGAAGCCTTTTCCACTGAGCTCCAAGCTGGAGGGTGGCTGAACTTGCATTGGTTTAATTTGAGAAAATAATACTCACTACATAGAAATCAGAATCTTTATGACAGAACCTCCTTCTTCTAAAATGGAGCAACCCCATTTGGCAATCCTACAGTGCATGCTGGTTTTCCTAGCGGCTAGCCACTGGCCAGTAAGCATATGGGACGAACTGTGGAATTTCAAAAACCGGGATGCCATAAAGGAAAGCCGTTATTCTGCATAGGTAGGACCTTTGTTACGTACCCCATTTTCATTTAACAGCGTTTTTAATGCTGGTTTTATTTTGATAATCTCAGAGATGAGATATAGTGCTCCGCAGATAAAAGCTGGCTTTTGGAAACAGGTGACTTGCAGTAACCTCTTCACAAATGCCTTTATCCTCTTCAGTGCTACATCAGCTTTCAAAGATTTGTAGAGGAGATTGAGGAACATGGTTTGTTTGGAACCTTGTGACAATCCGGGATCCAGAAGTTTTCTGTTAACAGAGATGTCATTAAAGTGAAAACCACTTACATTCAAAACACTTTAAAGTGACAGCTAACATTGCAATACAAAGCCACTATATAGCTATTAGAATAATACATCTTTATTATACTGCGTCCAAGTATTTTGACCTTATCGATATTGTTATACATATTATAAAGTATAAACATGAATGTTTATTGGATTGAAACTGGATTATCGGGCGATGTGTATTTGTTTAATAATGAGATTAGTGCCAGTCCATTTACCCGATGGCAGGAGTGGGCAAAGATCGGCCTTGGCCAATGCTGGATTTGCACGATGATCAGCAATGGATTGCATGTGAGGTACGTTTTTTTTCATGTAACCCCCGCGCCCTGCTACAGTGCTGGGGGGGGGGGGGTTGAAAAACAAGCAGTCTTGTTAACAAGCATAATTAGTCAGATTGTTGGACAAAAAAAATGAGATTTAATTGTGGTTTTAAAGAGGAACAGAAAGCGAGATTTTCTTTAGCCAGGATTTTGTTCCTCCTGCTGGGAGCATCCTGTATCCTGCTAGATCACCCTAAAAACTCACCTTTTTTTTCCATTGCCAGAGCACATGGGCAGGCAGCTCAGCCAATCAGTGGCTCAGGCTACATTCAGATTTTCCCTGCCGCCCTCAGCTCAGCTGCTGCCCTGGAAGGGTATTGGGGATGCCGCAGCCAACTAATGCATTGTGGGACAGCCATAAAGAGGAGTTTGAGAGAAATCTAAAGGATTTCACACAAAAAAAAAATAGAAAAAAAAAAAAAGGAGGAAGTCCTTGTGAAATACATTTTGCCCTGCCAATACTCCCCAGGAAAATGTTATTTTATTGTGCAAAACACAGATTTAATTCTGTCCAGCTCTGCTAGACCTAAGTCATCATTGCACTCCCCTGTGTAGACCCTAAGATGTACCATGGGAGTTTATGCAATTCAGATCCCTCGACAGACTTGGCCAAGCATAATGGCTTTGCCCTGAGCAGACTGGGACTTAGACAGGAACCGCCATGAGATCTCTGCTGCGGCAATGTGAGATAGCAGGTGATCAGGTGCAGCAATGACATCACCTGCCGCTCACAACAGCACCAATGACGCAAGGAAGCGATACTTTTGGCTAAAACAGCCAGCCTTAGCGGGAACCAGAGTGCACAGTTGCCAAAAGGTACTCCTTGTTGTGGGGGACCATGAGGGATTGAGGTGACTGAGCAACCATCCAGTAACTCCCAGGGGACACCGCTGGCCGACCAATCCACTCGGCCTGACGTAGAGACTGGGGAGTAAGGAAGACGACCCGGTAGGTCCTAACGCAGACCCCCCCCCAGGCATGTCAGAGACATCACCCCCATTCGTGCCATGGCGAGTAGCCTGGGGGCGAAAGAGAGGCCCAAATAATGCCTCAATCCGCAGGGTTGGTCCTGCAACACCGTCTAGAAATGGTCTTGGTGTCCAGCAGACACAAGGGGAACTAAGAAGATCTAGTACTTCACAAGAGGCCCGTGTCCCAAGACAGAGGTGTCATATAGGGACTACCTGTGATAGTAGAATTGCAGGGCCTACCATAGGCCAGCGTGGTCCAGACTGCCTCATACTGTTGAGGGAAGGAGGAAGGTTAATATAGAGGCCATAGCCCCATACTGTTAAGGGCAACCTGTAAGTAAGCCCAAACTCTGTAGGCCCAGTCCGGCCTGCGCCAATTCCTGAAGGAAAAGCAGGGGCTAGAAGCACCCTGACAACCACTGAGAGGGACCGCCCAGCAAAAGCTATCCTGTGTCCAGGGGAATTACATCCTGGAACCACCAGAAGGAGAAGCTATATTCCTAGATGGGAGACAGCTGCTGCAGCAGTACCCTCGCCCAGAAGGGCGAGGGCGCCCCTTCATGCTTGGGAGGTCTTGGCAGATTTGGACTTAGTCCTGCCAGAGGGCCCAGGGCGTTGCCTGCCCACCTCATGGTGGAAATCCACACCGAACAGTTGGAAGCACACCTCAGGTTCGCGCTTGACACTGACGTAGGGAGGTGGAGGGGTGACTCTGCCTCGTGGAGGCCGGAGCAGCCTTCTACGCAAGGGTGCTTTACCCTTTTTACCAAAAAGGTCCAAACGGGCCCCAAATAACCGCCGTCCTCTGAAGGGAAGGCAAGTGAGAGCCTTTTTCGTAGCTCCGTCAGCACCCCACTGTCGCAGCCAGACCAGGCGGCAAATAGCTACCACAAGGGCAGAGGTTCTAGCACACATCTTAATGGTGTCGTCCAGTGCTGATAGAATAAACTTCAAACGCTTCACAGTCTGATAGCGCATTAAACACCCCCCAAGGGAGGTCCTCAGGGCGGTGATCTAGTATCTTTCTGACCAGAGCCACGGCGGCCACCGCAGTGATGGCCGCGGCACAAACCGGGCGCAGATCTTTTAGATTCCAGTATCAAACGCAGTGATTGGTCCACTTTAAGAAAAACAGCTATAGATTTATAAAAGCGGAACAAAACTGGGCGTTTTACTATTCCGGGTTTTGTTCCTTGCCCAGAGGGCATCCCAATTCAAATCCCCGCTATGTGAAACCCATTCCCCCAGTTCGCCACGGTGCATGTGAATGCCCTTGTTCAATCAGAGCTGTATGCCGTCCATGCGGCTGTGATCGTTTACATTGTGGGAACCAGGGCAAAGGTGAATTTTGCAGCGACTTCGGGGGGCGGTGTTCACACAGAGGTGCATGCCAGTTTGGGATGCCCCGGGGGGGAGGCCAGCACCTGGCCCTGCAGTCTTTAAGAATCCAGGGCTGGCCATACTGGGTTTTGTTCCACTTTAAAATAATATTTACAGGAAAGTATAAAACCTAATGCCCGAAATAAACAATCGTCCAAACCACATGACTCACCTATAAAGAGCCCCATAGTATCTATGTGACAAAGTCTGCTGGGAATCCATGACTTGAAAGAGAAGCATGAGTATTTGCACGCCTGTATTAAAGTTCACAACATGGAGTATCTTAAACAGGGTATCAAGCTGCTCTTTCACTTTCTCGTTCCCAATTTGGGAATATGGATAGGCCCTGTTCACTCCAGTCAATAAAGCCCGTAGGATTTTGGAATCAATCTCCTTCTTCTTTATACAGGCCCGGAAAAAAGAGAAGTATACCGTGATGAGCTGATTTGCTAGGTCGGATTCTTCCCGGGAGAACATGATTTGGTTTAGAAAACAAACCCCATAATATTGAGCTTTCTCGCTGATATTTGGCCGATACAGCAGCCTCTCCACTTCAAGACAAACAACCACTTTCATGTTTGGATGCTTATTCAGCAGGACCTCAAGTAAATAGGAGGCTTTCGTAGCAACCTTGTACTGTGGATCCCCCAGTTTATTGACCAGCAAGGTCAAGAGCGTCTTCTCCTCCTCGGGTTTACTGCAGAGCAGTTCATGGATAACATTAAGAGCTTTGGTTTTAGTTGCAATCAAGTTGTCATGAGTCAAAACTTCTAACACTTTGACAAATTCCGCTATGTGCTGCTTTAACTGCTCCTCAAAGTACCACAGTATCAGTCGGCGATCCCTCGCATCCCTGTTGCCACTGGAAAGCACTTCGATTTTGTCAAATGGATGGTGGACAAATTTATTCAGCTTTCTATTTTCAGGCAAAAGATCGGACATAAGCAAATCCTTAAGTGTGTCAAGTGCCATGATGTTCTGACGTTTGCTGCCCTTTTTCCTCACTAAGTTGATTAAATTCTCCACAAAGTGTACTGTGTGAATAGGAGCATCCTGTAGAAGCACGGTCATGGCAGCCATTCGATCTGCTAGCGTGCCTGTTGACACCACAGTCTTCATCCACGCAGCATTGGCGCCTTTCTGAAGCTCCTTCTTATTTTTATACAGGTTGACTTCTTGCTCATATAACTTCTCCGCTAAGGATCTATATTTCTGGACATCTTCTTCATTCTGAGGATCACTTGTGTATTCCTTTGAGTACTCGTGATCGAACCATTTTCCACCCGGTTTCAGGAGTAGCATGGAGCGCTCTAGGAAATCAAAAACATGCTTTGCTTTGGGTTTCGAAGAAGAATTCAACTCCGTTTTTTTCACAGCTTTAGCTGTGGTCTTTTCTGTCTCCTTGGGAATGTCAGTTGCATCTTTTTTCTTGTTCTTTTCCCCTTTTTTCTCTTTTACACTTTCTTTGCTTTTCTCTTCGGTTGTTTCTTCTGCCGAGTCTTCTTGCGCCAGCACTTCCTTTGCAATTTTCTGAATTCCCAGTTTTTCTATAAATGCTTGTAACTCTCCTTCTTCTAGATCATCGATTTCTCCTTTCCTGCCTCCCTCTATGACTCCATCCACATCTTGCAGGCTTGCCAGCATTATAAAATCATGCTAAATAGAAAAGACAAGTATTAGAATAATATGCTAATGGAAACCCCAGTTAGACTTATTTCCATTTGTTTCCACCTGCCCTGGCTGTGTCCACAAGCACTGCCACTACCCCTCTGGTCTTATGTGCTGCATCGGGAGCACCCCGAACCTCAGCTGGGCATTCCCTGGAGCCTGAGAAATGCCCAAGATATCAAGGTTTACAGGTTCAGCTTATGATTTTTCATCTAAAAAGTGGGATTGGATCTGTGATGCTGCATAATAATAAGCTCTCTGCACTGTGGGAAGAGACGGAGGAGGGAGGGACCAGCATTACTGTCCCACTCTGATTGGGGACAGAATAAAAAAAAAGAATGGCTGAACCTGTAAACCCCGATATCTTGGCCATTTCTGCAGTAGCAGAACATGCTGTTGGCTACCAAACCAAGGTTTTTCACTATCCTGGGTTTAGGTCCTTAACCCCCCCGGGGCATCCCGCTGTGTGAAACCCCCGCTGTTGCCCGATCACACTCACCTCTTCCTGGTCCTATGATGCATGTGTGGCCTCGTCCAATCAGCGCGGTCCGATCTGCTCATGTTAGCTCATCTAAGCCTTCGTTTAACGTGAGCAGATCCGAGCACGCTGACGGAAGCATCCCCCGCTGCCCTCTATTTAAAATGCCTGGTGTCGGCACACGCCCTGCTAGAGGGATAGTGGGAATGCGGCCACAGCTCGTGCAGGAACGAAGGCGAGTTTATGGGCGACCTGGGGGGTTTCACACAGCGAGGCATCCAGATTTTGGATCAATCTCCGTAGGTTTTGGTTCACTTGAAGTGGCAAAAGTCAACAAAGACACAGGGAAAGCACAGCACCCTGTCTGTAGACTCAATTCAAATTCCGGCATCATCTGTACCTCTGCGCACACCTGCCATTCAGTTATGCCTGGCATAGCTGGGCGTAGGGGTGCAGGGGATGTGGGAGGGAGGTCTTGCAAATGATTACACTGCCCTGTATAGGGATGCCCCCCGCAGTCTAGTTCACAGACTCTCCATGAAAAAGTGGAACGACACCCAGGCTTTCCAATCTCCTGTGTATTGTTCCTCTCCAGGAGTACATTGCAATCCGGAATGTCTCTGGGAATTAGTGAAACTAAATTTCTCGCTACTATCCCATGGTGCATGTGCAGGCCACCAGCCAATCAGTGGTTTACCTTTGCTAAGCCACTCAGGTGTCAGAGCAGCATCGCATATAGGAATCAAGCTATTTGAACTGCTGCCTGCTCCTGCCATTCGGATATGCCTGGCACAGGAAGGTGCTCCAGCTGGGGGTAGCTATGGATGTAGCTCTAGGAGTTTACTCAATACATATAACAGGGTATCCCAAATTAAGATGACTCAGGGATGGAAAAATCCTTTAGTAGCCCACAATTATAGAAAACATAGTGTCTGACAGCCATGACTTTCTCTTTGACTTACTTTGGAAACAGACAACAGAACACTACAGCGGTACAGAACATTCTATCACCATCTGATATACACACGATGAGCACACGGAAGCTAATAGAATATAAGTCCATACAGTACGGGTATTGCCAATAATAAAGTTTACCTTGGTGCCCCCCAATTTGAGCACTTCATCCAGAGTAAATCCTGCCTCCGCTGCTTTCCTGTGCTTGGATTCTCCCCCGACATCGTCCCCAGACTCGCAATCCTCCGGCTCCATGCTGTCCTCCATGCTGGCTGTGTAGCAGCTGTGGCAGTGCTTGTGGGCAGCACCGGAACCCCGGCGGTCCTGTCTGGGCTGCGGATGTCACCTCGCTCATCACAGATTGCCGCTAATGTTCTCTCTGACACGACCGGAGTAGCTATATTGCAATATAGAAAATATTCGTAATATTTCTGACGTAACAAGTAGTATTTGTAGATAGATAGTGTAAAGATAGCTATGGGGCAGTGGTGGAGGACCTAGCCAGAGAGGCTGCCGGGAAAGCTACATGTGCGTGCTGTAGGCGGCTGCTTCCGGCTTGTGGCAGAGGGCTGAGAAGAGGGCGAGATGGGCGCTGTGGTCAGGGCCAGTCTGCTGGCGAGGGCTGTAGGTTACATGCGCCCGGGTAAGAGGCCGATGTCTTCTCCTCACAGGGCTCAGTCACCCGGGTCATGAGAATCAGCAAACCCACTGCATACCTCCCAAATGTCCCTGATTTGAAGGGACTGTCTTTAAGTCCATGTATTCCTGTCCATCGTTGTTTTTATTTGTCTTTATTTGACGTGTAACATTGCAGATCTGCATTAATAAATGATTAAATTCTATTCAAAGTGTTTATATTGTTGTAACTGTTACAGCTTGTCTCCTATCCATCCTCAAGGTGGGGGCGTGAACTTAACTTAAATATTGTCCCTCTTTCCCACCCTGAAAAGTTGGGAGGTATGCCACTGTCATTCATTCCTTTTCCTCTATATGCCTGTTACAATAGCTTGCCCATGCCATGACCCCAACCTTGAGGGGGTGTTTACCCATGCCAAGCGTTTCTGAATGGCTTGTGCGGGCACGCTCACAGTTGGGTGCAGACACCGGTGCCTATTCCATTCCGATTTTCTTGTTGCAATGACCTCAGAGCGCAGAAAAATCTGAATCAAATGCGCCCAGATGGTTGGCCTGTGCATGTGCCATGAATAGGTGCGTTAAAGAGGAACAACACTCAGGAATTTCACTTTCCCTGGTGGTGTTCCTCTCAGGCAGGGCATCCTGAATTGCAGTTTCCTGCCATTCCCAAGACGCAGGCATGACCAGAAGCGAGCACCCTCATTGGCTGAAGGGGCTGCTTATCAGTACGCTACGTTTTGCTCTGCTCTCCTAGTGGTTAGGGAGCTGAATGAGCCGCCGGCCGCACCCCTGCTTGGATCTTGCTGTCGGCGTACCCGCGCCTGACATTCAGAAAGGCGCACAGCTAGAGACACAGCAAGGGCTCTGTGAGCAGTTGAGTGAAACTGGCGATCTGGTGTGTTTTACACAGCGGGGAATCTCAATCCAGGATTGGGATGCCCCGCTGTGTAAAACACACCAGATCGGGAGTGGGACTCTGAAAGACTCCAAGGCCTCGGAAGTTCCTCTTCAAAGGGTTACTAAGCCCCCCCAAAAAAATAACAGGCACTGCCCTTCACCCCTGCCGGTCCCATGCTCAAAAACCTCTCTTCCAAGTCCCGCCCCTCCATTGCATTGGATGGACAGCGCTCTGTGACCAGTTTTTTTCGGCAGAAGCTGACCGCATCAGACCAGCAGCTACTCACTCCTGGTCTGGGAGCAGGGAGGGTCCCGCCAACCCTCCCTTTCAGATGGGGCTGCTGCGCTGGAAAAAGGTGAGTGCCTGTTTGTCTTTTTAGAGAGGGGGGTTTAATATTTAACAGGCGATCCTGGGGGATACACACAGCGGGGCATCCCAATCAGGATGCCCCAGACAGGAGGTACAAAACCCACGATAGTGAAAATCTTGGGTTTTGTCCATAAATGTGTCATGAATGAATGAATTGCCGAATGCGTCCCGCTGTTCGCTTCCTCTGGCTGTGCGCACCTAACCAATTGCCGTTCAGATATGCCTGGTGCTGGTGCATGCAGGGGTTGGAGTGGTACTGGAGGAGGCTGCCAGAGTCCCATTGTAGTGAGATTTAAGGTCCATTTACAGGCCAACCCAAAGTTCAAATGCCCAAGGGACAAGGAATCACCTAGTCCTGAAGGCCAGGTGAACTGGTTTTTGGTCCACTTTAATACTGACCTTCAGTTCCTAACAATTAACAATCGCCCCTCCTATTATTAATTCTTAGGATGCCAAACCTCTATGATTGGGGGGGGGGGAGGGCAGGAAAAAGCTGTACACTGCAGTACTACACATCTCCTATTAAAGAAAGTGCAGCTGCTGCATGTGTGTGCAGCCCTTTCCTGGTAGGAAAAGGTGAGTATATCTTCAGTGCAAGGCTCACTAATGGCCTGAGGGGCTGGGTAGGCTTAGTGTCCTACCTGTTTACGTCCACCTTGAAGGAGTGATCTGGGTCATCCGCAGAATAAGTTTTACACATTTTATCCTCAAGCCAGCTGATCTAGAGCTGAGTGGCCAGCAGATGTCTTCCTTGTCTGTCATTCTGCCACAGCAGAGTTCTCTTGTGGACTTTAGTCTAGGATTTTGATCATCCCAGGTTTTGGGCCATGTCCCTAGGTCATCTAGTTTTCAGATTCCCCATAGTGTAAAACGTGGTATTGTTGGCAAGGTGAGCATACAGGCGGTCCAATGGGGTTTCACGCAGTAGGGCATCCCAATTCAGAATGTCCCTGGGATAGAGAATCAGCTGGCACTGGATACTAAAATACCAGGGCCTGTTGATAAAAGTATTGGTCCTCTTTAAAGCTGGGGAGGGGTGCCCAAACCAACCACTCTGAATTGTTTTCTAAATTATCGATCCAAAGGAGCTGCTAGCTGCAGGTGAGCTTGTGTGTTCAAAGACAAGTTGTAGGAGCTGTCTTCTGCTATCCACTCCCTGCTGGCTCTGGATTCAAAATGACACCAGGGCTGGCCGCTAGCCTTCCCTGGGGCACCCCAAAATTGCTGTGTGAACCTCCCCCAGGGGGCATTCAGATAGACTGAGGCCAGGAGCGCACTCACATCTAAAGGGAAATAGGGATGCGGCTTCTCCCACTCCCTAATGTCGAGCTCTGGTCATTAATATGCATTGTAAATGGCTCTGATTGGACAAGAGCCTGTACCAAGGTGGGTTTGGCACGCTCCCTCCATTGCATTGAGTGACATGTTAGTGTTAGTTTGATGGATGCTGCAACGTTTTCCCAGCGCTGGAGAACTGAATCAGTTGTTCTCGTCAGTAAGTAATAAGACAAAGATAAAAATGCCTATCACTTTACATTTTTCATGAAATCCCTCACTAACTCTAACCCCTAATGTCAACTAAGCCTTATGCCTAACCCAACCATTTTTTATTAAACTGCATATAAAAGCATCTCCAGTGGAAAAAAAGTCTTCTTTTATTGATTGTAATTCTGTCCTTTTTGTTGTAGCTCTTTCTGCACATACAATTGTTAGGTCCCGAAGTAGCAAAACTGAAGACACCCAAGAGGGCCTGTCATTGCTGAAGTATCTGACTATGAAAATAAAGGCAACAGGTCCTATTACAGTTGCAGAATACATGAGGGAGGTTCTAACAAATCCTATAAAGGTATGTGCTGAAATAGATTGTGAAGAGTATTTTAGTCAGCTACAGGGCTGTGGAGTCTGTAAGCCAAAGTCCTGACTGCGACCTCAGCTCCTTAATAGATGGGCAGTATTTCGTAATAACAAATTTACTATAGCAATGTATAAACAACTAGGCTACTTAGATCATAAAGCATATTTTATTATCAAACAATTTCTGAACAAATTGTTTCTCAAACAATAACCTAAAAAAAGGTCTATACTCCTCTTTTGTCCCCCACAGCTCCTTTGTTAAGTGCCAGAATCTTCATACTTACTGATATAGGAGAACAAGCAGTTCAATACTCCCATAACTGGGCAGACATGGCGGTTTCCATTAATATTGCTTCACGCCCCTCCCCCCAACACACTCCATTTATTGCAATGGAGCGGCCGTGCTGAACCCATCTGGGCACCTTCCCTCTATTGCAAGGAATAGAGTAGGTGTGTGGGGGTGGAAACAAGGCTCCATGGACATCGCCATGACAGGCTGCAGGTGCTGATTTTTTGTTTCTGCCTGGACAATCCCTTTTAAATTACTGTTTTTCAGCCATTGTAACTAAGAACTTTGGAGCAACATGAAGATACTGAGTATAAGGAACAGGGGAGAATGGAGAACTGATTATCTATCACTGCTAGAGCACCCTGCTGTTGATTTTCTATATGTGGAACATTAACTATATTTATAATTAACATTTCTAAACTTCCAATGAAAGTTACATTAATTATACATTATTAGTAATAGATTTTCTTCTTTATGCTGGAGTCGGTACGTTTTTACAGACTTCACAGCCCTGGTCAGCTATAACCATATGGTCAGTTATATTTTTCCTTATTAAAAAGATGTATGTTTGTCAGAACATAATCTTTGTGCATTTGATCATTTCAACAGAAAAACTTTAGGCTCTTCTATTAGAAGATTTTAGCATGCCCGGAATCAGATCATGAGCTGGTATAGACAATAGTGTTCTTTCCTTTTTCCCCTCTGAACTGTGAGATGTAAGTAAGTAACTAGAGTTTTTCTCCCCTCGTCTTTCAGGACAGCCATGGGAGGAGAGAGGCTCCTCCTTCTAGAGAGGAAACACAAACGGGCACAGTTTAAAAGCCCCACACCTTCCTCCCAGACCTCAGGTTTTTGTGTTTCCTCTCCAGGAAAATGCTGGGATAGCATCGTCCAGTTTGTTGTTTTAGTTTATTTTCAAGGCCCCGGAGAACCTTGGCGGGTGTTCGCCAATCCAGGGCTTTACTCACACAGGGCAACGTATTTGTGGCCTTGAGGGGTCTGCTGGAGCACCATGTCATTGGGGCGTCTGGAGCTGGGGGCGCGGCAGTTTAAAAGCAGGAGACACCTTAGCTGAGCCTGACACACATGTGCTACTTCCAGGTTGCGGTGCAGCTGGATGACGTCACTTCCGGGTGCCTGTTTTCCTGCTACAATTTTGGATTGTTACTCATTAAAGCAGCAGTACCCAGGGCTGCTGCAGTGATCTCGGGCTGCAGTGGTGTCCAGGTAGCAGCACCTTTTTCAGGCAGCAGACATCCCTGCCGACCTAGATTGGTTCCTGGAGCGAATGGGATACACAGTCCTTCTGAGCCGAATAGATGGACCGGCAAGGTGCAAGTGGTCCAGGCAACGGCTAACCAACAGACAATCCCTTCCAGGATGCATCATCAGGATAAGCTAGTGAGACATATTTATGCAGTTTTTTTTAAATTCCGGAATTGATTGAATTTTGTGGTATAATTTAGTCTAATTTTTCCTGGGGCTGACTGTATTTTTTTCTTAGGCCACCCCCTTGGTCAAAACGAAAAAAAAATAGGGGAAAAGACAAGGAGGGGAATCCCAAGCTAAAGCAGGATCCTATACCAGTCAGACTTTGTATTCACTGCCCCAGTATGACTAATGGAATAAATCATGTTGTTAGCCATATTTGGAACATAGAATGGGGCTGGAAGCCACAGCACTATGGAAGGAGACACTAGCCATGAGTTCCAATGTGGCTTCCACTTTGCAGGTCTGCCACAGTGCGGTTGAGACCTCCCTTTCTACCCACAGGGCTCTGCCACCTCCAAATCCTCAGATTTCTCTGACTGGGCCCAGTCAAACTTCAGCCCTCCTTGAGGATATTGATGACACCATGAATATCCAATGGGTGGATGAGACCTTATCTGTTCAGGATGCTATGTATCATAATGTGTTGATAAAGAAAGATTTTTTTTTTTTCTCTCCTGGTTTAGTTAACAGAAAATTTCCTTTCGAATATTCAGACATTTCAGCCTGGGCCCAAAACTGGATGCTCTACTCACACATTTTTCTAGATCTTCAGATTTAACCGTTCTAGTGCCAGCTACGTGAGTCTCACGTAGCACACTCTACTCCACTTAAGTGCCAGTTACGTGAGACTCATCCCCCCCCCAGGGGCTCTTCTTTCTTCAGGAGAGTACCCAAAATTGCAAGGTGCGCACTTTTTGTCTGCAAAGCTGAAATTCAAGTAAAATTACCGTTACGTGCATGCTTTACTTTGGGGTGTTTAGCAACTCTTCCCTTGACAGTAGTTATGCATGTTGGGTAGCGTTCTGTTCGGGGGATGTTACTTTTTCAGATTTTACTTGTTTTTTCTTGTTTGCATATAGTTTTTTTTAGGAAAATGTGGCTTTGATACTTTTTTTTTTCTTCCTTTTTAGGGAAAACTCTGTGAAACCAAAGAATTGATTGAGGGATTACTTCCACACAACTACACCCACATAAACAAGCCTGGTATGCCTAGAAAGCTTGAGGCGTGTACTTCCAGAGAATATATAGTTTGTGGGGCGTATTTCAAATGTAAAGGGTTGCTTTTCTGGAAAAACTGCAAGGTGCGCTTAGCGCGTAGCATGGTTGTATTTTATCTGAAAATCCCCTAAAGCTCTGTTTCAGTTTGGGGGAGTCTCCTGGGCAGGAAAGGGTGTCTACCAATACATATGTGGTACCGCTGTAACCGGGAGAAATTGGGGTTTCACACGCAATAAGATTTTATTGACAAACCTACATTTTTTATTACAAAAAAAAATGCAAATTGCAAAAAAATGATTTTTTAAAATTTTTGTTGCATATATTTCACCCAAAAGTATTGAGAATACACTAAAAAAGGTCAAACAATTCACGTTGAAGCCCAGACTCTGCTGAAAAAAACAATATATCATTTTTCTGGAAATCCCTTCAAAAATCAAGGTTGAACATGTGGAGCGCAAAATAGTGAAACATGGTCTGGCAACAAAGGGTGACAAAAATTCTCGGAAGGCTGGCAGTTAAAGGGTTAAGTTTTGAAGACTCAGGCACCCTTAGAGAGCCCATGGATGGGCATACCGAGGGTATACTTAAAGTGGCTCAACACCCAGGATTTTCACTATCCTGGGTTTGGTTCACTTCCGCGGGGCACCCCGATCGGGGGTTTCTGGGCCTCCTGATTTCGGATGCCCCGCGGGGAGGGATCTGATCGGCCCGGGAATCTTATAGATTCCCGGGCCGATCCCCCCTGGGTGTTTGTCCACTTTAAAAAGATTCCCGGGCCGATCCCCCCTGGGTGTTGGTCCACTTTAAAAGGTCTTAGGATGCTGCAGCCTTTACGTTCAGTCCCACCTTAGCCTCAGATTGCATTGCATGTAACCAAGGCGTTTGGTTACATAAGGGTTACATAGAAAGAGATACACCTAAACAGGTGCTAGACATTCTACCATCCATGTTTAGAGCAGTTTCATTTTTAGAGGATGCCTTGGCTGAGGCTGAGACCTCCGTGTTCAGAAAGAGTCCCTCTTTCATGTGTAGCAGCAGGGTAGCCCAGCCTGCTGTGAATTGCTGCCACTTAAGGAGAGATCGCTGTGGCCTGGATACTCGCATCTTCCGGGTTGTGCGTCCCATGTGACGGCATGCCGTAAAAGGATCCGGGAAGAGGGGAGTAGCGGTACGGCCCAGTTCGGTCTTTTATTGGCTGTGGGGCTGCATATTAGAAAGGGACTCCTGTAATTTCTGACCAGAGTTCCGCTTTAAATTAAATTATTCACAAGAGCAGATTGATTTTTGGTTCATTGTGCATAATGACTTAACTTAGTACATTTGTTTTAAACTCTTCATTTAGTTTTTGGTTAATACAAATAGAATATCAAGAAAACAATACAGGGGTGATGCAGAAATACAATAGAAATAGAATACACCACGGCAATATGCGCCCACATCCCTTATGGCCATCACGCCTCCCCAGGAGAAACTTGACTCATTCCCTCCTATCGCTGTAGTGAGTTTTCAGGGCCTTGAGGGACTGCAATCAGTACATTTTTAACATGAATAAGTAAGAAAAAGAGCTGTAATATGTTAACTATATGGTGGTATAGCATATCCTCTCTTGCTTAGTCCTCACTGTAGTCCTATCTTGTGTCTTTCGAGGTGAAGAGAGTTCACTTTGGTTTACCTTCCCATCAGACCCCAGATCTGAATTGCTGACCATCACATGGTTCATTGGGCTCATTGCATGTTTTTTAAAGGAATTCCTCTAATCCCACATAAAAAAGCAACAAAAAGCACTTACCTTCTCTCCCCCACTGCAGCTTTCGGCTGGTCCACCACTCATAAGTCTCCCGATTCCCAGGAATGGAAAGTCACAGTGTAAGTTACCTCCATTCATTGCAATGGATGGGGAGTGACAAGGCAGTGCATGGCACATGTTCTTAAAGTGGACCAACACCCAGGATTTTGACTATCCTGGGTTTTGGTCCACTTCGGGGGGGCACCCCGATTGGGGATGCCCCACTGTGTGAAACCCCCCAGAAAGCCCCAAAAACTCACCTCACCACACTCCCACGTGACCGGTCCATCCAATCCCCGCTGACGGACAAGCGGGTGACAGCAACGGACAAGACAGCGCGTCCGCCGCTGCCTCCCGCACGTCACTCTTACAGGGCGCGCGCCTGCGTCGGCCATTCACAAACGGCCAGCGCGGGCGCGCGCACGTCTAGAGGGGCACGCGGGAGGATAAGGTAAGGTGTTTTGGGGGGGTTTCACCCCGCGGGACATCACGATCTCGGATGTCCCGCGGTGAGGGAGGTGATCGGCCTGGGAATCTTATAGATTCCCGGGCCGATCACCCCTGGGTGTTGGTCCACTTTAAATACAATGAATGGAGGGGGCTAGGCACAGGCACTGTGACTGGTGGGCAGGAGTGGGGCCACAGCCCACAGCGAATAAGCGAGCAGTGCCCTCTCAGAAACCAGGTGTCTTGAGCAGCGGACCGGCCGGGAGCTGTTGCAGGGGAGAGAGCATAAATGCCTTTTTGTTTTTTATTTGTGTTTAAAGTGACCACCCAATATAAAAAACAAATGGGTACTTACCCTTTGTCCCTCATAGCTGATCGGTCCTAGTCCAGCAATCAACAACTCACCTGATCACTTAATCCCAGCCCCTGTTGCCCGGTCCCAAACAAGATTCAGAACTGATGGTGTGAGGGCCTCTGGAGTGAGCTGGGCTTGAGTAACAAGGGCTCCATTCTAGCCTACCATTAAGTGAAAGGGAAGTCAACCTGACATGAGCCTCGGGCTTCAATTTGGGGTCAGGATCAAGGGAGAAGCACTGGAGGAAGAGGAAGAAGACATTTCCCTTCTTTTCTAAGGCCACAGCAAAGTGACAGCATGCGACTGACACTGCATCAGGCAAGCTGCTAGGCAAATGATTTTAAAGTTAGATTGGTCATTCCTTTAAATGTTTGTTATTTCTGTTATTTTCTGTTTTGTTTATTTAGGGGTATTATATGCACCGTGACATGCTGGGAGAGCAAGGAGATTTTGTTACATCCCCTGAAATAAGCCAAATATTTGGAGAGGTATTTGTATATAACATTTAATGTGAATTAATATATAACAGTACCTAACTGTATCAGAGACACCAGGAATTACAAGCAGGCACACACAGTGTATGTCAATGTAACAGCCAGTCAGCTATGTTTACGCTGCAAAAGGAGAATGTAACAAATGTATCATCTGAGAAAAAGGGCAGAAGGGTCTGTGATGTTCCCCATGGCTCCGAGGCCGCATGGACAGCCATGCATGGACATGTCAGGATGCCAGCCCCTATGCCCTTTAGTGTGGGTCTGCTGCTCCCCCTGGGGGAGGGGGGGGGACACCATGCCCATGCTAATAGGCACCCGGCTCTAGTATCCCCCCCCCCCCCGGGTGTTTGGAATACGGGTAATGAATGGGGTGAGTTATATAACTTGTCATCCCCCTACCCTTTGAACTAGCATATGTACTAGTTCAAAGTAGATAAAGTACAAATTAAACACCACACACAATTATTTTATTAGTCTAAATTTACACTATACTTACCTCCACCATCTGCATCCATCCAGTGCCTGGCAGTGCTCCGTCACCTGCTCTTCTGCTGGCAGAAGTAGTCAAAATGACCTCTTTGCCAGTGTTTTAAAGGAAGGAGAACAACGTTTGCCTTTTCTTCCATGCTGGCACTCTGTCAGATGGGGGCTGCTCTGGGTGTAGGGTAGGGTAGAGTGTAGGTTATCTTAAAGCAATAATAATATTGCATGATACTAATAATATTGTTGAATAATTGTTTGGATCTCTGTTGTCTAGCTGATTGGCATATGGTGCATTAGCGAATGGATAGCTGGAGGGAGATCCAAATCTCTTAATTTAGTGGAACTTGGCCCTGGAAGAGGCTCATTAATGGAAGACATCTTAAGAGTAAGTAAAATTAAGATAATAAGCACTGAAGGAGGGTTTGAAATATCTGTGGATGATTTGACCAGTGATGAGCCAGAGCAGGGACAGTTTGGTTCAGAAGTCCTCTGGCCGGATAGTCTCCAGTATTTGCTATACAGATAGAATAGCTTTGGCCACTCAAGGCCTGGGGCTTCCCTTCTGGTCCGGTGAGGGCTGGTCTGCTGCTGCCGGAAAGTTGTTATTGTAGCTGCATGAATTAATGCCACACAGTCTATCAGCCACACGGCCCATAGGGAATGGGAGCGGGGATGCCACACTGTCTATGGGAAATGGGATGGGGGGAATGCTACACTGCTTATGGGGAATGGGATGGGGGAATACCACACTTCCTATGGGGAATGGGATGGGGGATTTCACACAGCCTTTGACGAATGGGGAGGATGCCACACTGTCTATGGGGAATGGGATGGGGGGGATCTCAAATTACCTATAGGGAACTGGATGGGGAGAGAATTCCACACTGCCTATAATGGGGAATGGGAGGGGGAAAACACCACACTGCCTCTAATGGAGGGATTCTGCACATTGGCTATTATTTGGTTCTTGGGGGACAACATTTTCTTCAGAATATTTTTTTCTTATTTTCCTCCTCCAATTCCTAGGTGTGTCTTATAGGGCAGAAAATATGGTATACATGGTTAAAGGCCTAAAAATGGGCTGTCCATCCCATTGAGTAAACTAAATAGCATGGAGGATCTGTTTCTTAAACTAATATCAACTTAAAGCTTTTTATTTCTTTGTGTCTCAATATGTGAATTGTTTTTCTTTAGGTGCTCAGTCAGTTTCAGCATTTACTGAATGAATGTGACGTGTCAATACATTTAGTGGAAGTGAGTCCAAAGCTGAGTGAAATTCAGGCTCTAAAATTAATGGAAGAGAACGCTGAGCGCCAACAAGAAGATTCCTCATTGGTTTATAAAAAGGGAATAACAAAATCTGGACTTCCTATTAACTGGTACTATGACATAAAAGATGTCCCCTCAGGTATTTTATAGTACAAACGTCATCGATAGAATTGTAGACGCAGCTATTCTAAGTATGTCACACACCCCACTTCAGACTTAATAATTACACTAGGGTTAACGCACCTCTAGGTGGCAGCATTGCAGAGGACTTCTCCAAAAAACTTCAACAGGCCCCTCCCGGTCTATACATACCTGGTACCTCCCAAGAACCTCCCAGTGTTGTTCTCTGCAAGGTGGCGACAAGACAGAAGAAAGAAGTCTCCTGCTTGCAGGTAGCCGGGGTATCCCCCCGGCCCCCCCCCCCCCCCCCGTGGTCTATTTCTGCCCGACTTTTGTTTGAATGTGTTCTATGTAATGGCAGCCTCCCAGCTTCGGCTGTAGGCCGGGCAATAAGGTAGCCGGCACCATTGGTGCCTAGGAGATTAGCTCCTCCACTCGACCCTTCATTGCGGGGCATAGCGGGATTCCCGGAGTGGTGATCCGGATGTGGGATGCCCCCTTTTTTTATAGGAGTTAGTGGTCAGGTTGTCCTTGCCCTGGGGTGTTGTGTCTCTTCCGGGGTGTGGGACGCGCTGGGGACAGTGTCATGCTTTACTATGCACATGTTGTGTGAATGTGCTGCTGCGCTTTCCCTTTGTGATTTTACTTTGTGATTTTACTTTGTGATTTGACTTGTGCCTTCACTGTCTGTTCCCATGGCTGTGTGTGTGTTTCTCCCCTCAGGAGCCGGGGGGGGCGGGGCCTCGCGGCGTGCTGCGCCGCGGTCCCGCGGGTGGCTGGGCGCCGTATTCGGCGCCTGCAGCTTGTTTGCCCGGCTGCTCAGGGGAGACATTGATCAGTGTGTGGGTCTGTGTTCTCCGGCGCTGTACTCCGGGAGCCGGCGGGTGGCGCCGCCGGCCCCGTGATCGAGGTCTGATGGCGGTCCCCGCAGGCAGATGCTGACGCTGCCTGGGGGCGGGGTCGCGCGCGCGGGCCGCGCACGGATTGGACGGCCTGAGGGGCGGGGCCTTCTCGGCTCCCGCGCTCCCGGAGCTTCTCTCTTCCTCCGTCCTCGGTGTGCTGGCCGCCATCTTCTGCTGGCTGCGCGGTTCCTCTTCTCTCCAGGTAGGCTGTTCTTGGGCTATGTCAGTGACCCCTCGGATCCTTCCTTCTCCCTTGCCTCCCTCCTCGCCCCGGCGCAGCTTGATGGTGCTGGTTGGCATTAACCACTTCCGTTGCTCTGGTTAATGAGGGGGGGGGGTGGTGTAAGGGGGGTTTTGTATATTATGCGGTGTTTTTTGGCATGGTGCTGATTGACGCCTGTCTCTCTCTCCCTTTGTGTTTTTCAGATCCTGGGATCCCGTCTGGCAGGGCTCTCCCGGTCATATATACCTGGCTCGTGGGGGGTGTTTTTTGTCCTTGCAATATATTTATATATATATATATATATACACTTATTTGTATTTTTATAAGGGCCTTATGCTATTCCCCTGGGTCAGGATCTTGTGACTGTCCTTAGACAAGTGTTAGGTTATTAAGGGGCATCCCGGGTCGCGTACCGCATAAATCCCTGGGTTCTGCAAATACCATAATTTCACCACATGGAGGTTGCCACAGATACCGGGAATGGTTCTTCGGGACAATCCAAGGTGTGCGGGGGTTGTGGGGCTCCGCTCCAGGGAGATGATGTCATTTTGTGTATCCCTTGTGCACAGCAGAACATTGCACGGCAGTCCAGTACTCCGGTGCCTAGCACTTCGTCAGCCGCGCCATCTCCCTCTCCCCCTCGCTTATTCCGGACCCCGTGTGACGTTGTCCTGGGCGGGGATTCGCAGTCTGAGGTATGTGCCCGCTTGACCAGCCTTGAGAAGCGGTTTTCTGCTATAGCCGCTCAGAAGGTTTCAGCTAAGCGGAAGCATCTGTCTCCGCCTCCGCCGGATTCAGATGAGGAAGTTGTGGGAGATCTGGATTGGTCGGATCGTCCCCGTGAAGAAGGTGAGCTCATTGAGGATGAAGATTCTGATGTTCAGCAGTTGCTGGGTTCTGAGGGAGATCAGGATGATGGCCTCCCTCTCGATTCCTCTACCATTTTGAGCCAGATGTTTGAGGTTTTGGATTTGGAGCCTCCGGTGGTTGCTCCCAGGCCCAAGGGTCAGCTTTTTGGGGTTTCCAAGCAGCGTCTGGAATTTCCCAGCCAACAGCACTTTGAAGAAATTGTCTTCAAGCAATGGGAGCAACCTACACGTCTTGTTGGTGTGCCGTCTAGCTGGGATAGGAAGTATCCCTTTCCGGCGGAATTGATGAAGCGTTGGTCTGTCCCCCCTGAGGTAGATACTCCGGTCTTGGGACTGTCCAACACGGCGGTCGTGCATTCCCCTGACACGACTTCGCTCAGGGACGGTGAGGATCGCCGGGTTGATCAGCTTGCCCGTCATGGTTTTGTATGTGCGGGTTCGGTGTTAAGGCCTGTCTGTGCTTCGGCTCTTTTGACTTTTGCTGTCAGGTCTATTGTCGGGGACTTGGGGGTGGATCTCGAGCCCTCCAGTGATGAGTCCCTTGGGCTTAAGCGCTGTGATGCTTTTTTGTCCTTTATCCTGGCCGCTCAGGAGGATGCCATGCTGATGTGTGGCAGGGCTACTGCCTTGCTGGTAGCTATCCGGCGCTGTGTGTGGTTGAGACAGTGGACGGCTGATTTTAATTCTAAGAGATCGCTCACGGCTCTGCCCTTTTTGGGTTTGAGGCTTTTTGGTGAGAGGCTGGACTCTGTTGCCAAGGGAGGTAAGTTACCTCAGCGCAAGAAATTTTGTCGTTCCTTTCGGGGATGGTCTCGTTCAATCCGTCCTTTCGGGGAGTTGGCGCCGGTAGAGGTGCGGGCTCCTCGGCCCCCAGGGGCGGCAGTTGGAATAGGGGCAGAGGCCGTGGCCGTCCCACCCGCGTCTGGGGTGCCAAGCCCAAGCCGGCTGCCAAGCCCATCCAGCAATGAGGGGGCGCCCTCACCCGTTCGGGTGGGGGGACGGTTGCAACTTTTCTCTCGGGTGTGGGACCAGGAGGTCCCGGACAGATGGATCCGGGAGGTGGTTTCGGCCGGTTACAAGTTGGAGTTCGAGTCCCTTCCTCCTCCAAGGTTCTTCAGGTCTCGGGTGTCTTTGGATCCTTTGGCCGCGCAGGGGCTCCTGGCGGCAGTAAGGAATCTTCTGGATTTGGCCGTCATTTGCCCGGTTCCTCCTTCAGAGGTGGGACGCGGGTTTTATTCCAATCTCTTCACGGTCCCCAAAAAGGACGGGTCCTTCCGTCCTATTCTGGATTTGAAGTTTCTCAACAGGTTTATTCGTCCTCGGAAGTTTCGCATGGAGACCCTGCGGTCGGCGATCGGTTCGCTTCGGCAGGGGGACTTTATGACGTCCATAGACATCAAGGATGCGTACCTGCACGTGCCGATATTCTTGGTGTGCCACACACCCCGCTTCACTTCTTAAATATTCATTACTTCATGGGTTAATCACCTGCAGGTGACGTAGTGCAGAGAGGAAGTCTTGTAACGAGCCCCACCTTCCGGCCTATATATACCTGGTACCTCCCTTCAATCACCAGTATTTTTCTCTCTGCGTGACAAGCAGAGGTTGGAAGTTTCCTGCTTACAGGTAGGTCGGGGCTTACCCCGCCACCCCCCTTTTGGTCTATTTCTGCCCGGTTTGAGTTGTATACCTCTATGGTGGATAGGAAGCCTCCCAGCCTAGGCTGCTCACCGGGTAATTGGTAGACGGCACTATGGGTGCCTAGGAGCTTATCTCCTCCGCTCGTCCCCCTCCTTTGGGGGCAATGCGGCAATCCGGCATGGTGATCCGGAAATGGGATGCCCCTGTCCCGAGGGTCCCCGTAGCCCTTACTCCCCCGTTCCGGTCCTTTCTCCCTTCACTTGGGGGGGGGGGGGGGGGGTATAGAGGGTTGTGTATCTTGTATGATGTTTTCACTGTATTGTTATTTCTGTGTGTTCACTTTTACATAGTAACTGTTTTTTGACCGGGGCTCCGGGCAGATACTTTTGGCATGGCCAGTGTATTTGGTCTGCTTTATGGGGGTGGGGCAGCGGACCGCGCTCAGCTGGCCTCATTTGGTCCCCTCCCGCCTCCCTTCCTTCCCCGCTGCTCCGTGCGGCAGCCTGTGTGGCTGCGCTTGTGTCTCCTTTCCCCCTCCTCCTCCTCCGCCGCCTGGCTTGGTCCAGCGCAGCTGGTGGCAATCCCCCGTTGTTTGAGCAGGGCGGCTCCCTGTGACGCGGGGGGGCGTGGCGCCGGCGGAAGCGGCGCCGGCGGAAGCGGCGCTCGGCGGCCTCAGCCTCACTTCCGTCATGTTGCGGTGAAAAGAGGTCACGTGGGGGGGGCGCGCGCTGCAGCAACACATGGGTTTGTGTGCTGCGGCTGCTACATGTCCCTCCGGTCTGGCTCCTGGCGTCGGTAGCAGGTAAGCGGCCCCGCTTTTGTGGGGCCAGAATGAGTTTTACTCATGGGGCTAACTTTTAAGGAGGCACTCTCTTTGTTGTACTATTGTGAACATGCTGCTTTGTTACACTCACAAGGGATCTGATGGTTTGTTTTTTTCTTTCCTTTCAGATCCTGGGATCCCTCTTTTACTGCGGCCTCCGGCTCTATATTGCCTGGCTAGTCATTCTTGATATGAAATTGCACATTTTGGATATATATATACATATATATATATATTTATTTTGAGACTGTTAAGGGGGACCTTTTTCTCTTAAAAAAAAAAAAAAAAATATATAAAGTGTATTTAAAAAAAAAAAAAAAAACCCTCCCTTCCGGGACATTCTTTATAAAGGGGCATCCCGGGTTGGCTTATGCCTTAAAAGTCCCAGTATTTGCGATACCATAAATCACCAATATGGAGGCTTCTGTTACTACCGGAAACGACTCGTCAGAGCCGTCCAGGGGGTGTGTAAAATGTGGGGCTGCGCTCCCTGCTGATGATATCTTTATTTGCATTTCTTGTGCAAGGCAGATTGTTGCGCGTCAGTCTGTTGATCCGGCTGCTGACCCGTCGCAACCTCTATCATCTCCTGCCTCTCCCTCCCTGTTCCGGACCCCGCATGACACTGTCAAGGGTGGGGATTCGCAATCCGAGGTGGTGGTAAAATCAGCCAATCTTCGGGAAGTTTTGCCCGTTAAAGCGGGGCTAAAGGCCTCTGCAAAACGGAAGCGCCTGACTCCGGTATCTTCGGCTCCTCAGGACGAATTATGTGAGCCTGTGGAATGGTCCGATGGCTCCCCGGATGAGGGTGAATTCCTCTTGGGGTCAGATGAGCCGGCAGATCAGCTTAAGGCTGATGCGATTGGCGATTGGTCGGCGGGGGTTGCCCTTGACACCCCCTCCATTCTGGCACAAATGTTTGAAATTTTGAATTTAGATCCGCCTGAGGCTGTCACCCTGCCAAAGGGTCAGTTGTTTGAAGAGCCTCAGCCGCGTTTGGTTTTTCCCAGACAGCACCACTTTGAGAGGGTGGTCCTGAAAGAATGGGAACATCCCACACGGTTATCTGGAATCCCTTCCAGTTGGGAAAAGCGTTATCCTTTTCCGCCAGAATTGCTGAAGCTTTGGTCCGTCCCTCCTGAAGTCGATACCCCTGTGCTAGGGCTATCTAGCTCCGCTATGGTACAGTCTGCTGAGACCTCTGTCCCTAAAGATGGGGAGGATCGTAGGATTGACCAGTATGCTCGCTATGGCTTTGTTTATGCTGGGTCAACGATGCGCCCCCTGTGCGCTTCGGCCCTTCTTCTTTTAGCGGTAAGATCTGTTATCCAGGGGCTATGCGAGGATCTCAATCCCGCTTGTGATGAGTTCGCTGCGCTTAAGCAGTGCGATTCTTTTGTGTCTTACGTTCTGTCCGCTCAGGACGATGCGCTGGCTATGAGTAGCAAGACAGCGGCAATGCTGGTCGCTATTCGTCGGTCGGTATGGCTGCGACAGTGGTCGGCGGACTCAGCTTCTAAAAAGGTGCTCACAGCTCTCCCCTTTTTGGGGTTGCGGCTGTTCGGGGAGAAAATTGATTCAGTCGCAAAGGGTGGCAAGATGCCACAACGCAAGAGGCCTCGACGCCCCTTTAGAGGGGCTGTTTCTGGTAGGCCGTCCTTTCGAGGATACAGAGCGGGTAGGGGGACTTCCCTTCCCTCTACCAGTCGTACAGGTTGGACGCGGGGGAGGGGCCGTGGCCGTCCCGCCCAGTCCTGGGGCTCCAAGCCCAAACCTGCGGGTAAGCCCACTCAGCAATGAGGGGCCGCCCTCACCCGTGCGGGTGGGGGGACGATTGCGACACTTCTCCCAGGTTTGGAACCGGGAGGTTCCGGACAGGTGGATTCAGGAGATAGTGTCGTCCGGTTACAAGCTGGAGTTCGAGTCTCGCCCTCCTTCACGGTTCTTTCGGTCTCGGGTGCCCATCGATCCTTTGGCCGCACAGGGGCTCCTGGCGTCGGTAGAGAATCTGTTAGAGATGGCGGTCATCCGGCCGGTACCGCGCTTAGAGATGGGCCTCGGTTTCTACTCCAATCTGTTCGCAGTCCCCAAGAGGGATGGGTCGGTTCGTCCCGTCCTGGACCTGAAGTTGCTCAACAGGTTCATCCGTTTTCGGAAGTTTCACATGGAAACCTTGCGCACTGCCGTCGGCTCTCTTCGGCAAGGGGACTTCATGACGTCTATAGACATCAAGGATGCTTATCTGCATGTTCCCATCTGCCTCCCTCATCAACGCTTTCTTCGATTCATGATGAAGGATCGGCATTATCAGTTCGTGGCACTTCCGTTTGGCCTTACCTCAGCTCCAAGAGTGTTCACCAAGGTGCTGGCAGGGGTCATGGCCATTTTCAGAGCTCGGGGCATTCGTGTCGTACCTTATTTGGACGACCTTCTTATCATGGCTCCGTCGCCCGATCAATCGGAGAAAGACACCAGGGTGGTGCTCTCCACGCTGGAAAGTTTCGGTTGGGTGATCAACCTCTCCAAGTCCTCCCTCGCTCCGGCCAGGGTGGTGTCCTTTCTGGGGATGCAGTTAGACTCTCATCAACACAGAGTGTTTCTCCCTCAGTCCAAAATTCTTCTGATTCAGGAGTTGGCTCGGGTCCTACTCTCCAATCCTCGGCCGTCCATCCGTCTGGGGATGAGGCTGGTAGGGTTGATGGTTGCCTCCTTCGAGGCAGTTCCTTTTGCTCAATTCCACACGAGGACGCTTCAGCTTTATCTGTTGGCGTCTTGGGACCGGCAGCCTCGGTCGCTGGATCAGCCCTTCCAGTTGTCCTCCCGGGTCCGGCAGTCCCTCCAGTGGTGGTTGGTCTCGACCAATCTCGTGAAGGGCAGGTCTTTCCTGGCCCCCCTTTGGGAAATTGTCACCACGGACGCCAGTCTGTCGGGATGGGGCGGATTCTGGAAGGAGCTGCAGTTCCAGGGGCAGTGGGGACCTCGGGAGGCCCTCTTACCCATCAATATTCTGGAACTGAGAACCATCCGTCGGGTGCTTACTCTCCTGACTCAGAACGTTCTGGGCCTTCCGGTCCAGGTGCGTTCAGACAATCGAACAGCGGTTGCTTACATCAATCATCAGGGAGGGACTCGCAGCCTGAGTGCTCTCAGAGAGGTGTCCCTGATCCTGACCTGGGCAGAAGCCCATGTTCCTCGTCTCTCGGCGGTATACATCCCGGGAGTGGAGAACCTGAAAGCGGACCGCTTGAGCAGGGGCTCTCCCCGTCGGGGAGAATGGGCCCTCCATCCTCGGGTATTTCGCTCACTGTGTCGCCAATGGGGGACTCCAGAGGTGGACCTGTTTGCCTCTCGTCACAATCACAGGCTCCCGAACTTCGTATCGCTCTCCCAGGATCCTCTGGCTCTGGCAGTGGACGCCATGTCCCTGAGCTGGGGGGATCTGGGGTTTCTGTACCTGTTTCCTCCGACACCCATGCTAGGCAGAGTGCTTCGGAAGTTGGCTCTGGAAGGGGTGTCCGCCGTCCTCGTGGCCCCAAGGTGGCCGAGGCGAGTGTGGTTCGCAGACATCGTTCGGCTGGCAGTGGACCAGGTCGTTCTGCCCCTTCGGCCCGATTTGCTCACTCAGGGTCAATTGTGTTACCCCAATTTACCAGCGCTAGCTTTGACGGCCTGGCTGCTGAGACCTCCATCCTAAAGGAAGAGGGTCTTTCTGATTCTGTCGTTAAGACTTTGATCAGTGCCCGAAAGAGGTCTTCTTCTATCATCTACTATAGGACCTGGAAAGCCTATATCGCTTGGTGCGAGATGAGATCTTTTCCTTGTAGGGTATTTTCGGTCCCCAGGGTTCTGGAGTTTTTACAATCTGGGCTGGACTCTGGTCTTCAGCTAAGTACGTTGAAAGGGCAAGTTTCTGCCTTATCTATCTTTTTTCAGAAGCGTGTTGCGCTTAAGTCTTTAGTTAAAACCTTTTTCCAGGGGGTTACGCATGTGCGGCCTCCCAGGAAACCATTACTCCCGGTTTGGGATTTGAATTTGGTTCTTTCTGCTCTTCAGGCTCCTCCTTTTGAGCCTTTGCAAGGGATTGCTTTATCTACCCTGACTCAGAAGATTGTCTTCTTGGTAGCGATCACTTCGATCCGGCGTGTCTCGGAATTGGCGGCCTTGTCTATTCAGGCGCCCTACTTCGAGAAGCATCGGGATAAGGTGGTCTTTCGATTCAAGCCAGACTTTCTTCCTAAGGTTGTTTCTGCTTTTCATTTGAACCAAGATATTGTTCTTCCCTCCTTGTGTCCTAATCCTAAGAATGACAAAGAGAGGGTTTTGCATTGTTTGGATGTAGTACGCTGTGTTAAGTGCTACTTGGTTATCACGTCTCCTTTCCGTAGGACGGATTCCTTTTTTGTTGTGCCCCATGGGCCTAAGAAGGGTTTGGCACCAGCCAAATCTGCCATTAGCAAGTGGATACGTCAGGCCGTTACTGCGGCCTATTCTGCTAAGGGAAGAGTTCCCCCTTTTCGTATTACTGCTCATTCCACTCGCGCTGTTGGGGCGTCTTGGGCTTTTCAGCACCAAGCTTCTGTTGAACAGGTTTGTAAGGCCGCCACTTGGTCTTCTGTTCACACTTTTTCTAAATTTTATAAAGTTGATGTGCGGGCCTCAGCGGATGCTGTTTTCGGCCGCAAAGTTCTGCAGACTGCAGTCGTTTAAGTTATGCTTCACCTGGCCTTGAGTTGCCCAGCCCTTGTGGACACTGCTTTTGGATGTCCCATGAAGTAATGAATATTTAAGAAGTGAAGCGGGGTGTGTGGCACACCAAGAATAATACCATTTTGTGAGTACTCACCTGAAAAATGGATATTGTTGGTGTGCCACACACCCCGCTTCACACCCGCCCTTTTCGGTATTACCGAAGCCTTTATATGGTGAAGCCTTTTTTATATCAAATTTGATTTTGAGGTTACTGGTGAAATACTGGTACCTTGTATTACTGCTTTGTTGATTATACTGGTGATTGAAGGGAGGTACCAGGTATATATAGGCCGGAAGGTGGGGCTCGTTACAAGACTTCCTCTCTGCACTACGTCACCTGCAGGTGATTAACCCATGAAGTAATGAATATTTAAGAAGTGAAGCGGGGTGTGTGGCACACCAACAATATCCATTTTTCAGGTGAGTACTCACAAAATGGTATTTTTTCCTGCTCATCAGCGGTTCCTCCGTTTCGTGGTGGGGGATCGGCATTTTCAGTTTGTGGCTCTTCCATTCGGGCTCACCTCTGCTCCGAGAGTGTTCACCAAGGTGTTGGCGGGGGTGATGGCCCTGCTCAGAGCTCAGGGGATTCGCATTGTGCCTTACCTGGACGATCTTCTCATCATGGCTCCTTCCTTCAGTCAAGCAGAAGGGGACACCAGCACGGTGGTGTCCATGTTGGAGAGCTTCGGCTGGTTGATCAATTACCCCAAGTCCTCGCTGGTTCCGGCCAGGGTGGTGACCTTTCTGGGGATGTCGCTGGACTCCTGCCAGCACAGAGTGTTTCTTCCTCAGGCCAAGGTTCTGATGATTCAGGAATTGGCCCGGCTGCTCCTCTCCCATCCTCATCCGTCCATTCGTCTGGGGATGAGACTGGTGGGGTTGATGGTGGCCTCGTTCGAGGCAGTTCCCTTTGCTCAGTTTCATACGAGGACTCTTCAACTTCATCTTTTGGCGTCTTGGAACCGGTGCCCGGGGTCGTTGGATCGGTCCTTCCGGTTGTCCCCTCGGGTTCGGCAGTCCCTTCTGTGGTGGTTGGTCTCGGACAATCTTCTGAAGGGCAGGTCGTTTCTGACTCCACTTTGGGAAACTGTCACCACGGATGCCAGTCTGTCAGGCTGGGGAGGTTATTGGAAGGATCTTCGGTTTCAGGGGCAGTGGGACCCTCAGGAGGCTCACTTGCCCATCAATGTTCTGGAATTGCGGGCCATCAGGTTGCGGCGGTTGCTTACATCAATCACCAAGGGGGGACTCGCAGTCTGGGTGCCCACAGGGAAGTGTCTCTGATTTTGGTCTGGGCGGAGACTCATGTCCCTTGCATCTCGGCAGTTTACATTCCGGGTGTGGAAAACACGGAGGCGGATTTTCTGAGCCGGTGTGCGTCCCGTCGGGGGGAGTGGTCTCTCCATCCCCAGGTGTTTCGGTCACTTTGTCTCCGGTGGGGGACGCCGGAGGTGGATCTGTTTGCCTCTCGTCACAAGCTTCCGTCCTTTGTGTCCCTGTCCCGGGACCCTCTGGCTCTGGCGGTGGATGCCATGTCCCTGAGCTGGAGGGACCTGGGTTTTCTTTATCTGTTTCCTCCGATTCCCATGCTAGGCAGGGTTCTGCGAAATTTGGTTCTGGAAGGAGTTCCCGCCATTCTCGTGGCTCCAAGGTGGCCAAGGCGGGTGTGGTTCGCGGACATCGTCCGTCTGGCCGTGGATCGGTTCGATCTGCCTCTTCGGCCAGATCTTCTCACTCAGGGTCATCTCTGTTACCCCAGTTTACAAACGCTGGCTTTGACGGCTTGGCTGCTGAAACCTCCATCTTAAAGGAGGAGGGTCTTTCGGATGCGGTTATTCAGACTCTTATTAGTGCTAGGAAGAGATCTTCTTCTTCCATATATTACAGGTATTGGAGAGCTTATATTGATTGGTGTGAGGCTAGGTCTTTGCCCTGCCGGGTCTTTTCTATGTCTAGGATTTTGGAGTTCCTTCAGACGGGTCTGGACTCTGGTCTTCAGTTGAGTACCTTGAAGGGGCAGGTTTCTGCTTTGTCAATTTTTTTCCAGAAATCTTTTGCTAGTCATTCCTTGGTCAAGACTTTTTTCCAGGGGGTCTCGCATGTGCGGCCTCCTAGGAAGCCTTTGCTCCCAGTTTGGGACTTGAATTTGGTTCTTTCTGCTCTTATGGCTCCTCCTTTTGAGCCCTTGCGGGATGTTGCTTTGTCCATTCTTACTCAGAAGGTTGCCTTTCTGGTGGCCATTACTTCGGTTAGGCGTGTTTCAGAGCTGGCTGCTTTGTCTATTCAGGCTCCTTATTTTGAGGATCATCAGGACAAAGTGGTTTTTCGTTACAAGTCAGATTTTCTCCCTAAAGTGGTTTCTGCTTTTCATCTTAACCAGGACATTGTTCTTCCTTCTTTGTGTCCTAAGCCTAAGAATGTCAAGGAGAGTGCTTTGCACTGCTTGGATGTGGTTCGTTGTGTCAGGTTCTATCTTCGTGCGACGTCTTCTTTTCGTAAGACTGATGCCTTTTTCGTTGTGCCATGTGGGCCTAGGAAGGGTTTGGCTCCGGCCAAATCTTCCATTAGTAAATGGATTCGTCAGGCCATTATTGGTGCTTATTCGGCCAAGGGGAAGGATCCTCCTTTCCGAGTTACTGCTCATTCTACTCGTGCGGTTGGTGCGTCCTGGGCTTTTCAGCACCAGGCTTCTGTTGAACAAGTGTGTAGGGCTGCAACTTGGTCTTCTGTTCATACTTTTTCTAAGTTCTATAAGGTTGATGTGCGGGCTTCAGCGGATGCTGTTTTTGGCCGCAAGGTTTTGC
Source organism: Gastrophryne carolinensis (assembly GCA_027917425.1). NCBI lineage: Eukaryota > Metazoa > Chordata > Amphibia > Anura > Microhylidae > Gastrophryne > Gastrophryne carolinensis. The sequence goes on from CM051237.1 coordinate 316,450,706, forward strand.
AGGCTGCAGTGGTTTGAATTTTCTCTGCGTTATTGCCTGTTCGGATACCCACCCTTTTCTGGACACTGCTGTTGGATGTCCCTAGTGTAATTATTAAGTCTGAAGTGGGGTGTGTGACATACTTAGAATAATACCATTTTGTGAATACTCACCTGTAAAATGGGTATTATAAGTATGTCACACACCCCACTTCACCCGCCCTTTTCGGTATCCTGGCTCTCTATTTGGTGAAGTTTGGTTCTTTACGTTGAGGGTTACATTGTTTGGTTCTGGTACCTTGTCTTACTGCTGTTCTAACACTGGGAGGTTCTTGGGAGGTACCAGGTATGTATAGACCGGGAGGGGCCTGTTGAAGTTTTTTGGAGAAGTCCTCTGCAATGCTGCCACCTAGAGGTGCGTTAACCCTAGTGTAATTATTAAGTCTGAAGTGGGGTGTGTGACATACTTATAATACCCATTTTACAGGTGAGTATTCACAAAATGGTATTTTTTCAGTTCAACAATGAGGTATATACATCTGTGCCCTGGGAAGCGGCTTATAATCTATTGCCCTTTCCATTGCTATATATGAACATACACCTCTTTCAGAATATGGCAGCTCAGGTATGTTTTATTATTGTTTAGGCGGATGAGTTTATAGAACCTCTAGAATTCACAATTATACCTACTAGAATAAAAACCAGAAGTGGACCAAAACCCTTGATTTTAACCATCCTGGGTTTTGGTTTTCCTGGGGCCCTCCTTCAGTCAGCTTTGTATGTTATGCATATTAATGCCTGAAACAGAATATTGGCATGAAGAAATCTGAATCTCAACTGTACAGATGCTGGAAATGCAGCATGGGCTCACATTCACTGGTAGTGTTTGGGCGATCCAGGGGTTGTACACAGCAAGGTATCCCAAACAAGGATACCCCAGGGATACTTAGTCGGCCGGCCCTGGATTTATTTAGACTCCAGGGTCAGCCAAAGACATGGCTGATCCTCTTTAATGCCACAAGTCTCACTCAGATCTCTGAATAGTTAAATTACTACTAATTACTAACTATTAAAGCAATCCTACACCTTTCCTGACAAGTTTGTCCCAGGGAGCTTGTAGGTCCACCTTGATGCTAACCCTCACCTCACCGCGCTTAATCCCATAGTGAGAGTAATGTATCTTTCCTCCATGGGTCTTAATCTAGTGAGGGACCTGAAATGGCAGTACACACTGGGACAGGCTTCTCCTTGGTACCAGGTGTAAGACTGTCTCAAAACCTGAGATATTGAATATCCCGGGTTTTGTTTCTTGCTCCCGGGTTATTCCAATGTGGGATGCCCCACTGTGTGACCCCCCCAACCCATGTAAGAGAACTGGAAGGTTTCAAACCATTGGGATGCCTCTAGGACAGGGAGACCACCGCCCCTTGAGTCTTTTATACTCTAGGATGATTGTTGCTCCACCTCAAGTGCTATTTTGTCTTTAGTAAAATCTCTCAGGCTCCTGACAAAAACAGGGCACTTAGCTCCTCACCCACAGACTCAACCTCAGTCCTGCAAATGGCTGCCCTCAACTTTCAACGCTGTTGGCTCTGGTGCCTGCTGCCGATCATATTGATTGGCAGCTTGGGGGGCAGAGGGACATCATAAGACTGCTTATGAGCAGCTCTTGATCTTGCTGATCAAAGCTAGGCCAGACAGTGTGAGACTGAAGTCTGCAGACTGAAATAAAGCCCAAATCCAAACAGGAGGAAAGACTAAAGCACCTCATTTGGGCCACATACAAATGTAGGGATTTCTGTGCTTTCAAATTTGCTATGTGTTCAAATGTGACCATATTTTCTTTTCTATTTAGGCTACACATTTTACATAGCGCATGAATTTTTTGATGCTTTGCCTATACATAAATTGCAGGTATTGTATATAAGTTCATATAACCTTTCTGGTTTATATTTTTATAAACAGTATATACAATATTATGGACAGTATTATTCAAATACACCACATTGGATCACGTGTTTACCCCCCCCCCCCCAGATGACATTTTTGCAAAGCATGATTCTGTGGTGCTGTACAAAATAAAAATTAACGGTGGATAGGACGAGTAACATACTTATTATACATGGGAGATTATAAGTTGTATAAAGCAGAGGTATGACAACCGATGCATATAATGCACACTGTATTATGACACAGCAGTATGTTAAGAGAGTGGATCCTGCCCTTATTAGCTTTATCATGAAGGTGACGTGTTAAAGCGGAAGTCCGGTGTCCTATATGAGGCAAACACTTCTGTGCTGTGCTGTGTTTGTGCGCTTCCACCGATAACCTGAAAATGTACATGTGTGGCTCTTATAAATCTCTTAGATCAAAACAGGGCCTGGCATGCGCCTTGGGTGCAACAGAAAAGTATGTTTTTAGCTGATCCTGGGGGATTTTGCACGGCTGGGCATCTCATATCAAGTTTTCAAGTTGCACACGGTATATTAATTCAAAGGTGACTTTACAGCCCTGCGAGCAAATCTGCTGCTGTGGTAGAGTAGCAGATGGGTAAGTAAAATGGGGAGGAGGCTGGAGGTGTGGGGAATGGGGTTTCCGTTGTTAAAGGAAAACATAATGTGTTAAAAATCTTCCTGTTTGCTGTAAGATATTAAAGTGGAACAAAACCCAGGGAGGCTGGCCCTGGAATCTAAAAGATCTTGGGATGCCCTGCTGTGTTTAAATCCCCAGATCGCCAGTATTTCATCACCTCTCCCCGGTCCAATGGCGCATGCGGGGGGCTCTCATCCAGTCAGAGCCGTTTCCTGTGCCTATGTAATTCGGCAAACAGCTCTGATTGTTTGCAATGGGGAGTGAGCGTGATCACATCCTGCATCTTCGGGCCGTGCGTGCGCTCCTATCCCAGCTGGAGAGCTGCTGGGGATGCCGCTGCTTGCACTCGCCAAGTCTGTAGGAGCCGTTCCTGAATGACATAGGCACGGTAAACGGCTCTGATTGGATGAGAGCCTGTGCATGCGCTTTTGGACTGGGAAGAGGTGAGTGAATACTGGCGATCTGGGGGTTTTGACACAGAGGGGCATCCCAATTAGAGGGCTGGAACAAAATCCAGGATAGTTAAAATCCCTGCTTTTGTTCCGCTTCCTGCTCCTCCATAAACATTATAGACCAAACCTAGCGATTTTAATATGCACAGAGGCACATTGTTAGGTTCAGTATTAATCCTCCTTTTTCCACACTTTAGAAAGTCCAATGTGAATGGAGAGATGTCCTGATTGATATCGATTCAGAGAATGCAGAGAAATTACGATTTGTCCTCGGTTCTAACAGTTCTCTTATCGCAAAAACATTTATTGAGGTATTTCCTTTCATTTATGTCTTTCTAAGTCTTTCTTTTCCCAAGGACTACCTCTTCTTTCCAATGTTATAGTCATTACAATGCTAAATAGTAACTCTATAGAACTGCTGAATAGTGAGCGAGGTTTACCAGTCTCTTATAGCTCCCATATCCTGTGACATGTGGGCAAGACGTTGCTGGATTCTCATGGCCCAGGCTTCTGCTTCAGATCATGCCTCACACTTCTCAAAAATCTTTGCTCCCACTCCCTTCTGTGAAGGAGAATTGAGCTAAGGGTGGGCAAGAGGGCCAAAATGTGTACTTTGCATGTCACAAATTTCTACTATAAATGAGGATGAAAGAAAAAGCCCAGATGACAGAAATAGGAGCAATAAACCAAATACATATCTATTACACATTGATTACAATCGGCATTGCTGCTATTTATCCTGTGCACTTACCAGTGCTCCTCAATTTATCAGGCCCCCGACTCCAGCTCTAGCTATTTCATAAATGGCCAATAATAAGTAATACATTGCCTGTAGTAAAATGGTAACATCTGACTTTTCTCACCTTTATATAAACAATAAGGCTACTTGTATTCCAAAAAAATCTGCTTTATGTTCTATATAATTTCTAAACCAAGGCAAAGGGTTAAATTGCTTTCTGCTTGCCTCATGCTGGCTGTCAGGGGCGGCATATTTCATTCGCCAGCACTTTGCATTCCCTGATAAATTCTGCTGAACTTGCTCTTTTCTGCCGACTCTTTCTCATTCCCAAAATGGGACTGTCACACTAAAACACACCTGGATGAGACATCCTCTGTTGCTGGGAAGGCCCAGCAGAAGGAAGGGAGTTCACTAGGTTTTATTAGGAAATATAAAGCAGGCTGGATAAAAGATGCAGCCCCTCACATTCATCATGAAAATGGGCTAATGTATAATTTTTCCTGGAATGTCCCTTTAAAGCTGAACAAAACTCACCTCTTATGGCTACTCCCTTGGAGCTGTAAACATTGGGGGGAGAGAGAGACGATGCATCTCCAGCATCTTTGGCCCGTTTACTCGCCCCTGCCCCCAGCCATTATGATAGACTGGGGATGGAAGCGCACCCTTGTTGCAGGGGATGTGGCCCTTCTCACTCCCAATTCCTGTAAACTGAGCCATTTGGCAAACATTAAATATGCACGGCACACGGCTCTGATTGGAAGAGTCCACAAAAGCATTCTAATACTGGAAAGGTTGTATGGGTGATCTGGGGGGGGGGGGGTATGACACAGTGGAGCATCTTAGTTTGGTCAAGAAACAAAATCTGGGAACTGCTAAATCCCTTTCAAGGCAATAACATAAGAAAAGTTTATATTTGCCTTTTGCCCCCCACCACTCCTTCATGCGGCACCGGCATCTTCATTCTGCCTAACGAGGGAGAACGAGCTATTCCATCCTCTATCGCGTAGCAAACATGGCCACATCAGTGTGGCTTTACATCCCCCTAACACTCCTGCTCCATTTTTTGCAATGGAGCCCATTTTGGAAGTAGGCTTGTAGGATCATAAACAAGATTCCATGGACAACTCAATGAGGGGCCCTTGGTGCTGGAAGATGGAATTGCTGGCTTTCCACCATTGGTAATTGGAGGCGAGGATAGGCTTTTTTTGTTTCTACCTGGACAGTCCATTTCACAAATCAAGGTTGCAGAAGACCGATCAGGGGTGTGGAAGTGGTGCTGAGCTATGCAGATGTTCTAGATACTCCTTGGACAGCCCAGCGCTATAATATTAGGAAAAGTTCACAGAGTGCTCTGTTCACATCTCAGTGCTTTCTCTGCGTTGTTGCGCTGCGTTGCAACCGAGTTACAATGCAGAGGAAACACTGTACATTATTCTAGATGGGATAGTTCATATTTGCGCTGCGGGATGCAACAAAAAGACGCATTGCAGATACCTTTTTTTAGCGCCATGTTGTTACAGCGTATTGAAGTTTATGGCAACTCAAGCGCAATGCATGTATAACACAGTGTATCTGCGTTGCCATAGACTTTACCATTTACTTACTATGCCAATAGCGCAGCGTATGTTTTGATACAGTGCCCCTCTGGCATGTTTACAACAAGCTTGCACTTTAACTGCACCAACAACCTGCCACAGTTGGAAAAGAAAACACCCCAAAACTCACTTGCCCCGTCTCATGCATGGTACTGAATCATAGTCAGCACTTACATTTGCTCCTGCACCCACTCAAAGCTAAAATGCCTCCTCACCGATTTTCTAATGGTAGCGTCCATTTTGGAGCTTCCTCTCCCCAGCATCTCATCCATGCTGCTGCCTGGATTCAACTGCACAGTAGCAGGAAATCCAGCAGCTGCCATTTTGTTTTTAAAATATACCACAGCAGAAGTTAGAAAAAGGTAAAGGAATTTTTATGTGCGGCAATCTAAATTGCCCTGTGAGGGGTGCATATGAGCACTGTTTGTTGTGTTGGTCTGTTTTAATTGTCATTTTTTTGGCTGTTGCTCCACTTTAACGCAACGGAGTGGTGTGAACAGAGCCTTAAACCTAGAACACCCTTAAAAAAAAGTTGTGTGCATTGCCGCCATTCAAATAACCTCTTTTATTGTGAAAAATCCTCTCTTAGGACAGTAATGGCGGCCCCTGTAGTCCCTTATGCCAACAGTAGCGTGCCGTACGCTCAGGAGCCGAGCCTCCGGATTGCTGGCACAGCGTGCTTCTGCTATGCTGCTCAGAGGTTCTACAGGGGCCGTCGATATCCAGATGTACACAAATTTTTGGGGGGTGTTATTCCAGTGTAAGTTAAATACTATTATGAGTAAAGGTTCACTTCAAGGAAATATGCTTATGTTTCAGGTTTCTTTTAGGCTAATGAAAAAAGAGATCACGTGGAGGTTTGTCCGGATGCAGCTGTAATTATTCAGAAACTTGCACACCAGATAAAACATTTTGGAGGAGCTGCCCTAATAGCAGATTATGGACACACTGGACAGAAGGAGGACACATTCAGAGTAAGATGGACTTTGTTCTTTTAGCTTGTCAAGTGCACCTTTACTCAGAGGGAAGTTATGTCATCATCTTCCTCCCCCTCCAGTGCCCCCTAAAATAACCTGTGTTTCTTTTTACTCAATGTTGACTTACAGGAAGTAGTATTATGGTGAATGGCCTGCCTTATGTTAATGAGTTCAGTTACACCTAAACTGTAACATTAGGGCTGATTCAGCACCAGCATTTTTTGTGAGGAAAAAAATAACTAATCTTGATTTTTTCCAACAGTGATATTCAGCATCTTTTTAGCTGTGCAAATGTATAAAACATTTGCACAGCTAAACATGGTGCTGAATTGCACCGAAGGAAAAAATCCAGATACATTTTTTTTTTTTTCCGAACAATAAAACATGAGGAAAAAAAATCTCACTGTGCCGAATTAGCCCTAATGGTAGTTAGGCTCCCCATTGCTGAGCTGTGTGTACTGTGACTGAGCACATCTTGGCTGGGGACGGGGCTGTTTGGACAGGGAGCAATATGGCCGACTGCATGCAGTTTGTGTAATAAATATTGGGCAAAGGCTGTTTTGGAGGCATGTGGCTCGGGATGGAAGTTGACAACATAAACTTGTCTTCTGAGTATAGCAGCATTTTAAGTGACATCTTTAGAGTTTTGTTTTTGTTGCCCTATATATTAGGGGTGTGGATTGGCAAGAATCTGGCGATACGATACATATCACGATACACATATGACAATACAATATATCCTGATTCTGTAATCACGGGTTAAAAAGGCATCAGTAAATGAAGCCAGGTTCTGACCAAAATGACTAGGTAGCCGACAACTCCACTTAAACAGCTACCTAGTCATTTTGTTCAGAACCTGGCTTCATTTACTGGTGGATTTTTATCTGGAGATTATAACCTGTGGGATCTATGTTTAATTGCTGCTTCTAACTGCTGCTAATAAAAGCGCTGTGCGTTGACAAAAAGTGCATGTACCACGGGATAACCTCTACATTGAGTGTTTGGACTTCGACGCTTGACATTTGCTCTGTGTTTTATTTGTTTAACAGTGACTTAATGTTAAACAAATAATATATGGTACTAAATTAGTACCATATATAACTTTTTAACATTGAGTCAAGTACTACTAATTGGTCTGTGTTCCCACTTACCAGTTTCCCCCTTAAAAAAAAAAACAGAGCAGGATTTGGGGCAACGGGGCACCTCTGCATCCAAAGTGTGGCCGGTTGCAGAGTAGTCTCCTGAAGTGGAAAGGGACGGATGCAACGCACCCGGCCGGGCAAATCTGCCCGGCAACGAGTGACTCGCATACCAGGCGTCCTCTGATAGGCGTCTGGATGTCGCGAAACTTACATTCTAGCCTACATGGGGCTGTCAGTGCTCCATTTGGGCCAAGGTGTCAGCACCCTGCCACCCATCCCTGGAGCAGCGGTGTTGTGGGAAGGAACTTACAGAGGAAAGCAGAGAGGGAATTGGGGTAAGCAGAGAAAAAGGAGAAATGAACAACTAGCAAAAGGATAGCAAGATAAGATTTTACCTTTCACCCCCTACACTGCCAGCCACCACAAATCAGCCTTTCAAGATGGTGGCATGGAATACAGAATGCAGGCTACGTGAAGGCCATGTGACCTGCTAGTTCAGTTTCTGGCTTACCAGGCTCCACTAGGAAGCAGATGCTGAGGTGAGGGGGTGTGGTTTAGGAGGGCTAGAGCTGGAGAGCGTGATTTACACCTGCATTAGTTTGTAAAAGATCGATTCAAACATATTTTGAATATTTGAAAGAATCGTTTTTTCTGACACCCCTAATATATATATATCTATCTCCATGTACATCATCATGCTTGCCTGTCCTGTGAATCCTATTAGCCACCTGCAGTCAGCTGGACAGCTGCCACAGACACCCATATCACATTGGGGATGTGAAAGGGGGAGTTTTCTGCTCATTTGCACTGGTTTCTAATGCAGATCAAGTTGGCCAGGAAAGGCCTACGTGAGCTTTAGGTTTACTGTAAATTCCCCGCCTGGCCAAAATAAAACAATATAGACTATAGGGAATGTGGAAGTGGTGAGGGCTCAGCCAAAGGTGAGTCACTTGGGCGACCCCTGGGGGTTACACACAATGCTTGATCTAATTTGCCTGTTCATAACTAATTGGCATTAATGAGGACCAAAATCCCAGTTGTTGTTCCATTTTCCAGGAATATTCATGCCTGAGGGTGCAGGCATCAGCTAGAGGAGATCTGCAGATGCACTATCCTGGGGGTTTCAGAGGAGCATCCCAAATCAGGATTCCCTGCAGGCAATCTGTTATCCAGCCCTAGAGTCTTTTAAACTCTGGAGCTGAGTTACTAGGGGTTTGGTCTGCTTTAAATCACCAAAAGTAATGGTAATGGTCTTTCTTTTATGTTTAATTAGATTTTATTATAAACATCTAATGAGCAGTACAATAAATAGTATATTTGTATCAGTGATTGTTCTCACCCCCTTTTAAATGATTTTATTTTGTATTCAGGGCTTTAGAGCTCACCAATTACATGACGTGCTTTCGGATCCTGGAGCAGCAGACCTTACAGCGGATGTTGACTTCGGCTTCTTGAAAAGAATGGTTGGGGACACCGTCACCTCTTTAGGCCCAGTGACACAGCGAGAATTTTTGAGAAACATGGGAATTGATTTGAGAATGAAGGTATGGTGAGGTGCATGCAGGATTGTAGTATATATAATGTAAAGTGCTGGGGCTGCTGCGTCTTTACACATAAAAAGATGCCCAGTTTTAGGGAATGTTTTCTAGTTTTTGTTTGAACTGCCTTATACACTAGTTATAATGGTTTTATTATTCTATTCCTTTTTGTTTCAGGTTCTTCTGGAAAATACGAAAGATGGCGTTTCTCAACAGAGTTTGATTAGAAGCTATGATTTTCTTATGAATCCTAATAAAATGGGAGAACGGTTTAAGTTTTTGTCCATTTTCCCCCATGAAAGACTAGAAAAAAAGGAAAAAGTCAATCCCAGTCCTGTAGCTGGATTTACTGAACTGGAAATGAGGTGAAAATGTTGCTCTACCTGTTTTTTTTAAAGAGTGGTTCATCTGCTGCAAATAAATGTACATGTTCAAATATTTATTACTATAAATACATATCTTTGTGTGTTCTCTTTTGTATGTTTTAAACTGTTATCGGGTCTACACCTGAACACAAAAGTCCTTGAATTTGGAGCCAGAGAGTTACCACCAAGTGCAGCCAAGAAAAAGGAGTACCCCCCTGTATCAGTGGCTTTAAAGTTGACCAAAACCCTTTAAACCTGGCTCTAGAGTCAGGACTGGGTAAAATTGCTCCCAGAGCCATCCTGGTTCTGTCTAGAGAAGAAGCCAGTAAATTAGAGAAGAAGCCAGTAATTACAGGCCAGTTACCGTATATACTTGAGTATAAGCCGAGTTTTTCAGCCCACTTTTTGGGCTGAAAAAAGCCGCCTCGGCTTATACTCGAGTCAGTGAAAATTTTGGGCCGAAATGGAGGAGAAAAAGGGGCAGGGCCATACCGCTGGGTGACGCTCGTGAATGGCCTCATGATGCTGATGCCCCGTGCAGCCGCGGGAGCGATGTCCCGCCTCCTCTGGTACAGTGATCCGCCGTCCTCTCCTTCCTCTTCAGATGCTATGTACACCAAAAACTATTGTTGGATAAGCACAGCCTAATAGAGTCAATCAAATCAAATAAGGGGGTGCCAGAAATTCTGGTGCTTGTAAAACTCAATCAGTGAAAGAACATGGAAGGGCCACTCTGGTATGTATGGTACATACCAGAGTGGCCCTTCCATGTTCTTTCTCTCCTTCCTCTTCAGAGCACCGGCTCCAGACTGCGCGTGCGCGGCCACTTCCTGCGTACACCCAGAAGCGGCCGGCGCAGCTTCAGTCCAGCCTGGCGATCGGCCGCTTCCGGGTGTATAGAGGGAGCTGGCGCGCTGAAGAGGAAGGCGGCAATCAACTACCGGTATAACGGCAGAATGGATCGGGCAATCAAACGGCAGGAGCCAGGTATTTACTCAGCATAAACCGCACTACCAGCCTGGGCCACTGGTTAGTGCGGTTATACTTACCATATGTGACAGTTTTCCTTTAATGGACACAGACAGCCATTATATTTCATGGACACAGGCAGGCTGTATATTTAATGGGCACAGGCAGGACACTGGTAGAATGTATATTATGAGCCCTAACACAGGCTGCTCTATGCAAACAGTCTTGTCATCACATGCAAACAGTCATGTCATCACTTTCTGTAATATCAGCCTGCATTAGGCCTCAAAAGATACCGTACGGTACCCGTAAAAGTCTTTTCTTTGAAATAAATACGGTATTCAAAAACATTATTGGTATCTATTTTTATTTTTGAAATTTACTGGTAGCTGCTGCATTTCCCACCCTAGGCTTATACTCGAGTCAATAACTTTTCCATTTTTTTGTGGTAAAATTAGGTGCCTCGGCTTATATTCGGGTCGACCTATACTCGAGTATATACGGTAGTTTAACATCTATAGTGGTCAAATTAATGGAAACACTCTTAAAAAAACAGATAATTTCCCATCTAAAAATGAATGACCTATTGGACCCAAAACAGCACGGCTTTACTGAGGGCAAATCATGTCAGACCAATCTTATTGATTTCTTTGACAATGTCACTAAAGTGTTAGATGAAGGTGGTGCTGTGGATATCGCCTATCTGGATTTTAGCAAAGCCTTTGACACTGTACCACATAAGGAGCTCATAGATAAGTTATTGAAGGTAGGACTCAATCCCTGGATAGTTCAGTGGATTTCCAGTTGGCTGAGGGATCGGTATCAGAGCGTTGTTGTAAATGGTGTGCAATCTGAACAAAGGCGAGTTACAAGTGGTGTGCCGCAAGGCTCTGTCCTGGGCCCCATTCTTTTTAATATATTTGTAAGTGACATAGGAGAAGGCTTGGTAGGAAAAGTTTGCCTGTTTGCTGATGATACAAAGGTTAGTAATAGGGTGGATATTCCTGGAGGTGTCTGCAACATGGAAAATGATTTAGCTTTACTGGACAGATGGTCAAAACTGTGGAAACTAGAGTTTAATGTCTCTAAATGTAAAATCATGCACTTGGGTAGAAGGAATCCCTGCTCTGAGTACCGTATGGGCAGTACTGTGTTAGCCAGGACCTCGGAGGAGAGAGATTTAGGGGTACTGATTACTGATAGCTGCAAGATGAGTGGACAGTGTAGCCAGGCAGTGGCAAGCAGGATGCTCGGCTGCATAGCTCGAGGCATCACCAGTAGGAAGAGGGAGGTTGTGATGCCGCTGTATAGAGCCCTGGTGAGGCCACAGCTAGAATACTGTGTGCAGTTCTGGAGACCTTACCTGCAAAAAGACATTATTCAAATAGAACGTGTCCAAAGGCGGGCAACGAAAATGGTGGAAGGACTTAAACTTAAAACTTATCAGGAGAGACTTAAAGAACTTAATTTGTACAGTCTGGAGGAAAGAAGGGAGAGGGGGGACATGATTGAGACCTTTAAATATGTGAAAGGACTGAATAAGGTTCAGGAGGGAAGTGTTTTTAAGAAGAAGCTTAATGATAGAACAAGGGGGCACAACCTGAAGCTAGTCGGGGGGAAGATCAGGAGCAATGTTAGAAAATATTATTTTACAGAAAGAGTAGTAGATGCTTGGAACAAACTTCCAGCAGAGGTAGTTGAAACATCAACAGTCACTGAATTTAAACATGCCTGGGATAAGCACACATCTATCCTAAGATAAAGAGTACATACAGTATACACATAAGGGCAGACTAGATGGACCGTATGGTCTCCTTCTGCCGTCAACCTTCTATGTTACTTTCCTTGGGATTCCATGGCACCATGTTCATACCCGCACCAGGCATATCTGAATGGCTTTCAATGTTGCATCCAGCCGATCAACAGTTAAAATGTAACTTTTAATTGTTCCTTATTAAAAAAAATCACACCAAAATAGCAGCATCTATAGTATAAACATCACAGGCAGCACCCCGGGCAAGAGGGCTAGCTGGCACGTGTGACGCGTTTCGAGCTCATACCTGAATGGCTGGCAGCGGGTGTGCGCAGCCAGAGGGAGCAGCCAACGCGATGCTCACAGCAATGATCATTCATTGCCGTACATTACTATACACACCAGTTAAATGATAACTAGAGAAAGCCCATGATCGCCGGTTCAAGGTAAGTGATGGTCGAACAGGAGGGTTTTCACACATGGGCATCTCTAATCAGGATGCTCCTGTGAAGCAGACCACAACCTGGGGGAGGGGCTGAAAATCCTGGGTTTGGTACATCTTCAAAGTGGTCCAAAATCTATAAGATTCCAGGGCCGCTTGATTCCCTCCCACCCAGGGCATCCATGATCGGGATTACCGGCTGTGTGAAACCCCCCAGGTCGCCTGGTATATTCACCTTCTCTCCCGGTCCAGCAGTACATGCATGAGCAGCAGCTACTCCCCGCTATCCCTTTAGCAGGGTGCGCATCCGAGCCAGGCATTTGTGAATGACCAGCACGGGCATGCTCCCTGTTAAAGGGTAGCGGGGAAAGCATCCGCCAGGTGCGCTCAGGTCTGCTTTCTTAGACGAAGGGGGGGGGGGGGGGGGGTATCTGAGTGCGCTGATTGGACGAGAGGCTGCGCAAACGCCATAGGAAGGTCCTATGGATTGGGTGACCTGGGGGTTTCACACAGCGGGGCAACCCTGATCAGGGAGCCCTGGGGGAAAGGACCAAAACCCAGGATAGTCAAGCTCCTAGGTTTTGGTCGACTTTAAAATGCTGCTTTGGCATCTGGAGAGAGGTGAAACATTTTGGAGGCTGTGAGCCAACTTTAATAATCAAATATATTCCTTGATTAATATGCGGAGTGTAAAAACAATTAAAAAAATACATTCAAGCATCTCACGTGATATAGGCACAATTAAACCAGATCTTCAGAATCATTTAATGAAAAGCCCAAACCCTTAAAAAATTATTCCCCAGCATCTAAAATTAATATATTTTAAGTTTTTAGTCGCTTACTTATTATTCTTTCCCCTGCTGGGCAGCAACTCTGTTCAGGACTCGGGCGCCGTCATCTTTCCTCAGTAGCATCACATATTGAGGAGAGGAAGGGGGGTGGGCAAGTGCAGGGGGCTCATTATAGCTGTGCTTTGCTCAGACAGAGCAGAGCTGGGTTCAGGGAAAGGACAGCAATCCCAGAATGCAGAGCTGCACAGTCAGAAGAAACTTCCTGTCTGCAGGTTGCCTGAGACTCCATGTACCGCCATCTTGGATGTTTAAAGGCTCAGAAAATGCAGTAGATGCAGGTAGGATGATTTTTAATGTGAACAATCTGTATGTACAGGGTGGGGGAAACATACAAGATAGGCTCTTATTCAGGGTGAAGGTCCGGTTTAAAGTGGCCTTCCTGTTTTGAAATGTCTTGACGGACTTTCAGTTGCAGCATTTGAAATGCATGACTCCTAAATGCGTGTGACCAAACTACATGTATAAAGTAGCAGGTTGCTACTGTATAAACCTTCATACTGAGGCTGGTGACAGAAATACTATAAGTAGCTATTCTGCTTACTGGCTATACCAAGGGATGGATGCATCCGGGCAGACATGGAGAGCAAGAGCCTGATAGGCACAAACAACTCGTCTTGTAAGGTCCTCAGAAAACTCCTTTGTTTATGTTATGCTACCTTTCCAAGACAAACATCGGTACAAAATGTGTACTGTGCTGTGATTCGTGTACCCGCAGTGAGTATATTTGGTCTATTTTATATTTTTCATCTTTCTTTTGCCTACTTACATTACATAATGTCACTATCACTCACATTGTGTTTTTCACATTCATATTCTTTCTACTTGACATTTTTAGGCTCTGTTCACACCTCTTTGTTGCGTTGAGAAGGTAAGTATGCCAGAGGGGCAATGCATCAAAACAAATGCTGCGCTTTTGATGCATTGGCAATGCATTTTTTGAAAATATTTTTTTTTTGCACAATAAGTAAATGGTAAATTCTATGGTGACGCAACACAGGTACATTGCGTAATCAGTGTCCCCCTTAAGGTCTGGCAGCTGATGAGCAGAGAGGTTGGGGAGCTGGGCAATGTTTCATCAAAGGTTGGAGATTAAATATGGCAAAACACCTGATGTTCTGAAAGAGGTGGTGCACAGATCAGAGGGGAGTGTTGATGCTCTCATGCACTGCATAACAAAGTGCTCTTGCTCATTGTCACCGCCCACATGTTACCATAGCTCTAAACATTACAAAATTTAAAACCTAAACTTATCCGTTTCATCTGGTTCTATTCAAAATCAGATTTGGACACAGATCAGTTGGGGGCAGATCAGATTTGGATACAGATCGATGGGGGGCAGATCAGATTTGGATACAGATCAGTCGGGGGCAGATCAGATTTGGACACAGATCAGTCGGGAGCAGATCAGATTTGGATACAGATCGATGGGGGGGGCAGATCAGATTTGGACACAGATCAGTCGGGGGCAGATCAGATTTGGACACAGATCAGTCGGGAGCAGATCAGATTTGGATACAGATCGATGGGTGGGGCAGATCAGATTTGGACACAGATCAGTCGGGGGCAGATCAGATTTGGACAAAGATCAGTCGGGAGCAGATCAGATTTGGATACAGATCGATGGGGGGGCAGATCAGATTTGGACACAGATCAGTTGGGGGCAGATCAGATTTGGACACAGATCAGTCGGGAGCAGATCAGATTTGGACACAGATCAGTCGGGGGCAGATCAGATTTGGACACAGATCAGTCGGGAGCAGATCAGATTTGGATACAGATCGATGGGGGGGGCAGATCAGATTTGGACACAGATCAGTCGGGGGCAGATCAGATTTGGACACAGATCAGTCGGGAGCAGATCAGATTTGGATACAGATCGATGGGGGGGCAGATCAGATTTGGACACAGATCAGTTGGGGGCAGATCAGATTTGGACACAGATCAGTCGGGAGCAGATCAGATTTGGATACAGATCGATGGGGGGGCAGATCAGAATTGGACACAGATCAGTCGGGGGCAGATCAGAATTGGACACAGATCAGTCGGGGGCAGATCAGAATTGGACACAGATCAGTCGGGGGCAGATCAGAATTGGACACAGATCAGTCGGGGGCAGATCAGAATTGGACACAGATCAGTCGGGGGCAGATCAGAATTGGACACAGATCAGTCGGGGGCAGATCAGAAAATCGGACACAGATCAGTTGGGGGCATATCAGATTTGGAGACACAGATGTGAACTGGCTTTCTCATTGGTGACAGTGGCCAATCAGCCTCTCTCCTCTTACAAGGCTGTGAGAGGCTACATTTAGCAGCCATACAGTATATGAAGGAGCCGAGAACACAGGGACAGGCTTGCAGGCAACATGGAGCTCTGCACAGCCGAGTCTATGAACAACACATGGGACAGTGTTTTGTAGAGGGGATTAAACTTTCCCTAATAAGCTGCCAGGAGGGAGGACACACAAAGGGAAGGCATTAACATGTGGCCGGGGAAGCATCTTGCGCTTTCCTCTAACAGGGAGCGCGCCCACACTGGCCATTCACAAATAAACCCTTATTGTACAATATTGTCCTATTATAAACTATATTTTTGTGTTATGTGAATACACTTAATGTTTTGAGGTTTGTAAAACTGGAAAGGTATCGCCAATCGGGATGCCCCACAGAGCAGTGGCCCACTAGCACTAGAGTCTAGACCAAGGCTGGTGGTTGCACCTTTAGTATGATGTTCAGATAAGGTAGTTAGGGGCCATCAATGTCCTGGGAAGATGAGGCCGGCAGAGGACAGGAGAAAGCAGTGTCCTGCTATTAAACAGAGACAGTCCATTTTCTAGGAATGGAGGGCAGCAAACACTTATTATTCAGGGAAGGAAGGGGTAGAAAAAAAATCTACACTGGTTACCTCAGTATTCACGTAATTGCCCAAGCTATACTCACCTTTTATCCCCTGCTCCTATCCTGGAACTTGGAAATGATTCAGTCCAGTGCTGTCAGCCCTTAAAGTGGACCAACACCCAGGATTTTCACTATCCTGGGTTTTGGTCCACCCCGATCGGGGGTGCCCCGCTGCGTGAAACCCCCCAGATCGCCCTAAAAATCTCACCTCACCATGCTCCTACGCGAGCGCTCGTCCAATCAGAGCGCTCAGAGCAGCTGTGGTATGTACGGACAAGCGACGGACAACCACAGCGGCTCTGAGCACGCTGGAGGCCGCATCTCGCGTTTCCCTCTAACAGGGAGCGCGCCCATGCCGGCCATTCACTAACGGCCGGCGCGGGTGCGCGCCCTGCTAAAGAGATGCGCCCGCGGCTCGCGCCGTTGGAACGGAGATAAGGTAAGGTTTCTGGGCGTCCTGGGGGGTTTCACACAGCAGGGCATCCCGATTTTGGATGCCCCGCGGGGAGGGATCTGATCGGCCCGGGAATCTTATAGATTCCCAGGCTGATCCCCCCCTGGGTGTTGGTCCACTTTAACCCCGCATCCGTGATGGACACTCCCCCCCCCCCCCCCCCCCCCCCGATACATTCAGAATGACCTGCCTGCTCTATTCACAGCCATCAAGGGGTGTGCCTTGGCCTGGCGTAGATCAAGCAATTGTGTGAGTTTCCAAACAAAATTGGCTGTGGGGGACAAAAGGGGAGTGGCTGAACTATCCTTTTAAAGCGTAACAAAAACCCAAGCTGGCTGGCCTTCCCACTGCATATCACGAAACCTTGCTGGGTGAACCGGTTACAGGGCCATTTGATTTCCTCCCCCCGGGCATCTAGATTTGGTATGCCCCGCTGTGTGAACCCCCTTCCCAGGTTGCCTGGTAAACTCACCTTCTCCCCTGATCCAATGCTTCCTGCTATACCTATAGCCCCCACCAGGCATTTATGAATGGCCTGAGTGGGCACGCTTCCTGTTAGAGGGTAACAGGAATGCGGCCGCTGGCGTACTCTGCTAGAATTCAGTGGCCGGGAGCAGATCCGAGCACGTTGATTGAATGAGAGGCCATGCATGCACCATATGACTGGGGTAAGGCAAGTTTTGGTGGGCAACCTGGAGGGTTTCACAAAGCGGGGCATCACGGATGAGTGGGGCGTCCCAGGGCAAAGGACCAAAACCCAGGTTCTTCACTCATCTGGCTTTTGGTCCGCTTTAAAGCTGAACAAAACCCTGAGCAATTTCAGGGCTGGTAGCCCTTTGTCATGGCATCTCACTTCTTCCTGGTCCAAAGGCGCATGCGCAGGCTCTTGTCCAGTCAGAGCTTTTTGCCGTGATTAAGTAATTTGGCAAATGGCTCTGATTATTTTCAATGGGGAGCGAGAGCAGCCGCATCCCCTGCATCTATGTCCATTGAAGCAAACCAGAGCCATTTGCCAAATGACTTAGGCGTGGCTAACAGCTCTGACTGGATGAGAGACCGCGCATGCACTGTTGGACTGGGAAGAGGTGAGTTATTATGGGCAATCGGGGGAGTTTCACACTGTGGTACGGAACAAACCCTGGGATAGTCAAAATCCTGGGTTTTGTTCCACTTTAAAGAGATTGTCCAGCCATTTAAATAAAATAAGCTATACTGCCCATCTATCCCCCAAATTCAGATGCTTGTGAGGGAAACCCCCGAAACTCACCTTGCACTATGCTTCTAGGGTACATGCACTGCCTCTCATCCAATCAGAACTCACTGCTGTGAATATTCACACCAGGCAAGGATTTCGGATCAGAATGATGGCCAGGCGTCCCCTCTACACCGTACATGCACCACATCTGCCAGCTATTCACCTATGCTGGGGATGCCACCAGAGGTCTGTACTTGCGCAGTAGGTGTGAATCCCAAGTTGGCCCACAGGGTTACCAGGAAAAACCTGGCGGTCCCCTTTTAGGTGCCTTTAGCAACAAAACTAGGCTATTAAGCTTAGTTATAGCAGACCAAGTGTTACACAAAGAGACAATACCGTTTGGCATAATGTTTATGAGCACCCTGAGAGTTAGCTGGTAATACTTGCATCTAAATGTGAGGTGGACCCCCAGAGTCAGTTCCGCTGGTGGGCCCTAGGCATCCCAGTCCGACACTGGTGTTGGCAATAACTGCAGGAATAGGGTCCCTGACATTACAGCTGGGTAGAGCAGTCATTATAAGTCCTATAGCGGTCGCTACTGAACTTAGGATCCACATTGAATGGCCGCCATGCCGTCACACTGCTCCATAGATCTCTCCAGCCTCAGCGCAGATCAGAGCGCTGCCTGCTCTAGAGCGGCTCCGCCACGTGACTGCAGATCACGTGACTTTCCTCAGCCGCCTGTCTCATAATGGTGACATCAACAGCTCTTCTGGTATAGATGCGAATCCAGCGGCCGGCATGGAATCACTGAGGGAGGAAATTCTGCAGCGGGACGCGGAAATCCAGAGCCTGAGAGAGCAGCTCGCCGCCTGCCAGCTCCAGCTCCAGGTAGTAGTGTGTCTGTGCAATGCGGCTCCTCTCACGTGGCTCCGTGGAGTTTACTAAACTGCGGACATGCTGCAGGATCGGAAGAACGGATCACTTATTAATAAAGAAATAACGCTTCAATTATAATAACGTGTACATAACCCCTGCTTTATAATGTAACCCTAACGCTGGCTGAAGTCATGGCAATAGAGCCGATATAGGGATGAGGTTTGATTAGTTATGCCTAAATTGCCAACAGAAGTCCAGGCTTAAAGTGGACCCAGGATTTTAACTATGCTGGGTTTTGGTCCTTTACCCCGGGGATGCCCCACTGTGTGAAACCCCCCAGATTGCCGATGCCAACTCAACTCTTCCCGGTCCTACGACGCATGCGTGGCCGCTCATCCAATCAGCGCGCTGGCAGCCACATCCCCCGCTACCCTCTAACGGAGTCAGCTATTCAAAAGTGCTTGTGAGCATGCGTCCTACTAGAGGGATAGTGGGTATGCGGCTCACGCATGTGCTGTTGGACCGGGAAACAAGGTAAGTGGGGCAACCTGGGGGGTTTCACACAGTGGGGCGTCCCGATTTTGGATGCCCCGGGGGGAGGGAATCAATCGAATCGGCCTAAGCAAGGACCCGTGCATGCACAGTTGGAGAAAAGGTGAGTTTTATTGGTGCCCTGGGGGTTTTCACACAGCGGGGCATCCCAATCCGGCCCTGGAATCTTTTAGATAGCAGGCTGGCTGCTGGTGTGTTTTGTTCCACATTTAATTGGTTGTCCAGGCTTTTTTAAAAAGGAAAAAAAATATATATATATATATATTCACCTTTTGTCCTTCACAGAAGATTGCACCTGGTCTGGCACTCTGGCTAACCTGTTCACCAGATCAAGTCTGCCCGGGCCCGATTGACTTCAGCCTATGGCATCCTGGCACAGAGATTATAAAAAAAAAAAAAAATTCTGTTACTCGGTAGTCCTTGGTGCTTCGGGCAGCTACACAGAATGGCATCCCCACTGTAACTTCAGCCACTGTAGCCAGGATCGGTCAGTTCAGAGAACACAGAGTGAACACCTGACAACCACATCTGCTTCATTTGGAGGCTCCAGCTACTGCAGTGTGTGCTGTAGATTCTAGTAGCATGTTTCATTGCAGGCCAGGCCTATCCTAAAGGTTGGCTTGAATGCACACATACATCTTTATTTACATCTCTATGCAAGGAATGGTCACTAAATATGGGGCTCAGGAGCGTCAGGATTACAGTAGGTGCATTTGGTTCCTTGCGGACCTGGAGTTGTCAGGGAGGTAAAAGTGATCCTTTACCCAGAAAGGAAGTTTATGTTGTCACCTCATATCCCCAGTCCAGTGTCCCAAAACTGCTTGTGTTTTTTTTTTTTTTACTAAAGCCTTCGCCCAATATTCATAACAACACGAAGCAGTATGATGTCCGTTACAAACTAAACTGTCACATGAGTTAGGCAGTTAGGTTGAAGTGTTGTCAGATTTATTGCAGTTATTCTAACTGATAGGGATGCCCCCCCCCCCCCCCCCCCCCCCCATGCTGAACTGTGTGTACTGTAACTGCTGAATGTATCATCAGGGGGCGAGGCCGCTTGGCCAGGGAGCAATACGACTTGTTCATGTTGTTATGCATATTGGGCAAAGATTTTGGTAATAAAAGAAGTTTTGGAGCACTGGGCTGGCAATAGAAGGTGATGACATAAACTTTCTTCCTGGGTATAGGACCCTATTGTTACACCATTGCATCAGGCTACTTTTTTCACTGTCCCAAACTGTTTTCTGTTTTTAAATTGAAGCAGAAATGACCGAGATACAGGGCTTCAGCCAATGGCTTTCTCAACTCGGAGCGGGACATGATTGCTGGTCCCTCCCTCCTTCCGCATCCTCCTCTAGATTCATCACATTGCTGTCTGCAGGGAGCTGACTATTATGCAGCATCACAGAGCCCAGGGCCATGCCCACTTTTCATAAGCAATATCATATAGTAAACCTGTAAACCTTGATATCTCGACCATTTCTTCTTCAATGTAAAAACAAAAAACAGTTTAGGACAGTGCCAATGTAGCCGACGCAATGGTGTAACAATTACCTTTGCCTGAAGTAGCACTTTAACTTTTATCATGTACCATTTAAACATGGGCGTGCCAGATTTCTGGATTTACCACCTGTGGATTTATATTTGATATAGGGTGGAAGCTGCTGCCCTCTGCCAGATCTTCAGAGTTCAGATGAAAAACTTGTGGATCTTATGAAGACCTCCCTAACCAACGCAGACATTCTCCGATACAGCAGGCAGCTGGTTCTACCCGAGTTTGGCGTAAGAGGTAACATTGGATTTTGTAGCATATCTGGCAATCTTCTTCCATTGATGAGTGCAACGAACCAGTGTACAGGATGTATTGCATTATAAGTTGAACTCGTATTCGCTGAGTAGCTTGTGCAGGCGTTTTTATAACTGAGCCACCACTGGGACATCACTTGGGATGTTAGAAGAAGTTCTGTGTAGTATCCACAGTGTAGAATTATTGTTCCAGTATTAACTGTGATACTTGTGCTAAATTACCTTCATTACCTTCAATGAATCGAGATACAAGATGTTCATCTTCCATGGCTACAACAGGCCTTGTCTATGAAGTTTTAACGGCTTCTCCTCATGTTTCCTTTGAAGCTATGGCCTGCAAGGAGGCTCAGACAGGAATATGTGTCCTGGGTTATTTTACAGACACCAGGTAGAATTGCCTTTTTGCCAAGACTACAGTATAGTCGGCGTTCTCTGTTCAGGCTAGGCCAGAAAGCAGGTGAGGAAAAGGGCACCATGTGTAGTATGTGATATGTATTAGCTTGTTAGCTAGCCCTGGAGTTCAAACTACTTCAGTGCTTGGTGATTAACTTCCCCAGGTCATCCAGATTTGGGATGCCCTGCTGTGTTAAACCCCGCCAATTGCCCACAGACACACACACACTTTCATTATACTCACAAGGTAAGAATTAAAGATCCCTAACATTAATATTAAAAAAATACATATAAACAGTCTAGAGAGAGAGGAGCTACTTCACTACACCCGAACTGAAAACAAAATCCAACCAAGCTTGTGATTTTCTTCTAAAATCCAGGGGGGTGGGTTTCTGAGCATTTTAATTCCAGAACTGCCTCTCATTGCTTGTCTCCTGAACCCATCTGTGGGAAACGGTAGCATTAACCAATTTAGCATCTGTCCACCATATTGCATGATGGATAAAAGCATCTATACACATCAGAAGAGTTGCAATAGCATCCCCAATTCTTCTTTCTTTCTGTAAGATCAATTTTGGCTGAATTTTGTTATGCAGAGTGTATACGTAAACCTCCCTCTTGCCATCTGATTTTTATTTTTTATAGGAAGCTATTTTATGGTACATTTATTTTTTTTAGTAGTTACCACTTCTCATTTAAAGCTTTTAAAATTCTTGTTCCTATTGACTCTATTTTTGCAAGTTTTCCAAAGTTTATAACAAGTCAATTTGTATGTTTTATTTTCTAGGTCAGTTAAGCCTATCAAATGCCTCGGCCTTAGTTATAGGATGCGGCGGCTTGGGATGCCCATTAGCACAATATCTGGCTGCAGCTGGAATAGGTAATATCAGGGGTGGGTAATTATTTTTTCCATGGGGCCACATGAGAAACTCAAAATATTGTGGAGGGCCGGGCCAAAACGCTGAACTCAATTCTGCATAATATTAATTGTATTGTATTAATTGTATTTCCCACCCCTCCACCCAGGCAAGATGACGCCCGAGCCTACCTCCTTCACCCCTGTTTGGGCTCTTCTTCACTGTCGGGCGTCCACCCGTCCCTCTTGGCAGGGGGTCAGCGCCTCCTACACTGTAGGCGATCACTTAAAGTGGTCCTTCACTCTGAATAAGACTCTATCTTATATGTTTCCCACACCCTGTACATACAGATTGCTCACATTAACAATCATCCTACCTGCATCTACTGCATGTTATGAGCCTTTAAACATCCAAGATGGCGGCTCATGTAACATCAGGCAGCCTGCAAACAGGAAGTGACTTCTGACTGTGCTGCTCTGCATTCTGGGATTGCTGACCTTTCCCTGACCTCAGATCTGTTGTGTCTGAGCAAAGCACAGCTATAACCCGCCCCCCTTTACCTTATCCCACTCTCCTCTCTTCAGTAAGTGTGATGCTTCTAAGTCAAGATGGTGGCGCCCGTATCCTAAAGTCCTAAACAGAGTTGCAGGCCAGTGGGGGAAAGAATAATAAGAAAGTGACTAAAAACGTTAAATAATATATTAACTTTAGATGTTGGGGAATCGTTTAAGGGTTTGGGCTTTTCAATAAATCATGGTGAAGGTCCGGTTTAAGCAGCAGCTGCTCGGCTCGTCGGGTCTGGCACGTTCTCCCTTCCTCACTGAGTTCGTCTTGTGATAAAGCAAACTATTGGTAAACCAGAGAGCTCTCATCTGTGTTTTTATCAGCAATCTAATAGGAGAACATGAGTCATATTTTGTCTGGGGAAATATAATTCCAAAGGGCTATTACAGCACAGAAATCTGGAAGCTAAATAATGGAGAAGATAAAGGTGCCTTTTTGTGCTGCACACTGTACACAGGCGATCACTCTTAAACCGGACCAACGGCTGTAAGGTGAATAAAAAAATATATGTTTAACTTAGACCACTCTTTAATATAGCCTAAGTTTACCTTCTTCTATATATATAAGTGCTGACCTGAGGTGTACACATCCCATGGTCCTCCCGGGTGCTGGAGTGAAAATCCCACGCCTGCGCCTTGAGAGCGAGTCATCTATCTTCATAAATCAGGCGGGGTGATAGCACAGGGACCCTTCAGGGAGGAAACTATTTTTAAGCTGTTGCAGCCAATCGGCTCGTGGGGTCTGACGCATTCTCTCCTCAGAGGAAGTGCATGTATGTGTATTTGGGGTGCGCGCATGCTTATTTGGGAATGCTTGCTTGTGCATCTGTGGATCTGCGCATGTGCATCTGGGAGTAGGTGCAAGCACATTTGGGAGTGCGCACATGTGTTACTGGGGATGAGCGCATTTGCATATAGGAGTGTGGGCATGCACCTCTGGGGGGTTCTGATCTAGGCAAGTTTTCAGGCTCTTATGGACCCGACCGTTATTCTGAATATTATGCCACATCACAAGAGCCAAGTGCCACGATGACTTGCTGCAGAAGAGAAATCATGAGGCAAACTGTAAATCTCAATATCTCCCAGTTTGGGACAGTGCCAAATGTAGCCCGATGCAATGGTGTAACAATTACCTTTGCCTACAATATGACTTAATATATAAATCCAGGTACATTGGCCATTCACAGTGTGTTTACAGCCAAGGTTCACAATGGAAGAGCGGGTGAGACCGAGGGATAGAGGGAGACGCTGGGGACATTGTGTGGGGGGAATCCAAGATCCACGGTGATGGACAGCATGCGTTGACCATGGCGAAGGAGAGGAAGGGCCAGGTAAAGGGAAAAACTGACATTTGAAGAAAGAAAGCTAAAGTGAAATTCAGCTTTTAGGAACTCCTTTATGTCTCTTGTACATACTTGTTTTTAAACATTCGGGTGGGCAATGCCTTTAAAGTGGACTAACACATGTACATTAGTGTGAAGCTTTTTTTTGCTTGTGGTCAAGGTCTGTTTTGCGTTTGAAAAGCATGCGTTTAAATTTGAGTTGCACATTTGCGTTCATATTTGCACCTGATAGATAGAATACTTGTTTCCTCTGCGCCACGTTGCGGAAAACTTCCATTTTAAGTGGGAACGAGAGGCTGTTACTTACCTGGGCACACGTGTCCCCTCCAAATTGCAAGATACATACGCTTTAACCCTTTAAGTGCCAAGCACGTAACAACTACGTGCTGGCTTGGCTAGGCCTTAAGTGCCAAGCCCGTAGGTGTTACGTGCTCGACTTTCCCTGCTCCTAGTATAAAAAAAAGCTGACTGTAAAAAAAAAATAAAATAAAATAAAAATGACATTTGCTTATCTGTGGTCGCGCTGCCTCCCTCCGGGTCTTCTCTTCACTGGGGGGGCCTCCGATCGCCCCCCCAGCCTCTTCGGTGGCGAGGAGAGGGCAGAAAATGCCCTCTCCCCCCACTTCCTGCATCTCGGCTGCTAGCCCCGCCCCTTAAGATCATTTTTTTTATGTGTCTGAGTTTTTTTTTCAACATTTAGCCCCTTGTGAACTGGTAAGGGGTCCATGTGACCCCTTATACCAGTTCACAAGGCTGGGGGGGGTGGCAAGTCACCTGTGACTAGCGGGTGACTTGTCATTAACCCCCGGCACCCCCATTACCTGCCTCCCCAAAGCCCGGGGGGGGGGCAGAAGAGGCTATGTGGGCAAAAGCTGGCCCCCCCACTCTGTGCCTACAAGCCCCCATAGCTGGTCCCAGGCTGGTTACTTTGGGTAAGGGGGACCCCACGTCATTTTTTTTGTGTTCTGTCATCCAGCAGCTATAAAAGGCTTCCAGTAGGTGAGCAGAAGCCAGTGATCGCCGAGGGACACAGTGCTCCAGGATGGATGGGAGGTGAGTATTAAAAATAAAAAATAATAAAATAATTTTTTTCTATTTGTGTGTGTCTGTGTTTTTTTTTTTTTACATTTAACCCCTTGTGAACTGGTAAGGGGTCCATGACCCCTATACCAGTTCACAAGGCTGGGGGAGGTGGCAAGTCACCTGTGACTAGCGGGTGACTTGTCATTAACCCCCGGCACCCCCATTACCTGCCTCCCCAAAGCCCTGGGGGGGGGGGCAGAAGAGCCCGGGCCCGTGGGCTTATAGCCTGCAGGGCCAGGGGCCACAAAAGCTGGCCCCTGTGCCCTGTTTCTACAAGCCCTGCATAGCTGGTCCCGAGCTGGTTACCTTGGGTAAGGGGAACCCCATGTCAATTTTTGGGGGGATTTTTAAGGGTTTTTAACCCTTAAAAATCCCCCCCAAAAAATGGGGGGGGGGGACCCTATGTCATTTTTCTTTCTCGATTTAACCCTTTGTAGTGTGGATGGTAGTTGTATTTTCTTTGTAAATGTTATAAAGTACTACTTCAGTTAGGGGGGTCTCCTGGGCAGGAACGGGGGGCTACCGATAAATATGTGGTACCGTTCTAATCGGTAGAAATGGGGCTTTCACATGCAATATGCTTTTCCTTAATAAAATACATTTTTTATTTAAAATAAAGGAGTCAATTTTCTAAAAATGTTTTTATTTATTTATTTATTTTTTTACTTAATAATATTGTAAAAAAACAAAATACAATTTACAAACAAGACATTTCATGTTAAAGCCTAAACTCTGCTGCAAAAAAATATAAATATAATTTTCCTGAAAATCACAGCAAGAATGGCGCAAAACATGGCGCAAAATTGGGAAAAATTGGGAAAAATCTCAAGTAGGCTGGCAATTAAAAGGGTTAATATTACCTCTGCATGTTGGGTATTGTTCTGTTTGGGGGACCTTGCGCTTTCAGATTTAGCTTGTTTTTTCTGATTTGCATATTTATATTTTAGGAAAAGGTGTTTTTTATTCAGCTTTTTTATACATTTTTTAGGGAAACCCTGCGCAACCAAAGAATTCTTTGAGGAATTAACTCCAGAAAGATGAGCCCACTACAACAAGCTGGGTACGCTTAGAAAGCTTAATATGTGTACTTTCAGGGAATATATGGTTTATGGGAAATATTCCAAATGTAAAGGGTTGTTTTGGTTGAAAAATCGCAAGGTGCGCACTTTGTCTGCAGAACTGAAATTTTCAAGTAAAATTACTGTTACGCACATGCTTTACTTTGAGGTGTTTGGCAACTCTTCCCTTGACAGAACCTATGCATGTTGGGTGTTGTTCCGTTCGGGGAATGTTGGTTTTTCAGATTAAACTTGTTTTTTCTTGTTTGTATATAGTTTTTTTAGGAAAATGTGGCTTTGATTTTTGGGGAAACTCTTTGCAACCAAAGAATACATTGAGGAATTACTTCCAGAAAACTATGGGCACATCAACATGCTTGGTACACCTAGAAAGCGGGTGAGGTGTGTACTTCCAGAGAATCTATAGTTTGTGGGGGGTATTTCAAATGTAAAGGGTTGTTTTTCTGGTAAAACTGCAAGGTGCGCATAGCGCATATCACAGTTGTATTTTTTCTGAAAATCCCCTAAAGCGCTGTTTCAGTTTGGGGGAGTCTCCTGGGCAGAGTCTCCTGGGCAGGAAAGAGTGTCTACCTATACATATGTGGTATCGCTGTAACCGGAAGAAATTGGGATTTCACACGCAATAAGATTTTATTGACAAACTTACATTTTTTATTACAAAAAAACACTACAAATTGTAAAAAAATATATTTTTTTTAATTTTTGTTCACATATTTCACCCAAAAATATTGAGAATACACCTAAAAATTACAAACAAGACATTTCATGTTAAAGCCCAGACTCTGCTGAAAAAACAATATATCATTTTCCTGGGAAATCCCTGGAAATCCTTTCAAAAATGACAGTTGAACATGTGTAGCGCAAAATAGTGAAACATGGTCTGGCAACAGGGAGTGGCAAATGCTGCAGGTAGGCTGGCACTGAAAGGGTTAAATTCCCCCCTCCCCAGGGTGCTGTACTTATTCCAGGCCCTCCCAATAGATATCCCCACTACCTTCTTTAAGCAGCTCCCACCGTTTGGCGGCTTCTCTCTTGACGGTTCATAAATCTAAGGGGGGATTGGGCCTCCCAGACTGAAGGCGCTATCATGCGGTGGCTCACTTGAGCCGGATTATTGACTCCATCCCCCTTGACACCTGTTTTGGGGCACCCTGACTTTCCGGTGGAGATAGCCGGAGGCCCCTTTAGAGCCTGGATTAAGCAGAACTGTTATAGGAGACTACACATGCAGGCTGGCGGTGGGTGGAGGGGGCCGGAGACCCTGGTTGATGACCTCGCCCTCAGACCTATCACGCAGCTGCAAAGCCTTCAACTCCTGCGTTATCAGCAGTCGGTTGAATGCACGACTGATACATCTAGGCAGCTAACACAATTTGAGCATACTTGCTTGGGGTCTGGCCACCTTAGGGGAGCTTTGTCACACTCCTATTCGCTGCTGATTGAGCCTCCGGGTGACTTTGTTCCAACCTACATAGGGGGATGGGAGAGGGAACTTCGCAGAACCTTTACGGATGAGCTAGCTATGATTCAGTTAGAGCATAAGAGCTCTATTTCCTGTAAGTATCAGGAGACCACGTTCAAAATTCTCTCACGCTGGTACCGGGTCCCAGCGTTGTTGGCGAATATGTTTCCCTCTTCTTCCCACCTCTGTTGGAGGTGCTCGCGGGCTAGGGGGGCTATGACACATGTTTTCTGGGAGTGCGAGAGGTTGTCCGGCTTCTGTGGAGGGGTGAGAGAGGTTGTTAGGAAATTGACGGATATTGACTTGGGTGAGGACCCCTCATGCTACCTGCTTAATCTGGCTCCGGCCTCCATGAGATCTAGGCGCAAGTCTCTTCTTGCCCCCCTCTTGAGCGCTGCCAGAACATGCATTCCAGCTAAGTGGAAGTCCTCTGACCCTCCCACAACAGCGCAGTGGCTGGCCGTCGTCCAGGACATCTGTAGGATGGAGGAACTTACTGCCTCGCTAAAGGGGACCCTGGAAAAGCACAGGAGGACCTGGCAGGAATGGGACCGTTCCACTTTTTCTTCCGATTTTCTCCTTTATACGTAACATGGCCTAGTTGGGCTTCTTGAGGGATGGTCCTCTCTCTGATCCCCTCGCCTTCCCCTTGTTGCCCCTCCTCTTCTTTTCCCCCTGATGTTCCTGTCTTGCCCTCCCTTCTCCTTCCCCCCCTCTGTTACCTGTTTCCAAATAGTTTTGTTTTACCCAGTTGTTCTACCCATTAAAAGAAGGTTGGGGGCATGGATTGCAGATGCTGTAGCACATTGACAAGCAGAATCATGGCTTGGAACACACGGAGCGAGGCCCCACGGGGCCCTGCACTTCTTTGTGCTTTTGATATATGGAAATTGAAACTGTGTGGTTCTGTCTTTTAGTGGTTGTAATGTGTGTAATTCATTGGCACTGCGTTGCTGAGCGCTGTCATTTTTGCTTCCTTCAATAAAAACATTTAATTAAAAAAAAAAATACTTGTTTCCAGTTCCTATGCCCTGCCTTCCTGTCTGTTGAATTTCACCAAAGCCTATGGTGCCACAAACGCAAAACACATGCGGATGAAATACTGTATGAACATGCGTTCGCGGCACCATAGATTTTTTTGCTGGCTGTTTTGCCCGGCCACACCCGAGAGGTGTGAAAGGGCCATAGAGGAGCCATTGTATGATTTATGTTTGCAGAACCGCTGTGACTGCCACAATTGCATAAACGCATGTGGTACCTGACAGTTGTGAATGAGCCTGTGAACATGTTTTGTGATAGAAAATTGCATGTACCTCTAAAAACAAACTTTTTGTCTTGTTTACTTGGGTTAAAAAAATAATCTGACTTAGACAGTGAAAGCAATATATAGTTCCCTATACGGTATATATATATATATAATATATATATATATATTAGTACAAACTGAATTGTAAAGCTACTAGGACAGGGCCCTGTTTCCAGTATGACTGTGTTTTTGCATTTCTGCCTCATAATGCTCATAGATTGTAATTCCACATTCTTCAGTGCAATGGAAGATGATGGCGCTTGATAAATAAATGAATAATGTTTTTTGTTAGGACGCCTTGGTTTGGTGGATTATGATACAGTGGAAATGAGCAATCTTCACAGGCAAGTTTTGCACTCTGAGGAAAAGCAAGGCTGGTCAAAGGCCAAATCGATTGTGGAAGCATTAAGAAAGTAGGTATCTTGTGTCTGAAATATAGATTGACCATTATGGCCAGTTTGCATTGCATTGCTCTGTATAAGGAATCTATAGTTTATGTATTTGTTGAAATTGATTAGAAGTTTGCATGTTTCTTCACAGGTTAGATGATTAGCACTTTATAGCCTTAAAGTGGACCAAAACCTAATATTTTGACTATCATAGTTTTTGGTCTTTGCTTCCGGGCACCCCGATCGGGGGTGTCCCACTGTGTGAAACTCCCCAGAACGCCTGAACAAACTCACCTCTTTCCAGTTCTACGACACATGCGCGGCCATTCGTTCAATCAGTATGCTTGGATCTGCTCCAGCCTCTGCTGGTGGCCGCATCCCCCGCTACCCTTTAACAGGGAGTTTGCCTGTGCCGGCCATTCACAAATGCCTGGTATGGGCACTCGCCCTGCTAATGGGAAAGTGGGGATGCGGCCACTGCTCGCACATACACTGTTGGTTAGTGTTCGGGCGATCTGGGGGGTTTCGCACAGCGGCCCCGATTGGGGGGAGCAAGTATGCCTATCTCATAGACTCCATGGTGGGTTTTTGTCCTCTTTAATGCATTAAGAGCATAAATGTTACTAGTTTTTAATTTCACCAGAATGTTTTTTTTTTTTTTTTTCAATACGAAAGACATGCAGTAGTGCAATTAGTTTTTTTTACTTTTTAAGAAATTATTTAGTTAGAAATTAGAAAGTAATTTAAAAAATACCCGTCCCTCTCCCCTCTAGCAATCCAGGGCTTTAGAGGCTGAACCCAGGTCCTACCAGCTCTTTGACATGGGTCCGTGCTCTTCAGGGGGTTCCTGATTTTCGGTACTATATGTTCTAGAATTAACTACAAAGCCCCTATACGCCATCATCTAACGCTACTATATTAAAGCATCATTTAAACCGGACCTTCACCATGATTTATTGAAAAGCCCAAACCCTTAAAAAAAAATTCCCCAGGATCTAAAGTTAATATATTTTAAGTTTTGATTCACTTTCTTATTATTCTTTCCCCCACTGGGCTGCAACTCTGTTCAGGACTTTAGGTTACGGACGCCACCATCTTGACTCAGAGGCATCACACTTACTGAGGAGAGGAGAGTGGGATAAAGTACTGAGGGGTGGGTTATAGCTGTGCTTTGCTCAGACAGAGCAGAGCCAGGGTCAGGAAACGGTCAGCAATCCCAGAATGCAGAGCAGCACAGTCAGAAGGCACTTCCTGTTTGCAGGCTGCCTGATGTCCCATGAGCCGCCATCTTGAATGTTTAAAGGCTCATAACATGCAGTAGATGCAGGTAGGATGATTTTTAATGTACAGGGTGTGGGAAACATATAAGATAGGCTCTTATTCAGAGTGAAGGTCTGCTTTAAAGAATTAAAAAAAAAATGTTTGGCCCTAGAGGAAAATTGCTA
Source organism: Gastrophryne carolinensis (assembly GCA_027917425.1). NCBI lineage: Eukaryota > Metazoa > Chordata > Amphibia > Anura > Microhylidae > Gastrophryne > Gastrophryne carolinensis. The sequence continues at coordinate 316,481,800 of CM051237.1, forward strand.
GAAAGGACCTTTTAAACTTTTAACTTTGCATGGTGGAAAGTATAAATTACTAAAAAGAAACAACTGGCTAGTTTGTATTTGGAATTCTCTTCCAAATGCCAGAAAATGACTTTCATCATCAGGTGTCATTTGCCTTTTACCTATGAAGTGGGTGGTCTGCATCTTTTATTTCCGGTAATTGGGTCATTTGAGGTATTTCAGCAGCTGGACCATTTCTTGTGTATATATATATATATATATATATATATATATATATATTTATTTACATATAACCTGAGATTTTTAAGATGCTTTGAAATGGCTTACTTTACACTGTTCTCAATGACAAGAAAGTGAGAGGAAGTTAATATGTACTGGAACAGGGACTTTAACTTTGCTTTAGAGTTCTGTAAACTATTTTGTTGAAAATTGTTTTTGTCTTTTATTTATTTTTTCCATTTTATGTTCATTTTTTAGGCTGAACTCATCAGTTGAATATATTCCATATCAGTTGATGTTGAATCCTGAAAATGCTTTACAACTTGTACATCAATATCCTTTTAGTTATTCCTTGTCACTGTTTCCAGGCTGAAAGGATGACATTTGTACTTATCAGAAGCAGTTTAGCAATTGCCAACACTTTATTGCTTGCTCTCTATTTTCCTGACAAATCGGGCTTCCAGTGGCTGGAATCACTACAGACCTTTACCTATGCAGATTTTAATCTTGAAGGGGTTATTTTTGACAACATAAATGCAGGCTTGTGAATAGTTAACAGGAGACATAAATGTGAGTCTTAGATTCTGTTTCATTTTCTCTGAGCTGCTGCAATTTAGCAGAATGTTAACAAAATATAGTTTTTGCTACACCGTTACATGTCCATAAGGATTATGAAGGATCTCTGGATCCTAGTTCCTGCTGCCACATCTTTGCCCCAGCTGCTTTGTATTTGCTGCTGAAGCCAATTGCCCTCTAATCCTTGCTGCTGGGTGGCAGCAGAAAGGACTGAATTGTGGTGAGAAAACGGGCAGTGGTGCCTATGGACTTCAGCCCACTGGCAGTTAGTAGAGGCCTATGGAAGTGTCGGTAAAGCGTGATACACAAAAGTTGGTCTTCTGTGTTTCTACCTCAATGCATGGCTTGAATGCCTCTAGCACCTGATACTCCTGCCTTAGTCTCCGCTGGTGGAAGCTGAAAATGTAGTCTCCGACTAGACTAACAGAAGAGATGGATACATTTGGAGAGCTTGGCCACAGTTGAATTTGATCTGAGCTCTAATTGAAAACTACTTGAAATTCCTGTTGAAGGATATTTTCATGACGTTTGAAAGTCAAGAAAGGCAAAGAAATAAGCAATGAGGTAATTGGAGGCTATATAAGGTTCAATGCACACTTCCTCCAGTACCCCATGATACAAATGTCAAGTCAGTTGGTGCAATCTGTCAAAAATAGAACAAGCTCAAATAAGTTAGATGTTAAACCAGAACAATATGCATTTTTTCACAAAATGGATGTTCTACCAGGCACAGGGAGGCATCTTGATTGCAGATGCTCTCCTGTGCATTGCCAGTGAAAAACGGGAGAGATCTTCTCCTTTAGTCTCCTGGAGAAATCCAGCGATGTAACTGGCCGCTGCGGTCATGTGGTGGCCAGCCAAGTGCCATGTGACTGTGGCAGCCAATCTGAGCACTGGATTTCTGCCGTGGGGAGAAAGGTAAGATCTCTAGCATTTGTTGCCATTAATGCGCAGCAGGGGCATCTGCATTCTGGATTCATCCCTGTGCCCAGAAGAACACCCATTGTATGAAAAATGGGTGATGTTCAAGTGTTTTATTTTTGTCAGTTTGACATTTTTTTTAAATTGGTGACCTAAACATATTTTCCTAAACTACTTTAAACATATGATGTAATTGCTGATTGCTCTGACAACGTACCTACAAGATATCTAGTAAATGATGCTTGTGTAAAAGCTGGAAAGCCATTAGTATCTGCCAGTGCACTCAGGTGGGAAGGGCAGGTATGTATTTGTTCCAAAAAGGGGGGGGAAGGGGAGGGAGGGGGGGTGGCGGAGGGGGGGGGGGGAAAGGGGGGGGAGGGGAAGGGAAGAGTCAGGGTAGATAATTACCATATAAATCAAGCAATAACAATCATAATGAAACCAGCTCAGTTGTATGAGTCTACAAAAGCGTTGCAGGATGGAAGGGGGGGGGGGGGTTGCGCAGATATCTAGGTAACAGCACCTCGGGTCCCACCCAGCAATGCAAAAACATAACTAGTTATACCAGGTCGTTGTAAAACAGTCAAACCGGTTATCTCGCGAGAGAATCACGCTCTCGTACCTCATGAGCTCATTGACTTTCATGATCCACATAGCCACCGTAGGCGGTTCAGTGGATTTCCACTTGAGGGGGATACATGACTTGGCTGCATTGAGTAAGTGGCAAAGCAACGATTTTTTGTAGGTCTTTAGAGGGCCCTTAGTCAAGTGTAAAAGGCAAGGGGCAGGGTCAGCAGGCACACTTTCCTCCGTCACTTTACTCGCAATCTCCCGAACAGAACCCCAAAAACTCCCCAGCACCGGGCAGGACCAAAAGATATGGAGCATATCACCTATATCTCCGTTACAGCGCCAACAGGTATCCGGAACCTCCGGCGACCATTTATTGATTACCGTTGGGACTCTGTACCATCTAGAAAGGATCTTGAAGTTGCATTCTTGAATACGAGTGCATATAGAGGTTTTATGCGGCATACTTAAGAGTTTCCTACACTGATCACAGGAGTCAGGGAAATCCCCAAGTCTGTCTCCCACTTCCCAACAAAAGAGGGTCTCTCACCCTCCTGGGGGGTAATGAGCAGTTTGTATGCGTAAGTTAGGGTGTGCTGGGCCACCTCCGAGCTGGAGCAGAGGCTCTCAAAGGGGGTCAGAGTCCTCATGCCCTCCTCAAAAATTTATGTGAGCATTCTCATGACTGGAGGTCAGCTGTACTGTACAGTTCTGACCTCCTGCTCCCTAGGACAGAGGCTTGCTTTTTGCTGTGATGTTTCCTGAGGTCTTGTGCTGTATTCTTTGTGTGGCAGTTTTATCTCTGCTTGTTATATGGCAGGTATTTTAGTTGATGCCACCTTGGCTTAGATTTTTGTCCTCCATTCTATGCACTGCTATTCAACATTCTTTAAGTAATACAAAAGAGATAATATACAATTAGGTAAAGTAGATTTAGGTGTACCCAATGTAAAACACTATACCTGTAGTACTTTTGGGGATACGCTCCCACCCTGTTGAGGCTGATTGGTAGTTATTTTTCTTGCAGTACTTGATGTGTTGTCTGAAGTTTGGTCTGTTGCCCTTCCTGTGTGGGGTATGTTTAGGCCTGCCCAATGTCTAGTGTCTAGTTTCCTGGTAGGCAGTGACTCGTGTAATAAAAATGAGACATGTCCCCACTTTAATAAAGTTATTTTATGAGTACACCAACATTACTTTTTCATTTCTCGCATTATTTTAATCGGTACCAGAATGAATGAGAACTTTCACAGGCTTACGGCAGAGAGCAACCAATCATTTTCTCTTACCAGCCCTTTGAAGTCTCTATCTGTCTCACTTTGAAGCTGCACCAAACCAGGTGGCGATTGAGGTTTGGGGAGTTGATGACAGATAAATTGATGTTTCTTACCGACAGAGACAGGAGAATTCCTTAATTGATGAATGATAAACCGTCTCTGCTGAACCTTCTTTAAAAGAGCTGTGGTGTATTCCCATCTTGGGTCATTGGTAATGATGTTCCCCAAAAAAGTAGTCTTCTTGACTCCTGTGACCTGTTCTTGATATATGATGATAGGAAGGGTGTTTTGTGGGTATTTAAGACTAGTGCCCATGGACCCACCATTATGAAGGACTCGCCACACATGTTAAAGCAATGGATTGTGCAATACTTTGTAAATTAATTTACTGCATCCGACAGAAGATCTACATATAGAGGTGTATAGTTGTTGCTACAAAGTGATCTAATGTCTCTGGTAGCTTCAGGATGAGAGTGTTTACAGGCAGAAGCTCTGAGCATGAACTAAAGAAATGTGAGGCCTTGCTTTATTTACTATTGATGCTTTTAGTAAGCCTCGGGCCTTTATTTAGGTTTTTGGACAGAAAATAAAAAAAATGCTATTTTTATAACTACTTTTATTCACTTTTGCCTTCTCCCATCTAGCTTACAGTTTATAATTATGATGGCGGTCCATGCTATAGGTGCTTATTCCCAGTTCCACCACCTGCAGACACCGTTACAAATTGTGCAGATGGGGGTGTACTAGGTATTGGTAAGTACATTCATGTATTCATTTTAATACCAATTGCTTTTTCATTACAAATCTCAGATGGGAGCCATATACCAAATTATTAGAGTATTGAGATGATTTTTCTTTGGCATTATATTGGTTAAATATTTGTGAATTCTAAAGAACCTCCTTTTCATAAATTGCCCAAGATACTTTTTATTCCCTGTGACAGATCCCATTGGGGTGCACCCAGCTGCCTCAGATAGTGTGCAATTCACTATGATATTGGCAGGGCACAAGTCTCCTAAGCATGTTTTTGTGTTCTATTTTGTATTTTTTTTTGTTTGTGTTTTAAGGATTTTTTTACATTTTTTTTTATATTTTAGTGCCTGGCATAATGGGATGTATACAAGCTTTAGAAGTTCTTAGAATAGCATCTGGAATGGCCCGTATCCTTTGAATAAATCTAACATTGAGGGGAAGGAAATGGCCAGTAAAGGTGAGATTACTGCTAGCTCCTATGGTGCTGTCTTTACCGGCAGCCACATCCCTGCTGGGGACGGGAGCATTTCCCAGTTTACCGCAAAGTTTGGTAAGCGAGCAAAGCGCTGGATCACGTCGGCTAGGCATTCTTGAGATCAGCCAGTTGGCATTTTTTTGATATGCCAGACAACATTGTGTACTGTCTTTAAAGTGGACCAATCACCGCTGAGGCTAAAAGACTCCAGAACCAGCCAGACATCTGCATCCCTGCTACTGTGCACGCTCCCCAAGCCAGCTATTTGGATTGGTCGGAAGCACACACTGGGAATGCGGCTACCACCACTCTGTATGCTTACTGCTTACGCTGAGTCCTAAACAACGCGCATGGCTGCTCACTGATTGGACGAGCTCCCGTGAATGTGCGTGGGAACGGCGGTAAGGTTCAAGCATAATATGTGCATCGCATTGAAGTGAGCTGAGATTAATTCTAGCCTATCACTGACACAAGCCTCAGGATTGCATTGATAGCCTGGACCAGGGTGAAGCAGAGGAAGAAGAAATTCCTCTTGTTTTCTGTGACCAGAGCAAAGTGCCCATGGGCACTAGTATTACTATGAGACCTTTCCTCAATTGTGTGGCAATTAATTTAGCTTTAACCCAATACCAGTTGTTGTTACTCACCCAGCATATTTTATCCATACATTTATTTTAGTTTGCCAATCCTTAACCGTTTCATTTGTAGCTGCCTATAATGGTAGTATGCTGATGTATGATGCACTAGATGGACGTTTCCGCAACATTAGGATACGAGGCAAAAAAACGGACTGTGCTGCCTGTAGCAGTAAATCGGACTTTCATATTCTTAACAGCTATGAGGATTTTTGCGGCTCTTCTGCTTCAGACAAGGTTCAGAAAGTTGTTTTTTTGTTAATGTTTGTCACAAATTGTTATGATTTTATTAGTATTTGTCTTCTTTGTGTTTACAGTGTAGAACATTGCATTTGCTTACTAGAGATGAAAGGATATCTGTTCAGGTAAGTTATATACTGTAGCTAAACAAACCTCGAGGATGTTCAAGATGTGTTTTTAGTCATTATTTCAATGTAATCTCTTCCTAAGATGCTGATTTCTTTTTGAGTAAACAGTAATTTGTTCTTATTATTCTGAATAACAGGTCAAGCATCCTCTGTACTGTTATTACAGCAGATAGCAGTTGTAAAATAGCATTTGTTTAACAAGTCTGAATGGCAGAAAAGGGAAAGCTAGAAGCCTAGTTAAAATAATCATGTAAACATAACACGTTTGAGCAATTGGAAACGTCATTTTCTGAAGTTAAAAGGACTGTAAAGCCTTTAGAATAAACAAAAAACACAAAGGAACACTCACCATTTTTCCCCCAATGCAACACCCTCATGGTCCAGTGCTCAGAAACGTATATCTGTGTTTTGGTAGATAGATTAGGCAGTGGCCTGGACCTTACAGGCACATTTGGAAGGGGTCACCTGTGATTGTAAACTCTGGGTTAAGTGTAAATTGTGTATTGACCTTAAAGCGGACCTTCACCATGATTTATTAAAAAGCCCAAACCCTTAAAAAAAACGATTCCCCAGCATCTAAAGTTAATATATTTTCATTTTTTAGTCACTTATTATTCTTTTCCCCACTGGGCTGCAACTCTGGTGAGGACTTTAGGATACGGGTGCCGCCATCTTGACTCAGAAGCATCACACTTACTGAGGAGAGGAGAGCAGGATAAAGTACAGGGGGGTGGGTTATAGCTGTGCTTTGCTCAGACAGAGCAGAGCTGGGGTCAGGAAAAGATCAGAAATCCCAGAATGCAGAGCAGCACAGTCAGAGGCACTTCCTGTTTGCAGGCTGGCTGATGTTCCATGAGCCGCCATCTTGGATGTTTAAAGGCTCATAACATGCAGTAGATGCAGGTAGGATGATTTTTAATGTGAGCAATCTATATGTACAGGGTGTGGGAAACATATAAGATATACTCTTATTCAGAGTGAAGGTCCGATTTATTAAACAGATTATATTTGTGGGTTGTCTCCCATTGTGCCCTTTGTTTTTAGGTGTAAAAAGTTTTGTGCAGTATAGAAGTGGTTTATTAAATTTGAAAATGCATTATATGATTCTGCAGTGCTGCATGGTATGGGATTGTTAAGGATGTTCATGGGAGAAATTGTTGTGTATCCCAGCAAGCACAATGGGTTTGGAGAGAGAGAGAGAGCATGCCTGGTTTTGGTCTACTTTAAAAAGCAGAATACCAACCAAAAGCTCTAACAATCCCAGGTTTTGAGCCGTGCCCTTGTGGCATCCCAATTTGGGAAGCTTCCTTACCTTACCAGCATTCCCAAGGCCTGTGCTCAGTTTGCCAGAGGCATCCCCAATATCCCTCTGGCTTCTGCATGCTCCAATGCTAAGAGCAGCCGGAGAGGAGCATCCTGCGGGAGGTATACATCTCTCCACCAATCTAGAAAAATTAAATGAAAGCTAGGCCTGTGTCTCCTGCCAGCCACTCCTCAGCTATGCTTACCAGTGCCAAACATTCAGATAGGCCAAGTGCCGGAGTGCGCAGTACTCGACCTACCCTATTTAGGACACTAAATCTCCTTTTTCCACTACTCCTATAATGGGATTTTAAACAATCTGCTTACATTCACTGTGGTGTAGAGTTAGCCATGTTAGTTTCTTTGCTTGTGTCAGCAATAATAGGGATAATTAAGCATTAATTAGATTACACCCCCTCACATTTACCAGCTCAACAAGAGGCTGCCAGAATCGTTGGTGGCATCACTGGATTTAGGACAAGGTGAGGTGTTTTAACCCCCCCCCCCCTTGTCCTGCCTCGGCACTGGGGGGTGATACTATTGACTGGACTTTAATTTTAATGTATTTTGTTCCATTTTACATAAGTTTTTTTTTTTTTTTTTTTTTTTTTTTTTTTAGGAATATAAAAATATTCTGGCTGAAAAGATTCAGCACCTGCTTATCGATGTTCGACCACAGGTTGAAGTAGACATATGTCATCTGAAACATTCTGTTCGTATCCTTGCTCCTTACTCTTTCCGTCATTCACTGTGGTAAAGCTGGACTTGGGCTTCTAGTATACACAGTAGGGCAGCACAGGCACAAACCCCAAATTCTTGGGGTTGATTTCTGTGTAGGCATACTGAAATACAAATATAAGTACAGTTTTTCCTATAGATCTACAGGCACATTTAGTTTCTTTACAGTTTTTAAAATATATTTGGGGATTCCAAGCAGCTGCCCCCCTTTCAGATTGTGAATAAGGATTTTGTGTAGCAGTTATAATACATTTATATTTGTTTTTATATTACTGTTTTTCCAGGATAGGGATGTTTCATACAATTTCTTGCTACTTCCCCAGATTGATTGTAATGTAAACTTCTTTTTAAAGCAAAATATAAAGTGACCGTTCTTACTTGCCTTCTGGCTATTAAATAGCAATCTAACGGACTTAAAGTGGACCAAAGCCCACCAAAACTAGTGCCCTTAAAAAGAAATAACATACAGACTTACCTTTGGACGACCCTTGTATCCTTCAGTCCCTCGCAGTGCCCATTTTCTTCAATTTCCAAGGCCGGAAGTCCCACCCTCCAGCTCTTAAACGGTCCATTGAGTGGCATCGCTGCAGCTTGGAACGTGCATTCCTCTTCTTCTGCTGGGCTCTCCAAACGCGGGATTTCAGTTTTGTTTTCTTGGTGGGCGTGGCCTCCTCAGTCCTGGAGTCCCCTCTCGTTTTCTTCTTCAGGAGGCGACTGACAGCATGTGCTCAGCCATGATTGGCTGTTGTAGCATGAGTCTCCGCCCTCCCTTCCTCCCCTCGAGTGCTTGCGCGCACTTTCTTCAACAAAAAATATGTGCAGTAGCACCGGCGTTTGGTACAGGGAAGGGCCACTCGCTCATGATGTAAGAGCCGCGCAGCATTTCTTCAAGCAAGAGCAGGGGAAAGGTGAAAGGATCACTTCTGATGAAAAAGAAAATCAAGATGGCGGCGAAAGAAAGAAACTGATGTGCCGCCTGCACAGGAGCTTCGGTGGTAAGTTTTATTATGTGAATTTTTTTTTATCCAGCTCCTGGTTAATAAAATTGGTCCACTTTAAGATGGTAGATGGTAGATAAAGATGCTTTATCTCAGGCACAGAAACAGAAATGTTATATTTAAACCATAGAGCATAGCTAAATATCGATGGGCTTTATGGCCAGTTTCATCAAGTTGGTTTATTAATATGTGTATCAATATGGTCTTTTTCACATGAATTTTATTTGACTCAGGTATGTCCACTTCAAACAACAACATAACTACTTCAAGTAATTGTTCAGGCAGATAAATAAACTAAATAATCAGATTGCTCTAAAGCTCTTAATGTTCCCAGTTGTTTACTGGATGACATTTGTTATAACAGTAAAACTCAAGCATCTGAGGACACACTCTGGCACAAAGGGAGCGTGTTCCAAGGATGGGTGAGCCCCACCCCCCACATACTTTAACCATACTTGATGGCCTCAAGTGGAACAGGAAATGTGTTCTCAGATGCTTAGTGTTACTGGATGACATTTGTTATATGGCACATTTTATTGGCACATGTGAGTGCATTATTTATTTTAATTAAAGTTTTAAAAACTGTGACAATTTTACCGTATTGGATTTTATTATCGCTTTCCGAAAACACTTGGTCCCATCTGGGAGAAGGCCTCTAGTCCTATACAAGATGGCTGAGTGTATGCACGAAGAGCAGTTTTGTCTCTTGTCGTCCACAAAGACCCGGCCATCATCTTCAGCTGCCCAGCTGTCTGTCTCCTGTTAGCTCCCATAAGCAATCTCGAGTGTCCATCTTCCTCCAAAGCAAGTCTCAACTGCTGTGCCTTTGTTTCATTCAAAATAGCACAGGTGATCTCTGATTGGCCCAGACAAACTAGCGCAGGTGATCTTCTGATTGGCCCAGATCTCAGTCCAACAGGTATACTATTGCTGCCCAGCTTAATTTGCATATGAAACTAAGCTCTGGCCAAAGCTACCAAAAAAACCTGTTCCTTCTGAAACAAAGGAAACTCTGCTATGCTGAATACTAATTAAGGAGCCAACAGCCATATTCCAAGTATACAGCACGTCCTGTTCCAGAAGATTCCTTACACATGGGTTATACATCCACAAGATGGCGCAGGACTGCAGAAAACAGTATGTGGCTCCTTCCGGCCCTATATAAGTCGGGGACCTCCACAAATTCCCCAGTTTCTTTCTGCAGTCTGCGCTGAGAAGATAGAAGATAGCTCTCTATGTGGCGCATGTGAGCGGGGCTTATATGCCTGCGGCCCTGCAGGAATATTCCCACCCGTTCCATACCATATACTGCCTCCCAGCCTCGACTGACAAGGTTTGGGTGAAGGTAGGTTAGTAGCACCAGTTAAAGAGGTGCTGAGGAGCTAGGCTCCTACCGCAGTCCCTGCTTTGACAGGGTAGGCAGTTTAGGCTGATGGTGAGCCTTTTGGGATGCCCCCACTGCTTCTTGGGTGTTGCCAGGTAATCCTGTGCAGTTACCCTTACCATAGGTGTCCCTTCCCCCTCACTTCTCCCATTTTCCCCTGGGCATTATATCCCCCGGGAATCCTTTATGTTAATCGGAGGGGGGGCCCTCTCTCGCTCTCCCTCCGGCAGCTCTCCGGGGGGGGGGGGGTGTTCTGTGATATATGTCTGTGTTTTACTTTTTCTATGTATTTTATACTGTAAAACGAGTCACTCTACAAGACGACTTCTCTTGCTGTGTGTGCTGCTGGCTCCCGCGGCCCGTGAGTAACCCCGGTGGGGTGGAATTTTTCTATTTCTTCTGCATTATCTCATGGGAATGTCTATTATGTCTTTCAGGTGGGTTAAAACTTCGGCACTGTGGTTTCTCCCGGCCTTCTCCCCTCATTACTCCCACTTCCCTAGCGGGTCATTGGGGCATCCCGGGTAGCTATTATTAGCGTTAACCCTTACTGGCCTGTTGTGCCACGATAATCACCATATGGAGGCTTCTGGGGATGATGTGCTTGGGGTTCCTTCAGGACAAGCCCGGCTATGTGTTCCGTTTGGGGTATCCCCTATAAGTGATGTCAGGGTGTGTGTACCCTGCGCCCAGCAGGTGCTTGCGCTGCAGTCTGGGTCGCCTGCCGGCGGGCCTAGTGCTGCACCCCCTCTGGCTTCGCCTATCCCCCCACGCTTACATCTGACCCCCAGTGGGGGGCACGCCAGTGGGGAGTCTCAACCTGATTTGGCTGCACGGGTGGCCAGCATTGAAAAACATATTGCTGTTTCTGCCCCGCGTAAGGCTTCTGCTAAGAAGCGGCATTTATCACCCGCGGGTTCCCTCTTCCATGTTGAGGCTGTGGAATTTTTTGACATTACTGGTTATTCCCCCTGGAGGAGCGGGAGTTATTCTCTGATTCAGAGTCATCTGAGGAACAGCCTAGGCTTTATGGTGGTACCGGGTTCCCCTTTGGAGAAGACCCATGGTCCTCAGATGAGACTGACAGGCTTTTGGCTCATATTTTTGAAGTGCTCTGTATCTCCCCTCCTGCCTTGGCTCCACAGCTGCAGGGTGAGCTTTTTCATATGGTTAAACCACGTTTGGAGTTTCCTGAGCAGACTCACTTTAATAATCTGGTGCTCAAAGAATGGGAATGCAAGCTTCCTGGGGTGCCCAAGAGCTGGGATAAGAGGTATCCCTTTCCTGCTGAGGTGATTAAGCATTGGTCATGTCCCCCTGAGGTGGACGCGCCCGTTCTGGGGCTGTCCAATACATCTGTCATGCATTCCCCTGACACTACTACCCTGAGGGATGGTGAGGACCGGCGCATGGACCAGCTGGCTTGTCATGCCTTTGCCTGTGTGGGGACCATGCTACGCCAGGTTTTGTGCCTCTGCCATTACAGCTATTGCTATTAAAGGGCTGCTTAATAGCCTCTTAGATGGGGCCTCTGATGATGCGGGAGGAGAAGAGTATAGATCTCTTCTGCTTTGCTATGAATTTGTTGCATATGTTCTGTCTGCCATGGATGATGCCATTAGAATGTGTGGGAGGACATCTCTCCTGTTGGTGGCTATACGCCGCTCTGTTTGGCTGCGTCAGTGGGTAGCTGATAATGCTGCTAAGAAGGCTCTCACTGGCTTTCCCTTTAAGGGGCTGCGCCTCTTTGGTGAACGCTTGGACTTGTTTGCCAGGGGCGGCAGGTAACCTCACCGTAGGAGGCCGTCCCGGTCCTTTAGGGGGACAGGTTCCTTTCTCCCTTCCTTTCGTGGTTCCAGAATTGGTCGTGGAGTATCCCTTCCTGGGGCTCGCGGAGACTGTTGGGGAAGGGGCAGAGGATGTGGCCGCCCTGGCCCCTCCTGGGGTCCCAAGCCTAAGTCCTCCCCCAAGCCCCCTCAGGCATGAAGGGGTGCCCTCACCCATCCGGGTGGGGGGATGGCTTCGGCTCTTTGCTCACGTCTGGAGGCTTCATGTCTCAGACTGGTGGATTCAGGAGGTAGTATCCTCCGGTTACAAGATAGTTTGCAGCCTGGCCACCCCCAAGATTCGTCAAAACCCCTTGTCAGCATAGGGTTTGTGCCGTGCTGTCCAAAACCTTCTGGAGTTGGGGGTCATCTACCCGGTGCCCTTAAGGGAAAGGAGCAGAGGCTTCTATTCCAATCTTTTCACTGTTCCCAAAAAGGACGGGTCCCTCAGGCCCATCCTGAATTTAAAACGTCTCCAAAAAGTTTGTCAGATTCAAACTTTTTCGCATGAAGACCCTGCGTTCTGCAGTCAATTCACTGCGCCCGGGCGACTTCATGACCTCTGTAGACATCAAGGACGCTTACCTTCATGAACCTATCTTTCCAGGTCATCAGGAATTCCTCAGGTCCGCTCTAGAGGATCAGCACTACCAATTTGTGGCTTTGTCTTTCGGTATCACCTCGGCTCCCAGGGTTTTCACCAAGATGCTGGCAGGAGTAATGGCTCTGCTGAGATCTCAGGGCATTCTCATCACGTCTCAGTCCTTCCAGCAGGCAGAGCTGGATACCCAGACGGTGGTGTCCACACTGGAGTCCTTCGGCTGGGTGATCAATCACCCCAAGTCTTCCTCGTTCCCGTCATTGGTGAGGTCCTTTCTGGGCTTGACTGGATACATCTCAGGTCAAGATTCTTCTCCCTTAGCAGAAGGTGGAGGGTCATCAAGTTTAAGCAAGGCTTCATCTGTCTTGCCCCCATCCCTCCATCTGGCAGGGGATGCAGCTGGTGGGTCTGATGGTGTCTTGCTTCGAGGCGGTTCCATACGCTCAGTTTCACATGAGATCTCTTCAACTTCACCTCTTGTCAGTATGGGATCGGGACCCTGTGTCTCTAGATCAGGTGTTTGTTCTGTCTCCTCTGGCTAGGCGGTCTCTTTCGTGGTGGCTGGACTCAAGGAACCTGTTGATGGGCAGATCCTTTCTGACCCCTTGCTGGGAGACAGTCACCACAGATGCCAGTCTGACAGGTTGGGGGGGCTTTTGGAAATCCCTGAAGTTCCAGGGTCTGTGGGGCCCTCAGGAGGCCCATACCCCTATCAACATTCTGGAACTGAGGGCGATCAGACTAGTTCTCGCCCAGTTGACTCCACACCTTCGGGGTCGGGCGGTTCCGATCCGCTCGGACAACAGACGGCAGTTGCCTACATCAATCATCAGGGAGGGACCCGGAGCAAGAGGGCCCTCAAGGAAGTGTCCCTGATTTTGTCCTGGGCGGAGAAGAATGTCCCCTGCATATCGGCAGTTTACATCCCGGTAGTGGAGAACCTGGAGGCAGACTCCTTGAGCAGGGGGATGTTTCGGCTGGGGGAGTGGTCCCTCAGCAACAAGGTGTATTCTTAGTATACAGTACGTCCTGCTCCAGAAAGATTACTTACAAGTGGGTAATACTCCGCCAGATGGCGCTGGACTGCAGATACATCGAAAATAGGCTCCTCCCGGCCCCTCAAATACCCGGGGACCTCCCACAAATCCCCAGAATTTCTCTGCAGTCTGGCAGCGAAGGACGAGAAATGGCTCTCTACTCGCAGGTGAGCGGGGCTATTAGCCTGCGGCCCTGTAGGACTATTCCCACCGTTCCACTAGTAATATGCCTCCCAGCCTTGGCTGCGCTGGTCGGGTGAAGGTAGGCAGCACCGCTGTTAGGTGCTTAGGAGCGCTGCTCCCCGCAATCCCCCACCAAAGGGTAGGCGGTTCAGGCTTATGGTGAGCCTCTATGGCTATCCTACCTGCATCTACTGCATGTTATGAGCCTTTAAACATCCAAGATGGCGGCTTATGGAAGCCGCCATCTTATCAGGCAGCCTGCAAACAGGAAGTGCCTCCTGACTGTGCCGCTCTGCATTCTGGGACTGCTGACCTTTACCTGACCCCAGCTCTGCTCTGTCTGAGCAAAGCACAGCTATAAACCGCCCCCCTGTACCTTATCCCAATCTCCTCTCCTCAGTAAGTGTGATGCTTCTGAGTCAAGATGGCGGCGCCCGTATCCTAAATTCCTGAACAGAGTTGCAGTCCAGTGGGGGAAAGAATAATAAGTTAGTGACTAAAAACCTAAAATATATTAATTTTAGATGCTGGGGAACCGTTTTTTAAGAGTTTGGGCTTTTCATTAAATCATGGTGAAGGTCCGGTTTAAATCTCACTCCTACTGAGTTGCATACTAGTGGGGATTCTCAGCCTGATGTGTCTTTCAGACTGGTTACAAGTTGCTGCCTGTCCCCCTCCAAGATTCATCAGATCCCGGATTCCTCAGGACCCTGTGTCAGCTCAGGAGCTAGTGCAAGCGGTGCAAGGCCTCCTGGAGCTGGGGGTCATCTGCCAGGTCCCCTTAAGAGAAAAAGGCAAGGGCTTTTATTCCAACCTATTCACAGTACCCAAAAAAGATGGTTCAGTCAGGCCCATCCTGTACTTGAAGATCCTCAACAAGTTTGTCAGGGGCAGGCGATTTCGCATGGAAACCCTGCGCTCTGCCATCAGTTCCCTGCGCCAAGGGGATTTCATGACTTCTGTGGACATCAAAGATGCTTATCTTCATATTCCTGTGTTCCCAGGTCATTAAAGGTTCCTCAGGCTCGCTCTGATGGATCAACACTACCAGTTTGTGGCCTTACCCTTTGGCCTCACTTCAGCTCCCAGGGTGTTCACCAAGGTGCTGGCTGGCGTGATGTCTCTGCTCAGATGTCAGGGCGTCCGCATGCTTCCCTATCTGGACAACATTCTCATTACTTCCCAGTCTCTACATCAGGCAGAGTTGGATACTCAGCCAAGTCCTACTAGCCAAGTCCTCACTGTCCCCTTCCTTGGTAACTCCATTCCTAGGAATGAATCTGGATACAGTTCAGGCAAGGATCTTCCTTCCTCAACAGAAGGTGGACAGTCTGATTGCACAGGCTCAGTCCCTCCTAGCTTGTCCCCATTCCTCCATCAGGCAGGGGATGTAGCTGGGGGGCCTGATGGTGGCATGCTTCGAAGAGGTCCCTTATGCTCAGTTCCACTTGAGGCCTCTGCAACTTCACCTATTGTCAGTATGGGACAAGGACCCAGCGTCCCTGGACAGGGTCTGTGTGCTCTCCCCCCTGGTCAGGAGGTCCCTCTTGTGGTGGATGGACTCAAGGAACCTGTTGGGGGGCAGATCCTTTCTTGCCCCTTCCTGGGAGACGGTCACCACAGATGCCAGTCTGTCAGGTTGGGGGGGTTTCTGGAAGTCCCTGCGGTTCCAGGGGAGGTGGGGCCCTCAGGAGGCCCACACACCTATCAATGTCTTTGAACTGCGGGCGATCAGGCTAGTTCTGGCTCACTTGACTACTCCCCTTCGGGGCCTGCCTGTTCAGGTGCGCTCGGACAACCAGATGGCAGTTGCCTACATCAATCATCAGGGAGGGACCCGGAGCAAGGGGGCCCTCCAGGAAGCGTCTCTGATCCGGACTTGGGCGGAGGCCAATGTCCCCTGCATATCAGCTGTGTACATCCCTGGGGTGGAAAATCGCCTGGTGGACTCTCTGAGCAGGGGGACCTCTCGCCAGGGAGAATAGTCCCTATGCAGCAGGGTGTTTCAATCTCTGTGTCACCATTGGGGGCCAACCAGTTGTGGATCTGTTTGCGTCCCGCCACAATCACAAGCTCCCAGCTTTTGTCTCTCTGTCCCAGGATCCTCTGGCCTTGACCTCGGATGCGCTAGCAATGTCATGACAGGACTTTCAGTTCCTGTATGTCTTCCCTCCAATCCCCCTGCTGGGAAGGGTTCTGCGCAAGATTGCTCTGGAAGGGGTGCCAGCAATTCTGGTGGCCCCCAGGTGGCCAAGAAGAGTGTGGTTCGCAGATGTGGTGCAGCTGGCAGTAGATCAGTACGCTCTGCCCTTGGTGCCAGATCTGCTCACTCAGGGCTCACTACGCCATCCCAGTTCACAAACTCTGGCTTTGACGGCTTGGCTGCTGAAACCTCCATCTTGATGGAGAAGGGGCTGTCTTCCTCGGTTGTGGATACTTTGATTAAAGCTAGGAAGAAGTCTTCCTCTTCCATTTATTACAGGGTTTGGCGTGCCTACATTGACTGGTGTGAGTCTAAGTCTCTTCCCTGTCATGTGTTCTCTATTCCCAGGATTCTGGAGTTCCTGCAGCATGGGTTGGAGATGGGACTCCAGCTCAGTACTCTGAAGGGTCAGGTTTCTGCCCTGGCTGTTTTCTTCCAGAAGTCCTTTGCTCAGCACCCTCTGATCAGGACCTTTGTCCAGGGGGTCACTCATGTGCGCCCCCCACGTAAGCCTATGGTGCCTGTTTGGGATCTGAACTTGGTTCTGTCAGCCTTGCAGGGTGCTCCCTTTGAACCTGTGCAGGATGCTGCCTTGGCCATGCTTACGCTCAAGGTTGTATTTCTGGTGGCTATCACTTCTGTCAGGCATGTGTCTGAGTTGGCGGCGCTTTCCATTCAGCCCCCCTACTATGAGAGACACCAGGACAAGGTGGTGTTTTGTTTCAAACCTGACTTTCTGCCTAAGGTAGTGTCTGCCTTTCATTTGAATCAGGATATTGTTCTTCCTTCTTTGTGCCCTAATCCTAGCAATGCTAAGGAGAGGGTTTTGCACTCTTTGGATGTGGTTAGGTGTCTGAAGTACTATCTGGCGGCTACTGCACCTTTCAGGAAAACTGATGCTCTTTTTGTGGTCCCTTCTGGTCCTAGGAAGGGTTTGGCTCCTGCCAAATCTACTATCAGCAAGTGGATTTGTCAGGCTGTGATTCAGGCCTACTGTGCTAAGGGGAAGAATCCTCCCTTCCGCCTTACTGCTCATTCCACTCGTGCTATTGGTGCCTCTTGGGCTTTTCAGCACCAGGCTTCTGTTGAACAAGTTTGCAAGGCCGCTACTTGGTCTTCTGTTCATACCTTTTTAAAGTTTTACAAGGTTGATGTTAGGGCCTCAGCTGATGCTGCTTTTGGCCGAAAGGTTCTGCAGGCGGCAATGTTTTAAACTGTCTGCTGCTGATTTTTCTTGGGGATCCCACCCTACTTTATGGACACTGCTATTGGATGTCCCAAGTGTAAGTATTCGATTTGGAGCAGGACGTACTGTATACTAAGATTAATACAATTCTGTGATTACTCACCTGTAGAATTGGTATTATGAGTATACAATACATCCTGCTCCAACACACTCTTGGTTTGCATTATCTTGGATCCCCTGTATGGTGATTGGTATCATTGTTATAGTTGATAGTTTGGATTGTTTAATTCTCCCGGCTTCTCATTAACTGCTTTCCAATGCTGGGGATTTGTGGGAGGTCCCTGGGTATTTGAGGGGCCGGGAGGAGCCTATTTTCAATGTCTCTGCAGTCCAGCGCCAT
The DNA here is from genome assembly GCA_027917425.1 of Gastrophryne carolinensis. Lineage (NCBI taxonomy): Eukaryota > Metazoa > Chordata > Amphibia > Anura > Microhylidae > Gastrophryne > Gastrophryne carolinensis. The sequence continues at coordinate 316,499,428 of CM051237.1, forward strand.
CTGGCGGAGTATATCCCAAGTGTAAGTATTAGATTTGGAGCAGGACGTACTGTATACTCATAATACCAATTCTACAGGTAAGTAATCACAGAATTGTATTTTTGGTCCCTGTGCCGACGCTGGGGGCAGCCGGATGTGGACCTGTTTGCGTCCCGTCACAATCGCAAGCTTCCAGTCTTTGTCTCTCTGTCCCAGGACCCTCTGGCCTTGGCCATGGATGAGCTAGCAATGTCTTGGAAGAGCTTTCAGCTCCTTTGTGTGTTTCCTCCGTTCCCTCTGCTGGGCTGGGTGCTGCGCAAGATCTCCCAAGAAGGGGTGCCAACCATTCTGGTGGCTCCCCCGTTGGCCAAGAAGAGTGTGGTTTGCAGACATCGTGCAGTTGGCAGTAGATCAGTACGCCCTGCCCAAGGTTCCATATTTGCTCACTCAAGGACAGCTACGCCATCCCAATTTACAAACGCTGGCTTTAACGGCCTGGCTGCTGAAACCTCCATCTTGATGGAAAAGGGGCTGCCCGCCTCTGTTGTTAGTACCATGACTCAGGCTAGGAAGAAGTCCTCGTCATCGATCTACTATAGGGTATGGCACACTTACATTGCCTGGTGTGAGTCTAGGTCACTTCCCTGTCAGGTGTTTTCTATCCCCAGGATTCTGGAATTCCTGCAACATGGTTTGGGTTTGGGTCTTCAACTTAGTACCCTCAAAGGTCATGTTTCAGCCTTGGCTATTTTTTTTTATATTATTTTGCCAACCATCGTCTGTTTAAGACCTTCTTTTTTCAGGGGGTTACTCACGTGCGTCCTCCTCGTAAGCCTATGTTACCAGTCTGGGATTTGAACTTGCTATTATCGACCTTGCAGGGGTCTCCATTTGAGCCCTTGCGTGCGGCCCCTTTGTCTATTTTGACGCTTAAGGTAGCCTTTTTGGTGGCTATCACTTCTGTTAGGCGTGTTTCTGAGTTGGCGGCGCTTTCTATCAAACCTCCTTACTTTGAGAGACACCAGGACAAGGTGGTGTTTCGTTTTAAGCCAGATTTTCTGCCTAAGGTTGTGTCTGCTTTTCATCTCAATCAGGACATTGTCTTGCCTTCTCTGTGCCCTAATCCTAGTAACTCTAAGGAGCAGGTATTACATTCTCTGGATGTGGTTAGAACACTGAAGTTCTATTTGGTGGCTACTGAACCTTTCAGGAAGACTGATGCTCTTTTTGTTCTCCCTTCTGGGCCTAAGAAGGGTTTAGCTCCTGCTAAGTCCACCATCAGCAAGTGGATCTGTCAGGCTGTGATTCAAGCCTATTCTGCTAAGGGGAAGGAACCTCCTTTCCGTCTTACTGCTCATTCTACTCGTGCTATTGGTGCCTCTTGGGCTTTTCAGCACCAAGCTTTTGTTGAACAAGTTTGCAAGGCCGCTACTTGGTCTTCTGTTCATACCTTTTCTAAGTTTTACAAGGTTGATGTTGAGGCCGCAGTTGATGCTGCTTTTGGCCGCAAAGTTCTGCAGGCGGCAGTGGTTTAAACTGCCTGCTGTTACTTTTGGAGATCCCACCCTACCTTACGGACACTGTTATTGGATGTCCCATGTGAAGGAATCTTCTGGAACAGGACGTGCTGTATACTTGGAATAATACAATTCTGTGATTACTCACCTGTAGAATTGGTATTATAAGTGTACAGCACGTCCATCCCACCCTTGTTATCATTATTCTTAGTTACCTCTGCATGGTGATTGCTCATTTGGGATTTTTGTTATTATTGTTCTCCCGGCTTCTTGTGTTACTGCTTGTAAATACTGGGGAATTTGTGGGAGGTCCCCGACTTATATAGGGCCGGGAGGAGCCACAAGCTGTTTTCTGCAGTCCAGCGTTGTGGATGTATAACCCATGTGTAAGAAATCTTCTGGGACAGGACGTGCTGTATATTATAATACCTATTCTACCGGTGAGTAATCACAGAATTGTATTTTTGCTAAACACGAATTGTATGCGGTTTTAAAATATCCTGAGGACAAAAATATAAAAATATCATAGCTTTATAAACGTATTGGTAGATCCTGTTAGCACTAGGGTTTTTTTTGGATTTGTAGCACTTGAGTATCTAAATTGTTAACTATTTGTTTACTAAACTGTTTAGTACAACAGATGGCCAACACACAGGTGTGATTTTGAGAAGCGAACCTGGATATGCCATCCCTAAGCCCCCATTATCAGTGGAGGGCTCCGGACATGAGTGGATTTTAGTTTTGTTTTTTTTTTTTGTCCTGTGAAATATAATATGAGGAAACACTGATTTCCAATATCAGAACTATTTGAGAATGGTTATATTATTTGAGGATCTATGGCATCGGGTGAACCTACCACAAACCGTACAATCATTTTTATTATTGGGTGTTTGTGTATTACACCTAAGGAATTCTGCTATTTAAGAGGATCCCTGTGACAGTCTAATATTGAATTTGTTTATTTGCCTTATTTGTGCCTGTAACTAGGGCTTATTTTTGGGGTAGGGCTTATACTTAAAGCATCCTTCAAAGTCATGCTAGGGCTTATTTTCAGGGAAACATGGTAGCAGTGACTAGCACATTTTGTAAACTGAACATTTTACCAAATCCTTGGATAGTTCAGTAGATATCAGGGTATTGTTATTGTTGCAAATATTCTGTTGCTCTATTATATTGGCCCAAATAGCCTCAGTCACAGTTTTTAGTAAACCTTTTTTTTAGAATGACAATGTGTACTCCACCAAAGATACCATGAGCTTTTCAAACTGATACATTTATCATAGGTAACAAAACAATGAATTCCAAACCATCACAATTGTAGGTGGTTTATGGTTTAGGAAGAACACACATATGTGTTGGAGAAAAGCATGCCCTCAGCTTAACAGTCAGCACTGACCATCCCTTATTCCTTTCTCTGTACTGTTACATTTTAATTCACCAATCATTTTCCTATTGTTAAAAAAAGACATCCCATTAAGTCATCTGGAGGACAAGAACCTGGTGTCTCTTGATTTCCTAAAACAGAAAATTGCTGAACTGACTAGCTGTGACAATGAATTGAACAAAAAAGGTAATTTGTGTTGCTGTTGCCTGTGTATGTTTTTATTCTTCTCTTCAATGTTCCTTCAGTTTCCAGCAGGAAAATCAAAAATGTCTATTCAGTTACTTGTGGATTAACAGTGTTCAGCACAGGAGGCAGGAAGCAGATTCAGTAAGCGCCTCCTCCCTGTTAATCCGTCTCCCCAGAGAGCTTTGGTTTCCCTTCTAATTCCACTCCAGGGCATCAGATACTCTTGGATTAACTCCAGTCGGCAGGTTGGACTGCAAGACCTCTACAACTGTAGCTCCTCCCTGTTATAAATGCACAGGGTGAGCCAGAGAAGCTATGCTTTCTGTCACCTGGGGCAAAGATAAGAAACGGAACCCCCCCATCTGTTCTCAGGCCCCCCTTTGGCTGCCTCCTGACCTGCTGCACCCAGGACAAGTGCCCGCTCCCCCCTAGCTACGCCCCTGGCTGATCCCACTCATTGCCGTCTGAGGCATAAGGAGACTGTGAAGCATCTTTTTTACAATATTTATTTTATTGCTTTCCTCCCAATTATTTTGTCTTAAATTTTTGTAAAACATTTTCAGGAAAGCAGGGGGCCCTACCCTTTGTCTTTCAGGCCCTCACAGGATGTCGCTCTGCTTGGCCCCACCTGATGCCTGTAGTCCATCACCAAGCCTTTATAGTCTGAGCAGAGTGTCATGAGGGTAACATGCCAGGGTCAAGATAGGCGCGTCCATTTATTTTGGGGGAGGTCCACAGCTCCGAGGGTGAGAGTTCCCTTTCTAAAAAGGGACTTTAGTCCCATAGTACACCGTGGGAAAGAACTGTAGGAGGACAGACCACTGCTCTCCTCCCTAAAGTGCAGGAGACTGAGGTATCGGAGAAGCTGACATTATAACCGTTTTATGCTGTGTTGTCCTTTTATTCATTGCCTATGCATATGTCTCTCATGTTGTAGGTCGGAGGGCGGATGCAGTTTAAAAAAAAAAAAAAAAAAGGCTGCATGAGAGTCATGCCGTACAGCAAATTGTGATGCCACATGTTGCATGTGCCAAAACCAGCTGCTCCCACCTGTACACAGGGTGCACTACCGCTCTGCCATATCTTACTTTACCAGTTCCAATGGATCGGTCTGAACAGGAAAATCACCGGCCCACCTGCAACCGGTCATCTATCCTAATCTTCAGGAAAAGGGACTCATGGTTACAGTCCTTCTCCGGACACAGCCCTCTTCTAGGATTTGCTACAGAACTTGGAGGGGCTTTGTAGGCTAGTTGTGAATCTGTGGGCCACCTGTGGTGGAAATATTCTATGGAAAAGATCCTGCAGAAGGGGCTTGAGGATGGATTGTAGCTCACTACTCTTAAAGTGGACTAAAACCCATGCATTAGCCTTCCCCATTAGCCTAAATCAATATGCCTCACTGTGTGAAACTCCCAGGTTGCCGGCAAAACTATGCAGATAGGCTGGGGGCAGGAGTGCTTCCCAGGCTAGCGTGTAACTGGGGATGCTTCCAGTGGGTTTGTCATGTCAGCCAGTCTGCAATCTAAAAAATGGCTGGTGGGTGTGGAAAACCCCATTATTTTTTGTAACCCTGCCATCGCCAAGCTGCTGTGCACAAGGGGGGGCAGCAAAGATTTTTATGCCGCTTTTAGGGTTAAGTATTGGCCCTTTCAAATCAATAGCAGAAGACAAATGGTGAGAATGCACGTTCACCCACCAGGGAGGTACTTGTTTCTCCTTGGGACCTAAATCTGGTTTTGTCATTGTTGCAGAGTGCTCCTTTTGAACCACTGGCAGATATCTTTGTGGCTTGCAGGACACGTTTTTTTTTTGGCCATCACCTCTGTCCGACTGGTATCTAGAGTTAACTGTTCTGTCAGTCAAGTCACCATACATGGTGTTACACAAAGACAAGGCAGTTTTTGGGAAGACTTTTTGCCTAAGGTGGTTCCTTTCCTTCACTGTAATGAGGAGATTGTGCTTGAGTCCTACAAAACACAAGCATAGACCTTGACGGTCACTCAGAAGTTTTGCAAGACTGACGGCCTGTAATCCCTGAGAAGAAGAGCATGGCGGCTGCCAGGTTTACCATGAGTAAATGGACCAGGCAAGCTGTGGTGTGGGCGTTCACCTGTAAAAGTAAGAAGGCCCCCTTCCGAATCACTGCTTATTTTATCAGGGCAATCACTTTATCATGGGCTTATCACCATCAATTATTTTGGTGGACCAGATGTGTGACAACATAGGTCTAGTATGCTGTTTTGGTCATAGTAGATGCACTTGGCCAGTTTTAACTCATTTTGGGATTACCCGTCCTAAAACAGGACTGCCATGGGAGCTCCCATGAGTATTTGTTAATAATTATGGAAATGGTTATTGTTTCTCTTGGGGATGCGTCTGCACTGGTTTAGATGCCTTGCAGTCTCGCCTGATGGTTTGGAGTTAACCCATGAGTATCTGGCACCCCGGAATGGAATAATAAGAAACTTTACTGGGGAGTACACAAAGTTACAATGTCCCACAATGAAATGGCCTCTGCCTCTAAGCAGTTTGGATTTATTTATTTATTTATTTTTTTTAGCCTTTTTAGATTTTTTTTTCTTTGAAATGTAATGTCTTCCTTTTTCCCTGGAGAACTGTTCCACCATGTGGAGATAAGTGGCTGTGAGTCCTTGAAGTGGACCAAAACCCAGGATTTTGTCTATCCTGGGTTTTGGTCCTTGCCCCCGGGGGCACCTCTCTCAGGAATGCCCCGCTATGTGAAACCCCCTCAGGTTGCCAATCTAACTCACATTTCCCTGGTCCCACAGGGCATGCACGGCCTCCCGTTCAATCAGCGTGCTCGGATCCACTCCCGACAACTCCAGCCAGGTCCTGATGAGCGGACCCGAGTGGGCCGCTACCCTCTAACAGAGAGTATGCCCACGCCAAAAAGGTATAGCAGGGAGTGGTGCCGCCTGTGCATGCACCGTTGGATCGGGGAGAAGGTGAGTTTACTGGGGGGTTTTACACAATGGGTCGTCCCAAACCTGGATGCCCCTGGGGGGAGGGAGCATACCTGCCCTAGATTCCCATTGAATGAGAATGCCTTTAAATTACTCTTATAATACCCTGCCACCTCTGGATCATCCTGGTTCTTAATTTTCTCTGGGGCTCCCAAGAGCAGACTTTAGACATATGGTTATCTGTAGGCATCTCTGTATTATAACCATAGCATGCCAAAAAAAGCATGAAACAAGGTGGCAAACAAAAACATGAGATTGGTGAAAAGAGGCAAGAGAGTGGTGTACCAAAAAAACGTGAGAGAGAAAATGGTAAATAGAACAAATTAGATGTCATGTCTCTCTTAGTTTCAAACGATTAGAGAAGCAAATACAATTCTTACAGCCTGGTAGTCAGTCATACATTTGGTTCACAGTAGGTATAAAACTCAATTTTGGTGGTTAAACAGGAAAGGAAAGGCAGTACTGTGCTAATCATGTGGTTATACATTAGGCTATAAGGCCAAAAGTGTGATCAGCATTATATTGGATCTGAGTTTACATTTTGTGTTTTACGACCATCAGAGAAATTAAAGTCGGGCTTGTTCTCGCAATTCACATTATTATGTTGTCCTTAAGCAGTATAAAACTGGTTAATGGTCATGTCTCTTTTAAAGGTATTGTGCTTTTAAAGAGATGAGCACAAGTTACAAAGCTGAAAAAAGAATAAATAGGCAAATCCATACTGGTTCAGAGGGAGGGGCTGTCATTGCTGTCAGGACTCTAGCTAGATCCCATTGAGGCGCTAGCTTCACTTGGACTAGTCTAGAACTGCCAAAGGAAAATGTCTGACCATCGAAAATGATAATTTCTTAATCCAAAAATACTGAAATGCCAGTTGGTCATTCAGAGTACGGAGACTGAGACCCAAATTAACTGCTTCCTGGAGAAAGTCAAGTATAACTGGAAGGATGGAAGTAGGTTTACCATTCTGAGCCTTCTTTCCAGATGCAAGAAGATCCACCTCCGGAGTTCCCCTCAGGACACAAATTTGATCAAATACCTCCAGGTTCATAAACCATTCTGCCTCCAAGAGCAGAGAGCAACTTAGGAAGTCCGCCATGTGGTTCTCGCATCTCTTCACATGTCTTCAGAACTTTCTACCCTTCTCAGTTCACAATGTTCTCCCCCAAACAATGTTAAATATGTTAAATATAACAATGTTAAATATATATAGATATACATGGAGCAGAAAGGCTGCTACTGTACTGCAGTAAAACTGTAATCATTTAGTGCCAGTACAGCCTTTGTCCAAAAGAGACACTTAGGGCCTGACTATTCCACATTGGTACAACATATAATAAAAAATAATAAAACGTTTTTTTACACTGGCGTATGTTGCTGCACTGCAAAAAAACACATTTGGTGATGGTGCAGCAACATGCTGAGAAAATTCGGAATATTTTGGACTACTCTAATTTGTACCAATATGGTATAATCTGGCAGAAGTGCTTGATAAATTAGGTCCCTATATAGCTGTTTGTGTTGGCGAATGTTAGCAGCTCCAGTGCTGTTATGTGCCAAAATTGCCCATTTGCTTTGCATCTTAATGCAGTCAGAAAGATGAAGATATCACTATGGTCTGGCTCCCTGTACAGTGTTTACCCAAAAAGGTGGATACTTACCTCATGGTTGGTGAGCTCCTCTCTATGTGAAGAGAGCTATGGATTTGACTAGCCTTGTCAAAGCAAACCAAAAGCCAGGATTTTCACCCTCCCGACTTGGGATTCCTTATGAAACCCTGGAATCACCCAAAATCTTTCCTTGACCCACGGATTGATGTGCAAATTAATGCCTGGCAATCTATACTAAATGAATGCTGCACCCTTGGCTGCAAGTAGGTGCACTCAGCGCTTAAGGTTGCCATCTGGCTGGTATTTTTTTTTTTTACTTTACTGGTCACTGGCCTGCCAGTGCCGTTTTGTTTTTTGGTGTAGTTGCTGGTATACATTTTACATACTCAGCTGGCAGGAAAGTGTAAAAGGCATCAAGCTGTGGATAAAAAAAATACCACTTCTGGCAATAAAATACTGACCAGGTCGCAACCTTTGCCGCACATGCAAAGTGCGGACAGGGATCTCAGATACCAAATCAGGATTCCCCTGGAAAAGATTTGTGTTGGCTTTAAAGCTCGACTCCCAGCCAAAACATTTTTTAAAATTTAGAATTCAGCAAGACATTTTAATGTGATCTATAAATCCATGTTCAGTTCCAAATTCCCCTGAAACACAACGGTGAGAGGAATTTCAGCCAGTTTTGACTTGCGTTCCTCTTTAAGTTGCTTCTAGTGCATCAACCGTTCAACCACAGTGAATGTACTGTGCACAGGTATTTCAATGAAGCATGCAACTGGTAACTATTTTAAGTACCAAAGAAGTGCCTCTGAGGTTTCACCACTCTTCATATGAAAATAAATGCCTTATTATTTTGTTCCAGTGATTGTAATTTGCAAACTTGGAAACGATTCACAAAAAGCTGTGAAAATCCTGCAGCAATTTTTAGAAGACGGAACTGACAGAATTACAGTAAAAGATATTGCGGGTGGCTTGATGGCATGGTCTGAGAAGATTGATCCCACATTCCCTAAATATTAATGTATAATTTGTTTTTTGTCCCCCTGATTAAATAGCATGTCATTTTAATCTAATTCAGTAAAAAGTTATGAGCTATGCCTGTGTCTATGGAAAGTGCGAGCTTATAAACATCATGTTCTCTTATTTGTTCTCTTGAGCATTTTTTTCATGAAATGTACCTTTTTAAAACATGAAAAACTTAAGTTAGTTACCTGATAACTTCTTTTCTAAACATCCGAATGGGCAGCACCCCTAGGTAGGAGCACATTACCACCAGAAATGGATAAAGCTTTGGCTCCTCCTCTTTGCCTCCAGTTGTTATAGAGATCTGCAAAGTACAAAGACAGACCAGAACACTACTGGTAGTTAACCACGAAAAAAATGATAGCCTGAGGGAGGGAAGCCTGTATGCAGCCCGTTCGGATGTTTAGAAAAGAAGTTACCAGGTAGCTAATTTAAGTTTTCTTAAAACATCCTCCGGAGAGGGTAAGTAAGATCTGCCTCTACTGCTTGGGGAAAGGCTGCCTGAATCACACTCCTGCCAAAGGACTGATCTTCTAAGGTTAGCAAGTCCAAACAGTTATGTCTAACAAATGTCTTGGCTGAAGACCAGGTGGCCTCTTTACAAACCTGTTCATTCGAGGCCCCATCTTGCTCCGCTCAAGTTCCCTTATAAGCAAAACTCACTGCGCTTTTCATCTAACGAGCCAAAGTTGACAACCGATAGCCCTTCCTAAGCTAATGAAATGAATAAGCTATCTGCCTTTCTCCAAATCCTTGGTTTGGCTAAGGTATTCCAGAAGACAAGCTCTGACATCCAAAGATTTATCCACAGAAGATTCTTTACTATCTGCTGATTGAAGAACAATCTCCTGAGTCTGATGACTGATGAAGTCAGGTGATATCTTCAGTAGGTAACAGGGGTCCACTCTTAATACCACCTGATCCTTCTGGATAGGCAAATCCATACTGGTTCAGAGCGAGGGGCTGTCATTGCTGTCAGAACTCTAGCTAGATCCTATTGAGGCGCTAGCTTCAGGTGGACTAGTCTAGAACTGCCAAAGGAAAATGTCTGACCATCGAAAATGATGATTTCTTATCCAAAAATACTGAAATGCCAGTTGGTCATTCAGAGTACTGAGACTGAGACCCAAATTAACTGCTTCCTGGAGAAAGTCAAGTATAACCGAAGGATGGAAGCAGGTTTACCGTTCTGAGCCTTCTTTCCAGATGCAAGAAGATCCACCTCCGGAGTTCCCCTCAGGACACAAATTTGATCGAATACCTCCATAAACCATTCTGCCTCCTAGAGCAGAGAACAACTTAGTAAGTCCGCCATGTGGTTCTCACATCTCTTCAGATAACTATCTGAAGGAGATAACAGGTCAAAGCCACTTGTCTCCCCCCCCCCCCCCCAAAGGGAGGATGTGGGACCACCACCACCTCTACCACTAGGCAGCAGCATCACCATCACCTAGCCTGTGCACACCATCCAAGGGACGTGTTTAGCTTTAGAAAGTTTAGAAAGTGGAAGTTTGGCCCCGAATGTGAGCATTTACATATTGCTGGCCTTTGAAATGCTCCCATCCCGCCTGGTGGAGACAGACAGTTTTAAAGATCTGATGGTGGCTGTTCCACTCTAGGCCATTCCCAGCCGCCGCTACTTTTCTCGCCAAGCTATCCCTACCCTGCATTAACATGTTGTAGAAAAAATAAGATGTGCACTGAGCAATGCCATTAGTTCACCACTAGCATGTGAACAAGCATGGGCAGGGACGTTACATCCCTTACTGCCCACTGGGTCAATGTAGTGGCGACTGAGACAGAAAGCACTGTGGCGCATATCCTTCCACCACCCAGGATTGCTGGAATCAGTTGGTGCCTTTCTGTAGCCCCTCCACCTCCGTTGCTTCCTCCTCATGCAGTCAGTGCAGCCCTTGCACCACCAATTTGAGCACTACCATGGGAATACGGCAGCATGCAGTGGTAAAACTCATTTGTCTGAGTGACCCCAGGAGCTGTGGGCCGGTATCCAGGCGCAGGCAGATGAGTGGCTGCTGCTATTGCATCGGAATCCTGGCAAGGTGGTATGTGACAATGGACGTAACCTTGTAGCAGCCTTGGGCCCAGTCCAGTTAATGCACATAATTGGACACACATACAGAGACAATGGTTAATCATAAGACTGGTATAATGATACACTGAAGGCACATATTGCCAAAACAAACACTATTTATTAGATAAAAAAACACACATGGATTGACACAACACTCTATACATGATTCCCTACATTTAATAAAACAGCAACGTTGCTAAGTGCTAAAAATACGGGGGCCCCCCCATGCACCCAATGCACGCCACGTTCCCAGACCATCCACACTCACACAGTCAACTGCTGGCCAGCAGAGATAAATGGCGGTCCTAGATCAGGAATCCTGCTTGATAGTCCCAATGCACGTATAATGTTGGAGCCAACTGGATTTATTCATATGCTCATGGATAAAGTGCTTCCTGTGCTTCATAAGGTGCTAAATGTGCGAGAAAATCCCAAAATATAAAGTGCCAATGCCAATGCTGGAAATTCTTGCAGCCAGTATGTATTGCCAAAATTCAAAGTTCAAAAACGGCGTAGGGCGGGAGCAGCATTCGTTTACCCCCAACCGGTGCGAATCGCCTCTTATTGTTGCCACTTCACCCGCCCACCTGTACCTCTCAGATGTCTTCATACGTCCAGTCCGGGGGCTTCGTTTTGAGGGGCGCTGTACCAACAGTCGAAGCGGGGTGTGTTATCCAGCGCGCACGGAGTCTGTGCACGTTACCGCAGCTTGCAGCCAGTCAGCGGGGACCCTGACGAAGTGGCCTGCCATATAGGGCATGGGATCTTTATCTCCTAATGGTGGAGTAGTGGGGCTGCCATCCTTCGGGCATCACTTAGGTGAACTCTTTTCTTGTCATCATTAGTATTTTTTGGCACATTTTTCACTTTTTGCAGTTTTTTGCACATTAATGGGCACATAGCACTTTATCAGCCATTGGATTTGATTTGTGTATATACAAATATTTTTATGAATAAGCAGTAGAGGGTATGATATAATTTAGGAATATTTGGAATTTAACTATTGCACTTGCCCTTTGGCAGTCCCTCTTATAAAATTATATGTGTATATGTAATTGTGTGTTTATGGCTTTGTTTGTCTTTTTTATTGAATAAACTGATATGATTATACATTCATGAATTGATACTTACCTTTGAGGTCTCTTTTTGGTGCGGCAGTGTGTACCATCTCTCATGGTGGCTGCTGGGGCCACTGTCTTTGCAGATATAGATTACCATTGTCTGTGAGTCCTATGATTTGAATTTGGAAGTGTGGTGCACCTTTCTTGTTTTGTTGCTTATGGGATGTGGGATGCTCTTACTGCCTAGGGGATAGGAGATGCCCTCAAGGCCTATGGGATACGATGGAATGCCTATCTGCCTATGGGATAGAATGGAATGCCTCACTGCCTATTGAATGGGGGGATGCCTCACTGCCTTTGGGGATTGGGAAGGGGGAATACCACACTGCGTATCAGATGGGGGATGCCTCACTGCCTGTGTGATGGTGTGAATGCCTCACTGCCTATGGGATGGGGGAATGCCTCACTGCCTATGGGATGGTGTGAATGCCTCACTGCCTATGGGATGGTGTGAATGCCTCACTTTCCTATGGGATGGGATAGAATGCCTCACTGCCTATGGGATGGGGGAATGCCTCACTGCCTATGGGATGGTGTGAATGCCTCACTGCCTATGGGATGGGGGAATGCCTCACTGCCTATGGTAGGGTGTGAATGCCTCACTGCCTATGGGATGGTGGGAATGCCTCACTGCCCATGGGATGGGGGAATGCCTCACTGCCTATGGGATGGGGGAATGCCTCACTGCCTATGGGATGGTGTGAATGCCTCACTGCCTATGGGATGGTGGGAATGCCACACTGTCCATGGGGATTGGGAGAGGGGGAATACCTCACTGCCTATAATTAGGGGGGGGCATTACCATGTCTGTATTGGGGGGGGTTCTGCACCTTTCCTATTATTTGGTTCTTGAGGGGGCTGTGTTTTGGCACAACATTTGGTTCAGAATAGTTTTTCCTCCAATTCTAGGTGTGTCTTATAGGACGAAGATATGCATTGTATTGCTGTTTTGCGCATTTGTTAACACAGTTTTAGGTGACTGACAACGTATCTGTATGAGACACCGGGTATTAGAGAGAATTTGTAAAATGGAAAGTGGTACTCAATGAAAAAATGTTGGGAACCCCTGCTTTAAAGTGCTGCGTAAAATTGCTGCATTGTAGTAAGTAGATAGTGGCTACGGTTGTAAGATTATTATGTTATTTATTCAAATATCAGATCTCAATTATACACAGAAAATACCACAAGTGTACTGTTTACAGTGCACACAGATCTGTATCCCGGGCTAATGTTGGACCAGATATCACTTTGTGCAAGATTTCAGGATGGTGTCTCCAAACACACACACACACACACACACACACACACACACACACACACACACACACACGACATACATTCCCTCAGATAAAGTGAAACAATGAAATTAATAAATACAGGAAAGAGAGGCTGTGAGATAGATGAATGACAGAGGAAGGGAATGCGAAAAACAAGATGGAGGGAAGGTGCAAAACAAGACAGGAATGTGAAAAAGTGGAGATAAGAGGAAATGAATGGCATATAAACAATAAGGGTTCAAAAAGGAAAGTTTAAAAAGATGGAGAGATCAGGTTAAAAAAAGAAAAACTCAGGCAGGGAAAATAGAGAAAAAAAAAAAAACTCTGGAGATAGAGAAATACATGGACACTAAGTGCAAAAGAGAGGAAGATGGAGAACATGTGGGGAAAAAAAAGAAAACTGCTGAAGTGTTGAGAGCTTTACCTATGCAGAGACCCCCCTACAAAGAGATTGTGATTGCACAGGTTTCCAAGTTGGCCAGGTCTGCACCTACTGGTTCACTTTGCAATGTGTTGCAATATGCTGTTTCTCTTCTAAAATATTTATTCAGACAAATGGACAGGCCTCCCCATAACACCTGCAGTGATCTATCTTGATCTATTACTTCCTCGTGCAGAACGAGTCTAGGTGACCTTGGGTCTCTAGCTGCCAAAGTGTGTGCTGTGGCTTTTGATTCTCATCATTGAGACCCAGCCTGGACATGGTAAATATAGTTTACTGCAGTCTTGGAGGGTGGCTTGCTCAAAGAACATCTACATCTTCTGTGGGACAAGTTTCCTTGGGAGGATGTGGGTCTGCTTGAAAGTGAAACATTTCAGAAGAGTCAAAATGGTCAACACTTCTAAGTAAGGAAAGCCAAGTGTTTCAATAGGCCTTGCCAGGATACGTGGAAACATGGGCGCTCTCTATCTATCCAGTTGCATTTGTGAACATACCCTCACTGCCACCCCCAGGGAAACAATGGCACCCACTGTATCCAATAAAGGATAGTTCTTTTGTACTTTCTTTGTAATTAAGTGCTGTCCTTCTTCTCCAATAGCCAATTTTTAGGGTAATTACACATGTTGTTTTGTTCTCTTTCTTTTATAAAAAGTAGATAATGTTTCCACATTTGCACTTGTGTTTCCACTTTATATTCTTAGAGCTACATAGAGGTATGAACAATTTTATTTATGTATGTGCAGTTTGATTTTATTCTTTATATTATTGCTACTAATGAAATCCTCTATGGATTTGTGCTTGGAGCTCGAATTTTTTTTTGCTTATCTTGGGTTGGTTTAAATCTGGTGTTTCCATAGCAACCACATACATCTCAGCTTTGAATCAATAAGGTAGATAAGATGTTCCCAATTAAAGCAGAAGAAACTGAAGAGAGACAGGCAAGATAAAAATAGCACACCCTCCAGACTTCATCCTATCTGATCAAGGTTACCAATAAAATGGCACAAAGGTCAATACCTGACCTCCTGCACGATTGAAAAATTGCAGTCTGCCAGTTGAATTTGGTTTGTTAATTCACTATCAGCTCGTGTACTGACAGAGGACTGTCAGGACTGAAAACGGGTACACACCAAAGCTGGCTAGGGAGTTCAGTGTCAGTACTGGAGCTGACAATACTAGAATGAGTTAAATTCAGCAGACTTGAAGGGCCGTTCCTCTCTCCATGCTGGCTGTCGGGAGCTACATATATCATCCAGCCATCTCCAGTTGGCTTTATATTACTCAATAACTCCCAGAGAACACTCTCACTTCTGCAGGGCCTCCTTATAAGCAAGGGCTGATTTATCCATGCATGTTTCAATTCCAGGGTCTCTTCAAAAGTCAATTTATACTAGGGGCCCTGAGAAATGAGTCAGCAGAAGGGAACGAGTTCTATGGTATCTACCGAGGAATGCAAAGTGCAGGTGAAAGAAAGACATGGGTCCTGGCAGCCAGCACAGTGAGAACAAAAAGCAGGCTAATTTAACCTATTCTAAGCATACAGCACATCCTGCTCCAGAGATCGTAATAACATGTGGGTAATCCTCCGGCGCCGTGCACTGCAGACATGTAGAAAACAAGCTCCTCCCGGCCCTACATATACCGAGTGACCTCCCACAAATCCCCAGATTTCTCTGCAGTGCTGGAACTGCGAAGACATGAAGTATCACGCTCTCGCAGGCGAGCGGGGCTTACAGCCCGAGGCCCTGCGGGACTATTTCCACCCATCCTCTTGTGTAAGAATATGCCTCCCAGCCTGGGCTGCGTTGGTCGGGTGAAGGTAGGCAGCACCTTGGTGCTTAACGGAGTCATGCTCCACCGCAATCCCCCACCATAGGGTAGGTGGTTTAGGCCGATGGTGAGCCTCTTGTGGATGCCCCTCCCGCATTTTGCCCCTACCCCGGGTAGCGCTGGACCCTGTGTGAGGGTCGCCATCCTTCCTCATTTCCCCATCTAGTAGGGGGAAAAGAAGGGGGGGGTATGTGTGTGACGGTCCCAGTGTACCGGTATGTCATGCTTCTGGCCTTATTTCTGCCTTTATTAACTCCGGGATGTCAGAGCCGCGCTGCTTGCTCCTTACTCCGTTTTCCTTAGCCGCCGCCGTATGCTTGTACGTAGTTTGCTACGTCGTCTAGATGCTGTGGTGCCTTTACTTTATTGGATGAAACGATTCTCTACGAATCCTTAAGCGTGTGGTTGTATTCTGGCTCTTACTTTTACCTCAGAGCTTCGCGCTCTTTGGAGTGGGCGGGGCTTTGGTTCGGCGCGCTCTGCGTGGCAGAGCATCGAGCCCGCCCTTCGAGGTTCGCTGGGCGCCATTTTGCTGAGCTTCGTGCGCGCGTGGTGGCGGTCTCCTCCTCCCCACTGGATCTGTAAGTGCCCTCGCGGGCGACTCCCTTTTTTTTATATGTTCTGTCCAGCTGCGCATGGCCCTGACATCTCTTTCCCATTTATGTCTTTCAGACGCTGAGCATCGGTGGCTTTTCCCGGCCTCATATATATAATTCATATAAGGATTTAGCAGGCCTTTCTTCAAATCTCCCACATTGATCAGCGGGTCGTTGGGGCATCCAGGGTTGCTTATAGCATAAATCCCTACGGGCATACTGTGTCTTGACAATCACCATATGGAGGCATCTCAGGATTGTGTTACCGGGGTCCCTCTGGGACAAGACCGGCTGTGTGTAGTGTGTGGTCTCCCCCATGCTGATGCTGACGGGGCACGGGTCTGCGCGCCATGTGCCGAGCAGACACTGGACCTGCGAGCGGCACCTGTGGCTGCTCCTCGCTCCTTCTCTCCCCTTTCCTCTTCCTCTCCTGAATCTCACTCCCGTTGAGTCATGTACAAGCAGGGAGTTACAAATAGACGTCTCTTCTAGACGACCCACGCTTAACCAGATTGTGGTAGGGTTGTCCGGGCGTGTGGGTCCTGGCAGACAACGGCCCTGGACTCCCCCGGCTTCGGCCTGTGCTATGGGCTCGGATGAGTCCTCTTCTCTGTGTGATAGTGCTCCTTCTGAAGATGGAGACCTGTTCTCTGACCCAGGTTCCTCTGTTGAGAGGCAGGGGTGTCAGGATGAAGCTGGTCCCAGTCATGGATGACTGGGACCAGCTTGACGTTGGCGGTATGTTGCTCAGGATTTTTGAGGCCCTATCTATTTCGCCCCCGGGTGCGGTCCCCAGACCGAGAGGGGAGCGCTTCCATACGGCGCCTGCGCGCTTGGAATTTCTCGAGCAGGCCCACTTTCATACTGTCAGGGCCGAGGAGTTCTCTAATGTGAACTCTCGGCCAGGGAGCAGACAGTTTGGCCAGAGCAATGACAACAACCAAAATGTATTTAAAGGTTTTAATAAAGGAAAAAGCAACAACAAAAATATCTCAATTTCAGATACAAAATAAGGCTCACTAACAAAAAACCTAATAACAAAAAACAGATACCCTAAGGTGCTGGAGCACTCACCCAAGGGCCTATGACAGATGCCGGCAGTCTCCAGACTCCGGTAGGAACAGGTACAGACTTAAGTTCAGAACTCCAGACACAAGTAACCAAACAAACAAAATCCTGCTGCACCAGGTGGAGGGCCAATCTTACTTAAATAGTTCCACACACCAGGTGCAGCAGATGATGGGGAGAGAGCATCAGAGCTCTGCTGACACCCGCTGGTGGCTGATGGGACTGCACATGGGGTGTGCAGCCAGAGCTCTGCTGACACCCGCTGGTGGCAGGTGGATCTGCAGATTGGGTGAGCAGCCAGAGCTTTGCTGACACCCGCTGGTGGAAGGTGGATCTGCAGATTGGGTGAGCAGCCAGAGCTCTGCTGACACCCGCTGGTGGCTACCGATACCGCAGATGGGGTAATAGACCCCAGCCACCAGCCAGGCATCAGCCAAACCCGGGGTTCTGACATTACCCCCTCTCTCAGGAGCGGGCTCCTGAACGCTCCTCTGAACGAAAAAATTCTCCCCAGAGAGCAAGACCAACAAAACAAACTCAAGTCCATGAAATAAAATGTCCAAAATCTGGGTATTAATCCCACCTCCGGGATCCACTGTGGAGCTAGAGTCCATAGGGGTAGGGATCCAAATAGTTGGCCAAGTTTCACCGGTCCCGGATGCAGGTTCAAGTCAGGGCCCGGGTGCGGATCCAAGACAGGGCCCGGGTGCGGATCCAAGACAGGGCCCAGGTGCAGATCCAAGACAGGGCCCGGGTGCGGATCCAAGACAGGGCCCGGGTGCGGATCCAAGACAGGGCCCGGGTGCGGATCCAAGACAGGGCCCGGGTGCGGATCCAAGACAGGGCCCGGGTTCAAGACAGGGCCCGGGTGACGGCTGGTAGCAGAGCCCGGGTGACGGCTGGTAGCAGAGCCCGGGTGACGGCTGGTAGCAGAGCCGGGGTGCGGATCCATTTAGGGGGCTAGGAACGGACTTTGGCAAAAGCTAGAGGGACTACAGGTCCCAGGATGCGCAATGCTCTGGCCAGGTGGGTGGCAGCAGGATTCTGTCAGGGCCGAGGAGTTCTCTAATGTGAACTCTCGGCCAGGGAGCAGACAGTTTGGCCAGAGCAATGACAACAACCAAAATGTATTTAAAGGTTTTAATAAAGGAAAAAACAACAAAAAAAAAATCTCAATTTCAGATACAAAATAAGGCTCACTAACAAAAAACCTAATAACAAAAAACAGATACCCTAAGGTGCTGGAGCACTCACCCAAGGGCCTATGACAGATGCCGGCAGTCTCCAGACTCCGGTAGGAACAGGTACAGACTTAAGTTCAGAACTCCAGACACAAGTAACCAAACAAAATCCTGCTGCACCAGGTGGAGGGCCGATCTTACTTAAATAGCTCCACACACCAGGTGCAGCAGATGATGGGGAGAGAGCATCAGAGCTCTGCTGACACCCGCTGGTGGCTGATGGGACTGCACATGGGGTGTGCAGCCAGAGCTCTGCTGACACCCGCTGGTGGCAGGTGGATCTGCAGATTGGGTGAGCAGCCAGAGCTCTGCTGACACCCGCTGGTGGCAGGTGGATCTGCAGATTGGGTGAGCAGCCAGAGCTCTGCTGACACCCGCTGGTGGCTACCGATACCGCAGATGGGGTAATAGACCCCAGCCACCAGCCGGGCATCAGCCAAACCCGGGGTTCTGACACATACTCTTGTTCTTAAGGAATGGGATTGCCCCACTAAACTTCAAGGGCCCCAGAGGATTGGGTTTGGAAATACCCTTTTCCCCCAGAGATGGTTGATTGTTGGGCTTCGTCTCCAGTGGTAGACGCCCCGATTATTGGGGTAGCTCCGGCTCACAGCACCCTGCGGGACGCCGAGGACCGGCGCTTTGATAGGCTGGCTTCCCACGCCTTTGCTTGTGCAGGATCGGCGCTACGTCCTGTCTGTGCCGCGGCCATTACTGCAGTGGCCGCTAGGACCCTCATAAGTAAGATGCTTGAGCATCAACCTGAAGATTTACCCTGGGAGGTGTTTAACGCACTCTCCAGCTGTGATATTTTTGTAAAATGTATCCTTTTAGCTCTGGATGACACGATCAAAATGTGTGCCAGGACCTCAGCCCAAATGATAGCTATACGTCGCCTGCTCTGGCTGCGACAGTGGGGGGCAGACAATGACGCTAAAAGGACTCTGATGGGGCTCCCCTTTAGAGGGCATCGCCTGTTTGGGGCCCGTCTGGACCTATTCGGGAAAGAGGACAATTCACCCAGTCAGGAGTGGCCGTCCAGGCCCCCTTGGAGCAGGGATACCCCTCCACCTCCATATCATAGTGTTAAGCAGGAGCCAGGGACGCCCTGTGCGGGGTCTGGTTCAGTCTCCTGTCCCGGGAGTGGCAGTCATCGCCCAGGGCCTTCCGGCCAGGCCAAGTCCGAATCCTTCATCGAAACCCCACAAGCATGATGGGACGCCCTCACCCACCTGGGTGAGGGGATGGCCACAGCACCTTGCTCCTATCGGGAGGCTTCATGCCTCGTTCTGGTGGAGTTGGGAGGTAGTTCCTCCGGATGTGGGACATTGTTTGCTGGGTGTCCGTCCCTGTGTTGGTCAGGGGGCCTCCAGTCCAGTTCCCCCTGAGGATGAGGGGGTCGCCCATTCTACCCATTCTAACCCTTCTTGGGTTCGGCAATCCATAAGCATTCAGGCTTGATCCGAGTTGGACCATTGGCACCCTATAAACCGCGGGGCCTATGGCCGTCCGTGGAGTGCTAAGATGCTTAGTTGGGCTCCCAGGTGTCTTTGGACACTGTGGCCTTTACAGCTTGGTGTTGGTAGTCTTCACTGCTGATTGTGGCCGTGTTATTGGGCCCCTCTCACGCTCCTGGTGTTTCGCTAGCTCGCTTGGGAGTGCTGTCTCGAACGAGACCAAGGGGCAGCCACAAAGGGACCCATCAGGTTCCTTATATCTCCCAAGAGGGAGTTGTTTGGATAGGCTTAGTGGCCTCAGGTCCTACCTTTTTTGTTCCATCCTCCAGTTCCTAGGATGGCATTAGAATTGTGTTGGCTAGTTCCCCTTTTTTCGTGGCAATTAAGGATTTGCTGGGCAAGGTCTCTGCCCTTACTTGCTATCTCCTTACTGTCGCCTGGCAGTATTGCTCCTGGGATGGCCGTTGGTGGCTGTGCAGATGACGTCCCTTATTCTCAGAAGCACCTTAGGTTGTTATTCTGGACAGGAGTCCAGCAGTCTGGACCTAAGTCTGTGCACCTTCCTCCTAGTCGAGGTGGTTGATCTTCTGAGAGTTATTTAAAAAAAAAAAAAAAAAAAAAGAGAGAGTCCCTCGGGGGGCATCCCCTCCTTTCTTGCTGCTCACCTGTCGGTGGTCAACTTGAGTACCAAATCGTGCAGGTTGACTGGGGGGGGGGGCTTGTTTCTTCTGAAACCCCCCGAGGTTCCCAGGTAGGCCCCTAAAAGGGGGTCCATTTACCTATTGTGTGGTTGACACAGCGAGCCTTCAGCGGGCTCTGTCTTGTTGGACTTCTCCATTTCAGGGCCTGTCCATGGGGACTCTTGGTCTGCCGTAGAACAGTGGCCTGTCCCTTTTTTCCTGGTAAAGTCTCGGGACTAGTTGTTACTTCCAGGAAGGCTCTGATTCTGATCTAGGTGGGAATTAACATCCCTTGCTTTCTATCACTTTTAGTCTCCGACGGATGCCCTCCTTTGGTAGGAGGTAATCTATTGGCCCTCTGAGTTCCTACTGGTATGGAACTGTTGGGCTCTGTCACGATCACAGGGGTTCTGCCCTTTAGTATTGGCCCAGATTGGCCTAACCTTGTCCTTTGGGGCTTAATAGTCTCTGGCTGGACATTATACTTGCTATGGCTTATTTTCTTCGCCCTGCCAGGCAGGGGTCTGCGCAACGTCACTGAAAAAGGGAAGTACCGTTATGCCTGGGGCCTGGGTGGCCCAGGGGGGTGGCGTCCGCGGAGGCTTCTGCTGAGGACGGTGGGCCTGTATGCTCTCTCACGAGGTCTGTCCTGCATAGTCAGGCTCTTTTCCATTTCGCCCCTATCTTCAGGCTCTATTTTGGAGTTAGACCAGGTTTTGTTCCTCGCCCTGTTGGAGATGGCATATCTCTGGGTGTCATTGTTTCCAGGAGGGCTAGGATCTAGCTCCCTCCTCTTCCTCTTCTTCCATTCCTGCCATCTGTCTTAGGGTATGTTGTACCTGTATTGCTTGGCGGGGTCTAGCTCTCGCCTCTGCTGGAAGTTCTCTGTTCCCGGGGTTCTAGAATTATTACGGCATGGTTGGTGTTTGCTCCCCAACTTGGTTCTATGAAGGTTCAGGGCTCGTCCTGTTAGCCTACTACAGAAGTATGTACCAATCTTCTGTGTTGAGCATTCATCAGGGTTTGCTTAGGTACATTCCTTGAGGAATTCTTGCTCCCCCTAGGGGGTTTACTTAGTCTGATGCCCTGCTAAGGGTTACCTGGGGTCTTATTCAGGCTCTTCAGACCGGTTCCTTACCTCTTGTCGCTCTTCTGGGGCGGTTGCTCCAGTCATAAGTGTGCCATAAAGGATGGCTCTGTTAACGGTCATGGTCAATATATATATATGTATATATATTGTTTATATATCTGTACACCATGAGACGGGGATGCTCCGCTTTACGCCGAGTTTGGCTCCAGGTGGTGTTTTTGATTTTCCTTTATTCCAGATCCTCTGGTCTCTGGGCTACTGTCTTGATATACTTTGAGCTAAGGGGATCTGTCTTCCCCTCCAGGTGTTGGGAGATTTCCTGGTCCGTTTCTTGTACCCGGTAGGGATTATGCCCTTGGGACTTATGGGTCTCCAGTACAGGATCTGATTGATTCCACGGGTGTAGGTGCCCTCGGATCGGCATCACTTGGTTGGTTTTGTCCTTCTGAGCCTAGAGTAAACGTTTCGGCTCGTGCTGAGTATTGTTGTTTTCAGTATTACTGCAGGTCTCGCTTGAGACCAGGGTTCATGTTCCCCGCCGGGGAGACTTCTAAGATTGCCACTGCTACTCTCTTTTGCATGAGCATGGTTAGGCCGTGTCTCTGGCCTGTTCTTTTATGGGAAGATTATTCTTCTCTCTCGGTTGTTTTGCTCTCTTACTACTTGTACTTGGCTTGGGCCTTTCAGCACTAACTTCTGTTGAGCATGCTGGCTTGTCCGCTGCTTGTGTTCAGTTCTCCCTTTACAGGTTCAAAGGTTGAGGTTAGAGCCTTGCTCTCGTTGCTCTTGGTAGCATGGTTGCGGGTGACAGCGCTTTTACTGTTGGCTGTGCCCTTTTTTCACGGGGATCCCACCCTACTTTATGGACACTGCTATTGGATGTCCCACATGTTATTACTATATCTGGAGCAGGACGTGCTGTATGCTTAGAATAATACAATTCTGTGAAGTACTCACCTGTTGAATTGGTATTATACGCATGCAGCACGTCCTGCTCCACCCCACCCTGGTTTCACTTGTTCTGGATCCCCTGTATGGTGATTATTATCATTGATAATATTGCCTGTTTCTGGGTGGTTGGTTTCTCCTGGCTACTCCTTCTCACTGCATTTCAATGCTGGGGATTTGTGGGAGGTCCCTCGGTATATGTAGGGCCGGGAGGAGCTTGTTTTCTACATGTCTGCAGTGCACGGCACCGGAGGCGGAGGATTACCCACATGTTATTACTATATCTGGAGCAGGACGTGCTGTATGCGTATAATACCAATTCTACAGGTGAGTACTTCACAGAATTGTATTTTTTGCTGGTATGTCCCTTTAAAGCGAACCAAAACTCTTGAGTCCATTTGCATACCCCTGGGATCACCCCCACGGTGGCTTCCATGGCACATTCGTGTGGCTTGTATCTCCAGCATCTCTGGGCTGAGGATCACACTCGTGCTGAGGCCATTCATGGGCTGGGGGCAGGAGCATGCCTCAAATTGGAGTCTGGAGATGTGGCCAGCTGGCTTGTCATAGCACTCTGCAAACTTGAGATCATATTGGCAATTTGATGGATGGACCTGGCTACAGCTGGGGAAACAGAGCCGAGCCAGTAGCATTGCCCCAGGTACTCAAGTGGTGGGCTTTGGTCCACTTTAAAGTCTAAAAAGGCCTTTGGTTCAGTACGCAAGGTCCCTGCGGGGTATACTGATGATGATAGCCCGACATTATTATTAAAGTGAAGGCCCGAAATTGGATTTCAATTTTTACTGTACAACCGTCTGCATTCCAGCGTAACTGTAATATGTGGCATTGTGGACATTATCAGCATCCCTGGTTCCCTCCCCAGCATTGTGCTATTCTTGTATTGAATCTTGCCAGAAAATAAAGTCTTCTAAACTGGTGCTTTAGGCAACTGTTTGCACTCAAGTCTGTTGCCACTGCACATACATAGCCAGGATCAGACTGGGGTTAAAAATCGGCCCAGGACTTTTTTGCAGAATATCCCAAATCACCCCACAACAGGCAGTATGGCAGAACGATCCCTCTGAATCACCCCATATTCAGCAGTGCGGCAGGGCTTGCACCCCAAGTCACCCCATAACAAACAGTTGGCGGAGAACTCTCCAAATCAGCCCATAACCAGCAGTGCAGCAGATGACCCCCCAAATCACCCCATAACAAATAGTTGATGGAGACCCCCCAAATCACCTCATAACCAGCGGCACGTCAGTGCATTCCCCCAAAACCACCCCATAACATGAAGTATGGCAAAGATTCCCCCCAAATCATTCCCATAGCAGGCAGTATGGCAGATAATCCCCCCATATCACCCCATAGTAGGAAGTATGGCAGATAATCTCCCCTAATTCACCCAGGACAGGCAGTACGGCAGATAATCCCCCCAACTCACCCCATAACAGGGAGTATGGCAAACGATCACCCCATAACCAGCAGTGCAGAAGAGCATTCCCCCCAAATCACCCCATAACAAGCAGTATGGCAGAGAACCCCCCAAATCACCCCATAACAGGCAATATGGCAGAGAATTCCCCAAATGACCCCATAACAAGCAGCATGGCAGAGAACCCCCCAAATCACCCCATAACAGGCAAAATGGCAGAGAATCCCCCAAATCACCCCATAACAGGCAGTATGGCAGAGAATCCCCCCAAATCACCCCATAACAGGCAGTATGGCAGAGAACCCCCCCAAATCACCCCATTACCGTCAGTGAGGCAGAGAACCTCCCCAAATCACCCCATAACCAGGAGTGCAGCAGAGCATTCCTCCAAAATCCCTAATCACCTGTTGATGGCCGAAGCTGGCCGCCCGATGCTCTGTGCACCGGCTTATGACAGCCGGGTGGCAAATCAGAATCAGCATGAGGGTTCCAGCAGAGCCAGGATTCTCATGCACATTCTATGCACCGCCCGGCCATCAGAGACAGGCCACCTCTCCCGTACTGCCTGCCGCTCACTGCACCCAGCCCCCCACCCTAGCCACCTGCCGTCTGCTGCGCCATCTGCACTGGCGGCCTGCTGCCTCGTACTTTAATGCCGGCTTTCCGGCAATGCTTCTTGTGGCATGCCGGGCAAATGGGGGCTGCTGCAGGCCATTGCATGGCTCCTATTCATCCGGCCCGCTGCAAGAAGCATTGCCGGAGCTGGTAATTTATCAGCTCTGCAGACGGCCAGTGCAGACGAGGTGGTGGCCTATTTTTGTTTTTGCATAGCTGCAGCCAAAGCCACCAAAGGGCAGGATGGAGAGTCTAGAGCAGCAAAGCCACCATCAGCAATGCTACAGTGATGGGTGAGTGCAGAGCTGTCAATCGGGGGCCACTCACTGCACATAAGCCACCAAGCACAGCCTCTGACAGCTCAATGCAGGGAACTGTTTTCTGCTGGAGCAGCTGGGCGACTACACTACCCCCCCCCCCCCCCCCACCTGCTTGGGGCCGAAAAATAAAAACATTTCATGTATTCTACGGGGAGGGGGGACACCTGTCAGGGGGTTCCTGGAACTGTTCCCTGTTGCGCAGGTGAGTGGATGCCAGAAGTGGGCACAGCGGGTGGTGTAGCAGGTCAAGTGCCACTGGATGTGTGTCACTGTCATGTGCCAGGAAGTGGCACTACACAGCCAATCCATTTGGGGCAGCAGCGTCAGCAAGGGAGGAGATATTGTGAAGGCAGAGGAGAAAGAGAACACGTGCATAAGGATCGGTATTGAAGAAAGCCAGGCTAGTGAAGGAAGCTGCAAGGTGCCTGTCAGAGGTGCTCCAGATAGTGAGGCAGAAGGGGCAAGAGCAGAGGTTAGAGCCTGACCTTTCTCCCTCCACCCCCCCCCCCAGGAATGTGCTAGGTAGGTTGCGATGCAGGGGGCATCAGTCTGACATGTCGTTGAGTAACCCTTTCAGGGACAACACCAAAGCACTCTTTGTTGTTGAGATTTTGCTTCCTCTGGCTCTACTTTTCGCCTTGACATTTACTCATTTTAATTTTAGCCCAGGCAATTGATTTGAAATAGGTTCAGGAAAACGGTCAGGGCTAAATGTGGGACCAGAGAAAAATCTCACAATGAAACAGAACAGGCTGGTTTACAATGGATTGAAGAGACACATGGTCCTTTTTGGCTTGACATTGGTCTTTGGGCTGTCAGTGTTATTATCCGAGAAATAAAGCGGAACAAAGCCCACCAGCGGCCGCTGGCTTTCCCCTAGGGAGTCCCAAATTGGGATGCTCCACTGTGTGAACCCCCTACCCCGCCAGGGTGCTGGTTTTCACTCCTTGGTCAATGGCGCATACGCAGTCTCTTGTCCAATCAAAACCTCTGATCTTTAACCATCCGTTTTTAAGAGGGAACACCTGCTGCCGCATCTCTGGGAACATGCATGCTCACTGTAGACAATCTGAGCCCTTTGAAGAGCCCAAAGGATGTATACTCAGCAAAGGGCTCTGATTGGACAAGAGCCTGGAAAAGCCAAACTTTTTTTTATCCATTTCAAGGACATTTAATTTAAAGTAAACACCCATTCAAATAAAACTGCAGTATCATTAGCAGGGCAGTGGGGGGCATCTGACTGAGGAAGCCCATACCCAGTGCCCAATATTTACATAAAGCAGAACAAAACCCAGCGCAACTGGCCCTGGAATCCTAAATATTCCACTTGCCTTCCTCTGGGGCATCCCAAACCAGGATTCCTCTGCTGTGTGAAACCCCTCACATGTAACAGCTTACAATCAGAGCCGTTTGCTGTGCCTATTTCATTCACCAAATAACTTTGCCTTTCTGCAATTGGGAGCACAAGTGGGCACAACCCCAGTAGAGTTTGTTCTCCCGCCTGCCTATCTAACTCGCTTTGATGGGTGCATGCGCACAGCTCAAAGATGCAGGAATTCGGCTGCTTGCGCTCCCCATTGCAATGAAGGCTGTGTGAGCTTGTTGTATCCAGAGCCAGGAGCCACCGAGGCCGGCCTTTGCGCCCTGGTCTACAAGCTCTGCATACCTGGTGCCCGGGCTGGTTATGCTGGGAAGGTGGGAACCAGAGTGATTGGCACGGGACACAATGCTCAGGTATGGATGGTAAGTATTTAAAAAATAAATAAATAAAATATTTTATTCTGTGTGTGTTTTTTACATTTACATTTTTTCCATTTAACCCTTTGCAAACTAGTAAAGGGGTCCATGAGACCCCTATACCAGTTCACAAGGCTTAGGGGGCTGGCAAGTCACCTGCCATTAACCACTGGCCCCCCATTACCTGCCTCCCCAAAGCCCAGGGGGGAGCAGGAGAGCCTACGGCCCACGAAGGCTATGTGGGCTTGTAGCCTTTAGTGCCGGGGCCAATAAGGCTTGCCTCCATTCCCTGGTCTACAAGCCCCCAATAGATCGTTCTGGGGCTGGATATGCTGAGAAGAGGAGACTCCACACCATTTTTTTTATTTAACCCTTTATAGTGTGGATAGTAGTTGTATTTTATTTCTAAATGTTATTATGAGCTCTTTTCATGTTAACGCCTAAACTCTGCCAAAAAAAAAAACAATATAAAACGTTCCTTGAAATTCCTGGAAAAATCACCGTTAAACATATTCCAAAAATTACCTGTCAACAGAGGGTGACAATATCTCATGTAGGCTGGCAGTTAAAAGGGTTGAAAATACCTATTCTTGTCGGGTATTGTTCTGTTCGGGGACCTTGGGCCTTCAGATTTAGCTTGTTTTTTCTTGTTTGCATATTGATTTAGGAAAATGTGTTTTTTATTCAGCTTTTTTAGGGAAACCCTGTGCAACCAAAGAATTCTTTGAGGGATTACTTTCAGAAAGATGAGCCCACTACAACAAGCTGGGTACGCCTGGATAGCTTAACATGTGGACTCTCAGGGAATATATGGTTTGTGTGGATTAGTTTAGATGTAAATGATTGTTTTGGTTAAAAAAGCACAAGGTGCGCACTTCGCAGAGCTGACATTTTCAAGTAAAATTGCCGTTACGCACATGCTTTACTTTGCGGTGTTTGGCAACTCTTCCTTTGACAGTATCTATGCATGTTGGGTATTGTTCTATTTGGGGGACCTGGCTTTTTCATATTTAACTTTAACTTTTTTCCTGTTTTCATATTGTTTTTTTAAGAAATGTTGAGGCTTTGATTCTGCTTTGTTATTCTTTCCTTAGGGAAACCCTGTGCAACCAAAGAATTAATTTAGTAATTACTTTCAGAAAACTGCACCCACATCAAGCCTGGTACGCCTAGAAAGCTTGAGGTGTATAGAATAGATAGTTTGTGGCTGTTATTTCAAATGTAAAGGGTTGTTTTTCTGGAAAATCAGCAAGGTGCGCATAGCGCACAGCACAGTTGTATTTTATCTGAAAATCTCTTAAAGTGCTGTTTCAGTTTGGGGGGAGTCTCTTGGGCAGGAAAGGGTGTCTACCAATACATATGTGGCACCCCTGTAACCGGGAGAAATGGGGCTTTCATGCGCAATATGTTTTTATTGAAAAACGTACATTTTATCTCACAAATAAGCACTATAAATTGTAAAAAATAAATTTTTATACACTTTTCGGTGTAAATTAAATGCCCCCCTCCCCATGAAGTCCAGGTTACTATGGCTTTGTGCTCTCTGGCTGTGAGGGGCTGCATCTTTTATTCAGCCAGCTTTATACCTTTTTACCTGGGCCAAACATAATTTATCCATATGCATGTCTCGATGTGAGCTCAGAAATGATTTTACTGAAGTAGACTGAGATTGAGAGTCAGCAGGAGTGAGCAAGTACATAAGGGTTTATCAGGTGAATGAAAGCTGCAGCCCTTGACAACCAGCATGAAGCAAGCAGAAAGCAGGCTTATTAAAGTGGACCAACACCCAGGATTTTGACTATCCTGGGTTTTGGTCCACTTCGGCGGGGCACCCCCGATCGGGGGTGCCCCGCTGTGTGAAACCCCCCAGGAAGCCCCAAAAACTCACCTCTCCTCGCTCCCACGTGACCGCCGCTGCCAATCCCCGCCGACGGACAAGCGGGAGGCAGCGACGGACAAGAGAGCGCGCCCGCCGCCGCTTCCTGCTCGCCGGGCGCCACTGGATCGAGGATAAGGTAGGGATTTCGGGGATCTGGGGGGGTTTCACACAGCGGGGCTTCCCGATCGGGGCACCCCCGATCCCCTGCCGCGCGGAGCAGCGTCTCTGCGTCTCGTCTATGTAACCTCCCAGTCCTGCCTCAGCACCAGGGGAAGGTGGCAGGGAATGGTGGTAGGGAAGTAGGGGTACTATAGAACAAGGACACCTGCCTGGACTGTCCCTTTATCACTGTGCCTGGAAGCAGACCAAACCCTCTGTGAAAAAGGGAGATATGGGTGACCTGTGGAATGGAGCAGAGAATGTAAAAATGAAAGAGGAGAGAGATGGATGGATGAAATGTGGAAAGGAGAAAAAGGGATTGTGGAAAATGAAAGGATGACATCTGGAAAAAATAAAGGGGGGTGCTGCAAAGTATGAAATCTGGGAAATAAAGGGGGCAGACCAAAGGGGTGCAAGTGGGAAAAGGGAGTGACACCAAGCACAACAGGAGCTAATGGGCAAAAAAGAAAATGCTGCAGAAAAAGAGGGGTCATGGAAAATGGCAAAACAGAGACAGAGAGAGCACAGAATAACTAGAAACACAGTGAGGAATTGTGCACTGACCTGAAATGGTGGAGTTGTGGATTAGAAAGGAATACAGAGCAGACAGCCATGATCGGTCATTCAGGTAAGTATTGGAATTGGAGGGCGAGGAATGGGTGTGTTTTTTACTTTAGGACTGCTTTAATAGGACTTCATTTATGTGAGAGAAACAATGCCCTGCGGGTATTGCAGCTTATTAAATATGTGCTTTGAACTGATGAATGGCGCAGTGTTATAGCACAGTAGTGAGCTGTGTGAGCACTGAGATGCCGCCATGCCGTGTTCTTGAGGTAATTGCTGGATGAAACTTCCTCCTCCCTTAGCCCATCCGAGGCTCACATCAGCATGACGCACCAGATGTTTTCCTAACCGCATCTTTGCCGGCGCTGCTTATCTCCCTCACACCCTCCCCCGAGTGTACTGAACTCCCCATACTGCTGTGCCGGCGAGACACCCCGAGGACGAGGCGGGCTGCCCCTGAGAGGACACGTATGGCGAGAAGAAGAAGGGGGAACGAAGCCATGGCTGGCTGCCTGCTGCTACTGCTCTGTCTGGGGCTTCACCTCACAACTGCCGACAGCCAGAACGGAAACACTCTCTGGACTACGGAGAAAGTGAGTGCGCCGCTCCATTGATTTTTACTGTGTGTTTATGTGGAAATGCTACTGTGCTGTATACCAGCTCCTCTGCCAGCCGTGCTCCATGCCCTGCTGTATAACATCTCCTCTGCCAGCCGTGCTCCATGCCCTGCTGTATAACAGCTTCTCTGGCAGCCGTGCTCCATGCCCTGCTGTATAACAGCTCCTCTGCCAGCCGTGCCCCATGCCCTGCTGTATAACAGCTCCTCTGCCAGCCGTGCTCCATGCCCTGCTGTATAACAGCTCCTCTGCCAGCCGTGCTCCATGCCCTGCTGTATAACAGCTCCTCTGCCAGCCGTGCTCCATGCCCTGCTGTATAACATCTCCTCTGGCAGCCGTGCTCCATGCCCTGCTGTATAACAGCTCCTCTGCCAGCCGTGCTCCATGCCCTGCTGTATAACAGCTCCTCTGCCAGCCGTGCTCCATGCCCTGCTGTATAACAGCTCCTCTGCCAGCCGTGCTCCATGCCCTGCTGTATAACAGCTCCTCTGCCAGCCGTGCTCCATGCCCTGCTGTATAACATCTCCTCTGCCAGCCGTGCTCCATGCCCTGCTGTATAACAGCTCCCCTGCCAGCCGTGCTCCATGCCCTGCTGTATAACAGCTCCTCTGCCAGCCGTGCTCCATGCCCTGCTGTATAACATCTCCTCTGCCAGCCGTGCTCCATGCCCTGCTGTATAACAGCTCCTCTGCCAGCCGTGCTCCATGCCCTGCTGTATAACAGCTCCCCTGCCAGCCGTGCTCCATGCCCTGCTGTATAACAGCTCCTCTGCCAGCCGTGCCCCATGCCCTGCTGTATAACAGCTCCTCTGCCAGCCGTGCTCCATGCCCTGCTGTATAACAGCTCCTCTGCCAGCCGTGCTCCATGCCCTGCTGTATAACAGCTCCTCTGCCAGCCGTGCTCCATGCCCTGCTGTATAACAGCTCCCCTGCCAGCCGTGCTCCATGCCCTGCTGTATAACAGCTCCTCTGCCAGCCGTGCTCCATGCCCTGCTGTATAACATCTCCTCTGCCAGCCGTGCTCCATGCCCTGCTGTATAACAGCTCCTCTGCCAGCCGTGCTCCATGCCCTGCTGTATAACAGCTCCTCTGCCAGCCGTGCCCCATGCCCTGCTGTATAACAGCTCCTCTGCCAGCCGTGCTCCATGCCCTGCTGTATAACAGCTCCTCTGCCAGCCGTGCTCCATGCCCTGCTGTATAACAGCTCCCCTGCCAGCCGTGCCCCATGCCCTGCTGTATAACAGCTCCTCTGCCAGCCGTGCCCCATGCCCTGCTGTATAACAGCTCCTCTGCCAGCCGTGCCCCATGCCCTGCTGTATAACATCTCCTCTGCCAGCCGTGCTCCATGCCCTGCTGTATAACAGCTCCTCTGCCAGCCGTGCTCCATGCCCTGCTGTATAACAGCTCCTCTGCCAGCCGTGCCCCATGCCCTGCTGTATAACAGCTCCTCTGCCAGCCGTGCTCCATGCCCTGCTGTATAACATCTCCTCTGCCAGCCGTGCTCCATGCCCTGCTGTATAACAGCTTCTCTGGCAGCCGTGCTCCATGCCCTGCTGTATAACAGCTCCTCTGCCAGCCGTGCCCCATGCCCTGCTGTATAACAGCTCCTCTGCCAGCCGTGCTCCATGCCCTGCTGTATAACAGCTCCTCTGCCAGCCGTGCTCCATGCCCTGCTGTATAACAGCTCCTCTGCCAGCCGTGCTCCATGCCCTGCTGTATAACATCTCCTCTGGCAGCCGTGCTCCATGCCCTGCTGTATAACAGCTCCTCTGCCAGCCGTGCTCCATGCCCTGCTGTATAACAGCTCCTCTGCCAGCCGTGCTCCATGCCCTGCTGTATAACAGCTCCTCTGCCAGCCGTGCTCCATGCCCTGCTGTATAACAGCTCCTCTGCCAGCCGTGCTCCATGCCCTGCTGTATAACATCTCCTCTGCCAGCCGTGCTCCATGCCCTGCTGTATAACAGCTCCCCTGCCAGCCGTGCTCCATGCCCTGCTGTATAACAGCTCCTCTGCCAGCCGTGCTCCATGCCCTGCTGTATAACATCTCCTCTGCCAGCCGTGCTCCATGCCCTGCTGTATAACAGCTCCTCTGCCAGCCGTGCTCCATGCCCTGCTGTATAACAGCTCCCCTGCCAGCCGTGCTCCATGCCCTGCTGTATAACAGCTCCTCTGCCAGCCGTGCCCCATGCCCTGCTGTATAACAGCTCCTCTGCCAGCCGTGCTCCATGCCCTGCTGTATAACAGCTCCTCTGCCAGCCGTGCTCCATGCCCTGCTGTATAACAGCTCCTCTGCCAGCCGTGCTCCATGCCCTGCTGTATAACAGCTCCCCTGCCAGCCGTGCTCCATGCCCTGCTGTATAACAGCTCCTCTGCCAGCCGTGCTCCATGCCCTGCTGTATAACATCTCCTCTGCCAGCCGTGCTCCATGCCCTGCTGTATAACAGCTCCTCTGCCAGCCGTGCTCCATGCCCTGCTGTATAACAGCTCCTCTGCCAGCCGTGCCCCATGCCCTGCTGTATAACAGCTCCTCTGCCAGCCGTGCTCCATGCCCTGCTGTATAACAGCTCCTCTGCCAGCCGTGCTCCATGCCCTGCTGTATAACAGCTCCCCTGCCAGCCGTGCCCCATGCCCTGCTGTATAACAGCTCCTCTGCCAGCCGTGCCCCATGCCCTGCTGTATAACAGCTCCTCTGCCAGCCGTGCCCCATGCCCTGCTGTATAACATCTCCTCTGCCAGCCGTGCTCCATGCCCTGCTGTATAACAGCTCCTCTGCCAGCCGTGCTCCATGCCCTGCTGTATAACAGCTCCTCTGCCAGCCGTGCCCCATGCCCTGCTGTATAACAGCTCCTCTGCCAGCCGTGCTCCATGCCCTGCTGTATAAGAGCTCCTCTGGCTACCATGCTTCATGCCCTGCTGTATAACAGCTCCTCTGCCAGCCGTGCTCCATGCCCTGCTGTATAACAGCTCCTCTGCCAGCCGTGCTCCATGCCCTGCTGTATAACAGCTCCTCTGCCAGCCGTGCCCCATGCCCTGCTGTATAACATCTCCTCTGCCAGCCGTGCTCCATGCCCTGCTGTATAACAGCTCCTCTGCCAGCCGTGCTCCATGCCCTGCTGAACAACTCCTCTGCCAGCCGTGCTCCATGCCCTGCTGTATAACAGCTTCTCTGCCAGCCGTGCTCCATGCTGTGCCTCTCCTCATAGGCGGCCGTGCTCCATGCTGTGCCTCTCCTCATAGGCGGCCGTGCTCCATGCTGTGCCTCTCCTCATAGGCGGCCGTGCTCCATGCTGTGCCTCTCCTCATAGGCGGCCGTGCTCCATGCTGTGCCTCCCCTCATAGGCGGCCGTGCTCCATGCTGTGCCTCTCCTCATAGGCGACCGTGCTCCATGCTGTGCCTCTCCTCATAGGCGACCGTGCTCCATGCTGTGCCTCTCCTCATAGGCGGCCATGCTCCATGCCCTGCCTCTCCTTATAGGCGGCCGTGCTCCATGCTGTGCCTCTCCTTATAGGCGACCATGCTCCATGCTGTGCCTCCCCTCATAGGCGGCCATGCTCCATGCTGTGCCTCTCCTCTTAGGCGGCCATGCTCCATGCCCTGCCTCTCCTTATAGGCGGCCGTGCTCCATGCTGTGCCCCTCTCCTCATAGGCGGCCGTGCTCCATGCTGTGCCTCTCCTTATAGGCGGCCGTGCTCCATGCTGTGCCCCTCTCCTCATAGGCGGCCGTGCTCCATGCTGTGCCTCTCCTCATAGGCGGCCGTGCTCCATGCTATGCCTCTGCTCATAGGCGGCCGTGCTCCATGCTGTGCCTCTCCTCATAGGCGGCCGTGCTCCATGCTGTGCCTCTCCTCATAGGCGGCCGTGCTCCATGCTGTGGCTCCCCTCATAGGCGGTCGTGCTCCATGCCGTGCCTCTCCTCATAGGCGGCCATGCTCCATGCTGTGCCTCTCTCATAGGCGACCGTGCTCCATGCTGTGCCTCTCCTCATAGGCGGCCGTGCTCCATGCTGTGCCTCTCCTCATAGGCGACCGTGCTCCATGCTGTGCCTCTCCTCATAGGCGACCGTGCTCCATGCTGTGCCTCTCCTTATAGGCGGCCGTGCTCCATGCTGTGCCTCTCCTCATAGGCGGCCGTGCTCCATGCTGTGCTTCTCCTCATAGGCGCCCGTGCTCCATGCTGTGCCTCTCCTCATAGGCGGCCGTGCTCCATGCTGTGCCTCTCCTCATAGGCGGCCGTGCTCCATGCTGTGCCTCTCCTCATAGGCGGCCGTGCTCCATGCTGTGCCTCTCCTCATAGGCGGCCGTGCTCCATGCTGTGCCTTTCCTCATAGGCGGCCGTGCTCCATGCTGTGCCTCTCCTCATAGGCGGCCGTGCTCCATGCTGTGCCTCTCCTCATAGGCGGCCGTGCTCCATGCTGTGCCTCTCCTCATAGGCGATCATGCTCCATGCTGTGCCTCTCCTTATAGGCAGCCGTGCTCCATGCTGTGCCTCTCCTCATAGGCGGCCGTGCTCCATGCTGTGCCTCTCCTTATAGGCGGCCATGCTCCATGCTGTGCCTCTCCTCTTAGGCGACCATGCTCCATGCCCTGCCTCTCCTTATAGGCGGCCATGCTCCATGCTGTGCCTCTCCTCTTAGGCGACCATGCTCCATGCTGTGCCTCCCCTCATAGGCGGCCATGCTCTATGCTGTGCCTCTCCTCTTAGGCGGCCGTGCTCCATGCTGTGCCTCCCCTCATAGGCGGCCATGCTCCATGCTGTGCCTCTCCTCTTAGGCGACCATGCTCCATGCCCTGCCTCTCCTTATAGGCGGCCGTGCTCCATGCTGTGCCTCTCCTTATAGGCGGCCATGCTCCATGCTGTGCCTCTCCTCTTAGGCGACCATGCTCCATGCCCTGCCTCTCCTTATAGGCGGCCATGCTCCATGCTGTGCCTCTCCTTATAGGCGGCCGTGCTCCATGCTGTGCCTCTCCTCTTAGGCGACCATGCTCCATGCTGTGCCTCCCCTCATAGGCGGCCATGCTCTATGCTGTGCCTCTCCTCTTAGGCGGCCGTGCTCCATGCTGTGCCTCCCCTCATAGGCGGCCATGCTCCATGCTGTGCCTCTCCTCTTAGGCGACCATGCTCCATGCCCTGCCTCTCCTTATAGGCGGCCATGCTCCATGCTGTGCCTCTCCTTATAGGCGGCCGTGCTCCATGCTGTGCCTCTCCTCTTAGGCGACCATGCTCCATGCTGTGCCTCCCCTCATAGGCGGCCGTGCTCCATGCTGTGCCTCTCCTCATAGGCGGCCGTGCTCCATGCCCTGCCTCTCCTTATAGGCGGTCGTGCTCCATGCTGTGCCTCTCCTCATAGGCGACCGTGCTCCATGCTGTGCCTCTCCTTATAGGCGGCCGTGCTCCATGCTGTGCCTCTCCTCATAGGCGGCCATGCTCCATGCTGTGCCTCTCCTCATAGGCGGCCGTGCTCCATGCTGTGCCTCTCCTCATAGGCGGCCGTGCTCCATGCTGTGCCTCTCCTCATAGGCGACCGTGCTCCATGCCCTGCCTCTCCTTATAGGCGGCCATGCTCCATGCTGTGCCTCTCCTTATAGGCGGCCGTGCTCCATGCTGTGCCTCTCCTCATAGGCGGCCGTGCTCCATGCTGTGCCTCTCCTCATAGGCGGCCGTGCTCCATGCTGTGCCTCTCCTCATAGGCGGCCGTGCTCCATGCTGTGCCTCTCCTTATAGGCGGCCGTGCTCCATGCTGTGCCTCTCCTCATAGGCGGCCGTGCTCCATGCTGTGCCTCTCCTCATAGGCGGCCGTGCTCCATGCTGTGCCTCTCCTCATAGGCGGCCGTGCTCCATGCTGTGCCTCCCCTCATAGGCGGCCGTGCTCCATGCTGTGCCTCTCCTCATAGGCGACCGTGCTCCATGCTGTGCCTCTCCTCATAGGCGACCGTGCTCCATGCCGTGCCTCTCCTCATAGGCGGCCATGCTCCATGCCCTGCCTCTCCTTATAGGCGGCCGTGCTCCATGCTGTGCCTCTCCTTATAGGCGGCCATGCTCCATGCTGTGCCTCTCCTTATAGGCGACCATGCTCCATGCTGTGCCTCCCCTCATAGGCGGCCATGCTCCATGCTGTGCCTCTCCTCTTAGGCGGCCATGCTCCATGCCCTGCCTCTCCTTATAGGCGGCCGTGCTCCATGCTGTGCCTCTCCTCATAGGCGGCCGTGCTCCATGCTGTGCCTCTCCTCATAGGCGGCCGTGCTCCATGCTGTGCCTCTCCTCATAGGCGACCGTGCTCCATGCCCTGCCTCTCCTTATAGGCGGTCGTGCTCCATGCTGTGCCTCTCCTCATAGGCGGCCGTGCTCCATGCTGTGCCTCTCCTCATAGGCGGCCGTGCTCCATGCTGTGCCTCTCCTCATAGGCGGCCGTGCTCCATGCTATGCCTCTGCTCATAGGCGGCCGTGCTCCATGCTGTGCCTCTCCTCATAGGCGGCCGTGCTCCATGCTGTGCCTCTCCTCATAGGCGGCCGTGCTCCATGCTGTGGCTCCCCTCATAGGCGGTCGTGCTCCATGCCGTGCCTCTCCTCATAGGCGGCCATGCTCCATGCTGTGCCTCTCTCATAGGCGACCGTGCTCCATGCTGTGCCTCTCCTCATAGGCGGCCGTGCTCCATGCTGTGCCTCTCCTCATAGGCGACCGTGCTCCATGCTGTGCCTCTCCTCATAGGCGACCGTGCTCCATGCTGTGCCTCTCCTTATAGGCGGCCGTGCTCCATGCTGTGCCTCTCCTCATAGGCGGCCGTGCTCCATGCTGTGCTTCTCCTCATAGGCGCCCGTGCTCCATGCTGTGCCTCTCCTCATAGGCGGCCGTGCTCCATGCTGTGCCTCTCCTCATAGGCGGCCGTGCTCCATGCTGTGCCTTTCCTCATAGGCGGCCGTGCTCCATGCTGTGCCTCTCCTCATAGGCGGCCGTGCTCCATGCTGTGCCTCTCCTCATAGGCGGCCGTGCTCCATGCTGTGCCTCTCCTCATAGGCGATCATGCTCCATGCTGTGCCTCTCCTTATAGGCAGCCGTGCTCCATGCTGTGCCTCTCCTCATAGGCGGCCGTGCTCCATGCTGTGCCTCTCCTTATAGGCGGCCATGCTCCATGCTGTGCCTCTCCTCTTAGGCGACCATGCTCCATGCCCTGCCTCTCCTTATAGGCGGCCATGCTCCATGCTGTGCCTCTCCTCTTAGGCGACCATGCTCCATGCTGTGCCTCCCCTCATAGGCGGCCATGCTCTATGCTGTGCCTCTCCTCTTAGGCGGCCGTGCTCCATGCTGTGCCTCCCCTCATAGGCGGCCATGCTCCATGCTGTGCCTCTCCTCTTAGGCGACCATGCTCCATGCCCTGCCTCTCCTTATAGGCGGCCGTGCTCCATGCTGTGCCTCTCCTTATAGGCGGCCATGCTCCATGCTGTGCCTCTCCTCTTAGGCGACCATGCTCCATGCCCTGCCTCTCCTTATAGGCGGCCATGCTCCATGCTGTGCCTCTCCTTATAGGCGGCCGTGCTCCATGCTGTGCCTCTCCTCTTAGGCGACCATGCTCCATGCTGTGCCTCCCCTCATAGGCGGCCGTGCTCCATGCTGTGCCTCCCCTCATAGGCGGCCATGCTCCATGCTGTGCCTCTCCTCTTAGGCGACCATGCTCCATGCTGTGCCTCCCCTCATAGGCGGCCGTGCTCCATGCTGTGCCTCTCCTCTTAGGCGACCATGCTCCATGCTGTGCCTCCCCTCATAGGCGGCCGTGCTCCATGCTGTGCCTCTCCTCTTAGGCGGCCGTGCTCCATGCTGTGCCTCTCCTCATAGGCGGCCGTGCTCCATGCCCTGCCTCTCCTTATAGGCGGTCGTGCTCCATGCTGTGCCTCTCCTCATAGGCGGCCATGCTCCATGCTGTGCCTCTCCTCATAGGCGGCCGTGCTCCATGCTGTGCCTCTCCTCATAGGCGACCGTGCTCCATGCCCTGCCTCTCCTTATAGGCGGCCATGCTCCATGCTGTGCCTCTCCTTATAGGCGGCCGTGCTCCATGCCCTGCCTCTCCT
Source organism: Gastrophryne carolinensis (assembly GCA_027917425.1). NCBI lineage: Eukaryota > Metazoa > Chordata > Amphibia > Anura > Microhylidae > Gastrophryne > Gastrophryne carolinensis. Next base: position 316,537,346 of record CM051237.1, read on the forward strand.
TATAGGCGGCCATGCTCCATGCTGTGCCTCTCCTTATAGGCGGCCATGCTCCATGCCCTGCCTCTCCTTATAGGCGGCCGTGCTCCATGCTGTGCCTCTCCTCATAGGCGGCCGTGCTCCATGCTGTGCCTCTCCTCATAGGCGACCGTGCTCCATGCCCTGCCTCTCCTTATAGGCGGCCATGCTCCATGCTGTGCCTCTCCTTATAGGCGGCCATGCTCCATGCCCTGCCTCTCCTTATAGGCGGCCGTGCTCCATGCTGTGCCTCTCCTTATAGGCGGCCATGCTCCATGCCCTGCCTCTCCTCATAGGCGGCCGTGCTACATGCTGTGCCCCTCTCCTCATAGGCGGCCGTGCTCCATGCTGTGCCTCTCCTTATAGGCGACCATGCTCCATGCTGTGCCTCCCCTCATAGGCGGCCATGCTCCATGCTGTGCCTCTCCTCTTAGGCGGCCATGCTCCATGCCCTGCCTCTCCTTATAGGCGGCCGTGCTCCATGCTGTGCCTCTCCTTATAGGCGGCCATGCTCCATGCTGTGCCTCTCCTTATAGGCGGCCGTGCTCCATGCTGTGCCTCTCCTCTTAGGCGACCATGCTCCATGCCCTGCCTCTCCTTATAGGCGGCCGTGCTCCATGCTGTGCCTCCCCTCATAGGCGGCCGTGCTCCATGATGTGCCTCTCCTCATAGGCGGCCATGCTCTATGCTGTGCCTCTCCTCTTAGGCGGCCGTGCTACATGCTGTGCCCCTCTCCTCATAGGCGGCCGTGCTCCATGCTGTGCCTCTCCTCATAGGCGGCCATGCTCCATGCTGTGCCTCTCCTCATAGGCGGCCGTGCTCCATGCCCTGCCTCTCCTTATAGGCGGTCGTGCTCCATGCTGTGCCTCTCCTCATAGGCGGCCATGCTCCATGCTGTGCCTCTCCTTATAGGCGGCCGTGCTCCATGCTGTGCCTCTCCTCTTAGGCGACCATGCTCCATGCCCTGCCTCTCCTTATAGGTAGCCGTGCTCCATGCTGTGCCTCTCCTCTTAGGCGACCATGCTCCATGCCCTGCCTCTCCTTATAGGCGGCCGTGCTCCATGCTGTGCCTCTCCTCATAGGCGGCCGTGCTCCATGCTGTGCCTCTCCTCTTAGGCGACCATGCTCCATGCCCTGCCTCTCCTCATAGGCGGCCGTGCTCCATGCTGTGCCTCTCCTCTTAGGCGACCATGCTCCATGCTGTGCCTCCCCTCATAGGCGGCCATGCTCTATGCTGTGCCTCTCCTCTTAGGCGGCCGTGCTCCATGCTGTGCCTCCCCTCATAGGCGGCCATGCTCCATGCTGTGCCTCTCCTCTTAGGCGACCATGCTCCATGCCCTGCCTCTCCTTATAGGCGGCCGTGCTCCATGCTGTGCCTCTCCTTATAGGCGGCCATGCTCCATGCTGTGCCTCTCCTCTTAGGCGACCATGCTCCATGCCCTGCCTCTCCTTATAGGCGGCCATGCTCCATGCTGTGCCTCTCCTTATAGGCGGCCGTGCTCCATGCTGTGCCTCTCCTCTTAGGCGACCATGCTCCATGCTGTGCCTCCCCTCATAGGCGGCCATGCTCTATGCTGTGCCTCTCCTCTTAGGCGGCCGTGCTCCATGCTGTGCCTCCCCTCATAGGCGGCCATGCTCCATGCTGTGCCTCTCCTCTTAGGCGACCATGCTCCATGCCCTGCCTCTCCTTATAGGCGGCCATGCTCCATGCTGTGCCTCTCCTTATAGGCGGCCGTGCTCCATGCTGTGCCTCTCCTCTTAGGCGACCATGCTCCATGCTGTGCCTCCCCTCATAGGCGGCCGTGCTCCATGCTGTGCCTCTCCTCATAGGCGGCCGTGCTCCATGCCCTGCCTCTCCTTATAGGCGGTCGTGCTCCATGCTGTGCCTCTCCTCATAGGCGACCGTGCTCCATGCTGTGCCTCTCCTTATAGGCGGCCGTGCTCCATGCTGTGCCTCTCCTCATAGGCGGCCATGCTCCATGCTGTGCCTCTCCTCATAGGCGGCCGTGCTCCATGCTGTGCCTCTCCTCATAGGCGGCCGTGCTCCATGCTGTGCCTCTCCTCATAGGCGACCGTGCTCCATGCCCTGCCTCTCCTTATAGGCGGCCATGCTCCATGCTGTGCCTCTCCTTATAGGCGGCCGTGCTCCATGCTGTGCCTCTCCTCATAGGCGGCCGTGCTCCATGCTGTGCCTCTCCTCATAGGCGGCCGTGCTCCATGCTGTGCCTCTCCTCATAGGCGGCCGTGCTCCATGCTGTGCCTCTCCTTATAGGCGGCCGTGCTCCATGCTGTGCCTCTCCTCATAGGCGGCCGTGCTCCATGCTGTGCCTCTCCTCATAGGCGGCCGTGCTCCATGCTGTGCCTCTCCTCATAGGCGGCCGTGCTCCATGCTGTGCCTCCCCTCATAGGCGGCCGTGCTCCATGCTGTGCCTCTCCTCATAGGCGACCGTGCTCCATGCTGTGCCTCTCCTCATAGGCGACCGTGCTCCATGCCGTGCCTCTCCTCATAGGCGGCCATGCTCCATGCCCTGCCTCTCCTTATAGGCGGCCGTGCTCCATGCTGTGCCTCTCCTTATAGGCGGCCATGCTCCATGCTGTGCCTCTCCTTATAGGCGACCATGCTCCATGCTGTGCCTCCCCTCATAGGCGGCCATGCTCCATGCTGTGCCTCTCCTCTTAGGCGGCCATGCTCCATGCCCTGCCTCTCCTTATAGGCGGCCGTGCTCCATGCTGTGCCTCTCCTCATAGGCGGCCGTGCTCCATGCTGTGCCTCTCCTCATAGGCGGCCGTGCTCCATGCTGTGCCTCTCCTCATAGGCGACCGTGCTCCATGCCCTGCCTCTCCTTATAGGCGGTCGTGCTCCATGCTGTGCCTCTCCTCATAGGCGGCCGTGCTCCATGCTGTGCCTCTCCTCATAGGCGGCCGTGCTCCATGCTGTGCCTCTCCTCATAGGCGGCCGTGCTCCATGCTATGCCTCTGCTCATAGGCGGCCGTGCTCCATGCTGTGCCTCTCCTCATAGGCGGCCGTGCTCCATGCTGTGCCTCTCCTCATAGGCGGCCGTGCTCCATGCTGTGGCTCCCCTCATAGGCGGTCGTGCTCCATGCCGTGCCTCTTCTCATAGGCGGCCATGCTCCATGCTGTGCCTCTCTCATAGGCGACCGTGCTCCATGCTGTGCCTCTCCTCATAGGCGGCCGTGCTCCATGCTGTGCCTCTCCTCATAGGCGACCGTGCTCCATGCTGTGCCTCTCCTCATAGGCGACCGTGCTCCATGCTGTGCCTCTCCTTATAGGCGGCCGTGCTCCATGCTGTGCCTCTCCTCATAGGCGGCCGTGCTCCATGCTGTGCTTCTCCTCATAGGCGCCCGTGCTCCATGCTGTGCCTCTCCTCATAGGCGGCCGTGCTCCATGCTGTGCCTCTCCTCATAGGCGGCCGTGCTCCATGCTGTGCCTTTCCTCATAGGCGGCCGTGCTCCATGCTGTGCCTCTCCTCATAGGCGGCCGTGCTCCATGCTGTGCCTCTCCTCATAGGCGGCCGTGCTCCATGCTGTGCCTCTCCTCATAGGCGATCATGCTCCATGCTGTGCCTCTCCTTATAGGCAGCCGTGCTCCATGCTGTGCCTCTCCTCATAGGCGGCCGTGCTCCATGCTGTGCCTCTCCTTATAGGCGGCCATGCTCCATGCTGTGCCTCTCCTCTTAGGCGACCATGCTCCATGCCCTGCCTCTCCTTATAGGCGGCCATGCTCCATGCTGTGCCTCTCCTCTTAGGCGACCATGCTCCATGCTGTGCCTCCCCTCATAGGCGGCCATGCTCTATGCTGTGCCTCTCCTCTTAGGCGGCCGTGCTCCATGCTGTGCCTCCCCTCATAGGCGGCCATGCTCCATGCTGTGCCTCTCCTCTTAGGCGACCATGCTCCATGCCCTGCCTCTCCTTATAGGCGGCCGTGCTCCATGCTGTGCCTCTCCTTATAGGCGGCCATGCTCCATGCTGTGCCTCTCCTCTTAGGCGACCATGCTCCATGCCCTGCCTCTCCTTATAGGCGGCCATGCTCCATGCTGTGCCTCTCCTTATAGGCGGCCGTGCTCCATGCTGTGCCTCTCCTCTTAGGCGACCATGCTCCATGCTGTGCCTCCCCTCATAGGCGGCCATGCTCCATGCTGTGCCTCTCCTTATAGGCGGCCGTGCTCCATGCTGTGCCTCCCCTCATAGGCGGCCGTGCTCCATGCTGTGCCTCCCCTCATAGGCGGCCATGCTCCATGCTGTGCCTCTCCTCTTAGGCGACCATGCTCCATGCCCTGCCTCTCCTTATAGGCGGCCATGCTCCATGCTGTGCCTCTCCTTATAGGCGGCCGTGCTCCATGCTGTGCCTCTCCTCTTAGGCGACCATGCTCCATGCTGTGCCTCCCCTCATAGGCGGCCGTGCTCCATGCTGTGCCTCTCCTCTTAGGCGACCATGCTCCATGCTGTGCCTCCCCTCATAGGCGGCCGTGCTCCATGCTGTGCCTCCCCTCATAGGCGGCCGTGCTCCATGCTGTGCCTCTCCTCTTAGGCGGCCGTGCTCCATGCTGTGCCTCTCCTCATAGGCGGCCGTGCTCCATGCCCTGCCTCTCCTTATAGGCGGTCGTGCTCCATGCTGTGCCTCTCCTCATAGGCGGCCATGCTCCATGCTGTGCCTCTCCTCATAGGCGGCCGTGCTCCATGCTGTGCCTCTCCTCATAGGCGACCGTGCTCCATGCCGTGCCTCTCCTCATAGGCGGCCATGCTCCATGCCCTGCCTCTCCTTATAGGCGGCCGTGCTCCATGCTGTGCCTCTCCTTATAGGCGGCCATGCTCCATGCTGTGCCTCTCCTTATAGGCGACCATGCTCCATGCTGTGCCTCCCCTCATAGGCGGCCATGCTCCATGCTGTGCCTCTCCTCTTAGGCGGCCATGCTCCATGCCCTGCCTCTCCTTATAGGCGGCCGTGCTCCATGCTGTGCCTCTCCTCATAGGCGGCCGTGCTCCATGCTGTGCCTCTCCTCATAGGCGGCCGTGCTCCATGCTGTGCCTCTCCTCATAGGCGACCGTGCTCCATGCCCTGCCTCTCCTTATAGGCGGTCGTGCTCCATGCTGTGCCTCTCCTCATAGGCGGCCGTGCTCCATGCTGTGCCTCTCCTCATAGGCGGCCGTGCTCCATGCTGTGCCTCTCCTCATAGGCGGCCGTGCTCCATGCTATGCCTCTGCTCATAGGCGGCCGTGCTCCATGCTGTGCCTCTCCTCATAGGCGGCCGTGCTCCATGCTGTGCCTCTCCTCATAGGCGGCCGTGCTCCATGCTGTGGCTCCCCTCATAGGCGGTCGTGCTCCATGCCGTGCCTCTTCTCATAGGCGGCCATGCTCCATGCTGTGCCTCTCTCATAGGCGACCGTGCTCCATGCTGTGCCTCTCCTCATAGGCGGCCGTGCTCCATGCTGTGCCTCTCCTCATAGGCGACCGTGCTCCATGCTGTGCCTCTCCTCATAGGCGACCGTGCTCCATGCTGTGCCTCTCCTTATAGGCGGCCGTGCTCCATGCTGTGCCTCTCCTCATAGGCGGCCGTGCTCCATGCTGTGCTTCTCCTCATAGGCGCCCGTGCTCCATGCTGTGCCTCTCCTCATAGGCGGCCGTGCTCCATGCTGTGCCTCTCCTCATAGGCGGCCGTGCTCCATGCTGTGCCTTTCCTCATAGGCGGCCGTGCTCCATGCTGTGCCTCTCCTCATAGGCGGCCGTGCTCCATGCTGTGCCTCTCCTCATAGGCGGCCGTGCTCCATGCTGTGCCTCTCCTCATAGGCGATCATGCTCCATGCTGTGCCTCTCCTTATAGGCAGCCGTGCTCCATGCTGTGCCTCTCCTCATAGGCGGCCGTGCTCCATGCTGTGCCTCTCCTTATAGGCGGCCATGCTCCATGCTGTGCCTCTCCTCTTAGGCGACCATGCTCCATGCCCTGCCTCTCCTTATAGGCGGCCATGCTCCATGCTGTGCCTCTCCTCTTAGGCGACCATGCTCCATGCTGTGCCTCCCCTCATAGGCGGCCATGCTCTATGCTGTGCCTCTCCTCTTAGGCGGCCGTGCTCCATGCTGTGCCTCCCCTCATAGGCGGCCATGCTCCATGCTGTGCCTCTCCTCTTAGGCGACCATGCTCCATGCCCTGCCTCTCCTTATAGGCGGCCGTGCTCCATGCTGTGCCTCTCCTTATAGGCGGCCATGCTCCATGCTGTGCCTCTCCTCTTAGGCGACCATGCTCCATGCCCTGCCTCTCCTTATAGGCGGCCATGCTCCATGCTGTGCCTCTCCTTATAGGCGGCCGTGCTCCATGCTGTGCCTCTCCTCTTAGGCGACCATGCTCCATGCTGTGCCTCCCCTCATAGGCGGCCATGCTCCATGCTGTGCCTCTCCTTATAGGCGGCCGTGCTCCATGCTGTGCCTCCCCTCATAGGCGGCCGTGCTCCATGCTGTGCCTCCCCTCATAGGCGGCCATGCTCCATGCTGTGCCTCTCCTCTTAGGCGACCATGCTCCATGCCCTGCCTCTCCTTATAGGCGGCCATGCTCCATGCTGTGCCTCTCCTTATAGGCGGCCGTGCTCCATGCTGTGCCTCTCCTCTTAGGCGACCATGCTCCATGCTGTGCCTCCCCTCATAGGCGGCCGTGCTCCATGCTGTGCCTCTCCTCTTAGGCGACCATGCTCCATGCTGTGCCTCCCCTCATAGGCGGCCGTGCTCCATGCTGTGCCTCCCCTCATAGGCGGCCGTGCTCCATGCTGTGCCTCTCCTCTTAGGCGGCCGTGCTCCATGCTGTGCCTCTCCTCATAGGCGGCCGTGCTCCATGCCCTGCCTCTCCTTATAGGCGGTCGTGCTCCATGCTGTGCCTCTCCTCATAGGCGGCCATGCTCCATGCTGTGCCTCTCCTCATAGGCGGCCGTGCTCCATGCTGTGCCTCTCCTCATAGGCGACCGTGCTCCATGCCCTGCCTCTCCTTATAGGCGGCCATGCTCCATGCTGTGCCTCTCCTTATAGGCGGCCGTGCTCCATGCCCTGCCTCTCCTTATAGGCGGCCATGCTCCATGCTGTGCCTCTCCTTATAGGCGGCCATGCTCCATGCCCTGCCTCTCCTTATAGGCGGCCGTGCTCCATGCTGTGCCTCTCCTCATAGGCGGCCGTGCTCCATGCTGTGCCTCTCCTCATAGGCGACCGTGCTCCATGCCCTGCCTCTCCTTATAGGCGGCCATGCTCCATGCTGTGCCTCTCCTTATAGGCGGCCATGCTCCATGCCCTGCCTCTCCTTATAGGCGGCCGTGCTCCATGCTGTGCCTCTCCTTATAGGCGGCCATGCTCCATGCCCTGCCTCTCCTCATAGGCGGCCGTGCTACATGCTGTGCCCCTCTCCTCATAGGCGGCCGTGCTCCATGCTGTGCCTCTCCTTATAGGCGACCATGCTCCATGCTGTGCCTCCCCTCATAGGCGGCCATGCTCCATGCTGTGCCTCTCCTCTTAGGCGGCCATGCTCCATGCCCTGCCTCTCCTTATAGGCGGCCGTGCTCCATGCTGTGCCTCTCCTTATAGGCGGCCATGCTCCATGCTGTGCCTCTCCTTATAGGCGGCCGTGCTCCATGCTGTGCCTCTCCTCTTAGGCGACCATGCTCCATGCCCTGCCTCTCCTTATAGGCGGCCGTGCTCCATGCTGTGCCTCCCCTCATAGGCGGCCGTGCTCCATGATGTGCCTCTCCTCATAGGCGGCCATGCTCTATGCTGTGCCTCTCCTCTTAGGCGGCCGTGCTACATGCTGTGCCCCTCTCCTCATAGGCGGCCGTGCTCCATGCTGTGCCTCTCCTCATAGGCGGCCATGCTCCATGCTGTGCCTCTCCTTATAGGCGGCCGTGCTCCATGCTGTGCCTCTCCTCTTAGGCGACCATGCTCCATGCCCTGCCTCTCCTTATAGGTAGCCGTGCTCCATGCTGTGCCTCTCCTCTTAGGCGACCATGCTCCATGCCCTGCCTCTCCTTATAGGCGGCCGTGCTCCATGCTGTGCCTCTCCTCATAGGCGGCCGTGCTCCATGCTGTGCCTCTCCTCTTAGGCGACCATGCTCCATGCCCTGCCTCTCCTCATAGGCGGCCGTGCTCCATGCTGTGCCTCTCCTCTTAGGCGACCATGCTCCATGCCCTGCCTCTCCTTATAGGTAGCCATGCTCCATGCTGTGCCTCTCCTCTTAGGCGGCCATGCTCCATGCCCTGCCTCTCCTCATAGGCGGCCGTGCTCCATGCTGTGCCTCTCCTCTTAGGCGACCGTGCTCCATGCTGTGCCTCTCCTCTTAGGCGGCCATGCTCCATGCCCTGCCTCTCCTCATAGGCGGCCGTGCTCCATGCTGTGCCTCTCCTCATAGGCGGCCGTGCTCCATGCTGTGCCTCTCCTCTTAGGCGGCCGTGCTCCATGCTGTGCCTCTCCTCATAGGCGGCCGTGCTCCATGCCCTGCCTCTCCTCATAGGCGGCCATGCTCCATGCTGTGCCTCTCCTTATAGGCGGCCGTGCTCCATGCTGTGCCTCTCCTCTTAGGCGACCATGCTCCATGCCCTGCCTCTCCTTATAGGTAGCCATGCTCCATGCTGTGCCTCTCCTCTTAGGCGACCATGCTCCATGCCCTGCCTCTCCTCATAGGCGGCCGTGCTCCATGCTGTGCCTCTCCTTATAGGCGGCCATGCTCCATGCTGTGCCTCTCCTCTTAGGCGACCATGCTCCATGCCCTGCCTCTCCTTATAGGCGGCCATGCTCCATGCTGTGCCTCTCCTCTTAGGCGACCATGCTCCATGCTGTGCCTCCCCTCATAGGCGGCCATGCTCTATGCTGTGCCTCTCCTCTTAGGCGGCCGTGCTCCATGCTGTGCCTCCCCTCATAGGCGGCCATGCTCCATGCTGTGCCTCTCCTCTTAGGCGACCATGCTCCATGCCCTGCCTCTCCTTATAGGCGGCCGTGCTCCATGCTGTGCCTCTCCTTATAGGCGGCCATGCTCCATGCTGTGCCTCTCCTCTTAGGCGACCATGCTCCATGCCCTGCCTCTCCTTATAGGCGGCCATGCTCCATGCTGTGCCTCTCCTTATAGGCGGCCGTGCTCCATGCTGTGCCTCTCCTCTTAGGCGACCATGCTCCATGCTGTGCCTCCCCTCATAGGCGGCCGTGCTCCATGCTGTGCCTCTCCTCTTAGGCGACCATGCTCCATGCTGTGCCTCCCCTCATAGGCGGCCGTGCTCCATGCTGTGCCTCCCCTCATAGGCGGCCGTGCTCCATGCTGTGCCTCTCCTCTTAGGCGGCCGTGCTCCATGCTGTGCCTCTCCTCATAGGCGGCCGTGCTCCATGCCCTGCCTCTCCTTATAGGCGGTCGTGCTCCATGCTGTGCCTCTCCTCATAGGCGGCCATGCTCCATGCTGTGCCTCTCCTCATAGGCGGCCGTGCTCCATGCTGTGCCTCTCCTCATAGGCGACCGTGCTCCATGCCCTGCCTCTCCTTATAGGCGGCCATGCTCCATGCTGTGCCTCTCCTTATAGGCGGCCGTGCTCCATGCCCTGCCTCTCCTTATAGGCGGCCATGCTCCATGCTGTGCCTCTCCTTATAGGCGGCCATGCTCCATGCCCTGCCTCTCCTTATAGGCGGCCGTGCTCCATGCTGTGCCTCTCCTCATAGGCGGCCGTGCTCCATGCTGTGCCTCTCCTCATAGGCGACCGTGCTCCATGCCCTGCCTCTCCTTATAGGCGGCCATGCTCCATGCTGTGCCTCTCCTTATAGGCGGCCATGCTCCATGCCCTGCCTCTCCTTATAGGCGGCCGTGCTCCATGCTGTGCCTCTCCTTATAGGCGGCCATGCTCCATGCCCTGCCTCTCCTCATAGGCGGCCGTGCTACATGCTGTGCCCCTCTCCTCATAGGCGGCCGTGCTCCATGCTGTGCCTCTCCTTATAGGCGACCATGCTCCATGCTGTGCCTCCCCTCATAGGCGGCCATGCTCCATGCTGTGCCTCTCCTCTTAGGCGGCCATGCTCCATGCCCTGCCTCTCCTTATAGGCGGCCGTGCTCCATGCTGTGCCTCTCCTTATAGGCGGCCATGCTCCATGCTGTGCCTCTCCTTATAGGCGGCCGTGCTCCATGCTGTGCCTCTCCTCTTAGGCGACCATGCTCCATGCCCTGCCTCTCCTTATAGGCGGCCGTGCTCCATGCTGTGCCTCCCCTCATAGGCGGCCGTGCTCCATGATGTGCCTCTCCTCATAGGCGGCCATGCTCTATGCTGTGCCTCTCCTCTTAGGCGGCCGTGCTACATGCTGTGCCCCTCTCCTCATAGGCGGCCGTGCTCCATGCTGTGCCTCTCCTCATAGGCGGCCATGCTCCATGCTGTGCCTCTCCTTATAGGCGGCCGTGCTCCATGCTGTGCCTCTCCTCTTAGGCGACCATGCTCCATGCCCTGCCTCTCCTTATAGGTAGCCGTGCTCCATGCTGTGCCTCTCCTCTTAGGCGACCATGCTCCATGCCCTGCCTCTCCTTATAGGCGGCCGTGCTCCATGCTGTGCCTCTCCTCATAGGCGGCCGTGCTCCATGCTGTGCCTCTCCTCTTAGGCGACCATGCTCCATGCCCTGCCTCTCCTCATAGGCGGCCGTGCTCCATGCTGTGCCTCTCCTCTTAGGCGACCATGCTCCATGCCCTGCCTCTCCTTATAGGTAGCCATGCTCCATGCTGTGCCTCTCCTCTTAGGCGGCCATGCTCCATGCCCTGCCTCTCCTCATAGGCGGCCGTGCTCCATGCTGTGCCTCTCCTCTTAGGCGACCGTGCTCCATGCTGTGCCTCTCCTCTTAGGCGGCCATGCTCCATGCCCTGCCTCTCCTCATAGGCGGCCGTGCTCCATGCTGTGCCTCTCCTCATAGGCGGCCGTGCTCCATGCTGTGCCTCTCCTCTTAGGCGGCCGTGCTCCATGCTGTGCCTCTCCTCATAGGCGGCCGTGCTCCATGCCCTGCCTCTCCTCATAGGCGGCCATGCTCCATGCTGTGCCTCTCCTTATAGGCGGCCGTGCTCCATGCTGTGCCTCTCCTCTTAGGCGACCATGCTCCATGCCCTGCCTCTCCTTATAGGTAGCCATGCTCCATGCTGTGCCTCTCCTCTTAGGCGACCATGCTCCATGCCCTGCCTCTCCTCATAGGCGGCCGTGCTCCATGCTGTGCCTCTCCTCTTAGGCGACCATGCTCCATGCTGTGCCTCTCCTCATAGGCGGCCGTGCTCCATGCTGTGCCTCTCCTCATAGGCGACCATGCTCCATGCTGTGCCTCTCCTCATAGGCGGCCATGCTCCATGCTGTGCCTCTCCTCTTAGGCGACCATGCTCCATGCCCTGCCTCTCCTTATAGGTAGCCATGCTCCATGCTTTGCCTCCAGGGTGTCCAGCTGCAAACCCTGGCGGGGGGGGGGCATCGCTAACCAGCCTCTGCTCTGGTTCTGCGGGCCAGTGGCATGCTTAACCACCATGCAAACCAAGCAAATGCATTGGGCCCCCACCTGCCAGGGGCCCCCCAAAGACAGGGTCAGATCAGTGGCAACTTTTTGTTTAAAAAATAAATAGATAACAGCACATGGTGGATGAACATCGGTGAGTGAAGGGTGCTGAGTTCTCCAGTTATGGAAGATGTGACATCACAGCAGCTAGCAAGCTGAATGGTGCAGAGCAGGCCACTGGTTGCATTCCCACTAACCTCTAGTTGGGGGTGTGCCTGGGCCAGGTATGCATCAAGCTAAAGGTATAGCGAGGCTATGACCTGCTCATGCTCAATTGGAATGAGGTAAATGGGCGTGGTGATTTCATGGGGTTTCACACAGTGGGGAATCCTAGTTTACGATGCCACAGGGAGTAGAGATTGGAGAGCAATATAGACAATTCCCTATGCCATGGACAGACAATTTCCTATGCCAGAATACCCTTCTGTGTGAAACCCCCTGGGTTCGCTAGCGCTCCCACAGCGCATGCCACCGCTACATCCACAACAAGGTGCGTTAAAATTTTTTCGCTATTAAAAGAAATGTAGCGCCCCCAGACACAACTTTGCATAGGGCCCCAGAAATGCCCCATGCTCAGGTCCCCCATTTCAATGGCCTTTCTGCCTAATTGCTTTCTGCATGCCTCATGCTGGCTGTCAGGGGCCACATATTTCATTCATCAGCATTTTGCACTCCCCTATAATCCTATAACCTGCTCCCTTATGGTGATTCATTTTTCAGGGTCCCCAAAATTTATAGACGTCTGAATGGACCCTCACCTTGAAACATGCATGGATAAAGTGCTGTTAAGTAGGCCTTGCAGAAGGAAGAGAGCTTACTGGAAGTTATTGAGAAATATAAAGGTGCAGCCCCTGATGACAACTAGCATAGGCAGAGCAGAAAGCAGGTTTACTCTTTGCTTGTAATAAATAATCCATTAAAGTGGACCGAAACCCATACTTTTGACTATACCAGCTTTTGTTTCCTGCCTCAATTTTGGATGCCTGGCTGTGTGAAACACCCCAGATAGCCCATTAAAACTCCTCTTTTCCTTGTCCTACAGCGCATGCATGGGTTCTTGTCCATAGCACATAGATGCGGCCATCCGATGATTTACATTGTGGGGTGAGGGAGCCCGGAAGTGGGTGAATTTTGCAGTTCCTTCAGGGGGGGGGTTCACAGGGCAGCATTCTGATTTGGGATGCCCCAGGGAAAAGCCATCTTGGGTTTTGTTCTGTTTTAACCCTTTTGTTGCCAAGCACGTAACACCTACGTGCTGGTTTGGCTGGGCCTTAAGTGCCAAGCCCGTAGGTGTTACGTGCTTGACTTTCCTCGCTTGTAGTTTAAAAAGTAAAAATAAAAAATACTCACCTGACCCCTTGTTGGATCCGGCCGGGTCTCCTCTTTAATTTGGTGCCATCCGATCCCCCGTGGGGGGTCGGATGGCTCCAGGAGAGCCCCCGGAATAGGCCGCCCCCCCCCGCTTCTGCAGCAGCAGCTTCTAACTGTAAAAAAAAAAAAAAATAAAAATGACATTCACTTACCTGTGTGTGCGCTGGCTCCCGCTGTCCCTCCTCTTCACCTGGGGGGCCTCCGATCCCCCCCCAGGACTTACCGATCTTCAGGAGAGAGCCTGGGAGGCTCTCTCCTCTCTTCTTCTCGATGGCGGCCGCCATCATGCCTCTAAGCCCCGCCCCCTTGGGCTTTCTCAGCTTCTCAGATGCCGGTGATCGGCGCTGGGGAAGGAGGTGACAGGAGATCCTCTGATCTCCTGCCTTCTCCTTCTCTGGATGCCGATCACCGGCATCTGTCAGCTGAGCGGCGAGGGACAAGAGCTTGCAATCGAAGGTAAGTACAGTAAAAAAAAAATTTTTTTTTTCTAATAAAATACTTTTTATTATTGTGTGGTGGTTTTTTTTTTAACAGTTAACCCTTTGTGAGCTGGTAAGGAGTCCATGAGACCCCTTATACCAGTTCACAAGGCTGGGGGGGTGGCAAGTCACCTGCCCTAGCGGGTGGCTTGCCATTAACCCCCGCACCCCCATTACCTGCCTCCCCAAAGGCCAGGGGGGGGCAGAAGAGCCCGGGCCCACATAGGCTATGTGGGCTCGTAGGCTGCAGGGTGGGGGGGCCACCAAAGCTGCCCCCCCCACTCTGTGCCTACAAGCCCCCATAGCTGGTCCCGGGCTGGTTACTTTGGGTAAGGGGGACCCCACGTCATTTTTTTTTTGGATTTTGAAGGGTTTTTAACCCTTCAAAATCCAAAAAAAAATGGGGTCCCCCTCCCCGGGAAGGGGGACCCTATGTCATTTTTTTTTTTAATTAACCATTTGTCATCCAGCAGCTATAAAAGGCTTCTGGACAGGAAAGGGTGTCTACCTATACATATGTGGTATCGCTGTAACCGGGAGAAATTGGGGTTTCTCACGCAATAAGATTTTATTGACAAACTTACATTTTTTATTACAAAAAAACTCTACAAATTGTAAAAATATATTTTTTTTAATTTTTTTTCACACATTTCACCCAAAAAAATTGAGAATACACCTAAAAAATACAAACAAGACATTTCATGTTAAAGCCCAGACTCTGTTGAAAAAAACAATATATAATTTTCCTGGGAAATCCCTGGAAATCCTTTCAAAAATGACAGTTGAATATGTGTAGCGCGAAACAGTGAAACTCAGTCTGGCAACAGGGAGTGGCAAATGCTGCAGGTAGGCTGGCAGCGAAAGGGTTAAATGTCCTTTTTGTTAAGAGGGCCACAGACAACGTGTCTCTGCATGTGTTTGATGAGAGGGGTCTGGGGACTTAAAGCAGACCAACACCAGTTTCCCCACTAACGAGTGTTGGTGCGGCCGCATTTGGGCAGGTTGGGGATCCAGAATGCTGAAGCCCCCCTACACATCGCCCTCAGAACGCCCTTAATTCTTACCTGTTCATTGATCCTCAGCCGGGAATACAGCACTGCGATTGGCCATCTGCAGTCATGTGGGCAGGCTCTTTCGGAGGCCCGGCCCGAGGACACAAGCCCGACCCATGTGACTGCCAGTGGGCAATCACGGGCTGCATTCCCAACCGAGAATCGAGGAAGAAGTAAGAATTGTGAGCGTTCTGGGGGTTATTCGTTGGAGGCTCAAGCATTTCTGATGCCCGCCCCTCCCGCACCTTGTATGAATGTGCCCAGACCCGGACTAACTCTCTTTAGCAGGAGACCTGGTGTTGGTCTGCTTTAAGTCCACAGACCCCTCTCATCAAACACATGCAGAAACATATTTGCAGCACACATAACAAAGGACACCTATATAAAATATAATACATTTTTTAGTTTGCTTGTTTCCTGATCCGGGGAAATTGGGAAGCCTCACTGTGTGAAACCCTTCCCCACCAGATCGCCCAGAAGAGCTCACCTCTTCCTGCTCCTAAGGCGCATGCCCAGGCTCTCATCCAATCAGAGCCATTTGCCGTGCATATTAAATGTTCAGCAAACGGCTTTTGCTTATGGCAATCGGAGCAAGAGTGGCTGCATGCCCTTCAGCGCGTGTGCTCCCTGTATAGAGAGTGCACACAGCCCAAAGCTGCAGGGGATGCACCTGCTGGTGTTTACATCAGCGAGGGAGCCCTGAGTGTTGTGGCGCCTGGGGGAGTTTTCACGCAGCAGGGCATCCCGACCTGGGATGCCCCAGGGAAGGACAGCGGCCGGCCCTGGAATCTTTTAGTTTTGTTCCGCTTTAAATGGGTTTGGGTATGCTTGTTTAATGTTTTAATCTTACCCATAGCTCCCATATATGTATGTGTCCCTAAACTTTTTTCCCCTGAAGGAGCTGCAGAGATCCAAAGCTCAGGTGGGAGAATATGTCCACAGGACCTATGTAGTCCACAAATCGCGCTTTTATGGAAGAATGGCATGAAGAAAGCTATTTCAGAAAGCAAGCCATAAGAATTCCTGTTTGCATTTTCCCCTAAAGTGGACCAACAGTCTAATGTTTTATTTATTTATTTACATTAAATAGAAAAAAACCCGCTGGCTCCCTGACATCTCACTCTCCTGCTGCCATCCTGCATAGAACATCATGCTCCCACGGTGCCATCTTGCTACACCCGGGAGTATGTATTCTCCCGGGCGGCGTGGTAAATGGGTGACGGCATTGATCAGAGCAAGTCCGAATCGGTTTGCAGAAGCAGCTGCATAACAAATCCAATATGGCTGGATGGCGCTGGATCCAGGGCGAGGTAAGGAGTTTTTTTATTTTTTTCACATTTGCTCAATGACACACATAGACATCACCCCCCCCCCCCCCACACACACACACACACACACACACACACACACACACACACACACACTCTTTTTGGGGGAAAGGTGTTTCTTGTGGAGCAAAAGATACAGTAAATAATGATGCTACACAAGTTTATTTGTGGCACCCTCTGTGTGCAGTAGCTCCACAGACCACTCACTTGTCTACTGATGCTGAATAGTGTTTTTCTGATAGATGTGTATGGGGGGGCAAACACCTCACCTATTCCTCCGATCCTTGGCGGGGGGGGGGGGTCTATTTGCACGACGCCCTTGACTGAACCTTGAACGACATCTCAGTCACCTAGAGAGAAATCGAAGGAGAATGGTGAGTTGCTATGTTGTATAATATCCTGGATCACGCTTAACTCATGGGGAGGGATCGTGAACAGGGGTTTAGGGAGTGGCTAGACTTCCCTTTTAATTTATTTGTAAAACAAATCTGCCCCTCACCTGTAGAACTGCCCCATCATGCATACTGGGGATTTTCCTACAATGTTAGTGTGTGTGTGTGTGATTTTTGTGTGTTTTGTGAGAAAAGATCTCAAAATGCAGCCTCTCCAAAAATTGGAGGCTCTCATAATCATTTGGGCAACCCTGAGGGTACATCACTTTTTTGTGAGAAAAGGAGAAGTTATTCTTAAATTGCTCCATTATTTCCTGTGACCGTTGGATGTTCTGTTTAGAATGTCTTACTTCATATTATCTCATGATAACATATTGCTAGCTCTTGTTAGATGTTTCATAACAACAAAAGACAGCTGTACAGTCTACATATTGAAGTATCTTACTACCCCTATGCAATCTATAGTATGTGGAATCTAATCAGGTTCGAATGGGAGCAGAGTTGGATTGGTGCATCTTGGGCCCACCCAGTTGTTTAATAAGGAAATCATTCTAGGGGCCACCGTACAGCTAAAAGACAATTAGATTGTAATAGTAATAATGATGTTTATTAAAGAAATAAGAAAAGTAACTCGGAACACTTCAGTTAAACCGGACCTTCAGCGTGATTTAATGAAAAGCCCAAACTCTTAAAAAACGGTTCCCCAGCATCTAAAATTAATATATTTTACGTTTTAGTCACTAACTTATTATTCTTTCCCCCACTGGGCTGCAACTCTGTTCAGGAATTTAGGATACGGGCGCCGCCATCTTGACTCACAAGCATCACACTTACTGAGGAGAGGAGAGTGGGATAAGGTACAGGGGGGCAGGTTATAGCTGTGCTTTGCTCAGACAGAGCAGAGCTGGGGTCAGGTAAGAGTCAGCAGTCCCAGAATGCAGAGCAGCACAGTCAGGAGGCACTTCCTGTTTGCAGGCTGCCTGATAAGATGGCGGCTTCCATAAGCCGCCATCTTGGATGTTTAAAGGCTCATAACATGCAGTAGATGCAGGTGGGATGATTTTTAATGTGGCCAATCTGTATGTACAGGGTGTGGGAAACATATAAGATAGACTCTTATTCAGAGTGAAGGTCCGCTTTAAGGCAGAAAAAGTGTGTTAGTCTTGGACCTCCTGTTGGTGGCCCTGGGTTAGTGCCTGGATCCTCTAGTACTCTAATGAGCCAGTCGGACATTGCATGGGACTATGTATCTCCTATCAAATTAGAGTTGTATTTGTTACTGGGATGTATAAATCTCCCTATAAAAATTCACTCCAGCTTTCATGAGCTCTGAAATTATGTTTTGAGTGACTAAAGACTGTTTATGAGGCAGCTTCGGGAATTATAATTGCTGAGAAGTATATTTGATTGGGAAAGGCAGCACCTTGCTAGATGTATACTCCTCTTAGTAAATATTTTTTTTTATTGAACTGGTATTAATTTAAGGAGATTACAGGGACACTCCAGACAAAAGATTAATATAGTCTGCTTTCTGCTCTCACCATGCTGGCTGCGAGGGGGCACATCTTTCATTTCATTCAACAATATGCACTTTACTTGTAGAACTGCTCCATCCCATAATCCAATCTGGTGCAGGGGATTTTTTTTAAATAGAAAAAAATACAGTTAGGTCCATAAATATTTGGACACTAAAAAAATGTTTTTTACCTGTTTACTGAGACATATTCAAGTAATAGATATATAATATTGAATATGGACATGAAGTCCATACTTTCAGCTTTCATTTGAGGATATCCACATTAAAACTGGATGAAGAGTTTTGACATTTCAGCTCCTTAACATGTGCCACCCTGTTTTTAAAGGGACCAAAAGTAATTGGATAATTGACTCAACGGCTGTTGAGGTATGGGATATTCCTTCGTAATATAATTCTCAATTAAGCAGACAAAAAGCCTCACACTGATTTGAGGTGTGCAGCTTGTATTAGGAAGATTTTGCTCTGAAGAAAACATATAGTCATCCGGCTGGTCCAGCAGAAAACAGTTCCCAGCATTGAGCTGCCAGCGGCTGTGCTTGGTGTCTTATATGCAGTGAGGGGCCGCCGATTGGCACCCACCCATCCCTGTAGCGTTGCTGATGGTGGCTTTGCTGCTCTAGACTGTGGTGGCTTTGGCTGCAGGTTTGCAAAAATAAAAAAAGGCTTGCCCAGGCTCGCGCCCATTGCCACCGATAGCTTCGTTTCTGGCCCCGCGGACCATCAGGCCAACTGGACCAGACCATAACCCAAAGGTTGGTGGAGGCCCAATTTGCAGGGCAAGTGGTACATGTGCCCTTGAGCCCTGCTCATAATTTGGCCCTGCTGAGATACAGTGTGTGCTCAAATCCAGCCAAAAGCAGCCAAACTGATTAGTCTGTGTTTCATAATACAGATGGACAATGACCCAAAACATAAAGCCAAAGCTACCCAGTAGTTCATTTAAGCAAAGAAGTGGAATATTCTTTAATGGCCACGTCACCCAATCTCAACCCAATTGAGCCTCATTTCACTTGTTAAAGACTAAACTTTAGACAGAAAGGCAACAGACAAACAAACGGCAACTGAAAACGGCTGCTGGAAAAGCCTGGCCGAACATTAAAAAGGCGGAAACCCAGCGTCTGTCGATGTCCATGAGTTCAAGACTTTAGGCAGTCATTGCCAACAAAGGGTTTTCATCCAAGTATTAGAAATTAACATTTTATTTACAATTATCTAATTTGTCCAAATACTTTTGTTCCTCACATTTTTATGCAATCTTTTTGTTCAACCAAACTGAAAGTCTGAACATCAGCTGAATCTAAATTGTTTAATTCAAAATTCATTGTGGTAATGTACAGAACCAAAATTAAAAAAAATGTTGTCTCTGTCCAAATATTTATGGACCTAACTATATTTTTTCTACTTGTATGTTGAGTTTTTCAGGATTCTCATAATTCTGAGCCTCTCTTATATTTGCAGTGAAGTTTAAATTGTGATAACCCTTTAGGTCTGTTTAGATTTATCTCTGACAGTGAAAGAGGACCTTAAATCAGTAAAGATTTAGGTTCACTGATGTCCTGTCTAGAGAAACAGAGCCTACCCTGGCCTTGACTGCATGTTGTTTCTGGTCATTGTGGTTGCATGGCACATCGATGCAAGCTGTGGCAAGAAGGTTATCTGTTTCCGTCAGCAAAGTGACTAGAACATGGGCAGAGAGAGAACAGAAGGAACAAAGCCCTGCAGAATCACCTCCAGCAGGCCACTAATCCATGTGTCTAGTCAGACTCCAGTCAGACAAAAAAGACTACATGGGGGTGGTATGACCCTCACAAATCATGCAGGGCAATTGGCATTTGCCAGAAAACACAAAAACTGGCAGATTCTATGTGGGCGCCCTGTTCTCTTAATGGATGAGAGCAGGTTCACACTGAGCACATGTGACAGATGTGACAAAGTCTGGAGACACTGAAGAGATGCCTGCAACATCCTCCAGCATGACTGTTTTGGCAGTGGGTAAGTAATGGTGCTAGCCAGAGGTACTCTGACTGCCATTAGGTACTGAGATGAGATCCTCAGACCCATTTGAGAGACCATATGCAGGTGCGGTGGGCCCAAGGTTCCTTTTGATGCATGACAATGCTAGACCTCATGTGTCAGCAGTTCCTGCATGATGAAGGCATTGCTGCTATGGACTGGCCTGCCCGTTCCCAGACTGAACCCAGTTAAGCACATCTGGGACATCATATCTCGTGAGGGGCAATGTCAAGGCACCCACTTGCCAGTCCCCCCGGCCCTGTGAACTGCTATAGGGGTCTTAAACCGGGCCTTCACCATGATTTATTAAAAAGACCAAACCCTTAAAAAAACTATTCCCCAGCATATAAACTTTATATATTTTAAGTTTTTAGTCACTTATTATTCTTTCCCCAACTGGGCTGCAACTCTGTTCAGGACTTTAGGATACAGGTGCCGCCATCTTGACTCAGAAGCATCACACTTACTGAGGAGAGGAGAGTGGGATAAAGTACAGGGGGGCGGGTTATAGCTGTGCTTTGCACAGACAGAGCAGAGCTGGGGTCAGGAAAAGTTCAGCAATCCCAGAATGCAGAGCAGCACAGTCAGAAGGCACTTCCTGTTTGCAGGCTGCCTGATGTCCCATGAGCCGCCATCTTGAATGTTTAAAGGCTCATAACATGCAGTAGATGCAGGTAGGATGATTTTTAATGTGAGCAATCTGTATGTACAGGGTGTGGGAAACATATAAGATACTCTTATTCAGAGTGAAGGTCCGCTTTAAGGAAAACATATCAGTTCACAAAGGGTTAAATGTAAAAAACACAGATCCTGGAGTCCCGCACTGAGCACCAACAATTACTGACAGCAGGAAGTGATCGGTAGAAGCCAGGTGTGGGGTCAGGAGATCGAAGTCCCTGCACCCAACTTCTAGCAAACACTCACTGCATCTGTCCGTCGTCTGCCACTGCAGGGAGGGGCCTTTTATACTGGGAGAGTGGAAGGATGTAATCTCACTCCCAGTCTAAAAGATCCCTCTCTGTGGCGGTCAGCAAGATGCTAGAAGCCAGTGTGTGGGGAACTGGCATTCTCTGCCCCGCTGAAGACACCAGTCCTGCAATCGGAGGCTCCCTGTGGAAACAGGAGACCCCTGACGCTGGATCCTGGACGCAGGTGAGCTTTTTTTTTTGCCGCTGAGGGAAAATTGCCAGGCATGTGAAAATCACGTGCTAGGCCGCTTAGCGGTTGGAAAGGCAACCATGAAAATTTCACGTGCTTGGAAATTAAAGGGTTAAAATCTACCTGTGGGAACAGATCGAGGAAACTGGACTTGCTGTATTTTTTGTATTTGTATTTTTTGCTGTATTTTTTGTATTTGTATTTTTTGCTGTATTTTTTGTATTTGTATTTTTTGCTGTATTTTTTGTATTTGTATTTTTTGCTGTATTTTTTGTATTTGTATTTTTTGCTGTATTTTTTGTATTTGTATTTTTTGCTGTATTTTTTCTAGACATCCAAATGGTTCTCACCTTAGATAGACTTGAGGAAGCCAGTCTGAGAAAGAAAGTCATTTTTTTTGTTTTATTACACGGGCAAAATAAGCAGCCTTTTTGTATTCCTTATTTTATTCCGGATTGTGGTTCCCAGACAAGGAAAATCTGGCACAGAAACAGTACGTGACGCTTGGAATGTTTTCTCATAATTTTGTTGTATCCCTGGGGCACTGTGAAATGATGTGTCTGGATACATGACAATGGCTTGCTCAAATGAGTTTCCTGCTATGTAATGACTAAGAGACTTTAATGTTTTCATTAACACACATAAAATGTCTCGCAGTGTTCTTTCTCTACATACATTTTGTCTGTTCTCATTCCTCTAGGTCGTAGTATACCTATAGATATGAATAACTGCACATGTTTCAATAGTTATCCATCTGGCTCTTCAAACAGGAATCTAGCAGCCATAAGTAATATCTCCAATACACATTCTCTGTTGACCATAAACAGTATGGAGTTGAAGTGTACATTGCATCAGCATGACTGAAGCTATGAGGTGTTACTAAGCTGTCTTGCGAGAGCTGTCGTACAGTATTGTGACAGTCATTTATTTAAAAGTAAGCAGCCAAGCTGGTGTAGAGCTGTAATACCTATTGCCTGCCACATACAATGCGGTTATGATAACTCCCCCAAAAATCTCACTTTCATACTGTTTATGTAAACAGAGGGTGTGGATTACTACATATTGCTGCCAGATTCCTAAACAAACTCTAAATTGAGAAGCCAGTCAGATGACTGTATGATTTATTCATACAGATATCGAAGGACAGTCATTTTGAGTAAGCCATGCCCATTACTATCAAGTCACACCCACTTCTTGCTTTGTGTTTTAACTATCACCCAAAAAAGTCTACCCCCGAGCAACGTTCTTAAGGACTCCGAAAAAAAGAATGAAACATTGTTTTAGTGCAGTATGTCCATATTTGCCTAACCCCCCTCCCCACACATTGAGTTTTTATGCGGTGACAGTGCCTCTGCTTGTTTCTGGGAGGGGGGGGGGGGCTTCCTGCACACAGTCCCCTCACAAACACAAAAACTGGGACCGGGAACTCACCTCTACTGCATTCCTCTTGGATTCCAACCCACGTGAAGATGGCTTCCCCTCAGCAACCTACAAACAAAGGAGGGGTGGCAGCCGCTCAGACCATTTTATAATTAACCTGGGAGGTGCACGTTAGCAGGGCAATCAGTTATAAAATGGTCTGAGCGGCTGCCACCCCTCCTTTGTTTCTTTTGAATTTGTGCAAGCACATGGGGTGTGGGGTCTAGGCTGTATTGCAAGGTCTTTGACCCTTCCACCCCATGGCTTGCACTTGAGGTTTAGGGCAACCTCAGGTAAGCCTGCTCCCAATTTATCTATTGCATTGTATGTCCCAAATAGGGGCTCTCAGAGATTAGAGTTAGGACTGCACCTCACAGAGGCACCTTGGCGTGGTGGTGCAGCTTAAAGCGGACCTTCACTCTAAATAAGAGTCTATCTTATATGTTTCCCACACCCTGTACATACAGATTGCTCACATTAAAAATCATCCTACCTGCATCTACTGCATTTTAGCCTTTAAACATCCAAGATGGCGGCTTATGGAAGCTGCCATTTTTGCAGGCAGCCTGCAAACAGGAAGTGCCTGCAAACAGGAAGTGACTGTGCTGCTCTGCATTCTGGGACTGCTGACCTTTCCCTGACCCCAGCTCTGCTCTGTCTGAGCAAAGCACAGCTATAACCCGCCCCCCTGTACCTTATCCCACTCTCCTCTCCTCAGTAAGTGTGATGCTTCTGAGTCAAGATGGCGGCGCCCGTATCCTAAATTCCCGAACAGAGTTGCAGCCCAGTGGGGGAAAGTATAATAAATTAGTGACTAAACATGTAAAATATATTAATTTTAGATGCTGAGGAATTGTTTTTTAAGAGTTTGGGCTTTTCATTAAATCAGGGTGAAGGTCCGGTTTAAGCATACTTCTGCAGATGTGTGTGATCGAGCCCTCTGTTTTTAACTAAGTTTATAGGCTGGCCTGCAAGCTGACAGGGTTGAGTGCTGTGGCTCCTTTAAGACTAACCTACAAACTTTGCTTCTGCACCCTCAGCCCCACAGCAAATAGAAAATACCAATCACTGTGCACTGGTCAGTTCAATGTGGGCACACTGCAGCAACTTGCACAGTTGATGTCATCCATATAGAATAGTCATGACCAGGATCATTAATAGGGGCTTTAGTTGGAAGCTAATTGATCAATTACAGTATATGACACATAATCAATGTATTTACTCTACATTGTAAAGGTGACCTATATTCTGCCTGACAACTCTGCCTTAGGGATAGTGTCAGTCCACAGGGTCCCTAACCTACCTTCTCTTGGTGGGAAGGGGAAGAACCGTTTCAGATGCAGAGTTGTTAGAGACAATGTAGGTCTGCATTAATGATGATAACCTATTATCCCTATCTAACTATACTTTCATTGTGTCTATATGCAGAATTCTCATCGGCCTCTTGTTTTGCGCACTGCTGATCTCCGGCAAGTTGTGGGTCAGACAGATACCTCTGAAATGTGGAAGACAGATCTGAAACCTATTCTTATTGAAAGGGTTTCTGGGTCTCCAGGCAATTATGCTGTGCGACAGGTGAGTTGCAATATATATATACAATCCTAACAGATTTCATGTATGAAATACATGTGTGAATGTTGTCAGAAATGCATTATCCCTATGTTGCTCAGTTTTAAGGTGTTATGGGCTGGGTCAGGTTAATGTACTAATTAATCTTTACGGATCATGGTTTAGCTTTAGGAAAACTTCTGATCAGGTTTGATATCTGGTTTTGACATACAGAGTCTGTCTTGAGCTAATCTGCTACACACACTTACAAAGTGCAAAACTATACACATTTTGGGCCTTATTTATTAAATGCTAGCGCCATGAAGCGCCACCTAGCGACAGGTGTTTTTCTACTCTTTTCCATCTCCACCTTCAGCAACATGTGGGTTAACCTCAGCCGTAGGCAGGGACCGCAGGGAAAAACAAACTAAGCTCCTCCCGGCCTATATAGGGCAGGCTGTGGCTTGGCACCCCCAGTTCTTTTCTTACAGTCGACGCGACTGTGAAGAGATTCAGAATTTTATTTCTTTATTTGCAGTTTGACTCTGTCTGCCTCCCAGCCCCTCACCCCACCCTTTCCTGTAGACCCCCCTTGGATGCCTGATGAAGTCAGTCTTTATATCAATAGTGTGGAACAGCGCAGTGTGAGAGGAGCATGCACGGGTCAGATAAGAGCACCTGGGACTCGACCGGATTTGGTTTGGAGCTTCGAGGGTCAGGACCCAGCAGAGTACCTGATCCTAGGGCTGGACATGGTGCCCTGCTTTGTGTCGCCTTCCCATTCGGTCCCTTCCCCTGGGCTTCCTCCCCTCCAGTTTGCCTGCCCACCCTGGTTGCTGCAGGGGAGGCCTGAGCTACTTGGCTGTGCTCCCACAAGTTTTTCTTCATTTGCTGACATGCTGGCAGAGCTCATGTTGAGCTAGGCTGCCAGAGAAGGGGGGCGGGTCACCCCAGTGGGGGCGGAGCTTACGGCCGTTGGCCTGCCAATGGAGACTTTACGGAGGCAGTGGGGGCATGGCTTCCAGCCTTCTGGCCTTTGAGAATGGAGGAGGAGTGGCTACCACATTTGTGTGGTGCGTGGCTCTGACCCCTCTCCTCTCTCTTTCTGCACAAGGCACCATGATTTTGGAAATGTGCCAGAGGTTCCTCCTGCGGCCTGACACACCCGAGACTCTCCCTGTCACTTCTGCTGGCCTGCTCTGCTGCTGCAGAACTTCCTCTGTTGGTTGAGGATCGTTCCAGTGTGGCTGCCGCCCCATGGTATTTTCCACCCTGGTCAGGTAGGGCTCCCCTAGGGGCACAACTTCTTGCCTCTTCAGATCGGAAATCTGAGTCTAATGTGTGTTTTTTGTCTTTCAGGGTGAGGGTCCAGAAGCTGCTGCATCCGTTCCTTATGGGTTGATCTCAGTTGTGGGGTGATGTTATTTCTTTCTGTGTAGTGCAGGCAGGTTGGGCCACGGGCAACAGGCAGGGAGGTGGGGGACCTAGCTCACCAGCTGTACTGGCTGGCGATCAGAGCGGCCATCTTACCATGTCAAAGGCATCAGAGGCACCGGGTTTTGTATCTTAACGGAGGGTAGTGCTACGTGTCCCATGTGCTAGGTGCCGAGGTGCCCCTGATTGCACTGCAGTTCTGTGGCACCTTACACAGTTAGCAGGTTCTGTACCATCGACGGACCGCCCTGTTTCCCCTGTGGCTTCCAGCACAGACTCCTCGGTGCAGATTACCCCCTTGGGGAGCCTGCTGGGTCGATTCTTGTCCCAAGGTCTGCCAACAGACAGGGTCTTGCCTAAGGAAGTGGCGGTCAGGGTGGCATGTTTGGAGAGTTTGGCTGGTCCCATGGGGCATCTCGTATCGGTCTCCGTCCGACCAGGAAGGAAAAGGCTACTGCTAAGCGCAGGCATGTTCAGGTGGAGTCCTCTGAGGATTTTCAGCTTCAACGTTGAGGACCTCTTTAGCAATTCAGTCTCCAGTTCCGGTCAGTTAGAGGGGGAGGTATCGTCCAGCTGCGGAGATGAGTCGGAGTCAGCGCATGCACCTGTCACCCCTTCGGATCATGCTGTGGATCAGGTTGATTAGCTCATAGAGGCAATTTTGGAGGTCCTGAACCTGGCTAACACTCCGCAGAGGCGGCGGTGTAAACAAGACTAATAATAATAATAATATTATAAATAGTATCTCCTGGCTGGCGCAAGCCAAATGTAAACAATATCAATATGATATACTGAAATATTATATTCAATATCTCCTGAATGGCTCTCCAAATGTAAACAAGAGAATATAATAATAATATTAATATCTCCTGAATGGCTCTTAGCCAAATGTAAACAATTTTATATCTCCTGCCTGCCGCTCGGCAAATGTAAACAATATTATAACTAGATATTAATAATATTGTGTATATATTTATCCTGCCCGGCTCGACTAAAATAGGCAACACATATACCAATATTGTCAATATCTGGCCAATGATCACGCAATGGATACACGCATAAGACTAGGTTCTTTTGACTTCTGGTAAATGCAAGAGACACTGGGACAAGTAGTAAATAAAGAGATATATTGTTGACAAAATAACACAATAATGCAATCAAATCTCAAATCAAACACAATACAATCCAGTTATGAGACTGGCATACATATATACAGGGAAAGACACATTACCCTCCTGATACGGCACTCACAAGCTTCTCCTGTGCAAGCAGTCCCCGGTCCAACCCGTCCTTCCTTCTGCCTCTCTTCTGCCTCCTCTCCTGTCTGCACCCCCCTCCTAATTATACTAAGAGTGGGCTTCTGGTATTCCTTTGATCTTTTACGACCCTAGTCTTCTTCTAATCTGGCTTCTCAATCTTGTCCCAGCCCTGCTTTATTGTCGCAGGATGCTGTCCTATCTGATTGGAATACAATTCCTGCCCGGCCACCTGTGCATGCTGGTATTGTAAACTATTTGCTGTATATTCCTATACTTAAATATGCAACATTATTAGCAATATTGATTTTCCATAAAGGCCCCTTATTTACATATCCCCCGCTTGAGGGCATTCATATCTTGATGTGAAAAGCCCTCACTTTGCTCTTTGGTTATACACTTGCTCTCAGATCATCCTTTAAAAGTGATTCAAATTTGCTGAGACTGATGGGACCCGATACATTACAGCACAATGCTATGACAACCTACATTATCTCAAGTTACAGCCCGCATCCTTCAGCCACCACATACTGTTTTAATGCCACACCTTCTTCAACAGATCATCAAACATATTACATATTTTTACACCATCCATAACCGCTTATGTGATTTTGGGTGACCAAATCTGGTGACATCCGGATTTATTCACTGCCGCTCCTGCTGGACACACATCAGTCAACTTCCATTGCAGACACTGCTTTATAAGCTGTCACTGAGTGTCCAAGGCCTGTATTATCAACGAAGTGGGTGCACAAGGTGACAGTCCATAATATACTGATTGCACAGCGTGACAGTGCATATTGTTATGAGTGCACTGCATCAGAATAGTCCATCCTGTTATGGGTGCACATCATCAGAACTGCCCATGGTTTCATGGTGCACAGCATCAGAACTGCCCATATTGTCATGGGTGCATATCATTAGAACAGTCCATATTGTTATGGGTGCACATGTACTTTGACAGTTCACACAGACCATAAGGAGTTACAGCAACAGTACATCTGCAATATTAGAAGCAATCGGTGATATACTCTCCAACACAGTGATACACAGCAGACTCCAAGAAATAGATTTTTGGTCACAGAGCATAAACATAATGCAACATAGCAAACGGCGTGTTACGGTGGAAATGTCTGAAAGAAAACCTTGAACAAAAGAAAGTGTGACTCTGTAGATGTGGCTTTGAGGATTCAAGCTATAACCAAAGAACAATAAGGTTGCCACTATGCTATAACAATAATCCCCCTCCGTCTCCGCAAACTCAAATCAAGGGCGTCTCTGTGCTATCTATGGAAAAATACTGTTTAAAGGTTATTTTACAACAATATACAACATATTAAAACACACATCCATAAGATAATAGGTCCACCTAATGCAGACCTAGTATGTTGACCATATTGAACAATCCTAAGCACTAAACCTCGACCACTTCATAACATTTAAAGTAAAACTTGTGGAGAAAATGGGGAGAAAAGCTGCTTGCCCACTTCATACCATTCAGAGTAAGAAAACAAACAAACGGATAGTTTCAAATTGTGTGCCTGTGTACCAACTACAAAAAAAAGTTACTTAGCAAAAAAAGTAATGGTTCCCACTCCAATAACATACCAGGAAAAATAGCTTACAAGCACACAATTTAAAATGATTGATCCAATGAACAGGCCAAAATATGAATTTTAGCCTTTTCATTGTTCATCGTAAAAGGAAAAAAAAGCTTAAAAAACGGTTCTAAATGCATTGTCACTAGAAAGAAACTGGCTGTATAGAAATGCTAATAATGCCTGGGAGTGACACTGCAGCCCCAGCAACAGAGCATTCCACACAGCCTGTCAGTGACACCTGGGAGACTCCTACATACACTAGGCTGGCACTAGTTACTAAATGCGCAATCTGTAAGATATAGCGCAGTCATAAAAAAATACAAAATTTACACTTTAATGGAAATCAGGGATATCCGAAACCCTGTCCATGCCAGCTTCGCAGGTCAGGTCTTTTAACTACAAAAACAAAAATGAATTTAGATTTTTGATAACCTGACTCTTTTATCAAATTCATCTTTGAGGCTTATCCTAAACGTGTGCACATAAAAAAAAAACCAACACAAAAAAGCCCACGTTAAGGTCCTCAAAACCTAATGGAAAAATTAAAGCGTTAATCGGAGACTTAGCCGGGTTTTTATCCAATGGACCTAAAAGACAAAACACATAGAATTAATATCACCTAACTGGGTGCCTCTCTATAACCTTTTGTCTAAGCCTTGGCTCATCCGACATTCTTCTGTTCCCCGACATACTTACCTCCTCTCTTATGGCCATAACCTGTTGGATCAGTGAGCTCATATCACTCCTCAACTGCAGATTTTCTGCCACAAGGTATTCATTTCTGGCTCTTAACCATTTTACTGGGACACACTTTACCGGTTTGCTTTGACTATAATGTTCCCTAGCAAATTTCTTATGGTTAAAGCTCCCTGTTCCAAATCTAGCAGAATACACAGTTGTCTGCCTTTTGTGGGTTCTATAGTTCTGGGCTTTATTACTACACGTTGGTTTTGCAGAGGGGCAGAGCCTGGAAATGTGATCCGCTTGGCCACAAGAGTGGCACGTCACCCTTCCAGCTCTCTTTACATTGTCTCTGCACGGTACAGCAGAGTTAATTATTCTAGGCATTGCTTTTTGTAATGGGGGCCTTGAGACTGCCACTGGAGCTTGTTTGACTGCACTAACCTTTGGAGCTACCTTTGGGTAATTTTCACTCATACACTTACCCTGCACCCCCGAATCTATATGCTTATTTGGTGAAGACCCACATGAAACCACCTCAGCAGCACTAGGAAAGACATCTTCCTGTCTCCTGATATTCACAGACACAAGTTCAACTTCCTTTTCTGTGGCTATCAGCTTTTCTGACATTGCCTGATTGTTCATGCGTCCTTCCTTCTGCCTCTCTTCTGCCTCCTCTCCTGTCTGCACCCCCCTCCTAATTATACTAAGAGTGGGCTTCTGGTATTCCTTTGATCTTTTACGACCCTAGTCTTCTTCTAATCTGGCTTCTCAATCTTGTCCCAGCCCTGCTTTATTGTCGCAGGATGCTGTCCTATCTGATTGGAATACAATTCCTGCCCGGCCACCTGTGCATGCTGGTATTGTAAACTATTTGCTGTATATTCCTATACTTAAATATGCAACATTATTAGCAATATTGATTTTCCATAAAGGCCCCTTATTTACAGCGGGACAAGCCTTACAAATTTTTTGAGGCCTGTTTTGTATGCCAGATACCCCTTCTGCTTAAGGTCTGGTCTTCGCCACCTGAGTTGTAGTACTAGTGCCCCCAGAGCAGTCTGCGGCTTCTACTCAATACTCTTCGTCATCCCTAAGAAGGACGGATACGCTCCGCCGATCCTGGATCTCCACAGTTTTGTTCGGGTACAGAAGTTCCGCATCGGTCATGACGTCACTGAAACAGGGGGATTTTCTGCCCACAGTGGACATAAAGAGTGCTTATCTGCATATCCCAATCTTCCTCCAGTGGTATTTGCGTTTTGCATTGAGCACCCGTAATTTCCAATTTGTGGTGCTGCCATTAGGCCTGTCCACTGCCCCGTGGGTGTTCACTAAAGTCTTGGCGGTGGTGATGGCTCTCTTGCAGAGTCAGGGGGTGCGCATCACCCCATACCTCGATGACTTGCGCATCAGGGAGCCATCACTGCCAGAAGCGCTGCAGGAACTCAGGATGGGGCAGTCCACGCTGGAACTATTTGGTTGCATTAACCAATATCCTGAGTCCCAGGTGGTGCCCTCCAGGGTGGCAACTTACCTGGGAATGATGTTGGATACTCACCTGGTACAGGCCCTCCTTTCAGTGCAGAGGTGCACAGTTGCTGCTCCTGTTGTAATGGAGCAGGACGATACAGACTTTGGACCGTCGCTCCCCTTGACGGACTCCATCCAGCGATCTCTGGCCTGGTGGCTGGACCAGAGCAAGCTGGCGGTGGGTCGGTTTTTCCTGTCGGTTCGGTGCGTCAACCTGACCACAGATGCCAGGACAACCAGATGGTCCAGGGTTGCTGGGACCAGCAGGAGTGCCATCTCCCGATCAATGTGTTGATCAGTTCTGTTGGCCATCAGGCATTGGACTTGCCAGCTCCGAGGCATTCCAGTACAGTTGGACAACTCCACAACTGTGGCCTACATAAACCATCAGGGGGGTACCAGGAGCTGGCAGGCATTTCTGAAGTGAACCTTTTTGCATCTCAACACAACCGAAAGGTCCAGAGGTTTGTGTCCAGGGTGTGAGACTCCCCAGCTGACTCAATGGCCATATACAGCCTGTTGTACATGTTCCCATGACTGGCGGTTGTGGGTCATGTCTTAAAAAAGGTAAACAGCGAACAGGTTCCCATCATCCTGATCACCCCACTCTGGCTCAGAAGGGTGTGGTTCACAAATCTGGCAAGCCTAGCAATGGAGCCCCCTTGGCGACTTCCCAACGGTCCTGATCTTCTACAGCAGTGTCCTCTGCGGCACCCCAATTCTCAAACACTCTGGCAATAGCGGTTTGGCTGTTGAAGGCAAGCATCCTGATGGAGAGGGACCTATCCTCCACAGTAATTCGGTCCGGAAAGCAGTCATCCTCCAGAATTTACTACAGGACTTCGAGGGCCTTCGTGGCTTGGTGTGAGTCAGAGGATTCCTGTTCATTGCCCAGGATACTGGAATTTCTTCAGAAGGGCCTGGACTCTGGCCTGCAGCCCAGCACCCTTAAGGGCCAGGTCTCGACCTTGTCCATTTTTTTTCTAGAGGCTCATGGTGGAGCACAGATTAGTCTGTATGTTTATGCAGGGTTGCTGTGCATGTTTGCCCTCCTAGACATTGACCTCTATCATAGACTCATTGATCACCCTGGGATTTCAACCTGCTCCTATCAGCGCTACACGAGCCCCCTTTGAGCCCATGATGGAGGCTTCTCTGGTGATGCTCACTTATAAAGGTGGTTTTTCTTGTGGCGATCACCTCTCTCCAGCGGGTTTTAGAGCTGGCTGCATCAAATCACTCTTTTTGGTGCTGCACGAAGACAAGGATGTGTTTCATGTTGAACAGGATTTTTTGCCCAAGGTGGTCTCTCTCTTCCATCCAAATCGGGAGATTGTACTGCCCTCTTTGTGTCTGCCGAGTGCCCCACTGATCATAAGAAGCGACTTCTGCATTCCCTGGATGGAGTCAGGGCATTAAAGTATCACTTGGTGGCTGCAAGGGAGGTACGTAAGATGTATATTTTGTTCCTGATCCCAGAAGGACCACAAAGTCTACATTCAGCAAATGGCGATCATACCTATACCTGCAAGGGTAAGAAGGCACCCTTTCCGAGTCACTGCTTATCGATTGGCAGTGACCTGGTCCTCCCTTCACACCTTCACCAAGTTTTACCGGTCGATACCAAGCTGGAACGTAAGGTGTTGCAGACGGTGGTGAACCCCTCACCAGGGGTCTAGTCTTGAGATTCCAGTTCCGCCGTTCCTGGTTACGTTGACGCAGTCGGCAGGTTGCTGTAATAGCAAGGTCCCACCCTTAACGAGGGTACTGCTTTGGGACATCCAGGGAAACTTTTAGTTTCCAGGGCTGGCCATGGATTTTGTTTTGCTTCAATTTTCCTGTGAACCAGGGCCTGCACCTTAAAGCGACCCCAAACCAAAATCTATAGATATGCTCAAAAAAAGGAATCATACTCAATCCTTCATGTTATTGGGTCTGTTGCAGCAACCCACTAGCAACCAGTAAGCTTCTTTGTGACATTGCACACACCCAGCCAGCAAACTTATTTGGCCACGGGCAGTCGTGAGAAACACACATGCACAGGAGCACAGTAATATAGTATGATCTGGGGCATTTCCAATAGGATGGAGGATGCAGTGACTATAACAACTGCAGAAGTGGCTGGTGGCCTGCTGTAAGCCATGTATATTTCGCTAGCTCTCCAGTCCTTCAACATACAGTCCTCTAGCATAGAGTAGCCTCTTCAAATAACCAGTTTCTGGCTTGACCTGATTCTTACACTGTATAGTTGTCAGATAGAGTCACAAGATACACTGTCAGATAATGTCACAAGATCCACATATGACTGCCAGGATTGAGTAGCCTCATAGTGCTCTCTTTTTGTTTCTGTTTAACCTCTACACTCAAATATTCTGCCATGGGCTATTCTTCAGTGTGATACTTAAGAAGAAAATAATTTGTGCTGTGATTCTTCAGGTTTAAGTGTTGCTGAATGCTGCTTGCACCCACACCGCACTCGTAAATGCCATTCCCCCGCTACTATAGATTATCTGAGCACCTAATGCTGGTGGGTGGGCCGGTGCCTGGCTCCTGTAATCAGTTCAATTATATGTGCAGCCTGAGGTTGCAAGGCATGTGGGGGATAGGCACCCTCCCCTTGCAGATCCTTGTGCAGTTCCATGACCCTGCAACGCTTTCCTCCTGGCTGCAGAGGAAATATAACACAACAACTGGGTCATAATGAGTCTTTTAATTGGTGTGTGCTGCATTACCAGTGTGATTTGTGGCCACAAGGCAGTTGTCCCTGGGGACCATCAGAAATAAAAATGTTCGGCTCCTATAAGGTATTTATGCCTGTACTGACCTAATAGTTGTCCTGTTAGCTATACACAGGCAGGGATGGGTGAACTCCCAAAGTTCGGGTACGGCAAGTTCAGACAAACTAGGTCCCCACTAGGTCCCAAACTAGGTCCTCATTGAAATCAATGGGGACCTAAACTTTGGGGGGTGGCTGTGGCGGGGGGTGCAGAGTGTGCAGCAGAAGCTCACTGCTTAAACTCACCTCTGCCCGATCCCTGGCTGCAGCCGCTACTCCGCCGGACTGACAGAAGAGGATCGGCAACCTGCTCAGCTGCCCATCAATTAGTTTTTCTGGTTGAAGTCCGTGTTCGGTTTTGGGAGCCTGAACTTGCAAAGTTCGATAAGAACTCGGGTTCGGGTTCGCCCATCTCTATACATAGGTTCTTCTATATGGCCCATTCGGTTCTATGCAGAAATGTTTGCACAAAATAAAAACAACAGTAATTATAATCTAGTTATTTCAAGTAATTGATTATAAAAATAAACTGTGCAGATCCACTAATAAATGTTTCAATTACACAAATTAGTTTGTATCCAGTTAAATCTGTTTTTGTTCTGGATTAACAGCACATAAAACAAAGGCTGCAAAGACTTCAGGCTGGATGGCAAATAGATGAAGATTCATTTCAAAATCAAACCCCTTTTGGCAATGTAATGTTCTCCAACGTCATTGCCACTCTGAATCCAACTGCCAAGCGTCATTTAGTACTGGCCTGCCATTATGACTCCAAATACTTCCCTCCTCAGTGGGACAGCAGAGTATTTGTTGGAGCAACTGATTCAGCAGTTCCCTGTGCAATGCTGTTGGAGCTTGCTCGAACACTAGATGATCGCCTCCAACTATTAAAGGTATGTATCACAATGCTTCAAATGTGTAATCTTATCTCCTGTGTTGTTTTTTTATATAATCAAGCTTTATTAAGGTTTTCATTTTTTAACAACAAGGCAAGAAAATAGAAAAACTGAGAAGGGTACAATCAGAAACACATCAAAAATTTGAAAAATTGAACAAAAACATTTGTAAAGGCACATGTTATAGAGACCTTCTGATGTGTTACCAAAACACATCAAATGCAGAAGCCAAGAGGTGAACTCTCTTAATAAGTAAAGTAGAGACAGAATTGAGTTGTCGAAAAAAGGGGGAACGGGGGAAGGAACGTACCGGGCTTAGGCCCAAAACACAGAAAAAATAGTATAAGATGTGGAGGAGGCATGGAAGAGCCGCAAAGCCAGAACAGGGTATAAAGGGTCAGCCATCCATTCGGGGGGAGGGGCGGTCATAGGATTTACTTTGGGTCCCTGAGACCCTATGAGAGCCTTTAAACCCTTAGCCATGCTGCCCAGACGACAATATATTGTTGGGTATGATCGTTTTTTTGGCAATTAATTCTTCTATCTTTCTAATGGATTCAAGTTTCTGGTGCCATTCATCCAAAAATGGTAGAGTTTGGGAACACCAGTATCTAGGGATTACTGCCCTTCCAGCAGATAGAGTGTGACATAGAATTAATTTCTTAGTACTGGTCAGAGGCCCCGGGATCATGGACAGTAGAACAGTCCATGACAGTAGCTTGGATAGGAGGGCACTCCCAGCAGATGTGCAACATTGACCCCGGTGCTTCCCCACATCTCCAGCATCTAGCAGATTCTGCATTCCCGCTGGGCACCTGTACCATCTAACCAATAGCTTATAGTTCCTTTCTTGACTCTTTCAAGCTATGACAAGTTTGTGAACTAGTAATATAGATTTAGTCCATTCTGATTCCTCAAAGGAAGTAACTAATTCAGATTCCCATTTTTGTATGAAACCTGGTGTGTCTTCATGGTGCGCATCCCTCAACAGTCAGTAGATAAGTGAAAGGACATGGGTGGGAGCAGACTTTTGCATAAGTACATTTTCTAAGGAGGTATACGCTATTGATAATGAGGCCAGTTGATTGAAGGAGGTAAGGAAAGGCGACAGCCCAGACTGCAGCCAGGAAAAGCCAGTTCCAACCTGTTCACCTAAAAGGTCCAGCAGGGACGGCGATCCTGCATTGGTTAGGGTGTGTCTAACCCCCGGGAGAAAGGCTGGGTTGTCGAAGAGGGGAGAAAGCGGCCCAGGTCTGTGTGAGATCGGGAGTGTTTTTTAAGTAGTGTCTCGTACCTCCAGAGGTGTCGCAAGTCAGGGCAGTTCCTACTCTGGGTTTTCTCCCCTTCCAGACAAAGCTAATATACCCTGATTTTAGTTGATGAATCAGGAGAGTATCATAGTTCTCCAGGTCTGTTTTGTCCTTTTTGAGGAGTGGGGGGGGGTAATTGAGTCTAAATGATTTAATGCTGTAGGGATTTGGATACCCAGGTAAGTTATATGTCTGTCTCGCCATCGAAAGTTAGATTGGATTTGCCGAAGAGTCTGTTGGGACAGGGTTACATTCAGCCCCTCTGATTTGGTGTAGTTCACCCTCTGATTTGGTGTAGTTCACCTTGAAATTCCTAAACCCCTCAAATTCTTGGATTATTGATAGGAGTGTGGTAATTGGAGATGTAATATATAACAAAAGGTCATCTGCATACTGTGACAGCCTATATTCCTGTCCTTGGCATGGGATTCCTTTCATATTTGGGTTTTTCCTAATAGTGTTAGCCAAGTGCTCCATGACTATCGACATATAGAAGGGGTGATAGCGCACACCCTTGGTAGGTGCCATGTTCTTTTCACATTTAACAATACAGCACTTACTTAATACTATTAATTATATTATATTATTAATTATATTATAATTCTTTACTGGGCTGGTAGAGCTCTTAATTTGACTAAAGACAACAGATATACCAGGAGGGAAGAGCTAAATGAGGGAAGATAAAAATGCTTGGAAGGTGCATAACAGCTGGAGAAATTAAAAATATTACAAAACAGATCTAATTCGTAGCATTAAATTTAAAAGTATGTATATGTACTTGTTAAGAGGTATTTTCATGGAGGCAGGTCTTCCTGGTCCACGCTGAGCAGTCCTAGGATTGCTGGTATACAGAACTCACAAGTGATCCCATGGCACATGAATGGCCACATCTAATGGCAACCAGGTATGCCAGCTGCTCTCCGCTCTCTATGCTGGTCTCAATAGGACAAAAACAGTTGCCTAACTCTCTATGCACTACAGCATAGAGTGCTGATCGGATGAAAGCCATGGCATTGCTTGCAATGTGGGTATGCCGGCAATCCCGGGGGTTCACGCAATCGGGCATCCCACATTCTCACATTGGAAAGGCCCGTGGATAGGGAATCAGCCAGTTTAGTCCAACTTAAAGAGCAGAACAGAGGTGAGCTTAGCACCCCTCCCTTCTGACTTGACTAACCATGCAACCCCAGCAGCTCTAACTGACCCCCCAAAAAACCCATAAACTGGGCATCAAGGTGGCCGGTGCATCTGCACAGCGCCCCGCCTGACCATGTGTGATTGCACACCTTGCACACACCAAAGCCAGCCCTGGTAGTAGCTATGGTGTTGAAGATTAATTTCCACATTATTCTTGTACGTAATGCAGGGACAATTATTTAGAAGAAATAAACAGACAACATAAGAATGAGTACTTAAACCCTGGGGATTCATTCTTGTTACCATCCACTCTCTCTAAGGCATTCGCTTCAATAATGTATTTCATTTGCAGCGGAGAACTTCAAGTGCAAAACTGGATCTTTCTCTTCAACTGATATTTTTTGATGGTGAAGAAGCTTTTCGTCACTGGACCTCACAAGATTCTCTTTATGGGGCCAGACATTTGGCACGGAAGATGGAAGTCACTCCACACCCACTTAATTCTGAAAACACAAATCAGCTTCATGGCATTGTAAGCATTATATTAAAATATTAAATTAAAATTAAATTAATTTGGAATAACTTGGGATGAAATAGTCTATCTTAAGCATTTTAAAGATGAATTTCCTATTGCAATACATCCTAAAGTGTCCCCACACCCTGCCAGCGAGTGTTGGACTGTTGTACCCTGATTGGTGATCCCCCATAACCCCGAATACCAGGCTCCTGAAAATATACCTCTTATGGGACCAGATCCACCAGCGGCACATGACTGCTGGCAGCCAATTGCTATGGCCCTGCCGGGAACAGCAATTGGCTGCCAGGTGTCACGTTGCTCTGGAAGCTGGAAGAGGAGCGCAGGGGTTCTGGGGTCCTGGTTTGGGGGTTTGCAGGGGGCTATGTGCAGGAGCACCAGTGGAGTTGATGATTTAATTACTTTGAAGACGCTTAGATTTTAAATTCTCAGTAAAATAGAAAAAACAACCAGTGAAATGTGTACCACAGGTGGTACGCAAACTGCCCTCCGGTGGCATGCAAGTTGCCAGTGCCTTATACTGAAGAAACTGCTGGCCTCTGCAGAATGGGAAGAGATAGCATACTCCTCAATAAGGGGCAGCACATTTGTTTCCCGGGAGGTTGTAGGCCCACTTGTGAGACTGCCAAGGTAAACTGCAGGTCCACCTGAAATGCTCTGGGTGGGTTTTGTGCCACTTTATTAAGATTTACCGGGGGGAAGGTTATTAGAGCCTTTACCCTCTGGGGGGAAATTTGTATTGTACTTGGGGCAATCAGAAAATGTGGAAGTGCTACTTCATGAAAAAAATATTTGGTAACCCCTGGACTAAAGTCATTTTATGCAGCTGGACGGTAAGGACTCGTTTGAAAACCTGAGTGTCAAGGAAAAGCCTGTCCATTTGGGACAAGCCTCTCCTTGGCACTTTAAAATGGACCAAAACCCTCCCTGGGTTTTCACAATGTTTTAAGCCCAATGTTAACTTACCTGGACGGTGATCTCAAAATATGTGCTGGTTGGTGGCATCCCCGCATGACTCCGGCTGCTGCTTGCTCTCATGCTAGACCTATGGGAATGTCTGGTGCAGGCAGAGGGAAGCAGCTCACCTGCCATTCAGGTTTCCTAATCGCTAATATACTTGACTAGGAAACTTGTTTAGAGGAAAGCCCGCACATGCGGTGAGGTAAGAATAGCCGCAATGCAGCAGGGGAACGAAATCATGCAAAATATTGTCCACTTTACAAATAAATATTTTACTTAAGTGTCCCCTAATTTTCCTTTAATAATGGAGCAGGAGAACAGATCTTATATTCAGTTTTGTGTGTTGCCGCTGACCACTTCTCTAGTGTGTTATTGAAAGAAGATTGTGTGCTGCTGTTTTGTGTCATTTACTTGAGGTGCATTTAAAAGGTTTTAGCTGCTTACATACTAATAAAAAAACAATGGCAATATCAGGCAGAACTGGAAGCTCAAGGATATGTTACCACAGTCACATAACCGTTTTGGAACAATAGTGGAGGTAAAACAATTGTCTGGACTGCTAGCAGTAAGTTTCAGAACTTTATAAATGTTCATCTATAAACAGACAGGACCAGTGTAGGCTCGAAGAGCAATATATCAGGAATAGGCAAATAAACCATTAACTAGAAGACAGGCCAAGTCATAGGGTCACAGTATATCAGAATACAATGGAGAATGTAACAGAAACAAAGAGGCTAGAATTAAATAGAGTTTCTCAGCTTCACCTGTGAGCTTAGAGCGGCTTTTGGCTGTACTATTCTACTTTTACAACGGATGACTACTCGATTATTGAACACTTGTTCCCTGTGCCAGCCTGTTGGAAACCATAGTATTAACCTTAAAGAAAAAGTCCAATTAACCTTAAAGCAGAACAAAACCCTTCTTGCCCCCATGTCCCCATCTGCCACCCCAGCCTGAGCACCTCGGGCAATGCTGCCAGCTCAGCAGTGGACCGTTTTTTGTTTTTTTAACATGTTTTTCTACCTCTGAAGCCACCACCTCTGGCACTTTTAAGATCACTGCGGCCAGGTGACATTCATCAGTTTTTTTCGGAATGCTCGCGCTCCCGTTCCCAGGCTATATGAATGCCTGGACTTGCAAACACACAGATGCCAGGCATGTGGCCTACAGGTAGCACAGCGTCGTCCATGCTGAGGGAAAAGGTGAGTTTACCAGTGACCCCAGGGGTTTCACACAGCGGGGCATCAGGATTTAGGATACCCTGGGGTCAGGCTAGCAACCGGTCCTGGAGTCTTTAAGATTTCAAGGCCACACCGCACGTCTTGGAAGCCACTGGAACTGTTTCCAGAAGCCATACACTGTCAGAGCATCAGATGCCAAAGAAGTTACTGTGCGGGACAGAAGTTGAAGTTGAAATCTGCTTTTCATGTTATGGTCAAACAGGATCAGTCATTTCTCCACCGGGTATTGTTTGATGAAAAAAGTATCTACAAACTTAAAGCTGACCTACACCTACCCCCTGAGGGAAAGACTTAAAAAAAACCTTCTGCCGCTCTTTGCAGGGGTGAGGCTTTCCCCCTTTTTCCTAATTTAGATGTGCATCTGTTTTAAGATTTATGTGGTTAAAATATTTTTTTTCATCTTTAGGATCTATTTGTTTTACTAGACTTAATTGGAGCTGCAAACCCTGTTTTTCCAAACTACTTCCAAAATACCATTCGATGGTATAACAGACTTGTGTCTATTGGTAAGTGTTTTAGTGTTTTTCTAAAAAACAAAAGGTGTATTTGACTATATATATATATATATATATATATATATATATATATATATAGTGTGAGAGTACAGTGTATTATATTTATTTATACAATATATTTTTGCTTATAACCTCTCTATTGGCTCCTCTCAACCTCAGACAAGCTTAAAGCACATCCTACATTCAAAAGGCATTGTGGCATACTGGCACTGTAAAAAATATTGCTTGTTCAAGTTTGATATTGCTATTGTTACGTTCAAGTCACTAACTGGACTTGGTCTGGCTTCTGTTGTCCGATTCCCAATTACTATATTCTAAGAGAAATCAATACACGCGACAAGGTGTGTAGCAAAACCTCAGAGAAACACACACTGAGCAGGGGGAGCTTCTGACCCCTGATTTTATTGAAAACTTTCATAGTTAGAGCATGCGCAGAACAGACAATTACCTAAGTTAAAAATAATGAGAACAGAATATTTATGACCATGTACAAGGTTGAATTCAGGGAGTATTTTATAGTTTTCTCAGTTCCCAGAGGCCCCCATGCGAAGCAGCACATTCCTTAGATAAGGAATAAGGGATAAGGAGAAGCCTTGCAAAAGCAATTACAGAAAAGTCCAGTGTTAAAGCGTTACTCTAACATACAGAAAATAAACCATAGTCTTTCAGAACTATGTTTCTTAAATCTGGATCTTCTCATTTCCCCCCTTTGACATCTCCATCTGTCTTTCCTTTGACTGTGTCCACTTCGGAAGGTTTATAGCCAGTTCAGTCACTCAGGTACTATCCCAGGCCGGCGAGTTGCCTAGGGGAACACAGGTCTTCTCAAACTGGTTCCATCCCCCAAGTACTTGAACAGCATCCTTCCAAAGAAGAGTCTCGAATTTTGACAGATGATATGTCAATTCTAAAGGAAAGAAACATAGTTACTCACTTAGAAAGCGCATTATCTGCAATCAAGATACGTTTATGTGTTACTTTAGGTGTCTTGATCTTGGCTACAAGGCAAAGAGCTAGTTTTACTAGAACATAAATCATTATGCCCAG
Source organism: Gastrophryne carolinensis (assembly GCA_027917425.1). Classification (NCBI taxonomy): domain Eukaryota; kingdom Metazoa; phylum Chordata; class Amphibia; order Anura; family Microhylidae; genus Gastrophryne; species Gastrophryne carolinensis. Next base: position 316,578,115 of record CM051237.1, read on the forward strand.
AAGGCACAATGCCAAAATATTAATCAAGATATTCTTGATCCATTGTATTGGATCACTCCAGTTTCCCCAATCTCCAAAAGGAGACCAGTCTTTTGCAAATGTCCTGATTTTACTCTGTATCTTTTGAACTTCTTCTCTATGACCTATCATTACTTCATAATAATCAGGTATCTCTAATGAGGTATTATGTATCCAAGTACAGCACTCGTAATCCTCTGTCATTTCACAAAGTTATTTAACAAACTCTCTTTACAAGTAGATGCTCCTATATGGGTGTGGTTTTTATTTCCTAATAAGAAGCACCAATCTGGTCTATATGCTCTTCCCGTTAAATGGTAATTTATCTCATTAGCAGAACTATTGACTCATACTGTAATTGAATAGGGATGGCTACGAGGGGTACCCAGGAAGACGAAGGATGTAACTTACTACATATGCAACATTTGTCAAAACCAGTTTGTCTAGCAAAAGAGTATTTATACTTTAGCAAAAGTAACTTTTGATGATGAGTGCCTATCTCCCTTCTATTTCTTATAGGTGCAGGGGATGAAATATTGAGGCAGAAAGCCATTATCATTGTTAAGAGGAAATATTTAATTTTCCCTCTGGACCTGTAACCTTTTTACAATGACTTGCGTGTATCCAAGTAGATTTCAAGCTTCACTGAAGTAGGCGTTGTCAAAAGAACTTGAAAGGGTCCTTCAAACCTTGATTCCAAAGATTTTCTAGAATGTTTCTTTACATAGACAAAGTCTCCTGGTTGGAGATTATGAGTTCCTGTTATCTGGTCGGGGTCTGGAAGAGAATCAAAAACACTTTTGTGCAGTTTAGTGAGATGTTTCTGCAACTGTATCACATAATCAGTCAATTCATCACATTTTAGGGCAAGATGTTGTGGAAAGTACAGCCCAGTTCTGGGAGCACTTCCAAACAAAATTTCATAAGGTGACAACCCTGTTTTCTTTGTAGGGGTGCATCTTATTGAAAATAACACAACTGGTAAACAATCTATCCATGGTTTACCTAATTCCTTCATAGTTTTCTGCAACTTAAGTTTAATAGTTCCATTCAGTCTCTCCACACTCCCCGAACTCTGTGGGTGATAGGGTGTATGGAAGGACTGTTGGACACCTAGCATTTGCATTACATTTTGCATTATTTCACCTGTAAAGTGCGAGCCACGGTCTGACTCTCTAGGGTCTCGAAGAGACCAAAACGTGGTATTAATTCTGTGATTAATTTCTTAGCCGTGGTTTTAGCTATTGCTGATTTTACTGGGTAAGCTTCTGGCCATCCCGAAAACAAGTCAATACACACAAGTACATACTCAAAGGGTCCACTCTTAGGGAGTTGGATGTAATCAATTTGAAGCCTTTGAAATGGATAGAGAGACCTAGGTTGATGTCTTACCGGTGTCTTAACAACCTGTCCTGGGTTCTCCGTCAAACTGATAGAGCATCCTGCACAGTATTGTCGTGCCATGCTACTAAAGCCTGGAGCATACCAAGTCTGATTGGTACTCCTTACCATAGAGTTTGCACTCTGATGTGTAGGCAGGTGTGATACCTGTGCCTGTTCTGGGTATAGGAAGCTAGGCAAGCACAATCGGCTTCCTTTGACCCATAATCCATCATTTTGCTGGGCTCCTGCTCTGAGCCATTTTTCCTTTTCCTCAGGCATCACTTTGTCCTGAAGATTTTTCAGCAGTTCCATACTTACCGCCGATTCCTGGGTAAGATTTACACTTACACTCTCTATCTTCTTCAAAGCTGCTTGTTTAGCTGCTAAGTCAGCTTTTTCATTACCTTTACCCTCTTTGGTTGTTTTGTGTGGGCTGCTACTCTTACTATAGCCACCTTTTTGACATTGTTCAGGTTGGTCAGAATTTCTTTAACTAAATCAGCATGTCTAATAGGGGTACCTGCAGCTGTTAAGAAGCCCCTTGCATTAATGCCCTAGAGAGGGCTGTAAGTTCTGCTTCCTGAGCAGACATATGAGGTGGTAATGGCTCAGCTTCTACCACGTCATGTTCAGTTACTATTGCATAACCTGTATGAAACTGTCCTTTTTCATCAGCATATCTGCTGCCATCTACAAAAAAATCAAATTCTGGGTTTTCTAAAGGTGTATCATGCACATGTGGTAAACCCATTGTTTCTTGCTTCATAAGTTCAATGCAGTCATGTGTGTCTTCAGTATATTCAAATTCTAAAAAATTCTCAAAATCTTCACTATTACTCCCCCCTTCAGAATCTGAAGAAATTGGTAACAAAGTCGCCAGATTCAGAGAAGTACATCTTTGAAACTTATTTGTTGGGGGTAGTAAAAGGGTACACTGCAGCTTAAGCTGTCTAGCCATTGACAGGTGTTTGGGATTAACTTGTGATAATATCCCATGAATGTCGTGATTGGTAGACACAGCTAATTCATTATCAAGTACAATTTCAGAAGCTTTGTCTACCAATAGAGAAACTACTGCTACACGAATAATAAGCAATAGGTCTTTGTTTTGTGCCATGTGCCTGCCTTAAAACTCCTGTAACGTGTCCTTGTATTTCAGTAGCCATGAGTGTAAATGGCTTAGAATAATCAGGAAGACCTAAAGCTGGTGCTTGTGTGACTGCAAGTTTAAGTTGGTCAAAAGCATCTCTTGCTTCTGGTGTTAGGCAAAAAAAAAGTGTGACTTTGACACAATCATACAGTGGTTGCATAAGTGAACTGGCATGCATAATCCACTGTCTATAGTTAGAGATGAGTCCTAGAAACGCTCCTAACTGTTTATGTGTCTTAGGAGGTGACATGTTCTTGACTATTTCCACTCTGTCTTTAGTAAGGTGTCTAGTGCCTTGTGAAATGCAGTGACCTAGAAAGGTAACTTGTGTTTGGCAGAATTGTAGCTTTTCTTTGCTAGCCTTGCAGCCATTCTCAGCCAAAAATGTAAGAAGAGACAAAGTACCCTCCTCACATGTGATTTTGTCTGGGCAGCAAAGAAGCAAAATGTCTACCTATTGTAGAAGTACACAATCTGTTGATGGTTTCCATCCTGCCAAGACTGAAAAGCGAAGAGGTGGTAACATTCAGGTGCTAAAGGAACCGAAAAGAAAGCTCCCGTTAGATCCACGCAAGAAAAATACATGCTTGTACTCGGTATTCGAGAAAGCAATGTATGAGGATTTGGAACCACTGGTGTCATTGGAGCCAAAATGTTATTAATGGCTCTAAGATCTTGTACCATCCTGTATTCCACAGGTTGTCCTGGTTCCAAAACCTTTTTCCTGACTGGATACAAAGGAGTATTAGCCCCTGATTGCATCTGAATCAAAGCACCCTTGACCAAAAGCTCGTCAATTTGTTCTCCTATAGCTTGTTCTTGTGCAGCACTCAAAGGGTACTGCTTAAGCTGTGGTAGGGTAGATCCTGGTTTGATATGGACCTCTACTGGTGAGACAGGGAGAAGTCCTATATCAGACCCTGACTTAGACCATAAATGGTCAGGTACAGTTCTTAGTAAATCTTGATCATTCTCTGTAAGTACATTAGTGAGTTCCAAATCTTCAAGAGCTTGTATTTGCATACAATATTCTAAATCATCAGGATGGTCAGGCAAAGTTAGAACAACTTGACCATCTTCTTGAAAATCAATTTTTGCTTGTAACTTTGTTAAATTATCCACACCCAATAAGTTGTAAGGAGCTGACTCACAAACTAAAAATTTAGAGATAAACATGTGTGGACCAAGTCTGCCCTCTAGTGGTTTAGATATGGGCATAACTTTAGGCAGACCATCGAAACCTGAAGCTATAGTTTGGGCTTCTGACTGCTGTTTCTTACTTAAAACTTTATTACTAATGACAGATTTAGTCGCTCCTATAGCAATCAAAAATTCAACTCTTTTGCCATCAATTTCAATCGGTATTATGGGTGTTCTGGCTGGTACTGTGAATGTTACTGCCGATAGTCAGTCTTGTTCTTTACTTATAGATACTGACTTATTGGGAGCTGTTCCTTGATCGGCAGCAAACTTTCTACAATTCCTCTTAATATGACCAGGTTTGTCACAGTAGTAACATTTTAAAATTTTACTCTGAAAATTACCTTGAGATTTAGGTCTAACATCAGTGTTAACCTGGGCAACCATACGCACCTTGGGCTTGTCATGCATATCCATTTCAATACCCTGTGCTTTAGCTAACAATTGTGCCATAGTATGGTTAGTTCTCCAATCTGGGGTAGTAGCCTTTAACTTTTCCTTAATGGTTGGTTTTAAACCATCAATATAGGCTCTAACAAACAACCTTTGAACTCCAATATTTCCAACATCTAAGCCTTCATCAATATATGTTTGTTCAAAATAAAAAATCAGTTCTACTGTCCCCAAGTCTAACATTCTGTGGTACATGTGCTCTCATATAATCAGTAAATTGATGAAACATAGTAGGGGACATTTTCATCCTACAAAGATCTTCTCCATCCAACCAGGTGGCATTATGTGACTCCATCATTTGTACTACATACCTGCCAAACCTAGAAGGGCTAGTACGGGGATCAGGTGCATTCTGCAACAAAGCCATACATTCAGCTGGAGTCCATGGCTTATAATAAGGGGTTTCTTGGTTAATAAATTGACCTGCATTTTGGGCATCTGGAATCTGCCTGGTATGGGTAAACACAGGCGCAACTAATTTATATGTGTTGTTCCTGGGAGGGGGTCCTGTGTACCTATAAGTTTTACACCTTGGACAATGTGTAACATTTTCTGGTAAACTATAAGTCATACAGTGATGGCAAGTCCATGATTTTTCAGTAACTAAATTTACTTTTTTCTTTTTTGTGCTAACACCATTTATTCTCTCATCTGGATCCCCTCCTTGCTGATCTATTACATTCATCTTGTTCTAAACCCATCCCCCTACAACCACAAACTTTACATTTCCATGTTCCTTCTTCATTTACTACTTTATCCTGCTCCCTTACTTTACACTGGGTACACATTCTGTCCCAACCCTTATTTATCATTCCACAATAGCATTGCCATAAGCCGCTATCGCCATCATCTGGTCCTGGATCTGGACCATACGTACTGTTACTGGCCAATGGGGAGTCTAGGATACAACTTACTAGTTTCTTTCTTTACTGTCTTTTCATATGGGGGTGGCGGTACTGGGGCTGTTGGAGCATCAGGTATGGGGTCTACTTGGGGATGAAGCAATGGTGTAGTATTCCATTGGTTCCTATGTGGACTGTACGTCCAGCCTTCCTTTTCTGCTAAACTTGAAAGTTTCAGAGCACATTCCACTTGATGATCCCATCCTTTGTCAAAAATAATTCCATGTTTCCCTTTAGCTATCTGTTCCCATTTCCCTAAATCTAATTGTCATTTATAAACTAGCTTAAATTCCTTCAAAATCTTTTTCAAATTCCTAGCGGCATCTAAGCCACACCTTTCCCTGGTGATTTCTTCGAATGTCTGCCACTTCTCTTCCTGGGGTATCTCTTTGGACTGTTCTTTTCCCATCTTCCTAGCAACCGGCCCTAGGTACCGTTTTGGGGTCTAACCTCTCTGTGGGCTAGCCTTCTTTGGCTTCCTCCTAAGGAACTAGGAACTGGAGTACCTCTCTGGGTCTCCCCTGGTAATGTCTAGTGATCCTACACGCTAACTAAATAGCAACACATAATCCAAGACAAACAATTAGGATCACAAACAACACATCACCTATCATATGGGTAAGTGACAGTCCTAGATACACTAATTGTATCTTATTCCCATCCCAGTAATATTGGCTTTAATTTTCTGAAATCACCACAAACACATCATCACCTATCATATGGGTAAGTGACAGTCCTAGATACACTAATTGTATCTTATTCCCATCCCAGTAATATTGGCTTTAATTTTCTGAAATCACCACAAACACATCATCACCTATCATATGGGTAAGTGACAGTCCTAGATACACTAATTGTATCTTATTCCCATCCCAGTAATATTGGCTTTAATTTTCTGAAATCACCTATCGACTAGTCCTGGTCTTCTAACTAAGCCTGGGAACTGTGGTTCTTATAACTCAACGTAGTCAAGATCGGCTGGCATGCACCGTAAAGGCGCCGTCAAATCCGGTCAACTTGACAAACTGGCTCACGCCTAAATGAGTTGTGGAACCATACAGGGTAAAATTTTTATCTAAAACTTCTTCTGGTCACCACTTGCGTTCACCGTCACTGGGTTATAGCGGGTTTACCCTCGCCAGTGGGATGGGGCGTCTAATGACCTTCCAAAGTTTTTAACTAAATGCCAGGCTCATAAAGTTTATCACACTCTCAAAAATAACAAATTCTTAAGGGAACAGACAGACAAGACAAATACAAACAGACAAAACAAATGCAGACAACAGAAGCGCCTTAGGATTCTTAAAATGACCCTCTTTCGCAGAGGCTGGCTATGCCTATCTCACCTTAGAACGAACCCGCTGATGCCTCACAGGGGAAGAGCAGAGTATAAGAGTACATAAAAGCTGTCTCTTACCTGGCCAGGTTTTGAAGTCTGCTGTTCCGAGGTGGCATCAGTTGATGTTCCGTTCGGCGGGTGCGATACCTCTTGCGACAAAATAGAGAGTCCCTGTTCGGGCGCCACGTAATGTTACGTTCAAGTCACTAACTGGACTTGGTCTGGCTTCTGTTGTCCGATTCCCAATTACTATATTCTAAGAGAAATCAATACACGCGACAAGGTGTGTAGCAAAACCTCAGAGAAACACACACTGAGCAGGGGGAGCTTCTGACCCCTGATTTTATTGAAAACTTTCATAGTTAGAGCATGCGCAGAACAGACAATTACCTAAGTTAAAAATAATGAGAACAGAATATTTATGACCATGTACAAGGTTGAATTCAGGGAGTATTTTATAGTTTTCTCAGTTCCCAGAGGCCCCCATGCGAAGCAGCACATTCCTTAGATAAGGAATAAGGGATAAGGAGAAGCCTTGCAAAAGCAATTACAGAAAAGTCCAGTGTTAAAGCGTTACTCTAACATACAGAAAATAAACCATAGTCTTTCAGAACTATGTTTCTTAAATCTGGATCTTCTCACTATTCAACAGACCATAACTATAATATTAAAGCAGAACAAAACCCTCCTGTGGTAGCCCTGGACTTGAGGACCAGCCACAGTTTTTTCCCAATTTGGAGTGCTCCAGCAGGGTTGCTGCATAACTCACCTTTTCCACCGGTTCCCTAAGCGATGTAAACGATCACTGCCACACCCCCAGAAACTCTGGGGTGTGGGCTGGAGAGAGTCCCAATCTAAAGGGAACTGGAGATGTGGCCACTTCACTCCCAATTGCTGTGCTTGTCAGCTAAACCTACACCTGGAATTCAGCGGCAAAGTCAGGCAATGCTGCAGATTCTGTCCGATCTTCTGCCACTCTCTTATAGAAGTCCAAGAAGGCCACTGGGTGTGCAGCTGCCATCCACCCATTAACTTAAATAGGCGGGCGGGAGAACTTGTGATGCGGGGAGCGCCCAGCAGCCAGCCTGGACTTCAGCAAGATGGCGGCGGAAAATCAGGTGGAATCTGCGGCATCGCCTGACTTTGACTTTTGTTATTTTACTTATTAGCCATACTTCAGCCCTATGGGAAGGGTGACAGGGTGGGGGTATTTTATAATTAGTAAACCGGGCTGGAGTGACCCTTTAATATATAGCGTTTTGGAGTTTGTATACATAGGAGCCAATTTAAAGCCTGGTGAGAAAACTCAATTATTTTTAGGAGACAAAATTGCCATTCACTGTCACTGGATGTAAATTTTCACCATCAGCCCAAAGGTAGACAATAAAAGTAAATGTCAGTTTTCTCTCCTGGCTCTAAATTTACCTCATAGAGTATTGATGTTTTTGGATGCCAGTTTTGGAGATATTTTACAGATTGGAGGGTAAAATTAACACAGTGTTAGAGGCTGTTATATGCACAAATAAAACAAACAATAATACCGCGCTGCCAAAAGAATGTCACAAGCTCAACGTGTAGTAAAGAGTCCTTCTACTCAAGTCCAAACAATCAAAGTAGCATAACACAGAGCTCTTCCAATGGTTAAGTGGTGAATAAAGTCCCCAAAGCGCATGCTTCTTAACACACCGTGTGAGCCACCACCTGAGATGTTAAAACTCTTTCCAGACAACAAAATGATACAGTAGCCAAATAGCATAAAGCCAATGGGTGCTTCATAAATCCAGTGTTCACAAATTAAGGCTTCAAAAAACATGATATTGATATTCTCTCAATACTTAGTATGCAAGAAAATAAAACAATGTAGTGCAATACTATTAAAAACCAAGACGATTTAATAAATGATGAAATTGCACTTACAAACAAAGAAGCGCTAAAATCAGAAATCAATGATTAAGACAGCAGGGGTACCAACAGTTCTCACCGCCGGAGCCTCGGCGGGTCTTCCATTTTATTGCAGTATTTCAATATCTGCGGGTCTGCGACAGTGAGCGAAAGGTAATACCTGGCCCTCTGGAAGCTAGAGCACCGGCACTATACACTGAACCGCCTGTAATAATACATGTGACGCTACATGGCGCTCACCAGATTCGCTTTCATAAATGTGGTTTTGTATACAGCACCCGACGTTCACCAGACACTACCTGCCGCTATCTGTTCTTAAAAAACCCGCTTAGTATCAAACCCCCTGAACAGAGATTTACCCCAGATGTAATAGCTGTGCCTATATATAACGCAGCACTGACATTAATAATATAAAATTCTATTTGTTTATTTTAGTGCAGTTTCGGGTCAAATTTACAACACAACATGCTGTTGCAAAATGCTGTATTCTAGCATACAGTACGTCCTGCTCCATCTATAATACTTACACGTGGGTAATCCGCCGCCAGATGGCGCTGTTCACTGCAGACATGCAAAAACAGGCTCCTCCCGGCCCTTCATATACCCAGGGACCTCCCACAAATCCCCAGATTTCTCTGCAGTGCTGACTGCGAAGACATGAAGTTTCACTCTCTCGCAGGTGAGCAGGGCTATTACAGCCTGCGGCCCTGTGAGACTATTTCCACCCCTCCTCTATGTGATGTGCCTCCCAGCCTGGGCTACGCTGGTCGGGTGAAGGTAGGCAGCACCATGTGTGGTTACGGAGCAACGCTCCACCGCAAGGGTAGGCGGTCAAGGCTGATGGTGAGCCTTCAGGGGATGCCCCTCCCGCATCATTGCCCCACGCCCCATGTAGCGGTGGACCCTATGTTAACGGGTCGCCTTCCTCCCTCGTTCCCCCCTTAGTCAGGGGGAAAAGAAAGGGGGGGGGTTGTGTGTATGGCGGCCTCAGTGTATACTTACACGCTTATGGCTTGGCTGTGCTTCACTGGGAACGGGGATCAGAGCCGCGCTCTTACCTTACTGTCAACCGCAGCACCATTAGTCTGCTTTCTGCTCGCACCGCACGTACTGTGGTGGCTTGCGGACGCCTCGGCGTCTTCTTCTTCCTTCCTTCACCTTCTTAGCCTTAGTTGCTCTTCCTAGATTGCGCTGGCTTGAGCGCCTGTCTTATTCAGTATCACTGTCACAGACCGGGATTCATTCCCCGACGGGGAGCCACAGGAGAGCCCGAGTACTGATCTCGGCTGTGCCTGTCCTGGCTCCGAGCGCCATTTACAATAGGCTTTTCTGCTTTTCTACTTTCTGTACCCTCATGGGCTAGATGCCTTACGAGCTTCGCGCTCGCTGGTGAGGGGCGTGGTTCCGGCTTGGCGCGCTACGCGTCACGATCGGCTCAGGCCCGCCCTCCGAGGTTCGCTTGGCGCCATTTTCTTCTCCCGCGTGTGTGGTCGTCGTCCTCTCCTCTCTGTATGTAAGTGCCCTTGCGGGCGACTTTTCTTTACTTCTATCCCCATTGCGCATGGCTCTGACATCCTGTTCCCCCTTATGTCTTTCAGACCGTGGATTTCACAAGTGGCTTCTCCCGGCCCAGCGTAGCTCCCGGTCGTGACCATAAAAAAATTACTCCCACTTCCCAGCGGGTTATTGGGGCATCCAGGGTAGCTTCCAGCGTCAATCCCTACTGGCATATTGTGCCGATTAAATGACCATATGGGGGCATCTCAGGATATTGTGAACGGGGTTCCTTCGGGACAAGCCCGGCTGTGTGTAGCTTGTGGGGTCTTACCTAGCAGCGGTGACAATGCACGGGTCTGTGTTCCTTGTGCACAGCAGGCGCTATCGGTGCTTCCCGTCTCCTCTGAGGCTGGGCCCGCACCCCGCCGCACTTCACCTACTCCCCCAAGCCTGAGTCTAACCCTTAATACCAGTGGGGATTCTCATCCTGATCTGGCCACGAGGCTGGCTAGTGTTGAAAACTTGCTTGCTAATTCCTTAGCGCGTAAAGCCACCGCCAAGAGGCGGCACTTGAACCTTGAATCGGCCCTCTTTCCCTATAAAACTTGATGATTTGTTGCATTCCTATGCCCATATCCCCTCGGACGAAGGGGAACTGTTCTCTGACTCAGGGTCATATGACGATGAGTCCAGGGGTCAGGAAGAGTCTGGCTCCGAGCATTGGTCCTCGGATGATATTGATAGACTGCTGGTTCAGGTCTTTGAGGTTCTGTCCCTCTTTCCCCCTGCTGCGGCTCCCCGACAAAGGGGAGCCTCGTGCTTAAAGAATGGGAACATCCCAGCAGACTTCAAGGGGTCCCTAAGAGCGTGGATAGGAAATATCCCTTCCCTGCGGACTTGGTCAAGTGCTGGTCATCGCCGCCTGAGGTTGATGCTCCTATTCTAGGGTTGTCCAACACCTCTATTATGCACTCCCCTGACACTACTACGCTACGGGACTCTGGGGACCGGCATGTTGACCAACTGGCATGTCATGCCTTTGCATTTGGGGGAGCGACTCTGCGCCCGGTTTGCGCCTTAGCCATTACGGCGGTAGCGCTCAGGTCCGTGGTTAGGAGTGCTCTCGATGGCACAGATGAGTTGCCTCCTGATACTGTCAACGCTCTGTCCAGCTGTGATGCTTTTGTGAACTTTATCCTGTCCGCATCGGACGATGCTATTAAGATGTGTGCCAGATCATCTGCCCTGGTGGTTGCTATACGCCGTGCGGTCTGGTTGCGCCAGTGGGCCGCAGACAATGCCGCCAAGAAAGCCCTCACGGGGCTGCCATTTAAAGGGCTGCGCTTATTTGGGGATCAATTAGACCTCTTTGCCAAGGGAGGCAAGTTACCCCAGCGCAGGCGGCCCTTTCGTGGCCAAGGCTCCCTATCAACCCCCTATCGTGGGGCCAAGCAGGGTAGAGGGGTGTCCTTCGCTGGGGCCCATGCTGATTCCTGGCACAGGAACAGAGGACGCCGTCCAGGTTCCTCCTGGGGAACCAAGCCCAAAGCCCCTCTCAAGGCCCCCCAGGCATGAGGGGGCGCCCTCACCCGTCAGGGTGGGGGGACGTCTACAGCACTTCGAGCACGTCTGGCGGCACCATGTCTCAGACTGGTGGATTCAGGAGGTAGTGTCCTCCGGCTACAAGATAGAATTTGCTGTACGGCCCCCCACCAGGTTCATAGGGTCTCGATTCCCTCAAGACCCTGCCTCAGCTCAGGTCTTGTTGCTGGCCGTACAGGGTCTCATGGACCTAGGGGTCATTTGCAAGCTCCCCCCTGGAGACAGGGGCACGGGGTTCTACTCAAGCCTTTTCACAGTACCCAAGAAGGATGGGTCAGTCAGGCTCATTCTGGATTTAAAAATCCTCAACAAATTTGTCAAGAACAGGCACTTTCGCATGGAAACTCTGCGCTCGGCCATTGGCTCACTGCGCCCAGGGGACTTCATGATGTCAGTAGACATCAAGGATGCTTACCTGCACGTCCCGGTGTTTCTGGGACACCAAAGGTTTCTCAGATTTGCACTAAAAGATCTGCATTACCAGTTTGTGGCCCTGCCATTCGGCCTAACGTTGGCTCCCATGGTGTTCACCAAGGTGCTGGCAGGGGTGATGTCCCTGATAAGGCTAAGGGGCATATGCGTGCTGCCCTACCTGGACGATATTCTCATCACCTCTCGGTCTCTGCGGCAGGCAGAGTTGGACACTCGGCTGGTAGTGTCCACACTGGAGTCCTTCGGCTGGGTGATCAATTACCCCAAGTCATCCCTGTCCCCCTCCTCGGTGACTCCGTTCCTGGGAATGATTCTGGATACGGTTCAGTCAAGGATATTCCTTCCTCAACAGAAGGTGGAAGCTCTGACAGCGCAGGCGAGGTTCCTGCTCTCGAGCCCACAGTTCTCCATCCGGCAGGGAATGCAGTTGGTGGGCCTGATGGTGGCGAGCTTCGAGGCGGTGCCCTTTGCCCAGTTCCATTTGAGACCTCTGCAGCTTCACCTTCTGTCAGTTTGGGACAAGAAGCCTGCGTCCTTGGACGGGTTCTGTGTGCTTCCCCCCTCGGGCAGACAGTCCCTTGCGTGGTGGCTGGACCACAGGAACTTGACAGGGGGCAGGTCTTTTTTGACCCCATCCTGGGAGACGGTCACAACGGATGCCAGTCTGTCAGGTTGGGGAGGATTCTGGAAGTCACTGCGCTTCCAGGGGACGTGGGGCCCTCAGGAGGCCCATTTACCCATCAACATTCTGGAATTACGGGCAGTCAGGTTGGTACTGGAGCGTTTGACCCAACACCTGAAGGGTCTGTCGGTCCAAGTACGCTCAGACAACAGAACGGCGGTTGCTTACATCAATCATCAGGGAGGGACCCGGAGCAAGGGTGCTCTCCAAGAGGTGTCTCAGATTCTGACATGGGCGGAGGCCAATGTTCAATGCATTTCGGCTGTTTACATTCCGGGGGCAGAGAACCTGCTGCAGGGGGATGTCCCGTCAGGGGGAGTGGTCCCTCTGCAACACGGTATTCCAGTCCCTGTGTCACAATCTGTTTGCTTCCTGTCACAATCACAAGCTCCCGGCCTTCGTCTCACTGTCTCAGGATCCTCTGGCCATGGCCACGGATGCCCTGTCCATGTCTTGGAGGGAGTTTCGACTCCTGTATGTGTTTCCACCGTTCCCCCTTCTGGTGAGGGTTCTACGCAAGATTGCTCTGGAAGGGGTACCTGTGATTCTGGTGGCCAAGAAGAGTGTGGTTCGCAGACGTGGTTCAAATGGCAGTAGATCAGTACGATCTGCCAAGCGTACCAGATCTGCTAACTCAAGGGTCCTTACGCCATCCCAATTTACAAACTCTGGCTTTGACGGCCTGGCTGCTGAAACCTCCATCTTGATGGAGAAGGGGTTGTCTGCCTCTGTGGTGGCTACTATGGTGCAGGCCAGAAAGAAGACTTCTGCTATTTATTATAGAGTATGGCGTTCCCACATTGACTGGTGTGAGTCCAGGTCTCTTCCCTGCCGGGAATTCTCCGTCCCTAGGGTCCTGGAGTTTTTACAGCATGGTTTGGACTTAGGTCTCAAACTTAGTACTCTGAAGGGTCAGGTTTCTGCCCTATCTATCTTCTTTCAGAAGACCTTTGCTCAACATCTCCTGATTAAGACCTTCTTCCAGGGGGTCACTCACGTGCGTCCCCCGCGAAAGCCTATGGTCCCTGTTTGGGATTTGAATTTGGTTTTGTCTGCCTTGCAGGGTGCTCCCTTTGAGCCTATTCAAGATGCTGCTCTGGCCGTTCTCACTCTCAATGTTGTCTTCTTGGTGGCTATTACTTCGGTTAGGCATGTGTCAGAGCTGGCCGCTCTATCTATTCAGCCTCCATACTATGAGCGACACCAGGACAAGGTGGTGTTCCGCTTCAAACCGGATTTTCTGCCAAAAGTTGTCTCGGCATTTCATTTGAACCAGGATATTGTTCTTTCTTCTCTGTGTCCCAATCCTCGCAACGACAAGGAGCGGGTTCTGCATTCCTTGGACGTAGTCAGGTGCTTGAAGTATTACCTGGTTGTCACTAAGGCCTTCAGGAAGACTGATGCTCTCTTCGTTGTGCCTTCGGGGCCTAGGAAAGGTTTGGCTCCCGCCAAGTCTACCATCAGTAAATGGATTCATCAGGCTGTTATTCAGGCCTACTCTACTAAGGAGAGGACTCCCCCTTTCCGTCTTACGGCTCATTCCACTCGTGCTATTGGTGCCTCTTGGGCCTTTCAGCAACAGGCCTCTGTTGAACAAGTTTGCAAGGCCGCTACCTGGTCTTCTGTTCACACCTTTTCAAAGTTTTACAAGGTTGATGTTCGGGCCTCAGCTGATGCTACTTTTGGCCGTAAGGTTTTACAGGCGGTTATAGTTTGAGCTACGTGCCGTTGCCTTTGTTGTTGGGGATCCCACCCTACTTTATGGACACTGCTATTGGATGTCCCACGTGTAAGTATTATAGATGGAGCAGGACGTACTGTATGCTTAGAATAATACAATTCTGTGAAGTACTCACCTGTAGAATTGATATTATATGCATACAGTACGTCCTGCTCCACCCCACCCTGGTTTCACCTTGTTCTGGATCCCCTGTATGGTGATTGTTATCATTGTTATTGTTACCAGTTTGGTGGTTGGTTTCTCCCGGCTTCTTTTTCTCACTGCTTTTCAATGCTGGGGATTTGTGGGAGGTCCCTGGGTATATGAAGGGCCGGGAGGAGCCTGTTTTTGCATGTCTGCAGTGAACAGCGCCATCTGGCGGAGGATTACCCATGTGTAAGTATTGTAGATGGAGCAGGACGTACTGTATGCATATAATATCAATTCTACAGGTGAGTATTTCACAGAATTGTATTTTGTTGCTTCTCCACATGTAAAAGACTGTGTTATATCACATCTACTTATCTCTCATTTCTTTAAACTGATTTTGATATAAAGACATTGTCTGTGTCAAAAATGATATTGTGTCACATTTTGTTTAACCTTAGGCTTAATGTTATTTTCAGATGGCTGCTTTTCCAATCCACTGTTGTTAAATGCCGAGAGAATACAACTGTTATAGCATGCACTGTGGTTGCTTTTCAAATTGTAGCTTTTGTAGGGTCTGCAGCAAGTTGGAGTCAGAAACATGACAAATATGGATCTGATTCTGGTACAAAATTGCCATGGTCAGCATTACGGGCAGGCTGATTAATCACTAACGCCAGGTAGCGACAGATGAGCGTCTGTAGCAGGCATTTTCAGAGAGCCCGCTAGTAGTCACTGTGCTCGGCCGTGGGTCGCTAGTTCTTAGCGACTCAGTCGCTGTGCAGCAATGATGAATACATTGTGAGGAGTCGCTATTTGACCAGTACAGCGCTGTATGGGAGCGCATGTTAGCGACTGGTCAGTGCGACCGACTCACGACATATTCATGAAAAAAACAGCCTCACAAAACTCCAGTGCTGAAATATGCTTCTCTGAAGCCCAGAGCGCCGGAGGCTGTGTGATTAAAGTCTGTTCTTCAGCGTCTATCCACTAGTAACAAAGCGAAAACATATGGAATTACATTGTAGTAACATTGTAACATGAAAACTTTAATGCCAGACCGGTAATGTCATTTCTGCAGAAATATATAAAACATGAAAAAAATTTGAAAACAATGCATTTTCAATGCCATCAGAGGTCACAACATTATTTGAGATTTTTTAAAACAATAAAAAAAACAAAAACCCAGTTAAAAGAGAAGAAAAGGTTCGTCCATTGAAATGTATGGGAGAGCGACAGGTAGCGAGAGGTAATACCTGGTGCTGTGCAAGGCTGAACGCCGGCGCTGTTTGGTGAGGCTGGGATAATGATGAATCGGCCGCTACATGGCGTTATCCCAGTCGCTCAACAGATTCTGCGTTATAAATGTGTAATTGCGTGCCGTGTGTGCGTTAACCTTTCGCTACCTGTCGCTACCTCTCATTTACAAGGCGCTACCTGACACTGTCCCTTCATGAATAAGGGCCTATGTTGAACAAAGGACACTTGCCTTATATTCACAGTAAAGCCAAGTGTAAAATCAAATATTTACCCTGTCTTCCCCATTATACATAATTGATTGTTTGCTGGTAGAGATCAGATCTGTACAGTAACAATATTTGTTACAAAAAGAAACAGGCAATTAGAGAATGAAAGGGGCGTTTCAGAAAGTGTGATGTGGGGGTGGTGCTAAATCTGCCTCTTGTTCTAGTAAAAGGTGTTCATGCTAAAAAAAAAAGAAGCTGTAGTTTGGCTATGGAAAAGGGCTAGAAATCTCAAATAAATGAATAGCTTTAATTTGAAGCACAGCAGGATATATGAGTTGCATGGAAGTTAAGGGAAAAATGGGGTGGATTCATCATTAGTGCACCTTGGAATAAAAAGTTGCACTCTAGGTAGAAAATGAAACAGTGTAGCACACATTTTACACCTGGGGCTGAAGTGACCCCAATGAGTTGATTTTACGCTGGGCCTGCTACCTCAACATTACAAGCTAAGTAAGTAATGCAGCATTAGAAGAAATAAATTACATTTTTTACATGTTTCATTTTTTTTTTTAATTGTTAAAAATGTAAAACCAAAATGGACAATAGACCCTATTTCAGTATAGGCAGAATTACAATAACATTTAAAGGAGCAGTATCGCGAATTTTTCTTGGTGACTTACATTTAAATGGTACTTTGAATGTAGGTAAGTGGTGGAGTAAGAATTACAAATTTAGAAAAAAATGATGTCTGTGTTGTGCAGCTGGAGACTAATAGCTCATGTTTATGTCTGCTGAGTGGCGGCCCGACACTCTGGCCTGTTCCACGCCGAGGAGAGGGAGAAACAATGTAACAAAGTAATCAGCTGTTCAGTGCTGGCAGCCGTCCAGCATAAGATAACAACATTGCCCGGCCAGAACTCATATATCTAAAACAGTAAGAAAAGCTCTAGAACTCATTTAGCTCATTGGTAAATTCAATGTCAGAACCAGAGAGTCATTGGTTCGAATCTCAGACTCACCAGTTTTTTTTTTGTTTTTTTTTGGTGGGGGGCGGGTTATTTTATTTCAGTATTGGATTTTTATGTTTACATCCTGTTTTTTTGCTCTAAACATTTTTTATTTTGACAGTTTTCCCTTCATGTTCGCTCTGTTGCAGAATCTTTCAGTTTACCATTTTCTCTTTCATATTCTTATTTTTCATTTTTCCATATGATCTTTCTTTCAGCTTTGTGTGTTTTGAGCAAAGCCCAACCCAGGGTTTTCACTATCTGGAGTTTTGTTTTGTGCCCCTAGGGGCATCCCGACTTGGGATGCCCTGATATGTGAAATCCCCAAGTTCGCCTGTGAAAACGTACCTTTCCCTGTCCCACAGCGCATGCGCGGGCTCTCATCCAATCAGCTCTGTTTGCACGCAGATGGGGAGCCTGAGCAGTAACCTTCCTGGCCGCCCGGCCTGTCTAAATGACTATCTGCGTGAGCGCGCCAGAAAAATGGGGGGATCTGTGGTTATCCAGGGGTTGTTTCACACAGTGGGCATCCTGATTTAGAATGCCCAAGGGGCAAGGTCAATTTAGTTTATTTTGTATAGATTTTACACATGGTTTCATAACAAAAGCAGCACCTCACACACACACAGCCGTTACCACTGATTACAGTGTCAGCCTCTGAGGTAAAGTGTTGCTAGGAGACCAGTGGGCTAAATGAAGCAGCTCACTAAATACAACCCAGCAGATCCCCCTATTCAGCAAATGGACTGAGCCATTGTCATTATACAATTTAAAAGAGAGGCATATATTTTTTCCTTTTTCTATCGACAGATTATTTATACACACGTTATAAGCTATTGTGTGGCTATTTAATTATTTATCTTTTTTAATGCAAACTTTGCGATACTGCTCCTTTAAATGCAAACAGTGTTACATTTCATGAGATATATAAAGAACCAACAAGCCAGGTGCATTGTCATGTTGTAGCAGATGTAGTAAACTCTATAACAGAAGTGCATGAGATTGAGAAGAAGAATTGTAAATATAAAAAATTAATAAATAAGTAAAATAAGAAACATGGAGAGGGGCTTCGTGTTGTTGGTCCAGATTAGGGCATGAATGCAAAATAGATCACAATCAGTCCGAATAAAGAGAATCAATAAGGCCTTTGTACCATAGTGTACAGCTGAAGACCCCTACCTTCTCACCTTGCCCTCCAGGGCATACATAAGCACTAGCTGCTCCTTCACAGAAACACTTTCTACATTGAAGGTGGGTGGGGAAACAAGAGATGTTAAATGTGCCAAAAACAAGTTGACCAATAAAGAGGATTCAAACCAATGTAGCTGTTCATTTTTTTTTTCAAGAGCGAAGACTGCACAACCTTGGTCTACTCAAGGACCACTCAGCTGAAACCTTATACTTCCGAAGTGGTTTGAGGGCAAGACAAGTTATGGATGACCATGTTCCATTTTTAGAAAGGGGTAAATATTATCTGTACAATTACTTTTAACATGTATTTGATTTCATTTCCTGTACCATTAAATTCTCATTATGGCCGTCAGTTCCATGATCTGCCAGCTTACTGTACCTGCATCATCAAAAATGATTTTCTGAAAGAACAGCACTGATATACACCTATACTATTTCTGATTTTGTTTTATTCAAATGTGACTCCACACCTTTAACTTTGTATTAATGCCCCAGACTTTCCCTGGAAAAAAAAAATCTGACCAGTCTAATGATCCCAATAGGGACTGAAGCTTCCGACTGCCATCCTGAGACTACCTGGTGATAGATTTACTTTTAAGCTTTTTCAGATCCCCCTCCTTTAATCTCAGAATGGCTCATATCACCATCAACATAGTATTGTATGACACATGGTTTACATCATTGGTGACATATGGAATCAATGGTTGGCCCAAAAATTATTATATGTCTGTTAAATAAATAAATCTGAAATACTGTTTTACATATTAGTTAAAGTGATCCTATACGCAGAAAGGTGGTTTATGCAATGTTCTTCTACATTTCTTCTTGCTTTTAACAAAGTCAAGGTTTGTTATCTAAGTGTTAACCACATTTTAAATACACATATGTCATTTCAGGTGTTCCTGTTCTGCATCTTATTCCATCCCCCTTTCCATACGTTTGGCATACATTTGAAGACAATGAAGAAAATCTTGATCCTTCCTCCATTGACAACATCAATAAAATCCTTCAAGTGTTTGTTCTAGAATATCTAAATATATAATGTTTCATAAAATGATGGATTTATATGCTGTTTATATCACATTTTACATTTTATATACTGTTTACAAAGTATTACAATGACTCAAGTGTCTGTTCCTCATTGTGGCTTCTCCTCTGCCTGGTCCATCGCTCGGCATTTCCTTTTTCTTACATTAAATAAGTACATAATGTCCTTCACTGTCCTGCATCTTCTACTTGCAGAACTCAAACTAAAGCTCTGGCGCTTTAAAAATGGGTTAAAGCCATTAACAGCCATATTCAGGCTGCCATAGGCACCTTTTGGTCATGCACCCCTTTCGTTAGAGAGGGTCCCTGGGGAAACCTGATTTGGTTTGCCCCGCTGTGCGAAACCCTCGGGATCGCTGTGAAAACTTATCTCTCTGGTGATCCCATGAAACATGTGCATGCTCTCCTCCAATCAGCGGCCAGCACTGCATTCAGCTTCTCTTTGCTGCTCTGACATCAGCATGGCAAAGGAAAGCTCAATGGAGTGTTAGCCACTCCCCTTCAGCTATATACAGCCATTGAGAAATGCCGATTCGACGATTAGGGAATTGGCCGCACCTGGAATCTTTTAGACCCCATGTCTCTAAAGAAGGGAGGAGCAAGGTTAGGTTAGTTTAGTGTCCCTGTAGACCAGGACCCTCCCTGTCAGCGAGCTGCAATGCGGGGGTTTAAAACATAGTCAAGTCTGAATGGACTGAACAGAGGCACCACATCTGGCTGATCCAGTCATACCATTCACCTGAGCAGAATAAAAGCCAAGCATCCTTATGTTATTTTCCTTGTCTGGGTGTAACGTAAAAGTGGACCTACACACAGCTTTGCAACTCTGTGCCAGCAAAGGTCCTGGTTCCCAGGAATCATAAACTAACCTTGTCTACCCATCTGATGGGGAGCAGGATAATATTCTCACCTCCTCCCTTACACTAGCAGTGAGGCCTGCATTAGAGAGATACTTACATTTTCCTAGCAGAGCTCCATCTGATGGAGAGCAGGAAACTCACATCACCTCACACCATTAGTGAGCCTTGCATTAGAGTTATACTCAATCCGATGGCGACAGGAAATAGCTGCACTTGCATACCTCACAACTTTTGACACAACACTGGAAAGAGGGACAAGCAGATTTTTTTTTGCACTTAAACCATGCCCCAGACACACCCTTAAAGGGAAACACCACCTCAGAATTACATAATAATATTATTATACCAAGCAAGCACTCCGTACAACCAGTGATCAGCATCCTTCCATTACAACCAGTGAGGTGCATGCATCCCCTATTACAGCTAGTGAGGGGCATCCCTCCATTACAACCACTGATAAGCATCCCTCCATCACAGCCAGTGATCGGCATCCCTCCATTACAACCAGTGAAGGGCATACCTCCATTGCAACCAGTGAGGGGCATCCATCATTACAGCCACTAAGGGGCATCCATCATTACAGCCACTGAGGGGCATCCCTCAGTACAGCCAGTGAGGGTATCCCTCCATTACAACCACTGATTAGCATCCCTCCGTTACAGCCAGTGATCAGTATACCTCCATTTCAACCAGTCAGAGGCATCCCTCTATTACAACCAGTGAGGGGCATCAATCATTACAGCTACTGAAGGGTCTCCCTCATTACAGCCACTAAGGGGCATCGCTCTATTAAAACTAATGAGAGGCATCCCTCATTACAGCCAGTTAGGAGCATCCCCCATTACAGCCAGTGTGCAACCTCCCTCATTACAGCCACTGAAAGGCATCCCTCATTACTGCCAGTGATGGGCATCCGAACACAAAAAAAAGCTCGGCAACAGGGTGTAGGAGCACACCTCAGTCAAGAGATGCTGGGGATGCAGCCGCTATCACTCCTGATTGTTTACATAGCCAAGGGAGGCGACCTGGGGCAACCTTGGGATGAACTAGGGGGAAGGCTAGGCTCCTGGGCCAGCCCCACAGGTTTTGTACCCCTTTAAAAAAACATTTATGCCAAATTGGTATGTCAGTGCCTACTCCTCCACTGTAAAGTCCTGATTCCCATAGGTCCCCCACATCTGATTCGACCCGGAAGCACCAAGTCATTCACGACACATGCGTCCTCTCCTGTGCTGCGCTGGGAGGACCATGAGGCCAGGTGGGCAAAGCTGTCTGGGCTGCTCTCCCCTCTCATCTTATGTGCAGGGCGGAGGCAGCGAAGAGAACCAGGCATAAAACATGGCTCTGGGAAGGGAGGAGGGTCCCGCTGATCAACCAATGGATTAAAAAAAACCTGTTTAGCGCCCTCCCTGCATTGCCGACAATTTTCTTTTGAAATTAAAGTATTGCTGGCAGCCACCTCATCCCCATCTCTGGCTGTAGCTCCACCCTAGGCACGTGCCTACGTTTGCCTAGTGGCAAATACGTGCCTGGCCAAACCATATCTTTTTTATTATCATTGCTGACTAATTTATAGCACAGAATAGAGAAGCTGATAAAATGTCAGAGCTGGTAAAGCATTGTCCCAAAACTAATC
Source organism: Gastrophryne carolinensis (assembly GCA_027917425.1). Lineage (NCBI taxonomy): Eukaryota > Metazoa > Chordata > Amphibia > Anura > Microhylidae > Gastrophryne > Gastrophryne carolinensis. The sequence continues at coordinate 316,599,749 of CM051237.1, forward strand.
TCCTGATTAATCATTATAAAGCAGTAAGCAAGCGCTGCAGGAGACCACTAGTCATCTTATTATCAGTAGCAATAAACCTTCCTGATCACCCTTACCACCATTCCTATCCATTGATAGGCAGACCCATCCTAAAGATGGGCTATTGTTCCCCTATACCAGTTTTGGAGAAGTTTACCCTCTTTTGGACAGCTTTATTTCATTACATATAGAGACCTAAGAATGCTCATCAATAAAGTCCTACAGACAAATAGAATATTTGGTATTCATTCGAGAAACATTAAACTGACAGCCCAATAACACATTCTGACTCCTCTCCCATGGGAGCTACGTCACCTTGTGTAAGGCAGACATATTTACATATGCTACTATCTGAAATGACTGTATTGTGAAACAAACCTATAGGTGCTGTCTGGCTGAATGTGTCCTGCCAGCAGAACAGTTCATCTGTCAACAATCATCTGTCCTGTTTGGTAATTGTTTCCTTATTTTATTTCATTAGTCTTTAAAGTGGACCAAAACCTGGGATTTTGACTATCCCAAGTTATGGCCCTTGCCCCCGAGATTTAGGCCACCCATAAAAACTAACCTTTCCCCAGTTCTACGCCGCATCCAATCAGTGCAATCGGCTTCACTTGTCAATTCCTCACTCGCCAAGAATCGGTTGAAGGGCTAGCCAAAAGCAGCCCATCACGCTGGATGACTAAAGGTGCATGTGCATACAGTACCTTTCTTTATGCTATTCAGATAATGCTGAATTCCCCTGGATTTGGTTGTGTTACTTTCTTACTGTATGAAGGTATAGAAACACTGTGTAGTGCCTATTACGGACTATCCAGACTTATGCCCTTATTCATCAAGCGATAGCGCCAGGTAGTATCTGACGAGCGCCAGGTAGCGGCAGCTAACGGCGACTACCGACTCAAGTACGCCCGCGGCGGTCACAATGACGCATTTATCAAGCAAAATGAGGCTAGCGCCGGCGAGAGCGACGGCTAGCGCGGCATTCATCATGAAGCCGCCTGGACCGAACAGCGCCGCTGCAAATTCCCTCACAGCGCCAGGTATGAGCTGTCGCTCCCTGGCGATGTCCAATGCATTTCAATGGAGCAAGCTATAATTAATCATAATTCATTGGTATTATTTTTTTAAATTTTTTTTTTAATGTCAAAAAATCGGAGAACACTTCTGCAATGTTAGGAATTATTTTTAAGTCAAAAAAAAAAAAACAAAAAAAAAGTGCAGAATTGATCTAACAGGTCTGAGATTAATGTATTCATATAACAAAATGATTCTAAAAACATGTATAATGTTACATTAAAAAAATATGGTTGTTTAGGGGTTAAAAACTAGTTAATACAGATCGCCGCCAGCGCTCTGGGGTTTAAACAAGGAATGGACAGCGACAGCACATTCGGAGCGTGATTTTTTGATGAATATGAAGCTAGCCGTTCGCTCTGGCCATTCGTTGTCAGGCGCTCACATACAACGCTGGACCTGTGAAACAGCGACCCCCCAGCCCGTATTCAACATTACCGCACACCGACTGAGTCGCTGTCATCAAGCTAACGCCGGCCAAGCACAGCGAATACTGGCTGGCGCTGAAAAAATCACGCTACAGTCGCTCATCTGTCGCTACCTGGCGCTATTGATGAATCGGCCTCTAAGAAAAATCAGGGTGAATAATTGATGTTTGTTTTTCTGCACATACTGTCTCTTTAAGGCCTAGAAAGCCATATAGCTTATATCCAGCTAATGCACTTCAGGTTTCATGAAGTATATTATTATTATTGTTTATTTATAAAGTACCATCATCTAGTGTGACGCTGTACAGGGTAGAAATTACAGACAAGGTAAAACAAACCATATACTTATAATACACAGGGTATTATGTGTCGTGTGTTGGAGAAATACATAAATACACATTCCCCTCGATTTAAAGAGCAAAAGTTAATTGATTTCGGATCGAGAATCGTAAGTTTGGGTGGGTGTTAGTCATTTTTTCCTGTTTTTTTGGCCATTTCCGACTTTCACGAGCCTACATACGAATTCGTATATGCTCTTACGATCCTCGGAAGTATATTTGAGAGCAATCTGTATGTAGAGGGTGTGGGTAACCACACAAAAAATTTTAAGTTGTACCATTTGAAGCCAAAATATTAAAATTAAATCCACAAGTAAAAAATGCAAGTTAACTAAAAATTAAACAAAGTAAGATTTACTTATGCAAATGCATTCATTAATGGTTGGTTACTACAAAATGAATGAAATAAAGAAAAATAAAAGACCAAATATTTAGAATGCACTTTAATGAGGTAAGTTTGTAGTGCGCAGGCGAAAGATCAGAAGGATTTACGTCCAGACAAAAAAGGAAAAAGGGCAAAACCAATGTTGCAACCTGAGAAATGAAACGGAAAATTCAGGATGGAAACTGACATAGGTCTGATTCCCGAACTGCCATACGAACGGACGTATATTTTAGGATAGAAACGTATTTGCTTATAGAATCACTCGCAAGTTCATACGAGCGCACAAGCGGACGGGAAAAATAGGATGATCGGCACCAAAATCCAAGCTGTTACATGTTTCTTTGAATCGACCCCAATGACACATTAAAACATAAGGGTTCTGCACTTGCAAGCTTACAACCGAAAGCACTCTTTCTCAACCTGCGGTACACGTACCCCAGGGGGTACACTGCGACATTAAGGGGCACATCAATAGGGGGTGTCTGACAGGTATATTATTTTAATAGTCAACAACTAATGAATAAAATAGAAGGAGGATATATGCACACCAAACACTCAAAAGATTACTTGCAATTAAAAAGGTATTTATGTAGAGTTGCTGCTCATTCTTATATATTTACATATTTGTAGGTAACACAGTAAAGGATACAGTATAATCATAAAGACATGTAGCCATTTCTCATATCTCCAGGTTCGTGCACCACCTCCAGAAAAAAAGAAGAATGTATATACTGTAACACTAACGTATAGTATAGTGGAACTATAGTACAGGTAAAAAATTACCCATGAGTCTATTGAGGGGTTAACACTCAGGTCCTGTAGTGGAGGCTTCTTTGGATACTGACCAGGCAATAGTGAGTTAAGGTAAATATACAACAGTGATAGACATAATGAATAATACAAGTCTATTCCTGGTCAGTTAACATATATAGGTTAATACATCATGCCAAGGATATCTAGACATATGGTACCCAACAAATACAATAGCAAAGTACATTAATCATGACGTCCGTCATATTGAAAAAATGCCATTACCAGTTTAAACAGAGACAATGTAGGTAGCCTACAATTCGGGACCTCTGGCCCCTTTCTCAAGGCTGCTGCGAATAGTCAACAACTAACCCTTATTGCTTTAAAAGTACTATGAGGCCTGTGGCCTACTTAATTTGCCACTATTTATAATTGAACACCCTCTTGGGGTTACTTGGTTGGAACTTCTTGTCACTAGGGGGGAACCACTAATCTAAAGAATAGGTAAATGTGTCTATGCCTAATAATCTTAGGATGATATCTGTCCTAATTCTGCTTTACTTTTTTATTCTAAAACAAGGACCAACTTAATTATAGTTAAAGGGATATTTCATTTCCGATGGCAAGTTTCCATTATTGTATGCCAAAATTATGTGTTTAATGTGTTAAGCTTATTTGTTTTTTTTTATTTTCTGTTTGTTTGCAACTTTGTGTTATAAATGAAAACCGTTTTTCCTAGCAACAACATGTTTACCTAGGCTATGCACACCAAAGTGCTTATTTCCAGTACACATCAGAGACTTCCTCACTTTGTTTTGCTAATCATCTGATTGGCTAAGGTATGGATGACAGGTTTAACCCATTCTGCTGAAACTTCTTCAGTTTGGAAGGATCACAGTTTTGTGTTCCAGTAGCAAAAGGGTTCCTGGCAGAGTTCTCATCTGAGTAGGTCATTATGGTGCTTAAACTTAGCCAAAGCTGCTGATGACATCACCTGTTAGATTGGAAGAATTGTGGAACTTGTGGTCCATTGTTTTTACTCAAGGCCATGAAAACCACTCCCGTTGTTGCAAAACAGGTATATAACAAATTTGGAAGCAGCAAGCAAATTACATGTATGGGGCCACAGTCCTAACACAAATGATTTTTATACATTCCAAAAGAGAAAAACAATAGGGCAGTACACCAAAAACCCGACAAAAAGGGAGTTACCCTTTAAATACATGGTATCTTTTCAGAGGGTCAGATTTGGTGACAAGGAGGAGGACAAGGAGGAATTTTAAATGATATAGTATATATATATATATATATATATATATATATGTTTATGCTTCATCAGGTACCTCATTTACCCCATTTTCCAGCTTTAAAGATATTAATTATATAAATGTATTTTGTATTTGACTAGGTGCATTATGTAGTTTTATATTTTGCGGGTAAAATTTCACAATAAAATATTTCCTCCATGTGATATATTTTTTAAACAATCACTTGCAGATTGGGAGATAATAAAAGCTGAATACTTGAATATATTGAAAATATTTATCCTTATATATTGTATTGCCATTCATTTGCACAGAATAAAATGTGCTTATTACCTGGCTTTCAGTGCAATACAGTTGTTGCTTATTATGTTTTTTTTTCTTAACATGGATTTTTTAAATATTTACAGTTTACTAATTGTAAAAAAAAAGTAACTGCAGTCAGTCAGTTGTGTGGCGTCCAGTGAAAATCCAACTGCTATTGATTGACAGGGGTTTGACAAATTAGATGTAAGATTTCCTGTAATCTGTGACTGACCGTATAAGTAAGGACTGATCTTCCCTGTTAGGTCAGACTCCTATAGGGGTATATAGCATTGTATATGATAGGAAAACCATAGATATTGCAGGATATATTGGCGCAATATTGGCTGGTCACCACCTTAGGTGCGGTTGACAACTACTGTTTTTTGATCCAAAGCATACAAATAAATAAGGACTGCACCTGAATATGAACATAAGCCTCGATTCAAAGACACATTCGTCCGGACTTCCGTAGCTGTCTGTGAAAGTATGGGTGGGTGTTTCATACGAACGTTCGGGAAAATGTGTATATGTGCTTTCGATGAACGGAAGCAAATCGGAACATTTGCGTTAGTTCGGATCATTTTCCAAACAAAATCTGATATTTTTTGTTCGTTCAGATAACTTACGTTGTTGGGATGGGCTTACGTCTGATTCAGAGAGCTGATTTCCGACGGACCACCACCCTATAAATCCGTTTCATTTCCGATCCACTTACGGGACCTTTGAGGGCTCGGATTGCTATTGTTGAACATGTTTTGCGGCTATGTGGAGGAGTCTGCGTGCCTTTAGCACCAAGGCATTGCATGTATCAGCATGGCCGAGGCCATATATTGTATAGCAATGCATACCTGATTCAATACATTTCATGTATGCCTTATAGAAGCATTTTAATGCTGACCTTAATTAGTCCTTAGCGTGTAAACATTTATTTTCCCACACATCCATATAATTGCTATATTTTTTTAGACTTATGTCCTTTGTGAATTATATTTGGATTGTTGAACTTGAATCTTAATTTGTTGTAGGAGTTATTGTTTTAGTCGGTTACCTTTGCTTTGTGTAATTATTTTATATTTGGTTGCAGGAACCGCAAGATGTGCCACTCACACAACATACAAGCAGTGTTTGGTCCAGCTATGCGATTCCTCAGTGTTCTTGCAGGGCATCCAGGGTCGTCCCATGATGCTTATATATTGCAGAGCTCTGGCTTATTTCGTCAGTTTGAGTCAGGAGAATTATCTGGTGGATGGCTCCAGAGTAAGTTTGCTCACATTCCATCAATCCATTTTCACTGTATGGCAATGAATATAGTTGATGACTCATGTCTTAACCTATGGCTGTTTTTAGCCCTTGATGACATGTTAAACAATATTGTAGCTTAGAATGTGTATTTTATGTTAGTATTTTTAAATTCTTTCAGGGGATTCTGGATATCCACTCCTGCCCTTGCTCCTGATGCCCGTTCTTTGCCTGCAGAATGCGAACCAGGGGTTCTCTAATCGGGTACTATGCAAAACCCGGGCCGTGGTGGCGAGGGCCCTCTGGCTTTTGAAGTCCAGATTTAGGTGTTTGGCCCATACAGGAGGGGGGGGGGCACTGCAGTATGACCCCAACAAGGTTATACCAATATTTTAATTTACGTTTTTTAACAGGGACCACACGTGCCAGAGTGGCACAACTGAGTGTCAGGGTCCTTCAGTTGGTGGGTGAGATGCAGGAGCTGCGCAACTCGTTGGGGACCACAGATGAAGAATAATGTTCTGTGGCCTGCCATTGCTATGTATTTTGTTTTTATAGTTGTAAAAATTTTAAATTTTCAAAATTTTTCAAAATTTTATATTTTATGATGGAATAAAAAAAAATGTTACAGTCTCATTTCATTTACAAAATACATTAACACAAAACTAATGGGCCCAGAAATATTTAAAGATGAATATTCACATGACCGAGAAGTGATTTGGGTAAGTTTTAGGGGGCTAAAATGGAAGAAGAACCTAACCGCGAAGTGGTTTGGGTGAGCTTTAAGGGTCCAAAAGGGAAGATGGAGGATAGTGCTAAGTGATTTAGCTAAACATGGTAGTAGAAGTGAGGGTGGCAAATATGTAGGCGAGCACTTTAATGAGTTAAGTTTGTAGTGCGCGGGCGCAAGATCGTAAGGATTTCCGTCTGGACGAATATTTATTGAAAAAGGGAAACAGAATCTAACGGGAAACGTAAAGGATTCGTGGGAGGATACGATGGTAAAAGGGCAAAAACGAAAGCCTACGTTGTAACATGTGAAAATGAAATGGAAAAGTCAAGCTGGAAAATGACATACTCGTATTCCTAATCTGCCGTACGAACGGACGGAAACTTTACAGAAGGATTGCAATGCATGCATAGAATCGCTCGTACACTCATACGAGAGCGGAAACATTAAAAAAAAAAAACAGATCGGCACTAAAACGGAAGTTTTTTTTTGTCTCTCTGAATCGAGTCTATAGTATTTAAATATACATAACAACATACGTATAAATGTATGCCTAAAAATCCCAGAACATACCAGAACTCTGGAAAGATGGCAAGTGAAAAAAAAGAGAGGAAAGAACACCAGTGATTACTAACATTATTTTGTTAATCTCTTTCCTCAGAGGATTGCATCCTATTTGTATGGTATAATACCTTGCAATGTACCTAAATTAAAATGCGAGGGGACTTGATGGGCCTGCAGTGCCTGCAGTTCAACATATCACACGGCTGGGCAGGGGGAACTGTAGTTATAAACCTGTTATGCAAGAGTCAGTAACCAGAATTTTTGCTGTCAATACCACACACTGTAATGCCAGCAATGATTCTCTGTGCTGGCCTTATTTCCAGGGGTTCCCTGCTGGATGTGCCCATTGCTTGGAACATCTCAGTTGGTGTTTCTTAGGGGAAAAGCAGGGTTTAAATGAGTCTTATAAAGAGACTGCCAAGTCAAGCACCCCTATACAGTATTATATGCATCTTTAATGAAGTTTTGGGTAAGTTGTGCCCTGGGGGGCAAAGGTGAACTCCTAGCAAAAGCTGATGTAAAGTCAGCTTTTAGGCTGTCATCAATAGACCCAAAGGCTCATAAGGCATTAGCTGCCAATTTGACAACTTATATTTTTCTATGACATGACTGCCTATTGTTGAACTTTCTGGTGTTCATGTTTAGAGACTTATTCTCAAGGTAAGGACCAATTTCCAGTCTTTTCTGTTTATGAATCCACCAGGTTGGACAGTTTTTGCCAGCGTTTTGTGCCATTTGCGAAGGTTTTGGAATACCTTTAAATATTGAAAAGCAATCTTTGCAACTACAAGCCTGGGATTCCTAGATATCTTTTTTTCTTCTGCCTGTATCTTAACTGGAAGCTTTAAAGCTACAATTGTCAATAATTCTGTCTTTTGACAAAATAAGTTGTTTTGAAGAGGCTGCAGGCATTAGCAGCTGGACTGTCTTTTGCTTTATGAATAATACCAATAGGGAGGGCATTTGTGAAGGTAAATCCTCAAATCCCAATATTCCTATGTTAGGTTGGGCCAAGAAAACAATGTCAATTTGTCAACTTGCCTGACTGGCAGAAATATGTATTCTAGATACAGATGTTTCACAATTTAAAAAAACCCAAACCAACATTCTTGTATAATCATTTTAACCAAAGCTCATTTGTCCTACTTTTCTTTCCTATACACTCTAAATATCTTATACCAATAGGGGAGATAACTTATCCATATGGGTACAATATATCCAAAACCACAAGATTACTGTTCCCCATGTATTTTACTTCATATATTGTATAAATAACACTAGCCATAACATCTCAGGTAAATACATTATGTGCATAAAAATACAGATAGCAAGGTTTGATGGGGATTAGATGTAATCCCACTGGTGAAAATGTAGAGATATTCTTCCTACGGGTTTCACACATTTGCTTCCTTAGGGAAGACTCTCAACCAGGTTACACTATTTAAAAAACATTAAAACCAATAGATCAGTGCTAGAGATGAGCGAACTTTTGAAAAATTCGATTCGACTGATTCGCCGAATTTTCTGACAAAAATCGTTTCGACCCGAATAAATTCGCAACGAATCGCTATTAAAAACAGCTATTTCTGAGCCTCCTAGAGCCTCAATAGGGTTGTAAACCATTCTGCCTTGCTGTAACACGCACAGGATGCGTGCTGGGTTAGTTAAATAATACTTTGAATAAATATCACATGCAGATCAGAGGCATCGCTAATAGAATCGCAGAGCGGCACAATTGAATTCAAGAGAGTTGAAGTGGCATCACTATGAGGGGCAGGAACCCAAACATTGCTTTAAAGAGACACTGGAGTTGGCAGCAGCAGGAGCCCAAAAATTGGATGAATCACACCCTGGAGTTAGGAGCAGCAGCAGGAGCCCAAACATTGGCTGAAAGAGACACTGGGGTTGGCTTCAGGAGCCCAAAAATTGGATGAATCACACCCTGGAGTTGCAAGCAGCAGCAGGAGCCCAAATATTACTTTAAAGAGACACTGGAGTTGGCTTCAGGAGCCCAAAAATGGGAAGAATCACACCCTGGAGTTGGCAGGAGTTGGCAGCAGCAGCAGCAGGAGCCCAAATATTACTTTAAAGAGACCCTGGGGTTGGCTTCAGGAGCCCAAAAATTGGATGAATCACACCCTGGAGTTGGCAGCAGCAGCAGGAGGCCAAATATTACTTGAAAGAGACAATGGAGTTGGCTTCAGGAGCCCAAAAATTGGATGAATCACACCCTGGAGTTGGCAGGAGTTGACAGCAGCAGCAGCAGGAGCCCAAATATTACTTTAAAGAGACACTGGGGTTGGCTTCAGGAGCCCAAAAATTGGATGATTCACACCCTGGAGTTGGCAGCAGCAGGAGCCCAAATATACACTGGAGTTGGCTTCAGGAGCCCAAAAATTGGATGAATCACACCCTGGAGTTGGCAGAAGTTGGCAACAGCAGCAGCAGGAGCCCAAACATTACTTTAAAGAGACCCTGGGGTTGGCTTCAGGAGCCCAACAATTGGATGAATCACACCCTGGAGTTGGCAGGAGTTGACAGCAACAGCAGCAGCAGCAGCAGGAGCCCAAACATTACTTTAATGAGACACTGGGGTTGGCTTCAGGAGCCCAAAAATTGGATGAATCACACCCTGGAGTTGGCAGGAGTTGACAGCAGCAGCAGCAGGAGCCCAAATATTACTTTAAAGAGACACTGGGGTTGGCTTCAGGAGCCCAAAAATTGGATGATTCACACCCTGGAGTTGGCAGCAGCAGCAGCAGGAGCCCAAATATACACTGGAGTTGGCTTCAGGAGCCCAACAATTGGATGAATCACACCCTGGAGTTGGCAGGAGTTGACAGCAGCAGCAGCAGGAGCCCAAATATTACTTTAAAGAGACACTGGGGTTGGCTTCAGGAGCCCAAAAATTGGATGATTCACACCCTGGAGTTGGCAGCAGCAGCAGCAGCCCAAATATACACTGGAGTTGGCTTCAGGAGCCCAAAAATTGGATGAATCACACCCTGGAGTTGGCAGAAGTTGGCAACAGCAGCAGCAGGAGCCCAAACATTACTTTAAAGAGACCCTGGGGTTGGCTTCAGGAGCCCAACAATTGGATGAATCACACCCTGGAGTTGGCAGGAGTTGACAGCAACAGCAGCAGCAGCAGCAGGAGCCCAAACATTACTTTAAAGAGACACTGGGGTTGGCTTCAGGAGCCCAAAAATTGGATGAATCACACCCTGGAGTTGGCAGGAGTTGACAGCAGCAGCAGCAGGAGCCCAAATATTACTTTAAAGAGACACTGGGGTTGGCTTCAGGAGCCCAAAAATTGGATGATTCACACCCTGGAGTTGGCAGCAGCAGCAGCAGGAGCCCAAATATACACTGGAGTTGGCTTCAGGAGCCCAAAAATTGGATGAATCACACCCTGGAGTTGGCAGAAGTTGGCAGCAGCAGCAGCAGGAGCCCAAACATTACTTTAAAGAGACCCTGGGGTTGGCTTCAGGAGCCCAACAATTGGATGAATCACACCCTGGAGTTGGCAGGAGTTGACAGCAGCAGCAGCAGCAGGAGCCCAAATATTACTTTAAAGAGACACTGGGGTTGGCTTCAGGAGCCCAAAAATTGGATGATTCACACCCTGGAGTTGGCAGCAGCAGCCCAAATATGCAGTGGAGTTGGCTTCAGGAGCCCAAAAATTAGATGAATCACACCCTGGAGTTGGCAGAAGTTGGCAGCAGCAGGAGCCCAAACATTACTTTAAAGAGACCCTGGGGTTGGCTTCAGGAGCCCAAAAATTGGATGATTCACACCCTGGAGTTGGCAGCAGCAGCAGCAGGAGCCCAAATATACACTGAAGTTGGCTTCAGGAGCCCAAAAATTGGATGAATCACACCCTGGAGTTGGCAGCAGCAGCAGCAGGAGCCCAAATATTACTTTAAAGAGACACTGGAGTTGGCTTCAGGAGCCCAAAAATTGGATGATTCACACCCTGGAGTTGGCAGCAGCAGCAGCAGGAGCCCAAATATTACTTTAAAGAGACCCTGGGGTTGGCTTCAGGAGGCCAAAAATTGGATGAATCACACCCTGGAGTTGGCAGGAGTTGGCAGCAGCAGGAGCCCAAACATTACTTCAAAGAGACCCTGGGGTTGGCTTCAGGAGCCCAACAATTGGATGAATCACACCCTGGAGTTGGCAGCAGCAGGAGCCCAAATATACACTGGAGTTGGCTTCAGGAGCCCAACAATTGGATGAATCACACCCTGGAGTTGGCAGGAGTTGACAGCAGCAGCAGCAGGAGCCCAAATATTACTTTAAAGAGACCCTGGGGTTGGCTTCAGGAGCCCAGAAATTGGATGATTCACACCCTGGAGTTGGCGGCAGCAGCAGCAGGAGCCCAAATATACACTGGAGTTGGCTTCAGGAGCCCAAAAATTGGATGAATCACACCCTGGAGTTGGCAGAAGTTGGCAGCAGCAGCAGGAGCCCAAACATTACTTTAAAGAGACCCTGGGGTTGGCTTCAGGAGCCCAAAAATTGGATGATTCACACCCTGGAGTTGGCAGCAGCAGGAGCCCAAATATACACTGGAGTTGGCTTCAGGAGCCCAAAAATTGGATGAATCACACCCTGGAGTTGGCAGAAGTTGGCAGCAGCAGCAGCAGCAGCAGGAGCCCAAAAAATGGCCTAAAGACATAAATATGTTTTGCACCATTTGGAAAGTGTAAAACGTGGCACCATGCTGAATCTAGGCGCATGCATCAGGCATTGGTGGGTGGAAATCCTGGCTGATCCATCCCTGATTCATTTTGACAAAGGTGAGTCTCTCCACATTTTTAGTTGACAGACGAGTTCTCCTCGCCGTAACTATGGCCCCCGCCGCACTAAACACTCGCTCAGATGGCACGCTACTTGCCGGGCAGGACAGCTTTTCCAGGGCAAACTCTGCTAGTTGCGGCCACAAATCAAGTTTGGCTGCCCAGAAGTCCAGCGGATCCTCAAGGTGTGTTGGCATGGTCATGTCAAAGTATGACATGACCTGCTGGTTGAGGTCCTGCTCCAGGTCTTCCTGCTGCTCATGAGTAGCCTCACTATGCGGGTGTAGAAAGCTACTCATTAGCGACTGAAGACTGAGGCTGCTGCTGCTGATGGAGCTGCTGCTGCTGCTCCTGCCAACCCCCCCAGCGGCCATGGCAGTGGAAGGTGAGCGCAGAGGTCCCCTCGAGTCAGACCTGCGAGAGTATGGACCATGGCGCAGATAGGCATCGGCCAACTGCCTACGTAGAATGTCTTTGTAGTAGTTGAGTTTGTCCTCCCTCTCGGTGGGTTTAAAAAATGCCCCCATTTTGTGCCGGAAGCGAGGGTCCAATAAGGTGGACAGCCAGAAGTCATCCCGCCGACAGATGGAAACAATTCTGGGGTCACTACGCAAGCACGTGAGCATGCTTCGTGCCATTTGCGCAAGTGACTCGGATGGACTACCTGTCTCCATCTCCACTGCATACTGCCACGGTGTGCCCGGGTCCTCTGTCTCGCCTTCCTCAAAAACCTCTAGCTCCTCTGGCTGCTCCTGCTCCTCCTTTCCTGTCCGCTGACTAGATAAACCAGCCATTTCGCCAAGCCTAAACTGTGTTTCGCTGGGCAACTCCTCCTCCTCCTCTTCCTCCTCCTCCTCCAGTTCAGCTCCAACGGGGTTCATGTGGCCGTAAGATGTAAACGCCATGTCTCCAGTGCCCTGACCAGCCATGGTTTCCAACATGTGCTGTAGTACATGAAGCAGTGGAATCACGTCGTTCATCCCGTAATCCTGCCGACTGACAAATAAAGTGGCTTCCTCAAAGGGCCTGAGCAAACGGCAGGTGTCACGTATGAGCTGCCACTGGTTGACATTGAAGTTACACAGGGGAGTCCCCCTATCTGCTTGGATCATCAGGAAATCCGTGATGGCTTTTCTCTGTTCATATAATCGGTCCAACATGTGAAGGGTGGAATTCCAACGGGTGGAAACATCGCAAATCAGACTATGTTGGGGGATACCATTCTGACGCTGTAGCTCAAGAAGGGTGTGTTTGGCGGTGTAGGAGTGGCTGAAGTGCATGCAAAGTTTCCTTGAAGTTGTTAGGATGTCTTGCAGATGGGGGGAACACTTCAGAAACCGCTTGACAACCAGATTGAAGACGTGAGCCATGCAGGGGGCATGGGTCAGGCTTCCTTGGCGCAGCGCAGACAAAATGTTCTTCCCATTGTCGGTAACCATGATTCCCATTTTAAGTTTTCTCGGAGTAAGCCATGTTTGGATTTCCTGCTGAATACATTTAAGCAGTTCCTCCCCTGTGTGACTCCGTTCGCCAAGACAAACCATGTGAAGCACTGCGTGACACCTCCGTGCCCTGCACACATGGTAGACTGGAGGGGCACTGAGACTTGAGCCTACAGTGGAGGGTGAGGAGATGGCGGAGGATGAGGAGGCCGAGTCGCACGGTGTCACAGGTCCAATGGGCAGAGAGCGCGGAGGCCGAAGCGGCGTAACCTGTCCAAGTTGCTGCTGCTGCTGCAAAGGGACCACATTCACCCAGTGGGCCGTAAACGACATGTACTGCCCCTGACCGTAGTTACAGCTCCAGATGTCGGCGCTGCCATGTATTTTGCTACACACCGACAGGCTCAAGGACTGGCCCACCTTCTGTTCAACAAAAGTGTGCAGCGCTGGTATTGCCTTCTTGGCAAAGAAATGACGGCTTGGGACTCTCCACCTCGGCTCAGCACAAGCCATCAGTTCTCTGAAAGGTGCAGATTCCACCACCTGAAAAGGGAGCGACTGCAGCACCAGCAACTTGGACAGGAGCACATTCAGCTTCTGCGCCGTAGGATGAGTGGGCGCGTACTGCTGTCTCTTGGACATGGCTTCGCTGATGGATTGCTGGCGGGATGCATGACTTGGAGGAGGAGGAGCAGGAGCGACAGAGGATGGGTATGACGCACAGCTGCCTTCGGCTGAGGTGCTGGAGCCTTGGCTGGCAGAAATTGGGAGCTCACTTGGTGAGGAAGCAGACTGGACCACCCCTTGGGAGCCTCGGTTCTCCCAGGTTGTTTTATGGTGACGCATCATATGTTGACGCAGGGCCGTGGTGCCAACATTTGGACCCTGGCCACGCTTCACCTTTTGCCTACATATCTTGCATGTGGCCATGTTACCCTCCTGCGGATGCCTCAGGAAAAACTGCCACACTGCCGAGTAGCTACTTTTCCCACCCCCTGGCCTCACTGATTCACTGCTGCTGTTGCCAACTCCAGGAACCCCTGCTCCACTACCTCCCGATAAGGTAGACTGACGCACAGCAGGTGCTCTACCCCGGCCCCGGCCGGCTCCAGCCTTTGGAATTGTGCCCCCATGCTGACTGCTACCACCTTGCTGCCTCAGCTGCTGACTCCGGGGCAACCTGCGCCCCTCTTCTCCTGATGATGACGATGAAGCCCCTTCATCACCCGGCTCCCAAGTGCGATCGGCTTCATCGTCATCATCATCATCACCGAGTTGTGGCTGTACGTCACTGATGTTCGTGGATTCGTCAACAGTGTCTGGCGCAGGAGCTGGAACGCTCGCAGCACCCACGACACTGTCCACATCACTATTTGTCTGCCTAGCTAGAGAAGCCACCTCCATTTCTTGGCTGGGCAGTAGCTGCTGACTGTCCTCTATCTGATGGTCCTCCTCACTAAAGAGTGGAGCTGAACCCAAAGCATAGGATACGTCGCTGGGGGAGGGAACGGCGTAGGACAGAGGCAATGGGAGGACAGGAACTGCTCTCGGGGCATGCCAACTCAGGGTTGTGTCAGAGGAACCTACCGACCCTAGACTGGGGGTCTCAGACGTAAGTTGTGATGATGTTGTTGATGAGCGCGTCAACCAATCTACCATGGCAGATGCGTTACTGGTGGAGACCCGACCGCTAGCAGATACTGTCAGATTAGGTCTCTCAGCGTGACTCCTGCTGCTACTGGCCCCCAGTCTGATGCGAGCTCTGCCTGCGGAATCTTGGCCTCTGCCACTCCTCTTTTCACTTCCAGGCACTTGTCTGCCCGACATAGTCTAACTGGCGTGGTAGTAGGTGATATTTAAAGAACCCCCAGGCAGCGGTGGGTCTATATGAAACAGAATATAATGCACACCAAAAGTGAGCAGTAACACAGTAACAGTAAGCCTCCAACAGGCCTGCTTAGTGTAAATAAGAGAGCTGCTTAGTGTAAATAAAGAGGGGTATGCTATGTTACAGAATGGGATGCCCCAACAGAAGTGCACCTGGCAGGCAGCAGTAAGTCTATGCCCAGCAAAAGTGTCTTTATCAGGCTAATTTCAATTATAATAAGTGCAAATGGTTATATGGTCTTAAACAGAGGCTGCTGTAGTCACAGAATGGGATGCCACAACAGAAGTGGACCTGGCAGGGTCCAGAAGTACTATGCCCAGCAAAAGTGTCTTTATCAGGCTAATTTCAATTATAATAAGTGCAAATGGTTATATGGTCTTAAACAGAGGCTGCTGTAGTCACAGAATGGGATGCCACAACAGAAGTGGACCTGGCAGGGTCCAGAAGTACTATGCCCAGCAAAAGTGTCTTTATCAGGCTAATTTCAATTATAATAAGTGCAAATGGTTATATGGTCTTAAACAGAGGCTGCTGTAGTCACAGAATGGGATGCCACAACAGAAGTGGACCTGGCAGGGTCCAGAAGTACTATGCCCAGCAAAAGTGTCTTTATCAGGCTAATTTCAATTATAATAAGTGCAAATGGTTATATGGTCTTAAACAGAGGCTGCTGTAGTCACAGAATGGGATGCCACAACAGAAGTGGACCTGGCAGGGTCCAGAAGTACTATGCCCAGCAAAAGTGTCTTTATCAGGCTAATTTCAATTATAATAAGAGCAAATGGTTATATGGTCTTAAACAGAGGCTGCTGTAGTCACAGAATGGGATGCCACAACAGAAGTGGACCTGGCAGGGTCCAGAAGTACTATGCCCAGCAAAAGTGTCTTTATCAGGCTAATTTCAATTATAATAAGTGCAAATGGTTATATGGTCTTAAACAGAGGCTGCTGTAGTCACAGAATGGGATGCCACAACAGAAGTGGACCTGGCAGGGTCCAGAAGTACTATGCCCAGCAAGTGTCTTTATCAGGCTAATTTCAATTAAAATAAGTGCAAATGGTTATATGGTCTTAAACAGAGGCTGCTGTAGTCACAGAATGGGATGCCACAACAGAAGTGGACCTGGCAGGGTCCAGAAGTACTATGCCCAGCAAAAGTGTCTTTATCAGGCTAATTTCAATTATAATAAGTGCAAATGGTTATATGGTCTTAAACAGAGGCTGCTGTAGTCACAGAATGGGATGCCACAACAGAAGTGGACCTGGCAGGGTCCAGAAGTACTATGCCCAGCAAAAGTGTCTTTATCAGGCTAATTTCAATTATAATAAGTGCAAATGGTTATATGGTCTTAAACAGAGGCTGCTGTAGTCACAGAATGGGATGCCACAACAGAAGTGGACCTGGCAGGGTCCAGAAGTACTATGCCCAGCAAAAGTGTCTTTATCAGGCTAATTTCAATTATAATAAGAGCAAATGGTTATATGGTCTTAAACAGAGGCTGCTGTAGTCACAGAATGGGATGCCACAACAGAAGTGGACCTGGCAGGGTCCAGAAGTACTATGCCCAGCAAAAGTGTCTTTATCAGGCTAATTTCAATTATAATAAGAGCAAATGGTTATATGGTCTTAAACAGAGGCTGCTGTAGTCACAGAATGGGATGCCACAACAGAAGTGGACCTGGCAGGGTCCAGAAGTACTATGCCCAGCAAAAGTGTCTTTATCAGGCTAATTTCAATTATAATAAGAGCAAATGGTTATATGGTCTTAAACAGAGGCTGCTGTAGTCACAGAATGGGATGCCACAACAGAAGTGGACCTGGCAGGGTCCAGAAGTACTATGCCCAGCAAGTGTCTTTATCAGGCTGATTTCAATTATAATAAGTGCAAATGGTTATATGGTCTTAAACAGAGGCTGCTGTAGTCACAGAATGGGATGCCACAACAGAAGTGGACCTGGCAGGGTCCAGAAGTACTATGCCCAGCAAAAGTGTCTTTATCAGGCTAATTTCAATTATAATAAGTGCAAATGGTTATATGGTCTTAAACAGAGGCTGCTGTAGTCACAGAATGGGATGCCACAACAGAAGTGGACCTGGCAGGGTCCAGAAGTACTATGCCCAGCAAGTGTCTTTATCAGGCTAATTTCAATTATAATAAGTGCAAATGGTTATATGGTCTTAAACAGAGGCTGCTGTAGTCACAGAATGGGATGCCACAACAGAAGTGGACCTGGCAGGGTCCAGAAGTACTATGCCCAGCAAAAGTGTCTTTATCAGGCTAATTTCAATTATAATAAGTGCAAATGGTTATATAGTCTTAAACAGAGGCTGCTGTAGTCACAGAATGGGATGCCACAACAGAAGTGGACCTGACAGGGTCCAGAAGTACTATGCCCAGCAAAAGTGTCTTTATCAGGCTAATTTCAATTATAATAAGTGCAAATGGTTATATAGTCTTAAACAGAGGCTGCTGTAGTCACAGAATGGGATGCCACAACAGAAGTGGACCTGGCAGGGTCCAGAAGTACTATGCCCAGCAAAAGTGTCTTTATCAGGCTAATTTCAATTATAATAAGTGCAAATGGTTATATGGTCTTAAACAGAGGCTGCTGTAGTCACAGAATGGGATGCCACAACAGAAGTGGACCTGGCAGGGTCCAGAAGTACTATGCCCAGCAAAAGTGTCTTTATCAGGCTAATTTCAATTATAATAAGTGCAAATGGTTATATGGTCTTAAACAGAGGCTGCTGTAGTCACAGAATGGGATGCCACAACAGAAGTGGACCTGGCAGGGTCCAGAAGTACTATGCCCAGCAAAAGTGTCTTTATCAGGCTAATTTCAATTATAATAAGTGCAAATGGTTATATGGTCTTAAACAGAGGCTGCTGTAGTCACAGAATGGGATGCCACAACAGAAGTGGACCTGGCAGGGTCCAGAAGTACTATGCCCAGCAAAAGTGTCTTTATCAGGCTAATTTCAATTATAATAAGTGCAAATGGTTATATGGTCTTAAACAGAGGCTGCTGTAGTCACAGAATGGGATGCCACAACAGAAGTGGACCTGGCAGGGTCCAGAAGTACTATGCCCAGCAAAAGTGTCTTTATCAGGCTAATTTCAATTATAATAAGTGCAAATGGTTATATGGTCTTAAACAGAGGCTGCTGTAGTCACAGAATGGGATGCCACAACAGAAGTGGACCTGGCAGGGTCCAGAAGTACTATGCCCAGCAAAAGTGTCTTTATCAGGCTAATTTCAATTATAATAAGAGCAAATGGTTATATGGTCTTAAACAGAGGCTGCTGTAGTCACAGAATGGGATGCCACAACAGAAGTGGACCTGGCAGGGTCCAGAAGTACTATGCCCAGCAAGTGTCTTTATCAGGCTGATTTCAATTATAATAAGTGCAAATGGTTATATGGTCTTAAACAGAGGCTGCTGTAGTCACAGAATGGGATGCCACAACAGAAGTGGACCTGGCAGGGTCCAGAAGTACTATGCCCAGCAAAAGTGTCTTTATCAGGCTAATTTCAATTATAATAAGTGCAAATGGTTATATGGTCTTAAACAGAGGCTGCTGTAGTCACAGAATGGGATGCCACAACAGAAGTGGACCTGGCAGGGTCCAGAAGTACTATGCCCAGCAAGTGTCTTTATCAGGCTAATTTCAATTATAATAAGTGCAAATGGTTATATGGTCTTAAACAGAGGCTGCTGTAGTCACAGAATGGGATGCCACAACAGAAGTGGACCTGGCAGGGTCCAGAAGTACTATGCCCAGCAAAAGTGTCTTTATCAGGCTAATTTCAATTATAATAAGTGCAAATGGTTATATAGTCTTAAACAGAGGCTGCTGTAGTCACAGAATGGGATGCCACAACAGAAGTGGACCTGACAGGGTCCAGAAGTACTATGCCCAGCAAAAGTGTCTTTATCAGGCTAATTTCAATTATAATAAGTGCAAATGGTTATATAGTCTTAAACAGAGGCTGCTGTAGTCACAGAATGGGATGCCACAACAGAAGTGGACCTGGCAGGGTCCAGAAGTACTATGCCCAGCAAAAGTGTCTTTATCAGGCTAATTTCAATTATAATAAGTGCAAATGGTTATATGGTCTTAAACAGAGGCTGCTGTAGTCACAGAATGGGATGCCACAACAGAAGTGGACCTGGCAGGGTCCAGAAGTACTATGCCCAGCAAAAGTGTCTTTATCAGGCTAATTTCAATTATAATAAGTGCAAATGGTTATATGGTCTTAAACAGAGGCTGCTGTAGTCACAGAATGGGATGCCACAACAGAAGTGGACCTGGCAGGGTCCAGAAGTACTATGCCCAGCAAAAGTGTCTTTATCAGGCTAATTTCAATTATAATAAGTGCAAATGGTTATATGGTCTTAAACAGAGGCTGCTGTAGTCACAGAATGGGATGCCACAACAGAAGTGGACCTGGCAGGGTCCAGAAGTACTATGCCCAGCAAAAGTGTCTTTATCAGGCTAATTTCAATTATAATAAGTGCAAATGGTTATATGGTCTTAAACAGAGGCTGCTGTAGTCACAGAATGGGATGCCACAACAGAAGTGGACCTGGCAGGGTCCAGAAGTACTATGCCCAGCAAAAGTGTCTTTATCAGGCTAATTTCAATTATAATAAGTGCAAATGGTTATATGGTCTTAAACAGAGGCTGCTGTAGTCACAGAATGGGATGCCACAACAGAAGTGGACCTGGCAGGGTCCAGAAGTACTATGCCCAGCAAAAGTGTCTTTATCAGGCTAATTTCAATTATAATAAGTGCAAATGGTTATATGGTCTTAAACAGAGGCTGCTGTAGTCACAGAATGGGATGCCACAACAGAAGTGGACCTGGCAGGGTCCAGAAGTACTATGCCCAGCAAAAGTGTCTTTATCAGGCTAATTTCAATTATAATAAGTGCAAATGGTTATATGGTCTTAAACAGAGGCTGCTGTAGTCACAGAATGGGATGCCACAACAGAAGTGGACCTGGCAGGGTCCAGAAGTACTATGCCCAGCAAAAGTGTCTTTATCAGGCTAATTTCAATTATAATAAGTGCAAATGGTTATATGGTCTTAAACAGAGGCTGCTGTAGTCACAGAATGGGATGCCACAACAGAAGTGGACCTGGCAGGGTCCAGAAGTACTATGCCCAGCAAAAGTGTCTTTATCAGGCTAATTTCAATTATAATAAGTGCAAATGGTTATATGGTCTTAAACAGAGGCTGCTGTAGTCACAGAATGGGATGCCACAACAGAAGTGGACCTGGCAGGGTCCAGAAGTACTATGCCCAGCAAAAGTGTCTTTATCAGGCTAATTTCAATTATAATAAGTGCAAATGGTTATATGGTCTTAAACAGAGGCTGCTGTAGTCACAGAATGGGATGCCACAACAGAAGTGGACCTGGCAGGGTCCAGAAGTACTATGCCCAGCAAGTGTCTTTATCAGGCTAATTTCAATTATAATAAGTGCAAATGGTTATATGGTCTTAAACAGAGGCTGCTGTAGTCACAGAATGGGATGCCACAACAGAAGTGGACCTGGCAGGGTCCAGAAGTACTATGCCCAGCAAGTGTCTTTATCAGGCTAATTTCAATTATAATAAGTGCAAATGGTTATATGGTCTTAAACAGAGGCTGCTGTAGTCACAGAATGGGATGCCACAACAGAAGTGGACCTGGCAGGGTCCAGAAGTACTATGCCCAGCAAGTGTCTTTATCAGGCTAATTTCAATTATAATAAGTGCAAATGGTTATATGGTCTTAAACAGAGGCTGCTGTAGTCACAGAATGGGATGCCACAACAGAAGTGGACCTGGCAGGGTCCAGAAGTACTATGCCCAGCAAAAGTGTCTTTATCGGGCTAATTTCAATTATAATAAGTTAAAATGGTTATATGGTCTTAAACAGAGGCTGCTGTAGTCACAGAATGGGATGCCACAACAGAAGTGGACCTGGCAGGGTCCAGAAGTACTATGCCCAGCAAAAGTGTCTTTATCAGGCTAATTTCAATTATAATAAGAGCAAATGGTTATATGGTCTTAAACAGAGGCTGCTGTAGTCACAGAATGGGATGCCACAACAGAAGTGGACCTGGCAGGGTCCAGAAGTACTATGCCCAGCAAAAGTGTCTTTATCAGGACTAATTTCAATTATAATAAGTGCAAATGGTTATATGGTCTTAAACAGAGGCTGGTGTAGTCACAGAATGGGATGCCTCACAGCAGACTTAAGATCAGTTCAGTATATATGCACAGTTAGTTAGTATAAGCAGCCTGAAAACGCTAACAAAGCCTGTCAGGCTGGATGAAAAAAAAAAAAAAAAAAACTCCCTGTGACAGCCTCCGATTTTTCTACCTTTCCCTGTTTTTCGCTGACTTTCTGTCTGTCTCCTGTCTGTCTCCTGCCTGTCTCCAGCCTGTCCCTGTCTGTCCCTGCCTGTCTAACTGCCTCTCTCCCTCAGCTACACAGCGTTCTGTCTCTCACGAATGCAATAGAGAAATGAGGCAGGAAAAGCAAGATGGCCGGCCTTAAATAGCGCTGTGACGTCACCGGGCTTGCTGGCTGCTGATAGGCTGCATGTGACTGTCCCAGCTTGCACTGGCGCGGGGTTGATGTCTGGACATGTCCCGTCCGCCATCTTAGAATGCCTGTAATGTAAATGAATGGATGTTAAAGGAAAACTTCGAGCGATCGAATCGCGGGGAAATTCGGATTCGATCCGAATCGAATTTTTCCTGAAATTCGGATCGAATCTGGGTTCGTCGGGATCGATTCGCTCATCCCTAATTATCAGGTCCCGGGTACTCCTGGTCCCTGCTTCTGCTCAGATGCTGGCGCAGGCCGTGCAAGGTCTGCTGGGTATGGGGGTCATTTGCAGATTTCCCTTAACAGACAGAGGCAAGGGACCCTACACCAACCCTTTCACAGTTCCCAAAAAAGATGGGTCAGTCTGGCACAGTCTGGATTTACAGATCTTCAGCAACTTGTCAAGTACAGGCGCTTTCCTCATGGAAACTCTGCGCTCGGCCATCTGCTCCTTGCGACCTGGGGGCTACATGCCGTTTGTGGATATCAAAGATGCTTACTTCACATCCTTGTGTTTTCAGGACACCAAGATTCCTCAGATCCACGTTGGAAGATCAACTATGCCAATTTGTGGCCTTGCCATCTGGCCTCTCTTCAGCCTCCAGAGTGCTCACCAAGGTGCTGGTGGGGGTGATGTCTCTACACCTGGCAAAGTTGAATATTTAGCTGGTGGTGTCCATTCTGGAGTCATCTGGATGGGTGATCAGCCACCCCAAGTCCTCACTGTCCCCTTCCTTGGTATCTTCATTCCTAGGAATGAATCTGGACACAGTTCAGGCAAGGATATTCCTTCCTCAGCAGAAGGTGGACAATCTGCTTGCACAAGTTCAGTTCCTCCTAGCTGTCCCCGTCCCTTCACCAGGCAGGGGATGCAGCTGGTGGGCCTGATGGTGGCATGCTTTGAAGCGGCCCCTTGTGCTCAGTCCCTCCTGGGGCTTCTGCAACTCCTCCTATTGTCTGTATGGGACAAGGACCCAGCATCCCTGGACAGGGTTTGGGTGTCTTCCCCCCTGGTGAGGGGGTCCCTTTTTTGGGAATGGACTCATAGAACATATTGGGGGGCGGAACCTTCTTGCTCCTTCCTGTGAGACGGTCACCACGGATGGCAGTCTATTTGGTTGGAGGGGTTCTTCTGGAGGTCCCTGCGGTTCCAGGGGAGGTGGGGCCCTTAGGAGGCCCATTCACCTATCAATGTCTCGAAGTTGTGAGCGATCAGGTTAGTTCTGGTTCGTTTGACTACTCATTATCAGGGCCTGCCTGTTCAGGGGCGCACGGTCACTCTGATGACAGTTGCCTACATCAATCATCAGGGAGGGACCCTGAGCAAGAGGGTCCTCCAGGAAGTGTCTCTGATTCTGATCTGGGTTCCGTCACAATCACGAGCTCCCGACCTTTGTCTCCCTGTTCCAGGACCTTCTGGCCGTGCCCATGGATGCCTTGTAATGTCATGGCAGGACATTCAGTTTCTGTATGTCTTTTCTACTTTCCCCCTGCTAGGCAGGGTTCTGCGCAAGATTGCTCTGGAAGGGGTGCCAGTGGTTCTGGTGGCCTCAGGTGGCCAAGAAGAGTGTGGTTCGCAGACGTGGTGCAGATGGCAGTAGATCAGTGCTTTCTGCCTGGAGTGCCAGATCTGCTCACTTAGGACCCCTTACGCCATCCCAATTACAAACTCTGGCCTTGACGACCTGGCTGCTGATACCTCCATCTTGATGGAGAAAGGGTTTGTCTACCTCGTTGGTTGAGTCCATGGTGAAGGCTAGGAAGATGACTTCTTCTTCCATCTGTTATATGGTATGGCGTACCTACATTGACTGGTTGAGTCTTAGTCTCTTCCCTGTTGGGTGTTCTCAGTTCCCAGGGATCTGGAGTTTTACTGCATGGGTTGGAGTTGGTCTCTAACTCAGTACTTTGAAGGGTC
The DNA here is from genome assembly GCA_027917425.1 of Gastrophryne carolinensis. NCBI lineage: Eukaryota > Metazoa > Chordata > Amphibia > Anura > Microhylidae > Gastrophryne > Gastrophryne carolinensis. Next base: position 316,623,504 of record CM051237.1, read on the forward strand.
AGGTTTCTACCCTGTCTGTCTTCTTTCAGAAGTCTTTTGTTCAGCATTCCTTGATTAAGACTGCTTTTAGGGGGTTGCTCATGTGCGTTCCCCATGACAACCTATGGTCCCTGTTTTTGGGATTTGGAATTGGTCTTGCCTGTCTTGCAGGGTGCTCCCTTTGAACCTGTGCAGGATGCTGCCTTGGCCATTCTTACTCTCAAGGTTGCGTTTTTGGTAGCTATCACTTCTGTCAGGCGTGTGTCTGAGTTGGCGGTGCTGTCCATTCAGCCCCCCTACTTTGAGAGGCACCAGGACAAGGTGTTGTTTCATTTCAAACCTGATTTTCTGCCTAAAGGTGGTGTCTGCCTTTCATTTGAATCAGGATATTGTTCTTCCTTCTTTGTGCCCTAACCCTAGCAATGCTAAGGAGAGGGTTTGCACTCTTTGGATGTGGTTAGGTGTCTGAAGTACTATCTGGTGGCTACTGCACCTTTCAGGAACACTGATGCTCCTTTTGTGGTCCCTTCTGGTCCTAGGAAGGGTTTTGGCTCCTGCCAAGTCTTCTATCAGCAAGTGGATTCGTCAGGCTGTGATTCAGGCCTACTCTGCTAAGGGGAAGAATCCTCCCTTCGCCTTATTGCTCTTTCTACTTGTGCTATTGGTGCCCCTTGGGCCTTCTAGCACCAGGCTTCTGTTGAACAAGTTTGCAAGGCCACTACTTGGTCTTCTGTTCATACCTTTTCAAAGTTTTACAAGGTTGTTGTTAAGGCCTCAGCTGATGCTGTTTTTGGCCGCGAGGTTTTGCAGGCGGCAGTGGTTTAAACTGTCTGCTGTGACCCTTTTTATTGGGGATCCCAACCTACTTTATGGACACTGCTATTGGATGTCCCAAGTGTAAGTAATTTATCTGGAGCAGGACGTACTGTATACTAATAATAATATTCTGTGAAATACTCACCTGTAGAATTGGTATTATAAGTATACAGTACGTCCTGCTCCACCCCACCCTGTTTTTTTTTGCTTTATTCTGGATCCCCTGTATGGTGATTGTTATCATTGTTATAGTTACCAGTTTTTGGTTGTTAAATTCTCCCGGCTTCTTTTTCACTGCTTTTCAATGCTGGGGATTTGTGGGAGGTCCCCGGGTATTTGAGGGGCCGGGAGGAGCCTGTTTTGCATGTCTCTGCAGTGCAGCGCCATCTGGCGGAGGATAACCCCAAGTGTAAGTAATCTATCTGGAGCAGGACGTACTGTATACTTATAATACCAATTCTACAGGTGAGTATTTCACAGAATTGTATTTTTTCCTGTAATACAAAAACAAGAAGAACGGCTTGTCCTCCTGCACTGTGCTCCGATGACTTTCCAATTAGCTACATTATTACAGAGAACTAAAATCTGCACCCTACCCCCCTAGCCCTAATTTGTCAATAACATTTTTTAAAAAAGCTCACCTGGTCCCTCTTCTCCACCTGGCCCCAGGCTAGGAGCTGAACATTTAGGAAAGTAGAAAAAACACTACACCCAGCCAACACACATTACCGGGGTTACTAAAAACCAATGGGATTATCATTGACGATGGTCTGCAGTCTTATATGGTATCATAGAAGTGGGTAAGGAATATTTTGTGAATTGTCCATGCTGTTGCTGTTCCAACTTTAGACACTAGATGAGTGTAAAACCTCAAATGGGAGATTGGAATTAAACCTGACATTCAGCATCATTTAATGAAAAGCCCCTTAAAAACTATTCTTCAGCATCTAAAAATAATATATTTCAAGATTTTAGTCACTTATTTATTTTTCTTTTCTCCTATGGGCGTCAACTGTGTTCAGGACTTTAGGATACGGCGCCACTATCTTGCCTCAAGTATCACATACTGAGGAGAAGAGAAGGGGTTAAATTGCAGGGGGGCGGGGTTATAGCTGTGCTTTAAAAAAAAAATCATTCCCAGAATGCAGAGCGGCACAGTCAGAAAACACTTCCTGTTTGCAGGCAACCTGACACTCAATATGCTAAGATCTTGAATGTTAAAAGGTTTAAATAACGCAGGTAGGACGGTTTTTCATGTGGGCAATCTGTATGTACAAGGTGGAGAAAACATATAAGACAAGCTCTTATTCAGGGTGAAGGTCCGGTTTAAATTCAGGGTTAGAATCCTGGGTTAGGATTCCCCTTTAGGATGAGGAGACAGGAGATACATTTGGGGAACAATAGGAAAATGCTTGGAAAACAGGAAAACTGAGGCTTTCTGGAGGGAAACTGAAAGCAAACATTGTAAAGAGAAAAAGTGATATAAGGGAGAGCTCGAGAAAACACACTTTTTTTTTGTTTTAATATTCTTATTGAGTTTTCAACAATACAGATACGCAAAACGTTTGCATTGTATCGCCATCCCACGCAGGGGAGGCAGAGAAAAGAAATTAGCAATCTATGTCACATAAGATTATACACTGATCATACTTTAATGAATTTTAGTAATCCACACTGTACATATGGAGAAGAAGAAAATGGCAAAGTAAGGGATGCTCAACATTTTTGGTACAACCAACTTGACCTGTGGTTCGCTCAATTTCCATCTTTTGGGACCATGTGAGCCGCAGGATTTCCCGGACCCCATGACCCGCACCGTCACCTGCGCGCCCGTTATCCTACGGCCTCCACGACAGGCGCGCCAGACTATCAGACACAGCCAAGTGTTTAAACAGGGGAGAGACGCCGAAAACCTTTTGGAACCATATTTTTATGGAGAGGAAGAACAAAGAACTGGGTAAGGGGGGTTCACAGTGAGGGAGATAAGGGGGGAGGTTGGATGGTTGGGGGGAAAGAAGAGGGGGGGATGGGGGTAGGGGGGAAAGGGGACCATGACACTCCCACGCTCCACCAGCCACCACACATGGTTGTTATAGCATCTGTAGGGGCTCACCAGGCCAGGCATATCTTATCCAGGGTTCCCACATGGAGAGGAATTTGTCATGGGAGTCGGTTAGGATATTGGATAATCTCTCATTGTTCAGGAACCCTGAAGCTAGCAGGAGAAGCTGTCCTTGGGGCAAATGTGAGCTGAGATTGCAACCCTGCTGTGGTAGAGCGCTGGTGGAAAAGACAAGACTGCATCTATTCCAGCATCGCCGGTGGAGCATCTGGTAGGTCTCTGGCCTTTGCCCCATACCACAGTGGCCCCATTATACTGGGGGCCATCGTCTACAGGACCCAAAGCGCATAGACTGTGTTCCTGGGATAGTCCCATCGGACAGGCCGACTTCCTAAGGCTCCGGAAAGTTCAAAAGTCTGATATGGGTCTTTTCAAGGGGGTGGCACCCCCTCATCCCATGTGAGTGGATTGGAATGATTATTATGATGAAACATTCTGCTGAAGCTAATGTACCAGTATTGTCTGCCTGAGGGGGATACAAGACTGTCTAGCACATAAACTGAAATGTTCTTATAAGTGTGCAATTGTGCCTGTGTCCTCTTACCTAGAGCAATATAAGATTATCCGGCCCTTAAAATGTGAACCTTTACCATGAGGTTGGTTACATTTTTCTTTTTCTCTGCAACAATAAAACCAACTGATTCTTTAACTGCTGCCGTGTCACAGTAGGGGGGCATAGTTAAGCTCATACAGGCGCGATAGGTCCGAAGGGATCTGTACCCCAAGATATTTTATCGAGTGGGGTTGCCATTTGAAACCAAAGTTCACTTTAAGTTGCTCTACAATCTGTGTGGGGAGGGATATGTTAAGGGCTTCTGATTTAGTGTAATTAATTTTAAAGTTGCTTACCCGGCCAAATGCCTCAAACTCCTTAAGGGCCGCAGGGAAGGTGTCACGATCACGCTCTATCCATACGCCAGACAGAGTGTGATGGTACCAGGGTTAACACGCCAATAGACCCCCAGACAGGGACTACTAGTCCCAGCAAGTCCTCAATTAACCCTAATAAACGTGTATCACCAGAGCTTCCCTCAGGAAGGTGAGCTCATCTATTTAGAGGTCAAAGACTAGAGCTGATTAATTAAACATTTAATCTGATAAAAGGTATCACAGTGCTGGATGTAATTTACAACAATAAGATGACATACAAAAATACAGAAAGAGTATACAGCAAATAACAGTTCAAAAATAGAGTCCTTACGCAGTCCTTTTTGTTGGAGTTTTCTGTGGTTGCTCGTTGATGATGTTATGTTCCCAGGTCCTTAGCTTGTAATGCCCACCAACATGTCAGCTCTCCTAGCTTTTTGTTAGCCAGAATTTGGAGGGAAAAATGGCTTAACAGGACACCTTCCATTTCCATGGAATTCCTAAGGGTGGGGTGGGGGGAATTCTATTTCCCAGGTCCCCTTATCTGATTGCCGGTTTATGGCCAGAGCAAAGACAACAGCCTGGCACTTCAAAGAGATCTGACTTCATACAAGGAAGTATCATAAACAGAGTCTTAATTAAGTTGGAATGTACACGCTGCATGGCCCTGTTTTTATATAGGAGGGTGTTTTATGGCACACGGGTGGAGGGGAAAGCTGCTGGTCCATATTCAAATATACACACACATATATACACTCATAATACGTATGTTCTATAATCATGCCCTGGGCATGACACCTCCCCCTTAAGATGGCGAGTTGGGAATAGTGACCCACAGTCACTTTTCCCAAAACGCACACCTAAGATGAGATGAAAGGTCCCCAGTCGCTTTTGTTCCTAGTGCCACCCGGATCCACAGTAGTGGGTTCAGGCCGGCCTGGGCCTGCAGGCGGAGTCTTTCTAAGCCCTGGGGCTTCCAAGCCTAATGTTGGCATCTGGGGGGCTGTGCTCGAGGCAGGTAGGGACACATCATCACCAGGTAAGAAGCACAGGGGCCCAGGGGCATGTTTTTCCTCTGCATCTGAATTATTGGGCAACACTGGGATTTGGCTGTCCATGTTCCCAGGAAATCCATCTGTTCCAGCGCCTGACGCAGGTGTTGAAAGAGGGACTCCTGTGATCGGGACACCAGCAGCCATGTTTCCCACATGTTGGTGAATAAGATGAAGGGGCCCGCATGTGGCCGGAATGACCCTCATGTTAGGCCAATGCGTAGTTTGCTCCATCTCCCTTGATCCTTCCTGCCTCTCACTCAGCTTTGATACAGGCTGCCCTGGATCTGCATCACGTGGCAGATCCCAGGAGCCTGGGGTTGTTCCCTTTGCCACAGCCCCAGCTTTGGGACGATTCAGGAAGTCTGCGGTTAGCCACAGGCCCTCCTGACTCGGCCCAAATGCTCGGTCACCTGGCTTTTCCGGGGAGCTGGAAGCTAGGCTTCCTAACTGCCTCCCAGAGTTGTCTGTCTGCAGTGCTGGCTGCAAGGTGGCGCTACCTGTCCCAGCCCACTGCCTTTCTCTCTCCTGGGGCCCTAGCATGTTTTTGGAAAGGGACTCCCAATACAGGATATTGTTTTCCCAATATACCCGATGCCCATCTGAGTTAGCGCCTGGTTGCTCAGCACGCTGTCTCAGCCCTTCAAGGGAAGGATCACTGTGCAGAGCTTCCCGGAAATGTTCATTGCCCTCCCCCCATCTCGTGGCATCAGGGGACACATTTCCCTCAGGTGAACTACCATCTCCACCCTTCTCTGCTTCGGCTTGTGAGTCATCACCATCCTCCCTTCTTTTTACAGCTGCAGCTCTGGCACACTGCTGACGTGTAACCACTGCCACCATTGATATGCCTCCCTGGGGTTTACCTTCCTCCCCCTCAGTCCCGGACATAACAACGTTACAGGCATCATATACAGCTACATCACTCCTTCCTCCCTCCTCCTCCTCAGCCATCTCCGGCTTACAGGATGGGGACACATCACTCACTGCTGGTCCCTCATCCTTACCTGTCACCAGGGGCCCACCAACCCCTCCCCCTAGCCCATCTCCGCTAGGTTTTGACAAAGGTAATACATTGGCATTACATTTCACAATACACCCCACTCCACTTTTGGAAGACACAACTGGTTCAGTTACAGGTAAACATTTATCAGCCCCCTGCACTCCCTCCCAGTTATCACATTTCACAGTGTCCCCCAAAGTCTCGTACAGTACCTCAGAACGATCAGGGCTGTCTCCTAGCCCCTGTGATGTGCAGGCAGTGTCCTCTGGAGCATAATGGCATAGCATCCGACCCAAATCATTCCCCAGCAGAACACTGACAGGGATGTCCTCAGAGACCCCCACCTCCCGCAAACCTTTGCCTGCACCCCAATCCAGGTACACACGGGCCATGGGCACAGCCGGGCGCACACCTCCAATTCCTTTTAAAGCCATGGTTTTTCCAGGGATGATGTCCTCGGTATCCACCACTTCAGGCCGCACTAAGGTAAAGGAGGCCCCCGAATCACGTAGACCCACGGTCACCCGGTCACCCACAGTTACGCTCTGCAGGTTATCCACTCTTTTCTCCACTGTTCCAGACACCAGAAAAACGGCTGGGTGTCCTTCAACTGCCGGTGGAGAATTCTTTTTGTTGGGGCAGGTGGCACTCAGGTGCCCAATCTTGTTGCATCTGTAACATCGGCGGGTGTCCCCCTGACCCGACGTGGTTCCTGTTGCTCTTGGTGTGGACGGCAGGAATCTCCCAGTTGACCTACTGGCACTCTGTGGGTGGGCAGCTCCCTTCCAGGTACTTGATCCAGCTTGCGCAGGACCACGCTTCGCTGTTGGTGCACGGTTATTGGCAAAGTCATCTCCTAGTTCTGCGGCTTCTGCGACTGTCTTGGGCTTGCGGTCCAAAATCCACTCTCTGGCTTCACAGCTCCTTGTTTGGAGGAACTGATCCAGAACCATCAAGTCCTCCAGGGCCTCATAAGTGGTGACTTGTAGGCCCCCAGTCCATTGCCTGAATGCAGTCCTTAGCTGACCTGCATGTTCAGTGCAACTCTCTGTGGTGCTCTGTTGTAAAGTCCTAAACTTCTTCCGATAGGTTTCTGGAGTCAGATTAGCACTTTTTAGCAGGGCAGATTTTATTGCCTCATAGTCCTGGTCTCTTTCAGAGGGAAGAGAAGCAAACACATCCAGAGCTTTTCCTCGCAGCCGTGGGGTTAGATATCGTCCCCACTGCTCTTTAGGAAGATGAAACTGCCGGCAAACCTTTTCAAATCCTCTCAGGAATATGTCCAAATCACCATCTTTCTCCATCATGGGGAAATGTTCCAAGCGGGGTTTGTAGTCACCTTCACCCTGCACATCACTGCGTGCGGATAAAGCGTCCCCTCTCAGCCTCAGGACCTCCAGTTTATGTCTGCGCTGGGCCTCTCTTTCTGCTGCCTCTCTCTCTCTTTCTGCAGCTCGTGCCTGGGCCTCTCTCTCAGCAGCTCGTGCCTGGGCCTCTCTTTCTGCAGCTTGTGCCTGGTACTGAAGAAGCAACTGGAGTTTAATATTAGCATCCACATCTCCAAGGTGTTGTAAAGCAGTCCGCATATAAGAGTCCAAGGCTTCATGTGGAGTACTGTCCTGATGGGGAGTAATGTGGTGTCCCTCAGTCCCCGCTGTAGGACTTAGCCTCACATCACTCAGCTCTGCTGCACGGGCATCATTTTCCACAAGATCGGCAATAAGCTGGTCCTTGGTCTTTCCCGCTGTAGGGATCTCCTTTTCTTGGCACATTAACTCCAGTGCGGGCTTGGACTGCTTGCGATATGCCTCCATATTTCCGATATGAAGCAGAGGGAGTAAAACAACAGATGGGAAGGACAGAACTGTCTTGCACTCTTTTTTGGTATGTCACTTAGATCAGCACTGAGCTCTGTCTTTGGGAATTTACACACAATAAGATGTATGCAAATTTCTTTTAGTGCTTAAGATTTTCGGGTAAAATCCAGCAAGCACTAAAAATCTCTAAATATGTCCCGACGCTGCCACCAGTTGACACGATCACACTCTATCCATACGCCAGACAGAGTGTGATGGTGCCAGGGTTAACACGCCAATAGACCCCCAGACAGGGACTACTAGTCCCAGCAAGTCCTCAATTAACCCTAATAAACGTGTATCACCAGAGCTTCCCTCAGGAAGGTGAGCTCATCTATTTAGAGGTCAAAGACTAGAGCTGATTAATTAAACATTTAATCTGATAAAAGGTATCACAGTGCTGGATGTAATTTTCAACAATAAGATGACATACAAAAATACAGAAAGAGTATACAGCAAATAACAGTTCAAAAATAGAGTCCTTACGCAGTCCTTTTTGTTGGAGTTTTCTGTGGTTGCTCGTTGATGATGTTATGTTCCCAGGTCCTTAGCTTGTAATGCCCACCAACATGTCAGCTCTCCTAGCTTTTTGTTAGCCAGAATTTGGAGGGAAAAATGGCTTAACAGGACACCTTCCATTTCCATGGAATTCCTAAGGGTGGGGTGGGGGGAATTCTATTTCCCAGGTCCCCTTATCTGATTGCCGGTTTATGGCCAGAGCAAAGACAACAGCCTGGCACTTCAAAGAGATCTGACTTCATACAAGGAAGTATCACAAACAGAGTCTTAATTAAGTTGGAATGTACACGCTGCATGGCCCTGTTTTTATATAGGAGGGTGTTTTATGGCACACGGGTGGAGGGGAAAGCTGCTGGTCCATATTCAAATATACACACACATATATACACTCATAATACGTATGTTCTATAATCATGCCCTGGGCATGACAGAAGGATGTTAACGGGGCGGTCAGGTGCAGAAGCAGGTCATCAGCGTATAGAGAGGCCTTGTACTCCTGGTCCCCTGCCTTTACACCCTTAATGTCTGGATTCTGCCTTATGGCCACAGCAAGGTGTTCCATGGTGATGACGTATAGAGATGAGCGAGTAGTGAAATATTCGAAATTTCGAATTTCGATTCGAATAGACCGCGTTACTCGACTACTCGACCGATTATCGAATCCCATTATAGTCTATGGGAAAAAAATGCTCGCCACTTGGAAATCTCAATTCGACCACTTGGAGGTCACCAAGTCCACCCTGAAACATCAGAAAATGATGCCAACACTGCTGGAATGCAACTGGGACAGCAGGGGAAGCATGTCTGGGTGCATATAACGCGCCCAAGTCGCACTATTACGCCACTATCACAGCCACTCAACAATACACTCCAAACACAATATAACTTCTACGTAAAGTGAGACAAGACAAGGAAACCTTCTTTCCTCTACATTGCCATGGACCCCAAGCCAAACTGTACAAAAAAGAAGAACAAAATTCTGCACCCCTTAAAATCACGTTGCCTAATGACAACCACAGATGGCATAGGCAAGGGGGAAAATAAATAGACCCCACCCCTAATTGTCATTGTGTGTGTGTGTGTGTGTGTGTGAGATGTGGTCAGACATGTCCTCTTGTGTCATTGTGTCACCCCAGCAGTAAGGGAAGATTAAAGGAGGAGGTATGTTACAGTATGTTACCCCAGCAGTAAGGGAAGCTTACAGGAGGAGGTTTGTTACAGTGTGTCACCCCAGCAGTAAGGGAAGCTTACAGGAGGAGGTTTGTTACAGTGTGTCACCCCAGCAGTCAGGGAAGCTTACAGGAGGAGGTTTGTTACAGTGTGTCACCCCAGCAGTCGGGGAAGCTTACAGGAGGAGGTTTGTTACAGTGTGTCACCCCAGCAGTCAGGGAAGCTTACAGGAGGAGGTTTGTTACAGTGTGTTACGCCAGCAGTAAGGGAAGCTTAAAGGAGGAGGTTTGTTACATTGTGTCACCCCAGCAGTCAGGGAAGCTTACAGGAGGAGGTTTGTTACAGTGTGTCACCCCAGCAGTCAGGGAAGCTTACAGGAGGAGGTTTGTTACAGTGTGTTACCCCAGCAGTAAGGGAAGCTTAAAGGAGGAGGTTTGTTACATTGTGTCACCCCAGCAGTCAGGGAAGCTTACAGGAGGAGGTTTGTTACATTGTGTCACCCCAGCAGTCAGGGAAGCTTACAGGAGGAGGTTTGTTACAGTGTGTCACCCCAGCAGTAAGGGAAGCTTAGAGCTGAGACCTCTTAAAAATTGTGTGGAGTCCCAAGAGCTGAGAACTCTTAAAAATTGTGTGGAGGCCCAAGAGCTGAGACCTCTTAAAAATTGTGTGGAGTCCCAAGAGCTGAGACCTCTTAAAAATTGTGTGGAGGCCCAAGAGCTGAGACCTCTTAAAAATTGTGTGGAGTCCCAAGAGCTGAGACCTCTTAAAAATTGTGTGGAGGCCCAAGAGCTGAGACCTTTTAAAAATTGTGTGGAGTCCCAAGAGCTGAGACCTCTCAAACATTGTGTGGAGGCCCAAGAGCTGAGACCTCTTGAAAATTGTGTGGAGTCCCAAGAGCTGAGACCTCGTAAAAATTATGTGGAGTCCCAAGAGCTGAGACCTCTTAAAAATTGTGTGGAGGCCCAAGAGCTGAGACCTCTTAAAAATTGTGTGGAGTCCCAAGAGCTGAGACCTCTTAAAAATTGTGTGGAGGCCCAAGAGCTGAGACCTTTTAAAAATTGTGTGGAGTCCCAAGAGCTGAGACCTCTCAAACATTGTGTGGAGGCCCAAGAGCTGAGACCTCTTGAAAATTGTGTGGAGTCCCAAGAGCTGAGACCTCGTAAAAATTATGTGGAGTCCCAAGAGCTGAGACCTCTTAAAAATTGTGTGGAGGCCCAAGAGCTGAGACCTCTTAAAAATTGTGTGGAGTCCCAAGAGCTGAGACCTCTTAAAAATTGTGTGGAGGCCCAAGAGCTGAGACCTTTTAAAAATTGTGTGGAGTCCCAAGAGCTGAGACCTCTTAAAAATTGTGTGGAGGCCCAAGAGCTGAGACCTTTTAAAAATTGTGTGGAGTCCCAAGAGCTGAGACCTCTCAAACATTGTGTGGAGGCCCAAGAGCTGAGACCTCTTAAAAATTGTGTGGAGTCCCAAGAGCTGAGACCTCTTAAAAATTGTGTGGAGGCCCAAGAGCTGAGACCTCTTAAAAATTGTGTGGAGGCCCAAGAGCTGAGACCTCTTAAAAACTGTGTGGAGTCCCAAGAGCTGAGACCTCTCAAACATTGTGTGGAGGCCCAAGAGCTGAGACCTCTTAAAAATTGATTGTATTAAGCCCAAGAGGTGAGCCATAATTTTTTTTATTAATACAGCAATTCTACGGCGGTTAAGGAGGAGGAGGAGGAGGAAATGGCACTTCATACAGATGGCACTTCACTCTTGGCTGCTTTCCACTGTTGTACAAGCAAAGTCCGGGTCAATCCACTTGCTGTTCATTTTGATTAGCGTCAGCCTGTCGGCACTGTCGGTTGACAGGCGGCTGCGCTTATCGGTTATAATGCCCCCGGCTGCGCTGAACACCCTTTCTGATAGCACGCTGGCGGCAGGGCAGGCAAGCACCTCCAAGGCGTACAGGGACAGTTCCAGCCACGTGTCCAACTTGGAGACCCAGTAAGTGTAGGGCGCCGAGGGATCGGGGAGGACAGGGGTGTGGTCTGCCAGGTAGTCCCGCAACATCCGCCGATACTTGTCCCTCCTGCTGATAGCGGGCCCCGCAGTGATGGAAGTTGCACGAGGGGGTGACATGAACGTGTCCCACACCTTGGAGAGTGTTCCCCTGGTGGCTGTGGGCCTGATCGATGTTGTCAGACTCTGGGAGACACTCTCCTCTCTGCCGCCAGCGATGCTGGGTGGGAAAATCTGCATCATGTTCCCTGTATTCCAGTAATCGATTCGTCCTCTCCTCTACCGGAATAAAAGAGGAGAAGTTATCTTTATACCGGGGGTCCAGGAGTGCGAAGACCCAGTATAGTTTGTTCTCCAATATCCGGACAACACGTATGTCCCGGGAAAAGCAGCCCAGCATGAAGTCAGCCATGTGTGCCAGACTCTGAGTAGGCATGACGTCACTGCCCCCACCAGAAGGATCATTTTCCATTTCCTCCTCTTCCTCCTCCTCTCCGCCCCATCCGCGCTGAACCAATGGGACGCACACAGCCTGACTGCTACCCTCGCTGCCAGCATCCTCTTCCACAGCCACCTCCACGTTGTCCTCCTCCTCCTCATCCTCCTCCTCCTGCAACTGCCACCGAGCAGCAGACAAAAGTGTGGTCTGACTGTCTACCTGCGTTGCTTCTCTTCCTACCCCCGTCTCCTCTGTGTGCAATGCGTTCTCCCTTATTGCGATGAGCGATTCTTTAAGGACGCATAGGAGCGGGATGGTTACGCTCACTATAGCGTCCTCGCTGCTGACCTTCTTAGTGGACTCCTCAAAGATACGCAATACATCGCATATGTCTGCCGTCCATGGCCACTCGTGGTTGGCAAACTGAGGGAGCTGAGTTGGATGCACGCGTGGATGCATCATCTGGTACTCCATCAATGCTCTCTGCTGCTCACACACCCTGGCCAACACGCAATAGGTGGAATTCCAGCGAGTGGGCAGGTCACACAACAGCCGATGTTGAGGCAAATGGAGGCGTTGCTGGATTTTTTTTAAGCTAGCAGCAGCTACAGTTGACTTCCGAAAGTGAGCGCACAAGCGCCGCACTTTGACCAATAGCTCTGCCAGGTTGGGGTAAGTCTTTAGAAACTTTTGTACTACCAAATTAAAAACGTGGGCCAGGCATGGTACGTGATTGAGTTCTGCAAGCTCCAGAGCCGCCACCAGGTTACGGCCGTTATCGCACACGACCATGCCTGGTCCTAGCTGCAGCGGCGACAGCCACATCTCTGTCTGCTGCAATATGGCGTGCCTCACCTCTGCGGCGCTGTGCTTCCTGTCGCCCAAGCTGATGAGCTTAAGCACCGCCTGCTGACGTCTCCCCGCGCCAGTGCTGCAACGCTTCCAGCTAGGGGCTGAGGGCGATGTTAAGGCAGAGGAGGAGGAGGAGGAGGAGGAAGAAGAAGAGGAGGGGGGTCTATCAGAACCCGTGCTGGCAATCTTGGGCGGGGGTGGTATGTAGGCCGTCCCTGTTTGCGACCCCGTCCCCGCTTCCACAACATTCACCCAGTGTGCCGTCAAAGAGATGTAGCGTCCTTGGCCGCAAGCGCTTGTCCACGAGTCGGTGGTCAAGTGGACCTTTGCGCTGACTGCGTACCTCAGGGCCCGCCTGATGTTACGCGACACGTGCTGGTGCAGGGCGGGGACGCCACACAGGGAAAAATAGTGGCGGCTAGGGACGGAATAGCGAGGTGCGGCAGCCGCCATCAGGTCGCGGAAGGCCTGCGTCTCCACAAGCCTAAACGGCAACATCTCCAGGGCCAGCAGTTTGGAGATGAGGCAGGTTAAGGCTTGGGCTTGGGGGTGACTGGAGGCGTACTTCCGCCTGCGGTTGAACGCCTGTGAGATGGACAGTTGATGGGACGAGGAGATGGAAGGTGCAGACGAAGATGCGGGAGAAGGGGGGGCTGAAGGAGAAGGCCCCAAAGTAGCCGAGGCAGAGGCAGATGTGGAGGTGTCCTGTCTGGAGGTCTGGACCGCAGTGGCAGCACACAACAAAGGGGAAGAGGCAGTGGCAGCAAGACCGGGCGCAGGTTGTATTGCGTTTGCTCTCTCCCACTCAGCCCAGTGCTTGACTTCCAAGTGACGGCGCATGCCTGAGGGGGTCAGATTGCTCTTCTCAGAGCCCCTACTCAGTTTTGAGTGGCAGATTCAGTTTGTCGTCCGCGCAAACATTAAAAAATCTCCACACCACAGAAGTACGAGGCCTCGATGGGGGAGCTTCGCGCGACTGCCTGCTGCCGGGAAGAGCTTCGGCCCTGCTGGCTGTAGCCTGCCTTCTCTGTCTGGACTGTCCTCTGCCTCTGGACTGTCCTCTGCCTCTTGCTGCCTTATTCGGTGATGCGCAGACCGCATCTCCACTGCTTTCCCCGCTGGACATCACCCCTGTCCAAGTGGGGTCGGTCATTTCGTCGTCCACCACCTCCTCTTCCACTTCCTCTCTCTGCTCCTCCTCCTGCCCACTGGACATTCCAACAGCCTCCCTTGATGGCAACTGCGTCTCATCATCATCGCTCATGATAGCAGATGCTGGTTCCGGGTCCACATCACTAGGAGATGGCGGATACTCAAGTGTTTGGGCATCACTACAAACAAATTCCTCTGCTAGCTCCTGGGATTCTTGCAGCACATCTGGACCCGAAAAGAGGTCCTGGGAGGGGTCAAGGGTGGGCTGACTCTGTTGGCCAGGTTGGGAGGAAGGAGGGTCAGAGTGAGACTGTGTGGATGACTGGGTGGTGGACAAGTGACTGGAAGCGTTATCGGCCATCCATTGCACCACCTGTTCACGCTGCTCAGGCCTCAACAGAGGTGTACCCCGCCCCCCGCATAACTGTCCCATAAAGGCAGGGAAGCTGGATGAGCGTAATGCTGGCTGCCCCTCACCAGCACGCATTGTATCCCCACTGGCTTCAATGCGGTTTGTGCCCCCACCAGCATTTCCGCGCCCCCGTCCTCGTCCACGTCCCTTTGCGCTAGCCCTCCGCATTTCAGACGTTTTACTTTTTTGGCCACGCGTTATGCCAAATATAAATATATTTTTTAGGAGAACACCTGGCTATACAGCCGTATACTGCCAGAAGGTGAAATGGTGCCTATACGCACCGGGTATATAACAGTCTTTTGTTGGCACAGAGGACACAAAACAGTAGAGCCAAATATAAATATATTTTTAAGGAGAACACCTGGCTATACAGCCGTATACTGCCAGAAGGTGAAATGGTGCCTAATACGCACTGGGTATATAACAGGGTTTTGTTGGCACAGAGGACACAAAACAGTAGAGCCAAATATAAATATATTGTTTAGGAGAACACCTGGCTATACAGCCGTATACTGCCAGAAGGTGAAATGGTGCCTAATACGCACTGGGTATATAACAGTGTTTTGTTGGCACAGAGGACACAAAACAGTAGAGCCAAATATAAATATATTTTTAAGGAGAACACCTGGCTATACAGCCGTATACTGCCAGAAGGTGAAATGGTGCCTATATGCACCGGGTATATAACAGTCTTTTGTTGGCACAGAGGACACAAAACAGTAGAGCCAAATATAAATATATTTTTAAGGAGAACACCTGGCTATACAGCCGTATACTGCCAGAAGGTGAAATGGTGCCTAATACGCACTGGGTATATAACAGGGTTTTGTTGGTAAAGAGGACACAAAACAGTAGTGCCAAATATAAATATATTTTTTAGGAGAACACCTGGCTATACAGCCGTATACTGCCAGAAGGTGAAATGGTGCCTATACGCAACGGGGTATATAACAGGGTTTTGTTGGTAAAGAGGACACAAAACAGTAGTGCCAAATATAAATATATTTTTTAGGAGAACACCTGGCTATACAGCCGTATACTGCCAGAAGGTGAAATGGTGCCTATACGCAACGGGGTATATAACAGGGTATACGCAACGGGGTATATAACAGGGTTTTGTTGGTAAAGAGGACACAAAACAGTAGTGCCAAATATAAATATATTGTTTAGGAGAACACCTGGCTATACAACCGTATACTGTCAGAAGGTGAAATGGTGCCTATACGCAACGGGTATATAACAGGGTTTTGTTGGTAAAGAGGACACAAAACAGTAGTGCCAAATATAAATATATTTTTTAGGAGAACACCTGGCTATACAGCTGTATACTGCCAGAAGGTGAAATGGTGCCTATACGCACCGGGTATATAACAGGGTTTTGTTGGTAAAGAGGACACAAAACAGTAGTGCCAAATATAAATATATTTTTTAGGAGAACACCTGGCTATACAGCCGTATACTGCCAGAAGGTGAAATGGTGCCTATACGCAATGGGTATAAAACAGTGTTTTGTTGGCACAGAGGACACAAAACAGTAGTGCAAAATATAGTTTTGTATATAGGTGCTAATACACCACTGAAGTCTTTCTGTCCCTATTCCAGCAGCAGCAGCTACCCCTCACTAAAGCAGCCGTTTTGTGCAGAGTGTATATAGTTTTGTATATAGGTGCTAATACACCACTGAAGTCTTTCTGTCCCTATTCCAGCAGCAGCTACCCCTCACTAAAGCAGCCGTTGTGTGCAGTGTGTATATAGCTAGAATGAGCTATATACCGTTCAGCATAGTAGCCCTAATAAGGACTCTCAATGACTCTCTTGTCTTCTGGTAGCTGGTATATATGGTGGTAAATGCGATATTCTGAGCTTCTGGGGCCCTGCCTGCCTACATATGAGCTATATACTGTTCAGCATAGTAGCCCTAATAAGGGCTCTCAATGACTCTCTTGTCTTCTGGTAGCTGGTATATATGGTGGTAAAAGCGATATTCTGAGCTTCTGGGGCCCTGCCTGCCTACATATGAGCTATATACTGTTCAGCATAGTAGCCCTAATAAGGGCTCTCAATGACTCTCTTGTCTTCTGGTAGCTGGTATATTTGGTGGTAAAAGCGATATTCTGAGCTTCTGGGGCCCTGCCTGCCTACATATGAGCTATATACTGTTCAGCATAGTAGCCCTAATAAGGGCTCTCAATGACTCTCTTGTCTTCTGGTAGCTGGTATATATGGTGGTAAAAGCGATATTCTGAGCTTCTGGGGCCCTGCCTGCCTACATAAGAGCTATATACTATTCAACATAGTAGCCCTAATAAGGGCTCTCAATTACTCTCTTGTCTTCTGGTAGCTGGTATATATGGTGGTAAAAGCGATATTCTGAGCTTCTGGGGCCCGGCCTGCCTACATATGAGCTATATACTGTTCAGCATAGTAGCCCTAATAAGGGCTCTCAATGACTCTCTTGTCTTCTGGTAGCTGTTATATATGGTGGTAAAAGCGATATTCTGAGCTTCTGGGGCCCTGCCTGCCTACATATGAGCTATATACTGTTCAGCATAGTAGCCCTAATAAGGGCTCTCAATGACTCTCTTGTCTTCTGGTAGCTGGTATATATGGTGGTAAAAGCGATATTCTGAGCTTCTGGGGCCCTGCCTGCCTACATATGAGCTATATACTGTTCAGCATAGTAGCCCTAATAAGGGCTCTCAATGAATCTCTTGTCTTCTGGTAGCTGGTATATATGGTGGTAAAAGCGATATTCTGAGCTTCTGGGGCCCTGCCTGCCTACATAAGAGCTATATACTATTCAACATAGTAGCCCTAATAAGGGCTCTCAATGACTCTCTTGTCTTCTGGTAGCTGGTATATATGGTGGTAAAAGCGATATTCTGAGCTTCTGGGGCCCTGCCTGCCTACATATGAGCTATATACTGTTCAACATAGTAGCCCTAATAAGGGCTCTCAATGACTCTCTTGTCTTCTGGTAGCTGGTATATATGGTGGTAAAAGCGATATTCTGAGCTTCTGGGGCCCTGCCTGCCTACATATGAGCTATATACTGTTCAGCATAGTAGCCCTAATAAGGGCTCTCAATGACTCTCTTGTCTTCTGGCAGCTGGTATATATGGTGGTAAAAGCGATATTCTGAGCTTCTGGGGCCCTGCCTGCCTACATATGGGCTATATACTGTTCAGCATAGTAGCCCTAATAATAAGGACTCTCAATGACTCTCTTGTCTTCTGGTAGCTGGTATATATGGTGGTAAAAGCGATATTCTGAGCTTCTGGGGCCCTGCCTGCCTACATATGAGCTATATACTGTTCAGCATAGTAGCCCTAATAATATGGACTCTCAATGACTCTCTTGTCTTCTGGTAGCTGGTATATATGGTGGTAAAAGCGATATTCTGAGCTTCTGGGGCCCTGCCTGCCTACATATGAGCTATATACTGTTCAGCATAGTAGCCCTAATAAGGGCTCTCAATGACTCTCTTGTCTTCTGGTAGCTGGTATATATGGTGGTAAAAGCGATATTCTGAGCTTCTGGGGCCCTGCCTGCCTACATATGAGCTATATACTGTTCAGCATAGTAGCCCTAATAAGGGCTCTCAATGACTCTCTTGTCTTCTGGTAGCTGGTATATATGGTGGTAAATGCGATATTCTGAGCTTCTGGGGCCCTGCCTGCCTACATAGGAGCTATATACCGTTCAGCATAGTAGCCCTAATAAGGGCTCTTAATGACTCTCTTGTCTTCTGGTAGCTGGTATATATGGTGGTAAATGCGATATTCTGAGCTTCTGGGGCCCTGCCTGCCTACATAAGAGCTATATACTTTTCAACATAGTAGCCCTAATAAGGGCTCTCAATGACTCTCTTGTCTTCTGGTAGCTGGTATATATGGTGGTAAAAGCGATATTCTGAGCTTCTGGGGCCCTGCCTGCCTACATAGGAGCTATATACCGTTCAGAATAGTAGCCCTAATAAGGGCTCTTAATGACTCTCTTGTCTTCTGGTAGCTGGTATATATGGTGGTAAAAGCGATATTCTGAGCTTCTGGGGCCCTGCCTGCCTACATAGGAGCTATATACCGTTCAGCATAGTAGCCCTAATAAGGGCTCTTAATGACTCTCTTGTCTTCTGGTAGCTGGTATATATGGTGGTAAATGCGATATTCCGAGCTTCTGGGGCCCTGCCTGCCTACATAGGAGCTATATACCGTTCAGCATAGTAGCCCTAATAAGGGCTCTTAATGACTCTCTTGTCTTCTGGTAGCTGGTATATATGGTGGTAAATGCGATATCCCGAGCTTCTGGGGCCCTGCCAGCTACAGCCTGTCTTTCCCTGCTGTGAGCGTCTATCCCTCACTAAGTTCAAGCTGCTAATGCTGACAAAGAGGAAGGGCTGAGTTTTGTGGATTCGAGGTCACATGGTTTTTCCAGCCAATGCGTGTAGACGCCGTTCTCGCGATGCCAGCGTCCTCCCAGGACCTGTCCCACCCCCCCTGCATGGTGATTGGTGTAAAAAACGCGCCAGGGAAGGTGGGAGGGGAAACGAATTGTGAGTGCGCCATCGCCGCTGTACTCGATCGAAATCGAGTATGACGAATAGCGTAGTATTCGATCGAATACCGACTCGGTCGAATACTACTCGCTGATCTCTAATGACGTACAATAACGGAGATAATGGGCAACCCTGCCGCGTGCCATTTCTGATCCTAAAGGGGGAGGAAAGGAGACCGTTTGCCCTCGCCCTTGCAGTGGGCTCAGAATACAGAGCCATGATCCTAGATAGGAGTACCAGGCCAACACCAATCTGCAACAGAGACGCCTTGAGGAACGTCCAGTCCACTCTGTCAAATGCCTTCTCCGCATCACACGAGAGAAGGCATACCTGGGCTCTCTCCGTCATGGTATGTGCTATTAAACCAAACAGCTTATTGGTGTTGTCCCGAGCCTCCCGCCCAGGCACGAAACCAGCCTGGTCCGTGCCTATCAAACCCGGTAGAAGTGGCTTAAGCCTAGAAGAAAGGATCCTAGCGTACAGTTTGATATCAACATTTATCAAGGAAATTGGCCTGTAGCTGCAACAGAGATTATTGCCTCTAAAGACTGTCTGGGGAACCCGCACTCTGGCCCTATAGAGTTGAAGACCTTAGTCAGAAAAAGGGACCAACTCAGGCCCAAACTGTTTATAGAATTTGGGGGTGTAGCCATCGGCCCCTGGGCTCTTACCCTGCGGCGTTTCCTTGATCGCCTTGGCTACCTCCTGCTTCGAGAAAGGTTCCTCCATGGCCTCTGCCTCCTCCCTAGGTATTTGAGGGAGGAGCGTGTTGTGCACATAACCCACAACAGCTTCTGACAGCTCCACTCCAGCCAAGGTGCCGCCCTCTCGCCTCAGGTCATACAGAGATTGGTAATATTCCTTAAAATGATCTACAATTTGGGAAGGCATCACCACAGGTTGGCCCTGTGACCCTTTCATAGTAGGGATATATGTGGCGGCGAGCCTAGGGTGCAGGGCCCTAGCGAGGAGCCGCCCGCATTTGTCTGAGGAATTGTAATAGATTACCCTCTGCCTCTCTCTGAATCTTAGATACGCCTGGTTGTATAAACTCTGCAGCTTATCCCTTGCTTTCATTAGGTCAAAGAGTACAGCTCTAGATGGGTTCCTTTTGTGGTCTTGTTCCAGGGTATGTATGAGTTGCAAAGTCTGGGATATCACGGAGGCCCGTTCCTTCTTTAATCTAGTTCCATGTTTAATGAGTTCGCCTCTAACCACACATTTAAGTGCCTCCCACTGGTAAGGAAGGGGCGTACAATCCTGTTCATGATCCCTAAGGAAGTCCCTTATAACCTCTCTTACCCCTGACAGGCACGCTGCGTCCCCAAGCAAATTGTTATTAAGCCTCCAGCACCAGTTTTTTGAGTAGAGTCCAGGCAAACCTATTGATAGAAAGACTGGGGCATGGTCTGACCATAGAATCTGACCAATCCACGCACGTGGAGCCCATTCCAAGGCATGATGGCCGAGGAATATGTAGTCGATTCTGCTATCTGAACTCCTAGCGGCCGAGAAGAACGAGAAATCTTTGTCTCGCCCATGCAGGGCCCGCCAAGAGTCCACCAGTTGCATTTCGGAAAGAAGCTTCCGCAACCTATTTCTTTTGCTTAGGGACACAGCCGACCCGCCAGAGGAAGTATCCAGCTCCGGCTGCATGGGAATATTAAAATCACCCCCCACCAAGAGTGTGCCTTCTGAGTATTCTGCTAATGTCCTCAGCACCTTCATACAGAAACTAACCTGACTAGTGTTAGGGGCATAGATATTGGCTATGGTATATACCCTTGTTAACAACTCTACCTTAAGAAATATAAATCGCCCGTTCGGATCCACTTTAAGATCCAGCAGTTTATGGGGAAGAGATTTGTGTATGTCAAATGAAGTTGCCACATATTTTTATTGTCTTAATGAGTTATAAGATTTAGGGTTTCTAGCACGGCAGCACTTTATAGGTATAGGCATTGTAAGTTATTTGTGTTTTTTCTAGTATGCACTATAGGCACTTTATTATCTATTAGTTATATTTTCTTATATAATATGTATGATTGAGGGCTTATTATCAAATAAGGTATATTAAGGGAGGGGGGTTGTTCATCTTGTATCACACTATAGTGTATTGCCATTAACTACTCATTCATTAGCATTCAATTTTGATTATTGGATGTATTATCTGGTTCCAGGGAAGGGAGTGTTTTTACATTTTGTCTTGTCTCTTTGGGTTTTAGTGTTTTTTTTGTTTTGGTGGACATTATTAAAATTAATTTGTTTATAATGAATTTGGCTGGTGTGCCTATTTGTTCCTAGTCCCATGTGTATTATGTTCGGTATTATGTCGGTTCTGTGTAGTTCGGGACTAGGGACAATTGGTATATTTGGTTGTAATGGTTTGTTTTTCATAACTTCCCCATCTCCTGTAAGAGAATACACCCAGTCACTTAGGTCAGAGGCCTACCTGTTGCTGTATACACTAAAGGCCTCCAGCTGCTACCCTGGCCTTTCTTGGTGACAGATACACATTGGTTAAATCCACAAGGGGAGGGTGTTTTCCCCAATGGAAAATTCCAGAACTGCCAGCATAAGCTGTGTGATAATGAGCCTAAGAGAACTGTATTTAGATTGTAAGGGATCTATGCCACTAGGGGTCATTTTTGTACCACAAATGTATAGTTGGCAGCAATGATTAGTAGCTTTCAGTGAACATCATTTCATGTGCGACTTGGCATCACCATGGTTGATTAGATTACGCTACCGTGTACATTACAGTCATGTTTTACCGTGTTTTGTTTTACAAGGCGTTATTCAGCTGTTTCAGCAGGACATGTTCCTGAATGTTTTACATCCGTGTGTGTAAATGAAGGTCAGCATGACCTCTCAGTCAGGAGATTCATTCAAATAATAGGCTTCAAAGCCACCGAACTAACAATGAATAAAACTATTTGGGATATTATGAAGAACCCTGGCAGAATGGTGTTATGAGAGAAACTACTCAAAGTTACACCAAAATTATGTCTCATCATTAAACAAAAAAAAATAGATAATTACAACTAGAAGGTGGAGTCTAGAGGGACAAGGGGGGATAGGTCTTGGTGGGTTAGAGATAGTGGGTTATGGAAAAGGAGGGATCTACAGGGACAAGGGAGATAGGTCTTGGTGGGTTAGAGATAGTGGGTTATGGAAAAGGGGGGATCTACAGGGACAAGGGAGATAGGTCTTGGTGGGTTAGAGATAGTGGGTTATGGAAAAGGGGGGATCTACAGGGACAAGGGAGATAGGTCTTGGTGGGTTAGAGATAGTGGGTTATGGAAAAGGGGGGATCTACAGGGACAAGGGAGATAGGTCTTGGTGGGTTAGAGATAGTGGGTTATGGAAAAGGGGGGATCTACAGGGACAAGGGAGATAGGTCTTGGTGGGTTAGAGATAGTGGGTTATGGAAAAGGGGGGATCTACAGGGACAAGGGAGATAGGTCTTGGTGGGTTAGAGATAGTGGGATATGGAAAAGGGGGGATCTACAGGGACAAGGGAGATAGGTCTTGGTGAGTTAGATATAGTGGGTTATGGAAAAGAGGGTGATTTCTCAGAAGTATCTAATACACAAAATACAGTTATTGTTATAAATAATGCAAAAAAGAGAAAGTCCAGAATTGGGAAAAAATAAGGGGGTATTTTCTTTGGAGGGGGGGGGCATAGATGGCTATTGTATGTTTGCACATACATAGGAATTTTCCCTCTGAATTTAAACTGCTGTGCATGCTGTAAGTGTTCATGCACCCAGAGCATAGGCTGCCCTAATTATGTCTCTCTGCGCCCCTGCAGCTGCACCAGCGTTGGCAGTTCACATCGTGGAGTGTACAGGCTTTGTAGATTCTTCTGGACTCAGAATTTTCACTATTCTGTGTTTCTTGCCACTGCCCCGTGCTGAGTCCCTCTGAATGGATGGGTGCAGGATTCCTTCTCAACCGCCAGCGTGGCGTGGGACCCCCAGGAAAGGTTAGTGTGTGCTAGGGGTTCCCAGGGGGTTTCACGCAGTCCCACATTGTCCCAGGCACAGTCCCAGCTATCTTGATGAAAAAAATTTTATATGAAGAGGTGGGGCCTCTCTGAATTCTCCCCTAAGTCACTTATGGCATCACAAAAGGGGAGGGGGGTAGAGAAGTGGCACAGGAAAATCTCCTCTAGGCTTTTGTGACATCATAAGTGACATTAGGGAGATTCCAGAGAGGCCCCACCTTTTAGTATAAAAGCCACTCCCCAAAGGCTCATCATGGAGTCCCCGACCAGGAGCCAGGATGAACAGAGGGGAACCTGTGTGCTAAATGCTGCCGGAGCATCCTTATTTTTAAATTATTTATTTAGGTCTGGTTTAAGCCCCTGATCTGCCCTCAGACACCCATAAAAATAATATTTTGTTATTTTCAATTTATTTATGTATTTCTTTAATTTTTTTGTTTTCTGTTATTTTTTGAGTACTTTCCCTATCCCATTTTGTGTAGGGCCATCGCCCTGGCACTCACCCTTTCCGATTTGCAGCCCTCTAGATCTTGCTACCCTCATTTTACAACCATTTTGGACTCCCAAGTTCAAGTCCCTATCAACTTCAATGGGGTTCACCAAACTTTTGTGACACTCAATAAACCCGAACTTCTAGACTTCTTCACTCATCACAGATAGCTTGCCAGGAAAGCAAAAGTGACAGTCCCATTAAAAAGGAAACTGGAGGGAACTCTGACAGGAAGAGGTCTGGTAGACTAAAAGCCACTACAATATCAGATGTTTTGGAGAGTTAACTGTTTGAGTGCTTCAAGCTTATTTGAATGCAGGAAAAAATAAACACGTTTTTATTTTACCGTGTTTCCCCGAAAGTATGACACCCCCGATTGTAAGACGTATCGGGAGTTTCAGAGGGGTCGGCTAATATAAGTCGTACCCCGAAAGTAAGACATATGTCTTACTTTCGGGGAAACACGGTACAAGTCCTGCAGAGGAAAAGTTACTTACATGGGCTGCCCGCCACTTGTCCCTCACAAGCTGGAAGCTGCTCGCTCACTGGGTATTGCCGCCTCCCTCTCATCTACCGTAGCTGCGCGCCGCCTCCTGCCCACGTCCGCACCGTCCCCCTCTCCATACGTCGCCGCGTCTGCCATTTCCCCACTTGCCCTCAACAATGATGGCGGCCGGGGGCTCTCGATCACGTGACTCGCTGCGTCGCCCTCGTTCGGGGAGCTCGCGACAGCCGGCGTTGCGCTTTACGGCTGTGTTTGCCGGAGCTCGTTTCGTTGCAGCTGAGAGTCCGGCTCCGAGGTGAGTGCTGCTGCGGGGGGCAGATAATATAAGACATACCCCAAAAGTAAGACGTAGTGGGGCTTTTGGGGATAAAAAGAAAGTAAGACACTTAGTCTTACTTTCGGGGAAACACGGTAGCTGTGAGGAGAAGACTTGACAGATATGACAGATTGAGCCAAGCAGAACCTCTAGTGGACTACTGAAGAATGTAAGAAGATCTTATGGACGGATAAGTCAAAATCTCGTATATTGTCCAGTAGGTGAAAAGGATGGTGTGTGACACCAGCTGTCAAACATGAAGGAGAAAGCATTATGGTCTGGAACTATTTTGTGGGATCCAGAGTTGGCAACTTGAATAGATGATTGACATACTGGACAAAAGGGCTACCACAGCAGTTTGATGCACCTTGCAATACCTTCTGATCTGCACCTAGTTGATCGGTAAGATCAAAGACAAACAGCAAGACAAAGATCTAAAACATACTTCTAGGTTATGTCAGAACTGCCCAAGAAGGCAATAAGAAGTCAATAAGTGCCAGAAATGAATTGATCTGATTGGGTTTTTTAACTCAAACCAGGACAGAGAGCAAACCAACCTACAAGTGCAGCACATTAGCTTCTGCAACAATGTTGGGAATTGTCTGAACATTAGCCTCGATTCATAGACACATTCGTCTGGACTTTCGTAGCTGTCTGTGTATGTTTTTGTGTGTGTTTTTTGGGTTTTTTTTCGTTCCATTTTCCATTCATACGAATGTTCGGGCTAATGCGTATATATGCGCTTTCGAAGAACGAAAGCAAAACGGATCATTTGCGTTAGTTCGGATCATTTTCCCATCAAAATCTGATATTTTGCGTTTGTTCAGATAACTTACGTTATTGGTATGGGCTTGCGTCTCATTCAGAGAGCTGATTGCAGAGGGACCACGGCCCTATAAAACCGTTTCATTTGCGATCCCCTTACAGGATCATTTTGACCTCGAATACCCTTGCTATGAACCTGTTTTGTGCCTTTGTGGAGGAGCATCACGAACTCCAGCTAATGGGCATTGAATGTATCAGCAGGGCCGAGACCAGATTGCACCGATGCATATCAATGGCATGCATGATGTTGAGCTGTTCGAGCTGACCAGACTTAATCGCGCTTCCCTCCATAAGTTGTATAGTGAGCTGCGGCCATGGTTAGCCCGCACCACAAGGAAGGGGCAAGCAATTTCAGGTATGACCAAGATGCTTGGCTGCCTGCAATTTTTGGCGAACGACTCGTTCCAGAGGCTGGGTGCCCTCTCCGTGGGGCCTACGCTGAGCCTCGCGCTATCCAAGTTTTTAGAAGGCATGGCTACCATTAGTCAGAAATATATTTATTTAGCATGGTAGCCTGGAACGCGCTTAAGCTGGCATTTTATAATATCGCAGACATGCCCAACATCATGGGTGCCATTGATTGCACCCACTTTGCATTGGTCCCTCTGGCAGCCGACAAATACATCTATAGGTAAGTTCAATCAGTAATTTTTTTATATAGTTTACATAAATTCTATTTTAACAATCTATTAATTCCTCCTTGTAAATTGTCCCTGTGAAATAGCTTACACTGTATATCTATTAATCCCTCCTTGTAAATTGTCCCTGTGAAATAGCTTACACTGTATATCTATTATTCCCTCCTTGTAAATTGTTCATGTGATACATTTGCCCGGTCTTTAGCTTCATCAATGTTTTTCATGTCGGCCAAAGCCAAACATTTTCATGTGGACCTTAATTAGTAATTTTCAAGGTAATCTTTAGTTGATCCAACATACATATCCTTTTTTGGGCTAAAAAATACTTAGGTACTTAGTGTTATTTGTATTGCCCAACATGTTTTTTGGAGGGTGTTAGGAGTTAGTGTTTGAGTAGTTTACCTTGCCTTGCTAATTTTTTTTTTTCCCAGGAACCGCAAAATGGGCCACTCCCTGAATGTCCAAGCAGTGGTGGCCCCGGACATGCAGTTCCTTAGTGTTCTCGCCGAGTTTCCAGGCTCATCCCATGACGGGTACATATTGCGACGATCTGGATTGTACCGTCGGTTTGAGTCTGGAGAATTCTCAGCTTGATGGCTCCTTGGTAAGTGGACGCAAATAACGTCATTCACTTTTCAATGTATGCCTAGGAATATAGTTGATGACCCATGTCTGAACCTATGGCTGTTTTTACCTCTTGATGACATGTTAAACCGGACCTTAACCATGATCTTTAGCAAAGCACAAACCCTTACAAAATGATTTCAAACCATTTCTAAATTATATATTTCTACTTTCTAGTAAATTACTTATTATTCTTCCCCACACTCGGCTGCAAATCTGTTCTTGACTTTATGATAGGGTCTGTGCCATCTTTGCTCAGAAGCATGACACTTACTGAGTAGAGGAGAGCGGGATAAAGTTCAGGGGGTGGGTTAGAGCTGTGCTTGGCTCAGACAAAGCAGATCTGGGGTCCTGAAAAGGTAAGACATCCAAGAATGCTGAGCAGCACAGTCCTAACCCAATTCCTGTTTCCATTCTGCCTGATTTGCCCTCATCCGCCATCTTGGATGTTTAAAGGCTCAGAACATGCAGTAGATGGTGTTAGGCTCTTTTTTGAGGTGAGCAATCTGTATGTACAAGGTGTTGCAAAAATATAAGATAGTCTCTTAGTCAGGGGGAACGACCGCTTGTCTCCAAACATTTTTGTTGGATTGGGTAATTCATGTATTTTCTAATTCTTCCGGCTATCCGCTTCTTCCCTGGCTGATGACGCCTGTCCTTCGGCCACAGAATGCAGCCCAGGACGCCTACAATCGGGCCCACCGAAAAACTTGGGCCATTGTGGAGAGGGCCTTTGGCCTCCTAAAAACTACGGTAGGTTCAGATGTTTGGACCATACCGGGGGGGCACTTCAGTATCACCCCAAAAAGGTGATTGATATAATACTGGCCTGCTGTGTGCTACACAACTTTGCTATAATGCAGCGTGTCCCCTGGTATGTGGATCTTCCCCCCTCTCCACCCAGCCAGGAGCCTGATGCCAATTACCATGGCACACCTAGTGCCTCTGGGCAAGCTGTGAGGGCAAATTTGATTAGGACCCATTTTGCCTAATTTAGTTTTCCTGTTTTTGTTTGTTGTATGTATTTGTTGTTTTGTACTCTCATTTGCCTTTGTGAAAGCTTGGATATTTTATTATTTAGAAATAGTAATGAATGAATTACTAAAATTTTCAAACTTGATCTGAGCCTCATTCATTATTTTCTCAAATGTTTGATTCAAAAAACCTTCAATTATCTCCAAATAACCCAAACATTAATGCATCAACTTAGTCCACAACAGCTAAAGTCACATTCAATATATTTAATATAAATATGTCAATTATTAGTTGAAGGGCACTCGCAGACTTCATGTATATACATAGTACAACAGAAATATACATTGGTGCAGAATCATGGCACCTAGCAATTGGCCACATCCAGGAGTTTTTAAGTAATGCACTCCATGCCGAAGTTTCAAGAACAAATAAAAGAAACAGACATAGGGAGCAAGCATTTGCAGGTCAATATTTGTGCAGTAATACATAGGGCCACATACACACCCTCTCCTGCTTGTCCACATTTGCCACAGGCACAGGTGGAAAGCAGCCATACCTATGCCACATCCACGCCTGTAAGTCAGTGGCCCATCCAAATAATAACCCCCAGTCCCAATCCAAGTCCAATATTTGCCAGGGTTCAAGGTCGTAGTTTGCCAGCCCAGAATGTCCCCCAATCATGCCTACAAACAGGATGAGCCAATCATTAGGCCAAAGCCTGCAGCGTGACAGCTTGAGTGGCAGGTTCAGTGAGGATTGAGCTCAGGCATTGGCTAGTGGGGTATCTCAGCACTCTAATGAGCTATATGGGCGAAAATCCAAATCAGACAAGCAAAGCCATAAAAAAGGCAATCTTGGTAGCACTCAACAGACAGGTCAATACAGTAGTGATGTAGAGGAAAGATGTGGAGATACAGGGCAAATAGCTGTTAAAATGGTTGTTGCCCATAAAACCCTGGTGGTGGGCCTTGGAAGTGGCCCATCACCTGGGCATGTGTGGCATTCAGAATCTGCCACTGTTCCAACATGAGTCTATTGCTATTTCTAACTTCCTCGAGCATGCCTGTCAAAGTATTAGTTAAGGTGGCCATGTGGCTGTTGCTCGTCCTAAATTCTGTCAGCATGGAGGTGAATGTATTATTTAATGTATCTACTTGTGCAGAAAACTGCTCTGTGGTTCTTTGAGTCAACTGGCAAAATAAACGCCTCTCATGGTGCCAAGCTGACTCCAGGATCGGCACGCGCCTCCCCTGGGAAACTGGGCGACGTTGCTGCCTACTCCTCCCAATTCCCCGGGTTTGAGCGCCTGCAGATGATGGACCTCTAGGGCGAGCAAGAGTCGCAGATGTGCTCAGCAAATCCTCTGCAGCAGACCTAACACTGGGGACTGTAGGCTCAGTCTCTGCATGCTGCACACGATGGGCTGGCAGCATGCGGCCAGCTTCAATCTGTTGCAGAGGATTTGTTGCAGTAGCATGTTGGGACCGTGGCAGATTCTGTTCCAGGGGGGTCAGTTGTGAAGGTCCCATCAAGGTGCCATTCTCCTCCATCATCTGGATTTCCTCCATCAGTGTGTGGGGCTGTTGGGACATGTGCAAAGAAAGGTTCAGTTTGGGCCCTAAATATATTAGGCTAATTAGTCATGTTCATTCACATGCATCAGCAGGTTCAGCAAAATACACTTACCATATATATCTGCTCCTGGCTCCTAGGCAGCACGGAAGTTGACGCCGTGGTCAAACTGGATGAGGCTTCCACACTTGCTGAGGGTTGATGCTGGGCTGTATTGTAAATAAAAAGGCATGTAAACACCCAAATATCCATTGATGACCTGTATAACTACATATGCTTCACTAAAACACGTGGGCAAGCAGGAATGGCAACTCCCCCAACGGTCCAAGGTGACCTTCACTATGAATGTCATTATCTGTTATATGTATGACTGACCCTGTACATACACATTGCTCACCTTAAATAATACAAACATGCATGTACTGCATGTTATGAGGCTTCACACATCCCTAACATTAGGGACCCACACTCAGCTTGCAAATAGCATTTGGCTTAAGAGTATGCTGGTGGGCATTCTTCCTATGTAGACCTTTCCCTGACCCCAGATCAAGTATTTGAGAGCAAAGCACAGCTAAAACCCAAGTGGCCTAAAGACAAAGAAGGAAGTGTTGGATGTGATTGAGTAGAATCACATAACAGGCAGTGCTTTGCTAATATTAAGACTTTAATAGTGACCATAAATACTGTCCAAGGTCATGTATGGGCTGGCAAATTAGAAAATGAAAATTCCGCACACATTACACACCCTGCTAAAACTGTAACCTCCCCTACAAGAAACCCCCTAGGGGCATGTGTTCATATATGCCTGTGAGCCTAATTTTACACGTTTACAACATTTCTCATACACACTAACATTACTAACCTGCAGGAATGGTAGGGATGTCCGTGTCCCGTCGCCCCGAGTGGCCCCCTAATGCCACGGGATGTATCAGCCCCAGCACCATCTTCTCAGCTCGGGTAAACTGTAATTTTGTGGGGAAGCCTCCGCCAGTTTGTAAGCTGAAAAATAGAGGTTTGCAAATTTAGGAAATTGTTAACAATACAAGAAGCAGACAAATGCCCAACTCAAATATGTACCTGTAATTGCGCCGTTTATTTTCTTTTTTCCGTGCTGCATACTTTTGCATTGAATCTGCTCCACATCTTTAAGCTCCTCCCCCGCTGCATTGACCTGTCTGGTGAGCTCCTCCAAGAGTTCAGTTTTTCGCAATTTGCTTGTTGATTTGGATTTTTGCCCATATAGCTCATCATAATGTAAGGTAAGCCCACTTGCCAATGCCAGACTTTGGGCCTCACCGCAATGTCCGGCCTATTGCTTGATGTTCTGGCTCATCTCTGGATGTAGGCAATTCGGGGGACATTCTGGGCTGGCTCTGTTGTGTAGAAATGTTGGACAGGTGGCTGGATAAATAATGGACTGGACTTGGAAATGGACTGGGGGTCCTTGCCTGGGTGGCCACTGAACTTGCGGGCGACGATGTGGCATATGGATAGTTGCTTGCCACCTGTGCCGGTGGCAAATGTGGCCAAGGAGGAGAGGGTGTGCTTGAGGGTGTGGCGCTTCTGGCCCTGTGACTCTTTGTGCCCTTGCCACTTGTGGTTCCATGCCCCTGGGAGGTACTTGCACGTGGCTTTGGAGATGCTGAGCTTGGGGGGCTGGGGCTTCTGGGCCTGTGGCTTTTACGGGCCTTGCCAGTGGAGCATTCTTTCAGAACGGATGTAGGCCGGGGAGGAGGGGATGGTGTTTTTTGGAGGCTGGGGCTTCTCACCCTCTTAGTGGCCTTTTTTGCGGGCGTACCTGCCTGCTTGGTTGGGGTCTTCTTCTTCGCCGCTGCCTCCTTTGCTTTGCTGGTTGTTTTTGGCTTAGCAGCCTTGGTTGGTATTGTCGCCTTGGCCTGGCCACTGTGGCTGTGCGTTTCCCGCACCTTCGGCATTTCCCGCATGGTCGGCCTTGAAGAAGCCTCCTCAGGCCGCTGTGTGATTTTGCTGCTGCCCTCCTTGCCTGGTTTGGCCTTAGCGATGGCTTTTTTAGCTGGCACGTTGAGACTCTGAAAGAGAATGAACTGTGGGTCCAGGACCCTTTAAATCCTAATGCCTGGGTATGACGCTTACGCGTTCGTGTACATGTGCTGCGGACAAGAAGAAAGATGGCGCCCACGATCTTCACCAGCCAACAAGAGGAGCTGATTATGCTCGTAAGTCATCTAAATGCATGCCTAGGCCGTAAGGAAGCACAGGAAGAAACAGTTATGTGTAAAAGTGTGTAAACCTCCGTGTAAAACAGAAGTTTGTGCGCACATGTACGAACCAACTCACTAACATCTAGAAGGAAAGTTTGAGGCTAGAAATGTTCTGGCAATGTCATTTAGTCAACTGATCTAATTGTGACAGATATTTGTATGCAGTTTGATCTAACAACTATGTTTATTTTGTGTTTTTTAGACGATGCTTCAGCTCAGGTACGACTACCTGCCCAACTCTTTTGAAAAGAGGACCGTCGTCCTGGAGATTGTTTTCAGGATCCAGCACGAGACGGACACCACCTTCACCCACACGCAGATCATGCACCACTGGTGGGACCTGAAACGGCTCCACATGCCCGGGGTGCGGCGATTTTTCGGACTCCATTTCCCAAGTAAGTACATAGCGATTGCATGCTAGATGTAACTAATACAGAAGGTAGGCCTTTATTTATAAATGCTTTTCTTTTCTAGTGTTGGAAATGGAGTACCGAATCCGACGCACCCGGAGGCGCACATGCCGACCAGTGCTGCATGAATCTGCAGCAGGAAGTGAAGGTGGTGGATCTCCAGGGCGACGGTCCTACCCCTCCTCTGTAGCAGCCTCCGACCAGTCCCTGGACCTTTCTACAGAGGAGGGGCGTCACAGTGTGGGCAGGGAGTCGTACCCAGCGACGGAGCCGTTAGCCTCTGGTATGTGAATCTTCATGTAACCGCACACACATACATGCTATTTAAAGTGGACCAACACCCTCCCCTGATCGGCCCGGGAATCTATAAGATTCCCGGACCAATCAGCTCCCTGACTGCCCCGAGCGGGTTGCCCCACTGTGTGAAACCACCCCAGATCCCCAAAAATCCTACCTGATCCTCGTTCCAGCGGCGCATGCGCGGGCCGCCGCCTCCCGCGCATCCCTCTAGCAGGGCGCGCACCCGTGCCGGCCGTTTGTGAATGGCCGGCGCGGGCGCGCTCCCTGTAAGGGGGACGCGCGAGAGGCGGCGGCGGCCTGCGCTCAGCATGTCCGTTGCTGCCTCTCCTTGTCCATCGGCGGCGATTGGACGAGCGAGTCACGTGGGAGCGGGGTCAGGTGAGTTTTCGGGGGCTTTCTGGGGGGTTTCACACAGAGGGGCACCCACGATCGGGGTGCCCCGCGAAAGTGGACCAATACCCAGGATAGTCAAAATCCTGGGTGTTGGTCCACTTTAAAACAAAGCTGATTTCCTTAATCTCTTTTTCTAGATGATAATGTAGCGGGTGAAGGATCTGTGGAAGAGTCTGCAGCAGATCAGGCCCAGGAGGCACATGGAGAAGGTGGGTGATGTCACACACACATTCAAATTGTCATTTGCTTACTGTTGACTCAGACATTAGAAGTGACCCTATTTGACATGTTTTAACAGCCTCAACTTCCCAGCAGTGGCAGGTCCCAGAACCCAGGGTGGTCCCCGACGCACACGTCGGCCACCAACAAAGTAAGTTGTAATGTCATTTGAGTATTTTGAGTATGTGGTAATTTACATGATCACCAAGATACCTAAAGCCATAGTCAATGGCATTAGCATAATGACATATGCCCACTTTCTTTGATTAATTACTTAGCATAATGACATATGCCCACTTCCTTTGATTAATTACTTAGCATAATGACATATGCCCACTTCCTTTGATTAATTACTTAGCATAATGACATATGCCCACTTCCTTTGATTAATTACTTAGCATAATGACATATGCCCACTTTCTTTGATTAATTACTTAGCATAATGACATATGCCCACTTCCTTTGATTAATTACTTAGCATAATGACATATACCCACTTCCTTTGATTAATTACTTAGCATAATGACATATGGCGTCATGAGTTAGCTTGCCACCTAAAAACATTCCATCCACAGGTGAGAAACATGCATTTGCCAACAAATAATGTTTGTTTCTTTTTTTATACAGAGACCACACGTGCTAGAGTGGCAGCAATGAGTACAAGGGTCCTTCAGTTGGTGGCCGACATGCAGGAGCTACGTGACTCATTGGGGACCACAGAAGACTAATGTTCTGGGTCCTGCCATTGCTTTGTAAATAGTTTTAAAATTTAATATTTTTAACCATTTTAAAATTTTTACAATTTTATATTTTCTATTATAAAAAAAAATTTATACATTTTTCCGAAAAACAAATTAAAAAAAAAGCCATCAAAATGGCAGTTTGGAATAAACAAAAAAAAAAAAAGAAACTGTTTCAGTGTCATTTGATTTTCAAAATACATTAACACCAAACGAATGGGCCAAGAAATATTTAGAGATGAAGATTCACATGACCGCGAAGTGATTTAGGTAAGTTTTAGGGGTCCAAAATGGAAGAAGAACCTAAGTGCGAAGTGGTTTGGGTAAGTCTTAGGGGTCAGAAATGGAAGAAGAACCTAAGCGCGAAGTGGTTTGGGTAAGTTTTAGGGGTCAGAAATGGAAGAAGAACCTAAGCGCGAAGTGGTTTGGGTGAGTTTTAGGGGTCAGAAATGGAAGAAGAACCTAAGCGCAAAGTGATTTAGGTGAGTTTTAGGGGTCAGAAATGGAAGAAGAACCTAAGCGCAAAGTGATTTAGGTGAGTTTTAGGGGTCAGAAATGGAAGAAGAACCTAAGCACGAAGTGGTTTGGATACGTTTTAGGGGTCAGAAATGGAAGAAGAACCTAAGCGCGAAGTGATTTAGGTGAGTTTTAGGGGTCAGAAATGGAAGAAGAATTAAAGCGCAAAGTGATTTAGGTGTGTTTTAGGGGTCAGAAATGGAAGAAGAAGGAAAGCGCAAAGTGATTTGGGTGAGTTTTAGGGGTCATAAATGGAAGAAGGAAAGCACAAAGTGATTTAGCTAAGCATTGTAGCAGAAATGAGTGACACAAATATGTAGGCGAGCACTTTAAGAGTTAAGTTTGTAGTGTGCAGGCGCAAGATCGTAAGGATTTTTGTCTGGACGATTAGTTATGGAAAAAGGAAATCAGAATCTAAGGGGAAACGTAAAGGATTCGTGGAAGGAGAAGATGGGAAAAGGACAAAAACGAAAGCTGACGTTGTAACATGAGAAAATAAAACGAAAACTAATGCTGGAAAATTACATTCTCATACTCGTACTCTGGCATATGAACGGACAAAGGCTTTACAGAAGGCTTGCAATGCATGCATAGAATCACTCGCACACTCATACGAGTGATTAAAAAAAAAAAACAGATCGACACAAAAACGAAAGTCTTTTTTTGTCTCTCTGAATCAACCTAAATGTCTGAATGCAGTTGTAGTAAAATTCTTAGACTGTGTTAATTAGCTAAACGTGGCTACCTTGAAAAGCCGAAAATCTGGATTTATTTTGTTAGAACGAAGTGAATCCATTATTTATATTGTTCTTAACATATGTGTTAACATTCTTTTTATTGTGTTGTTCCTCTAAGCTTTTATTCAAGACATTTAACTGTGTAAATATCAATAAAAACTGGAACAGTTTTAAAACGTTTTACTATTAATGTATCTTTAAGGTCAGCATAAAAAGACACGGGAGCACAGAAAGTTTAAACCTCAGCTTTACCCTGAGGACAGTAAATTCATTGATGACTCTCCCACATGTTCTGGATCTAGCAGATATTCCTAGTATGCTGCATGTATGTTTTAGCCCCCAGAACTAAGCTTTAGCTACACTGAGCCATATTTACCAGGGTTGTCCACTCCCGAGTGTCCCGATCTCAGCTGGTAGGTGACAGACCTATTAAAGTGATTGAAACTTCAGTTCATTGCTTTGTCTCTTCAACAAATACATTAAAGTACTTTCATTCACCTGTTCTATATCATTTATAAACCAGTTAAACATCCACAGTTAACAACACCGAGCCTTGGGATTCCCCACTTAAAACCTTAGAACATTGCACCTAGCTGGCTGTAATCTTTTGTTGATGTGTTGAAATGTTATTTTCTCATTATTTTTGATAAAATAAGGTTACTCAAGTAACCCATTATACATTTGTGTATATTTATTGTGCAGTTCTATATAAAACATATAGCAGATTTTTTGTGATTGTAATAATCGCATGTTATGTGGCATGTCAATTTAAAAAAAAAAAACATTGCAACAGAAAATCTTAGAACATTGCTTTAGCCAGTATGGTCGATAGTAGAGATGAGCAAATTTGTTAAAATTTGATTCGGGGCGTGGCTTGGCCGGCTAGGAAGATGGCGGCGTGAGAGATCGGCTCCTAGTGAAAGCGCTTGTTTGCGACATTTGCAACACCTCAGTGGCACTATGGGCAAAAGTGGGAGATTGGGAATGACAGCCAAGACATCCAGGGCACCCCGCACCCTAGCGTTGAGTGGCAGAAGCCTCCCGGAGCTATTCCAATCGCAGCGGACCGAGGACGAGGCTCAGCGCACCGGGAAATAAAGACTTCAATAATGGAGGCTGTGGCAGACTTGAGAGCCGGTATGAGCTAGGCCGCAGGCTTGATCAGGTGGAACAGGAGGAGGCCGGCACCAGACGCAAGCTGCGAGAGGTGAGCGACGTAGTTACCTGGCACAATAGACACCTAATGAATGTCTATAGACACCTTCAGGGACCTTGACAATAGAGCGCGGAGGTGTAACGTTAGAGCGCGGGGAGTACCTGAAGCCATCGCACAAGACCAGATCCCCAGCGCCTTGACATCCATTTTCAACTCCCTATTAGAAAGACACACCAATAGAGCTTGTCCGGGCGCACAGGGCCCTCCGCCCCAGAAATATGAACAATTCAATCCCCAGAGACATCGTTTGCTGTCTTCAAAGCTTCCACCTGAAAGAGGAAATTCTAGCAAAGGCGAGGGGAAGGGATGCCATCCTGTTCAACCCTTTAAATGCCAAGCACGTAGTTTCTACGTGGTTGCTTCTCCTACCGTTAAGTGCCAAGCACTTGAATGCCGATCGGAGCCTCCTCGCCTCTCACCCGCCCTGCACCGATCACTACCGGCATCTGTCAGTGACATGACAGTGGCGTGGGACATCGGTGAGGGACGCAGGATCGGAGGTGAGTACAGTAAAAAAATAAATAAATAAAGATCATTTTTTTCTTATGTGTCCGTGTCTTTATTTTTTACTTTTAACCCCTTGTGAACTGGTAAGGGGTCCATGAGACCCCTATACCAGTTCACAAGGCTGGGGGCTGGCAAGTCACCTGCGGCTAGCGGGTGACTTGCCATTAACCCCCGGCACACCCATTACCTGCCTCCCCAAAAGGGTTTTTAACCCTTAAAAATCCCCCCAAAAATGCCCCCCCCCGTCGTTTTTCTTTTTAATTAACCCTTTATGTTCTGTCACGCAGCAGCTATAAAAGGCTTCCAGCAGGTGAACAGAAGCAAGGGATGAGCGAATCCATCCGGACGAACCCAGATTCGTTCCGAATTTCATGGAAAATTCGATTCTGTACGAATCCGAATTTCCCCCGCAATTCGATCGATCGAAGTTTTCCTTTAAACTCCATTTATTTCAATTACAAGCATTCTTAAATGGTGGATGAACATGTCCAGACATATCCCCTGGGGCAAGGTATCATGGGTAAGTCACATGCAGCCTATCAGCAGCCAGGAAGCTCGGTGACGTCACCGTGCTATATAAAGCGGCGGCCATCTTGCTTGTGCGCATTTCAGCCTTGCATTGCGGCCAGAGCACAGCTAGTTAGAGACAGAGAGTTAGATAGAGAGACAGAGAGGTAGACAGAGCCAGGGAAAGATAGGGAAAAACCGGAACCATCCAGCCAGGGACAGCTTAGAAGTGACAGTGAATTTTTTTTTTTTTCATTAGCCAGATCAGTTTTCAATTTGATTTCAGTTCTTTGTGCTGTAAATCTGCCTTGCCACTGTGCATGCCATCTATGCAGTGGCTTATTTAACCCTATCTGTTACACACAAGCATTTATCATAATATATAACTGGATAAGTTTAAATATTTTTTGGTCTGCCTTTAACAAAAAAAACACCAGCCCACCTGGGTATCCCAAACCTGCACTTAGCAGACTATCTGTTATACTAAATATGCTTGTTGATCCTTCCTCAGCTTAATCAAAGTATTGCATTTTGAATTGGTTTTTGGTCTGCCTTTAACAAAAAAACACCAGGCTGCAGGGCATCCCAAACCTGCACTTAGCAGCCTATATGTCATACTAAATACGCTTGTTGATCCTTCCTCAGCTTAATCAAAGTATTGCATTTGGAATTGGTTTTTGGTCTGCCTTTAACAAAAAAACACCAGGCCACAGGGCATCCCAAATCTGCACTTAGCAGCCTATCTGTTATACTAAATACGCTTATTCATCCTTCCTCAGCTCAATCAAAGTATTGCATTTTGAATTGGTTTTTGGTCTGCCTTTAACAAAAAAAACACCAGGCCGCAGGGCATCCCAAACCTGCACTTAGCAGCCTATCTGTTATACTAAATACGCTTGTTCATCCTTCCTCAGCTTAATCAAAGTATTGCATTTTGAATTGGTTTTTGGTCTGCCTTTAACAAAAAAAACACCAAGCCGCAGGGCATCCCAAACCTGCACTTAGCAGCCTATCTGTTATACTAAATACGCTTCCTCAGCTTAATCAAAGTATTGCATTTTGAATTGGTTTTTGGTCTGCTGCCAAAACACTAGGCCGCAGGGTATCTCATATTGCCAATTTTCATAGTATCTGGTGCAGAGAAGCAGTTCCTCACTTTATTTAGCTTCTTCTTTTTAAAGTAAACACATTTTTTTATCGTACCTATTGCACATTTCAAATACATAAAAATGTCAGGCAGACAAGTGCAAGGATGTTCAAAGACGAGTGGCAGAGGCCAAGATTCAGCAGGCAGAGGTCGCAGCAGACTAGGAGCGAGTGGCAGCAGGAGTCACGGTGAGAGACCTGATCTGCCAGTATCTGCTAGCGGTCGTGTCTCCACCAGTAACGCATCTGCCATGGTAGATTGGTTAACGCGCTCATCAACATCATCACAACTTACGTCTGAGACCCCCAGTCTAGGGTCGGTAGGTTCCTCTGACACAACCCTGAGTTGGCATGCCCCGAGAGCAGTCCCTGTCCTCCCATTGCCTCCCTCCCCCAGCGACGTATCCTATGCTTTGGGTTCAGCTCCACTCTTTAGTGAGGAGGACGATCAGATAGAGGACAGTCAGCAGCTACTGCCCAGCCAAGAAATGGAGGTGGCTTCTTTAGCTAGACAGACAAATAGTGATGTGGACAGTGTCGTGGGTGTTGCGAGCGTTCCAGCTCCTGCGCCAGACACTGTTGAGGAAACCGAGAACATCAGTGACGTGCAGCCACAACTCGGTGATGATGATGATGATGAAGCCGATCGCACTTGGGAGCCGGGTGATAAAGGGGCTTCATCGTCATCATCAGGAGAAGAGGGGCGCAGGTTGCCCCGGAGTCAGCAGCTGAGGCAGCAAGGTGTTAGCAGCATGGTTGGCAGTCAGCATGGGGGCACAATTGTAAAGCCTGGAGCCAAACGGGGCCGGGGTAGAGGACCTCATGCGCGGCAGGCTACCTTATCGGGAGGTAGTGGAGCAGGGGTTCCTGGAGTTGGCGACAGTAGCAGTGAATCAGTGCGGCCTGTTGGTGGGAAAAGTAGCTACTCGTCAGTGTGGCAGTTTTTCCTGAAGCATCCGCAGGAGGGTAATATGGCCACATGCAAGATATGTAGGCAGAAGGTGAAGCGTGGACAGGGCCCAAATGTTGGCACCACGGCCCTGCGTCAACATATGATGAGTCACCATAAAGCGGCCTGGGAGAACCGAGGCTCCGAAGAGGTGGTCCAGCCTGCTTCCTCACCAAGTGGCACGCCGCTCCCAATTTCTGCCAGCCAAGGCTCCAGCACCTCAGCCGAAGGCAGCTGTGCGTCATACCCATCCTCTGTCGCTCCTGCTCCTCCTCCTCCTCCTCCAAGTCATGCATCCCGCCAGCAATCCATCAGCCAAGCCATGTCCAAGAGACAGCAGTATGCGCCCACTCATCCTACGGCGCAGAAGCTGTGTAACTTCAATGTCAACCAGTGGCAGCTCATACGTGACACTTGCCGTTTGCTCAGGCCCTTTGAGGAAGCCACTTTATTTGTCAGTCGGCAGGATTACGGGATGAACGACCTGATTCCACTGCTTCATGTACTACAGCACATGTTGGAAACCATGGATGGTCAGGGCACTGGAGACATGGCGTGTACATCTTACGGCCACATGAACCCCGTTGGAGCTGAACTGGAGGAGGAGGAGGAAGAGGAGGTGGAGTTGCCCAGTGAAACACAGTTTAGGCTTGGCGAAATGGCTGGTTTATCTAGTCAGCAGACAGGAGAGGAGGAGCAGGAGCAGCCAGAGGAGCTAGAGGGTTTTGAGGAAGGCGAGACAGAGGACCCGCACACACCATGGCAGTATGCAGTGGAGATGGAGACAGGTAGTCCCTCCGAGTCACTTGCGCAAATGGCAGGAAGCATGTTCACGTGCTTGCGTAGTGACCCCAGAATTGTTTCCATTTGTCGGCGGGATGACTTCTGGCTATCCACCTTATTGGACCCTCGCTTCCGGCACAAAATGGGGGCATTTTTTTAAACCCGCCGAGAGGGAGGACAAACTGAACTACTACAAAGACATTCTGCGTAGTCAGTTGGCCGATGCCCATCTGCGCCATGGTCCATACTCTCGCAGGTCTGACTCGGGGGGACCTCTGCGCTCACCTTTCACTGCCATGGCTGCTGGGGGGGTTGGCAGGAGCAGCAGCAGCAGCTCCATCAGCAGCAGCCTCAATCGCTAATGAGTAGCTATCTACACCCGCATAGTGAGGCTACTCATGAGCAGCAGGAAGACCTGGAGCAGGACCTCAAACAGCAGGTCATACCTTGACATGACCATGCCAACACACCTTGAGGATCCGCTGGACTTCTGGGCAGCCAAACTTGGCTTGTGGCCGCAACTAGCAGAGTTTGCCCTGGAAAAGCTGTCCTGCCCGGCAAGTAGCGTGCCATCTGAGCGGGTGTTTAGTGCGGCGGGGGCCATAGTTACGGCGAGGAGAACTCGTCTGTCAACTAAAAATGTGGAGAGACTCACCTTTGTCAAAATGAATCAGGGATGGATCAGCCAGGATTTCCACCCACCAATGGCTGATGCATGCGACTAGATTCAGCATGGTGCCACGTTTTACACTTTCCAAATGGTGCAAAACATATTTATGTCTTTAGACCAATTTTTGGGCTCCTGCTGACGCCAACTTTAGGGTGGGCCTTCCAGCCAATTTTTGGGCTCCTGCTGCTGCCAACTCCAAGGTGTCTTTCAAGAAATGTTTGGGCTCCTGCTTATGCTGCTGCCAACTCCAGGGTGTGCCTTCCAGCTAATGTTTGTGCTCCTGCTGCTGCCAACTTCAGGGTGCCTTCCAGCCAATTTCTGGGTTCCTGCTGCTGCTGCTGCCAACTCCAGGGTGTGTCAGTCAATTTTTGGGCTCCTGCTGAGGCTGCTGCCAACTCCAGTGTCTCTTTAAAGCAATGTTTGGGCTCCTGCTGCTGCTTGCAACTCCAGGGTGTGATTCATCCAATTTTTGGGCTCCTGCTGCCAACTCCAGTGTCTCTTTCAAGCTATGTTTGTGCTCCTGCTGCTTGCAATGCCAGAGTGTGATTCATCCAATTTTTGGGCTCCTGCTGCCAACTCCAGTGCCTCTTTAAAGCAATGTTTGGGCTCCTGCTGCTGCTGCTTGCAACTCCAGGGTGTGATTCATCCAATTTCTGGGCTCCTGAAGCCAACTCCAGTGTCTCTTTAAAGTAATGTTTGGGCTCCTGCTGCTGCTGCTTGCAACTCCAGGATGTGATTCATCCAATTTTTGGGCTCCTGCTGCCAACTCCAGTGTGTCTTTCAAGCTATGTTGGGCTGCTGCTGGCAACTCCAGAGTGTGATTCATCCAATGTTTGGGCTCCTGCAGCCAACTCCGGTGTCTCTTTCACGTAATGTTTGGGCTCCTGCTGCTGCTGCTTGCAACTCCAGGGTGTGATTCATCCAATTTTTGGCCTCCTGCAGCCAACTCCAGTGTCTCTTTCAAGCTATGTTTGGGCTCCTGCTGCTGCTTGCAACTCCAGGGTGTGATTCATCCAATTTTTGGGCTCCTGCTGCCAACTCCAGTGTCTCTTTCAAGCTATGTTTGGACTCCAGCTGCTACTGCTTGCAACTCCAGGGTGTGATTCATCCAATTTTTGGGCTCCTGCTGCCAACTCCAGTGTCTCTTTAAAGCAATTTTTGGGCTCCTGCTGCTGTTTGCAACTCCAGGGTGTGATTCATCCAATTTTTGGGCTCCTGCTGCCAACTCCAGTGTATCTTTCAAGCTATGTTTCGGCTCCTGCTGCTGCTGCTTGCGACTCCAGGGTGTGATTCATCCAATTTTTGGGCTTCTGCTGCCAACTCCAGTGTCTCTTTCAAGCTATGTTTGGGCTCCTGCTGCTGCTGCTGCTGCTTGCAACTCCAGGGTGTGATTCATCCAATTTATGGGCTCCTGCTGCCAACTCCAGTGTCTCTTTCTTTGGGCGGCTGCTGCTGCTTGCAACTCCAGGGTGTGATTCATCCAATTTTTGGGCTCCTGCTGCTGCCAGCTCCAGGGTGTGTTGCCACTTCAACTCTCTGCAATTGTGCCGCTTTGCGATTCTATTAGCGATGCCTCCGATCTGCATGTGATAATTATTTACAGTATTATTTCAATAACCCAGCACGCGTCCTTTGCGTGTTACAGCAAGGCAGAATGGTTTACAGAATGGTTTACAACCCTATTGAGGCTCTAGGAGGCTTAGAAATAGTCGTTTTTAATAGCGATTTGTCGCGAATAAATTCGGGTCGAAACGATTTTTGTTGGAAATTCGGCTCATCAGTCGAATCAAATTTTTCAAAAGTTCGCTCATCTCTACCAGTGATTGCAGAGGGACACAGTGCTCCAGGATGGATGGGAGGTAAGTATATATATATATATTTTTTCTCTTTGTGTGTGGTGTCTTTTTTTTACATTTAACCCCTTGTGAACTGGTAAGGGGTCCATGAGACCCCTTATACCAGTTTACAAGGCTGGGGGCTGGCAAGTCACCTGCGGCTAGCAGGTGACTTGCCATTAACCCCCGGCACCCCCATTACCGTGGCCACGGGCCATGCGGGCTTGTAGCCTGCAGGGCCAGGGGCCACAAAAGCTGGCCCCTGCGCCCTGTTTCTACAAGCCCTGCATAGCTGGTCCCGGGCTGGTTACTTTGGGTAAGGGGGACCCCATGTCAATTTTTTGGGGGATTTTTAAGGGTTTTTAACCCTTAAAAATCCCCCCAAAATATGGGGTCCCCCCAGGAGGGGGGATCCTATGTCGTTTTTTTTTTAAATTAACCCCTTATGTTCTGTCACCCAGCAGCTATAAAAGGCTTCCAGCAGATGAGCAGAAGCCAGTGATTGCAGAGGGACACAGTGCTCCAGGATGGATGGGAGGTAAGCATTAAAAAAAAATATTTTTTTTTTTTCTCTTTGTGTGTGGTGGCTTTTTTTTTTTTTTACATTTAAGACCCCTATACCAGTTCACAAGGCTGGGGGCTGGCAAGTCACCTGCGGCTAGCGGGTGACTTGCCATTAACCCCTGGCACCCCCATTACCTGCCTCCCCAAAGCCCAGGGGGGGGCAGAAGAGCCCGTGGCCACGGGCTATGCAGGCTTGTAGCCTGCAGGGCCAGGGGCCACAAAAGCCCTGCATAGCTGGTCCTGGGCTGGTTACTTTGGGTAAGGGGGACCCCATGTAAATGTTTTTTAACCCTTAAAAATCCCCCCAAAATGTCATTTTTTTCTCGATTTAACCCTTTGTAGTGTGGATGGTAGTTGTATTTTATTTGTAAATGTTATAAAGTACTTGTTTCAGTTAGGGGGGTCTCTTGGGCAGGAATGGGGGCTACCGATAAATATGTGGTACCGTTCTAATCGGTAGAAATGGAGCTTTCAGATGCAATATGGTTTTCTTTAATAAAATACATTTTTTTTTTTTTTTTACTTAATAATATTGTAAAAAACTAAATACAATTTACAAACAAGACGATTCATGTTGAAGCCTAAACTCTGCTTAAAAAAAAAAATATAATTTTCCTGAAAATTCCAGCAAAAATGGCGCAAAACATGGCACAAAATGGGGAAAAATGACCTGTCAACAGAGGGTGACAAAATCTCAAGTAGGCTGGCAATTAAAAGGGTTAAAAGTAGCTATGTATGTTGGGTATTGTTCTGTTCGGGGGACCTTGCACTTTCAGGCTTAGCTTGTTTTTTCTGGTTTGCATATTTATATTTTAGGAACAGTTGTTTTTTATTCAGCTTTTTTATACATTTTTTAAGGAAACCCTGCACAACCAAAGAATTCTTTGAGGGATTAATTCCAGAAAGATGAGCCTACTACAACAAGCTGGGTACGCTTAGAAAGCTTAATATGTGTACTTTCAGGGAATATATGGTTTATGGGGGATATTCCAAATGTAAAGGGTTGTTTTGGTTGAAAAATCGCAAGGTGCGCACTTTGTCTGCAGAGCTGGAATTTTCAAGTAAAATTCCCGTTATGCACATGCTTTACTTTGGGGTGTTTGGCAACTCTTCCCTTAAACGTAGCTATGCCTGTTTGGTATCGTTCTGTTCTGGGGATGTTGCTTTTTCAGATTAAACCTGTTTTTTTCTTGTATGTATATAGCTTTTTAGAAAAATGTGGCTTTGATTCTGCTTTTTTTATCCCTTTTTTAGGGAAACTGCAACCAAAGAACCAAAGAATACATTGAAGGATTACTTCCAGAAAACTATAGCCACATCAACAAGCCTGGTACACCTAGAAAGATTGAGGTGAGTACTTCCAGAGAATAGATAGTTTGTTTGGGGTATTTCAAATGTAAAGGGTTGTTTTTCTGGAAAAACTCCAAGGTGCGCATAGCGCATAGCATAGTTGTATTTTATCTGAAAATCCCCTAAAGCGCTGTTTCAGTTTGGGGGAGTCTCCTGGGCAGGAAAGGGTGTCTACCTAACCGGGAGAAATTGGGGTTTCACACGCAATATGATTTTATTGACAAACTTACATTTTTTATTACAAAAAACACTACAAAATAGATTTTTTTTGCACACATTTCACCCAAAAATATTGAGAATACACCTAAAAAATGACAAACAAGACATTTCATGTTAAAGCCCAGACTCTGCTGAAAAAAACAATATATTATTTTCCTGGGAAATCCCTGGAAATCCCTTACAAAATCACATTTGAACATGGGGAGCGGCATAATAGTGCAAAATAGTCTGGCAACAAAGGG
Organism: Gastrophryne carolinensis; assembly: GCA_027917425.1. Taxonomy (NCBI): domain Eukaryota; kingdom Metazoa; phylum Chordata; class Amphibia; order Anura; family Microhylidae; genus Gastrophryne; species Gastrophryne carolinensis. Next base: position 316,667,796 of record CM051237.1, read on the forward strand.
TGACAAAAACTCCAGGTAGGCTGGCACCTAATAATAATAGCGAAATCCAGCTCTATCAAGATCTTTCTGGAATTACTTTGCAGCACAGAAGAGCTTTAAGACCGCTGACCTCGCACCTAAGAGAGAGGGTCATCCCCTACAGATGGAGATTCCCCTTTGCGCTATTGGCCACTAGAAACGGGAAGACGGGGGCACTACGTACCCCAGAGGACTTACCCGACTTTTTTGCAGCGCTGAAAATTCCCCCGGTCAACGTCCCCGAATGGTTTAGGGAGTTCCACATTCCGGACCTGGCACGGAAGCACACACAGCGTGATTCTCCTGTGACATCCCCGCTGAGAGTTTCATCGAGCCTGTCCCCGAGGAGAGAAGTGGACTAACCTAGAGCAGTAATTCGGACTTAGCGCCTTTAGAAAGATTCTGCCTAAGTTCAACGTGAGCTGGACGCATTAGCTTATCTTGTTCTTTCTTTCTTTATGCTTACAAGTGTTGTGTTTTGATGAGTTTAAGTGTGTAGAAGTTTGCTAACCTGCAGATGTATGTCTAACGTTACAGAGGGGGGGGTTCCCCCTCCCCTCTTGGGGACGTCTCCCTCCGGGCTGCCGGTGTGGGGGTGGGGCGCCGTCGGGGGTGGGAGGGAGTTCTCGGCTGGGAGCCGTTCCGATCCCTTCCTCTGGCAGTGGAATAGGCCAGCCTGGGGATGACATCTGGATGCGGCACCTGGAGCGAGCTGCCACCGCAGTTTAGAGGGTGCTAGTTGTATATGTATTCGCCGGTTTCTTTCTTGCTGGACTGCTTACGCTTTTCTTCGCGTTGCATAGAATGTTATTAAAATGCTTCAGTGACAGGGATATGCTGGGTGACTGGGCGGCGCTTCCTGTCCTCCCTTTAGATGCATCCTTCCCTACTCTTTTTGGCTGGGGGGGGGTGGTGGGGGGGAGAGGAGGCGGGGAATCTGGGTGCACTCGGATATACATACTAAGCCTGTCCTGGCCCGTGCATTCAAAATGGAAGGATAGAGATGTCAGAAAGGGACACGTAACTCTTATGGGCGTTCAAGGACTTGGATAGCTCAGGTAACTTTAAGGGATAATAGCCCCGCTGCTAGATTGCTGTACTTCCTGGGATGGGGTTGTGGTAGCAGGGGGTGCAGGGGGGCCGCCACATCCCGGGTGAGGTCAGGAAGAGCGGGCGCGGGTAGGTGCTTTGGCCCACAGGTGATCTGGGAGGACCCCCCTTCGGGGGGGGGGGAAATTTACTTGATAGTGTAATCTTTTACGGGGTTCCTCTGGGGGGTCCGGGTTGGTCCACGGACGAAGGTCTGCTTACCTGATGAAGCTGACATACATCAGATGCTCCTGGAGAAGCAGAAATATACCAGGCGAAGTACCGTGAAGTACCGATGAGTCTCTATTCACAAAAGTGGATCCTGCTAGGAGTTAGTAGACAGGGGAGATTGGAAGCTAGTTTTCCCCCTCGCTGGGGGAATTGATTGTATGTTCTGATCCTTCATTTCATAGTGTCCTTAAAGTTGCTGCCTGGCTGGCTTTCCATGTTCCCCAAATTTTTTCTTTTGATCATACCACAGTAAGTGGAACTAACTGGATCTCCGATTCTTATCTCTGGAGGGAGTGTAGGACGTTACGCCTCGTGACACGACTCTAGGAGACTTGGAGAGGCATAAAGGTTAATTTCAATACTCCTCTCTACTCGATTCCACGGGTGATTTAACACCACCGTTCTCCGGGTGGCTGTTTTTTTTTGTTCCCTCTTCTTTTGCCTTCCCCTAAACAACCTTACCCCCTACTGCTATAAGGGACTCGGGGGGGGGTCAAGGGATTGGTGGGACTGTTGGGATTTCCGGTCCACGGATCACCCCCTGGTAGCGCTGGGGATGGGCAGCTTAGAAATAAACATAATGACCCTTATTGCTAAGGGGCTAAACCCGCCGGAGAAACGGCATACCCTTATGAGAGAACTTAAGAAATACAAGGTGCACATTGCACTAATTCAGGAGACACATTTTCAAAGAGACAAAGTACCCTTTTTGGGGAACAGAGTTTACGCCCTTCACAAGACAGCTAATTCCCCCACGTCTAAAACAAAAGGGATGTCTATCCTAGTCGACAAAACCCTGGCTTTTACCACAACAGAGGAAGAAATAGATAGAGAGGGCCGCTACATTTTCCTGAATGGGAGACTCCCCTCTGGAAAGGTTCTAACATTGCCCAATATCTACGCCCCTAACAGACTGCAGCACCAATTCCTCTCTTCCACTATACAAAAACTACAAACCTTCCGGGAGGAAGTATTGATTTTAGGTGGGGACCTTAATTGTGCCCTGAACCTATTGGTAGACACTTCCAATGCAAGTTCCACTATCGCTTACAGATCCTTGAAACAGATTAAAGCCGCGCTCCAAAACGTACAGGCAGTAGATACATGAAGATTTTTTCATCCAGATGGAAGAGATTACACTTACTTTTCCACCACTCATGCTAAATATTCAAGGATAGACTATCTGTTCCTATCCGAGAGAGATCTAGAGTGGACCAAAGCAGTTGAAATTGGCTCTATCACCTTCACTGACCATGCGCCGGTAATTCTCAGATTAGAGTTCCCGGTGAGGGTTCAGAGGGACTGGAACTGGAGGCTAAATACAAGCATCCTAAAAGATGCAGTAGTGGCAGATTGAGTGAAAGAACATATCATCCGATACTTCAGAGAAAATGTTATGGAGGATATTGACCCCCTCACGATCTGGGAAGCACACAAGTGTACCTTGCAAGGTTTTCTCATCCAAGAAGGGGCGAGATTAAAAGGGGAGAGAATGGCTAGAATTGAGGGGCTCACCCAACAGGTGGCTGCCTTGCAAACCAACACAAAAAATCAATGTTGGAGAGACATCTCAATGAACTAGTGGAGAAAGGAACTCAAGGCCGCCCTATTTGGGGCTGCCAGGAGGGCCTTCACGTTTAGAAATGGGCTCTACTATGAGCAGAGCAATAAACCAAGCTGGTTGTTAGCGGGTGCCCTCAACCCGAGAGGCACTATGGTTCGGGTGGCCGGGATCAGAGATAAAGACTGAACCCTACACCAGAAAGAGAGAGATATAGCCGAACAATTTAGGCTATTCTACACGGCCCTTTACAATCTGCTGAAACAGGGTCCGAGGGGTGGACGCAAGGCCCTGATGGAGGCATACTTTAAGGAGGCCCAGATGCCCCAATTACCGAAGGATGCCATAGAACATTTGGAAGCTCCAATAACTGTGGAAGAATGTCAGAAAGCGATCAAGGAATCCAAGCCAGGCGGGGCTCCGGGGCCAGATGGCTTTCCCAGCCAATACTACAAAGCCTTTGCTCCCCAGCTGTTACCACATATGGTGCGAGCTTTTGAGGGCACTGATAAAACAGGGACGCTTCCTCCTTGGAAGCTAGTATTGTGGTCATTCTGAAGGAGGAAAAGGATGAGAGTCTGTGCCAAAGTTACAGACCCATATCTCTGCTTAACGTGGATTTAAAATTGTATGCTAAAGTGCTGGCTGGTAGACTGGCAGTGTTCTTGCCTGAGCTAATCCAACAGGATCAGGTGGGCTTCATCCCAGGCAGGGAGGCCCATGACAATACGGTGAAAGCACTGAATGTTCACTAGTGGGCCACCTCACACAAGCTAAGTGCCATGATGCTATCCACTGACGTAGAGAAGGCGTTTGATAGGGTGGACTGGGAGTGGATAGCATCGGTACTGGAGTACATCGGCTTGGGGGAGCTGGCCGTAATCGGATCCTGGCCCTCTATTTAAACCCACAGGCGAGAGTGAGGGTAAACAACACGTCCTCAGCTGGGTTTGCAATTCAAAATGGGACAAGGCAGGGGTGCCCCCTCTCCCCTCTGATTTTTGCAGTCACATTGGAACCCTTCTTGAGAAAGGTGAACCTAAATGCTGACATCAAGGGGTTCAGATTGGGAGGAAGGAGCAGAAAGTGGCGGCCTACGCTGATGACATGTTGTTCTTTCTAACGGCCCCACGTATCTCGACGCCCTGCCTGCTCAAGGAGTTTGAACGCTTTGGGAAACTGTCAAATCTGAAGATAAATTACTCAAAGTCAGTAGCCCTGAACATCTCTATCCCAAAAGAAGAGAAGTCGCGTCTTGAAGAGGTCTTTCCATTCAAATGAGAGTCAAGGAGCGTTAGGTACTTAGGGATACAGTTACCATCAATGTTGTCTCAGTTGTTTCAGCTTAACTTCTCTCCTTTGGTGATTAAATTGAAGTAGGACTTGAAAAAGTGGAGCAGTCTGAAACTATCATGGTTTGGGAAATTGGCGGTGTTGAAGATGAACTTTCTTCCATGGCTTCTGTACTTAATACAATGCATCCCAATAAAACTTCCAGGCTCCTTCACTCTGGACATTCAGAGAACCTTCTCAGGGTTCTTGCGGAGTGCGAAGCCACCTAGAACGAAGAGGTCTGCCCTCATTCTCCCAAGAACCAGAGGAGGGATTGGCCTTCCTTGTATTGATACCTATGTGAAGGCTACCCACTTATCATCGACTGGCAGGTGAATAAGTCTCAAAAGGACTGGGTTACCATTGAGAATGAGGCGTGTGGGGGAATTGTGGAGCACCTGAGTGCCCTAAAGACAGTGGACATCCCAGAAAAGGCCAGATCCCACCCAACTATTGGAGCGACGGTAGACACCTTCAGACAGATATATAAGCGATACAAAGGGATCTCCATAGTGTCTGGGCCTCTCACACCTAACAATAATAATCCCAGTTTCGCACCTGGCCTAGAAAGGTCCTTTCTGAAAAGATGCGATGGCCTGAGACTATTGGAGCTATACATACTTTCTCCAATGGCAGGTTTTTGCAGAGACAGGAATTACAAGATAGGCTGGGGAGACAGATTCCTCCTTTGACTTATTTGCAAATGCGACACTTCGTTAATTCTAAAGAAATGAAAGGCAAAGTGGAAAGAGAGCTCACGGTATTCAAGAAAACCAGTCTGGGAGGAGGCCCTAGAAATCATCTCTTATCATGGGCCTACGGCCTGCTATTGGATAACAGACCGGTTCCGAGGAATCCCTGGGAGGGAAGGTGGGAGAGAGATCTGAAGATAGACCTGACAGGGGAGGACTGGGAGAAGATTTACCAGAGATCATTTAAAGGTATGGCCAACTGCTCAATGCAGGAGACAAACTATAAACTTATTAAGAGGTGGTATAGGACTCCGGAGGTGCTCCATAGGATTTTCCCCGCTACCCCAGACAACTGTTGGAGATGCGGAGACAAGGGGGCGGACATGCTCCACGTGTGGTGGTTGTGCCCAGGTATAGTCCCCTTCTGGAAAGGAGTACACTCCATGATTGGTAAGATCTTGGGGCAGTCTCCGGAGTGGAATCCAGCCTATCATCTGCTGAATTGGAGGAAGGAAGGAGACAGGTCGGGTGACTTAGGCCCTTTAAGTGTACACCTAACCAACGCTGCTAGAGTGGTAATACCTAGGAGATGGAGATCTACGGAAATAACGACAGTGAAGGACTGGTTGAAACAGATAAATCATGTGGAAGAAATACTATATTTGAAGCAAGATAGGGTGGAAGTGTTTAGGAAAATCTGGACAATATGGTCCCTGTTCAAAAGTTCACAGGAATACGGGAAGGAGATGAGCCCAGTGGCTCAGCAATAGACTGCGTATAGGGTTTATGGTGTCCTGTGTTATATAATGGGAAGCTGAAACAGACTTAGGGGGTTATTTAAGAAGGGATGGTAGAAGGCCAGGTAGCACCTCGTAGCAGCAGGCAGTGTCTGGTGAACGCCGGGCGCTGTACGCAAAACCACATTTAAGAAAGCGAATCTGGTGAGCGCCTCTGATAGCACATGTATGTATTATTACAGGCGGCTCAGCGTATAACGCTGGCACTCTAGGTTCAGGAGTGCCATGTAGTACCTGTCGCTCTGTAGCGCTCTCCCATACATTTCAATGGGGTTTCATTGTGTGACCTCTCCTGGCTGCAAACAAACACTGATAATCATTTTATTTTAATATTTTTATGCAGCATTGTCATTACAGGTCTGGCACTAAAGTAATTGTCCCAGTGTTAACACAATGTAATTCCATGTGTTTTTGTTTTTTTACTGGTGGATATGTGTTCAAAAACAGACTTTAACACACAGCATCTGGCACTCTATGCTACAGCGCCCAGCTTTAGAGCACCGACGCTGTGTGTGTGTAGTTTTTTGTTAAATATGGTGTGTACTCTATACTGTCGTTACAGCGCTCAACACACATCACATTCATCAATTCAGGCCAGGTTACTACAGCGACCAAGAGGCTCTGTTACAGCGTCCGATACCCGCTTACAGCGTCTACTAGCGGTCGCTCTAAGAGCCGCTAGACAGATGCTCATCTGGCAATATGTGATACTAGTAGTGAATCAGCCTCTTAGTTTTAAGAGGTGCTAGTTGCTAGAAGATTCTACTTAATAGTTTGACCCACAAATTCATAAGGGTGGGGCTCTTGTTGAATTGTATCTGGACCTAGGGAGTCGTTTATCTGTTCTCAGTTGAATAAGTCCACTGGAAGAGGGGATTGGAAACAGGGCCTTCGAGAGCACCTTTCCAAGTTGAGTCCTCAGGAGTAAAGAGGTAACAAGGCAGACGGAAGGGGTTCAACTCAGCAAGTGCAGTAACAGAGACAAACCGTGTGGAACAAGGCTCGGTGTTACGTTTTCTATAAGATGTGTCTGCTTGAACATTGCTACTGTCAATACTCCTGCTGCTGACTTTAACCCTGCTAATACTTTCTGCAATAAAGCTTGGAAACTCTTAAAAAAAAGACTGGCGTCCTCTTTTGTCTTACTCCAACACATGATCGGACACTCAGTGAGTACCTACCACCTCTAAATATACTTTTTCCTTCCTTCCACCGGCATCCCATAAGGTGGCAGTGCATATGCGGTATCCCATCCTAGCCGGAACATCCCACAATACCGTTAAACTAGTAAATACCTTAAAAATAAGATTCAGTGGTAATATTATTAACTGCCAGTAGCAGAATGTCGATTCTGAGATCCTTCTGATCAGGAAAGGTTTTATTTCCGTAACTCAGCATTTTAACAAGCTTTGCTTTTTCTTCCTCTGGCTTAGCCAGAGCTTTCTTTGCCATTACAGTTTTCATAGTTGGTCTTATGATTTGAAAGTTTAACCTGAATGACGTTGTAACTGCAAGTCAGGGAGTAGAAAAAAAATCTTTGGTTTCAAAGCATAGCCCATTCTGTTTTGTTTATGCTCATTTGTGTGTGACCAAAGGTGGAACTAAATGTGAGTGGGTATGATGCAAACATTTGGTCCCAGTGATGCTCATACATTAACCTTTTCCCTAGGATACCAAATTTGAATTAACATAAATAGATTTAGAAACAGGAAATACAAATGGTGATTTGACTCTGCATGTGATGCCTTGTGAGCAAAAGCTGACGACCACATGGGACAAGATGTGGTCACTACCTCTGCACCCCCTGTAGTAACGCCCCTGTGTATGAAATCATCACAGCCTACCTAAAGCTTATAAGAGGACATGGGAGCCCAAAAGTTCCTGAGAAAAGGGTTATGATGATATCACATCTAGGGAGTATATCCTCAGTGGACATGCTGCCATTTTATCTTATCACTAGATTTTATGAAGGTTTACCAAAATCTATTTTATTTTTTATGTAGCCTTATGTAGCTGTCTCCTCATTCTTCTTTATTGGTTTGCTTTTGACAGCCTCTGGTGTTGCCCTCACCCACTTCTTTTTTTTTTTTTTGTATTTTATCTGTCATTGTTGTGTCTAGCTTTCTGTCGTTGTGCTTTTCTTGTCTCTGGATAGAGAATAGAGAAGGACAGGCTGCTGGCATCCTGACATGCACGATAGAGGTCTAAGGCAGTCAGATGGATATAATATAACTGTCCAGGCAGCCATGGAAATGTCTCTTCCGGCCTATTTCAGCAGTCTAACCTGATCCAGGGCCATGTCCTCTCTCCCATGGGGACCAGACCCTTGAGCACACAGTGCAGCATCCATAATATGTTGGCTTATGCATCAACTCCAGTGGTCGGAGATCCAGTTCTGTATAGGGTAAGACTGCTTAATAGGGCAATTGGTGCTGGAGGAAAGCACCATCTTTCACATATTTTTAAGTGAGTGATCTGTGATATTTGTGCACACTGCTTCAGGCACAGGGTGTAATCACACCAAAAACACCCACACACACGTACTACTAGCTGCCCCCATCACCATTAAAATAAATTAAACAATTCATTTGGGCTAGTGGAACATCAATAACTGCCCGATCAAAAGCTCCTCTCTAAACGCTCTCTAAAACGCATAACATTGAAAATCGGTTCTGCTGGTGAACCATCAAATACAATCAGCTTCAATGGTCTACTGGCTCACACATAGTACACATGCAACACATAGTACTTAGAAATAGAGATAAGCCGGACAGGGCAATATCCCATTAAGGAGTTGTCTGGATAGTCTCCAGTACCCATTCTTATTTACAGTGGGACAGTCGCACAGTCGCACACAATCAGGAACAATTAATCCATAATCCAACGTTTCGGGGGTTACAGCGAGCCCCCTTAATCAGGGATAACATCAGGTTTGTTATCCCTGATGAAGGGGGCTCCCTGTAACCCCCGAAACGTTGGATTATGGATTCATTGTTCCTGATTGTACACTGTACGAATACAGTTCTACTTATCTTCACACATATCCGGAGTGCTGGTTTTCTTTGCTACCTGTGGATTGCGGTGTCACCGCTAACCGTGCACCCCCCCTCTATACTTGGTAGGTGTGCGGCGGCATATGATATTGTTTGAATGTTACCCTAAAAACTCTGGGGACACTAAAATGTCCCGCTTTGCTGACATTAGTAGAAAATCGAATCTAGCACCTCTGGTGAATTTACAGTTGGGTTCCTGCTCCAGCTCATTGGCTGAACGTCAGTAGTGGAATGTATGGATTGATGGAGCATTAGGTAAAGCACCAAAATCCTTTACAAAACAGATATCAATGTTCTTCTTTAATCGTATCTTCCGGGGATCGCAATACACCTACTTATATACAGAGGAGTAGCATAGAGTGCTGCAGATATTTGTTTCTCAAAAGACTGTGGACAAGCCACACCCCAAACACATCTATAACCCTGTAAGATCATGGTCTGATTAGCTAAGAGGCCGATTCATCAATAGCGCCAGGTAGCGACAGATGAGCGACTGTAGCGTGATTTTTTCAGCGCCAGCCAGTATTCGCTGTGCTTGGCCGGCGTTAGCTTGATGACAGCGACTCAGTCGGTGTGCGGTAATGTTGAATACGGGCTGGGGGGTCGCTGTTTCACAGGTCCAGCGTTGTATGTGAGCGCCTGACAACGAATGGCCAGAGCGAACGGCTAGCTTCATATTCATCAAAAAATCACGCTCCGAATGTGCTGTCGCTGTCCATTCCTTGTTTAAACCCCAGAGCGCTGGCGCCGATCTGTATTAACTAGTTTTTAACCCCTAAACAACCATATTTTTTGAATGTAACATTATACATGTTTTTAGAATCATTTTGTTATATGAATACATTAATCTCAGACCTGTTAGATCAATTCTGCACATATTTTTTTTTTTTTTTTTTTTTGACTTAAAAATAAATCCGAACATTGCAGAAGTGTTCTCCGATTTTTTGACATTAAAAAAATTTTAAAAAAAATTATTACCAATTAATCATGAATTATTATAGATTGCTCCATTGAAATGCATTGGACATCGCCAGGGAGCGACAGCTCATACCTGGCGCTGTGAGGGAATTTGCAGCGGCGCTGTTCGGTCCAGCCGGCTTCATGATGAATGCCGCGCTAGCCGTCGCTCTCGCCGGCGCTAGCCTCATTTTGCTTGATAAATGCGTCATTGTGACCGCCGCGGGCGTACTTGAGTCGGTAGTCGCCGTTAGCTGCCGCTACCTGGCGCTCGTCAGACACTACCTGGCGCTATCGCTTGATGAATAAGGGCAATAGTGTCTCACTTTGAGTCCCCCCCAAAATAGTCAGTTGAGGTATTGGGTACTTCAAACAGAGGCTGATAAATATGTCACACTTGCGCATGTTGATGCACTACATGAAGCACATTTACTAAAACATTAGCAGTGCAGCAACATGTTGAAAAATGTATAAATCATATTTTGCACTACTTTAATTTGCAGTGAAATGGCATTGTCTGACAGAATTGCCTGATAAATCTGACCCTTCATTTTACTAAAAGAGTAGTAGATGTTTGGAACAATCTTCCAGTTGCTGAAAAATGAATAGTAAATGAACAGTAAGTGAATTTAAACAGGCCTGTGATAAGCATATATCTATCCTAAGATAAAGAGAACACATACACAAACTAGGTGAACCATGTGGTCTCCTTCTCCTGTCACCCTTCTATGTTTCTATGTACTGCTGTCTTTGGAAATGAGAAGGGGGGGGGGGGTATAAAAAATGTGAAAAATATGACACAGAAGGTTCCCATTTTAAATACATTTAGTTATAAAATGTATATGTTATTCAAATTGTAAAATTAAAGATTTTCTGCTCTATGTACATGGAAAAAGAGATTAGCATTTGCAAGCCCCCCCCCCCCCCCCCACAGGGCATATCGGCCTTTTACACACACACACACACACACACACACACACACACACACACACACACAAAGCACAATCAGCCCCCCCAGCAATCCAATCCCCACGAAGAAACCACCAGCCACTTCCACACACTAATACTCCTTAACAATCATGGTTAAAGCAGACCTCCAGTCAGAAAAAGAAAGTTTAGTAAATTGCTTCCTTTCTTATTATAAGTGACATACGCAGTTTGAGAGAGCTTAAACCCATACAGATGTTGTGGAATGGCATAAAGATTGTTCACTCTAGAATTACATGGGGGCGGCCATCTTGATAGTCTTGCCTACACATGAGAATCAGGAGGGTGCTGAGCCAGCAGAAATTCACACAATTGCGAGAGATATATGCCCCAGAAACAAGGAGAAGCTTGCCTTTTCACATACGCAAGCACCGACTAAACAGCTATGGTAGTACAGGAAATCTATTTGAGGAGAGCTGTTGTACAATGTATGTCTATGACCGCGTCCCCAAAAGCACTCTGTCAGGGGATACAATGTATACAATGTATTTTATTAAAAGATGAGTCATTACAGCTGAAGGCTTACTAATTCTGGCTAGAAATAAGACATGATTGCACAGAGCTATGAGGCAATTTAGACTGAGACTCATTTTTTTAGAATCAGCTTTTTCATGTGAGTGGCAAGATGGCCGCTGCCATTCAAGTTTAACCTCCCTGGCGGTGTTCCCAAGCGTGACTCGGGGTTAATTTTCGCTGCAAGTAGCGGTAACCCCGAGTCACGCTTGGGGTAGATTAGGCAGAGGAGCAGTCTCCTTACCTTTTCCCTGCGATCCAGCGATGTCCCCGCTGTGATCGCAGGTGAGAGCCCCGGCAGATGAGTCCGTCTGACTTCCTGGTTCCGTCTCTGTGAGCCGCAGAGGCTCATGGGGGCGGAACTGGGCAGCAGATTTACACGTAATGGTAAAGCTTTGTGCACAAAATTGCACATATAATCATAACGCCAGGGAGGTTAAAGTGCAGAATCTGCCTGCTATTAGAAACATCTGCATGATGTTAATCACTCTCAGTAATGTTATGTCACTGATTGCCACAAAGGGGCTTTAGGGGAGAAATCTACTAAGATTTTTTGACTGGAGGCCCACTATAAACAGGACCCAGGGCAGGGCAGTTCTAATTCTAAATAGTACTTAGAATGATAAGAACCATGAACCCTGAGTCTGCTAAACCACCAATTATTTAAGTAATTATTTATTTGAAAAAATAATACCATGGGGCCAATCTATGCACTAAACCACCAATAGTACTTAGAATGATAAGAACCCTGAACCCTGAGTCTGCTAAACCACCAATTATTTAAGTAATTATTTATTTGAAAAAATAATACCATGGGGCCAATCTATGCACTAAACCACCAATGACCAAATACAAAGAAAAAAAGACAGGCGCTGGGGAGATGTGGCTGGTGGGGCCTGGTACTTCTACGTTAGATAGCAGCAATCTGCTCCCAGTAGTAAGCAGGCATCTCTGGTTCTTGGGGGGTTCCATAACCAGTGGACACCTTCCTCGGTGCACCCCTGATTGAGTGTGGATTCCATTTGCTTTTTGTTATTGTCAGTATCCTGGGGTCTGGCAAAAGTCTGCCCATTCTGTGTGGTCTGAGCAGATACAATTATATTAAACATTGTCTGTAAATGATAGACCTTCCTATTTTCTTTAGAAGAAGAAATAGTTTGTTGCCAGTATATGTATACACATACAAGGAATTTGTTCTGGTTCCACTGAGAATAACAAGCAAACAAATGTAACTCAGAATATACTAGATACATGTAAACTGTATACATTATAACTAGGTATATACAACATAATTAGAGTTGAGTCTCTTACCAGAGGGGTTTGTGGTTAGGGTGTAATGGGTCAGCCATAAACTTTCTTGCTTACTTCTGGGTCCCTGAATCATGCAGATCACGCAGCCCAGATACTGCAGAATAATGTACATGGTCATGTTTCCAGCATCATCTGTAGATCGATAAACTTTGTAGGCAAACTGCAGATTGAGTAGTCTGTTATAGCTTTGAGATAGTAGAGCATAAGGCATTCAAAAGACTTCAATACTATAGAAATTAGGGCTACAGGTATAAAATCATTAGGTACTGGGGTTTCTTAGGAATAGGGATAATTATGGAGGATTTAAAACAGCCTGGATAATTACATATCTCTAATAAAGCATAGTGATTTGCAGTGGTTCAGTGTGGAGGGGCGGATTACATTGGATCCATCTGATTTACAGGGGTTTTGTTGATAAGGAGGTAGGCCATCAAGCTGAGCAATTTGAATGACCACAACAAAAAAAACCTTTCCCTACATTTTTTCTAACAACCATCTATCCTAGGTAAGATTAAAACAATGTTGTATAAAAAATACATTTATTTTGACCTGGGCCATGCAATGAAGGAGAGATTTGAGGGCACGAGATGATGGTTAGAGACAGCGTTGGTATCAAAGCAATCCATTTGCCTTTGAAACTTACTAACGAAATAATATAGCTTATAAACCAAATGCATGTCACTGATAGAATCAGTGGGCTTTGTTTTCAAATCTCAGATTTTTCGCAAATGTTGTCGATGTTTCTCAGAGTAGCATTGTTTCACGTTTTATACTACCTTTTCCAATGTGCAGTTTGTCTCTTGTCCCCACTCCTTCCGTAAGAGCTGGAGTATAGCTTGCCATTGTTGTAACATATCCTGCTGTGTGTTTTCATACAACAGTCCTCACAAAAGCTAATGTAAGATGTAACATTGTGCACTCATCCAGACTGATCCTAGTACACCTGAAAACATTCCAGTCAGTACAATCCAGGCAAGATTGAAGGTTCTCCATAGAGTCATTGCCTGACAACTTTGATGTCCTAACAACAGGTTTGAAGAGTTTTTATTTCATTCTAAAATCAGATGGATCATGACCCAGTACAGCATGGGGGATGCTCTGATAGGCATTGCTAATTGGGTTGTAGCAGTGAAATGGAAGTAGCAGTGGAGGAAATCATTCTTGGGACCCAACAGAGGAAATTATCCTTGGGGTGCTTCCTTCTGCTAAAAGATAATTAGATTGCTGCAAAATAAACAAAAATATGTTTATTCACCAATTCTTGGGGCCCATCCTTCTGCTAAAAAATAATTCAATTGCTGCATAATAAACAAAAACATGTTTATTAACAAAAAAACAAATGTAACTTACTCTGGGTAAGCCAAAAACACTGTTTAGACATTGATCTGATAATGGCCCTGTGTCAGTGCCTGGGGCCCACTGGAAGATCCTCTGGTGCTCTGGTGGGCCAGCCTGACGCTGGCAGTGATCCAAAGTATTTCTCTCTCAGTCTGTATTTAGGAGGTTCAATGGCTTAAGTTACCTTTGTTGAGGTCACCAAGGACAATCACTAAGGAGTCCGGATGTGACTGCTTAGCTAGTTTTGGCTGTGCTTCCTGCACATTAGCCTGTGGTGGAATGTGTACAATGACTAGTAAGAAGGAGATGAACTCATGTGGTGAGTAAAAGGGCTTGCAACTGATGAAAAAGGATTCCAGTAGAGGAGAGCAATGCTGTCACATACACCAACCGTTATTAGCATAGGAACAAATAATGTATAATAAGATAATAGAATTTGCTCATATGACCTTACAGGTAAAAAGGAATTTGTGCTCTGCTTTGTTCTCTGCTTTCATGCAAATGTGCAACACACAACATAACACATCAGACAACCCAATAATGGGCAGTGAGTGCAAACATGTGCCGGGAACAGTTGGGCTCCATGGGTCTAGCCTTGCTCAGGAGCACTTCAGTCATGCATCCTTCTCTACTGCTTCAGTCTTTATTTGTCTTGCTGTATGAGCCTTGAAAAGGCCCCATTTAATGTTCGCACCTGGGCCCTGTCACATTTAGTTACGCCACTGATTGTATGTATATATATCATTGCAGGCTCATTGCGGGTGAAGAGGATTGATGCCATGATGTTGAGTCTCTTCCATCTTCTTCAAGTTGATTGAAGCACCTGCACTGACCTAGTATAGGTTTTCAACACCTGTGCTGGCCTGTTAACGAAGTCTCAACTGTTGGCCAATTAACCACCCACTTGTGTATAAAAGCACACATCTGACCCCTGGACTTTGATGTCAGTGCTTACTTTTGGAGTCAACATGTCAAGTGGTAGATGCCACTGCAGCTCCCAGAGCCCGGAAGCCAGGCATGGCCGAAACGCCAGGCATGGCCGAAATGCAGCACCTGGCGAAGGCACCACAGACCCAGCCCCAGGCCACCACTTCCCGCAGGCACTCCCCTGCTGCCAACCACACTACCCACCCACAGCAGTGTGGCTTAGAAGCAGCGGGAGAGCCACACTCAGGGCTCCTGCCACACCCCACCACACTCCAGCCATCGGTCGGGACACCAGAGCCCACGGAGGAGTAGCAGAGCCACAGCCAGGGTTGCTTGGTCCCCTGCCAGCAGCCTGCACACCACTTCCGTCCATGAGTGGCCAGACACAAGCAATGACAGAAAATGCTTGCCTGGGACACACGTTTGCCAACCTAGCGCCCAGATAGGCTTACCTACAGTTGTCATGCTAAACAGCCAATTTAGTTACTTGCAAAGGTGTGGTGGTCATACCTTGATGTGGTGCCCAGTGTGTACCCAATGTTGAGTATCTGAAGCAGTGCATCTAAAAAATGTGTTTTGCTTACATTTTTTCCCTTGCCTTACTTACCAACCACCCAGCCACCATCTCTGCCTCCACCTTTGGCAATCACTGGACATCTCGCCACCCCGGCTTTCCTTCCACCACCAGAACCACCTGCAAGAACTGGCCAATCCACCAGACCCAAACCTTAGATGAGGTAAATGTCAGGCCACAATAAGTAGATGAAAATGGACATGGGAGATGGGAGACATGGGAGATGTGCTGGGGCTAATGAAATTAAGTCATGTCTTTGCTGTGTGGGACCGGGGCCCACAACAAACACAAATGTGTACCTTTCTCCGCACAGACACCACCTCTTCTAGAAGAAATTCAGGAGCTGGACGAGACCTAACAACAGCACAGTGTGGAGATGTCCCTAAAGCTCCCAAGGAGTGTCCATGGAGACACAAAAAACACAAAAAAACATACTATGGGGCCCATCTGATAACATCCAACATTGCAAATGCAAGGTTAACAATAGAAGCGCAAAAAGACAACAATAATACACACACTTAACCAGAAGCCAACCACCACTCAGATCGCCACTCTCAAAGAAAGAATACAAACTTGGGCTGCGCATGATGAATACGTCATGGCTTGATCCGCTAAAGCATAAATCCAGACCCGTAATACATTGTACATTTACCAATGACCCAACTTGCAGTTTTGAGAAGAATAGGGCAACAGACACTAGCAAACATTACAGTAGCAGGCAAAGCGCAAGCAGCTACATGGGCAACTGGGACACATGGATCAGGGGCACTAGAAGCAACAAGGATTAGCTAGAGGAGCAGAACAAAGGCTTGCAGAAACAGAGACTTGACAAGAAGGAGAACAGTGAGCACTGTGGTAAGGTGCAAGGTGCCGTCATTGACGGAAGGTATGTGGCACCTAGGTACCTGGCCTTGGTGCAGTAAAGCCGTGTAGTTTGTTTCCCAGCATCAGTTGCTAATGGCAGTCTGGTGCTGAAGTTTTAGTATAGCCAAAAGGCTAACTCGGGACAGTTTTACTGGGATGGAGTAGAGCAGGGTGGGGCTCCATCCCCTACCTAGGTCCGGGTTTTACAGGCCGCATAAATAGCCTAGGGAGTCAGCTGTGGGGCGAAGGTGTGTCTGGAGCTGACATGTGAAATGAGACTCTGTGGGCCTGGCTGAAAACTCCTGTGCAGGCTGGCCTGTCTGGTTCGTTTCTTCTGTATTTTCCTGAAAAGGTGATGTAACCCAAAAAGATAAACAGGCGCACTAGAATATGTGCATCTCCGCGGGACAGTTCTCAATTCAAGTATTTTTCATTTCATCAATAAAGTGCTTCTTTGTATATCAAATCACCACGTGAATTTCAATCTAATTACTTGCAAGTGTATCCACCACCTGTCACACTCCGCACGTACCAGATAGCCAATGGCAAAAAAGCGCTTCTCTATATATCAATGGCTGTTTCCTTATTGAATATTTTCCAAAACTTGGAAACTGTTTCCTTATTGAATATTTTCCAAAACTTGCAACTTTTGTCAAGCTGCAGCTCAGTGAAGGCCAACAGACAGTGCCCCAAGTCTCTGGAGGGAGCCATTTGCCAGAAATTGAAGGAAGCCAATTTGGTCATACAGTCAATTGCAGGCCCTTTGCTTGTGGCAAGGGCCAACCATGGCCGCACCTTTGAGTAAAGCTTCTCAAGAGAAAGTCGGTACAGTTGGGTCAATTTAAACACCTGTTGATTGGACATTCAATTGATGTCCAGGCGGCGGGTTTGCCTAAGCTCTGGAAGATGCAAGATAAGCAGCCCAAGGCACTGCAGATGCTCGTACTTTTCCAGGAACTCATCAAGTGGCTTCATCATCAATGTGTATGCCAACAAGCTCACATTCCCGCATGCAAATAGAGGGCGTAATTTAGCACTGGTAACTTCAAATCAGGGCTTTGAATAACATGCACGCGCAGACTAAACCTGTAATCTTACGCATACGAGAATGCATAAACTTGGTATTACCTGTATTAATACATGTACCACTCGGTTTCACCTAAGCAAACTGAAAAGTCCCACAAAAAAAAAGCGAACTTGGCCAAAAAACACGGCACTGAATAGCACGACCCAGAAAAAAGGACAAGGAGGTTTTTCTTACCATTCCTGCATACAGGAATGCATATGAGGGAGGCTATGAATCAGGCTTAATGACTGTATACAATGCAACACAAGAGTGAAGTTCTTGACAAATTACAGGACTATGTAGTAAAGACTAGTAAGATAATTCAGCATGACAATGAAGGTGAATTCACAGGACACAGAGTACAGGAGTACTTAAAGCTGTACGGAATAGAGCATCAAAAGTGCAATACACACCAGAAGAAAAGCCATGAGGATGTAAATAGAGTTTGCAGATGGCACAGTGGAAAAGACTGATGTTGAGACTTTTGCTCACATAGTCAACCATTTGCTGACAGTAGCTGCCACAAGGAAAATGCAAGTAAAACACTTTGATGTGAAAACAGCTTTTCTACATGGCGAGTTAACAGAAGACATCTACATGGAACAACCACCAAGGTTTAAAGATGAACAAAGGCCAGACCTGGTATGCAAACTTCAGGGGAGTGTAAACAATCTAAAGCAACCTGCCAGAGCATGGAATATGAAAATAAAGTGCTTACACATAAGGACTTTCAGAGGAGTAAAGGGGGCTCCTGCTTAAACACAAAAAATTGGCAGACAGATGGATCTATGTTATTAGTTATGTGGACAGTATCCTGATTTGTTATGATCAAGAAGGGGAAGAAGCAGAAATACTGCAAACCCTGAATCAGCACTTTGAGACCAAAGATGTAAACATAAATAATTGCCTTGGCATTAAGACTGAGAGAGAGGAAGATGGAAGCTTTCTTCTGAACCAAAAGCACAAAATACAAGGAATAATTGAAACATTTGGAATGGAAGAGACCAAACCAGTGAAATCTCCTATGGAAACCAACTATCTGAAGGAGATATACAGCCAAGATACTGCACTGCCAAATAATAGTGCAGAAATGTAATATGGAAATTGCTGTACATTACCACTGCTACAAGGCCTAATGTTGTAGCAGCTACTGGAATCCTATGCAGAAAGTTTTCAATGCCAAGTTAGATGGACTGGAATGCTGTAAAGCAAGTCATTCACTATCATGAAGGGACAATCAAGGAAGCCTTGTACTTACAAAGATGGAAAGAGTTAGCTTGAGAACCAAGCAAGAAAGTTCCACTTTCTGAGGGATCTTCAAGAGCAGGGACTTCTTGCCCTACTGAGGATATGGCAGCAGATATCCTTACTAAGCCCCTGACCGCTGAAAGACACTTGTGGTTTACAAAAAAGATGGGTTTAAAAGACTAAGTCTCAACTTTTGAGATACACCACTTTGCAACAGCTTCTGCTTGTCTCTGAATGTGATTTTGGGACTTTTGCCAGATTGACTGCAGTTTACAGTTATGACAGTAGAGGGTGCTGATACCAATGCTTATCTGTAGTGTCTATATTCTTTTTTGATGTGCTGTACTTACTTTATATACAGCTACACTCTATCATTCATTTATTTCTTCCTGTCTGTGTTATCCATCATGTTAAGGTGACATTCTCTTACTGCATTCATGTTTCAGTAAAGCCAGTTCCTGTTACACCACAAATGTCTAGATTTGACTCCGCTGTGCCCAGCACTCAACATAAATTAGCCTGACTCCTCACACCATCAAAGCTCCCTGCATTAGATGCATATTCATCTTTTCCTATTGGAGTGTTATCAAACAGGGACAGAAAATCTATCTATCTACGTACAGGTGCAGCTCTAGTCTCCTGTTTGCTGGTCCCCCGGCATCCATCAGAAAAATATATCTCCTAAATTCAGGGCTCACCTTCAGTGGGAGTATATGTGTTAGTGTCCTTGTAGGCCTGAAGTAGTAAATCATTTATTTATTAAAGGCTCAGCATTATAGGGCTCTTCTGTTGAAGTGGAAAACTCATGAACTCTTTGTGTTATAAATGATGTATTGGTATATGTAACTGAAAGTGACTATACTAAGCACCTTACAATATACATCCTCTTGATTGTAACAAAGCACTTTTAAGTGTAAACATGCAGTAGATTAAGCAAAGCAGTGAGTGAAGCTTCCACATAAAACGGTTTTCAACAGTCCCTTCAGGTTATTTGTTTAAGCACTACTTCTGCTTAATCCAACATTGTCTTTAGATAAGTATGCATATTCATTTAGGTTACATTTGTCTAATAAGTTCTTGCAAGGAATGGAAAACAGGAAAACGTCAATGCTTTTTCATTCTTTCTAGAAACTTAAAGTGGACCAAAAGTCAAAAATAATGGTCTGCTTTTACTATCTCTTGGAAGCCATTCCAGTTTGGAATGCCCTGCAGGGTTAGACGTTACAAACGTCCGCCACCCACAACACCCACCTACTCAACAGTCAGCAGATACTTTCTATGGATTTCATTGCACTACACAGATTATGTCGTTTGTAAATGAGCATTGCATCCAAAGGGTCTGTCCAGGCAGTATAAAAAAAAAACCATACATCTTGCATACATCTCGTCACCTGCAGTGCTTTTGTCCTACTCCAGTTTACAAAGAACATTTCCTGTGGTGTTCATTGTCACCGACAGGATGGGGGACAATATGTGCCCCACACTGGCACTTCTTGTTCAGCCATACACTTGTTCCAGCCCCTGTCCTAGGGGTTGAAGTGATTTTTATTGTGAGAAAGCTTTTTGATGATGCCAGCCTAGCGTTGAGCTTCAGACTCAGTCACAGTTACATTTTGTCGGTTTGTAATTGAAAACGAAAAATGAGTAAATGTCCCCTTAGACAAAATAATGCATATGCACAGTAAAAAGAATCATCCCTCTATACCTTCTTTAAACATCTAGATGTCTCCCTTAAAGTCCAGCCAGACTACCCACAGATGTATGATATTATACAGTTATACCATTGTCAAACATTGTATTTAAATGTATGTCCTACAACCTATCCTTTGTCATGATTAAGGGTGAGAACCCGAAACGCGTTGACGTGTAAGGATACCCTATATGCTGCTCTTATCTATACCACTGTGATGGATTTTAACCAGTTTTGAAATAAATGGATTTTTAAATTTGCTCTACTACTATGTGGCTGGCTTTTCCATGGCTTTTGGACATTACCAACTTTCGAGGTGAGCACTCCAGCCCTGCCTGAGTGGAGAGCTGTATTTCCTGGTGATAAGCTGGCATCCCCGTTGTCTAAGTCTGGCAGGTGGACTGGCTCTTTAAAGCAGGGGTCCAGTCTACATGAGAATCTGTTAATAACATCAAATAAATGCATTAAATGAATCATCCCTCTCCCACAAACACAATGCTTCTTATTTCCACGCTGATGCTCAGTGCTCTGCTAACTCCTTATATCTAGGGTCTATTTGAGGATCCTCCATGGGCAAGCCCATTAGGCCAGTATAAGACAGATTCATTGGTACACAGCCCATAGTAGTATATGTACGTGCCATGTCTTTAAACTGGACCTTCACCCTGAATAAGAGCATATCTTATGTTTCCCCCACCCTGTATATACAGATTGCCCACGTTAAAAAAACATCCCATCTGCATTTTCTGAGCCTGTAAACATCCAAGATGGTGGCACATGGAGTGTCAGACAGTCTGTAAACAGGAAGTGTCTTCTGCCAGTCAGCTCTGCTCTGTCTGTGTAAAGCACAGCTATAATCCACCCCCTGCACTTTTGCCTCCTCTCCTCAGTATGTTATACTTCTGAGGCAAGATGGCGACACATGTATCATAAAGTTCTGAACAGAGTTGCAGCCCGTTGGGGGAAAGAATAAAAATTGAGGAAAAATTGAAAAAAGATTAATTTTAGATGCCGGGGAATAGTTTTTTTTAAGGGTTTGGGCTTTTCATTAAATGACGCCAAAGGTCCGGTTTAAAAGACTATCCTTTTTCCCAAAATTCCTTCTGACGGCCACAGGATTCATGAGGGTTTAGCGTTTGACAGATTGTCACTGTTATGGCCTTTTGACTTTAAAAATGCTTTGTCATGCATTTTTTTACATTTTCTTTGCCACAAACAAGATTACGTTATGTGCTTTCTAATACTCCACTTTTACCTTAATTGAGGAGGAGATATGTAGCTTATATACTTACAGGTATTATATGACTACATTGAAATTTCCTGTCCTCAAATACTAGAGTTTATACGCTTGATTTTTATGACCAGTTAAGTGTGATGAAATCTCGTGGCCTTGTGGCCTTGGCTGACATCACTGCTATGGTAATCATGCTGTTTGTTTCACTAATACATGTCTTCAAGACCCTGACAGGCTGCAGGGCAGGACAGGCTCACTACCACCAGTGACCAGAGCTCTAGTTTGATAAACCATGGTCTGTAAATGGGAATATATAGGGCCAGAAGCCAGACAGGTAGCGAGCACTATAATCAAGAAGCAAAGGCAAGTGGGTTCAGTATCAGGATAATAGAGCAGGCCAAGATTAATTTATATATTTAATTGTTTTAAGAGCACACTAGAAAAACAATATATTCATACAATATAGATACATATACGGGTCTGAAAGCAAATACAAGTGGGTAAGTTGCATATAGAATGAGCAGATGAAATTTATCGTAAGTTGCTGATCCTTAGGGATAAGATGAAAACCGCTACAGGGGCCATGTAGAGCCTACTTGATCCCAGTCCCTTCTTCCACACGTCTACCCCAGACAAAAGACAAGAGGGCCTTGATGCTTTATACACAGGTGGGACATATCTCCCTGCATTCTGGCATGAGCGCAGTGGATAGCTAAGACAACTAAAAACAAATATGTGGCATAATTTTTTGGTGGAAGGTTCTGGAGATCCAATCCTGGTGCCAAATTACTCAGTTGTGCACTGCTCACACTATGACTAGACACCACTGTTTGATATGGCTGCTAACCTGAGTTCTGCAGATCTCAGACCCTGAACGGCCAGTAATGACCAGAGACCCATTTCCAGATTCCAAAGAAGTGATCGGTTTATGATTAATGTGCACATCAGTTTCAAAATACTTGAACTACTGGCTCTGGCATGTCTGGGCTAATGCTTTTGAACCATGCTTGCCCACACAGCCTCATGGCAGGGCTTTCCTGAGAGTTCATTTGTGGCCCCGTTCGGTATATACTAGGTGTGAATGTTATAACCAAGATCTTAAAGTGTAGCCTGTCAGGCCTGTGTTTACCGACCTGCTATGATAAGGCCAATGACAAAGTGTACCCTGTCATGTCTGTGTTTACCGACCTGCTATGATAAGGCCAATGACAAGTTCACCACTAGTATCTGGTGTCTCAAGGACCCCTTACCAGTTTAATAACAGTGAAATATAAAAATACAATTCTGTGAAATACTCACCTGTAGAATTGGTATTATAAGTATACAGTACGTCCTGCTCCAGATAGATTACTTACACTTGGGTTATCCTCCGCCAGATGGCGCTGCACTGCAGAGACATGTAAAAACAGGCTCCTCCCGGCCCCTCAAATACCCGGGGACCTCCCACAAATCCCCAGCATTGAAAAGCAGTGAACAAGAAGCCGGGAGAATTTAACCACCCAAAAACTGGTAACTTATAACAATGATAACAATCACCATACAGGGGATCCAGAAAAATGCAAAAACCAGGGTGGGGTGGAGCAGGACGTACTGTATATTTATAATACCAATTCTACAGGTGAGTATTTCACAGAATTGTATTATTCTTAGTATACAGTATGTCCTGCTCCAGATAGATTACTTACACTTGGGACATCCAATAGCAGTGTCCATAAAGTAGGGTGGGATCCCCAACAAAAAAGGTAACAGCAGACAGTTTAAACCACTGCCGCCTGCAAAGCCTTGCGGCCAAAAACAGCATCAGCTGAGGCCCTAACATCAACCTTGTAAAACTTTGAAAAGGTATGAACAGAAGACCAAGTGGCGGCCTTGCAAACTTGTTCAACAGAAGCCTGGTGCTGGAAGGCCCAAGAGGCACCAATAGCACAAGTAGAATGAGCAGTAAGGCAGAAGGGAGGATTCTTCCCCTTAGCAGAATAGGCCTGAATCACAGCCTGACGAATCCATTTGCTGATAGTAGACTTGGCAGGAGCCAAACCCTTCCTAGGACCAGAAGGGACCACAAAAAGGGCATCAGTTTTCCTGAAGGACGCAGCGACTACTAGGTAATACTTCAGACACCTGACCACATCCAAGGAGTGCAAAACCCTTTCCTTAGCATTGCTAGGATTAGGGCACAATGAAGGAAGAACAATATCTTGATTAGGCAGAAAATTCGGCTTAAAGCGGAACACCACCTTATCCTGGTGTCTCTCAAACTATGGGGGCTGGATAGACAGAGCCGCCAGCTCAGACACACGCCTGACCGAAGTAATAGCCACCAGAAAGACAACCTTGAGGGTAAGTACAGCCAGAGCAGCATCCTGAATAGGTTCAAAGGGAGCACCCTGCAAGGCAGACAAGACCAAGTTCAAATCCCAAACAGGGACCATAGGTTTTCGTGGGGGACGCACATGAGTAACCCCCTGAAAGAAAGTCTTAACCAAAGAATGCTGAGCAAAAGACTTCTGAAAGAAGACAGACAGGGCAGAAACCTGACCCTTTAAAGTACTGAGTTGGAGACCTGACTCCAACCCATGCTGTAAAAACTCCAGAACCCTGGGAACTGAGAACACTCGACAGGGAAGAGACCTAGACTCACACCAGTCAATGTAGGTATGCCATACCCTATAATAGATGGAAGAAGAAGTTTTCTTCCTAGCCTTCACCATGGTCTCAACCACCGAGACAGACAAGCCTTTCTCCATCAAGATGGAGGTTTCAGCAGCCAGGCCGTCAAAGCCAGAGTTTGTAAATTGGGATGGCGTAAGGGGCCCTGAGTGAGCAGATCTGGCACTCCTGGCAGAACGTACTGGTCTACTGCCATCTGCACCACGTCTGCGAACCACACTCTTCTTGGCCACCTGGGGGCCACCAGAATCACTGGCACCCCTTCCAGAGCAATCTTGCGTAGGACTCTGCCCAGCAGGGGGAATGGAGGAAAGACATACAGGAGCCGAAATTCCTGCCATGACATGGACAGAGCATCTGTGGCCAAGGCCAGAGGATCCTGAGACAGGGAGACAAAAGCCTGGAGCTTGTGATTGTGACGGGATGCAAACAAATCCACATCCGGTAGACCCCAACGGTGACACAGGGACTGGAATACCCTGTTGCAGAGGGACCACTCTCCGTGACGAGAGGTCCCCCTGCTCAGAGAGTCTGCCAGTAGATTCTCTGCCCCCGGGATGTACACAGCCGAAATGCATTGAACATTGGCCTCCGCCCATGTCAGAATCCGCGACACCTCCCTGATGGTTGATGTAGGCAACCGCCGTCCTGTTGTCTGAGCGCACCTGCACAGACAGACCCCTCAGGTGATTGGTCAACTGCTCCAGTACCAACCTGATCGCCCGTAGTTCCAGAATGTTGATGGGTAAGTGGGCCTCACCTGGAACCGCAGGGACTTCCAGAATCCCCCCCATCCTGACAGACTGGCATCCGTGGTGACCGTCTCCCAGGAGGGGGCCAGAAAGGACCTGCCCCCCAGCAAGTTCCTGTGGTCCAGCCACCACGAAAGGGACCGTCTGACCAAGGGGGGGAGCACACAGACCCCGTCCAAGGACGTTGGGTCCTTGTCCCATACTGACAGAAGGTGAAGTTGTAGAGGCCTCAAATGGAACTGAGCAAAGGGCACCGCCTCGAAGCACGCCACCATCAGGTCCACCAACTGCATTCCCTGCCTGAGGGAGGGCTGGGGACACGATAGCAGTAACCTCACCTGCGCAGTTAGAGCTTCCACCTTCTGTTGAGGAAGGAATATCATTGACTGAACCGTATCCAGAATCATTCCCAGGAATGGGGTCACCGAGGAAGGGGACAGAGAGGACTTGGGGTGATTGATCACCCAGCCGAAGGACTGAGGCCAAATGGCAAGGCCACAAATTGGTAATGTTGATCTTCCAACGCAAATCTGAGAAACCTTTGGTGTCCCGGGAACACAGGGATGTGAAGGTAAGCATCTTTGATGTCCACAGATGTCATGAAATCCCCTGGGCATAGGGAGCCGATGGCAGAGCGCAGAGTTTCCATGCGAAAGCGCCTGTTCTTGACAAATTTGTTGAGGATCTTTAAATCCAGAATGGGCCTGACTGACCCACCTTTCTCTTAAGGGGACCCTGCAAATGACCCCCAGATCCAGAAGGCCTTGCCCGGCCTGCATCAAGGCCTGAGCTGAGACAGGGTCCTGGGGGATCCGGGACCTGATGAATCTTGTGGGGGGGGCACACAGCAAACTCTATCTTGTAACCAGAGGACACTACCTCCTGAATCCACCGCTCTGAGACGTGGTGCCTCCAGACGTGCGCAAAGTGCTGTAACCATCCCCCCACCCTGACGGGCGAGGGGGCCCCATCATGCCTGAGGGGGCTTGGGAGAGGATTTGGGCTTAGACCCCCAGGAGGAGCCAGGACGTCGTCCTCTGCTCCTGTGCCAGGAATATGCACGAGCCCCCGCGAAGGACACCCCTTTTCCCTGCTTAGCACCGCGGTAGGGGAGTGAAAGGGGGCCCTGGCCCCGAAACAGCAGAGACTGCCGCCTGCGCAGGGGTAACTTACCTCCTTTATCAAAAAGGTCTAGGCGGTCCCCAAACAGGTGTAGCCCCTTAAATGGAAGCCCAGTAAGGGCCTTCTTTGCAGCATTGTCAACAGCCCACTGGCACAGCCAAACCACGCGGCGTATAGCTACCGCCAAGGCAGAAGTTCTGGCACACATCCTAATGGCATCATCCAAGGCAGATAGGATAAAGTTTACAAACACATCACAGCTAGACAGTGCATTAAACGTATCAGGTGGCAATTCATCAGGACCTTCAAGTACACTTCTGATCAGGGCCCTGAGCGCCACAGACGTAATGGCCGAGGCGCAAACCGGGCGCATCGCCGCCCCCACAAATGCAAAGGCATGGCACGCCAATTGGTCAATGCGCCGGTCCTCAGCATCCCGCAGCGTAGTAGTGTCAGGGGAGTGCATAACAGAGGTGTTAGACAGCCCTAGAATAGGAGCATCGACCTCGGGGGGCGATGACCAGCACTTGACCATATCAGCAGGAAAGGGATACTTTCTGTCCCAACTCTTAGGTATACCGGGAAGTCTACTGGGACGTTCCCACTCCTTAAGCACGAGATTATTGAAATGTGTTTGCTCCGGAAATTCCAAACGAGCCTTAGCAGTATGAAAAAGCTCACCCCTTTGCCTGGGAGCCGCAACAGGGGGAGAGATGGACAAAACCTCAAAAATCTGAACCAGCAGTCTGTCAGTATCATCCGGGGTCCAGAGCCAGAATTGTCATGACCCCTGGGTCTCTCGTCAGATGACCCTGAGTCAGAGAACAGCTCCCCTTCGTCCGATGGGGTGTAGCCATACAGATGCAACAACTCATCAGACTCCATAGGGAAAAGAGTGGCATCAGGGGTTAAGTGACGCTTTTTAACGGTGGCCTTACGCGCTAAGGTATTAGCAATCAATTTTTCAACACTGGCCAGTCTAGCAGACACATCAGTTTGAGAATCCCCGCTTGTATGCAATTCAATGGGGGTGAGACTCAAGCTTGGGGGAGTAGGTGAAGTGAGACGAGGTGCAGGCCCAGCCACCGGAGGGGCGGGTTGCAACGTTAGCGGCTGCTGTGTGCAAGGAACACAGACCCGTGCGCTGTCACCGCTGATAGGCGAGACCCCACAAGCTACACACAGCCGGGCTTGTCCCGTAGGAACCCCGGTCACATTATCCTGGGATGCCTCCATATGGTGATTAATAGGCACAATAGGCCAGTAGGAATTGACGCTGTAAGCTACTCTGGATGCCCCAATGACCCGCTAGGGAAGTGGGAGTAATTATACTAGGCCCAACTAACAATTACACCGGGCTGGGAGAAGCCACTGGATTCACCCGTCTGAAAGACACAATGAGAAGAAGGGGCGTCAGAACCATGCACAGTAAGTAATGAGCATAAAAGTCGCCCGCGAGGGCACTTACAGACCGCGGAAGGGGGGACCGTTACACACGCGCGCGACTGTACAAAAAATGGCGCCGAACGAACCTCGAAGGGCGGGCCAGAGCGGGCCGTGACGCGCCAGGCCCCCACCCCCCCGAAGAGCGCGAAGCCCACAGACAGCAGCCAATGATAGCGCAGAAGCGTCTGAGGTAACGCCGCCGTCCTTCGCGGACACCCAAATGAAGGAAAAGACACGCGCGGCGGCGGCCATGTAATAGTAAACAGACAAGTCAGTGTGGCGGCTGACACCACATATCTAGTCATACACGTAATCACTATACGCACTGACCCCCCCCCTTCTTTCCCCCCTGAAGGCTACGGGGAGAATGAGGGAGGATGGCGGCCCTTTGTACAGGACCCACCGCTACACGGGGCATGTGGCAATAAGGCGGGAGGGGCATCCCATAAAGGCTCACCATCAGCCTATACCGCCTACCCTTTGGTGGAGGACTGCGGTGGAGCAGCGCTCCATAAGCACGCATGGTGCCGCCTACCTTCACCCGACCAGCGCAGCCCAGGCTGGGAAGCACATCACACGAAGGACGGGTGGGAATAGTCCAACAGGGCCGCAGGCTAATAGCCCCGCTCACCTGCGAGAGAGTGATAATTTCATGTCTTCGCAGTAAGCACTGCAGAGAAATCTGGGGGATTTGTGGGAGGTCCCCGGGTATTTGAGGGGCCGGGAGGAGCCTGTTTTTACATGTCTCTGCAGTGCAGCACCATCTGGCGGAGGATAACCCAAGTGTAAGTAATCTATCTGGAGCAGGACGTACTGTATACTAAGAATAAACACACATACTGCCCCGGCTGTCCCACGCTCCTGAACACAGCTGAAAGTGAGCGGCAGAAGCGAGGCAGAGGATTGGTGTCCTCCCGACTTCTGCTGCTCACTCCCGCTGCAGGGATATCGGCGGAGTGATGTCAGTACACTCACCTGTATAGAAAGCCCCTCCCTATGGCAAGAACAGAGCTGTCAGAAGCTGCATGCAGGCATATAATTTGTGTTCTTTGGCTAACTGAAGACCCCGTCCTGAGGATTAGAGACCCGTCGGGGGATGAGAAGACCACCAGTGCTGGATCTTGGATGGAGGAGAGTTTTTTTTTCTAAACTGGGGACGTAGAATCTATGGGGCTGGAGCTTAATGGTTGGAGAAGCTGCATTTAAATGGTTAAGGATGATATCCCATGATCAACTGTCAGTGGTGTTATTCAAAATTGGAAGCATTTAAGAACAGCAGCAAAAATTGGCAGGCCACATATATTACTGAGTAGCATTGCCAAGTCACACGGAGCATAAAAGATGCCAATGCTCTGCTGTCTCATTAACTACAGAGCCTCAAACCTTCTCTGGCATTGACATTAGCAAAATAAAGAAACTGTGTGCATGGGTTTCCATGGCTGAGCAGCTGCAGGCAAACCTGACGATACCACGTGCCATGCCAAACAGCGGATGGCATGTTGTCATGCCACTATTGGATGAATCAAGCTTCTCTAACTGGCAGTCTGATAGCCCTGCCCATCTAACTACACTGTGCCAAAAAGCTTGTCAGCGGGATAATCCTGACCTAGAACCCTTAGTACCAATGAATCCTACTGCTACGCCATACCTAGATATTTTCAGAAAAAATAAAAGCATGGCTTAAACTTGAGTTTGGGGAGGACCCTTTTCCCCAAAAACCTTAAAGTGGACCAACACTCAGGATTTTCCACGGGGCACCCAGCCACCCACCCCAAAAACTCACCTGACCCCGCTCCCACGTGACTCACTCCACCAATCACCGCCGATGGACAAGGTGAGAGCGCCCGCGCCCGCCGCCTCTCGCGCGTCCCTCTTACAGGGAGCACGCCCGCACCGGCCATTCACAAACGGCCGACGCGGGTGCACGCCCTGCTAGAGTGATGCGCCGTTGGAACGAGGAACAGGTAGGATTTGTGGGCGTCCTGGGGGGTTTCACACAGATCGGGGTGCCCCGCAGGCAGGGAGCTGATCGGCCCAGGAATCTTATAGATTCCTGGCCGATCAGCGGTGGGTGTTGGTCCACTTTAACCATTTTTTCTCCACCAGCAGCAGTTTTCCATCCTAAAGACAGTGCATAACATATTACGTGCACTCAAGTACCTCAGCAGGAGCCATGAAACCACTATTGATCTGCTTTCACATGATGTACCAGGCTGCAAGTAAACAGCCTACATAAGTTTTGTTTTTTGCTATAGAACATCTTGACAGTGGACTTCTTTCAATGTATACCAGGAGGCTGTTTATTTTAAAGAAAACTGACCTAGGGAAAATATTTTCCCAAAGACTTCAGGGACAAGCAGTGTCAGAGGGCACTAAATGATACACTTACCTGACTGCCGCTCCCACGAGAGTACTCGCGTGGCCTTTTCCTGAAGACTAAGGCTAGGCAGTGCCAGAGGGCACTAGATAGTTCACTATTGAGTGAACTAGTGCCCTCTGTTAAAGAGTCTTCAGGAGAAAGGCCACTCGAGTACTAATCCACAAGAATCTTTAGTTGAACAGCAGTCACACCCTTGAGGCTGTGCGATTTATTCCATTAGCTTGGCATATCTGGCTATTGCAGTTTTAAAAATTGTAGAAAAGAGCACAGAGGACTTAAAACTAACCTAGCTCTGTGCTCTTTTCTACAATTTTTGATTAGGATTTATTAGTGAGATATAGGATAACACTGAATGTAATAGTAATAATTTTGTTAATATTTGGTGCAGTATTTTCCACTTCTTTTAGTTGCAGTTTTACCCCTCACTCCTCTTTGCAGCACAGGTCGCATTAACACACTTTTATGTGTAGTATATGAATTGTAAAATGTATTTTACTCTTCAGGAAGTGCTTTATGTGTATTTCAATGCACAAGCTTTACCACAAACTGTGCCAGCAAAGGTTGGTGGCTAATCAACACATGGACCCCACACTGATTACATTACTCTGCCTATAGTATCAGCCCTACATCACACCCAAACTTTCGTTTGCACGCCCCCACAGTCACACACAATCACCAGCTCCCTCCCACATCTCTAGCCAATTCACACCTCATGGCTAGAAGCCTCAGCCGTGCACACCCACCTCGGTGGTTATAGAGAATGCTTACAAATTTCATCTGGAAGATCGAACATGTGCAGTTTCTGGAAAGAAAAATCAGTTTTGGAATTTTCAGACCTGGGAAGGTGGAGGGCTGGTGAAGAGGTGATAATGTAGGCATACAGAAAGGTCCAGGAAGAGGAGCTTGCTGTGTGCACATTCTTGCACTTTGACAGCTGCCACCACCTGTGTCATCCTAGCACACTGTATGCGCTAGCCTGGCAGCATAGCTCCCTGTGTGCATGGGTTGCCCCCTCAGTCCACATGGGAATCTAGATATATACTCCTATAGATGCTTTGCACTGCTCCTTGTCAGAAGAACAGACATCTAATGGCACCTTCTTGTAAGAGCAGAGTTTGTTGGCAAGGATGCATTTGCATTTCCAGTGTGCTATACATGTGATTTTCTACATATAGATTATGTGGCTTGCATAGAGGAACTCACAATCTCACATTCCTATAGGTGCACTGTATTCCAGGCAGACAATGTGAGTGATGTGTATAGTCATAGCCTCTCATGCGTTATAAAAGTTTTTACAACATGCATGCTGCAAAGGACCTCACAACCTAGACACCTTTGTGTAAGCCACCGCCTACCCTCAAGTTAATAAGTTGTGTATATGTGTCAACCTCTGTCTACATATAAATTGTATTCAATAATACCTAACACTTGTACGATTGACATGCCTCACAGAGCAGCTAGTGCTATCAAAGTTTTACCCAGTAAAAAAAAAAAAAATATATAAGAAAAATGTACATAGCATCTGCAGTCCAGTGTAGATTGTTTAGCCACCCACCCTGAAACCCGGATGTACAATCTAAATGTACCCATTACTTAAAATCGGTTTAGAATTTCACAAACTTTCTATGCATGCAAATATTGTTAGATGCTATCAGTAAGTTGCCTTGCATTAAACATCAAGTATGCTACAAACTGTGTACCACTCTGAGGCTAAAAATACTCCCAACAGGACAAAGCCTCTGCTTCCCAAAACCTGACAGAGTTTCCATGAGATCTTAGGCAAACAGCCTTTTCAGAGTAAAATTGGTTACAAAGTTTTGAAACTTTACAGCAGGGGTGCTCAACCTTTTGACAAGCATGGTCCACTTAAATGATTTGGAACGTGGTCGCAAGCCACAATGAATATGTTCCAGATTTTTTTAATAGCCTAATGAAGAATTTCTACAACAATCAGGATACCCACTGTCTATACAAACTTCACTCATATATACTTCCACATTCAAATGTAACAATCCTCACCTGCCAATTGGCTTACCTATATGGGTCCCTTATTAATAGCCCTATTGCCTTTTTTTATAATCTTCAATGGTTGAAGCTATTCAGTCTCAACCAACCATTTACCAGACGTGTTTGGTCTCAACAATTAGCAGTACCTGTTATGGGCTAATGTTTTATGTTTTTCCTCAAAGAGTTATGATCTGTATACATTTCTTTTAACCGAATGCTATATGTCTGTGTTAATATTTGTTTTTGAGCTAGAAAAACTATTTTACCAAATGATGCTGCCAAAG
Organism: Gastrophryne carolinensis; assembly: GCA_027917425.1. NCBI lineage: Eukaryota > Metazoa > Chordata > Amphibia > Anura > Microhylidae > Gastrophryne > Gastrophryne carolinensis. The sequence goes on from CM051237.1 coordinate 316,699,939, forward strand.
ATTTCACCCAGGGGTGGTGTCGTACAATCAGTCACTGTGTTTCTCCAATTTACTGCTGCTACCTCTATTTGCAAATGTCGGCGTTACAACACTTAGCTTAGTATGTGATTTGCATTTAAATTGCTAGGTTAATGCAGTTTTTATGACAGTAGCTGGTATTCTTACATGTTTCTATGTGTAGTCTGCTGTACATTCTCTACTGTATGTTGTGTTTCCTGTACATTGAGGTGGTCACATTTTTTTGGTCTATGTAAGGCGACTTTCTCATACTACACTCATGTCCCAGTAAAGGCAGCTCTTACACCAAAATGTCTATCTGGATTTGACTCCACTGCACCCAGCACTCACACTATGCAACAGCCAATGCACTGCATGCAATCACCCATTCTTACTGTAACCCTATATAACTACCTTTACACATCATCTCTATTTACCCCTCCCCACAGCAGATCAAGGGCCACATCAGATGGATCAGAGACCCACATGAGGCCCCATTGGGCCACAGGTCGAGCACATGTTAAACTACAGTTTAAATGACTTAAAAGGAAATTGTGCTTTAACTAGTCCAAGTAAAGGAACTGCAATGTTTCCCATTAAGTATTTTCATGATCGGTTTAAATATGAATCAACACTCTTGCAACATTTTACCATCACTGGGATAAGCGCTTTCTCTACTATAATCCTCTGTGACCTATTTTCCATGAGAGGCACCGCTGAATGAATACAGGTCACACAACCCCGCCACCTCCCATAATTAAACTGCAGTGTCATTAGCTTTTCTGCTCTGTAATTTACACTCTGTGTCACAACCAGCCTGCCCTCCACACAGCAACCTTGATTATATTAGAACTAAAGAGGAAGTCTTGTAAAAAATTACAGGACTTTCCTCTTTATTAAGCAGCAGCCCAAAAGGGCTGTACATGACAAGCAACTTATTAAAAAAACCGACTTGGGGCATCTACTTTGTAAGTGCTACGAAAGATGATGGCGCTATATGAACAATAATAATAATCACAGCAGGACACCCTCCCAGCAAGCCTGAGAAGGAGCTAAGTAACTCTAGTAATGTGCCGAATGTGTGGCTGCTGCCCTCAAAAACAAATAGGTGCACCAGCAGCAGGCTTATCTTCAGCAAGTGGAGGTCTGTGCCAGAGGAGTTACAGAGGGCTTTACAAACAAGCTTCCTAATGTATTGCTTCTGAACCCCTAGATAAGCTTTAAACATTATGCAACTGTCACCAAATCGAACTCAGAGTAGCAGCTGCTGCCACTATTTGAAAAAATACAATTCCGTGATTACTCACCTGTAGAATTGGTATTATGAGTATACAGTACGTCCTGCTCCAGATCTAATACTTACACTTGGGATATACTCCACCAGATGGCGCTGGACTGCAGAGACTTCGAAAATAGGCTCCTCCAGGCCCCTCAAATACCCAGGGACCTCCCACAAATCCCCAGCATTGAAAAGCAGTTAAGGAGAAGCCGGGAGAATTAAACAATCCAAACTATCAACTATAACAATGATAACAATCACCATACAGGGGATCAGAGAAAATGCAAACCAAGGGTGGGTTGGAGCAGGACGTACTGTATACTCATAATACCAATTCTACAGGTGAGTAATCACAGAATTGTATTATTCTTAGTATACAGTACGTCCTTCTCCAAATCTAATACTTACAGTTGGGACATCCAATAGCAGTGTCCATAAAGTAGGGTGGGATCCCCAAGAAAAATCAGCAGCAGACAGTATAAACCACTGCCGCCTGCAGAACCTTTCGGCCAAAAACAGCGTCAGCTGAGGCCCTAACATCAACCTTGTAAAACTTTGAAAAGGTATGAACAGAAGACCAAGTAGCGGCCTTGCAAACTTGTTCAACAGAAGCTTGGTGCTGAAAAGCCCAAGAGGCACCAATAGCACGAGTGGAATGAGCAGTAAGGCGGAAGGGAGGATTCTTCCCCTTAGCAGAGTAGGCCTGAATCACAGCCTGACGAATCCACTTGCTGATAGTAGACTTGGCAGGAGCCAAACCCTTCCTAGGATCAGAAGGGACCACAAAAAGAGCATCAGTTTTCCTGAAAGGTGCAGTAGCCACCAGATAGTACATCAGACACCTAACCCCATCCAAAGAGTGCAAAACCCTCTCCTTAGCATTGCTAGGATTAGGGCACAAAGAAGGAAGAACAATATCCTGATTCAAATGAAAGGCAGACACTACCTTAGGCAGAAAGTCAGGTTTGAAACGAAACACCACCTTGTCCTGGTGTCTCTCATAGTAGGGGGGCTGAATGGAAAGCGCCGCCAACTCAGACACACGCCTGACAGAAGTGATAGCCACCAGAAACACAACCTTGAGCGTAAGAATGGCCAAGGCAGCATCCTGCATAGGTTCAAAGGGAGCACCCTGCAAGGCTGACAGAACCAAGTTCAGATCCAAAACAGGCACCATAGGTTTACGTGGGGGACGCACATGAGTGACCCCCTGGAAAAAAGTCCTGATCAGAGGGTGCTGAGCAAAGGACTTCTGGAAGAAAATAGCCAGGGCAGAAACCTGACCCTTCAGAGTACTGAGTTGGAGCCCCATCTCCAACCCATGCTGCAGGAACTCCAGAATCCTGGGAATAGAGAACACACGACAGGGAAGAGACCTAGACTCACACCAGTCAATGTAGGCACGCCAAACCCTGTAATGAATGGAAGAGGAAGACTTCTTCCTAGCTTTAATGAAAGTATCCACAACCGAGGAAGACAGCCCCTTCTCCATCAAGATGGAGGTTTCAGCAGCCAAGCCGTCAAAGCCAGAGTTTGTAAATTGGGATGGCGTAGTGAGCCCTGTCCCGGTCTTGTCCCAAAGGGACCCCGGTAACATTATCCTGGGATGCCTCCATATGGTGATCATAGCGGCGCTATACACCGATAGGAAATAACGCTATATAGCAACCCTGGATGCCCCACTAACCCGCTAGGGACGTGGGAGTATCATTTTTACAAGGCCTACAAGCAATATACTAAAACAGGGCCTGGAGAAGCCAAGAAGGGTTCGTCCCGCCTGAAAGACATAAGCAGATAAGACCTTAAGTACATCGTAACAAAAGTGAAGCAGATAAAGCTGCCCGCGAGGGCACTTACGGACCACAGTAGGTAGGAGTCCGTCGCGCATAGGCCAACCAAGTCAGAAAGGATGGTGTCGGTATACCGAGGGGCGGGCCAATAATAGCAATGATGCGGAACGCGCCAAAGATGGGCCCCGCCTCCCCGAAGAGCACAAAGCCAGAAAGGCCAACAGCCAATGATGGCGCACCAGCACCTGAGGTAATGCCGCCGCCAAGCACGGAACAAAGTCTGCGCAGCGGCTGACACAAGAATAAAGACATGTGAAAAGTGAAAGCACAGACTGCATAACATACATATCTATACACATACACCCCCCCCCCCTCTTTTCCCCCCGAAGACTACCAGGATGAGGGAGGACGGCGGCGACTTAAAGAGGGCCCACCGATAGGTAGGGGCAAGGGGCAATAGTGCGGGAGGGGCATCCCATAGAGGCTCACCATAAGCCTGAACCGCCTACCCTTTGGTGGGGGATTGCGGTGGAGCAGCGCTCCTAAGCACCTAACGGCGGTGCTGCCTACCTTCACCCGACCAGCGCAGCCAAGGCTGGGAGGCATATTACTAGTGGAACGGGTGGGAATAGTCCTACAGGGCCGCAGGTTAATAACCCCGCTCACCTGCGAGTAGAAAGCCAATTTCTCGTCCTTCACAGCCAGACTACAGAGAAATTCTGGGGATTTGTGGGAGGTCCCTGGGTATTTGAGGGGCCGGGAGGAGCCTATTTTCGATGTCTGCAGTCCAGCGCCATTGGCGGAGTATATCCCAACTGTAAGTATTAGATTTGGAGCAGGACTTACTGTATACTAAGAATATAGCAGTTATATAAACCTAATGTAGATACACGTATTTTAAGCCCTATAAGACACACCTGCCCATAGGAGACACAGGATTTGGAGGAGGAAAAAATATATATATAATATCCTGAACCAAAATGAGCTAAAGCACCATCCCCCCCAAGAACCAAATAGGCAATGTGCAGAATCCCCCCATTACAGGCAGAGTGCCCTCCCTCCTATTCCCCATAGGTAAAAGAAAAAAAAAGTAAAACTCACTTTTTTCATGCCGCTGGCCAGACCCACAGAAAACCAGGAGGAGACGTAGGCGAAGCAACTGATCCCTGCCCACCCAGTCCCGTACAGCAGACTAGCCGGGTGTGTGCGGGCGACGTAAAGATGCGGGGACAGCGATCATTTACCCTCCCTGCCACTCCATCTTCTGGCCTCCTGTGATGGCCTGACCAGCTGCGTGGGGACGTTTCAAATGGTAAGTTTCTATTTTTCTTATAGGGCGAAAAATACTGTATTAATAAGCTTCACTCCCATACACCTGCACAAATGCCCCAACTTTGAGAGAATGCCAGACCATACTGTGTTTTCGAACAGGGAGAATAACTGTTGCCACCAGCACAGAAGCCTCCCATCATTCTGAGGCTTTCTGGTGTCAGCTTCACATTAAAACGTAAAGTTCACCCGCCCCATGTGCCAAGCCCAATTTGGGGGGGAAAAAAAACCTCACTGGGAGGTAGGCAGTCTGCACAGAAGCTGAAACTTTGACCGATAGGTCAGTCACCCAATCCCCTGCAGCAGTGTGACTATACCAGACTAACTCAAGTCTACAGCTGCCATGCAGAGCCCCTCTCCCTGCGAGCATCAGGGGAGGATTTGGGCTAATTTGTTCACAAAACGCTTTGACTTCCCATTAAAAAGTATATTCATTTTAAAAGTTGAAAAAAAAAAAAAACCACACACTGCGCCTTTAAATTTTACTAGGTTACTGAAGTGCTAAAATTAGTTTGTTTTGTTCAACTAGGAAAAAATGATATTTCAAAAAGAAATACAACCTGAATAAATCAACCGTGTATCAGCTGGATTTTACACAATTCTAGATTTGCATTAGGGCGTGGGGTAAGGATTAGATCTTTTAGGTACTTCTATCAGTTTATCCTCTAACTAGTGCATTCAGCTTCCTGACCACTTGACACTCACTATTCCTACACGGAGCTTATTATGGGGGCTGCATGGTAGGAAAATTGCCCCACCCCTTTCAAAACAGTGTTATGGATGAACAGCTTTACTTTAGTTTGAACCATATAGACAAGAAAAGCCATCTACCCACCGATAAGCCTTAGACCTTTCCCAGTGCATTCAAAATGATCTGCATATACACAGTGGTCTATTAGATCAAAAGGGCCAACATTTTGGGGCCAAAATGGTTTTGACGTAAAACCACATCACTGGAGTGCCGATGGGCCCTGTTTTATTTGACTATGGTCTGTACCACTGCAGCGCCACAAAACATACTGTAAATAAGGCGTTTTAAGAAGCGTGTTCTACCCTTTCACATTTCATTTGGATTTCATGTACACAGGTTAATTTGAATAGACCGTTACCACAAGACATGGGAGTATTCCTTCTACACTTTTTTGAAAGGCAGCATAAACAAAAAAAATATTGTTATACGCAATAATGCTTTGGTGAACAATTTTTTTTTTTAATAAACATCACCCAGTGGTTCAAATTACACCAATTTTACAATTAAAAAAGCGTAATCTCAAAGAAAATGAGTAACCAGAGACAATTTACAATGTCATAAAATGTATTTGGCATTTTTAACAAGTGCATACAAATACAGCTAAAAGCGTTTGTTTTTCCAAGTGCTCTAAAAAGCATCTCAAGTCACAGCCTACATTGAACAGTAACTGTCACTGGATAGGAACAAATACTTGCAAATATAACATGAACAAAGAATACCTTTCTGATCCGTACATACCTTTGTTTTTCAAGGAGAAAAAAAAAATAGAAACAACGTATTCAGAAAAAAAAAAAAAAAAAAAATCTACAGCCATGTTTATGCAGTCTACGTTTACATTGTGTGCAAATATATATCTTCTACATATCTCACACACAAACATAAGAGGTTTAGTAAGATTATGGTGGCTACTAAGCAGAAAAAAAAAAAATAATCAAAGTCACGAGTCTCTTTCTTTTTTCACTTTAACATCCCCGGCAAGAATTGTGGCAATTTCTCCCTGCATGAAGGCCCATGGTACATTTGATCCCACCAGGGGACATTTTTCCCCACTTGGACAATACACCTCCCCGGATGATCCTTGTTGCTTAATACTTTGCCTTGAACATGGAAAGCAAAATTTGTGAGAAGGTACTGAAGGGCACTGTACAAAGTGTGTGTCCTCGAGACGCTCATGGCATAGTGTGCAGCACAATGGTATACTGTTTGGTATGGAAGAATCAGGAATGCTTTGCGGGTGCACCTGTTCCATTCCTGCATGGCTCACTGTGCCACTGCTGGAAAGTTGGCTTGGTACTTCCCTTGCTGCCATTCTTCTTTGGTTCATAGAGGAAGGGGACGATGGACTGTTGCTGTTTCTTCGGGTTGTAGAATGGACCTGGTTGGCATCTTTAGGAGGGTGACTGCCACCAGCATTGTCAGCAACCAGTATTAAAGCAGCCATTGGGGACTGGCCATTTTGTGCAGCTTCAGGTGGTGTGGTGTGGTTGGAATGAGGAGAAACAGTTGAAGGTGGGGTTATGAAAGCTGTACCCGACATTGTGGGAATTTTAAGACCTTCTGCAGTTGGCAACCATGATTGTCCTTCACCATTTATCTTAACAGAGCCCCCTTCCCCTTCTGGCTCCGGCGAAGTCTTTCGCTTGCGAGCTGCACGGGCACCTAAAGTAAAAGACAAAACAGTTAATGGGAAATCTATTAGGATGTTGCAGGCAGAAAAAAAAAATAAAAGGGTTTAAGAAAGGACTGGTATGTAGATGCAGAAAAATGCTGGTTAGCAAACATTTCTCAAGTTTAGTCATAGAAACCTGTGCACATGGGATGAAAGGAACTAATCTACAGGGCCTTGTCAATGTCTAGAGCAGAAAAAAAAGGGACGGGAGTAAACAAGGGTACACCCCCTAAGGAGGTTTCAAATTGAAAAGATTAAACTACAGTAATTGAAGATTAAGGGAGGTGGTTCTGCTATAGAATCATTTGAGCTTGCTTTTGCACAAAGGATTAACAGGATTAGGAGCTCCAGGACTCATTTTAATTTAAACCGAACCGCGCCTTAGGGCCCACATACACTTATGCTCATCGGCCCCAGGATAAATCTTAGAACCATAATTATACAATAGTTGTAAGCAGTCATCAGCAATTTGCCCTAAATGCATCATACCCATGGCAGCTGCCCTTTATGACACATCTATAGCACACTTTCAAACGCATGGTACTAGAGAGCCCACAGTCCTACCCCACTGTAGGTACACCATATCCTTATCTGACCCTCAATCCCTCGCTGGCTTGCAGCAGCCACAAACACTACATGACTCATTAACTGAAATGGAAGCTGCATGACACACCGAATTCCCCATGCACGCACCAGCACAACATCAAGGCACCGGCAAGCAGGAGGAGTATACAAATCAGTTCAGAAGGAACCATTAGAGAAAGTAACACGGAAAATATGAAAATCTGAAGAGACTTAAGAGGTGCTATAATTTATAGGGGTCATTTTCTTCTGACAAGTTTCCAGAGATTTAGGTATACAGTGAAGGGAACAGAACAAGGAAAAATTATTCATGAATGCATTTGCCCTTACTACTTTAATAGGTATTTAGTGTATGGGTTTAGGTTTAAATCTGAGGGAAGAAGGGAGGGGGGTTAGGATGGATTTTACACAGATCAAAAAAAGTTGCCATAGTAATCTTCCATTTAAGCAGATCATAGTGAGCATATAGGTGTATTTAAGACTCCTTTAACAGGAATGCACGTCAAAGCTCTGTAAAAGGATGGTGGTTTTACAGAAGAAATCATACAAAAGTGACCAAAACTAATCAAGTTCAAGGACTGGAGCAACAAAAGCATATCTGGATGTAACAAAATGGCAGCCAGCACCAGTGTTTCAGGAGGCTATATCATTCAACAAGACAAGGTTAAGTTCTCCAACACCAAAAAACATGCACAGACCTGGCAGTTATGCAGATTAACATACTAACTTGTCTGCATTCTAATTTCGGGTCAGCTACTCACTATAGGGTTGAAGAGTCCAAACCCAAAAAGGAAAAATACCATTTTGTGAATACTCACCTGTAAAATGGGTATTATAAGTATGTCACACACCCCGCTTCAAGACATTCATTATATGTGGGTATACTGACCTGTAGATGGCGATCTTGCAGAGATGTCAAAAAAAGGTAAGACCCTCCCGGCCCATAAATACCTGGGACCTCCCACTCATTCCCCAGTATAAAGATAGCAGTAAGATAAAGGGACCAGGAAAGCCAATTAAAACAAAAGGTTCACCATATAAAGGATCCAGAATACAAAAAGGGCAGGGTGAAGCGGGGTGTGTGACATACTTATAATACCCATTTTACAGGTGAGTATTCACAAAATGGTATTATTCTAAGTATGTCACACACCCCGCTTCAAGATATTCATTACATGTGGGACACCCAATAGCATGTCCAAGAGACTTGTCCATAAAGGGCAGGGATCCAAAAAAAAAAAAAAGGCAACAAGGCACAAACTTAAACCACTGCAGCTTGCAGAACTTTGCGGCCAAAAACAGCATCCGCTGAGGCCCGCACATCAACCTTATAAAACTTGGAAAAAGTGTGAACCGAAGACCAAGTAGCAGCCTTACAAACCTGCTCAACAGAACCCTGGTGCTGGAAGGCCCAGGACGCCCCAACAGCACGAGTAGAATGAGCAGTAACACGAAAAGGGGGAGTCTTCCGCTTAGCCGAATGGGCCCCAACAATGGCCTGGCGAATCCATTTACTTATGGAAGACTTGGCGGGAGCCAAGCCCTTCCTAGGCCCAGAGGGCACCACAAAAAGGGCGTCAGTCCTACGAAAACGGGAAGTAGCCACCAAATAGTACTTCACACAGCGAACCACATCCAAAGAATGCAAAACCCTCTCCTTGTCATTGCTAGGCTTAGGACACAAGGCGGGTAGAACAATATCCTGATTAAGATGAAAAGCAGAGACCACCTTAGGAAGGAAATCTGTCTTGAAGCGTAAAAAAAAACAACCTTGTCCTGATGCCTCTCAAAGTAAGGGGCCTTAATGGACAAGGCTGCCAACTACGAAACACGCTGAACAGAAGTGATGGCAACCAGAAAAACAACCTTCTGAGTAAGCGCAGAAAGCGCAATATCCTGCAAAGGTTCAAAAGGAGGACCTTGCAAAGCCGAAGAACCAAGTTCAAATCCCAAACTGGGAGCAAAGGCTTCCTAGGAGGCCACATACGTAACCCCCTGGAAAAAGGTCTTAACCAGAGGATGAAGAGCAAAAGACTTTTGAAAGAAAACCGCCAGGGCAGAAACCTGCCCTTTCAGCGTACTAAGTTGCAAACCTAGGTCCAGACCATGTTGCAGAAATTCCAAGACTCTAGGGATAGAAAACGCCCTGCAAGGCAAGGCCCTGACCTCACACCAATCAATATAAGACCTCCAAATCCTATAGTAGAAGACAGAGGAAGACTTCTTTCTAGCCCTAACCAGAGTCTGAATGACAGCATCAGAAAGACCTCCCTCCTTCAAGATGGAGGTTTCAGCAGCCACGCCGTCAAAGCCAGCGTTGGTAAATTGGGGTAGATCCGGCTGAGTGAGTAGATCCGGCAGAACTAACTGATCCTCTGCCAACCTTACCATGTCTGCGAACCAAACCTGTCTTGGTCACCTTGGAGCCACCAGGATTGCTGACGCGCCCTCTAGGGCCAGCTTGCGCACCACTTTGCCCACCATGGGAAACAGAGGGAACAGGTATAGAAACCCCAGATCCCTCCAGTTCGGAGACATGGCATCCGCTGCCAGAGCCAGCGGATCCCGCGAGAAAGACACAAATGCCAGAAACTTGTGATTGTGACGAGAGACAAAGAGGTCCACCTCCGGAGTCCCCCACCTGTGGCAAAGCGACCAAAACACCTTGGGGCTGAGCGACCATTCCCCTCAGCGAGATGACCCCCTGCTCAGGGAGTCCGCCTCCGTGTTCTCCACTCCCGGAATGTACACTGCAGAGATGCATGGGACATTGCCCTCTGCCCAATCCAGGATCAAAGACACTTCCCTGAGGGCACGCATGCTGCAAGTCCCTCCCTGGTGATTGATGTAGGCGACCGCCGTCCGATTGTCGGACCGAACTTGAATCGGTAGTCCCCATAACTGATGAGTCAAGTGAGCCAGAACCAACCTGATGGCTCTCAACTCCAGAACATTGATGGGATCGTGAGACTCCTGAGGCCCCCACAGTCCCTGAAACTGAAGATCCTTCCAAAATCCCCCCCAACCTGACAGGCTGGCATCCATGGTGACCGTCTCCCAACGAGGGGACAGAAAAGACCTGCCACTCGTCAGATTGCATGGTTTCAGCCACCACCGAAGGGAACGCCGCACCCGCGGAGACATCAGAAAAGACTGATCCAATGACAGCGGGGACCCGTCCCAGGCCGCCAAGAGATAGAGCTGGAGCGTCCTTGTGTGAAACTGGGCAAAGGGAACCGCCTCGAACGATGCCATCATCAATCCCACTAGTCGCATCCCTAGCCGGATGGATGGGCGGGGGATAGATAGGAGACGCTGACTCATTTCCTGAATAAGAAGAACCTTGGCTCGGGGGAGGAACACCCTGGCCTGAGAAGTATCCAGAGACATTCCCAGGAACTCCACCACCCTGGAGGGAGAGAGGCAGGACTTGGGATAGTTGATCACCCAACCGAAGATCCCCAGAGTGGACACTACGGTCCTGGTATCCAGCTGCGCCTGACTGAGGGAAGACGCCATGATGAGAAGATCGTCCAGATAGGGCACGATGCGGATACCCCTGGCTCTGAGGATGGCCATCACTCCTGCCAACACCTTGGTAAAAACCCTTGGAGCCAAGGTAAGGGCAAACGGAAGAGCCACAAACTGAAAATGTCGATTTTCCACGACGAACCTGAGAAATCTCTGGTGTGCCGGAAATATTGGAATATGCAGGTAAGCATCCTTGATGTCTATGGACTTCATGAAGTACCCCTGACGAAGTGAGTGGATGGCTGAGCGCAGAGTTTCCATACGGAACTTCCGGGGACGAACGAACCTGTTGAGCAACTTCAGATCCAGAATGGGACGAACGGATCCGTCCTTCTTGGGCACCGTGAACAAATTGGAATAGAAGCCCAGGCCCCGGTCTGAGGGGGGGCAACGGACAGATGACAGCCATGTCCAAGAGACTTGCTACTGCCGCCCGAAGCCCCTGGCCGGCCAGAGGATCTGACGGCACCCGATACCTGAAGAATCTGGGAGGGGGCCGGAACTCGAACTCCAGCTTGTAACCGGAAGACACCACTTCCTGAATCCACCTGTCCGAGATCTCTTGGACCCAGAACCGGGAGAAGAGTTGCAGCCGTTGCCCCCACCCGCAAGGGTGAGGGCGCCCCCTCATTGCTGAGCCGTCTTGGCAGCGGCTCTAGGCTTGGAGCCCCAACTGTGTGCTGGACGGGCCCGACCCCTGCCCCTAGGCCAGGAATCACCTCTGCCAACTCTAGCCCCGCAAAAGGACAGAGAAGGAAGCCGCCCCCCGAAAGGGGCGGCGCTGCTTCTTACGCTGAGGTAACTTACCTCCCTTTGCCACTGAATCCAATTTTTCTCCAAAGAGCCGCAACCCCACAAAGGGAAGGGCCGTAAGCGACTTTTTGGACACAAAATCAGCCGCCCACTGGCGTAACCAAACCGACCGACGGATAGCCACAAGCAAGGCCGAAGCTCTGCTACACATCACCAATGTGTCATCCAAGGCGGACAGCACAAAGGACAAAAATAACTCACAGCGCTTAAGGTCAGCAAACTCCTCACTAGCCGGGTCAAGCCCGGAAGAGGTCAGTCCTCTAACAACCGACCTGGCAGCTACCAATAAAAGCGCTGAAGCACAAACCGGCCGCAAAGCCGACCCAACACTGGCAAAACCATGACAAGCCATCTGGTCAATGCGTTTATCCTCACCATCCTTGAGAGTAGTGCACTCTGGAGAATGCAGGATTGAGGAACTGGACAACCCCAAAACAGGAGCATCCACCTCGGGGGGGGGGGGGAGACGACCAGTGCTTCACCGTGTCCACCGGAAAGGGATATTTTTTGTCCCAACCCGGAGGGACACCCGGAAGCCGTGTCGGCCTCTCCCATTCCTTGAGAATGATACCATCAAAATGCTTTTGATAAAGGAAATTCCAAGCGCGGCTTGGTCACCTCAAAGAACTCCTCCTTCAGCGGAGGAGCCGCCACGGGGGGGAGAAATAGCCAGGACCTCAAACATATGAGCCAGGACCCTAGAGGTATCCAAGGAATCCCCCTGGCCCTGCTCGGTATCAGCACCCACAAACTGCTGGTCATCGGAGCCCTCAGACTCCTCATACAGCTCCCCTTCCTCAACGCGGGGAACAATCAGACCGATCCAGGGAGTCAAACTCCTCCATATCAAGGGCCTGCGCAGCCGTATACAAATGTTTTCGCTTTGCCGTGGCCTTTTTAGCAACGGCACTGGAAAACAATTTTTCAAGATTGGCCAATCTGGCACCCACCTCAGATTGCGACTCCCTGCCAATGACCACATCACATGGGGTACGTGTCAAGCGAGGGGGAGACGGAGAGGAGACTGGAGGAGCAGAACCAGACGCCTGAGATCCGGTCTGCCGCGTAATAGACCGTGGCGCACAGGGTACACAAAGAAATACATCATCCCCCAAAAGGGATACCCCACACCCCAAACACAGCCTGGATTGCCCCGAGGCATATATATAGTGCTCCCAGGGAATTACGCAGTAATGCAACCCGGGATGCCCCTTTAAGTCCCGAGTGGGAGGAATTTTAAGCCAACTAAATTTAACCAGGGACCCTAGGAACGGGAGAACCCCCCTTTAATAGGATCAATGGTCCACCTCCCCCGTCTCTCCCGGCCAGAAGCCGGGACCTGAAAACAGCGCCCGCAGCACGGGGGCGGGCGCGAGCGCCCGGCCCTGAGGAGAAGCAGCACCTCATGGGCGCCTACAGCTGCCATTGCCACACGCCGGCGCCAGTCTGTGAAGTCAAACATGCACAGTAAAGCACCTCACACACACACAAAAATAATAAGATGAATCCATAAAGGACCCGCCCCCCCCCCCCCCCTCTCTAAGGGTATCCGGGAGAGGGGGAATCCATGCTAGGGTAGGGCCAAGGGACGGGGCATCCCAAACCGGGGTCACCAACCCGGTTAGCCGCCTACCCCTTGTTATGGGGTCTCATGGCTCCTGAGCACCTAGGGTGCCATCTACCCTTGCCCGGACCAGCAGCCTAGGCTGGGAGGCAAGTTACGTAAATAAAGGGATCCGGGCAGGAATAGAAGAATAGAGGGCCAGGAGTCATCCCGGCTACCTGCAAGGAGGAGACATCCATCTTCTAACTTGCTCGCCTCTGCAGAGATGAAAGACTGGGGAATGAGTGGGAGGTCCCAGGTATTTATGGGCTGGGAGGGTCTTACCTTTTTTTTATTGACATCTCTGCAAGATCGCCATCTACAGGTCAGTATACCCACATGTAATGAATGTCTTGAAGGGGGGTGTGTGACATACTTATAATAAAAATATTTTAAAACACAAAACTTTGATAACCAGGAATTGCCCACGCCCTGGTCTGCATGCCACCGCTAGCATAAACATTTTACGATGGGGCATGGGGTTTGTGATCTAGATCAGGGGTTCTCAACTTTTTTTTATTAAGTACCACTGGTTATAAACATTGACATTTCAAATCAATATTTAGCCAGCCAGTCTGACACAGGCCCCTCCACACAGCTAACCACAAGCTACTTGTTGGGTACATTACAGCTGCACAGTTCTACCACTAAGATAAGGACTTATCTGAAAATATACAGGGCAGCTTGACAACCATGTGCAACACTAACTCTAGAGCAGTGGCGTCAATGTTTTTACAACAGGAAGCTAAAACCAAGTACCCCTGGGGAAGGGGGGCATCTCCAAGTATCCCCTGGGCTATGTGTACCGCAGGTTGAGAAACTGCTCTAGAGGTTATTGAAAAATGGACAGCCTGGACTGGCCCTTTAAGTCACAAGTGTGTAGCAAGGCACGATGTTAGGGAATAACCCAACATAAGCAATTGAAAAAGCAGCACAGAAAAGCCACTTCTGATTAAAAAGCTTCAATCAGAAGGTAAAATGTGCACCGGGGGGGGGGGGAATGTAAAAAGTCCCTCAGCTATATGTAGGACACAATCTATTGTTTTGCTTTGCTGGGGGTAAGATGGACATTTCTTCGGAAGTACAGAAACATTTCCTAGCCTAACAGGTTTGTTGGTAACCTTTTACGGCATGTGTTTTGATCTTGAAAACACAAAACAATTTTTAAAGGAGCAAACAACCGTAAGCATCACAGAACAACTGCGACATTAGAAATTATTATTTTTAAAGTGCAAAAGGTTTTAGAGAAGGTCAGCTGTAAACTCGTCATTGACAGGTGGACCTTGCTTTTAAACAGATCCATTTGAGGAATGTTTGTAACCAAACTACTTTTGCTCTAACTAGGAAGCAAAGATAACACAAAAAAACCCTTATTATAAACACCATGATGCCCAGAACAGGAGGCAGGGGAGGAATCATGTCCACCTATTGCTTGCAAAATGTGGACAAGCTGCCAAGGAGTCTGAGGCGTGTTTATGGTTTACAGGGCTGCATGTGAAAATGTATCCAGTTATAGGGAGGGGCCACAGGGTTTAGAAGCCTCATTCCCTCTGCTCCAGCCCTGCAATATTGCCTATGTACTGGTTATGGTAGCTGCCTGACTTTCATTGACCTGTGACTTGCCCAGTCGTAGCTGCAGGGCTCTTGTGGGGCGCAGGTACATTATCCTGATGGCTTGGCTTAAGGTTCTTTATCTTGCAAGGGGAATGGCCAGTCTGTTAGGAAATAGAGGCATTTCTGTATATAGGAGACTATTCAAAAGAAACATAGTAAGCTGAAAAGGGCAGTGCCACATATTTTCCAACATTTATTAATTTTTTTTTTTTTTTTTTTTTTTTTTAGCAGTAGCTCTACTATGCCACTGAATGCATTTGCCTGCACATGCACTTTAATCTGGCTCCAGTGATGATACACTCCTTTCCCAGGATGCTTCACTTTAGTGACGGCTAATACACTACATAACCATTATGCTGTCTGAATAGTTCTTTCATAATCCTGTCTAAAGAGTTCTATGAGATTTACAATTAATGAAGGTTGAGGTTAAACAGGAAGCTTGGGAGGGTGATAAATGATTATGAGAGTCTATGCGATTTTTAGAAAGCCTGGGTTTTGAGAGACTTGGCAAATCAGCACAGGTTTGGGGGGGGGGGGGGGTTCTTGTCCAAATTAGGACATTTTCCCTGCATTCGCCACATCGCGCTTTTTTTTTTTTTTTAAAGGAAAGACTCCACAGAGATGTAAGACCATTGCAATCCCCAAAAAGTATAGGAATAATTCCAAGAATATCTGTTGTATTTAGCCTACAGAAAGAACACCCCCATTTAAGATTCCTCTCGGATTGCAAGTCTGAAAATTGGGCAGAATTCAAGCAGGTCTGCACCACTCATGCTCCATGTGACCGCCGCTACCAATTGTGTCCACCAGGCGGACATGCACTCAGAACCTACTCCTTACTAGTGGATTAGTGAACACACCTAATAGCCGATACAGGAGAACCACAGAAGCGTGAGATTTTAGCTCAATTCAGGCCTCCTCCTGCTCTTCAGAGGGACATGCTTTTCTTTTTCCCAACAAAGAGTTCGAGGGCCATCATCTGGGAATTTTACTCACTGGTGGTGTTCCTCTCAGGCACGTCATCTTGATTTGAGATGCCCCGCTGTGTGTATTCCCACAGATCGCCCAGGAAACTCGCCTTTCTGCCACAGTCCTTAGCCAATCAATTTCTATTCGGCTGCTGTAGAGCAGTGCCGATTGGAGCAAAGTGTGCCACCAGCCATACAAAAAGGCCCGGTGCAGGTTAGTAGATAGAGGTATGCTGGGGAATGCGGACGCAGCAACAAGGGCTCTGGTAAATGGCGAGTGGATCCCGGGGGGTTCACACAGCGGGACATTCCAATGCAGGTTGTCCCAAGGAGTGGGACTCAGATGGTATATGTCTTTTAGACAGAAATTCACTTGTTCTTCAACTGGGGATCCACATTATATGGGTTCTTCAATTGTATTCCATTAATAAATATAATATATATATATATATATATATATATATATATATATATATTATTTAAATACGCGTGTGTATATACAATATATACACACACGCGGATTTAATGCTAATTACTGCTGTTCACAAAGCTAGTGGGGGATTCACTACTGTCCTAAGCTCTAGAACATTCATTCCCGCTCTGCTAGCTGGCTTTATAATATATCTCTGGTATCCTCTACCAGTGAATACAGAGATCTTAAACCTACTATGCAGAAAATTTGCTTTTTATAAAAAAGTGTGCATAGTAGTAGGATGCCATGTTACTCCATGTCTCCAGGCGCCAAACTGTCTGCAACAAAACTGATACGACGTTATCCATTTACCGCTTTTGTCTTTAAAGCGGGCCACCTGCAAACAGACAGTGCTGCTGGGCTTCCTGTCACTGTGCATGGTCAGTTATGTCAGTTGAATCCAGGCAGCAGCATGGCGGAGATGCTGGGAGAGGAAGTTCCAAAATGGCTGCTACCTTTCTTTTCCAACTGTGCCAGGCTATTGGTTCGGTTTAAGATGCGCTAAGGAACCACATAAATGTATCAAACTGGAACATCCATTTTGCACAAGGAGCTATATTAAGAATAATTAAAAATATCAAATTTTATCTGCTTTATGGAAAGCCCGACATCTATCTGCAAGCCACTCCCAAGCCCTTCCTGGCAGGAAGGCATCCTGGTTGTTGATGCCCCCCCCCCCCCCCCCCGCACATTGACAACAAACAAGAGAAAACTTATGTCAGGCTTTACATAAAGCAGATAAAATGTTACATTTTTAATGCATAGTGTAACCCATGTTAAAGTCAAAACCACATACTACTAACTCAATCATAAAAGTGTTTTACTTAAACAGAACCAACAGCCTGGCATTTTGGAGCCTCCTCTCCCAACTGATATAACTGAAATGCACAGTAACAGGAAGCCAAGCACGACTTCCTGTTTGCAGGTGGTCTGCAAGCACATGAGTGGCCATCTTGTTTTTAGAACCCACCCAGAAGAAGTAAATTATGTTTTATGTGCAGCAATCTAAGCTGTCATGGAGAGTGGTGCATATGTGTTTGTTATGTTGGTCTGATTTAATTCATTTTTGACCGTTGGTCCTCTTTAACATAGCTCCTGTAGGCTCAATCCCTCGCAGCCTAACAGACCCAAGCAAGCTCCCCAATTAAAGTTGACCTATTACTTCAAACACTGGCCCTGAAGTTTAAAAGATTGCAGGACCAGACGATAAAACTGGACCAACACCCATCTTTTCTCTAAAGGGTGTTGGTCCCGCTGTCAGCACAAAAGCTCGGGGAGGGCAAATATTCTTACCTATACCTCGAGCCTGTGGCGAAAAAGGAGGACTGGGCCACCCCATGGCCAATCACGGGACTCCTTTTCCGGGGCAAGCTCGACGTGAAGAATATAGTGCATTCCGGAAGCCCCCCTGAGCTTGTTTTAATGTGCTGTCAGCAGGACCAACACCCGTTACAGAAAATAAGGTGTTGGTTCAGTTTAAGTGCCACGTGCTGTGTAACCTCCCCCCCCCCCAATATGGGCCTGCAATCACTTACCAATCTGGCTCTTCCACGCTGTGGCTGCAACCCTGACCTACCTGCTGCAGAGCACCCACCCAACAATTCAGACAAGCAGGGGGCAAGAGTGCGCTGCATGGGAGACTTTGGGAATGTGGTCACTCTCTATGCCGAACCTCAAAATAGCCATATATTAGTATGGCATAAAGTGCTGTTTGGACGAGAGTCTGCACATACACTGTGAAACAGTGGTAATGCGAGTTGTTTGGGCATTCTGGAAGTTTCACACAGCAGCCCATCGCAAATTGGGATGTCCCAGGCAAACTGAAATTAGGCCCACTTTAACCAGGAGATGAGTGCCACCACCTTGACCATCAATGTAGTAAACTCATAAGCGTGGCCAGCTACCGGTAAGGAGTATGCCATCGGCATTGGCGCTTGCAGCAGAAGGACAGAAGTTGAGTGAGGGCAAAAGTCTGTTGGAGATAAGAATAGACCCCCCCCCCCCCCCCCTTTTTAAACTTGTATTCAGTGGGGAAAAAAAAGCGCATCTACAATGACATACGTGACCCACCATCATCTACCCCCATGCGCCAGCCTGATCTGGACAAAAAGACTGAATACTTACCTGATCACTGAGATCTTCTGTAGAACACAGTGGAACTGTGGCCTTATTTAACAGCTGCCTTGAATGATTTGTCAGTCACCTAAAGTGGACCAACACCCACTGCTGATCGGCCCGGGAATCTATATGATTCCCGGGCCGATCAGCTCCCTGCCCGCGGGGCACCCCGCTGTGTGAAACCCCCCAGGACCCCCAAAAATCCTACCTTTTCCTTGTTCCAACGGCGCATGCGCGGGCCGCCGCCTCTCGCGCTTCCCTCTAGCAGGGCGCGTTTGTGAATGGTCAGCGCAGGTGCGCTCCCTGTTAGAGGGAAGCGCGAGAGGCGGCGGGCGTGCTCTTCTTGTCAGTTCCATATTCCAGCTTGTCCGTCCGTGCTGATTGGCGGAGCGCTTGCGCCGTAGGAGTGGGCGAGTTGAGGTTTTTTGGGCTTTCTGGGGGGTTTCACACATCGGGGTGCCCCGCGGGAAGTGGACCAACACCCAGGATAGTGAAAATCCTGGGTGTCGGTCCACTTTAATCCTTTCTGCTGTAGTAGTGACACCACTGTAAAGTTATTGGGTGATGCCACGTTACTCAGCTGTGCACAGAAGCAGAGCATACATTGCTGATGGGTGGTGGATTGTGGCAATGGAGGGCGCTAGATCCTGGATTTGGCCACCCCAACTAAAAGTTTGCCCAAATCAAATCCCATGTGGACGGTTGGTTTTAGCACTCTACACAACTAGCAATTCAAAAGAGTATCAGGACACCCAGACAGCGACCAAACCAGGACCCTATTATGTTGGGAGGTTGGTGGAGGCAACTCTTTCAGATTTGTACTCACATTGCATCATGCACAGGAATAGGAGGCACCGTTTGTCTGCGTCAGCCATGAAAAGGGTTTATCCGTAAGGACACCTTTATGTTTGGTAAGATTGAACAACCCATTTTAAGATGTAACCAGAATAAGGAATAGAGTAATCTATGCATCTATTAGAAAGGCAGATCTCAATCAAGTAATTAAAAAAAGGGTCCAAAATAAAGTAAAGCTTTCAAGAAAAAGAAAAAAAGTTTGGTAAGGAAAAAAAAAAAATTTAACAAGAGAACATACAATCAGATTATCTTCTCTGGAGAGGGTATTTCTATATAATTTGATCTTACTACAATAAAAAACCCACATGGCCAAAGAGAAAAAAGGTTTCTTTAGCATAAACATGTAGCAAAATAGTGTGAAGTGAAAGCAGGGCGATTTCATCAGCAACTGAGGCATGCAGCATTAGTCATCACTAAGAAGGATTAATGACGTGCCTGGGCCACCGCCCACATCGCGCAGTGTGTTATTTTCAACTAGGGTCAGCAGTCTCACTTTCTTCCTCAAGTGAAGGGGCTGTTTTTCACATTGCATATTAAGTGTGGGCTTGGACTGTTCTAAAGGTCAGTGAGCACTATGGTTTCTCCATTAAAGGTCTGTATACACCCCAAGGGAATCTATGGCACAACTTACTAAAAAAAGAACGCTTGCACATTTCTAACAGGTAAGATGAGACTTACAGGTAACATGGGAGACCTACTGGACAACAGAACCCTCAGATTTCAGCACAACAAAGGAGGGATGGCAAGCATGCAAAACTCAAAGAACATCAGCTGGGATAATAATTGTGTCCTCCTAAAGCACATAAAACCCTAAGCCAAGCCTGCTTTAGTCATCTCCCAGCAGAGGATTTGAATATTTGGTGTAGAACTGACAAAAGAAGAGGCTTCCATACCATGACACAACCTTCACAACACCTTGTCAACCATAAAGCAGGCCAATCAACTCTGCATTGCATCACTCATTAGCTGTTTCCACACACAGCCAACTGACAGTCAGGAGGGACAAGTCTCAAACATCACTGGGTCAACCAAAAACAATTATGGCACTTGTGCAGACAGGCTTGTAACTTACAGGTCAAAGAAAGTCCGACCAAATGGAAATCTGAAATGCAAGGTGGTTTCATGCAGGCCACAACCATTATTTTGTACACCTTTGATAAACATTTGTGGTTTAAGGGCCTACCTTATTAAGAGTCAACTCGTATTCTCTCTGTTTGACAACTTGGTACAATGACACCCATGTGGCTGACATGAGGTCATATCAATACTGACAGCTCTTGTTCTGCACTCAAGTGATTCACTTGATGGAGACAGGTTAATTTCTGCCCGTTTTCTACAGGTCCAACCTGGTCACCCAACAGTAGGGGCAAGGCCCACATTTCAGAAGAGCTCATGCTGCAGCACTAACTTGGTATTACAAGACTAAACCCTCCCTGACAACTCCACGCCAGCCCTTACTCCAATCGATGATGCCTCTTTTAGAGATACTCACCTTTTCCTAGCAGAGCTCCATTCAATGGGAGGGAGACAGCTGCACGTGTGTGACAGCCACACCTTCTCCAACATGAGGCCCTGCAGTTGCTGCTGTTTCCTAGCCCCAGGACCAGACATGGTGCCCATAATGGAGGTGGGTTCCATGCAGTGCACCATGTCTTGTCCAGTGGCCTCATCCTGGATATTTATAGAGGCCCCTTCAGTCAAAACGTACTGAAGATCTTCTCACTGTGGCCGCAGAGGCCCATCCTAACTCGCATGCTGGATACCTGGCAACTGCTCCTCTTCTGCATTCCAGTGTAGTTTACTGTCCAAATATGTCCACCAGTAGCCTACTGCAATGGTCCCCAAATCTTTTGCACAAAGTATCCCACTAGCAATAAAAAGTACAAACCGAGTATGCAACAAGGTGATAAATCGGAAATATTACCAACCTGTGGGCCACAGGTCTAGTAGTACTTAAAGAGTAAGAAGGGGTGTTTCACTGTTATAATATACCAGACCTTTCACCTCATGGTGTGTCGTGACTCCCAGGGGAACATGTACTGCAGGGTGAGAAACCATGCCCTACTGGCTCCACCTAGATGGCTTGCATGAATCACTGTGCATATGCTAATGAACCCGACTGGCTGCTGGAGATCACAGGCAGGGAAGAGATGAGCAGTTTCCTGGATATTCGACTTTGTGGGGTTGAGGAGGGCAAGAACAGCATGGCATCCCAATCAGAATTGACCCTGTGCAGCTAAGCTTAGAAGGCCATCCAAGCCAGTTTTAGCTGGTGATCCTTTTTAATCTTCCTCATGCCCTGGGAATATGTGGGTCAGAGACCATCTAGCCTAGACTTTCGGGTTAACTCATTTTGGGGAGCCCCCAGGAACACGCGGCACAGCCAGGCTGCACACATGACATACTTTCACAGGTTTCTCTGCCATCCCACCCACTTCCAAGCCAAAGATGGCAAACCAACATGTGCAAAGCAAAGCTCTGTCTCCGCCAGGGGCTGCCATATTTTTCCTCCACCACCACCCCCTCTTAGCAAAACAAACAGCCAGAGATTAGCGCCTGCGGCGAGGGATTCCGTACCGGATTTCGATGTGGGGTTGGTGCCCTCGAAGGCCAGCACCCTCCCCGAGCCCAGCTCCTTCTTGAACTTGGCATCGAAGGGCGAGTGATTGTGCTGCATGGCCATCAGCGTGTCCCTGACCGTCCGGGGCTTGGCCATCCAGTCGCCCTTGTGATCGGCCATTTGCTCCGAGTAGCTGTCGGCCCTTTGCTTCTCCTTGGCATCGTGCTCGCTGCTGGACACGGAGCCGGCCCGTTGCTTGGCCGCCGCCAGCTCGGCCACTGCTGCAGAAGAGGCGACCAGGGCGGCCGCGCTGATCCCGAGAGGCGGCGGCGGAGGAGGGGGGCGGCCGCCATTCATCAGGGCGCCCAGGGAGGGGGGCACGGCGCTAGTCCTGCGCGGGTTGGGGCTCTGGCGGTTTAGCTCGGGCGGCTCCTCCGGTTTGGGGAAGCCATTGGGCAGCAGGATGCCGTTTACAGGCCGCCCCACGCTGTAATCCGAGGCGAGGCGGGGCGGGTAGCGCTCCATACACTGGGGCGGAGGAGGGGGCTGCTGCTGCTGGGAGGCCCGGGCCAGGCCGCCCTCCGGGGCCGCGTGTCCCATCTGCGCCATCTCCTTGGCTGTAAGCTGCTTGGACGACGAAGAGCTGCTGCTGCTGCCGCCGGACGAGGCCGAGCTGGGCGGCCCCGGGGACCTCCCCTCCTGGAAGCCATGAGCCCGCTTCAGGTGCCGGGCCGTCTCGATGACGAACTCGATGCGATCCGCTCCCTCGTAGTTGACGCAGCCCCGGCACACGGGCTCCGTGAAGTCCCAGATCATGGCCCATGGCATGCGCGGCAGGTCACACAGATAACACGACTGTCTCCGGGAGGCGGCGAGGGTGGCGGAGGACATAGCGGCGTAATCCACACGGGAGAGACGAGCTGATGGCGGCCGGGCGAGCACACACTGGCGGCGGGCGGGCGGCTCAGCCTCCGCCTAGGCTGCTGCCAATTCCGGCTTGAGACATGCACACACTACGCCCTGCCGCCGCTGCTTCCCGGGAGGAGGAGGCGGCGGATGAATTATTCTCTGTGAGGCGCCTCTCTCTCTCTCTCACTTTCCTCAGCTGCACCGCTCCTGGGAGGGGGGAGGAGAGAGCGCGCGGGGGGAAGGGAAGCGCCGCTCTCATTGGCTGCCGCCTCAGTCACCAGAGAAGCCCCCTCGCTAGTGCGCTGCCAAAAGCTCCAAACTACTCCGAGCTTAACCCCTTCCTGCTGCTGCAATTCCAAGCGAAAGCCGGGGCTCAGGCGTCTCCTAATCCCTGAGAGGGCGGCTGCTGACGCCACGCTCTGCCCCACCGCGCTCCTTCCAAGTTCCTTCTCTATTTACTTCATTCTTCGACAGACCCCGTCCAGTCGCCTCTTTTTTTTTCCTTGTGCGCAGGCGCAGTAACTGTCATTGAGCTCGCCCGCCTACGCTTCCTTGCCCGTCCTCCCTCCCCCTGCTTCTTTGAACTGCTGCCAAGACAACAAACATGAGCTTCTGCAGGAGAACCACTGACTCAGTTACTATGCTGTGTTGTAAGGGCGTGTGGGGGAGGGAGAGAGAGAGAGAGGAAGGGCGGTCTGCCTGGACTGTACAGGCGTGTGTGATGCAAACACGGCCTCCACGCCATTAAAGTGAAACTTCTCTCGTCTTCTCAGGCCTCACATGGCGGCACAAACCTGTCTGACCAGAGCCGTGTGGAAAAACTCACTAAACGACTGCCGTGTGCTGGTGCCTCCCTAACCTACATAGGAACTGACCCCAGGAGCCTGTTTTTTTTCTCTTCTGCTTTAAAGAGGAAGAAAACCTAAGATGTTAACTTTCTTGGGTTTTTTTCCTTCTGTGTCACATCCCGATTTGGAATGTCCTGCTGTGTGTGTCCCCGGGATACCCAAAAATATTGAGAGACTATGCTTCTTCCCTTGGAATCCAAGGTCTCGCTCTCTCTTGGCTTTCCTCATATCTCACTGATTGCACATTTAGTGTAGCTGTACACAATTTCTTCTCCTCGTCCTCTGTTGGTGTTCCACAAGGCTCAGTTCTAGGCCCCCTACTATTTTCAATATATGCTTCTGGTCTCAGACAGCTAATAAATTCACTGGACTTCCAAAATCACTTTTATGCAGATGACACTCAGATCTACCTCTCTGGCCCAAATCTCTCTTCCTTCGTGACATCTTGCTCCCTTAAACTAAACATGGACAAAACAGAACTGGTCATTTTCCCACCATCTCACTCCCCTCCCCTCTCTAACACCATAATCTCTGTAAATAATCTTACAATAACTCATCAAGCTCTGTGTCTGGCCATCATTCTGGACTCCTCTCTCATTCACACCTCACATTCACTCCCTAGCCACCTCCTGTCGTCTCCAACTCAAAAATATCTTCCGCATCCGTCCCTTCCTCTCACCCGACACCACTAAAATACTAGTGCATGCCCTGGTCATCTCCCGACTGGACTACTGCAACACCCTCCTCTGTGGTTTTCCAACAAAAAGGCTGGCACCCCTCCAATCTGTTCTAAACTCTGCTGCCCACCTCATCCACCTCTTCTCTTGCTTCTGCAATGCTGCCCCCCTCTGTCAGTCTCTTCACTGGTTACCTGTCTCCCAGAAAGTGCAGTTCTAACTCTAACCCACAAAGCTCTCTCTAACCAGACCCCTCCCTACATTTCATCTCTGATCCAGCGTTACCAACCCAAGCTCAACCTCCGCTCTGCCTCTGACATTCTCTTGTCCTCCTTGGTTACCTCCTTGCACTCCCGTCTTCATGACTTCTCCCTTGCCTCCACACTTCTCTGGAATGGGCTCCCCCATTCAGTCCGTCACTCTCCATCACTCCAAGCCTTTAAAAGTGTCCTCAAAACGCACTTTTTAAGACAAGTATATAACCTGGCTTAAGCAACTCCTACAACCTTCAAATGGCACATGCAGCCCAACTCAAGCTCTACCACTTGTGATCCCTACCTTTTGTTTCTACCCGCATCCTTTAGACTGTAAGCTTGCAAGGACAGGGCTCTCTCTCCTATTGTCTCCTGTGCTCACAATACCTGGTTTGAACCTCATGGCATCTAGTTTTGTATTGTTCCCTGTACTATATGTTCTACCTTGTCTGTAATCATACCTTGTAAAGCGCTATGGAAGATAATGGCACTATATAAATAATCATTAATAATAATAATACCTTTCTTTGGTTCCCGCTGGCCACTAGCTGTAAGGCTCTCCTGCATCGGCCATTCAGAGAAGCCTGGCGCAGGTACGTCCTGATCTCTGTGGTTGTCCTATGAAGAGTCTTATAGCATTAGGAATGTGGTTGTTCCTCTATAAAGTGATCCTATACCCAAATAGATATGTTGTCTCTTTCTATATGCCCAGTCCAGTGCCTATGTATTTGTATAATATGTATAATGTTGTATAGCATGCTATATGCCAAATCATTCAGTTCCAAGATAAACTGACACGCAACTGATAAGGCTGACCCCCAATGTTCAGATGTGTTTAGAGCAGATCAAAACCCATTTCTCTGCCCAAGTATCTTGGGCGATGCTGCTGGCTCGAGAGTTACCTGTTTTATTTCTCAAAACATCCTTAGGGTAGCATACCACTGACATATTAATGTTCCACCCCAAGGTCAAAAGGCTGCCAGGATTCTTAATTATTGGCTTCAGCAGCTTAAATCATGTTTCTTGAAGCAAACGGATATTAATGAGACTATGAACGCTTTACCAATTCTCTCCTCAGCGGCCACTTTTCTGTCTGATGCCTTGGCAGAATCGGTGAGATCTTTGGTGCAGGCCATGGCCCTCACCAATCCTGTGCGTAGGCTGTGTACTTGGTCAGGGGATACAGGTTCAAAGTTGCGTCTGTGTGCCGTGCCCTTTAGTGGTGAATTCCTCTGGCCCAGAATTAGAGAAACTGTTAGACATGTCTGCTGACATCTGCGGAAGTCTTTTCCCACTACGTGTAAGGATTTCAGGAATAGAATTTTTTTTAGTCAGTCCTCTTATAGACGGCCCTATCTTTGTAAAGACTTGTTTAGAGGGGCCCCTCCTACTTCTCCACTCTATTTGGAACAACCAGTCAGTCTCTAAGAAGCAATGACGCTGGGTCCTTAATAGGTGCCCAGTTAAAACAATTCCACATTTGGTGGCAGACTTTACTGGATTGCCCTTTTAAGGAAGGGTTTCTCAATAGAATTCATGCACGTCCCTCCCAGGAACTTTTTGTTACTCCTATGTGTGAATGTCCCGGTTCCCCTCCACCAATGGGGGAGGAGAGTTTACATGAGCACGACCTCCGGAGGATTTTGCTTCATTCTCAATTTGAAGAAGCTTAATCTGTTGGTACGCTACAGACACTTCCGCATGGAGTCCATCTTCTTTATGAGGAATCTGCTCCCGTCTAGCTCCTTCAGTGTCCCAAGAGACCTTAAGTGATGACGGACGCCTCTTCATGGGGTTGGGGGGCCCATTGTGGATTCCTGACCGCTGTGGTCCAGAAGACTGAGCCTATCCTCATCGAATGTCAGAGAATCGATAGCTGTGAAGGAGGCATTGCTAGCCTTCTCTCCCCACCTAAAAGGCTCATCACATACAAATCAGAACAGACAATGCGACTACTATGGCATATCTGAATTGTCAGGAAGGGACAAAGTCATCCAGCCTGCAACAAGCAGCAAAGTAAATTTGAATCTGGGAAGAACTGAACCGTTTATCAGCCATCCACCAGAAAGGTTGCCGAAATCAGGTGGCAGACTTTTTGAGTCTCCGCTATCGGAAGCAGAACCAGGAGGCATTCGGTCAGATTTGTATCCTGAGGGGAGCTGGATCTTTACACCTTTGGTCGAAACAAGATGCTGAGGAAGTTCTTCTCCCTCGATCCCTCCCATCAAGCTCAAGGAATACTCACCCTTGCTCACCAGTTTCAGTCTGGCTAACGCTTTTCCTCCAGTTCGGATCCTCTCTCAGGTTCAAAAATATCCTGCCATTCAGCCACTATTATATTGCTGGCCCCCCACGGTGGCCGAAAAGACCATGGTTTTCAACTCTGAAGATGCCTTCGGTCCAAGAGTCTTGGGAACTCCTGGTGAGACCAGTGGTATCCGCAGAAGTGGTGTCAAGGAAGATTTATTTGAAAATGTGGCAAACCTTTAACACCTGGAATGTGCATCAAAGATACCTTTTCTGTCTTCCAGTCGTATTGGATTTTTATCTGGAAGGGGTCAACCTGGGTCTTAGTATCAGTACCCTGAAGGTCCAATTAGCAGCCCTTTCAATTTTTTTGGATAAGAGACTGTACGAGTTGAACAGGTGTTTTTTGCTAGCTGTGAGGCAGTCCAGAACAGTCCGTTTGAAGTTAATGGGCTCTTGCCCGGGTCCTTATAGCTGACGCAGCACCCTTTGAACCTCTGTTGAGTTCTCATATTACATTTCTTACAGGGAAGGCTCTCTTTTTGGTGGCAATAACCATCCCACAGAATCAATGATATCCAGGCTCTATCGTGCCATCACCCGTTTGTTCAAGTTTTCCAGAATCGTATAATGTTACGGGTGGATCCTTGAAGAAGAAGTATTTCTACATCTTGGATGGAGCAAGTTGGTGAACATTACCGTCTGGATCTCCTCAGCTGGTAATCATTGAGTGGAGCTAGCTGATAATCATTACTGCCTGGATCTGCTCACCTTGCAAGATCAATCCTTTGGCAGGAGTTTGTTGGGATTCACTCAGGTTACCTCACTCCAGGCATGGCTGACCAGGCAGAAGACGCTATATTAGTCTCTGCCCCTTTATCAACATCTATGGGAGACTTTTATTTTGGATCAATGCAATCCAGATCCCAACCCAATGATTTCTCTGGCCCTTATTTAACAAGGGATAGCGCCAGGTAGCGAATGGTGAGCGAACGGTAATGACGGTCACTGCCACGAGTACGCCGGCTCCCCTCCGCAATCACACATTTATCAAGCCGATCCTGCTTAGCGACTGACAGAGCGCCAGATAGCGAATCATTCATCATTATTTCAGCCTCACCCCACAGCGCCAGCGAGTGACCTTGAACAGCGACAGGTATGACCTCTCGCTACCTGGCGCTCTCCAATGCATTTCAATGGAACAATCTTTAAATATTCATAATTAATTGCTATTAATGTTTTTTTTTTTTTTTTTAATGTCAAAAATTCTGTGACCACTTCTGCAATGTTAGATATTTTTTTTAAGGTTAAAAAAAAAAAAAAAAAAAAAATTTGTGCAGAATTGATATTACAGGTCTGATATTAATGTATTCATATTACAAAATGTTTTGAAAAACATGTTTTGTTTTTTTTTTTAAAAATATGGTTGTTTGGGGGTTAAAAAACTACTTTTAACCCATCGCCGCCAGCGCTCTGGGGTTTAAACAAGCATTTCACAGCGTGAGAATTTTTTGAGCGTGATTTGTTAATGAATATGCTGGGAGCCGTTCGCTATGGCCATTCGCTGTCATGCGCTCCCATACAGCGACTCCTAACCCCGTATTCAACATTACCGCACACCGACTGAGTCGCTGTCAACAGCCGAACAACGGCCAAGCACAGCGAATACTAGCGTGCGCTGTGAAAATAACGCTACTGTCGCTCATCTGTCGCTACCTGGCGCTATTAATGAATCGGCCTCTAAGTCTTCTTCTTAGTCTGGGATGAAGAGGTCCAGCTCTGCTCCGTTAAGTCCCTTTATGGGCTCATGAATTAAAGCTACAGTATCTTGGGTCCTCACAACTTATCCCCTTCTTTATTTTTTTGTTGTTTTAGACCAAGCCTCCCAAAACACCTGCCTTGAAGGTATCTAAAACTAAACCTGGCTCCAAGGCTGAAAAAAAGAGTAGGAGATGCCCGATGTGTGAAATCAAGTTGGCTGATTCCTATGAGAAACCTTTTTTTCAAATCTGTATTGAGGGAGACGTGAGTAAATAACGTCAGCCCAGTATGACTGATATGGTGCAAGTACTGAAGAATCCTATTTCCTCCACCTTTGAAAACCTGAAGGCCTCACAGGATTCGGATGGCCATAGTGAATTTTTGGGGCATCCCTTTGACACCCCCTTCTATTTTACAGGGCAAGACTCTGAACATTTGGATAATATTATTTCCGAGGGAGATGAGGGCCCATCCACTTCTGAGAAAGAGGGACAAGGGTCAGAATTATAGTCATTCAATCGAGGTAGGTTTCTCACTTTCTCTGGTGATTTACCCTATCTCTCATATATGATTCATCTTTCCATGATGGGTTTTACCTGGACTTTGTTCTGGATAGCTATCCCTATGTCCTATCACATTCATAGGTCGATCAACAAATGCAAGATCCGGTTAAGAAGGTACTTAGATCTGGGGCCCTTAAGAGACGTTCCATTTCCCGAAGAGGATTCTGTTTTATGGGATAGGTGTCCCAAGTTGGGTGCAAAGTTCTCTAAGGGGGGTAGATTTGGCCTTTGAGGACTTTGGCATCCTCAAGGACCCGTAAGACAAGAGGATGGATTCCCTATTGAAGAGGGCCTTGCAGGCAGAATCTACCTGTCAGGCAGAATCTAGTTTCTACCTGTGTCACTAAGAATTTAAATATTGGCTTCACCAGCTTAAATCATGTTTATTGAAGCAGACTAGCATTGGGGAAATTATAAAGGCTTTAGCTATTCTCTTTTCAGCTGCCTTTTTTCTGTCTAATGCTACAGCTGAACTGGTAAAGTTTTTGGCCCATACCATGGCTCTGACCAATTCGGTTCGCAGAACCTTGTGGCTTTGAACCTGGTCAGGGCAAACGGGCTCTAGGATTCCCCTCTGTGTCATGCCCTTTAGTGGGGAGTTCCTTTTTTGTCCAGAGCTAGAGACACACAAATGCTTTCCCACTAGGATTAAGGACTTTAATAATTTCTTTTCAATCCTTGTTTAAACGTTCCTTTCTTAAAGTGGACCAACACCCAGGATTTTGACTATCCTGGGTCTTGGTCCACTTCGATCGGGGTGCCCCGCTGTGTGAAACCCCCCCGAACCCCCCGAAAAACTCACCTCTCCCCGCTCCCGGCGCCAACGGACAAGCCGCGGACAAGCGGCTCCTCCGCCGGCGCCTCCCGCGCGCGCGCCCGCCTAGAGGGGCGCGAGGGAGGCGGCGGCGGCCGGCCGTCGCCGAAGATAAGGTAAGGGGTTTGGGGTGTTTGGGGGGGGGTTTCACCCCGCGGGACATCCCGATCTCGGATATCCCGCGGGGAGGGAGGTGATCACCCGTGGGTGTTGGTCCACTTTAACAGGGAGTGATTCAGAGGAGCCAGAGGTGCCTCTTCTTCTGCTAGGACCATATTTAGAGAATCCACCCTGTTTGATACCCAGCGGTCCGGCTCTAAGAAGCACTGATGCTGGGCTCCTTATAGGGGCTCGGCTAAAATCCTGTCACATTTGGTGGGAAGCCCTACTGGATTGTCCCTTTATTTCCAAGGATATAAGAGAAGGCTTCCAATAGAATTCATCTATTGAACCATTGATTCTCTGACTCTTGGTACTGGGGCGGCATGGTGGCCAGTTTAAGGGATTACATCCCTGTCTTTGGTGATGGCTGAGCACTGGTTGACTAGCGGACTACCTTTTTAAATGTTAAGGCTCTTCTTAATAGCCTTGACTCAAAAGCCCCTCCCACAAGTTTTTTTTTGTTACTCCTTTCCCAGGGAGCAAGGAGGAAAGACTGACCATCAGGAACAGTCTAGATTCTATGTTGGATCTGGGGGTGATTGTCCCAGTTCCCCACCAGCAGTGGGCGATAAGCTATGCCAGTAGCCATCCCCCAGGTCTATTGAAACCATAAAGGAAACGATTGTCCCAGTTCCCCAAAAATAAAATAAACCTGACACCCCTGGAAGCCTTCTTTACCAGAAATATACTTCGATAGAACTTCCAGGGGTGTCGGGTTTATTTTCAACTTAAAGAAACTGAATCTCTCGATACATTACAGGCGTTTCCGCATGGAATTCCTCTTTTCTGTCAGGAATTTGCTTCCGCCAGTTTCCCTTATGGTTTCAATAGACCTGGGGGATGGCTACTGGCAAGTACCAATGAGCCATTATGCTCAAACTTTTCTGAGGTTTGCAATAAAGATAGGAGAGCGAACGCTCCACTTCCAATTGGTCTGTCTTCCCTTTGGGCTGGCTTCAGCTCTTGAGATTTTTATCAAGATTCTAGCTGAACCTCTGGCATATTTAAGTCAAAGATGAATTGGGATCATAGCTTATTTGGATGATTTTCTACTCCAGAATCTGTGTAAGAAAGGGGTTGTTGCTTCAACTAGGGTGGGTTCTGAATTAAGAAAAATCCAGTCTAGTTCCGTCTCAGGTCATGACTTATTTAGGTTTCAAGATCAATATGATCCTTCAGAATATTGTGTTGCCTGCCCAGAAGATAAAAACCCTCCAGGAAGCAGTTCAATCTTTGTGCTCCAGTCAGATGGCCCCAGCGCGTCAAGCTATGAGGGTCTTGGGGTTTTTGACCTCAGCCTTCTCGCCGGTAAGGTGGGGTCAGCTACATTCAGGGACTCTCTAGCAGCACATCCTGAGCACCTTGGACAAGTCTCGGGAATCCCTAGAAAATTTGATAAAGAACTCTGGAAGCTGGAGTGGTGGCTGTGCGAAGACAAATTTGTCAGTGTTCTACCTTGGAGAGTTGCCAAGGAGGAAAATGTAACAGCGGATGTCTCCTCATGCGGTTGGGGGCCCATTGCAGCTCCATGACTGCACAAGGAAGATGGTCCAGTCATCTTCAAACCTAAGAGAGTTCATAGCGATAAAGGAAGCCTTGTTTGCCTTCCCATCTGAAGAATTGTCATGTTCAAATCAATGCAACAACAATGACTACAGAGAGCTGCAACAGAAATTCTGCTTTGGGCAGAACAGAACCTGTTATCAGCTAGTCATCTGAAGGGGTGCCAGAATTACGTATTACATGGCTGACTCTAAGTTGCTCTCCGCTGTTGTAGGCGGAATGGTCTCTGAACCAGGAAGTGTTCAATCAGATTTATGTCCTGAGGGGAACTCAGGAGGTGGATCTTTTTGCATCAGAAAAGAGCCACAAGCTAAAGAAGTTTTTTTCTATAAATCCCTCCGGCTCTGGGAATAGACACCTTGGCAAACATGTGGCCCATCGGTCTGGTCTACACATTTCCTCTAGCTTGAATACTTTCCCAAATTCTCAATGA
This sequence comes from Gastrophryne carolinensis, assembly GCA_027917425.1. NCBI lineage: Eukaryota > Metazoa > Chordata > Amphibia > Anura > Microhylidae > Gastrophryne > Gastrophryne carolinensis. The sequence continues at coordinate 316,732,101 of CM051237.1, forward strand.
GTTATCTGTTCAGCCAACTACAGTTCTGCTCCTGGCCCCTTGGTGGCTGAAAAGACCTTGGTTCTCAACACTGAAAGCACTGCCCATAGAGGAACCTCGGGAGCTCCTGGGGAAACTGCACCTGCTATCCCAGGGACCAGTGCTTTGAAAACATGGACAAGGACATTGAAATTACTGTTTTTAGTGGCAATTACTTCTGCCCGCAGAATCAGTCATATACAAGTATTATCCTGCCAGCACCCCCTTCTTCAGATTTCTCAGGATTGGGTGGTTTTAAGGGTAGTTCCCTCTACCTACCGAAGATATCTTCTGATTTTCATCAGTCACAGGAAATTGTTCTTCCATCAACGGATAGTAAAGATTATTCTGTGGATAACTCATTGGATGTCAGATCTTGTCTTCTGGAATACCTTCGTCAAACAAAGGAAACAAAGGATTGGAGAAAGGCGGATAGTTCATTCATTTCATTTTCAGGTCCTAGAAAGGGCCATCGGGTGTCTAAAAAAACCTGGGTCCAATGGATCAAGAGCGCAATCAATTTTTCCTATAGTCGATCCCCTGTTCCTGAAAGAATTACAGCTCACTCTACAAGAAGCATCTCTACATCTTGGGGCCTCTATTAAACAGATTTGTAAAGCGGCCACCTGGTCTTCAGCCAAGATGTTTATTAAACATCACCTTTTGGACTTGCTGACCTTAGAGGATCAGTCCTTTGGCAGGAGTGTGCTTCGGACAGCCTTTTCCACCCAGTAGAGGTAGATCTTGCTTATCCTCTCACTAATATGCTGCCCAGAGTATGTTTTGAGAGGTTAGTTACCTGGCAACTTCTTTTCTAAACATCTGAACAGGCAGCATACAGGATTTTCCTCCCTCACGCTATCATTGATGTCTGTCTCTGTATTTTGCAGATCTCTATAACAACTGGAGGCTGGGAGGAGGAGCCAAAGCTTTATGCAGTTCTGATAGTCATGTGTTCCTACCAAGGGGCAGAGCTATAAGGTCTCAGTATGCTGGCCATTCGGAGGTTTAGAAAAAAAAGTTACCAGGTAACTAACTGGTAACTAAACTTTGCAGGCTTTACAGCGCTCAATTGAGGGGGGGAAGCAATCAGGGTGCCTCCAGCAACGGACCCCCATTTGTAAAATGGGTGTTGGTCCGGTTTCAGATGAATTGTAATTAGTAGTAGGACTTGCCCTAGCACAAGCAAATCTATAGCTGTTGGCCTGCAATGTTAATGTGGTCAGCCTTAGGTGTTAAAAAAATGAAAAGTGCCTAAAACCACTTGATACACCCAGCCCGCAAAGACAAAATGACAGATGCGTCCCAACCTGATTATACACAATGGATCTTTCCCCTGCTGTGCAGTTTCCTCCACTACACTGTATGCATTTTAACAAAGGAAACCACACAAATGTGTTCCCACTCAGGAAAGCAGGAACTGCACTATAACCATGAAAGAAAACCTAAAGTAAGGAAACACCTTAGGCCTGCCTAACCCTTTCCCCCTGGAAAATCATGATGCCCTGCTCTTTAAAGAGAAAGTCCAATAATTTTGTAACATTCCACACCCCCTTTTAATGCCCAATTTAGGATTAGCACAGGGTTGCTGGGTGGTAAAAAAAAAAGCTTCCTCTGACAGCCTGACAGCTGACTTCATGGCAAAACTAGAGCTGTCTCAGCGGCTGCTGGAAAGTGCCTTAAAGTTATACTAAAGACAAGCCCGATTGTTGTGGCCATTCTAAACAAAACTCCAGCCTGCAGCATCTCTAACCCCTTTTTTCAGATCACACTATGTGCTGGCATTAATAACTAGAGACACAACCATGCACTTATTTTTACTATGATATATATAAAGCACACAGTGTGCTTACATCACATCACTGTTGCCACACCCACTGTTTTCCTAATTTCTTCTCTGCATCTCCAGTGCTCTAATACTTTTACAAATAACTACACAGTGGGACAGTGTAACGTGTAGCCTGAGACAATGAGACAACAATCGGGCTTGTCTTTAGTATAACTTTAAGGAGCAGGGCACCCAAAATTAGGATGCCCCCGTGGGAGGGGGTAAAGCAGATCTAATATTTGCTTTAAGGATTAATTTTTTTACTTATTGCCTGCTGCTAAGGGAGAAGCAGCAAGAAATCATGTGTGAGAATGGGGCAGATTTTTTTTATTACGGCACTGATGGCTATTTTGCATAGAAACTGCCCTGGCTGAAAGTATTAAAGCAAGAGATGCCCCCTCATACTGTTTTAGTGGAGCTTTTTAGTTCCTGTTTACCTTTTGCCACCATTATCTGATTATGCTTCAACCTCCACCATGAAGCCTGGCACTCCTGTCTGGTTATTTATACTGCATGCCATTGGAAGGCATCCAGGAAGGTTAGGGTGGGTCAGTGTTCACCTCTCAATGTGAATGGAACAAAATAAGTGGTTAATAATTATTGAAATGCAGGGAGGAAAGTCCTTTCAGAAATCTCTCCAGCTTTCTGGCTTCAGGCTTTGCGCACACAGCCAGGACCCGCCCTCTCCCACAGGACATTTGTGTTATGTTTTCTCTCTGTCTCTCAACTCGTGTACAAAGCTGGAAATATACTAGAGCTTTATTTCCCTCCTGCGCTCTTGCATAAGGGTGCTGAATCATGCCGCCAAAGGCGTTTGCGTTAGCAAGAAAAGAACAAGGTCAAAAGCACACGCCAGCTTTCGAAATGTATATTTTAACATACTCTACACAAACAGATATTTTATAAGTCAGACATCATTGGTAAATTAAAATAAAGAGGAACAAATATATATGTAACCCTGGCGAGCCAAGAACCTGTGGTTGCCAATGTTAATCAGGTCAGTGTCAATTGAGACAGGGGTCATATTGTGGTGCAGTTTTGCTGAGGACTGGGTTCTTGCAGAATAAGCAGTGCTAGTGAGCTCGCTACACGATCATGTTATGGCATGACAGTTGTCTTCAGCAGTCTTTTATGACTTGCCAGTAGTCACAAGCAGTTAACTGTACTTAGAACTTTTTGAAGCTGCACTCCAAACACAACAAAACTAATTGTAACTACATGTAAAAAATAAGTATGCATATTATTTCTGTGGATTCAGTACGTTCCACTGGCTAATAGGTTTGTTTACCACAATATGGAACAAAGGTTGCCTGTCACACACACTCTAGACCAATCAAACTCAGCCCCCCCCCATGTGAATGTCATCTGATTACCTGCTAGGCTATTTGCACCTAAGCACAAGACAGCAATATGTGCTAATTCAAAATAAGTGGTACAAAAATACCAGTAATTGGTGTTAAGAATTTATTTCACAAATACAAGTATTACATAAAAGTTTAATGCTTAATAGACATTCACAGATGTGTGTTCCCTTTTTGAAATGGTAGGTGTCTATATGGTACATCAAGATGCTTATAGAGGTTAGGGGCGTAGCTGGGGGGGAGTAGGGGGGCACCAAAGGGGGACCTGAGAACAGGTGGGGGGTGCCATTTCAAATCTTTGTCCCGGGTGTCAGAAAATCTAGCTACTCCTTTGGTAGAGGTAACTGTTTACATGGCTATGCCTATGTGGCAGCAGACTGCCTTGCTGCAAAATGAAAATGACTACCTCTTTTTCCAGCTAGGGCAACAACCACAACAAATAACATAGGTCCAAGTCCACCTCCAGCTGCACAAATGGCTCCAATTTGATTTGTCTTGAACCATTCTAAATTCATAAGGCTTAAAGTGGACCAAAACCTAAGATTTTGACTATCCTTTTAGTCCCCCAATCGGGGGTGCCCCGCTGTGTGAAACCCCCCAGGTTGCCCAAACAAACTCATCTTCTCGTGTTCTACGACGCATGTGCGCTCAGATCTGCTCGAGACCCTGCGGCCAGGAGCTTGTCTAATATGAACGTATCTGAGCGCTCTGACGGCCGCATCCTTCGCTACCCTCTAACAGGGAGCGAGCCCATGCTGGCCATTCACAAATGCCTGGCACAGGCACACGCCCTCCTAGAGGGAGAGGGGGGATGCAGCCACTGCTTGCGCATTGGGCCATTGGACCAGAAAAAAAGGTGAGTTTATGGGCGACCTGGGGGGTTTCACACAGCGGGGCGTCCCGACTCTGGATGCCCCGGGGGGGGAGGGAATCGATTGGCCCGGGAATCTTGCAGAGATAGCCAGTCTAAAAGACTCCACTTGCCTGCCCCTGGGGCACCCAAAATCGTGATGCCTCACTGTGTGAAACCCCTGGCGTCACCTTTACCAGCAGCTCCCACATCGCTGTCTTTCCAAGAAGCTGCATCCCTGGCCTCCCTGTAGCTGTGGCACGCTCTCACATCCAGCCATTCAGGTAGGCTGGGTGCGGGAGTGCTCCCCGGACCACAGGGAAACCAGGGATGAGGCCAGTTTCAGCCAGCAATCTTGAGACCAGCCAATTGTCATTCTCAAAATTGCCAGGTTGTGGAAAACCTGTTTTTTTTTAACCCGGGCCACCGCAAAGCCGATCACATTGCCTGCGGTACTCAGAATGTGTGGAATTTACAAAAAGAGTTTTGTGCTGCTTTAATTTTTCTTCTGGCATAATACATTAACTTCCTGGGACTTCATGGGTAAGTAACACAAATGTTTATCAGCATTTCGTGGACGGATGGCCATCCAGTGCTTTTTCCCTTGCATAAGCAATCTGTCTATTCAAACTGTTGCGATGATGAGGTACTTCCTAAGCAAATATGGTTCGGAAAATCAAAGTTTTTAACACACAATTGGTATCTGCTTGTGTTGATGTGGATAGTGAGCATTTCAAAATGTTGCCAAACGATAATTGGAAGGTTACACTTTCATTATATATATATATATATATATATATATATATATATATTTGTAAAGTACATTTATGATAGCAGTGGATGTGTACTATTCCTTTGTACTACTATTGCTCACATTTATTTTGCAGAAATCTGAGACATGTTGTCCAAACATAAGGGTAGAAAAAATTTAACTTCAGAAAACTGTTAGAAATGTATGCAGAGTGGAGGTTTACTTTCTCATAAACAAATTCTGCCTTCTAATCTTTTTTAAAGCAGACCTACACCCTCTCCGGCAAATCTGTGCTCGGTAGGATCCTGGTTCACTAACCTAACCTGCTCCGTTACACCATTAGTAAGCCCTGCTTTGCTCTGTTCACATCTACCTATTACTCTGCATTGTAAAGTCAAGTTCAGTTGGCGTCCATTATTTGCAGTGAGCCAGTTTGCTCAATGTGTTGGGAACACGCCTATGTCTATGTATTAAAAGGCAACTTACATATGCTCCCACACAACTGACACTTTCTGGTGTTCTGTTGCTAAAAGTTGCAATAACTCACTATGATATATGCAACAGGGCTACATTCCGCCATTGCACTGTTCTTCTTAGTTTCACCAGACAAGTTTGAAAGGTACCATCGTTTAAAAACACAATACTTGCCTGCAGAAACAACAGAGAAATAAAGCATTGTGGTCAAGATTAACTAGAACTAAATACTGTGAACAGATACACAGGAATTCCGGTATTTTGCAATGTGATGTAAAGGGCATGTTTGGGTTGTCTAACTCTCATTGTGAGCGTTCCTATTTACTAATATTCATTCTGATGGAAAGCCCAGAGACGGCATTTCCGGACATTTAGAATTTTCCCAAAAGGGCAATGGCTCTATTGTCACACTAGCAGGCTTCCTGGCTACGAGCTTTGAAGTCTGCCATGGTTGGTGCTAACTAGATTTACAACTTGTAGCCTGCAGAGACTGGCCAATTTATGAATGTTTATATATATTGTAAGCCTCCAGGATCTTCTGGGCATCACAGACAGAGGAATTAATCTCAAACAGTTTGTTTTTCTTTATACAACAACATAAGTTTTTCTTCTGCATACAATATAACATAGGTCCATGTTGTCACAAACAGCCTTAAAGCTTTCTCAAACTCCTGCCCAGTACAGAGCTTCAACTGGTCACAGGCTTCCTTTAGTCAGAACTCCTGCTCTAAGTCACTTATTGCATACTGGCAGCTCTTTGGCCTCCTTTGGGCAGTTCTGCCCAGGCATCAGTATGTGTATCCAAGCACAGTTGGCAGCAGGCCCAGTGCCTTCTGGACAGCACTGTGGTCTGGAAAGGAAAGTTGGACCTGCCATCTGTTTGTGGAGGTGGCGGTTTCCCACTGCACGAGGTGTGCATTAAGTCATTATATATTTAGGATGCAGAGGGCTGTGGGCACTGCTAAAGACACGTCTGTTTCCCCACCACTTTCCTGGTGCATCTAGGTTTAAGAGAAACTACTGTCTTGGGGGGAGGGCAGGGGAAGTTGATGGCACTCATTCATTTGCCAGACATAAGGCTCGATTCAGAGAGACAAAAAATACTTTCGTTTTAGTGCCTATCTGTTTTTTTTTTAAATGTTTCTGCTCTCGTATGAGTGTGCGAGCGATTCTATGCATGCATTGCTAACCTTCTGTAAAGTTTCCGTCCGCTCGTACGGCAGATTACGAATACGAGGATGTCATTTTCCAGCGTGACTTTTCCATTTCATTTTCACATGTTACAATGTAGGTTTTCGTTTTTGCCCTTTTCGCATCGTATCCTCACACGAATCCTTTACGTTTCCCGTTAGTTTCTGTTTACCTTTTTCAATAAATAATCGTCCAGACGGAAATCCTTACGATCTTGCGCCTGCGCACTACAAACTTAACTCATTAAAGTGCTCGCCTACATTTGCCACCCTCACTTCTACTACAATGTTTAGCTAAATCACTTAGCACTATCCTCCATCTTCCCTTTTGGACCCTTAAAGCTCACCCAAACCACTTCACGGGTAAGGTTCTTCTTCCATTTTAGCCCCCTGAAACTTACCCAAATCACTTCTCGGTCATATGAATATTCATCTTTAAATATTTCTGGGCCCATTAGTTTTGTGTTAATGTATTTTGTAAATGAAATGACACTGAAACATTTTTTTTATTCCATCATAAAATATAAAATCTTTAAAAATTTTGAAAATTTCAAATTTTTACAACTATAAAAAACAAAATGCATAGCAATGGCAGGCCACATAACATTATTCTTCATCTGTGGTCCCCAACGAGTCGCGCAGCTCCTGCATCTCGCCCACCAACTGAAGGACCCTGACACTCAATTGTGCCACTCTGGCATGTGTGGTCCCTGTTAAAAAACGTAAATTGAAATATTGGTATAACCTTGTTGGGGTCATACTGCAGTGCCTCCCCCCCCCCGTATGGTCCAAACACCTAAATCTGGACTTCAAAAGCCAGAGGGCCCTCGCCACCACGGCCCGGGGTTTTGCATAGTGCCCGATTAGAGAACCCCTGGCCCACATTCTGCAGGCAAAGAACGGGTATCAGGAGCAAGGGCAGGAGTTGATATCCAGAATCTCCAGAAAGAATTAAAAAATACTAACATAAAATACACATTCTAAGCTACAATACATGTCATCAAGGGCTAAAAACAGCCATAGGTTAAGACATGAGTCATCAACTATATTCATTGCCATACAGCGAAAATGGATTGATGGAATGTGGGCAAACTTACCCAGGAGCCATCCACCAGATAATTCTCCTGACTCAAACTGACAAAATAAGCCGGAGCTCTGCAATATATAAGCATCATGGGACGACCCTGGATGCCCTGCAAGAACACTGAGAAATCGCATAGCTGGACCAAACACTGCTTGTATGTTGTGCGAGTGGCACATCTTGCAGTTCCTGCAACCAAATATAAAATAATTATACAAAGCAAAGGTGACCAACTAAAACAATAACTCCTACAACAAATTACAATTCAAGTTCAATAATCCAAATATAATTCACAAAGGACATAAGTCTAAAAAAATATAGCAATTATATGGATGTGTGGGAAAATAAATGTTTACATGCTAAGGGCTAATTAAGGTCAGCATTAAAATGCTTCTATAAGGCATACATGAAATGTATTGATTCAGGTATGCATTGCTATACAATTTATGGCCTCGGCCATGCTGATACATGCAATGCCTTGGAGCTAAAGGCGCGCAGACTCCTCCACATAGCCGCAAAACATGTTCAACAATAGCAATCCGAGCCCTCAAAGGTCCCATAGTTGAATCGGAAATGAAACGGATTTATAGGGTGGTGGTCCTTCGGAAATCAGCTCTCTGAATCAGATGGAAACCCATCCCAACAACGGAAGTTATCTGAACGAATGAAAAATATCAGATTTTGTTTGGAAAATGATCCGAACTAACGCAAATGATCCGATTTGCTTTCATTCCTCGAAAGCGCATATACACATTTTCCCCGAACGTTCGTACGAATGAAAATGGACGAAAAAAAGAAAAAAAATGACAAACACCCACTAAAACTTTCACAGACAGCTACGGAAGTCCAGACAAATGTGTATCTGAATCAATCCTATAGTGCGAAATGAGGGCTGGATACTTCTTTGGCAAGTCATTCTAGCATAAAAAGCACGTCTGCACCATGTATGATGTCATTAAAGTCCCTGTCTGGCCACACACTTACTTCCTCTCACCTTATCTCTCTTGGGAGCAGTGTAAAAAAGCCATTTCAAAGCACCTAAAAATCTCAGATTACCGTATATGTGATCACCTTGGATTCTAGGCAAAGCTGCTTGCGACACTTCATTTTTTGTGTTGTTGCTGAGCTGGGAAGGGCATGTTATTGCGCAGCTTTAGGAGTCATGCTCTGCTGTCATCAAAGACAGCTGTGAGACCACTGTGGCTTGCCATTATCATTCACACTAAGAGCACCAAGGACACAGAATAAAATTGAAAGGAGAGGCTATGGTTTTGGGACAGATATCCAATTAAGGACAAATACACCTGAAGTGTGCTGATGCTATATCAAGGATGTTTCTGTATGTACTCATGATATTATGGTGAGCTAGGACTAGGCTCTTTAAATCACTACTAACAAAGGTGACTTTTATATTGGGACATTTTCCTGCTAGCTATCTTCTCAATATGCTGCGTTGGAGCATTGGCATTGTCTCCAGCTGTGTGGTGAAGATTATTTGGGGAACAGGCTGGAGTTAACCCTACTTTGTTCCCATCTGAGGTATGTCAGCCCTTTATAGTCCTTCTGGCATGGACTGGGCTACTTGGCCAGCAGGACCCACCCAGCTTCCCTTACTGGCTAGACTCCAGACCCCAACATGTAAACATATGACACTCTCTCCTAGTTAGCCCAATCCAGCATTTTGCCATCTAGGTCTATTTTCTGTATTTGCATCCTGACAGACAGCCCATGACAATATATTACTTATAATGGGCTTTTTATTAACATACTAGTAAAAGTGGTGAATCAAAGTACTAAGTAAATGAAGTATTAAACTATAAGATAGCCTTGAGACACTGTTAGTCATAAATAAAGAATCTAAGATACAGAATCCAAGACGCAGGCTGCTTGTGAAGTAACCGTATAAGTCATATACTGTAATGGTTTTAGATAAAAGTGGAGTGTCAGCACCAGGGGTTATTTACTTAAGTCTGCATAACTTCTCTGTGCACTTGGATAACTCCACCTTTGGTACATAACCATTAAGGGTTTTATTACAGATCAAAAAGGACTGCCACTTAAAATAGTCCATAGTTACTTTTGAACCGTTTACACAAAAGCGATTATCGAGCGAGAAATCGACAGCCAATTGATCTGCTAATGCAAACCTAGAATTAGGCTCACTAAAATGATAGCTGATAGCAGTCAGCATATCACCTTACATAATGTAATAAATGGCTCTGTGTCTGGTTGCGTGTAGGCTCCTACCTGAAACATGCCCATTGTTTAGGTTTTTTTATAAGTCTTGTTTATGCACAAGGACTCTTCGAGACTTAGGGCAGGGATCTCAATTCTTCTGCATTTTTAACCTCCGTGTATGTTTTCACTGTAAATCGAATGGGCTGTCTAGGCAAAACTTCACCACAACTTGGCCTCTTCCTGTCAGGTGACGTAGTGAGATCCCAGCAGTTGCTAGGGTGGATGGATGTTTTTTTGTAGAATTGCATTCTACATCAGTGTGTTTTGGCATTTTTCATCTTATGCTTGATAGATGCTTAACGTCCCGTCCAGGCAATAGGGTCGATTCAAAGAAACATGTAACAGCTTGGATTTTGGTGCCGATCATCCTATTTTTCCCGTACGCTCATGCGTTCGTATGAACTTGCGAGTGATTCTATTCTATTCTATTCTATTAAATACGTTTCTATCCTAAAATTTAGGTCCGTTCGTATGGCAGTTCGGGAATCAGACCTATGTCAGTTTCCATCCTGAATTTTCCGTTTCATTTCTCAGGTTGCAACATTGGTTTTGCCCTTTTTCCCTGGACGTAAATCCTTCTGATCTTGCGGTTGCGCACTACAAACTTACCTCATTAAAGTGCATTCTAAATATTTGGTCTTATTTTTCTTTATTTCATTCATTTTGTAGTAACCAACCATTAATGAATGCATTTGCATAAGTAAATCTTACTTTGTTTAATTTTTAGTTAACTTGCATTTTTTACTTGTGGATTTAATTTTAATATTTTGGCTTCAAATGGTACAACTTAAAATGTTGTGTGTGGTTACCCACACCCTCTACATACAGATTGCTCTCAAATATAAAAAAACACCCAGCAACTTCTGCATGTTATGAGCCTAGAAACAGCCAAGATGGCGGCTCAGGTATTCTCGGGCAGCCTGCAAACAGAAAGGGCCTTGTGACTGTGTTGCTCTGCATTCTTTGATTTCTGACCTTTCCGTGCCCCCAGCTCTGCTGTGTCTGTGCAAAATACAGCAGTAACCCACATCCTGCACTTTATCCCGCTCTCCTCTCCTCAGTAAGTGTGATGCATCTGACCAAAGATGTGCTTAAATAATTAAACAAAGCAAAGGTAAACAACTACACCAATAAATGCAATCTAAAAATATTATTCTAGTACATCAATTTAAAAATAAATAACAAAGGACATAAGTTTCTTTAATTAACGCAAATATATTGCAAAATAAAGGTTTACATGCAAAGGACTAATTAAGGTCCACATTAAAATGCTTTTATAAGGCATACATGAATCAGGTATGCATTGCCATACAATTTATGGCCTCGGCCATGCTGATACATGCAGTTCATTGGAGCTCAAGACGCGCAGACTCCTCCACATAGCCAAAAAACCTGTTCAAGAACAGCAATCCGACTGCTAAAAGGTGTCGGCAGTGGCTTTCTTTTAAAACGTCTTTAGAGGTTTGAAAACTGTTCTCTGAATCACACCTAAACACATTCGATTATCCTAAATTTTACGTTTTCATCCTAAGTTTTTGGATTTGATCCTAAGTTTTACGTTTTGATCCTAAAATTTAGGAACGAACTTGCGATGATCGTAAGAGCATATACGCATTCGTACGCAGGCTCGTGCGAGTCGGAAATGGCCAAAAAAACAGGAAAAAATGACTAACACCCACCCAAACTTACGATTCTCGATCCGAAATCAATTAACTTTTGCTCTTTGAATCGAGGGGTATGACTATAATAAGGCAACCAGCAGCACACCAGATGCCTGTCTCATTTGACTCTCCGCCATTACCTTCAGCGCCAAGAGGAAGCCGTAAATTTGCCCTCCTTTCAAGTCCAGTCCTCTAGGACCACACAAAAAAGTGGTCAAATAGCTACTCTGTCCCTTGAAGGTCTCAGTGGAAGTGAGCACAGTGGTCCCACAGCTGGCTCTGACCACATGCCAACTTCCTCCTATATTCTAAGCGTAACTGCTGCCTAGAAGTGAAAGCAAAGGCAGCAGTTACGGTTGAAATACAGAAGGAAGTTGTCATGTGCCTGAGCAGGGAATTACGGATCCTCTTCAGTTTAATCCTTCCCTATTCAGATAGTGTATGTTGCTCTACAACAAAAATGGGTCATAGTCTTCCTCTTTTTACTGTTCTTGTCTTATTTTGGGTTACCCACTCCATCCCATAGGCGACTTTCAGTGACTACCCTTGAGTTGACTTTAATATAGAGTTTGGGGGCACTAAGAATTATTTGGTCCTTTCCAGTGCATTTACTTGCTGACACAGTTGATTATACCAGCTTTATGTTTGCATTGCCCTAGACTTTTATTGTGCTGCGTTGCAATGGAAATGCTGCATACAACATTTTTCTAACATGTTGTGCAATGGAATGCCTATATGTCAACTGGCCCATTAAAAATAATAGGTAGTGTTATTCCTGTGTTGTGACTGTGCTGCACAAAGCAGTGCAAGCGGATAGGCAGGAAACAGAGCCTTATATGCGGTGCATCCCAAATCAGATTCCAGGGAAGGCCGTAGTGGGTTTTGCTTTAATGAATTGAAATTTGTTATTATTATTGTTGTTTATTTATAAAGCACCATCCACTTCCATGGCGCTGTAAAACATGGTACAACAAATAACTTATAATACATGAGTCACATGTGACATGCCAAAAATATAGTCATACTAAAATGCAGGCCAGGCTGACTCACAATCTAAAGGCTAGAAAGAGATACTATTTGTTATACATTGTATGTTAGTGTGTTTTTCCTTAAGGCCATCCATTTTAGAGGAGAGAGCCGTGGCAGGCTGGATGGCCCAGTGCCAGCGCTGGAGGTGGTGAGGTGCGCATGCGCTGCTGTGGGATGAATGCGTGTCTGCAGCCCTGCTAGCCTGACATTCCAGGAAGAGGAGGAATGTCCACCCTCAGTGCGTCATCACTAGCACACTTAATGCCAGTAAAAGTGTGTATCTCCTCTCCCAAATATAGCGCTCTTCCTCTAGCGAGCTGTTCCTAGCTGCCATCAAAGTCTGCATGCTGGAACTCTTTCCAAAATATAACAGGCTGGCAAATTGGGTTATTAGAAACATGTCCCTGATGGTAGGAGTCCAGCCGGTGTAGCCAGCACTAAAATTAGAATGCACACGGCTACACAACACAGGGTGCATTGTGCCGGAGCTGAACAACAGGCCGCCTAAATTAAGCCCAGGGCGGGATGTTTTTTTGCTGACGTCTCTGCTGCCGCTGCTACTTGAAATGCCGGTTCCAAAGGTCAGAGTTTGCTGAACAGGAAAAAAGTGAGCTCATGTTACACACGGCCTTCTACTGTGCCTGACATGTCCCTGCCATGAGGCGCTCTTCACTGCTGCTGCTGCTGGTGTCCCGGGAATTTCCAGAAATGCAAACGAAACCTCCCGCCCCGCACAGATCAGGTTTCACCATGAAACAAGCAGGCTTGCCAGGTTAACCTCCTGCTTCCCAAATGGCCTTGACTGGGCCTTCCTGATGTCTAGATCCAGGGATGTCATGCTGACCCATTCTTGCCTGGTGATTTTTCTTTAGTCCTGCACTTAGCACTGATCATTTCCCTGAACACACCTGGATTAGATAATGTTTCACCACGACTCAATCAGGTTTCACCCTGCAAACACGCAGGCCCACCATGTTAACCTCCTGCCTCCAGAATTGCCTTGACTGGGCCTTCCTGATATTTAGATCCAGGGATGATCTTTCACTAGTCCTGCACTTGGCAGTGACCATTTTCTTTCTTCACCTCAATCAGGTTTCACCCTGCACACACAGACCCGCCATTTTAACTTCCTGCCTCTTGAATGGCCTTGACCGGGCCTTCTGGATGTCTAGATCCAGGGATGTCATCCTGACCCATTCTTGCAGGGTGATTATTCCAAGTATACAGCACGTCTTGCTCCAGAAGATTCCTTACACATGGGTAATACATTCACAAGATGGCGCTGGACTGCAGAAAACAGCTTGTGGCTCCTCCTGGCCCTATATAAACCAGGGACCTCCCACAAATTCCCCAGTTATTATCTGCAGTCTGGGCTGCGAAGAATAGAAGATGGCTCTTTATGCTGCGCAGGTGAGCGGGGCTATTAGCCTGCGGCCCTGTAGGACTATTACCACTCGTTCCGAACCCACTGCCTCCCAGCTTAGGCTGCACTGGTGCGGGTGAAGGTAGGCAGCACCGGGGTCAGGTGCTAAGGAGCGCTGCTCCAACCGCAGTCCCTGTCTTAAAGGGTAGGCGGTATAGGCCCGTGGTGAGCCTTATGGGATGCCTCTCCCGCTCTCTGGGGTCCCCCCTTTACTCCCTGTCCCCTTAGTTGGGCCCCTACTTAGGTTGGCTGCTGCTCCCCCGCCTCACTCTCCCTGGGGACATCTCCGGGGGGGGGGTGTGTGTGTGTATGCGGGCGCCATTTTGCCTATTGTGCTGCATGGCTGCTCTCTTTCTAACGCGGTCCGTAAGTGCCCCTGTGGGGTGGCCTTTTTTATGTCTGATTTATTTTTAGTGTTTGCTTATGGGGTTTTCTGCTTATGTCTTTCAGGCGGGTCAAACTTTTTGTGGTTTCTCCCGGTCCTCTCCCCTTGGTTTAGCGTTAATCCTATATTGGAAGGCTATTGTATTTATATATCTCCCTCTTCCCAAAGGGGCTCTTGGGGCATCCCGGGTAGCTATATTTAGCGTTAATCCCATATTGGCCTGTGGTGCCACATTAATCACCATATGGAGGCTTCTCAGGATAATGTGCTTGGGGTTCCTTTGGGACAAGCCCGGCTATGTGTTGCGTGTGGGGTATCCCCTATAAGTGATGACGTCAGGGTGTGTGTACCCTGCGCCCAGCAGGTGCTAGCGCTGCAGTCTGGGTTACCTGTGGCTGGGCCTGCGCCCCCTCTGGCTTCGCCTACCCCCCCACGCTTAAATCTGACTCCTAGTGAGGTGCATACCAGTGGGGAGTCTCAACCTGATTTGGCTGCACGGGTGGCCAGCATTGAAAAGCATATTGCTGGGTCTGCCCCGCGTAAGGCTTCTGCTAAGAAGCGGCATTTATCACCCGCTGTTTCTCTCTTTCCAATGGAGGCCGAGGAAATATTTGACGTTCCTGGTTATACTCCCCTGGAGGAAGAGGAATTATTTTCTGATTCAGAATCATCTGAGGAACAGCCTAAGGTTTATGGTGATACCGGGTCTGGGGCTGACCTATGGTCCTCAGATGACACTGACAGGCTTTTGGCTCATATTTTTGAGGTGCTCTGTATTTCCCCTCCTGCCGTGGCTCCGCAGCAGCAGGGTGAGCTTTTTCATACGGCTAGACCACGCTTGGAGTTTCCTGAACAAACTCACTTTAAGAATCTGGTGCTCAAAGAATGGGAACAGCCTAGCAAGCTTCCTGGGGTGCCAAAGAGTTGGGATAGGAGGTATCCCTTTCTTGCTGATGTGGTTAAGCGTTGGTCATGTCCTCCCGAAGTGGATGCACCTGTTCTGGGGCTGTCCAATACTTCCGTCATGCATTCCCCTGACACTACTACTCTGAAGGATGGTGAGGACCGGTGCATGGACCAGCTGGCTTGCCATGCTTTTTCCTGTGTGGGGACCACGCTGCACCCGGTTTGCGCTTCTGCCATTACAGCTGTTGCTATTAAAGGCTTGCTCAAGAGTCTCTTAGATGGGGTCTCTGATGTTGCGGGAGGAGAAGTGTACGGTTCTCTCCTGCTTTGCTATGAATTTGTTGCATATGTTCTGTCTGCTATGGATGATACCATCAGAATGTGTGGGAGGACATCTGCTCTGCTGGTGGCTATACGCCGCTCTGTCTGGCTGCGTCAGTGGGTAGCTGAAAACGCTGCTAAGAAGGCTCTCACTGGCTTTCCCTTTAAGGGGCTGTGCCTCTTTGGCGAAGGCTTGGACTTATTTGCTAAGGGCGGCAGGTTGCCTCAACGTAGGAGGCAGTCCCGGTCCTTTCGGGGTACAGGTGCCTTTCTCCCTTCCTTCCGTAGTTCCAGAATTGGGCGAGGAGCCTCCTTTGCTTGGGCACGCGGAGATTTTTGGGGAAGGGGCAGAGGACGTGGCCGCCCCGGCCCCTTCTGGGGTCCTAAGCCTAAGTCCTCCCCAAGCCTCCTCAGGCATGAAGGGGCTTCGGCTCTTTGCTCACGTCTGGAGGCTTCACGTCTCCTCACCCCCAAGATTTATCAAATCCCGGATGGCTCAAAACCCCCTGTCTGCTCAGGGTCTGTGCCTTGCTGTTCAAAACCTTTTGGAGTTGGGGGTCATCTGCCCGGTCCCTTTCAGGGAAAGGGGCAGAGGCTTCTATTCCAATCTTTTGGAAGAAAAAGGACAGGTCCCTCAGACCCATCCTGGATTTAAAGCGTCTCAACAAGTTTGTCAGATTCAAGCATTTTTGCATGGAAACCCTGTGCTCTGCAGTCAATTCACTTTGCCCGGGCGACTTCATGACATCTGTAGGATGCTTACCTTCATGTACCAATTTTTCCAGGTCATCAAAAATTTCTCAGGTTCGCTCTGGGAGATCAGCACTATCAGTTTGTAGCCTTGCCTTTCGGTCTCACCTCGGCTCCCAGGGTTTTCTCCAAGGTACTGGCGGGAGTAATGGCTCTACTGAGATCGCAGGGCATTCGCATCCTTCCTTACTTTGACGACATTCTCATCACTTCTCAGTCTTTCCAGCAGGCAAAACTGGATACCCAGAGGGTGGTGTCCACACTGGAGTCTTTCGGCTGGGTGATCAACCACCCCAAGTCTTCCCTGTCCCCGTCCTTGGTGAGGTCCTTTCTGGGCATGACTCTGGATACGTCTCAGGTCAAGATCCTTCTCCCTCAGCAGAAGGTGGAGTGTATTCAAGCTCAGGCCCAGCTTCTTCTGTCTTGTCCTCATCCCTCCATATGGCAGGGGATGCAGCTGGTGGGCCTGATGGTGTCTTGCTTCGAGGCGGTTCTATACGCTCAGTTTCATATGAGACCTCTTCAACTTCACCTCTTGTCAGTATGGGATCGGGACCCTGTGTCCCTGGATCAGGTGTTTGTTCTGTCCCCTCTGGCCAGGCGGTCTCTCTCGTGGTGGCTGGACTCAACGAGCCTGTTGGTTGGCAGATCCTTTCTGACAGCCACCAGATCACATAAGGTTGGTTCTTGCTCAATTGACTCCACACCTTCGGGGTCGGATTGTTCAGGTCCTCTTGGACAACCCGACAGTGGTTGCCTACATCAATCATCAGGGAGGGACCTGGAGCAAGAGGGCCCTCAAGGAAGTGTCCCTGATTCTGTCCTGGGCAGAGGAGAATGTCCCTTGTCTCTCAGCTGTGTACATCCCGGGGGTGGAGAATCTAGAGGCAGATTCCCTCAGCAGGGGGATGTCTCGTCTAGGGGAGTGGTCCCTCAGCAGCAGGGTGTTTTACTCCCTGTGCCACCGTTGGGGTTGGCCGGATGTGGATCTGTTTGCATCCCGTCACAATCACAAGCTTCCAGTCTTTGTTTCTCTGTCCCAGGACCCTCTGGCTTTGGCCATGGATGCACTAGCAATGTCTTGGAAGAGCTTTCAGCTCCTCCTTTATGTGTTTCCTCCGTTCCCTCAGCTGGGCAGGGTGCTGCGCAAGATCTCCCAGGAAGGGGTGCCAAAAATTCTGGTGGCCCCCCGTTGGCCAAGAAGAGTGTGGTTCGCAGACATCGTGCAGTTGGCAGTAGATCAGTATGTCCTGCCCAAGGTTCCAGATCTGCTCACTCAAGGACAGCTACGCCATCCCAATTTACAAACGCAGGCTTTAACGGCCTAGCTGCTGAAACCTCCATTTTGACGGAAAGGGGCTGCCTGCCTCTGTTAGTACCATGATTTAGGCTAGGAAAAAGTCCTCATCATCTATCTACTATAGGGTATAGCATACTTACATTGATTGGTGTGAGTCTAGGTCGCTTCCCTGTCGGGTGTTTTCTAACATGGTTTGGATTGGGTCTTCAACTTAGTACCCTCAAAGGTCATGTCTCAGCTTTGGCTATTTTCTTCCAAAGATCTTTTGCCAACCATCGTCTGGTTAAGACCTTTTTTCAGGGGGTTACCCACGTGCGTCCTCCTCGTAAGCCTATGTTACTAGTCTGGAATTTGAACTTGGTCTTATCTGCCTTGCAGGGGTCTCCCTTTGAGCATTTGCGTGCGGCCCCTTTGTCTATTTTGACGCTTAAGGTAGCTTTTTTGGTGGCTATCACTTCTGTTAGGCGTGTTTCTGAGTTGGCGGCGCTTTCTATCAAACCTCCTTACTTTGAGAGACACCAGGACAAGGTGGTGTTTCGTTTTAAGCCAGATTTTCTGCCTAAGGTTCTGTCTGCTTTTCATCTCAGGATATTGTCTTGCCTTCTTTGTGCCCTAATCCTAGTAATTCTAAGGAGCAGGTTTTACATTCTCTCGATGTGGTTAGAACCTCAGTTCTATTTGGTGGCTACTGAACCTTTCAGGAAGACTGATGCTCTTTTTGTTCTCCCTTCTGGGCCTAAGAAGGGTTTAGCTCCTGCTAAGTCCACCATCAGCAAGTGGATCCGTCAGGCTGTGATTCAAGCCTATTCTGCTAAGGGGAAGGAACCTCCTTTCCGCCTTACTGCTCATTCTACTCGTGCTATTGGTGCCTCTTGGGCTTTTCAGCACCAAGCTTCTGTTGAACAAGTTTGCAAGGCCGCTACTTGGTCTTCTGTTCATACTTTTTCTAAGTTTTACAAGGTTGGTGTTAGGGCCTCAGCTGATGCTGCTTTTGGCCGCAAAGTTCTGCAGGTGGCAGTGGTTTAAACTGCCCGCTGTTGCTTTTGGGATCCCACCCTACCTTACGGACACTGCTATTGGAAGTCCCATGTGTAAGGAATCTTCTGGAGCAGGACGTGCTGTATACTTGAAATAATACAATTCTGTGATTACTCACTTGTAGAATTGGTATTATAAGTATACAGCACGTCCTGCTCCATCCCACCCTTATTCTTAGTTACCTCTTTATGGTGATTGTTCAGATGTTCATTTGAATTATGGTTATTATAGTTCCCCCGGCTTCTTGTTAACTGCTTGTCAATACTGGGGAATTTGTGGGAGGTCCCTGGTTTATATAGAGCCGGGAGGAGCCATAAGCTGTTTTCTGCAGTCCAGCGCCATCTTGTGGATGTATTACCCATGTGTAAGGAATCTTCTAGAGCAGGACGTGCTGTATACTTATGATACCAAATCTACAAGTGAGTAATCACAGAATTGTATTTTTCTCTAGTCTTGCACTTAGCACTATTTTCCTGAACACACCTGTACTTAGGTAATTATGTCTCAGTCGTGTTTCATCCTGCAAACACATAGGCCTACCATGTTAACCTCCTGCCTCCATTATTGCCTTGACTGAGGCTTTCTGATGTTTAGAACCAGGGATGTCATCCTGACCTGCTCCTGCAGCGTGATTTTTCTCTAGTCCTGCAGTCGGCACTGACCATTTCATACCACCCAAATGTCCCTCATTTGGAGGGACTGTCCCTCTTTTGTGCCTATGTTCCTCTTAGTTCTCATTTGTCCCTCTTTGAGGTGTAACATGCAGATCTCCATCAATAAATAAATAAGTACGTGTACGTACTTGCCACGGACATGATAAAAGATACGTTTCCAGATAAAACAAAATCTTATATCTAGAAAGGCTGGGGTAAAGGGAAGGAAATAAGGATCTTCATGAATTTGCGGAATAAAAGTGAAATCTGCTGCTCCTTGATATGTGTTAATAAGCACATAAAACAATTAAAGAGGTCCTCCAGCCTGCTGCTGTGATAGGTCCTAGCTCCATGGCAGCTGTGAAGGAGCACCTGGCTTTCTGGCAATAAGATATATTTCTCCACTCGTCCTTCAGGATGACCCACGGAAAGAGTGGTCCCCCCCCTCTGGGAGTAAACACAAACTGAACAGAAGTTAAAACCCCACCCCTTCCCCTCTACCTCAATTTTTGTGTTTCCTCCTTAAGGTAACCACTTGCCAAATTGGCTGCTGCCAGTTTTTTATATTAGTTTGTTTTCTTTAGCTCCAGAAGCCCCTGGAAAAGCCCGCTGAGCCCCGGACCACTTTATCTTTGAGTGTAGTTCACCAGACGGCCAGTTGTGTGCTGTCCTATTTAATTCCCAGCCAGGAGTGGTGGTGGCGTCTGCTTTCAGCATTAGCCCTGAGGATCCTGGGCTGGCTTGCCATAAACTTGGTTCGGTGGCGGTGTCGGGTTTATTACATTTTTTCGGCCCGGGAGATGTGGAGGGGAGGGGGGAGAAGACCTGTTGCTCTAGCGGCCTCTACAAATTGGGGGACCCGGAAGTATAGCCAGCACCAGGTCTCACAGCCACCACACAGGCTGGAAGGGATTCTAGATGAAGGAAAGCGGCGGCAGACGGCATCAGCAGCAACTTACTGGCAGCCCACAGCAGTATGATTCCTCCATTATCAGCCCTGTAGAGGTCAGCGATCTCGGGCAAAGGAATCCAGGTGCAGGCAGTGTGTCAGCCAGCCTTAACACTTTGTGCAAAATGCCACAGGAAAAGCCAGTAATGTAAAAATCTTGTTATATATTTTGCTGTTTATGCTGGTATCTCTGATGGTATGTGTTCATAACTTTGGTATTGTATTCTGTCCCTTCTAATCTAATCCACCTAAAGGACCCCCCAAAAGAGAAGCCCAAGGATCCTAAACCCATTAGATGCTGTGAATTCTGTAGTGTTACACTTCCGGATACCTGACAGAAGTCTGTTTGTCAGACATGCCCTATAGTTAAGAACGGGAGAGGACTCTACGGCTATGTTCAGGGAAATGTTAGCCATGAGAAACTAAGTGGCCTCGATGTTCGGGGTCTATAAGTCTTTTGGGTCGCACCCAGGGATATCCACTGCTGGCACACTCGTCACTCAGTGCAGTTAACACAGGATCCTAGACCGGTATCCCTTACTGCTTCTATTCCTTCTGTAGGGACTAACGGTCCTGGGCCAGTTTAGTTTGAAGTGGGGGAGAGTGAGGGTGAACTCTCATCTGAGGACTCGCTCACCGAGGGTATACAGTTGGATAAAAGGGGTGAGGGAGCCTTGCCAGAGGACCTGGCAGGTTTATTAGATGTCATTTACAATACATGAGGAATCAGGTGTGAGGATAAGCCCTTATCCATCCAGGATACCATGTGTAATACATTTTGGAGAAAAAATCCAAAACATTTCCAGTCCATTCAGCACTTAAGGATATTATTAAGTCTGAATGGAAGTACCCAGAGTATTTTTTTTAATGCCGAGCTCACTCCAAACGTTTCCCTTTCAGGAACAGGTATGAAGACTTGGACCAAATGTCCAACATTAGATGCACCATTGGGTCAGATCTCCAGAGCTGCATACTTAAGTTTTGAGCTTGGGATGCTGCATCCTTCACATTCAGACCCACCTTGGCAGCTGATGGTGTATGGAAGTATGGAACATGGCTCAACAACCTGAAGGGTTATTTGGAGAATGACACTCCTAAGCAGAGTATTCTTGATACCTTACCTACTCTCCTTAGAGCAATTTTCTTCTTAGCTAATGGCTCAGAGGAGACTATCAGGGCTACGCCTAAGTCAACCACTCTATTAGCCTGTGCCAGAAGGGCACTTTGACTTAAAACATGGTCAGGAGACCTGGTTTCTAAAGCAGTTGGTTTCTAAAAGTTGTGTGGCATTCGATTTCATGATAATCGCCAGTTTGGAGAAGACTATTCTGACTTGTACTAGTGAAGCAGATAAGACATTTCCAGACAGGAAAATGAAGTTTCAAAGCTGCATTAATACTAAGGGCAAAACTTCCATAAGGCAAGTTCAGAACAGCCACTTGGAGAGCAGTCTCCCAAAGTCAATTTGAGCTACAGACATTGGAAAGAGGATACAGCTTAGAATTTTTGTCCATCCCTCAATGTTTCTTCCTGGTGACCAAATTACCAAGGGACACCAGAAAGAGGGAAGCCTTTCCACTAGTCTTACAAGAATTATGCCAAAAGAATGTGAAATAGTTCCGCCACATTCCGCAGGTCAGGGGGTTCTATTCTCCCCCTTTGCTGGTGCAAAAGCCATCGGAAAATTATTGGATGATTCTGAACCAGATACTTAAAGTTCTGATTCAGATACTAAATGTTCAGAATGGAATCTATTTATTCTGTCCTCATGTAGCAGGCACTTATAATCAATTTATACTTGCAGGATGCTTACCTGCATATTCCAATTCTGCCTCTACATTGCAAATTTCTGAGATTTGCAGTACAAACAGACCAGGGGCTTTATCACGACCAGTACAGCTTTACCTTTTGGTCTGTCATCCACTCCAACAGATCTTTACAAAAATATTGGCGGAACCAATGGAGCACCTCAGACAGGAAGGAATTACAATTATTTCATACCTGGGCGATTTACTTGGGCTAATCAAGTCAGTAGACCCGCTACTAGCAGATTTGCAGTTCTTCTGAGAACCTTAAGCTGGATTGTCAATCTAGAAAAATTGAATCTGGTACCCAGCCACTGTTGCAGATTCCTCAGGTTTGATCTATAAAGTGTCTCTCAAAAGATTGTTTCCAGAGGAAAAGATACACAAAATCATAGTGATGACCCAGGAATTTCTCAAGACTCCACGGGTTTCTCTAAGAGAAATCATGACCTTGCTCGGTCTAATGACGGCTGCAGTTCCATGGGCTCAACTTCACATGAGAACCCTGCAGAAATTTCTTTTGTCTGATTGGGACAAGTGCCTAGACTCTTTAGGTCAGATGGTCCAAATAGAGGAGGATGTACTAGAAAGCCTCCATTGGTCGACAGACCCAGATATATTAAAACGGGGAAGACTGTGGAGACAAAAGAATCCTGTAATGATTATGACAGATGCCAGCTCCTGGGGTTGGGGAGCCCACCTGGACAATCAGAATGTCCAGGGAAAGTGGCCGCCATACATAACAAGGTGATCCTCCAGTTTCAGGGAACTTA
Source organism: Gastrophryne carolinensis (assembly GCA_027917425.1). NCBI lineage: Eukaryota > Metazoa > Chordata > Amphibia > Anura > Microhylidae > Gastrophryne > Gastrophryne carolinensis. The sequence goes on from CM051237.1 coordinate 316,754,885, forward strand.
AAGCAGTAAAGCTGGCATTGGATAATTTTTTGCCAGTATTCTCAGGCAGAGATGTCCAGATACACTCCAACAATGCCTCAACAGTAGCATACCTTAACCATCAGGGCGGGACCAGGTCATTAGGGTCGATTCACAGCCTTCTACATTCTTTCCCATTTTTATCTCTCTGTGTGAACAGTACACGTGGTTTCTTCAGTATCGGAGCTTTCTCGGAGTTTCTTCAGTATCGGAGCATCTCGTATTGTTCCCGATGATGTGAGAGCCATTGAGAACGCTGTGAGAATTTCTCTCAAACCTCTTGTGTGTGTTGATGTGAAATTCCCACTCATAGCATTCTTAAAGCGATTTTTAACGTATTTTGTGTGAATGTCAGATGAGATGTGTGAATGTCAGGTGAGATTCTTCTAGTTTCCATCGGAAAATTCCAGTTTTTACCTTCATTTAGCCCCTAAATTCCGTGAAATTTTCATTTTTGTGAGATTTATACACAGACACTGGCTTTTTTTGGTGGATTCTACACATATGCAAGACTCTTTTTTTAACTGTTTCACATACCCTTGTCCTGCAAGCCCATTACTTACTTATTGCTGTGCCAACTCTCTCCTGTTCCTTAATATGCCATGCATTCTTCTTCTCCTTAAGCATACCTTAACCACTTTAATGCATTATTTTTAATTCATAAAGCATACCTTAACCACTTTAATGCTTGCCATGCATTCTTCTCTACTTCTTCCTAGTTGAATATTTGGGATGCCCACATGGATATAATGTAAAAATTACTGAGGTAATGCTACCTAGTGGCACGTAGTGTCTGGTGAACGATGGGCGCTGTACGTAAAACCACATTTAATTAAGTGAATCTGGTGTGCGCCTTTAACAGCTCCATGTAGCGTCACATGTATTATTACAGGCAGCTCAGCAGGTTCAGGAGCGCCACATATTACCTTTCGCTCAGTGTCGCTCTGCCATACATTTCAATGGGGTTTCATTTGTTGGTGTTTAAATAGTGTGTCGGGCAATTAAAATGAAATGAACATTTTTGCTCAAACCATTGTGTGACCTCTCCTGGCTGCAAACAAACACTTTTGTAACACAGGGTTAGGTATTTGTTCTAGGTATAAAAAAAAATATTTAAAAAAAAAAACTGTTGCACCAGGCCCAAGTTTCTCTCTGCTCCCCAGAAAAAACATTCCTACTTCTAGGCAAGTCACCTAAGCAGTGTGACCAAAACTTTAAATAAACAAATGGGGATAATTTGATAACATTCAAGCAGACCTTAAGAGTTGTATAAAAACATAAATATATATAAACTATGAAATGATTATTCTTAATGTATTTTTATTTTTAATATTTCTAATATTTTTTTTTTGGGGGGGGGGTTAATGTTTTTGAAAATTTAATTTTATAAAATATAAAAGTAAAAAAATATATACCTTATCAAAAATCAGTCACATTTTATTCAAAAATATTTAAAAATGTTTATTTTGGGGGGTGTTTAAAAGAAGGTGACAGCCTCCCAGCACCTTAAGAACTCAATTCTGTTTTTTCACACACCACGAAAGCACAGTCTCACCAACAAATAGTACCCAGAAGTGCCGTCGGCAATTTCCCATTGTAAAGCCCTCTCTCACATGCTAAATCTGGGCTCTGAATCATGTGGAAGTCTCACTCATCAATCAAAATACAACGCAATTACACACAACAGAAAAGACTTTCACACACAACGAAAACACTAATACGACGGAAAAAGCTAACGAGAAACTCACAAATGGCCCAAACCCAACTGAAAAAATACACATACACATGCTTTTTCATGTGAAAGTGCATGTGAAAGAGGCTTTGAATCATCCCTATTGTCCCTGATAAATCTCTCAAATTACATACTGTTTCCCCTGCAGGAAGAGGCCCATTCAATATCTGCAGTTCTTCTAAAGAGTACCCTGAACACAGATTTCCTAAGTCAGGTCAGGGTACAACAGACCGAGTCGTGTCTAAAATGTGGGGGAGGGACCGCTCTCTCCGTGGGTCGTCCTGAAGGACTTGTAGAAAAAACTTCAGTGATTTTTTACATTATCCCAATCAGGATTGGCTCAAGGGGAGAGACCACGGCAGTGTGTGTGTGTGGGGGGGGGGGGGGAGTGATACAGTAGCTAATTCATGCAATATCAGGCTGATCTGTCAGCATGATATCTTATGATCTTCTATCTGACATACTGGCACCACATGGGTGGAACTGATGTTTTCAGTGTGGGGGCTGAATGGGCCAAGAAACAGACCTTGGTGGAATTTCATATCTTTCATAACTGTCCCTCATTGAGAAAGATTATCTCTCTTTCGAACCCATGTCCATGTGTTCCTTGTTGTCTTCACCTGTCCCACTCTGCATTCAGAAATGCTAACCTTCTATTAATTACATTTTGGTCAAGTAGTTGACACTGAATGAGTTTCACACGTTAAAGTGGACCAAAGCTCACATACAGTAAAGTACAGTACAGTTGAGATTTCCATAGGGGCATCATGATTTGGGATGCCTCGCAGTGTAAAACACCTGGTTTCCTTATATGTACCTCGATCCTACGGCTGCGGCTAAGCTTAGCCACAATTCACATCGTCCCTCCAGCCTGTGCAGGGATAACACCAGAGGCCTATTATGTGCTGTGGGAGAAAGGATCAAGTCCATATTTTTTGGGGGGATATGTAGGCATAACAAAGGAAAAAACAGTTACTCACTTTGACTCCACCTCAGATCATCACTCTGGGTCCGCTGCTACAGTCAAACCAGGAGGTTCTGGAGCTGTGGCTTGTTACATATAAATTGGAACATCTGGAGAACATGTGTTATTTTATTCTTAGCATAGGCCACTCTATCTGCCATTAGCTTTTCTTATTAGTTTTGTATACTTGCCAACATCTTCTGTGCCACTGTACACACTGGCACAGACAAGCATTATCCGAAAGACTGAAACAGAAAACAAAACTTAGAAAAATAAGTAGACAATCAAACCTGCCTTTATTCTAAGTATACAGCACGTCCTGTTCCAGAAGATATTCCTTACTCTTGGGTTATACATCCAGTAGATGGCGCTGGACTGCAGAGACAGAAAAGTGGCTCCTCCCGGCCCCATATATACCAGGAACCTCCCACAAATCCCCAGTTCTTCTCTGCAGTCTGGGCTGCGATGACTAGAAGATGGCTCTCTCTACTCGCAGGTGAGCGGGGCTATTAGCCTGCGGCCCTGTAGGACTATTCCCACCCGTTTCCTTTTACTGCCTCCCAGCTTAGGCTGCACTGGTTCGGGTGAAGGTAGGCAGCACCGCTGTCAGGTGCTAAGGAGCACTGCTCCAACCGCAGTCCCCCACCAAAGGGTAGGCAGTACAGGCCCATGGTGAGCCTTATGGGATGCCCCTCCTGTGTCTTATGCCCCTCGCCCCCTGTCCCCGCAGTTGGCTCCCTTTAGGCTGGCCGTCGCTTCCCCTTCACTCTCCCTGGTAGATCTCGGCTACCCCTTCGCTCTCCCTGGTAGATCTGGTCTATATGATTTATGTGATGATCCCTTTTGAATTGGTTGCACTGGTTTCACTGCCGCCGCCGCCGCACGCTTGTACTCCGCTCCGCGGTCGGCGGCGACACCGCCTCAGGCATTGCTGCTCCATCATAGGCTGGTCTTGTCATGTGGGCGCTTTTCGCGTTCTTCAGGGGGGGCAGGCCTTGCGGCTGATGCGTTCTGCATCGCTGTCTCCGCGGCCCGCCCCTCTAGGTATATGCGGGCGCCATTTTAGCTCTCTGCTGCGTGTGTCTGGACGTCTCCCTATCGCGGTCCATAAGTGCCCCTGCAGGCTGATTTATTTTGTATTTCATATTGCTTATGGGATCTTTTTGCTTATGTCTTGCAGGCGGGTCAAACTTTTGTGTTTTCTCCCGGTCCTATCCCCTCTATTTAGTATGCCCTTACACTCCCACTTCCCTAGCGGGCTATTGGGGCATCCCGGGTAGCCTTATTGGCGTCAATCCCAATTGGCCTATTGTGCCACAATAATCACCATATGGAGGCTCGGGGTTCCTTCGGGACAAGCCCGGCTGTGTGTGGCGTGTGAGGTATCCCCTTTAAGTGATGATGTCAGGGTGTGTGTTCCCTGCGCCCAGCAGACACTTGCGCTGCAGTCTGGGTTACCGGTGGCTGGGCCTGCGCCCCCTCGGGCTTCTCCTACCCCCCCACGCTTACATCTGACTCCTAGTGAGGTGCATACCAGTGGGGAGTCTCAACCTGATTTGGCTGCACGGGTGGCCAGCATTGGGAGACATATTGCTGGCTCTGGCCCGCGTAAGGCTTCTGCTAAGAAGTGGCATTTATCACCTAGTGTTTCCCTCTTTCCTATGGAGGCTGAGGAATTTTTTGACGTTACCGGTTATACCCCCCTGGAAGAGGGGGAATTATTTTCTGATTCAGAATCATCTGAGGAACAATCCAGGGTGTATGATGCCGATTCTGGGTCTGACCCATGGGCTTCAGATGATACTGACAGGCTTTTAGTTCACATTTTTGAAGTACTCTGTATCTCTCCTCCTGCCGTGGCTCCGCGGCAGCAGGGGGAGCTGTTTCATACTGTTAAATCACGCTTGGAGTTTCCTGAACAAACTAATTTTAATAATTTAGTGCTCAAGGAGTGGGAACGGCCTAGCCGGCTCCCCGAGGTGCCAAAGAGTTGGGATAAGAGGTATCCCTTTCCTGCTGAAATGGTTAAACGGTGGTCATGTCCTCCCGAGGTGGATGCACCAGTTCTGGGATTGTCCAACACATCCGTCATGCATTCCCCTGACTCTACTACATTGAGGGATGGGGAGGACAGGCGGATTGATCAGCTGGCTTGCCATGCCTTTGCCTGTGTGGGGACCGCGCTGTGTCCGGTCTGTGCCTCTGCCATTATGGCTGCTATTAAAAGCCTGCTCAGGAGTCTCCTAGATGGGGCCCCTGATGATGCTGGTAGTGAAGAGTATAGAGCTCTTCTGCATTGTGAGGAATTTGTTGCATATGTCCTCTCTGCCATGGATGATACCATTAGAATGTGTGGCAGGGCATCTGCCTTGTTAGTGGCTATACGCCGTTCGGTCTGGCTGCGCTGGTGGGCAGCTGAAAACGCTGCTAAGAAGGCTCTCACTGGGTTTCCCTTCAAGGGGCTGCACCTCTTTGGGGAACGTCTGGACATGTTTGCTAAGGGAGGCAAGTTACCTCAGCGTACCACAGCCCCGGTCCTTTCGGGGTTCAGGTGCCTTTTCTCCTTCCTTCAGGGGCTCCAGAATTGGACGGGGAGCTTCCTTTGCTGGAGCCCGTGGAGATTTTTGGGGCAGGGGCAGAGGACGTGGCCGCCCTGGACCCTCCTGGGGTTACAAGATAGAGTTTGCAGCCTGGCCGCCCCCAAGATTCATCAAATCTTGGTTAGCTCAAAACCCCCTGTCAGCTCAGGACCTGCCCCTGGCTGTCCAAGGCCTTCTGGAACTGGGTGTCATCTGCCGGGTGCCCTTGAGGGAAAGGGGCAAAGGCTATTACTCCAATCTTTTCATCGTCCCCAAAAAAGATGGGTCCATCAGACCCATCCTGGATTTGAAGCACCTCAACAAATTTGTCAGATTCAGACACTTTCGCATGGAGACTCTGCGCTCAGCTGTGACTTTCCTACGCCCAGGGGACTTCATGACCTCTGTAGATATCAAGGATGCTTAACTTCACGTACCTATCTTTCCAGGTCATCAGAGATTCCTCAGGTTCACTCTGGAGGATCAGCACTACCAATTTGTGGCCTTGCACTTCGGTCTCACCTCGGCTCCCAGGGTATTCACCAAGGTGCTGGCAGGAGTTATGGCTCTGCTGAGATCTCAGGGCATTCACATTCTTCCCTACTTGGACGACATGCTCATCGCTTCTCAGTCCTTCCATCAGGCAGAGCTGGACACTCAGAGGGTGGTGTCCACACTGGAGTCATACGGCTGGGTGATCAACCATCCCAAATCCTCCCTGTCCGCTTCCATGGTGAAGTCCTTTCTGGGCATGATTCTGGATTCATCTCAGGTCAAGATCTTTCTTCCTCAACAGAAGGTGGAGAGTCTTCAAGAGAAAGCTCAGCTTCTTCTTTCTTGTCCTCATCCATCCATCAGGCAGGGAATGCAGCTGGTGGGCCTGATGGTGTCCTGCTTCGAGGCGGTTCCATATGCTCAGTTTCACATGAGGCCTCTTCAGCTTCACCTCCTGTCAGTATGGGATCAGGACCCTGTGTCCTTGGATCAGGTGTTTGTCCTGTGGTCAGGCGGTCTCTATCGTGGTGGCTGGACTCAAGGAACCTGCTGGTGGGAAGATCCTTTCTGGCCCCCTGCTGGAAAACTGTCACTACGGATGCCAGTCTGACAGGGGGGGCTTTTGGAAGTCCCTGAAATTCATGGGTAAGTGGGGTCCTCAGGAGGCCCATGCCCCTATCAACATTCTGGAATTGAGGGCGATCAGGTTGGCTCTCGCCCACTTAACCCCACACCTGAGGGGTCGGGCTGTTCAGGTCCTCTCGGACAACCAGACGGCGGTTGCCTACATCACTCATCAGAGAGGGACCCGGAGCAAGAGGGCCTTCAAGGAAGTGTCCCTGATACTGTCCTGGGTGGAGGCAAATGTTCCCTGCATCTCAGCTGTGTACATCCCGGGGGTGGAGAATCTGGAGGCAGACTCTCTGAGCAGGGGGACCTCTCGTCTGGGAGAATGGTCCCTCAGCAGCAGGGTGTTTCGCTCCCTGTGCCACCGCTGGGGTCAGCTGGATGTGGATCTGTTTGCATCCCGTCACAATCACAAGCTTCCAGTCTTTGTCTCTCTGTCCCAGGATCCTCTGACCTTGGCCATGGATGCCCTGCCAATGTCTTGGAAGGGGTTTCAGCTTCTGTATGTCTTTCCCCCTTTTCCTCTGCTGGGTAGGGTGCTGCGCAGGATAGCTCAGGAAAGGGTGCCAGCCATACTGGTGGCCCCCTGTTGGCCAAGAAGAGTGTTGTTTCGTAGACATCGTGCAGCTGGCAGTAGATCAGTACGCCCTGCCTCGGGTTCCAGATCTGCTCACTCAGGGGCACCTACGCCACCCCAATTTACAAACGCTGGCTTTGACGGCCTGGCTGTTTAAACCTCCATCTTGATGGAGAAAGGGATGCCTGCCTCGGTTGTAAATACCATGATCAGGGCTAGGAAGAGGTCCTCTTCTTCCATCTACTACAGGGTTTGGTGTACTTACATTGACTGGTGCGAGTCTAACTCGCTTCCCTGTCGTGTGTTTTCCATTCCTAGGATTCTGGAGTTTCTGCAACATGGTTTGGATCTGGGTCTTCAGCTCAGTACTCTGAAAAGCCTGTTTCTGCTTCCCCTGGTCAAGACCTTCTTCCAGTCCCCCACGTAAGCCTATGTTACCAGTCTGGGACTTGAACTTGGTCTTATCTGCCCTGCAGGGGTCTCCCTTTGAGCCCTTGCAAGGAGCCCCTTTTTCCATTCTTACGCTTAAGGGGGTCTTTTTGGTGGCTATCACTTCTGTGAGGCATGTTTCTATCAAGCCTCCTTATTTTGAGAGACACCAGGACAAGGTGGTGTTTCGTTTTAAGCCAGATTTTCTGCCTAAGGTTGTTTCTGCCTTTCATCTCAATCAGGACATTGTTTTGCCTTCTCTGTGTCCTAATCCTAGTACTTCTAAGGAGAGGGTTTTACACTCTCTGGATGTGGTCAGGACTCTGAAGTTCTATCTGGTGGCTACTGAATCTTTCAGGAAGACTGACGCTCTCTTTGTGCTCCCGTCTGGACCTAAGAAAGGTCTGACTCCGGCTAAGTCCACTATCAGCAAGTGGATCCGTCAGGCTGTGATACAGGCCTACTCTGCTAAGGGGAAGGAGCCTCCCTTCCACCTTACTGCTCATTCTACTTGTGCTATTGGTGCCTCTTGGGCTTTTCAGCACCAAGCTTCTGTTGAACAAGTTTGCAAGGCTGCCACTTGGTCTTCTGTTCATACTTTTTCTAAGTTTTACAAGGTTGGTGTTAGGGCTTCAGCTGATGCTGCTTTTGGCCGCAAAGTTCTGCAGGTGGCAGTGGTTTAAACTGCCCGCTGTTGCTTTTGGGGATCCCACCCAACCTTACAGACACTGCTATTGGATGTCCCAAGAGTAAGGAATATCTTCTGGAACAGGACGTGCTGTATACTTGAAATAATACAATTCTGTGATTACTCACCTGTAGAATTGGTATTATATGTATACAGCACGTCCAGTTCCACCCCACCCTTATCATTATCATTATCTTTAGTTACCTATTTATGGTGATTGTTCCTATGTTCAAATTTTTATATATTGGTTATAGTTCTCCCGGTCTCATTTAACTGCTTTTCAATACTGGGGATTTTGTGGGAAGTCCCTGGTATATATGGGGCCGGGAGGATCAACTTTTCTGTCTCTGTAGTCCAGTGCCCTCTACTGGATGTATATCCCAAGAGTAAGGAATATCTTCTGGAACAGGACGTGCTGTATACATATAATACCAATTCTACAGGTGAGTAATCACAGAATTGTATTTTTTCTTTTCTTATTGTTTATTCCAAACTTGTTTAAAGTGGAGCAACCTAGAGTCGGTGGTATCCCTCGTTATGGGGCATCCCGAAGTGGTATGCTGTGTGTATCCCTGGGGATCGCTTGGTACACTCACCTTTCCAGTGATTCCACGCTTTTTCCAAGGATTTTCATGGAGAACCACTTTCCATGTTCTGATTATCTCCACCAAATACAGACTGCCTTGGAGGGTGGAGGTCTTCCTGGCCCAATAGGGTGAACTCTTCTGCCAGCTATGCTGCCAACCCAAGATGCTGTATTAACAAATGAAACTGGTTGCAAAGAAGTCGATGATAGTGAGTCAGTGATTCCCTTATGATCAACTGTGGCATTAGGCAAAGAGCTCCTATTTGCAGCAGCATTCCTGCTCCCTTTGATGTATGCACCCCTGCATGCAGAGTGGAGCCCTTTGCTCGACGCCACATTTTATTACTATGCAAGTGAGTGAGTATGCAGTAGCATGCTGTGGTTTCTTAACCTTATCCTTAGTTAGGATTCCCCCTAGGACACATTTTAGTGGACTAAAAGTCAAGGCATGGGGCAGGCAGATCAGGGCTACCCCAATGCCCACAATGGCACACCTGGATGAACCCCTGGCACATGCTGATGGGCACCGGGCATTTCCACACCTCTGGTGCCCAGGAGGGGGTGCAGGAAAAAGAGGGGGGGTATCATCTTGCTGGCCTCTTTACTCTTTGAACTGGTATGGAGGTCCATGCAACCCTTATCCATGGGTCCATGGACCAGTAAAATATATGCATTATTTGCAGTCCCATAACAAATGGAGCTTTGCTAAATCACGAAACAAAAACAAACAATTCAAGCAGGTGATCACGTGGATTGTCTGAGGTGAATTTTTATTGGCCTGCGCTGAATGAGGTCTAATATTTTACCTGAGGGTCCAACTGTGTTTTTTTACAGTGGGATCTATTCTCCTCTGTTAATGATGCATCCTAAAATTTGGTCTGCTTTTCCTTTTGCCTGGACATAATGTTTTTGGCTTGTAAAATGAGCACCCTCACTTTTTTCTTCTGCCTTTCTGGCTAGCACTGAACCCTTGAGACTTTAGCCTTCTGTAGAATGCTTTTAGGATGTCCTGTGGTATTCTTGTTGCATGCTCCCCGGGGGGGGGGGGGTTCAGACAGTTGCGCATCCCAAATGGGGGTGTTTCAAACAGTTGGGCATCCCAAATTGAGATGCCCCAGAGAAAGGGAATCGGGTTTCTAACCATTCACATATGCTAGGATGGGAGCGTGCATGCTTCCGAGGATTTGGCAGTGCGCACTCCCCATTGAATTCTAGGGTGGGGGAACCGAACAAAAACTGGGAAAGTCAAATCATCCTAAATGATGCCAAGTGAGCACAAACATGCTAAATAAGGTGAAGAAGGAGCAATGATGAAGGCCCCCTGACCTCCTGGGCGGCAGTGATGAGCCCCCTAAGTTTGCCAATGTGTCTATTTGTCACTGTCCCCACTCCCCGAACCTAGTAAATGCGAGGTTTAAAAAAACTTTTCACGTGCTGTCTCCTGCCCTGCATCAGAAGGTAGTGGTGGCTGGTCCATGGAGCCAGGCTGCTATGGGGCCTCCGTAGAGTAGCCAGGGGCCAGGTTGCTATGGCACCCTCTTGTGCAGAAGCCAGGAGACCAGGCTGCTATAGGCCCCCTGTAGAGTAGCCACATGCCAGGCTGATACGAGGCCCCGTGTCTGTTCCATAGGGGGCCTATTGCAGCCTGGCCCATGCTAATGGAGACAGATTTTTTGCCCATTTTGGATTTTTTTTTCACTAGGACACTTAGGGGTTAAATAGTGTCTTAAAACTCCTTTATTAGTTCACTCAAAGAGGAGCAACCACCAGTACTAGTCTTGAACTGATGGCCTCCCTGTCCATGAGACATATTTTACAGCAATCCCACGGTGCATGCAGATTGAGTAACAAAAACTGTTAGAGTTTAGTTCTTCTTTAACCCTTTAAGTGCCAGCCTACCTGGAGTTTTTATCACCCTTTGTTGCCAGACCACTTTTCACTATTTTGCGCTACATATGTTCAACTTTGATTTTTGAAGGGATTTTCAGGGATTTTCCAGGAAAATTATATATTGTTTTTTTAAGCAGTCTGAGCTTCAACATGAAATGTTTTTGTTTGGCCTTTTTTTTAGTGTATTCTCAATACTTTTTTTGTGAAATATGTGCAAAATTTTTTTTTAAAAATCTATTTTTTGCAATTTCTCCCGGTCACAGCGGTACCACATATGTATTGATAGACACCCTTTCCTGCCCAGGAGACTCCCCCAAACTGAAACAGCGCTTTAGGAGATTTTCAGATAAAATACAACTGTGATATGCGCTAAGCGCACCTTGCAGATTTTCCAGAAAAACAACCATTTACATTTGAAATACCCCCCATAAACTATATATTCTCTGGAAGTACACATCTCAAGCTTTCTAGGCATACCAGGCTTGTTTATGTGGGTGTAGTTTTGTGGAAGTAATCCCTCAATCAATTCTTTGGTTGCATAGAGTTTCCCTAAAAAAGAATTAAAAAAAAGGCACATTTTCCTAAAAAAAACTATATGCAAACAAGTAAAAAACAAGTAAAATATGAAAAAGCAACATCCCCCGAACAGAACGGTACCCAACATGCATAGCTACTGTCAAGGGAAGAGTTTCCAAACACCCCAAAGCAAAGCATGTGCATAACGGTAATTTTACTTGAAAATTTCAGCTCTGCAGACAAAGTGCGCATCTTCAATTTTTCAACCAAAAAAACCCTTTACATTTGAAATATATTTCCCATAAACCATATATTACCTGAAAGTACACATGTTAAGCTTTCTAAGCATACCCAGCTTGTTGTAGTGGGATCATCTTTCTGGAAGTAATCCCTTGAAGAATTCTTAGGTTGTACAGGGTTTCCCTAAAAAAATTATTAAAAAAACAGGATAAAAAACATGTTTTCCTAAAATATCAATATGCAAACAAGCAGAACAATACCCAACATGCATAGGTACTATTAACCCTTTTAATTGCCAGCCTACTTGAAGTTTTGTCACCCTCTGTTGACAGGTCATTTTTCCCCATTTTGCGCCATGTTTAACCGTGATTTTTGCAGGACTTTCCAGAAAATATATATATATTTTGCAGAGCAAAGTTTCGGCTTTAACATGAAATGTCTTGTTTGTAATTTTTCTACTGTTTTTTTAAATATTTTTGCGTAAAAAAACAAAAAAATAAATAAAATAATATTTTTTAGACAATTGCCCAGGAGACCCCCAAACTGAAAAGAGCACTTTATAACATTTACAAATTAAAAACTACTATCCACACTATAAACATAAGGGGTTAATTAAAAAAAAAATTACATAAGGTCCCCCCTCCTGGGACCAGCTATGGGGGCTTGTAGGAACAGGGCGAAGGGGTCTCATGGACCCCTTACCAGTTCACAAGGGGTTAAATGTAAAAAAAAACCACACATGGAGAAAAAAATATTTTATGTGTTTTTTTTTTGTTTTTTTTTTAATACTTACCTCCCATCTATCCCTGGGCACTGTGTCCCACGCTGATCACTCTGGCTTCTGCTCTCCTGCTGGGTGACAGAGCATAAGGGGTTAATTAAAAAAAAAAAACGACATAGGAACAGAGTGGAGGGGCTAACTTTTGTGGCCCCCCACCCTGCAGCCTACAAACCCACATACCCGGGCTCTTCTGCCCCCCCCCCCCCGGGCTTTGGGGAGGCAGGTAATGGGAGCTGGAGGTTAATGGCAAGTCACCCGCTAGCCGCAGGTGATTTGCCAGCCCCCAGCCTTGTGAACTGGTATAGGGGTCTCATGGACCTCTTACCAGTTCACAAAGGGTTAACAGTAAAAAAAAAAAACACACACCACACAAAAGTCATTTATTAAAAAAAGATGTTTTTTTTTTACTCACCTCACCCGATTGTCAGCTCCTGTGTCGATCAGATGACAGATGCCCTGGTGATCGCTGGCCAGAGGAGGGGGGGCAGGGGATCAGATCATCCCTTACCCCTCCACTGCTCTGCCCAGCGATAACCAGGGCATCTGACAGCTGAGCCGAGGGGAGCCGGGACAACACCCGGGAGTGATGTCATAAGCACCGCCCCCAAGGGGGCGGAACTAGTCGTCAAGATGGCGGCGCCCATCGGAAGGCAGGGGGAGAGGGCATGTTGTGCCCTCTCCTGAAGACTAAGCGGCCTGGGGGGGGGGTTGATCAGAGGCCCCCTCCAGTGAAGAGGAGACCCGGCGGGAGGCAGCGCAGCTTCAGGTGAGTAAATGTAATTTTATTTTATTTTTTTTACACTATTCCGGGGGTTCTCCTGGAGCCATCCGAGCCCCATATATGGTAACTACCACTAACATTTTTCCAGGTTAGGGCAAAGTCCATGGACGTAGCCTCGGCAGGTACACAAACAGCTTGGGCACCTACAGACCTAAATAATGACCCACAGCACAGCCATGTCGTTATACAGAGTTGGTTTTGAGTAACACTACAGCAGCTTTAGTTTAATGCCAGCTAAGTGCCTAATGTCCACGAGCAACACTAGCAGCAGTTGCAGGAAATGCTGTTGGATTTCTTAGTTATAGCAATGAACCACGTGACAAAGGCAGACAATTCCTTATCTTATTTCTGTTCAAAGTGCGTTCAGTCCTGTGGTAACCTCATTCTTTCCTTTGTAAGAAATGTGTTAATATGGACACTGACCTCTTTTCCAAGCCCTTCTGCTGCTGATTATGGCCTATAGCATGTAAAAACCTTCCAGGAAAACCACAACCTTAGCAATACACGTTATTAACAGTAAACTGACAAGAGACGTTTTCTGCCCCAGTTATGGCCTCACATGATGCACTAAAGGAAAATAATATATTTTTCTCTAAAAATAGGGTAAGCCTTTCCATTTTACAATACATTACCCACTTGGTTATACATGGCACCACATGATAATATGACTGCATGTCTGTCTGTCCATGAAACATACACATACACTTTTGAAAGGGTTCATGTTGGGCAAGGACCAAAATACTGTCAGGCAAAGAGGAACCAAACATTTCAGTTTTTCCGTTGCTTCACTGTCTGTAATACATAGAGCTCTTTTTTCAGTTGTGTTTAGTAAGCATGTGGTCAGAAACAGGTTTAGCTATCAGAAAGTCAAGCATTGAGCATGGGATGTAACTACATACAACAGGAACCAGAGACACCAACCTTGGAGACCAGTTTGATAGGTGTAATTCAGGGGTGTGGCTTATTCACAGGCTTTTGAGGGAAAAGTGTTTATCGCCACCATGGCAATTTGCATGTATATACAAGTTTCAAATACATTATGCTTACATAGTGATTTTGCCTGTATTTTTCACTATAACAGTAACTGACACTAAAGAAATCAAGGCAAGCTCTCATTGTCTTCAACTGGTGCCTCCATACATGAAATATCCTCCTGTACGGAGGTGCCATTGAAGTCATTGGGAGTGCCCTGTACTGAATAGAACGGGACAAGGGATTGAGAAAGTAGGTAAGTGTATGCGCCTGTTCTTGGGCTTCCAGTTGTGCCGGAGAATACCCACTCTGCTCAACAAATCACTTGTCGAGGGATCACAGAAATAAAAGCAGGGAGTTTGCCATAGTAACTGACTAAATGAAAGACGTGCAGATCTCCAGGGCTGCATGGAAGAAGGTGCAGCATGCTGACAAAGCATCACCAGATGGTGGTAGCGGCGGTTAAAAAATTGATGTCCCCTACCCATCCACTGAAGCAGTCACTGCATTGCTCCTCCATCTCTAATGCTGTCAGCGTATCTTTGTCAAACCTCTAATGGCAAATCTAGCCAACCTAACACTTAGAAGAAGTCAGAGGCAGCCAACATTGAAGAATTTAGTGGTGGTTGCTAACCAATAGTGAATGGTTTCGAGGTGGCAGTCAGCCAAATCCACGGGGACAAGGAATAAATTAATGGTTTGCAGGGTGATTTCATAGTTTTACAGGGTGACCGGGTGAGGGGGGGGGGGAGGGATCAAAACAGTTTGACTCCCAGAAAAACAGGGTGACTTGGCATATCTGCAGAACCTAATTTAAAGCAGTACAACTTTTAAAATTTCAGTATTTCCCTGCATTAAAGTCCCTAAAAAAAAAATAGACCATAGATACACACTTATAATCCCATGCAGCTGATTCCAGTAGTTTGAAACTTACCTGCACTTATTATCTCGGCCCCGCCATCCCGGTTGGCCGAAGCTGGGCGCCCACCCGCTCCTGTCAGTCAAGGTGAATGGCCATGTCCATTCTATTCGCTACAAAGGAGGGGAAGTGCCAACCCTGAATGACTCATTGAAATGAATGGAGTGGGTGTGGCCAGTTGCCTTGAGCGATGCAAGAAGACAGCAAGTAAGCAACAAGGTGATCACAGGCTGTAGTCGTGAGCTGGGTCTGCGCAGTTTGGATCTTCGCTATAGGTAAGTTAAAGTGTTTTTGCAAGTCAAAAGAAGAAGAAAAATAAATATCAATAGCTTACCTTTCTTTAAGTGGCTCCAGCTCTCTGCTTCCTCTGTCTCCTTAGTGAAGAAAATCACTTCCTTATTCAGCTTTCAGTCTCCACCCCGCTGACTTGGTCCATCAATCAACCTTCTTGGGACCAAGACTCCCCACTTCCTTCCCAGATGTCCTGATTGGCTGCCTCTCTCTGCAGCTCTGAAACCCCGCCCTCCTCTGTCCTCAGTCAATCACTAAATCATGGTGTGCTTATCACATAGCTGTTTTTCTTCATTTTTTTCTATTAATCTCCAATGTTCTAATACTAAAGATAACTTAGGAACTACGGGTTCTTTTTGAAAATGGATTGAAGTTTAGGACAGTGCAACGTGCAGACCGAGACAATGAGACAACAATCAGGCTTGCCTTTAGTATAACATTTAACAACCACATAAATGAAACATGACATTTCAAGGAATGTGTCAAAATCACTGGAGCTCTGCTTAAAGTGGACCAAAACCCAGGATTTTGACTATTCTGGGTTTTGGTCCTTGCCCCCCGCTGTGTGAAACCCCCCAGGTTGCCAAAACCAACTCATCTCTTTCCTGTCCTACGGCGCATGAGTGGCCACTCGTCCAATCAGCGCACTCGGAACCGCTTACGTGCGGCCTGGGGGGTTTCACACAGCGGGGCATCTTGATTTTGGATGCCCCGGCCAATCGCCGTGGTCCACTTTAAAATCTCCCATGCTGCGGGCATGCCATTTTTAATGGCTGTTGCCTGAATATCCTCCCCAGGCAAAGCATACTTACCAATCCACACAACCTGGACACTGACAGGGGACATAGAAAAATGCTGCACATGGCTGTGCCATGCACCTATAATGATGTAAACCAGTGTGGAGTGGCTTTCTGTGCCACCCATGTACAGATTTTTATAGTGGAGGGGAGGTTGATGCAGTAGAATGTCCACACAGCCCTGCAGTCTTAATGTCCACTTGAAAGGATTGGGCCTTGTCCAGCTTTTACATTTTAGGCATTAAAGGTCACCTACAAAATGTCTGTACAGTTCTTTTCAGATTGTATCTGTTAGTTTCTGTGCATTTTCATGAAAGATGACATATGCCAAGTCAGTACAGACAGAAAACTGGTATTCACCCCCAAGAAATAAGAAACATTATTCTTGCACAGCAAAATATAACCATAATAGGGTTGATTCAGAGCCTCCTCAAAATCTTGTTGTATTTGTCTCGTTATGTGTATTTTTCACTTTTTTTCCCGTATGCCTAGGTGCGTACGTATGATTCAGAGCCTCCATCAGAAGGCTTCCGTTTACTGTTCGTATCTGCGTACACTAACGAGAATGCCATTTTCTGGCTCTCGTTGCGTCCTCGAGAGGGCGAGGTTTACATTTACGTTACTTAGTAAACCTCGTATACTACAGTTTTTCAGCGTTTTTCAACGTAGCTTCCAACGAAGATTTTTAGTGGCCCGCTAGATTCAGCATGCATCTTTCTCTAAATATACGTGCAGACGGAAATCTGTCGGAAAGCTGCTATGTACGCATGCGTGCAGATATTTAACTCATTCATGTCTCAACTATTCTCTCACTCACTCTGCTCCAATGCTTACCTTAACTCACTAGCGGTTCCTGTTTAGACGTTCTTCCGACATTCATGCTTACCTTATTGTTCTGCATTCTGTAGTTATTTTTCTATTCCCTCTTGGTGTCTTCTGATGTATGTTCTTTAGTGTTCATGCATTACATTTTTGGTGGTTTACAGAAATGAAACACGAAACATGGTTACGTTGAAATATATTTATTTGTGTTTTTGTTTTTGGTTTATGTTTTCAAAATCACTTTTTGTATAAAATTTTAGTACAAAAGTGTTTTTTTTTTCTAAATCTCAAATTTTAAAAGTTTTTTTTTTTACAAATGTAAAATGTTAATTTTTTTTCTTTTTTTTTAAACATCTAAAATTGAGAACATTTACAACAAAATATTTACAAATTTGGCAGGCCCAAGGAATCTATTCTTCACTGGTCCCAAATGAAGCTGCCCAGCTCCTGGATGTCACCCACCAGCCTATAGACAGTCACCGTTAAAGCTTGCAGTCTCTCTTGTGGTGTTGCTGTGAAAAGGAAGCAAAAATTAATTTTTAGTATATACATTTTTTTTTATATATTCTTTTCTTTATTTACTTTTAGTTATTTCTTTCTTTATTTTGAAAATACAGACAAATAAAAAAAAGAAACGGGTTGCGTCCAGGTGGGCGCACTTCACACATTTACAAATCACACATTAATGCGTACAGACAGGATTCTGGCAGTCTTATCAATTAATACTAGTAACATGTACATGTTCAACATATATAGTTCCGTTCCCCATTGAGCCATCCACCCCACATGGGTCGAAGCCTCAGGAGAACGGCACTGCAACTGATTAACTTTTAGATTCATCTGCGCCTCATATCTTGTAGACCAACCTTTGAGCGGATGACCCTTTATGCACCTGTGTCACTGTACATAGATATACCTACCTGGACTCTAACAGAGAGGGGGGGAAATAAAGGGGGAGTATCTGCGGAATATAAGGGGGGAAGACAGGGACGGGGGAGGGGATGGGCGTCAGAGGGGGGTATATACATTTTTAATAGCTGTTGAATGAAATATTATTAATGTTCTAGGCTAGGTTAATATGCTAGGGATGAGGCCATATATTATGCTAATTTTATAGGCTTGGGAATTGTAATACCTGTTGATGAAGCCATGTTATTGAAAATCAACGAAGTAGACTACAAACTTACTAGGCTGGTGGACGATATGATCTTGGGGGACCAGCATCCTCTCTGGGGTCTGCCACTGCTCCTGGTCTGAGTCTATTGAGAAAGCAAAAATATGGTTACTTATAATGTCAGATATTTGAAAGCAGAGATTTTTGTTATAATGTGCGTGTGACATCACCCACCTTCTCCATGCACCTCAGGGGCTTGTTGTTCTGCCCTCTGTAATCCAGCCTCTTCACCTGCTACATCATCATCTAAAAGAATATAAGCAGGAAATGAGTGTGTGTTTACAGTGCATGTACATGGGTGTGCTTCTGTCTGAGAAACATACCAGAGTGGTGCTGCTCCGCCATATGTACTGACTCCCTGGCGAGCCGCTGATGCCCCTCCTCTGTAGACAGGTCTTTATTTTAAAGGTTGCAAACAGGAGGTGGATTTTCAACTAAACTCCAGTACAGCGCAGCTGAGGAGCTTGTTCTGGGCCTTGTCTGGGGCAATAGACACTGACAGCAAAGTCATGGCAGAAAGTTAGTATTTTATGGAATGGTTCTTTTGCTTTGCCCTTAAAAAATCTTGATTGAAAACCTAGGTACACACAGGGCCGTAGCTAGAGGGGAGCAGGGGGGGCAACGCTACCTGGGTGCAACAGTTCAGGGAGGCGCCAAAGGGGGTCCTGAAAACAGGTGGGAGAGTCCATTTTGAATCCCCTATGGGTACACAAGGTATGTTTATGTGTTAACTTGCCTTTACTTTTACATTCCAGCACCTCAAACTACTCAAGCTACTGTGCAACCCTCCACCTCTTTGCCCACTGGCAGTTCGTCCCGGAAGCCCTTAACAACATATCCTACACAGGAACAGCTCAATTTGGTAAGTGTACTCTGCAATAACTGGTGATGCATGTGAAGGAAGATGACTACTTGCCACAACATATATTTGAGCAACTATCTCACACATTTTTTTCCTGTCCCTACAGACACCACCCATAATGGAAGCTATACACCATATGGAGAAGGAGGAGAACATTTCCATGCCCCCCAAATGCTAACCCAGCATCATCATCTGCCACTGCACCAGCAGCAGCTGCCCACAATCGAGTCAATAACGCCCTCTGCTGGAAGACCTGCATGGCCAGCAGCAAGAGACAGAACCAACTGTCCCATGTGCTAGCTCTGCTGCAAAGGATTTGCATACACCATCTGCTACTGTTGCTAGGCCTAGACCTCCATCATCTGCACGTGCCCAAATCCAGGGAAGTGGAGGACGCCCTCATCCACGTCGCCATGTAACCCAGGTGAGGCATGTGCAGATCCTGGAAAAAGCATGGAGAAATGACAGCTGCTACTTCAGGGAAGCAAACCAAAGATTTAATGAACAGCTGGCTGCACAATTACAAAACTTCAATACCAACTTCACCACCCTGCTGGATGAAATGAGGACTAGCAACAGGCAGATGCTGGAGCAGTGGCAGATGCTAAATGCCACCCATGCACAGGTGTTGGGCATCCTACAAGGCCAACACCAGCCTTATTATGGGAATCCACCATATTAAGATTTTTCCTTCTATTTGCTCCACAGAATTTCTCTCAATCCCAACACTATTCACCTGTCTGGGGATCGCCACTCATATTTATGTATTTGTGCCTTTGCTGGTGGCTTTAGAATTTCTCCCATACAGCTCATGATAGTGGTCAGAAACCCCACTTGCAAATGCCATAGTTTGGGGGTCAGTAAAGCGCCCGCTCAAGCTCCCACGCAGCATGTTTAGGACTAATGAAATCCTGGCTGCCTCATCCTGGGTGGCTGGCATAGTAGGTGACATTCTGGGCTGACTAACACCACACTAATAGCAACAACTTTTGCTCTGAAAGAATTGTGCTGGACTTGCTTGGGGGCTGGGTGTCATAGGCTGCCTGGCCCAATGGATCCTTCCTTTGCCTAGTGAATTTCCTCATAGGCTGCGAGTGCCCTTCACCACCTAATTTCTCTATGGAATAGAAAATTATTTAAATTACTTTTATCTGTTCTGTGTTAATTTTTGCCATTTTTGATCTGGTTGGTTACAAACAGATGAGTGTTGTTAAAGGAAATCTTGGTAAATAACAATTCATTATGCTCAAATCTGTTCCAAAGGATTTTTGTATTAGTTTGTGACCATAATCAAATCAAAGTATAAAAAAGTATAAATTAGAGAAAATTGTCCAATCACAAGGAAATAACATAAATCATGACACCAAAAATTAACCAAAATGAATAAAGGTTAAGGTGGGCCCGGACTGACTGCCCAGAAGCACTCTGGGTGCCCTCATATAATTCGTCCGGAATCATAGCATTAAAAAAGTCAGCTCTACTTTGATTAGGGAGTCACAATCCAAGTAGAAAATCCAATCGGCTCTGCAGGAGCGCTCCACTCCAACATCGGGCACAACACAAAGTATTGCCAGCCAAAAGTGTTTCCTCATTAAAATCCAAAGACCTTTATTAGTCCGAAATGTCCATTACTGCTGGAGAGGGGGACACGTCGACATATCAGGGGACCTTCTGCATTATTGCAAAATTATGCAGATCGCAGCAGGCAATAATTATCTTTATGACCTTGTTCGGGTCATATTGCAGCCCCCCCCCCCCCCGTATGGTCTAGGCATCTGAATCTGCTTTTCAGCAGGCCGAAGGCCTTCTCCACCACAGCCCGGTTCTTCCTATGGGAACGGTTATAGCCCTCCTGTGCTGTCTGAGGCCGCAGGATTGGTGTCATCAGCCACGGCAGCAGCGGATAACCCAAATCCCCTGAAAATAATAAAACACAAAATTAGTGTCTACTTTGTATATCATGTCATCAGAGGGAAAGAACATCCATATATTGAGACAGGGTTATCCAAAAACATTCATAGTCATACAGTGAAAACCTAATGAAACTATTTGAAAAAACTTACCCATAAGCCAACCAGCAGACAAGTTTCCTGACCCAAACCGACCATAGATGCTGGAATTCCTCAGGATAAATGCATCGTGGGTGGATCCGGGAAACCCTGCCATGACACTTAGGAACCGAAGGTCCGGGCCAACCTCAGCTTGCACTTTAATGGAGTTGCCCATCTTCCAGTTCCTGTAAGAGC
This sequence comes from Gastrophryne carolinensis, assembly GCA_027917425.1. Classification (NCBI taxonomy): domain Eukaryota; kingdom Metazoa; phylum Chordata; class Amphibia; order Anura; family Microhylidae; genus Gastrophryne; species Gastrophryne carolinensis. The sequence continues at coordinate 316,775,871 of CM051237.1, forward strand.
ACAAATACAGGTATTTAGTACACAAAAACTATCCAGCAAATAACCAAGTAAAAACCAAAAATATAAGGGATCTTATTGTTTTTAGATTTTTTTGTTTCTAAATTATAATTATTACTACAACCAATAATTAATAGTTGGTCACCCGGATTAAATTAAGGGCTACATGATAAGGAATAATTAAGGGCTACATGAAAATGATTTGTTAAGGTCTGCATGAAAATTATTAATTAAGGGCTACATGATAAGGAATAATTAAGGACTACATGAAAATGATTCATTTAGATATAAATTAAAACATACTGTGATTCAAGGAGTTAATACAAGTCAGAATGTTCACCTAAACCACATACCTAAAGAGATATTCCTCATCTGCTGGAGGCACCAACGCAAGATGCGTACAATCAATCACACCCATGACGTTGGGCATATCGGCTAGATAAAAAAAAAACTTAAGAAAACTTAAGAGCATTCCAGGCTACCATGTTGTCCGGGAAATATATGTATTTTGGACACAGGGTAGCCATGCCATCCAAAAACTTGTTGAGTGTGCGGCTCAGCATAGGCTGGGACATCCCCATGGAGAGGGCACCCAGCCTCTGGAATGAGCCATTCGCCAAAATTTGCAGGCAGCCAAGCCTTTTGGTCATACCTGAAATTGCATGCCCCTTCCTTGTGGTGCGGGCTAACCATGGCCGCAGCTCACTATACAAGTTATGGAGGGAAATGCGGTTAAGGCGGGTGAGCTTGAACAGCTCAACGTCATGCATGCGATCGATGTCCATACGTGTGCGGTGCAATCTGGATTCAGCCATGCTGATGCAGACCATGCCGTTTATCTGCAAGCGCTCGTACTCCTCAACGTACTCAGCAAACATCATCTCCAATCTCAACAGCTAACTTTCACCTACAAAACGATCCCGTAAGTGGAATGGAAACAAGCCCGTTTTATTGGCCGGGTTGTAATCAACAATCAAGGCTCCGAATCATGCGCAAGCCCAAACCAATAATGTTGGAAACTTGCCCGACATAACGGAAATTTGACGATAAACATACGACCATCGAAAGTGTGTATTCGCGTTAGTGTAAACGCATATACGCATGAAAACAGTAACGAAAATTCCGAAAAAGCATGCAAAAACAAAAAACTTACACTTGTGAAAGTGCATGTGAAAGAGGCTTTGAATCAGCCCTATTGTCTGGCCGTGTGTCTGCCACAGTGGTGTGCCAGTCTCCTTTTACCTGGCACACAGATGCCCTATTCCATAATCACTATATAATTACTACATCTGATTTGTAAATGTTAGCATCTTCCTCTTCACTTGTGACTCTAAAAATATATTCACAAAATGACAATAAACTAGCCTCACTTGTCAACCATGCACAGCAATTTTCTTTACAAATGTAGTAGTTACACACATGCTTTACCTTGAGGGCTACATACTATGGGGATACAAATTATACTGCACACCTTCTTATTGGGCACAGCGTTCTTCCCTGATTAGTCTTCCAATGCGTTTTATCATATTATAGGCATCATTAGGGAAGGTTTAATCATAGTAGGTTTAAATAATGTTTAAATCCCTGTAGGAGCAGTTATCTGGTAAAGAACCCTGGTTTAACTGTAAATGCAATAGCTATAAGGCAGAAAGCAGCTCATCTGATGCCTGTTCCATGTGCCTCTCCTTCATTTCCTGCCACTCTGAGTAGAAGCCTTAGCAGGGCTCTAAATTTTGCACTCCTTTCAAGCATGTTCAAGACTCCTAAAGCTGCACCATGACACACTCTTCCCGGCTCAGCCAAACCCAGAAATCAAAGCAAAGAAAGCAGCTTCTCTTACAATACTTTAGCACTTTAACATAGGATCTGAGTTTTTGTAATGACCCAATGTTCTGGGCATGTGTACACTCACTGCATGGATGCAGATAAAATATCCCAATGGGTGCGCAAGCATGCAATTGCCGTCTACGCCCCAAACCCCCCAAAAATAAAAGAACAGAATTCAGGAACATAAACAACATAAATGGGACAAATGGAACTTTCCCCGACCAGACATGACACAGAATCCTGTATCCTACTCAAGACCCCCACTGGTGGCCAATGGAACAGCAACAGTCAAAAATTACTTGGCGCCCTTAGCCTGGTGGCATTTGGGGTAATTGCTGCGCGCCAGTAACAGCAGAGAAAGCCCAAAATGCCAGCCTCCATTCACCCCTAACTTGCAGTCCCTTGTTTTGGCCACTGTATCACAACCTCATTTGACTGGGAGTCTCCTGGCAGGCTCATATGCAGCGCTTAATTCACTGGCTGCAGACGGACTTTGATTACAAACATTTTGTAATACCACCCCCCTCCCTGTGTTAAGCCGAATTAGTCAATAACATAAGACATAACACACTGGGGGACGAGCGTTCAAAACAGAAGCCAAAGCTGGTATCAGTGGAGAATAGCAGCTATCAGGTGAGTTGATTTAAATTTGAATGCACAAATCAGGCTTCGCACAAGGGTAGGAAGGGGCGGGTTACAAAGAGCTTGGACTTCCTATTTAACACACTGGAGCAGAACGGAAGAGCAGGACAAAATGTAGAGATTTTTTCTTATGTTTATGTCTGGACAGACCTTAACAAAAAGGCGGGAAACTTTGAATGAGGAGGCACAAGATGCACAGGTGGAGTAATTCATGCTCAGGCAGAACTATAGGATAGCTCCAATGACAACATCTGTGCATCAGAGGGGAGATCTGCAAAACCTGGCCTGTTGGTGGCCCTTAAGGAGGAGGGTTGATCACCTATGCATTTAGCCCATATGTGCCCTTTAACTTTCTTACAAGACCGTCTTATGTTATCCTTAATCACCCTCTGGTACAATAATTCACTGTCAATTCTGGCAGAATGGGAGGGGAGGGGGGGATGCCACACTGCCTGTGGAAATGGGATGGGGGGAATACCACACTGCCTATGGGAATGGGAGGGGTGGGTTCACACTGCCTATGTGGGATGGGAGTTTCACACTGCCTATGGAAATGGGAGGGGGATGCCACACTGCTTATGGGGAATGTTAGAGGTTATGCCACACTGCTTATGGGGAATGGTAGAGGTTATGCCACACTGGTTATGGGGACTGGGAGGGGGAATGCCACATTGCTTATGGGGACTGGCTGGGGGAATGCCACATTGCTTATGGGGACTGGGAGGGGGAATGCAACATTGCTTATGGGGACTGGGAGGGGGAATGCCACACTGCTTATGGGGAATGGTAGAGGTTATGCCACACTGCTTATGGGGACTGGGAGGGGGAATGCCACATTGCTTATGGGGACTGGCTGGGGGAATGCCACATTGCTTATGGGGAATGGTAGAGGTTATGCCACACTGCTTATGGGGACTGGGAGGGGGAATGCCACATTGCTTATGGGGACTGGCTGGGGGAATGCCACATTGCTTATGGGGACTGGGAGGGGGGATGCCACATTGCTTATGGGGACTGGGAGGGGTGAATGCCACACTGCCTATGGGGGATGGGAGGGGGGAATGCCACACTGCTTATTATGGGGAATGCCACTCTGCCTATAATGGGGAATGGGGGTGCCACTCTGCCTATAATTGAGGGATTCTGCACCTTGCCTAATATTTTGTTCTTAGGGGGGATGGTGATCTAGCACAACATTTGGTTCAGAATATTTATTCTCTTAGTTTCCTCCTCCAAATCTTAGGTACTTCTTATGGTCAGATGTGTCTTATAGTGCGAAAAATACAGTAGCCTTGTATATAACAGGTTATTGGAAGTAAAATGCTCATCAAGGAAGTCCAGCTATCTGCAGTGTAAAGCCCCTTAAAGTGGATGTCTAGTCTAATAGTACCCCCTCGCCCTTTGCCTCCCTTCTTTCCTCCCTGCGGCCCAGCAATGTCATCGACTGCGGCAGCCACACAGAGCTGCATACTCCACTCTGTGCTCTCTCCCACCTGTGGAAATGAATAGGTGGGTAAGGCTGCTCACAAAGACTCAAGAGCTGGTTTACTAGGGCTTTAAAGTGCCTCTCCAGCCACCAAAAAAAGCTATACTTACCTTCCCCCCCCCCCCCCAGCTGCAGTGTTGTAAAAGTTACTGATTGGGAGATTGGGCAGTTTACAGTGTAGCAGTGGTCTCCATTCTCTGCCTCCACCAGGGCAGAAATACATCCCTCCACACACCCACTCGAATCATTGCACTGTAACTGCACAGGCGAGCTGTGGGAAACAAAGGAGGAGTATAGTTTGTTGCCTGGACAGTCCCACAGGAGCACTGACTGCTACAGCTGCATATCAGGTTTTATTACATAGCATGCCAGCAGCTGTCACTCATTCTCAGCACACTCATGAATCATTTAGCCTCTGACTTACTTGATGGCAGTGGCACTGAGTCAGAATTTCTGGCTGAAACAAGAAATGGAAGTGCACACCCTTGCTGCCAGTCAAGAGTTAGCGGATGCATGATAACTGAAGTTCTTTTTAAAAATGTGTAATCTTTTAAAAGGGAACATTACAGGCCATGGGGAGTTAGTAAAAACTTCCCAGACCTGGCTTGCCTGGCCACCCTGTCGGGTTTACAAAACAGTAAATGTAAACTTACCTCTCCGGTTCCATCACGCTCGGCATCCCCCTGCTTCCCCGTCGCTCTCCATTGGGCAGCGCTATCTTGCACTGCACCGCCATTCTGAACTTGCGCAGTGTCACTGCATAGGCTGCAATGACAGAAGAGCGTGAGATCTGAGGAGCGAGCAGGACATTTGAAGAGAGGGTGGCTACAGGTAAGGCCGGCTAAGCCTGCAGCCTTCACTCTGGGATATCTGGGGGGGGGGGGGGGCGGAAACAGGCCAGGAATGCTGCTGGATCCAAAAGGCAGTGAGAGAGGGGGGAGGGATGTTTAAAGAGGAACATCAGAAAAGGTCTGATGTTCCTCTTTAAGGCTACTTTCACGCCTGTCTGGTACCGCATGCATCCTTATGATCATGTCAGGAAGCGAAAAAATCCTACAAGAGCTCTGTGACCCCTTTCACACCTGTCTGCTACCACATGCGTCCTTATGATTGCGCCAGGAAGGCTCTGTGGCACCTCTCTGGTGTGAGTCCTGCTTGCTGTATCCATTATCCAGTATGCAACTGCAAGCACACCAAGTCCAGATGCAGTCCTATAGAAATCTATTGTGCGTAATGCAAACATGCGTAAAAACTCATGTGAATTTGTGTCTGCATTATGTGTTTTTCATTAAAAAAAAGATGTGGGCCCCCTTCCAAAATGGCACCAACCGCCACACCGCACATAATGGCTAAGGGACCCATTGCACAGCCATGCCAGAACACCTCCCCTATGCCCTTCGATACTTGCCCAATGCTCCCCAAGGGGTGAACACCAGGCTGCGCTTATGGCCATCAGGCTCTTTCGTACCCTCCTGGCTGCCGGGGTAATGGCAAGCCATCCACCGCCATGCAGTTTCTTGGGCCCCTTACTAGTTTAAGGTAGAAAATGTAGAATAAAAAACAACACAAATGTAATGTATTGATCTAACATTAAAACTATAATCACCTCCACCATCTTCCCACTGTCCAGCACCTCTGGGGTTCCCCATTGGCTCCTCTTCTGCCAGAAGAAGTGGTCAAACTTACCTCTCTGACAGCATTTGGATAGGAGGACAAGGGTCTCCCTTCCTTCCAGGCTCTGAGCACTCCCCACAAAAGGAAGGAGGTGACACTAAGGGGGAATGTTGTTGCATATATGGCCATTGTATGCTTGCAGGCATAGGACTTTTTTTCTCAGCATTTAACACAAGCAGTGAGTACACACATGCCCGGAGGGGAGGGGGGGTCTGCCCAAACCATGGCACCTGGGAAGCATTTGGGTGCTTAGTGCCTTGCTCAGGTGCACTTCAGTCACGAGTCACGACCCTGATGGGAACTGAACCTGCAACCCTCCAGTTACATAATCACTTCCCTAACCATTAATCCATGACTGCCCACATTACTAACTGAAAAAATAAAACTATTTTTATAACTATTATAATTATCAAAAGCTGTTTTTAAAGGCTTTCGCGTTGTGGATTTTACACGTTTTTTTCTAGTCAGTTTGTGGCCCTGAACTGAAGGGGTTAAAATAGTCTCCACAACTTGACTTTCTCCTCTTCTTTGACCCAGAAGCAGTGACCCTGAGTGGCTGGCGTTATTGGAATTTGACATCTCTGCCTAGTTTGCAGTATTTAATCACGTAAAGGCGGTAAACACGACCTTTGTTGTTATGTTCCAGCAAGCTCAGTGAGATGAAATTGGATTCCTTCCAGTGAGCTTGTTTCTCAGCCTTTAGGAACAAGGCTCATGGGTGAGGCAATGTTTCAGAAATGTGCCGATGCAACACACAAGGCAGGAATTGTAATTGCTTTTCATCATGTGATGTCTTATGAAAGAGGAAGTTTAACGTTTTAGTCACATAGGCTCTTAGTCAGGCCTGTTTTTTTTTTTTTTTTTTTTCCATGAGCTGGTTTAGTTAATGAATGTAGTTTTACAACTGTAAGGGGTTGTTTGAAAACTGTAGCCTTGGGTAATGCAAACATGGCTGAATGTAATCAGTAAACATTTCATGCTTCAGATGTAATGCTGGCATGTTACTCAATCTGATGTAATTGTTAACAGACCATCTCCTGTCGGTTGCTTATGTGAGCCCTGCTTTTGCCCTGTTTGGGTTTTAATTTTTAAAAGAGTGGGGCATCGTGATTTGTGCCGTCTGTGACTGGCCTTGTTTTCCTTGGGCCTTATTTTGTTTATTACTAGAATGTTCTGTCAGCATGACCTGCCTTTTGTGGTGTGCAGTAGCACAGGGTGACATCCCCACCTCTCTTTAAAGGCAAAGTCCACTCTGGATGGAATATTAGAAAGTGTATATTTTTGTGTGTCCAAATTATGTTCTCAAGGTGCTGAGCTGATATAGTATTTTTCTTTCTTTTGATAGAAAACATGAGTTTTATGGAAGCAGAGAGATGTGATCTTTGTATGCACAGAACACTGCTGCTGGGCATGTGCATACCTACCAACTTTTCAGGGTGGGAAAAAGGGACATTTGTTAAATTAGGCCATGCCCACTCATTGAGAGATGGACAGTTAAAACAGTACAAACACTTTACATAGGCAAATTAATCATTTATTGGTGCAGATCTGCATGTTACACCTCAAAGAGGCACAAACGAGAACAAGGAGGAACATGGGCTCAAAAGAGGGACAGTCCCTCTAAATCAGAGACACTTAGGAGGTATGCGTGTATAAGGTTGAGTGAGCTCTCACCTTAGCAGCGGCCATAGCAGCAGTGTTATATGTGTACTGGGATCACTTCTCTCTTTTTGGTGTACGTTGTCAATGGCAACATATTGCATATAGTGGAAACTGCTACCATAAAACACACATTTGCTAAAATAAGGAAAATAAATATTGGATAAGCTCAGCACCTTGAGGACATTGTTTTTGCACAAATAATATACACTTTCAAAAACTCCATAGAATGTGGGCTTACCCTTTAAGGGGGTCACCTATGCAGGCACCCCATTAAGGAAAAGCTGTGAGCCAGCTTAGTAGTCCTTTCATTTCTGCATTCCCCCATCTACCTGTCTCCTTTTTAATTTCCTTTTTTTTTTAACTTCTTGCTTTTCATCTCTCTTTTTTACATACCCCTCCAGCTTCCCCTTCTGTATCCTCTTTTGTCAAACAAAGACTGATCAAGAGGTTATCTACCTAAATAGAAAGTTGAGCTTTCCATTGTAATCCCCGCTGACTTCAACACACTTATTCCTCTTCCCCTCCAGTGATCTGATGCCCTCAGAAAAGAAGGGGAAGTCTTGCTGCTGCAAGAACCCTGTTACTGACTCTTTGGCTCCAATATGCTTAGGAAATTGTTGCCTGTGCGGAAATGCCTTCAGCTTACGAAAGAGAAAGTAATCACAGGGAGCCAGATCTAGACATTAGGGCGGTTGGTTAAGCTCCATGAAGCTGCATTCCCTGCTAGCAGCTTGTGATTTGCCTCACATAATGCCTTACATAGGTGTCTCCAGTAATTATTCTCTCATGTGGCATCGATTCGAGTAATAAAACTCCTTCTGTATTCCAAAAAATTGTTGCCATGAGCTTCCAGCTGACTGCTACATACAAAATATCTTTGGAGATGGTGACTCTTTGGCTTTCATTGCTTGAATTGTTTAGTCTCAGGATCATGGTGGTCGACCCCTGTTTCATTACCCATCACAATTCGAGAATTCTGGATTTTCTCCAACCAGGTCTAAATTCTGTCTTTGCTCAGGCATCAACATCTATGGCACCCTCTGGGAACTGACCTTTGACATCATCCAAACTGAAGAATTTTGGAGACCATGCCAATTGAAATGCCTAATTCATGAATTAATGACCCAATCTTCCAAAATCATGGCCTCCACTTTACGGCACATTTCTCTGAAGATGTCCTGAAGGGGGTCATCTTTAATTCATCCCTTTACAATCTTTTTTCCATGCCAAGTGTAAAATCAAAGCTTTATGTCCTTAACACCCAATCAGCTGATATATCCCTCTATTCTGCAGCATGAATTATTTGTTGCTAATTTCTGGCCCATTTTCAATAGCCGAACCCCAGATTCTTTCCAGTACAACAACCTATTACTGGTCAAAATTGTGGTCTGGATCCCACCCCTCCTGCATCACCTGTCTATGCATCTAAAACTGCTGAGCAGTAATATACTACCAGCATAAAATAGGATTTGTTGTCAGAAAAGGCTGCAGTGCATAAACTTGTACAGAAAAGACAGACACACAAAGGAGGAAATAGCTTTCCCTCTTCAGACACAGGACATAGTTTGTCCCACATAGCAAGAGCGGTGAGGAAGAACAAAGATGGCCATACATAAATAAAATCTGTAGGGTCGGATCTCAGCTTCAACTGCTTTATTCAAAAGCACACCAGGTTGAATCCTAAGTCTAACAATGATTTGTTTTTACACTTGCTCTGACAATCCCTTAACCCTTTCGCTGCCAGCCTACCTGCAGCTTTTGTCGCCCTCTGTTGCCAGACCATGTTTCACTATTTTGCGCTACACATGTTCAACTGTGATTTTTGAAAGGATTTCCAGGGATTTCCGAGGAAAATGATATATTGTTTTTTTCAAGAGAGTCTGGGCTTCAACATGAAATCTCTTGTTTGGCCTTTTTTAGTGTATTCTCAATACTGTTTGGTGAAATATGTGCAAAAAAAATAAAAAAAATCTATTTTTTGCAATTTGTGTTTTTTTGTAATAAAAAATATGTTTGTCAATAAAATTTTATTGCGTGCAAAACCCTAATTTCTCCCAGTCGCAGTGGTACCACATATGTATTGATAGACACCCTTTCCTGCCCAGGAGACTCCCCCAAACTGAAACAGAGCTTTAGGAGATTTTCAGATAAAATACAATCAGTTGCTATGCGCACCTTGCAGTTGTTCCAGAAAAACAACCATTTACATTTAAAATACCCCCCACAAACTATATATTCTCTGGAAGTACACACCTCAAGCTTTCTAGGCGTACCAAGCTTGTTTAGGTGGGCTTAGTTTTCTGGAAGTAATCCCTCAATGTATTTTTTGGTTGCACTAAGTTTCCCTAAAAAAGAATAAAAAGGAAGAATCAAGCCACATTTTCCTAAAAAAACTATATACAAACAAGAAAAAATAAGTAAAATCTCAAAAAGCAACATGCCCCGAACAGAACGATACCCAACATGCATAGCTACTGTCAAGTGACGAGTTGACACCCCAAAGTAAAGCATGCGCATAACAGTAATTTTACTTGAAAATTTCAGCTCTGCAGACCAAATCCGCACCTTGCAATTTTTCTACCAAAACAACCCTTTACATTTGGAATATACCCTATAAACCATATATTCCCTGAAAGTACACATGTTAAACTTTCTAATAGTACCCAGCTTGTTGTAGTAGGCTCACCTTTCTGGAAGTAATCCCTCAAAGAATTCTTAGGTTGCACAGGGTTTCCCTAAAAAAATGAATAAAAAATGAATAAATAACATGTTTTCCTAAAATATAAATATGCAAACAAGAAAAAACAAGCTAAATCTGAAAGAGCAAGGTCCCCCGAGCAGAACAATACCCAACATGCATAGGTACTATTAACCCTTTTAATTGCCAACCTACTTGAAGTTTTGTCACCCTCTGTTGACAGGTCATTTTTCCCCATTTTGCGCCATGTTTAACCGTGATTTTTGCTGGAATTTTCAGGAAAATTATATATATATGTTGCAGCAGAGTTTAGCCTTTTCTACAGTTTTTTTTAATATTTTTGTGTAAAAATAAATAAATAAATATTTTTTAGACAATTGTCTCCTTTATTTTAAATAAAACATTTACTTTATTAGAGAAAAACATATTGCATGTGAAAGCCCAATTTCTCCCGATTACAACGGTACCACATATGTATCGGTAGCCCCCCCATTCTTGCCCAGGAGACCCCCCAAACTGAAAATAGCACTTTATAACATTTGCAAATAAAATACTACTACTATCCACACTATAAACATAAGGGTTTTTTTTAAAACAAAGATGACATAGGGTCCCCCCTCCCGGGGGGGGACCCCATTTTTTTGGGAATTTTAAGGGTTAAGAACCCTTAAAAATCAAAAAAAAAAATGAAATGGGGTCCCCCTTACCCAGCATTACCAGCCCGGGACCAGCTATGGGGGCTTGTAGGAACAGAGTGGAGGGGCCAGCTTTTGTGGCCCCCCACCCTGCAGCCTACAGGCCCAGATAGCCTATGTGGGCCCGGGCTCTTCTGCCCCCCCCCCGGGCTTTGGGGAGGCAGGTAATTGGGGGTGCGGGGGTTAACGGCAAGTCACCTGCTAGCGGCAGGTGACTTGTCGGCCCCCAGCCTTGTGAAGTGGTATAAGGGGTCTCATGGACCCCTTACCAGTTCACAAGGGGTTAAGTGTAAAAAAAAGACACTGACACATAGGAAAAAATATTTTATTTATTTTTTAAAACTTTTTAATACTTACCTCCCATCCATCCCTGTGTCCCACGCTGATCAATCTGGCTTCCTGCGCTCCTGCTGCAGCTGGAAGCCTTTTATAGCTGCTAGGCGACAGAACATAAGGGGTTAATTAAAAAAAAAAATGACATAGGGTCCCCCCTCCCAGGGGGGGGGACCCCATTTTTTTTGGAATTTTAAGGGTTAAAAACCCTTAAAAATCCCCCCCCAAAATGAAATGGGGTCCCCCTTACCCAGAATTACCAGCCCGGGACCAGCTATGGGGGCTTGTAGGAACAGAGTGGGGGGGCCAGCTTTTGTGGCCCCCCCACCCTGCAGCCTACAAGCCCACATAGCCTATGTGGGCCCAGGCTCTTCTGCCCCCCCCCCCTGGGCTTTGGGGAGGCAGGTAATGGGGGTGCCGGGGGTTAATGGCAAGTCACCCGCTGCGGCAAGCGGGTGACTTGCCATCCCCCAGCCTTGTGAACTGGTATAAGGGGTCTCATGGACCCCTGTAGGTAGTTATTTCGTGACCTGGCTGAAGTAGCCCTGTTTCAGATCAGTCAAGCTGAGCACAGACCAGCATCCAGCGCTCATTTGTTTACCAACAGGGGACTTTCAGTTTGCAGAACTCTGTGGGATTGAACCTTGGAGTGATAAAGTAGTGATTTTTTTACTTTAACAAGTCTGTAAATGGTGTGTACAAATATTTCACATTTTACTTACAGTATAAAAACCCCACCTCAACAGAAGCTTTTTGTCTTTTAGCTGCAAGGTAAACCATCAGCTTGTTTTCAAGTAAAAGCATCAGCTTGTTTTATTATTGCAGGGTCATGAAAACAAGGATTTAAAGTGGAATTCCAGTCAAACCACACCCCCTCATGCCACCCTACCCTCGTGCTGAGGCAGAATGGGGGGCCACAAAGAAAAAAAACCCTTACCTGATCCACGCGCCAGTGCTGCTCTGCCGAGCCCGGGCAACTACTCGAAAAGACCTAATGCCGCATTCCTTGGGTTTGCACACACTGTGAATGAGTGAGTGAAGAAATTGCACAGAGCCAGGGGATGCATCTCTGTGTTTTTGACCAAGATGGCAGCGTGGAGAACATCTTTGGGGTATCCCAGCCTGGGACACGAACATTTCCCAGTGTCAGCAGTGGGGCCAGTGAACCTCTGCTTCATAACATCCGAACCCAGACTGTTCCCGAACAAAGGGGCTTCTCCCTCACACAACGATCACTGCAGGGCAGGGGCAGCCACACCACACCAGAATCTCAGACACAGCAGCTTCTACCTCATGGCCTATCTGTCCCTTTGGATCCTCTCTACTCCTAATGGGCGCCTCGTCTGTCACATCCAATGCCAGGACCTCTCTGGGCTTCTTTCCGACAGGGTCCTCTCCTCTCTGCATGGACTGCCCGCACCTCAGTCTTCTCACTTTCTCTCTCTGCAACTTAGCGCGGCTTTGCTTCACTACAGCCACATCCTCCTATGCTTCCAGCTGCACCTGGGCCTTGTCTCTGTAGTAGCCACATCAGCCATGTCACACAAGGAGGCTACTCCAGTCTTCCCCTCAGAAGGGCCATGGACGATTTCCCTGTCTGTCCTTCTGGCTTCCCCTTATGAAATCTCAATACATTGTAGCCTGAGGTTTTCCCTCCGAAAAGCTCTCAACAGTTTCCTGTTGTTCCCCCGAATCTTATGCCACCTGGCTCATTCTAAAGAGCAACTCTGAGCTATTATTCTAAGCTTGAATAATATTCTGTTCCCCTCATCTGTGGTCTTATACCCCCATCTAGTGACCAAAGTGGGAATAGCAACACATTTTATACCTTAAGTGACGATTTCCACATAATAAAAAAAAAAAATTTCACTCTTACTACATGCAGACCAAAACCCACTCATACCAATGAAAGCTTATTATGATCGCCTGTCTCAATCGCTTTCATGCACATGTGTAGGCTGTCTCCAGCATCTCTGCACTGGGTGTACCTCGCATCGGGCAGCAATGTTGGTGCACGCATCGCTGGGAGCCGCCATTGGCAATCAATTGGGAGCTTCACAAATCTACTGTGGGAGCAAGGATACGGGGGTGGATTCTCAAACAAGCATGCTGGGTTTTGGTCTGTTTTAAGTGCAAGTAATACATTGATTGTTGCCCCTATCATGCATCAATTTTTGATAATAACTGATTCAAAATTAATGACTGTTGCAGTGTTTTAAAGTGGACCAATGCCAGACTTAGTTAAATGCCCACCCACTGGCCTTGGCAGCATACTCTCTGGCACATGTCCAGTACTTTCCTGTTATGAGAATCTTAAGGAATTTGAAGTGGACCAAAGCCCAGGATTTTTACTATCCCGGGTTTGGTCCGTACTCCTAAGGGCCATCTGATTTGCCCAGCACTATGAAACCCCTACCAGTCGGTCAATATACTTACCTCACTGGTGATCCCATGATGCATGTGAAGCAGGCAGCGGCCCGTCCTGCATCCTGCTACATATATGTGTGGCCACATAAGCCATAACTGAATAACTAGTGTGGCCAGGCACAGCCATAGAAGCTTGCAAAGGACATCTCTGCCGATCGTGAGAATCAGCTATGCTCCCATTCAGCTTCGTTATAGACACAGCCAAGTAAACTTATTGGAGAAGTGTCTCTTCTTTGCCTTAGGATCAATGGCGAAGAATGTATAATGAGCCACCAGCAGGGTTTCACAAAGCAGAGCATCCTAAATCTGGATGCCCAAGGGGGGTACGGGCTAAAACTCGGGACAGTGAAAATCCTGGGTTTTGGTCCACTTTAAGTTGCTAAATATTTAAAAGCGGTAAAAGCACTGAACCTGTGCCAAAGGGTATAGGGGCTTATATGTTGCTTAGACCAGAGGCCTCAGAGCCCTAAGGCTAGTAACCCCAGTGGGATTCAGCTCATCCCTGGCATTATCCATGCATCCGGGTAGCACTTGCTGCTCCCATGTTACAGGAGACTGAAACCTTCCACCTCACAGCTGACACAATTCAGGGGGCCTCTGTAGCAGCGGCGTTTCCTTCCTCGGCTTGTCCTTTAGTCGCTCCTGCTTACATTACAATATCATTAGCACACCCGCACTCATGATGAATGCAGCCAGATGCCTATTTACTTACTCATATATATAAAAAGAGCATACAGCTATGTTTCCACAACACAATGACTAAGGTCTGTTGTATTTCACACTGCTCTAATATGACTCGGTCTTGCACAACTGTGGAAATATCCACGCCGAAGCTCACACAAGAGATGGTTGTATAAGCAGTTCAAAGTGAAATGTAGTGTACACAAAATATTGTATAATCGCCATAGCTGGCAAGTAAAATCAGCACAGATGATGTCACTGGAACAGTTGGATGAGAAAGGAGAAAAACAAGTCTCTGTGTGCTAATCCTGTTTGCAACCCTAAAGGCAATAGAAGGCAGCCAAGACAGAGAATTCTGGGTAACCATATAAGGATGTCAAACTAGCTTTGCCGCCAACATTAGGAACTGACATCTTTGTTCTCTGAAACTTGGCCGTCTGCCAAAGGCCTCAATTCAGCTCTGCAGAATGATTACACTGGACAATTGCCAGTTGAGCTCTCTGAGCTCCTTTTCTTCTCTCAGAGCATTTCACCAAACATGCAGTGGTTTCTATGGCAACAGAAACTCGGGGGGGGGGGGGGGGGAAACGGAAGAAAAAAAAACAAGCACACCCTTCCCCAGATGCAGAACATCTGCATGCATTTTTTTCATATCATACATAAATATGTATCATCAGAAAATCACAGAGAGTTAACATGACGCAGTCCTATGATCATAGCACTACATTCAAGCATACTGATTAATTTAATCTATATTTACATCTCGGTGAACCACCATGCTGTTGAAGATTCCAGAATACATGGATCACTGTCAGATAAGTTTGACCCTGATCCAAGGTATGGGGGTGGGGTATGAGAGGAGGAGACAAATCCTGGAGTGGGGTTTTAACTTCTATATCAGACAGTGCCCTCATCAGGACATAGTCAATAATTATCTGCGTATTCTCTTAACAGAGACACATTTATGTACATTTTTATCAAAGATTATTAGCATCATCCTAGAGCTTTGAATCAATCCAATTACCTCTTTACTTTATTCATAATAAGGAATGTGATGGGGAGGGGGGGCACCGTCCATGGCTGCCCGCTTCTGCTCACCAGGACCTGCTAAATGTTTATTTCACTCCCTATAAAATTGCTCAGTGAGTAACATTAGATTTTAGATACATACATTTTTTTTTGTTGGGGGGGGGGGGGGGGTCCAGTTATGTATTGTTCCCTAGCCCTTTCCTGATGGCTTACTAACAGGCCCCGTTTTCAGGATCTCCACACAGATGCACTGGTAAAGTAATAAGTGCTATAGAGAAAGCGTAATCCAAATACTTATGGCAGATTTGTGTAATGCAATGTATACGTTAGGGTCGGCCGAATAATCCACACACAGATGGATTCTTCTTTAAAAAGAGACTGTTTCAATTTATTCGATTGTCTGCATATCACAGGTAATGTCCCGGTCATGAAGCATGGTTCCACAACACAGTATCACAGTTTCACATTAACAGAATGCTCCGGGCGGTCTTCCACCCTACATTGATCTGGGTACTAGCTCTCTTCTTAAACAGGGCAGTGCTGGGCAGAGGAGAGCACAGGAAAGAATCTCCACTCAGTCACAATACGGGCTCAATATATCCACTGGTCAGCAGTTGGGGCAATTAGATGAGGTACAATTCTTGTGGCACTACTCACAATGAGGGTTCACTACTTTCTTGGGACTAGGGACCTTTAAACAGGGGCAGTCACAATTTATTGGAGTCTAGACACTGCTTTACAGCCTCACAGTCCCGAGGGATCCACTCACTATGTAGGGACGCATTGTCTGTCACAGACATGCCAGGAGCCCACCAGGTTCCCTCCCACCAGGGCCCTCTTAATTCAGCATAGATCACTTTCGGTTCTCCAGCTCAATTCCTGCTGCGTCATGACCTTTATTTCTTGTAGAGGTTTTTTTTTATCTCGGCACGCCTTCTGGACTAACTCCTCCTCCTCTGTGCTCTTATTCTTAAGGAAACCCACCCCTTTTCTGTAGCTTAAGGGGAACCCACTATGTTCTCCTATGAAAAGGATATCCCACCCCCTTCTGCCTTCCTCGCTGTCCTGGGGCTTCTGTGGCCCTGTTCCACTGGGATGGCCCGGTCGCGGGAGAACTTCCGGAGCCATCCCCGTGGCAGGAAGATGGGGATCCCAGCCTCATCCCATACGACATAGAGCTGTGGCTGCAGAGAAGGAGACCGAGGACAGATGTTCCCTGCCAGGGTAAGATACTCTCTTGCTACCCTTCTACCAGATGCGGACCGCAACCGGCCTGAATCAGATGGGGACGCCATGGGAAGCCATGGGGAAACCCAGGATGGCAAGGGATCTATGTCGTTCCAGGACCACCCATGGGTGGGATCTACAATTCCCTGTATAGGCCCACATCTCCCTTCCAACACCGTAGTGCTGTCCCTCCTCTCAGGTAGGTACCATGATTGAGGAAATAGACCTCCTCATTTGCAGTTCCAGACATCCGCGCTGATGTGGTGGCTAGTATTTGCTAAAGGGGGCTGAGAATGGAATCACGCCCCTCTCTATATTAATAGCTTGAATGGCTGCTATTCAGGCTATCCAGCCCAGCTAAACCCTCCCTCCTCCCTGCCCAACCTCCTCCTAACAAGCGCTCTAGTTCAGATCATCGACAGCTGCCCCTCCGGAGGCAACGAGTCCTGCTGTCAGTGCTGGGAGTGCATGCAGCCCTCCCACCCAGTGACTGGAGCTGATGCAGGCCACCCTCCTGCCTGGCAACTGGAGCCCTCCCTCCAGCCCGGTGACCAGATCTCCTGCAGCGCTTGCTCTCTGACCGGAGGCATGCAGCCCTCCCTTTCTCCTGCTGACTGGAGTGGCACACATGTGCAGCTGGGGGTACGCACATGCATGGCTGGAGGTGAATGCATGAATGTTTGGTGGGTGTGTGCATGCGTTTTGGAGTGCACACATACCTGGCTGGGGGTGTGTACATGCATGCGTGTGCAAGGGCATGTGTTTGAGAGTGCGCGCATGTGTATCTGTGGGAGTGCTTTTAGGTGCATCCAGGGTGTGCACTTGTGTCTGTGGGAGTGCACGTGGTATAGGCATCCAATGTCGCCTAGCAACAGGGAGAGGGGTAAGGAGCACAGCCAGGGTGTAGAGAATGCCTGTGTCTTAAAGCGGTCCTTCACTCTGAATAAGAGTCTATCTTATATGTTTCCCCACCCTGTACATACAGATGACAAAACAAACCAGCAAAGCCATAAACCACCCAATCTTGGTTGCGCTCACCACACAGGTAAATAGAGTTGGGATGTAGAGGAAAGATGTTTAGCAGATCCAGGTCAAATTATTAATATTGATGTTGCCCATAATAAGGTTGTGGTAGGCTTTGGAGATGGCCCAACACCTGGGCGTGTGTGGCATTCATAATCTGCCACTGCTCCAGCATCTGTCTGTTGCTAGTTCTAAATTCATCTAGCATGGCTGTAAAGTTAGTATTTAAGGTGGCCATTTGTTCTGCCATCTGTCTGTTTAAGGTGGCCATTTGTTCTGCCATCTGGCTGTTGCTCATCCTAAATTCAGTCAGCATGGTGGTGAATGTAGTATTTAAGTTGTCGAATTGTGCAGAAATCTGCTCTGTTCTTCTTTGAGTCACCTGCCTAAAGTAACGTCTGTCATGGCGCCATGCTGACTCCAGGATCGTCACATGCCTCGGGAAACTGGTCGACGTTGTTGACTGCATCTTCCAATTCCCCGGGTTAGAGCGCCTGCAAATGCTGGACGTCTAGGGCGAGCAACAGTACCAGATGTACTAGGCAAAACCTCTGCAGCAGAGCTACCACTGGGGACTGTAGGCTCAGTCTCAGCCTGCTGCCCATGATGGGCTGGCAGCATGCGTCCAGCTTCACTCACTGCAGAGGATTTGGTGCAGTAGGATGCTGGGGCAGTGGCAGATTAGGTTCCAGGGGGTAATTTGCGAAGGTCCAATCCGGCTGGCATCCTCCTCCTCCATATCCTGGATTACATCCATTAGTTGGGGAGTCTGTTGGGACATGTGAAAAAGTGTGTCAGATTGTTGGCTAAATATGTTTGGGAACAATTAGTCATGTGCATTCACATGCATCACCAGTTTCAGCAAAGTACACTTACCCTATATATCTGGTCCTGTGTCCTAGGCAGCAGGGAAGTAGACGGCGTGCTAACAATGGAGGAGGCTTCCACACTTCCAGAGGCAGGATGCTGTGCTGTGGTAGAAAGTAAAAGGCACATAAACACACAAACATCCCTTGATGAGACTGATGAATACATATGCTTTATAACACACGTGGGCAAGCAGGAATTACAACTCCCACAATGGTTAAAGTGGACCTTCCCAATGAATCTTATATGTATGACTCACCCTGTACCTACAGATTGGTCACCTTAAAGAATAAAAACATGCATGTACTGCATGTTAGGAGGCTTTACAAATACAAAATGGCGCTTTAGGGGCCAACAGTCAGCTTGCAAATAGCATTTGACTTCTGAGTATGCTGCTGTGCATTCTTGCAATTTGCAATTCTTGCAAAGTCTGTCTGACCAAAGCACAGCTAGAACACCAGTGCTAGAAAGACAAAGAAGTAAGTGTTGTCAATTTTTGACTATAATCACATCACATGCAGTGCTTGGGTAAGAAAAATTGTTTTAGATTTTCAAGCAATAATGTTAAAGGTCGTGTATCGACTGAAAACCATTAACTACTGCACTCTGGGAGAGTGTCCATCATTAAGCCCATTCCTCAGCCATTAAACACCCGCCTACAACAGTAACCTCCCCTTAAAGCCACTCCCTAGGGGCCTGTGTTCATATCTGCCTGTGAGCCTCATTTACAAATTTTACAATATCACCTCCCTCACAAATTTTACAATATCACCTCCCTCACCGATCACCTCCCTCACAGCAGGACATCCAAGATCGGGATGTCCCGCGGGGTGAAACCCCCCCAGAACCCCCAAAAAACCTTACCTTATCCGCCTCCCGCGCGCCCCTCTAGACGTGCGCGCGCCCGCGCTGGCCGTTTGTGAATGGCCGGCGCGGGCGCGCGTCCTGTAAGAGTGACGTGCGGGAGGCGGCGGCGGACGAGCTGCCTTGTCCGTCGCTGTCACCCGCTTGTCCGTTGGCAGGGATTGGACGGCATGGTCACGTGGGAGCGTGGTGAGGTGAGTTTTTGAGGCTTTCTGGGGGGTTTCACACAGCGGGGCACCCCCAATCGGGGTGCCCCCCCGAAGTGGACCAGAACCCAGGATAGTCAAAATCCTGGGTGTTGGTCCACTTTAAGGATGCGCAGGAAGAAACAGTTGTTTTTAAAAGTGATTTAAACTCCGTGCCAAACAGAAGTTAGTGTGCACATGTGCGAACCAACTCACTTGCATCTATAAGGATAGGTTAAGGCTAGAAATGTGTTGGGGAATGTCATTTAGTCAACTGATCTAATTGTGAATGATATTTGTATGCTGTTTGATCTAACAAATATTTTGATTTTGTTAGAAAAGAGGAATCTGGCCCTGGAGATCGTGGCCAGGATTCACCAGGAAACGGACACCACCTTCACTTATACGCAGATCATGCAGCACTGGTTGGACCTGAAGCGACTGCACATGCCCCGGGTGCGGCGATTTTTTTGCGAACCATTTTCCAAGTAAGCACATACCGATTGCATGCTAGATGTAACAAACACAGAAGGTAGGCCTTTAATTTTAAATGCTTTTCTTTTCTAGTGTCTGAAATGGAGTACCGCATAAGACCCACCCCGGAGGCGCGCAGTCCGGCCAGAGCGGCATGAATCTGCACCACCAAGTGAAGGTGGTGGATCTCCAGGGCCAAATTCCTACCCCTCCTCTGTAGCTGCGTCAGACCAGCCCCTGGACCTATCCACAGAGGAGGGGCCTCACGGGATGGGCAGGGAGTCGTACGAAACGACTCAGGCATTAGCCTCCGGTATGTGACTCTGAATGTAACCCCACACACATACATGCTATTTAAACAAAAGCTGATTCCCTTAATCTCATTTTATAGATACAATAATAATAATAATAGATGAATATGTAGCGGGTGAAAGATCTGGAGCTGAGATTGCAGCTGATCATGCCCAGGAGGAACATGGAGAAGGTGGGTCATTTGGTTACTGTTGAATCAGACATTAGAAGTGAGCCTATTTTAAATGTCTCTACAGCCTCACATTCCCAGCAGTGGCAGGCCCCAGACCGTAGGGTGGTCCCCGAAGCAGAGGTCGCCCACCACCGAAGTAAGTTGTAATGTAAATATTGACAAACAAGTAAATAATGACATATGGCCTCTTCCTTTAAGAATTTCCTTAGCATAATGACATATGGCCTCATGAGTTAGATTAAAACCTAATAATCATTCCATCCACAGCTGTGAAACATGTATTTGCAGAACAATAATTTTCTTCTCTTTTTTTAATAGACACCGCACAGGCGAGATTAGCCCAGCTGACTGCGACGGTGTTTCGGCTGGTGGGCAATATACAGGAGCTCAGAGCTTCGATGGGGACCACAGATAAGATTAATTATCTGGGGCATGCCATGGCTTTGTATATAGTTTTTTAAATTTTAAATTTTTAACAATTTTATAATGTTTTTATAACATATTTAAATTTTTTATAAAAAAAAAAAAATGTTGCAAACTCTATAAATAATTACACAACAAAAAAATAAAAAGGCCAAAGAATTTGGCAGTTAATAATAAAAAAAAACCTAAAACTTGTTTCTGCGTCATTTTATGTCAAATAAAAATTCATTAAGGGTTGGTTACAGGAAATGTAGGAAGAACTAAAAATAAAAGATTGCAAAGTGAAGAAGAATGAAACCGTGATGGAATTGAGGTAAGCATTAAGGGCGCAAAGGGAAGAATATAGAAACCGTGATGGAATTGAGGTAAGCATTGTAGCAGAAGTGAGTGTTAAAAATATTGAGACGAGCACATGAATGAGTTAATTTGGTTGTGCGCATGCGTAAGGTCAGATAGATTTCCGTCTGGACGTTTATTTATAGAAAAAGGAATTCATAATCTAACGGGAAACGTAAATCATTCATTAGAGGCAACGTTGAAATAAGCCAAAAAACGGAAGCCTACGTTGTTTCCTAAGTAACGTAAACGAAAAACGAAAGCTGAAAAATTCTCGTTGGCATACGAACCGACGAACACTTTACAGAAGGCTTCCGATGCATGTTTAGAATCACTCGTACACTCATACGCAAGCGGAACCAAAACGAAAAAAAAGACAGATCGACACAAAAATTAATTTTATGTCTCTCTGAATCAACCCTAATGTCTGTATGCAAAAGCATTTGAGAACTCTTATGGACCTGGATTACTGGATTTTGCTGTGATATCTGCTAAAGGCCAACTGCAATCAGAGCTCTGTTACTTACTGACAGGGGTGCCTATGTATTTTACACACTCGATCCTGATGAGGCATATTTGATTGAGATGAGTGAAATGAATATATAATATACTTGATCATTCTGTTGTTCGAATAGTCATCCAATTTGTTCTTGTGTGATTAAATATGTGCTTAGATACAGTGGGTGGGTACCATAGGGGAAATATGCTTTATTTCTGAGATCATTCATTAATTATGTCCTTTTTCTATTGGTACATTCTATTTTTGGGTTGGGCACATATCACTTATGGGAATGCTGAACATTTTTTATTACATAATGCACTGCTTAATTCATTTGAACATAAGTCAACTATAACTTATTATTATTTGACTGTGGGTAGGTTTGGTGGTTTAGGTTGGGTGGAATAATTGTTTATGATGTTTTTTTAATGACGTATTAATAAAGATTTTATTTAGTTTATATGCTTTTTCTTTTGTGGCATTTTTCCCATTTCCATTAGGTTGTTAATAGCCATGTCTATGATTATTTAGCTTGTATTACAAATGTCATCCAATATATTGCTGCATAAAATAACCAGCAAATTACAACTAGAAAGAAAATAAACCTATAGTATAATGTTCAGGGACACAGATGAGGGAGTCAGGATGACCTGGGATCAGTAGTTGGATCTTTCAGAACTCCTGTTTTTTATTTAGTAGTGCAGTGGTAAAAGGGCATTTTCCTATCTAGTTTAGTGCAATCTGTTCTGGGCGCACACAGATAAAAGGGAGCCAGCATGGCTCTGTTATATGAAACAGGAAGTCAATTGTGTTGAGTGCTTACTGCAGTCTTAGCAGTTCTATGTATTTTTCTATGCTTCTATGACATCTCTTTTAGTAAAAGGAGTCTGTGCAATAGGCTAAGGGCCTTATTCATGAAGGTATAGCACCAGGTAGTGCCTGTACAGCGCCAGATAGCATCAGGTAGCGTCAGGTGAATGCCGGAGACGGCGCGCAATTACACATTTATGAAGCCGAATCTGGTGAGCGACTGGAACAACGCCATGTAGCGTCTGATTCATCATTATCCCAGGCTCAGCATACAGCGCCAGCGTTTAGCCTTGCAGAGCGCCATGTCTTACCTGTCGCTACCTGGCGCTCTCCCATACATTTCTATCGACGATCCTTAAATCCCTTTCCTGATCCCAATTTTTTTTTTCTTATAAAAATTCTCAAAACTTCTGACATGTATCCTGGGAAAGAAAATGACATTTTTGAAAACTTTTTGTATTAATAATATTTTTATGCAGAATTGTCCTTACATGTCTGGTATTAAAGTGTTCATGTTACAATGTAATAACAATGTAATTCAATAAGTTTTCGCTTTGTTACTAGTGGATACATGTTCAAAAACAGACTTTAATCACACAGCTTCTGGCGCTATGTGCTACAACTACATGATTTTGAGCGCCGGCGATGTTTGAGACTGGTTTTTGATGAATGTGGTGTGAATCACTCGCACTGAGCTGGCGCTACCATTCGGTCCTATACAGCGTAGTACTGCAACTCACACAATATATTCATCAATGCCGGACAGTGACTGAGGCGCTCTGAAACAATGATCCATGGCCTAGCACAGCGACTACTAGCGTCTAGCGGTCGTTCTGAAATCCGCACTGTAGATGCTCATCTGTCGCTACCTGGCGTTAGTAATGAATCAGCCTGTAAGTCTCCACCTTGTTAGGAACACTGGATAATCTATAACCCAGCCCTGGAATCTTTTAGATTCCAGAACAGGGTTACATGGGTTTCAGTCAGCTTTAATGAATACCAGAAATAACAAGAGCTATGAACTTTGTTAGAATTTGTTGGACAAGCTAAACCTGTTGAATCATGTGACATCAGCTTGTTTACCTGTTTCTTTAGGCACATTTCCATTTGACTAGTACGAAAGGTGCTATTAAATTACACAAAACAGACGCAAGACATAATGTACTGCTAGGTTCTCAATCTTTAGAATGCCGTCTTGTTTTCACTTCAAGTAAGATAGCTTGAAAAACCAGTATTAATCAGCACGATTGTAACATGGCAAATGGCCAGGAATTCAAAACAGGATGCCAGATTTCTAGTCCAACCAGATACTGAAAGGAAAATGCTGTGGGGGATAACACCGACAAATGAGAACAAAAGACGGCTCCTACCAGTTTCAGCTCTGTTGCATAATTACATATTTACATAGGCTAAAATAAGACAGTCATCCATCAAGCCCAAACAAGCAAGGGCAAGGAAAAGTTTCCAGCAGAAGGCAAAGAAAAAACTGTTGGGGGGGGAGGTTAAATCTTCAGCACCTGACTGGACATTGGCAGGGACATACATAGGTTTTACAGGGGCCCATAGAAAAAGTCATAGTGCCCCTCCCCAAAAAGTTCTCCTCTCTCATCATTAAGCATTGACACCAGTCGGAAAGCATCCTGAGAGCCCTCCCCAGGGGCATCCCGATTTTGGAAAGCCCCATTGTGGGAAACCCCTGGGATACCCCTTAAATCTTACCTTGTTTCTCAATTTCATAGCGTGCCATCACCAGGCATTTTGTGCCCAGCCAAAGGGAGCAGACAGGGGGGCGGCGCCCAAAGGTATATTCATTTAGCATTGTTTGCCATGCATTAAAATGCACAGCAATCAATGCAGATTGCAGAAGAGCCGGTGCAAGTGCCTTGGGAGTGGGAATCAGAATAAGAGGCTGATTTATTAATAGCGCCAGGTAGCGACAGTTGAGCGACTGTAGCGGTATTTTCAGAGCTCCCGCTAGAAGTCGCTGTGCTTGCCCGTTGTTCGGTTGTTGATAGCGACTCAGTCGGTGTGCGGTAATGTTGAATACAAGGTGATGATTCGCTATTTGACAGGTTCCGCGCTGTATGGGAGCGCATGATAGCGAATGGCCATAGCGAACGGCTCCCAGCATATTCATTAACAAATCACGCTCAAAAAATTCTCGTGCTGTGCAATGCATGTTTAAACCCCAGAGCGCTGGCGGCGATGGCTTAAAAGTAGTTTTTTAACCCCCAAACAACCATATTTTTGGAAAAAAATAATAAACAAGTTTTTATAAACATTTTGTAATATGAATACATTAATATTAGACCTGTAATATCAATTCTACACAATTTTTTTTTTTTTACCATAAAAAAAAAATCTAACATTGCAGAAGTGGTCACAGAATTTTTGACATTAAAAAAAAAAAAAAAAAAACATTAATAACAATTATGAATATTTAAAGATTGTTCCATTGAAATGCATTGGAGAGCGCCAGGTAGTGAGAGGTCATACCTGTCGCTGTTCAAGGTCGCTCGCTGGTGCTGTGGGGTGAGGCTGGAATAATGATGAATGAGTGGCTATATGGCGCTATCTCAGTCGCTAAGCAGGATTGGCTTGATAAATGTGTGATTGCGGAGGGGAGCCGGCGTTCTTGTGGCGGTGAGCGTCATTACCGTTCGCTCACCAGTCGCTACCTGGCGCTATCCCTTGTTAAATAAGGGCCTAAGTCTTTGGAGATCCTCACACACAGGGTCAGGACAAATCAGCTTTGTGTATGTATATAGGAAATTCAGCTACATACTACCTCTAGGTTCCCATGCCGGTCAAATGTGGCATTATGCAAAGTGCACTGCACGGAAGCAGCTTCCTCTCTGCATCCTGCCACCAGCAGACTATCAATACTTTAAGGTCTAACTTATAGAGGTGACAGTTTTGTTCTAACCCCTAATACAATAATTAGCCTGTCCCATGTGCCTCTCCTCCACTTCCTGCAGAAGCTGTAGCAGACCTCCAAAGTTTGCCTTTTTTTCAATTTCATTCCTCCAAGACCACACAAAAAAGTGGTCCTTCAGCCACTTTGTCCCTTGGTGCTCTCAGTGTGAGCGAGCACAGCAAGTCAAAGTGGTCCCACAGCTGTCTCTGACCACAGCACAGCATGTTTAATACTTCAAAAGCTGCACCATGCAATGCCCTTCCCAGATCAGCCACAAACCCAGAAACTGAAGCAAAGAAATTGATTTCGCCTAGAGTACATGAGGTATTTACATACATTCAGAGATTTTCAGGGGATGGGGGGAAGTTAGTGTTTGCCTACGCAGGGACTTTAGAGACCTGTCTCTGAAGCCAACCTGTGCTGTAAAAATGACTTTTTCTGTTGTGAGGAGTATGATAAGAAATATTAGATTTCATCTTACAATTTGCCCCCTGTCCCCCATATATGGACAATGCAGTATACCTCACATTTGGCAGGGCTCACAGTGGGAGGTCCTGACACCAAAGACCCCATGCTGGTCCCACTCACACCTCCGCTAGACCGAGGGGAACAGAATAGGACCAAAAGGTATGTATGCATCATAATAGTTTTTAGTAGTTCAGCTGCAAGCTGCCAGGAGGGAGGGAGTGTCGGACCTGTGAATGAAGGGGTAAGGGGGCTCTGTTATATAAAATGGCACCAAGGCCTAACATGTAAAAGTTAATAACGGTTTATTATCAAATATATATATATATATATATATATATATATATATATATATATGTAAACACGCAACTTCAACACAACAGACAAAATAAAAAAGGGCCTCAAGGTCATATCCACAATACAAGGAGATGCACTACTGAATAGCATAAAAAAGTCTCAATTCGGCAGTGCATAAAATAAATTGTCAGTGCAATAAATTAACAATAAATGAGCAGGAACAAATAAATCACCACTAATCAAAGTGGAACACCTTATACTACACTCACAACAAGGGTAATCCATGAGTACATCACCATTATGAGTTAAGTAGGGCCATAGCCCGAATAGGGCACCTGCGCATTTCATGTGTGAAACCCACAGTTCGCCCCACTACAGACTGTGTGCAGAATCCCCCCAACTCCCCCATTACAGACAGTGTGCAAAATCTGCCCAATCACCCTATAACAGGCAGTGTGCAGAACCCCCCCAATCACCCCATAACAGGCAGTGTGCAGAACCCCCCCAATCACCCCATAACAGGCAGTGTGCAGAACCCCCCCCCCCCCAATCACCCTATAACATGCAGTGTGCAGAACCCCCCAAATTATCCCATAACAGGCAGTGTGCAGAACCTCCCTAATCACCTCATAACAGGCAGTGTGCAGAATCTCCCCAATCACACCATAACAGGCAGTGTACAGAATCTCCCCAATCACCCCATAACAGGCAGTGTGCAGAATCTCCCCAATCACCCCATAACAGGCAGTGTGCAGAATCTCCCCAATCACACCATAACAGGCAGTGTGCAGTCTCCCCAATCACACCATAACAGGCAGTGTGCAGTCTCCCCAATAACACCATAACAGGCAGTGTGCAGAACCCCCCCCCCCCAATTACCCCATAACAGGCAGTGTGCAGAATCTGCCCAATCACACCATAACAGGCAGTGTTTAGAACCCCCCCAATCACCCCATAACAGGCAATATCCAAAATCCCCCTCAAACATTGTTTCAGGGAGCATGCAAATCCCCCCAATTACCCTATAACAGTCAGTGTGCAGAATCCCCCCAAGCACCCCATAAAATGCAGTGTGCAGAATTCCCCCTAATCACCCCATACTTGGCAGTGTGCAAATTATCCCACAATTATCCCATAACAGGCAACGTGCAGAATCCCCCCCAACTTAAAGGAGCCACAACACTCAACCCTGTTAGCTTGCGGGCAACCCTATAATCTGACTGGTTAAAAGCAGAGGTCTTGGTCCACACACATCTGCAGAAGTATGCTTAAGCTGCACCACCAAACGCCAAGGTGCCTCTGTGCAGGTGCAGTCCTAACTCTAATCTATGAGAGCCCCCTTTGGGACATACAATGCAATAGATAAATTGGGAGCAGGTTTACCTGAGGTTGCCCAATAACCTTGAGTGCAGCCCATGGGGTGGAAGGGTCGAAGGCCTCGCAATACAGCCTAGACCCCACACCCCATGTGCTTGCACAAAATCAAGAGATACAATAAAGGGGCGGCAGCCGCTCAGACCGATTTATAACTAACCTGGGAGGTGCACGTGAGCAGGGTAATTAGGATATAAAAGTCTGAAAAGAGCCACAACACTCAACCCTGTTAGCTTGCAGATAAACCTATAATATGTCTCTAAATCTGGTTAAAAACAGAGGACTTGGTCCTCACACACCTGCAGAAGTATGCTGAGCCTGCTCCCAATTTATCTTTTGCATTGTCCCAAAGGGGGCTCTCATAGATTAGAGTTAGGACTGCACCCCACAGAGGCACCTTGGCGTTTGGTGGTGCAGCTTCACCAAGTTTATGCACATCTGTGGGCCTGTGGAGGATCCTACACTTTAAGGACCCAGAACTCCAGAGGCACCAGCAGCTTCAAATACCTGTTTGCTTAGCTATGGCATTTATTCATCTGCTCTCTTAATCTAGTTCATTTTTTTGGCAGAAACCTTCCTGGTTATGACTATGTTCTGAATCAGCCACAAATCTCTTGATAGCCTGAAGGTCATGCTTATGTTTTCGTGAAATAACTAATGTTTTTATACCTTGTCCAAGGCATTGCACTATTCTACATTTTTCGGCAGCAGAAAGATCCTTTTCCTTTTCCATATTGCTTGAAACTTTAATAATGAGGACATCCTTCTTAAGTAGTCTTCCTTTAATTGGACTCACCTGGTAAACAATCACAGGTGTTTCAGATTCACCCCAGTAATTCAAAGAGCCCTGCGACACAATTCCATCCAGGGCCGGCACCAGCACTGGGCATATCAGGGCAAATGCCTAGTCCACTGGTCTTTTTAAAGTGGACCAACACCCAGGATTTTCACTATCCTGGGTTTTGGTCCACTTCCGCGGGGCACCCCGATCGGGGATCCGTGAAAACCCCCAGAACGCCAGAAAAAACTCACCTCACCATGCTCCTACGGCATATGCGCGGCCACTCGTCCAATCAGTGCGCTCGGGGCCGCTGTGGTTTGCGCGTCCAAGGGACGGACAACCACAGCGGCTCTGAGCACGCTGGCAGCCGCATCTCACGCTTCCCTCTAACAGGGAGCGCGCCCACGCCAGCCATACACAAATGGGCGGAGCGGGCACGCGCCCTGCTAGAGAGATGCGGCTGCGGCCCGCGCATGCGCCGTTGGATCGGAAGTAAGGTAAGGTGAATGGGGCATCCTGGGGGGTTTCACACCCGCGGGGAGGGATCTGATCGGCCTGGGATCCCCCCTGGGTGTTGGTCCACTTTAAGGGCCCACTCAGGCTCAGACTGGGCTGCAGATTGATTCTTCAGTGGGTCCCATGAAGTAGGTCTTGCTCATGGTTGGCCTTAGGACCAAAAGATGATCCACAGCAATAGAGAATTAGAGGGCCATCGGTGGAAGTCTAAAGGCGAGGACCAAAGGATGAATGCGACAAGGATCAGAGTACCATTGGCAGCCATGAAAAGTGTCTATGGAGAAGGCAGTAAGGACTGGGTGAGGGTAATTGCTAGCATTGGGGAGGCAACAAGAACCAGAGAATAATTAGCAGCAGCAGAGAATAAAGCAAGGACTAGAGCAGTAGTCCTCTACCTTTTAACGGCAAGTACCCCCTAGCAACAAGCAGTTCCAGCCCTGGGAATATGAAGACTTTGTACCTCTTTATGAGGTATATGTTTTTCAGTGTTTTCTCGCAATTATTTTTATAACTGTCTTTTATTCTAATTTTTTTTTAATCTTTTTATTTTTAATTACAATTTTCAAACTAAGCACGGGCCTACATTTTGGCAATTAGAAAATTCTTAATGTAATTCACCTGAAGCTCTGAAAATTGTATGATCGCTCGTAAATGTGCATTAAACCATTGACTGTAAGTTCGATTGTAAATAATCATAAAGTGTAACAAGGGTGAATGACTGACAAATAACTTGGAGTGCTGCATGGTGTCTGTGTGTGAGCCAGCAGATTGCAAGCAGAACTGATCAGACTCTCCACCGGGGGGGCACCGGCTCGATTTAATAGTTTAACGTGTAGTTACGCTGGTGGTGGCAGCTAGTTGTATGGGTGTGTGGGCGTTTCTGGTGCAATTGCTCTCTGTGCTGAAAGCAGCCCACACACACCTCACAGATCCCTCGATCAAACCGACTTTGAATGATCAATAT
Source organism: Gastrophryne carolinensis (assembly GCA_027917425.1). Taxonomy (NCBI): domain Eukaryota; kingdom Metazoa; phylum Chordata; class Amphibia; order Anura; family Microhylidae; genus Gastrophryne; species Gastrophryne carolinensis. The sequence goes on from CM051237.1 coordinate 316,805,528, forward strand.
TGTGATATGGCATACATCTTATTGTTGAACATATGGCATCTAACTTCCAGACCTCACTACTGCATTTAAAATCAGCCATGTTGCGCCTACTATGTAGGCCAACCAATAGCAAGACGTTCAGCACAGGGTATTAGTTGCGCAAGCATTACAGACACTTTGAACAAAGTGCCTGAGCTAGGAAAATGCTAGAAGCTCTATTGTGTCAGCAGGTAAAAAGACATATGTAGCCTAATGCTTTTTATCCTTTTCAACAATGGTGGCATGTGCTGATAGCCGGGACCGGATTAAGAGTGGTGGATCTGGTGGAGGCCCCAGATACAGTATTTATTTCCTTTACAATAATAATCCAGCCAAGTAACTGATTGGTGGTTGTCTGGCACCCGCCCACTTACTGGAACGTCAGATCGAGTCCCTTGTGCCACCCTTGTGCGGGTGCGTGCTAGATGGGGGTGGTGTAGTCGCCCAGCAGAAAACAGGTCCCCAGCATTGAGCTACCAGCGGCTGTGTTTGGTGGCTTATGGGAAGTGGGCGACCGCCGATTGACAGCTCTACATCACTGTAGCGTGGCTGTTGGCGGCTTTGCTGCTCCAGACTCTACTTTGCTTTGGCTGCATTTTTGCAAATACAAACAAGGTTTACCCAGGCACACGGGGAGGGGGGCACTGCCACCTATAGCTTGCTTGCTGGTCCTGTGGCGCATTAGACCAAAGACTGAAAAGCCTCCTGGACCAGATCATAACCTAAAGGTTGGTGGAGGCCCTGGGACTTGTGCCCTTCTCATAATTCGGCCCTGCTGATAGTTAAGATCAGTGTCCCAGGGTTTCCATTGTGGAAATCGTTTTCCTATCAGCCTATCAGCATGGACCTGGAAGGCCTTATCTTTATTAAAGTAATAACCAACATGTAGTGTGGAAAAGGGGGCAAAGAGAAACTGTTATCTGGCTAAATGTAATGCTGAAACCTTTTAGGTGATAAGAGGTCATTGCGGCATATATTGTAGGGCTTTCATTGCTCAGTGACTGTTTAGCCGCTCCTCCAGTTGCAACATTTTGACTTTGACCTGCATCCAGCGATCAGCTTGTACAGACTGACAGGTCCCTGATTCATTGCCTCACTCCCAGTCATTTGAATCTATTTATTTCCACCTACAGCCTTGGCAATGCCTTACATTTATGTAAGTCATGGATATGTGTGTAGTCTCAATGTATTGAGGCAGAAAATGTGCAAGAAAAGCTGAATGAAAGATGGAACATATTCCGCAGGTCAGACAACCGACCTCATCCTCTGAACCACAATGTAGCTGTTGTTCTGCTAGTTTCCTTCACATTAGTCTCCACAATTGTGCCGAATGTGTTTTAAAATGTAATGCCATGAAGATAGATAGGAAAATAGTCAGGCCTCCCCTCTCCATGATGGCCGATTTCTAAAAACTGGCCATGTATTCTTAGAAGTGTCTGTGAAGGTCCTCATTTATCCAGGACCAAAACTCATGGCGATCGATTCCCTCCCCCAGGGGCATCCAAAATCGGGATGCCCCGCTGTGTGAAACCCCCCGTTCACTTCCCTTGCTTCCTGGTCCAATGACGCATGCGCTGCATCCCTGCTATGCCTCTAGCAGGGCACGTGCATGCACGCCAGGCATTTGTGAATGGCCGGTTAGAGGGAAGTGGGGGATGCGGCCACCAGTGCGCTCGGAGGCGCTGGCCTTGGACACTGGCTTAGACGGCATGGCGTCAGCGGTGATTGGACGAGCGGCCGCTCATACGTTGTAGGACCGGGAAGAGGTGAGTTGTGCTCGGCGATCTGGGGGGTTTCACACAGCGGGGCACCCCCCGATCAGGGTACTCCGGAGGAAAGAACCAGAAACCCAGGATAGTCAAAATCCTGGGTTTTGGTCAACTTTAAAAGGATTGACCAGGCAAAAACAAAGGGTATACTCACCTTTTGGCACCCCCTCCTTCTCTGTACAGCACCGGTATCTTCATACGTACCTAGGATGTAGAGCCAGCGATTACATCTTCCAGCGCGACTGCTTTGCATGGCAGGTACATTGGTGCCTTGCTTCTGCAACACCCCCCCACATGCCTACTCTATCCACTGCACACCCCCTCTATTGCAATGAATGGAGAAGGCATGTTAGGGGATGTGAAGCCATTTTTGGTAAGTGTGAAGATAGCGGTGCTGCAGGGGACAAAAAGTGAGTATATACATTTTATGTTAATGCCTGGACAGGGACTTTAAAGCAGAACTTTAGTCAAGCCAGTCAACTTTCTCATTTATTGTGTGTCTGCCAATCATGTGACTGCTGAGGACCAATAGCGTTTGCCAGAAAGAGGCAAATAAATGTTTTCAGTAGATCTCCAGAGTTATAGGAACCTTCACTGAATTCTAGAACGTGGTCCCTGACAAGGCAATGCTTTATTTGATGGTCTATCCAAGGCCATGGCTTGTGGACAATAGCACACAACACAGGAGGTTTGGAAATGGTTTAATACTTAGGCCCTTATTTAACAAGGGATAGCGCCAGGTAGCGGATGGTGAGCGAACGGTAATGACGCTCACCGCCACGAGAACGCCGGCTTCCCTCCGCAATCACACATTTATCAAGCCGATCCTGCTTAGCGACTGACAGAGCGCCAGATAGCGAATCATTCATCATTATTCCAGCCTCACCCCACAGCGCCAGCGAGCGACCTTGAACAGCGCCAGGTATGACCTCTCGCTACCTGGCGCTCTCCAATGCATTTCAATGGAGCAATCTTTAAATATTCATAATTAATTATTTTTTTTTTAAATGTCAAAAATTCTGTGACCACTTCTGCAATGTTAGATATTTTTTTTAAGGTAAAAAAATAAAAAATAAAAATTTGTGCAGAATTGATATTACAGGTCTGATATTAATGTATTCATATTACAAAATGTTTTGAAAAACATGTTTTTTTTTTCTAAAAATATGGTGGTTTGGGGGTTAAAAAACTACTTTTAACCCATCGCCGCCAGCGCTCTGGGGTTTAAACAAGCATTTCACAGCGCGAGAATTTTTGGAGCGTGATTTGTTAATGAATATGCTGGGAGCCGTTCGCTATGGCCGTTCGCTATCATGCGCTCCCATACAGCGCGGAACCTGTCAAACAGCGACTCCTAACCCCGTATTCAACATTACCGCACACCGACTGAGTCGCTGTCAACAGCCGAACAACGGCCAAGCACAGCGAATACTAGCGGGCGCTGTGAAAATAACGCTACTGGCGCTCAACTGTCGCTACCTGGCGCTATTAATGAATCGGCCTCTAAGTTTCCTGCAGAGTGCCTATACATTTGTTAGACAATTCTGAAATCCTTTAAAGCGGATGTAAACCCTCTCAGCTTGGCCCTGGAATCTAAAAGATTTGAGGCCGGGTGCTAGCTTGCTTACTATAGCAGGATGCCCCGCTGTGTGACCCCCCCCCCCCAGTGTTGGCAGAAAACTCACCTTTTCCGATGGTGCCCGCTGTGATCCCGGGAATGCGGCCAGACAGCTGCAACTCATCGCTGTGGCCAATCGGCGATCTCAAAAGTGCCGCTGGGCATTGCTTTGATGGTAGAACCCAAGGGTCTATGGTTAAAAAATCTAAGTTTTGACTCACTTTTACCCTTCCTCTATTATAGTCTCTTATGGTTTGAGTACACAGTAAAAACAGCCTGTAATATTTTTTTTCACCACATGAGGTCTCTAGAATACTTTGTCTACTTCATCTACTACTGTCTGACAGGACATGTCCTGAGTGCATTGCCAGATGCTGCAGATGCCGGCGTCAGCACTGGGCTTAGCAGGGTAGATGCCGGGTCCTTGCACCTTGAGAGGACCACCTCATATGGTGAGCATGTGACACACCTCTTCCCAGTGGTGAGCAGGTCATTCCCTCTCCTGAGGAAGCCCCTATGAAGGTGCAGTAACCAGAGCTGGGCATTAGCCAGAAAAATTGGGAGATTATTGCTTTCTCCCCCTTTCTTTTCTTTTTCATTCATCTTTTCTTTCTTTATTTCTCGTTCCTTTTCTTTCTTTCTTTGTCATTCCTTATTTTCTTACTTTGCCATTCCTTCTGTTCTCTCTTTCTTTTTTGTCATTCTTTTTTTCTGACATTCCTTCTTTTCTTCCTTTTTGTGTCATTGCTTCTATCTTTTTTTCTCACTTTCTTTCCTTCTTTCTGTGTTGTTCCTTCTTTTCTTTCTCACTCTTTCTATTCTTGTTTCTGACTTTTTTTGTTACTCCTTTTCTTTTTTTTTTATTTATTACATTCATTCCTTATTTTTTCCCATTCTTTCTATCTTCGTCAGGCTGGGCAGCTGTGCCAGGATGGGGAACTGAAACTCAAACATCTTAGTGTTAAAGGAAAAGTTCATGAAAAGACCTCAGAACAGATAGCGGCACCTGCTCTGAGGTCTTTCCTGTCTATCCCTTTAAGGGGAAACAAGGGGCAAACCCACCACTCCTGCAGCTTTACCGCCATGTGTGTCACAGGGCTTACAAAGAGGGAAATGTGCAGCTGGCACCAGTAAAGTAATAATCTAATTAGTAGTGGTGGTGCAATGCTCAGTTCCTAACCCAATGTAACCAGTAGCTAAAAAATGGGGGGATGCCCCACTATGAAAGACCTCCCTAGAGGTGTGTTGAACTGAGTCTTATAATTGCCCTACACCATACATAAGTAAAGTTGATATATAATTTTATTAATCTCTAATCATCTTAAAAAGTTTTTTCTCTATTTACATCCAAAACAAACTGTTAAAAAACATGTAAGACAAGTTAAAATTCATACTGCCAAGAGGGGGCGCTAATCCACATTGCTGCCATACAAAAATATATATACCTATAATTGTAAAAAACTGTGTATCCAAATATTCAAACTCAATCTGTAATCAATCCTAATAAATCCAATCTCTAAAATAAAGTGCTACGTGCTTCATACAAAATACATCAATAAATGGTAGAGATGGGTGCAAAAAAGATTAAAGCTATTCATATATACATAGCCTGACACAAATCAATTAGTGCAAAAAAAGAGCATTTACTTATCCATCAAAGTGTGTGAACCGGCAGCATGCGTCCCCCCCAAGAAACGGTCTCCGCAAGCCCACGCGTTCCGAGATGTGGGTCTCTTTGTCAAGGCAGAGTGCACGCACGCTTTGCTGCTTCTGCCCCAGATCCCCCTCCACAGTGATGCATGGTCACATAGAGGGGGGCCACCAGAGCTCTTGCCTCTGGATTATATAAGGCTCCCTGTCCAGCAGTCAGGAATTCCCCCTGCTGGGATGTCAGGGTGATACAATGGTGGGGCACCTGTTCTCCGGAACTTGAGATGTTGGTCCTAGCCGCCGCTACCGGCAGCAAAAAAGATGTTGCTAGACTGAAGAGAGACCACAAACTCATAGCTGCACTCTCAAGAGGACAGCACCCAGCATGGGACAAGGAGACGACAGCGGAGATAGGTACAGTTGATTTAAATGTATTCAACTGCTTTTTTCACACCATGTTTATTTCTTTACACATTAAAGGGACTTTATGGGCAAACACAATACCACATAATGACTTATAGTCTTGCGCTGCTGGTCGGTGATATTTCAGGGGGTTTGAAACTTACCTCCACCGAAGATCCAGACCTTGCCACCCCCACCGCACCGTGGCCCATGGCTGTGTAGCTGCCTCCTCGTTTCTTCCTGACTTCAGTCACAATGACTGGCCACACCCACGCCATTCCTTTCAGTGGGTGTGTCTGGGTCTGGCATGCCCCCTCTTTTGTAGTGAATAGGGTGGGTGTGGACAGTTTATTGTAAATGCGAGGGGAGGAATGCAGGACAGAGTAAAGAGTCCAATGGACCGAACTGGGGGCCAGCTGCTCATCCTCCAGGTCTCCCATTACCAGTCCATATGCCTGATGCACCAGACTAATGGCCAAGGGGGAGGCACTTGGGGAAAAAAGTAAAGTAAAAACAAAAAATGGTTGAACGATTTGACCCGAATATTGCTGCTTTTCCAGTATTTAACCTTGACCCCAATCCGAAGCTCATAGCTAGTCATTTGTTTTAATTTTTAAGTTAAAGGGATTGTCCTTCTAAAAAAAAAAGCTTTACTCACCTTGTGTCCAGCACAGCTTCACCACCCATCATACTGGCCTGCCTCGGCACCCCCTCTAAATTGCAATGAATGGAGTGGGCGTGCTTGACATGTCTACGGCTGCCATCTTGGACAGTAGAGGACTAACAGGTAGCAAGTTCTCCACTCTTGGTAAGTCATCAGCCTGGATAATCCCTAACAAACTTATACAAAGTGCCATACTACATCTCATACATTTTATTACAATGGGGGGGTAAGCTGTGGGGGGGTGACGGGCGCCGGCGCAGAAGCATCAGCGGGCTCCAATCTAGCAATGAGGTGAGTTGCTGATTGCCGGACTGGCACCGATCAGCTGTGGGGGGGGGGGGGGTAAGTACCCTTTTGTTTTATTGTTTGGTTGCTGAAGCACTTGTGAGACCTTGGCAGTAATTTCAATAGACTGTATATCATTTCATACTTAAAAGCCTGGATAATCCCTAACAAACTTATACAAAGTCCCATACTACATCTCATACATTTTATTACAATGTAAACTACTTAAACAACTAAAAAAAACATACAGAAAAATTAAAACAACTGCTATCAAAACCCAAAGGCAGCTGGCATGCCCCCCCCCCCCCCCTCTATTGTAGGTAATGGGGAAAGCGTAGCCATACCTCTGTAACTAATTGCGGGGACGGGCGTCGGCACAGAAGCATCAGCTGGCTCCAATCTAGCAATGAGGTGAGTTGCTGATTGCCGGACTGGCACCGATCAGCTGGGGGGGGGGGGGGTAAGTACCCTTTTGTTTTATTGTTTGGTTGCTGAAGCACTTGTGAGACCTTGGCAGTAATTTCAATAGACTGTATTTCATTTCATACTTAAAAGCCTGTACACACTAATGAAGCATGTCAGTGATATACTAGTGTCATGAACTTTGGGATTCCCCACTGCACATCCCCACCCTGTAGCCCAAGACTTAGCATCCTGATGCTCCTTCTGCATTCACTCCCATGGTTGCCTGTACCTCAACATGATCTGCTGCCATCTAAACTTTAGTACAACCCCCCCATAATCCAAATAGTTAAACATTATTTATTTTGTGTGTGTTTCACGAACTTTAAATGGATATTAATTATGCTTTTACTCCTATTTCAGCCAACTTTATAACCTATATGCACCACACAGGTGGTAATTGATAATATTAGAAAATGGAAAGTGGTACTTGATGGAAAAAGGTTGGGAACGTCTGGTTTATAGTGCATAGTGCACTATATAGTGCTATACTGGTTTTCTGCAAACAAAAGTAATACTCTATCCTTGCAGTTTCTTATGAGCCAGATTATTTAGCAGTTTGCACAATAAAAGGAAAAAGGTATACTTGGTCAGTTGCAACCTTGGTGAATGAATAACTCCAAAGACTGTTGAGAGACAAAAGATCAAACCGATAATGCCTAGGAAAGGTATGAGGGGAGGACCAAGTGGCTGCCTTGCAGATTTCCTCCAAGGAAGTCCCAGATTTTTCTGCCCAGGAGGCGGATACTGGGGTGTCTATACATGTGTAAGCTAAGGACATTGCATGCCTAATCCACCTGGATATTGAGGTTTGGAGGCGGCTCAACATCTATTCTTGCCACTAAAGGAGACAAACAATCTATCTGTCTTTCTCCAGGTATGTGTGTGCTCCAAATACAAAATAAGGGATCTTCTGACATCTAGAAAGTGTGTGTTTTCCTCCACATCCTCTCGGTTGCCTTGAAAGGATGGGAGAACTGGGAGAACTATTTCTTGTGACCTGTGAAAGGAAGCTATTTTGGGTAGGTAAAGTGGATCAGGCTTGAGAATGGCCTTATCTGGTAGAATTATATGAAAGGGCTCTCCAATGGAGAGGGCCTGTAAGTCACTAACCCTGCATGCTGAGGTCATAGCAAGCAGATAACACATCTTTAGAGTTAACATATTATCTGATCCCTCAGCAAGGGTCTCAAAAGGAGCTTTTATTATACCCTTAAGAATGAGGGTTAGATCCCACACAGGACATCTGGAGATGGAGACTGGCCTCTTTCTAGTAATGGCTATGAAAAATATATTAATTAGGCTATACTTTCTAAAAGCTTTATCTAGGAAAACCGAAATTGCCCTGAGTTCTTACTGCCAGACCCAGTTCAAAACCTTCCTGCAGAAGTTCCAGGACAGACAACTTGTTCCTGTTCAAGCTGTTAACATCACAGAATGATCTGAACTTCTTCCAAGTGTTCAGGTAAATACTACTAGTGAACACTTTCCTGCTTTATATAAGGGCTTCAATCGCTCTTAAGGACATTGTCTTCTTTTTCAGGAGTGCCCTCTCAGGATCCAGGCTGTTAAATTTAGATTCTGGATCTGGATAATAAATAGGACCATCAGCCAGTAGGTGGAGGTTACCATGGAGTATCCCTTGTTTTTTAGAGCTGTGAACCAACTTCTCTTTGGCTAGGTGGGAGCGATTAAGATCACTTTCGCATCACCTGAGGTAACAGGTGAAGGGGAGGGAAGGCATAAGCTACAGGAAAGCTGGCTCTGTGCCATCCCTAGAGCCCTGTCCCTTGGCACAGAGAGAAGAAGGTTTTGCACTTTGTATTCTAAACTGCCACAAAGAGATCTGCCTGGGGAATTCCCCACCTCTGAGCTATTTGACAAAATACCTCCTCATCTAGCACCTATTTTCTGAAATTTGTGTTCGGCTCAGGAAGTCTGCCACAACATTTAGGGATCCTTTCAGATGTACTGCTGCTAGGGGTCACTATTGGTGTTGAAGGGGGAGAAGAAAAGCATATGTCAGTTCCTGAAGAGCTGTGGATCTGGTTCTCCCCTGTCAATTTACATATGCTACTGTCGTGGTATTGTCTGATCGCACCTGAGTATCCCTTCCGGTCAGTAGATGATGGAAATGGAAGAGGGCCTGTTCTACTGCTTTTAGTTCTCTGAAATTTGAGGATCTTGTCTAATCATCTTTTGACCAGTGCCCTTAAATCTGTAGGGCGTCTAGATGGCAACCCCACCCCAGGCACTGGCGTCTGTTGTAATAATGAATGGGCGAGTTTTTCTCCAAGGCCTGCCCATTTGCAAGATCCACGGGTTTAACCACCAGTTTAACCACTGTTTTTGATAGACTTGGGAATTATTACCCAGTAGGCTAAAGACTCTGGATCCTGATCTCAGGTCGCAATAGGAAGAACTGGAGGGGTCTGGAGTGCAGCTGTGCTCAAGTCTAGGATTGCCATGTCATAAGGCCCAGTATCCTCATGATCTCCCGCAGTGAAGCAGATTGCTGCTGGATTAGCCAACCAAACTGGGCAACCAACCTTTGGTGCTTGTCTGGCGATAAATATTTTCTGTTCTACGCTGTCTAGGTAGAAATCGAGGAACCTACATTTCTTGAAGGGGACTAGATTGGATTTCTCTAGGTTTACTATCCAACCTAACTGGTGAAGTAGCTCTGGAGTCATGGAAAGACTAAAGAAGAGAGGCCTCTGTGGTGCCCGTAACCAGGAGAACGTCTAGATAAGGAAAAATTTAAATCCCCTGGCTCCTTAGGACACTCATGGCTTCTGCCAGTACCTTTGTGAACATCCTGGGAGCGGAGGAGATTCCAAATGACAGAGCCCTGTACTGAAAGTGCAGGACTTCCGAATCTAGGTGGATTGCAAACCTCAGAAACCTGTGGTGAGCCTGAAAGATGGGCACGTGGAAATAGGCATCCTGAAGGTCAATATTCACCTTAAAGTCCCCCGGCCTTATTGTGAATATTGAATCCATCCTGAATATTTTGTAGACAATAAAATGATTTAGGGCCTTCAGATTGGTTATCATTCTTAACGTGCCAGATTGCTTTCTAACCAGAAAAATGAAAATATTACCCTTTGCCCTGACTGACATAAGGGACTGTCTCTATAACTTCTTTGTGAAGTAATTCCTGGATAACCTGGGGAAAGGCCACCTCTTTGTGGCCCCAGAGACACCACTCTCAACACAAAAGGATTCAAAGTTATGGACTTACATGCGACCAAAAAGAGGCTTGGTGCCAGGACTGAGGTTTTTGAGAAGATGTTGAGGGATTACAGACCAAACTTGGCTTGCGTCTCCCTTTATGCAGACCCTAATGCTTCTTGGGTCCCATCTGCCTCTGTTGAAAGGGGCTTCTTCTTTGACTGAATGGTGTTCCCCCTACTTTACTAGGTCTAATGGGAAACTTTTGCCTCCATTTCTGTACCAAGAATGAGATTCCCTTCAAAGGAATTCCACACAGTTTGGCTTTGGAGGCAAGGTCAGGTTTTTAACCAAATAGCTCATCTGGCAGAATTAACAAGGCCCTGGCAGTAGCTCTAACCTCCTCCGGTGGAAGTGTCCTCTAGGAAGATGACCCTGAACATACAGGGGAGGGTCTCCAAAAGGGCTTGTATTTGCATATTGTTTTCCATGTATCCCTTTAGGTTCTTCAGCCAGACTCCAAGATTTCTGGCAACAAAATATGATGCCAGGGTTGGTTTAAATGTAAATGAGACCACATCCCAATGCCTTTTGAGGATTCCATCTGAGCATCTGTCCATAAGGTCTCGCAGTGTACCTGAATCTTTGAAACTCAGGTCTGAGGATCTGGAGACCTGTGCCAGGAAGGCATCCAATTTTAGACATTTGGACCAGGAGGCACAGACGGTCTCTTCAAATGGTAATTTAGGCTTAATGGAGTTCGAGAGAAAGAGCTTTCTCTCTGGAAACTGCCATTCCTAATTTAGAGAAGAAAGAGTGAATCGGAAAAGATCTTTCGATTCTACCCATGAGTTTATGATAAATAATATGCTGAGCTGATAAACAGTCTATTCATAGCTAGGAATTTTCATAGTGGCAGTTTTTTTCCGACATCCTAATCTTTGGTCCTTTTGATAGAACCCCTGACCCCTTTCTAGGAGGGGAACATGTCAAATCACTCCAATCTGTAGTAGATGCATGACCAAGGAGGAGAGGTTTGCGGGAGATATGGCTGCAAACTCGATTTTGTAACCTGAAGACACTATCTCCTGTATCCAAAGGTCTGACCCGTAGTACTTCCAGACCGGAGCAAATTACAGGAGCCGTCCCCGCACCCTCTTCATGCCTGGGCAGACCTGGCTGGAGGCTTTGATTTATCTCCCAAGCGATACCTGGCTTCCTCTAGGACTTTTGTCTGCTCCAGAAGTCCCTGCATGAACCCCGAAAAGGGGAAACTCTACCTCCTCGAAAGGATCGGGACCTATGAAAAACCCCAGTAGACTTCTTCTTTTGAGGAAGCTTGGTCACCTCCTTAACCATAACATCAAGGATCACTACAAACAACCGACCCCCGAAAAAGGGGAGGTTCATAAAGGATTTCTTAGCTGCGGCGTCAGCCGACTAAAGCTTTAACCATAGCGACAAACGCAAGGCAATAAGCAAGCAGAGTTTCTAGCACCAAGTCTGACCAAATCATCAATAGCAGTGCTGACATAGTTATTAATTTCTCGTCTTGAGAGCTTGGATACCTAGATTCCCGAGAATGCCCCTTGGACCTAGCCTTGGCCAAAAGTTGTTTCAACAACCTCCTAATCACCAAATATAGAAAAGAAGTGGCACAGGCCTGACGCAAAAGAGAACCTGCCGTCACAAAAACCTAGCACACCAACTGATCCATACGTTTCTCATTAGGATCTCTTATAGAAGAGTTGGAGGCAGAAGGCATAACAAAAGTATTGGCTAGGCCTGACATCGGTGGGTCCACCTCAGGAGGTAGGGACCACAACTAAATCATATCAGCTGGAACATAATAATTGGAAACTAATATCCTGAGAATAGGAGGAAGTTTATTTGGTTTTTCCCCTCATCCCTTCAAAACCAATTGGAAAAATGAGACTTTCCGGGAAAAATAGCCTTCCATCTTGGGGGGTTTTGGAGGGGAAATGAGAAGCACCTCAAAAACAGACGCAATTAGGGCCTACATCACATCAGTGACCAAAGGATCCTCATCTGAAAAATATTTGAACCACTGTCCTCACTAGAGGGCAATTCACCTTCAGATAAGGCTCCTCAACCTCCCGAACTTCCCCCTCGTCCACGGACCCTAAGGAGGCATATAAACCGTAGTCAGAAATAGGAGGATCTAAGGTTCAGCTGGGCAGGCTGAACCTTTAAAGAAATCTTAGGCTCCGAGGGAGCAGCAACCATAGCAACAGGCCTAGAATGGCCAGAAGCAATACATCTGGTACAAGGAGAACATACCGTGCTAAAGCCACCCAGGGGATTCAGCCTACATAACGGAAAGAGACTGACCTGATCAGCTGGGATGCCCGAATCATTATCCCCTGATGCCTCTGTCATGGTGATTAGCTTAGTCAAAAATAACCGTATGGGCTTAAGACTAAGAACCCAAATCCCCAATAATAACTAATGGGACAGGGAGGAACAACTCCCTTAACCTTCTTCCCATAATCTAAGAAAAAACAAAAAGGGAATAATACTATAAACAATCAATAGCAATAAAAAAACATAATGCTTGAAATAAAATCACTCACCAACAGCAGGTTGGAGTGCCTCTTTAAGCTACCAGAGGCTGGGGGCCTGCGCCAGATAACCGACGTGAGGTCTGGCCAACTTCCGACGACAACTCCGTCCCCTGCCCGCCTCTCCTGTTGAGACATACCTCCTTAAAGTGAAAGGCCGACCGGAGCCCGGGGATCCAGAATCTACCCCTTCACCGGATCTGGAGTGCAGTACCCCCAGACAGGTGATCGGACCGCGGTCGCCCGCAACACCAGGATCCTCCGCACCCTCTGGCAGCAGCAAAACAGGTGGAAAAGAGGCGGTCCAGCAGACCTTTTGGGCCACAGGAAAACTATCACATACCATATTTTTGCTCTTTAGGACGCTTCCCCCAAAAGTGTGTGTGTGTACATGGGGGGGGGGTGTGTCTGTGGATCTTGATCAGTGGTCCCTAACCCTGTACACATAACCAGATCTATAGCTCTGCTGCTGCACCAGTTACTCCACCTATTCATCTGTTTAGCAAAACCTGGGCCTTGAGGACAGGGTTGGGGACCCCTATTATAGAGTGAATGTGGAGTTGGTAAAAGAAAATTAATTCACACTTTCAGCACTCTTGAAAGCCCTTATTCTGGCTGGGGTGTGTGGCCTGTGTATAGCTAATTCCCATTAAAAGCAATGGGCATTGTTCATACACCGGCCACGCCCAACCACTGGAACCATAGTTCCAATGGAGGACTGATGGGCAGATATAATTGTAGGTCAGCTTTAATCCAACTCAATACTCATTTTTATGGCTTTCAATATCGATTCCAAAAAGTGCTCTTCAAAAAGCACTACTTTTTTTTTTTTTTTTTTAGAGCTGCCGCTTAACAACAACATGGGCAAAAAGCGCATAGGAGAGAAAAAAAGGAAGCAAAATAGCATAATACTGTTTTTTTCAGGAGAGAGACTTCGAATCCTCCTGTCCCTTTAATATGCTTAACAAAACATATCTTAAATGAAGGCTTGTGTCATACCTATAAAAGGGAAGCAAAATGAATCTCCGAAGCTCTCATCTTATCCTACTTACAGGGCACTGCCGTCCGTTTCCCCCAGCCGCATGAAAGGTGGCACTCAAAGACAATAGAAACTGAAAGTGCTGCTTGACTCCGCCCCACACCTGCTACAGGTTTCTGTGAGGTTGTATTTTAGCAAACCATTTGGATTCGTATTTTTCTTTCCTCCTTTAAAACCCTAGATTAATCTTTTAGTGTGAATAATAGGGTACATTCCACTCTACATTTTATGCATTATATCCCCACAACATGATCAGCTAAAAAGGATAACTACATGAATAGGCTGATGTTTAATACAAGTACATATTAAGAGCAAGCATACTGTGCTATATAACTCCAGTTTAAACGTCTGGCAGATAGGAAGCAGTGTGACCAAGAATGGACAGGGCAGTTTTGAATTGTCAGTTTGTGAGAGCAATGGAATCTATAGTCTAAAGCTTCATAACACATACTGATGGTTCAACATGTTCTGGTCTGATTTGGTCACATACAGCTACACAAATCTGAAGATCCTCATTTCTATAGCAGTACACGCTGCCAGCAGACAGCAACAGGTCATATCCTGGCAGGATTTCCAGCTATACCACTGAAAAGTGTATGTGTAGCGGCATCCTGGTGAAGCCATCAATTGACTGCAGTAAGAAGAGTTATTTGCATTTAGCTGCACACAATTATTTTCAGTGTTAAATTTATAGGAAGGTTTAATAAACTTATAAAAAAAGGTTAGGTAGCAGTCTGTGTATAGTAATTCAACAGTTCATCAACATCTTATGGATAAAAGTAACACCCTGCTCTGCAAATAATTTAGACTTTGTGAATTTCAAGAAAGTGTTACAGCAATTTTCAACATCTGACAATTGTTACAGAAAGTAATACAAATAATATCTAGTAATTGTTTACTTTTCTCCATGAACAAAATACATACAGGATTTTCACATTCACTGTACAGGTAACAAAAGTTAACTAACAGACCAGAAATCAAACAAAAAATACACAGGTGTTGGAAAGCCGATGCAGTCATGCACTTCACAATGCAGCCAACACTGTACTGAAGTAACACATTTCACTCAACATCATCTTCAGTCAGGCTCTGAGCATTTCCAATTCTCTAAAATAAAAAAGAAAAATAAGAAAAATAGAACAAGACAGTGTGCTACAATGACCACAATGGCAGATGTGACAAACATGCCGGTACTTGCCTACATCCAAAGTTATGTGGGAGTTTTGTTCTTTTTTTTTTTAAATCATAACTTGGAAAGCCATCTGCTTTATTTTATTCAGATTCATCTTCTGCAATCACACGGCAAGCTTTTTTTTTTTTTTATTACAAATTGATAGTTTTGAATTCCAAGCATTGGTGGACATTCAGGAATAGATGGATACAATTTAAAAAGGTTTATTTGCAAACATTTTATTGTACTCACCCTAAAATCATTTTCTTGAGGTCACAGATATATATAAAAAAAGGATATTCCCCCCCACAAAAAAAAACAGAAGTTGGGAATACAATACAGCTGCTCATTTCTGAAGTGGGCCCCCTCTATTTGAGGAATAGACCTAGAATGAATTGTAATGTTATAGGTCCTGGATTTCAGCTCTCTGACCACTTCCACTTAATTAGCCAAGTACAGAGCTTAACCTTTGTGCTTACCCAGTCCTACCGTAGGCATCATCCTTGTCTTGCAGAGAGAGAGATACAGGGTGAGAAACACCATTGGAACACAGGAAGGTAAAGGCAGGAAAAGAATAGTTCAGACAAACCGCCCCCTTCTGGTGAAAGCTAACCTCAACTCTTTCAATAAGGACTAGGGACTGGTTAGGGGCAATCCCAGAAGGATGATGGGACCAGTAGAAGGGTGCAACGTATTTTGGTTTCCCCAGTATACTGGTGAAGAATGGCATTCATGATTCATGGATTCACAGCAAGTGAAGGTGATCACTTACATCACATTGCTATAACCAGAACCGCCTCACAGAAAAGATACAGCAAACAATATGGATGGCCCAACAACTAATTCTGCCTCTACAGGCACTCTCCAACTAGGACTAGGACAAGAGTGCATACAAGCATCGTGTTGTGCATAGGGAGGACTGCAGCTCCTAAACCTCCCCTCAGCTTAGGGGTAAAGGTAAAATGATAGATAAAAAAGGGGCAAATTATAATTTCAGCTGCTGAATCTATTGCATGCAACTCCTGGCGGGGAAGGTTATGCTGCTGGAAAGTGGGTGAGTTTTGTTCTTGTGCTTTATTTGTTCTCAGTTGATTGTATAGCTTTGAAGTGGACTAATCACCAGTTTTTTTCACTAGCCTCGTTTTTGGCCTTTGTCCGTGATCGAGATGCCCCACTGTGTGACCCCCCCCCCCCCCCCCAGATCGCCAGCTCAACTCACCTTTCCCCTGCTCCCATAGTGCTCTTGCTCAATCAGCGTTTGATGCCGTGCACACTAATGCATGGAATAAAGCCATTATTTTGGATGTAATGGGAGTGCGCAGGTTCTCATGCCCAGCATATCTGAATCGCTGGGCGCAGGTGCGTGCCTCGGCTGCAGGAATCGAAGACTGGCGGAAAGGTAAGGGGTTCTTTCGATTCAAGATGCCCTAGGGGCACCTATTCAGCCATCCTTGGAGTATTTTAGACTCCAGGGCCAGAAGTGCCACCGACTGGCCCACTTTAACCAAAATCTCCAATTCATTAACCAAAGTTCTCTCATCTCCCAGGCCTTGTTTTATGCTGCACACCCATGTTTTTATCAAATCAGGATATTACTGTAAATCGCATTGCTACAGTTATCTTTTACTACAGAGGTTTCAGGAGAAGAGCTCCTAATTATCACCAGTGGCAGTTACATATGCCTTTAGCAGAGCATCCTTCAAATGTTAGGTTTCCATAGCTCTGACATTTGGAGAACCAGAATGTTCTATGTCAGTTTATATTCATACCAAGAAGGGGCTGGCACCTAAACAAAGCCACTAGTACCCATTATTAAGTGAATCCGGCTGTCGCTGAAGATCAGAACCCAAAAGGTAAGAGCAGGAATATCTAGTTAAGGGGGAGGGGATTGTCTGAAGAGAAAACAAATACAATAAACGCAATAGGGATATTTGTGGCGAATGGTTTGTTACCTGGCTAATTGTTGGCAACTTGGTCAAGAGCATCTGGAAAACTTGTGGAGGAAGTGTTTGCTGTAAAACCTGAAGAAGTTGCTGTGGTTGTCCACAAACTGCGATTGCGTTTGTCAGGTGATCGACTCCTTTTTCAAATTCACCTGCAACAGAAAACAAGATATTTCAGTTTCTACACAGCAAAGGGGTTTAATCAACGTCACTGTGGAAAGCAGTGGTAGAAAATAACTGTGTGTGTAAAATATTAGGCAGGACTCTACAGATCAGTGCAGAGGAGCGTCACATGTACATGTCTCAAGAGGTGCTACAAAAGGTTGGTTGCAGAGAATTGAAGTAATGCATACATTATATGGAGAGGCCTATGGTGCAAAAACATTGCAAAAATGTAGCGATGTTAAATGCTCAAAGCAGCTCTATTGTTTCGAAACAACATATTGGGACTTTTTCCTGAACATGCAAACAATGCCACAACCCTTCCTTTTAAACAGCTTCTTATGTGCAGTGTATACATTGTCCACCTTGTGCAAGCAGCTCCTCTCCAAGCTGAATTTCTTCAAGGAAAAATTTCTGAACAGCCTCAGCGTCTTTAAGATCAGGCAACTACAGGAAGAAAAGAATAAAATATGGAATTTAAAAAATTGCACAACATTTATTAAAATAAGAGGTTACTCATATTTTTTCCCCCCAGAGCTTCCATGCCAGTTCTCATCCCCCCCCCCACCAATCACAGGGCTCAATATTTACTACAATAAAGGGAGCCCGTCATGCCTCAGAACACCTCTTTAAATGCAATGAGAGGTCATGGCAATGCTCCAGTGACTGCTGGCAGGTTGTGGGCCCAATACGCCATCAATCCCGATAAAAGATGTGGATCCAGTTATCAGGTGAGTGACAGGGCAACCCCTACCCTGCGAACTGGAATAGGGGACCCCTGGTCTCCTTAACAGCTCCCCCCAAGTGTCGCAAAAATTAACCACCACACAAAAATAAATGTAATATTTTAAATTACAAATTAAAACTTACCAGTGCCTGTCTTTTTTCTGTCCCCCATCGGTTGGCATTCCATGTACCACACCAGATTGTCCTTCCATCTTCGGTGCTCCATGTGCCATCATCTTTTGCCATGGACCCCTATACCAGTTCAATTACCCCCACTACCAATAGTGGTGTGGATGAGCCTAGCATCCCATAGCATGGCATGGCATGGGCACTGGACCTGTGGTATAGGGCATAAGGGCTGGTAATGACCAGGACTGGGGGGCCGCAGTTTGGCCCTTGAGCCCTGGAATTACCAGTCCCTATGCTTGGTTTGCCAGGTTGGTAAGCTTTACAGAGGGGAGGCCTTGTAATTTTCTTAATTTTATAAAAAATGGGATGGGAAGGGATAATTAAATAATATTCCCACCCCAGTAAATTGGAAGAATATAGAAAAACAAAAACAAGACACGGTTCAAATTATATTTTAATATTCTTAAATAACTGATACTTACCTTTTCCTGACCAATGTCATGCCAGCATCTCAATGAATGGGGACCCTTGTTTCATCCAGGCTTCCCAGTCGATAGCAGTCAAAGTAGCGGGAGACCAGTGAGGTAGAACCTCTCTAGAATCTCCACCCCTGGACTTACACGCCACAGGAGGAGAGGAAGATGGATGCCATATGTAGTCACTTTTTTTTTTTTTTTAATTCAATAAGCTAGTAAAAAAAAAAAATGTTATTGATAAAACCCTGCTGGCTATAGTAGAGTGGTCCTTATCAATGAAATAATTTACATCTCGCAGATAGTGATTCAATAAACTGTCCTGCAAGAATTCTCCCACAGCCTTCTCACACATACGGGATTGTCTCGCATGTGTCCCTGAATCATGCAAGAAAGAGAATTCCCTCACGGAGCTGACCTGTGGTTGTTTGGCGGCACAACTAACATTCCATGAAATGGGTTCCAACCATCAAAACATTTGCTTAGAGTTGGGCATTAAATATCTACACGCACATGGTTATGGCAATACAAAACACACGAGGAGATTTTGCTGAAAAATTTACCCTTGATTGTCCGGCTTTCTCCTTGGCAAGTTTCTGTTTTTTTCTCCCTGTAAAAGAAAAAAAAAAAATATATATATAAAACATACATTTACTTTAAAAAAGGAAGAATGTTTAGGCTCCCCTCCCACCCAAAAATATAGACATATAAAATAGATGCCAACTGCTACCCTAGCTGTACTCGCTTGTGCCCGCAGGTATTCAAGTCTGCTGTGGAACAAACCAGGGCATCAAAATAGGGGGGCAGGAATCACCAGCTTCCAGGAATCACCTGCTTCCAGGCATTCCTGAATGATCACACATCAACTAGCCAGAGGCACCCAGCACTCCATTAATCCAAATTAGATTATTAGAGGACTAGATATATTCTGATTGGCTGACATCACCTGGCAAACTATTTGGATAGTAGGAGAGCCAGCACATGCGCCATGGGATCATTAGAGAGGTAAGAATACCAAGTAAACTGATCCCTACAGAGAATGCACCAAGTTGAGTGAAAGCCTGGGCTTCGGTTCAGTTTAACGTGTGGGGTGGGCATGTGACGTAGCACCGGGGAGAGGGGACCTGGGGGGCTTTCACACAGCAGGGTATCAGGGTGCCCCAGGGGCAAGGACCACATTCGGGATTTTGGTCCACTCTCAGCTGTCTGAATCCTCCATTAGTAGTAATTATGTTGTAAAGCCCTGCAGAATAAAATGACAAACACCCATCTGGTGACAGGTTTCTGTGAGTAGACAGCCACAGCTAAGCCATGTGAGTAGGTCAGGAAAGGGCTGGCAATGGCGGCTCTTACTCTCTCTCAGGCGGTTCTTGAAGTTGGGGTCGCTCCTCCGCTTCCTGTCGAAGTAAATGCAGTAACCTAAGAACAAGGCCCCGCACACCCCGGCCGCGATGGCGCTGGTCTTGCCCACAACCACCATGACGCCTCTGTCACTAAGGTCACCCGCGTCCCGTGCACGCTCCTTCCCAACCCTTGAGGTAAAATGCCCGTCCCCTAATGATGACGTCTATCAGCAGCGAGCGCCGGCTGCCTTCTGCACTGTTTTTTTTTTCCTTCTCCCTGATGCTTTATTAACAAGCTCTGGCCGAACAGAGGCTGCAATGGCGTTTTCCTATGTTGTCTCTGCTTTCCAGTATGAGAAAGGGCATCAGTGTAACTCTGCTGTAATGGTGCTGTTATGTAAAAGAGTAAAGCGTTTTTATTTCATGATGCATAGCAGCAGGAGAAAATGCTCAAGCCGATGCCTAGCCTTCAAGTGTTTTAAAATTTAATATGGGGTCGATTCAGAGCCAGGTGAGAATTCCCACTCCTTTTATTAGGAGAACAGAAAACAGCCATTCACTTTTATTGTCTATCGGGTGTACATTTTCATCTGGTGTTAAATCAGCCCCAAGGTAGACAATTTAAATTGGACCAACACCCAGGATTTTGACTATCCTGGGTTTTGGTCCACTTCGGGGGGGCACCCCGCTGTGTGAAACCCCCCAGAAAGCCCCAAAAACTCACCTCACCACGCTCCCACGTGACCGCGCCATCCAATCCCCGCCGAAGGACAAGCGGGTGACAGCGATGGACAAGACAGCGCGTCCGCCGCCACCTCCCGCACGTCGCTCTTACAGGGCGCGCGCCCGCCATGCACAAACGGCCGGTGCGGGCGTGCGCACGTCTAGAGGAGCACGCGGGAGGCGGTGGCAGCCGCCGCCGATAAGGTACGTTTTTTGGGGGGGTTTCAGCCCGCGGGACATCCCAATCTCTATAGATTCCCGGGCCGATCACCCGTGGGTGTTGGTCCACTTTAAGTGAATGACAGTTTTCTCTCCTAAAAATAGGAAAAAGAATTGTCACCTGGCTCTGAATGGACCCCATGGATGTTAGTGGGAAAATATATGAGTGTTTTGGATCTTACCTTGTTTAATAATGGCGAATGCGTCTCTGGCGTCCCCCCAGACACAGAGCTCTCTCAAGCTCAGCCATTTAGGTCTGTGTGCAGTGCAGGGATGCCGGAGGAGGCCCACACATGAACCATGGGAACAAGGACCAAGGTAAGAATCTGGAAATGTCATAAGCTTTCAGACAGCAGGGCATCCCAATTTGAGATGTCCATAGAGAGAGCTTTCATGCTTCCAAAAAAGCTTTTACACTAGGGTCAGCATTAAATTAATGCAGACCTAAAGCCATCACAAAACCCAAGATTGCTTCCTAGAGGCTCCAGTTCTGGAAGCTTTTTGTCCTCCTAGAGCAGTCAGAAATGACTGGAAGGTCAATTAGACTCCAGGGAGCCCGATTTCCTTATCCCTGGGGTATCCCAATTTGGGAAGCCCTACTGTGAGAAATCCCTCAGATCGCAGAGTAAACTCAACACGGCCAGGGCCTCGTGCTCCATTTATCTTTACCAGGTCAAAGCGGCTAAAAGAGCTAAATGAAGCAGAAGCCTCTGATTGGCTGGGGGCCTGTGCATGTGCTGTGGGATTGCTGGAGAGGTGAGTTTTTACAGGTTTACACAGCGGGGCAGGACTTGCCCGGGCCACTGCATCTTGGGAGACTGCATCTTAAACAATTCCAGGTTTTGGTAACTGCTCCAGTGGCATGACAAATTGGGAAATTCTCATGTCTTTTTGTTTTGAGCGTTGCGCCACCCTGGAGGGGTCACACAGCGGGGCATCCCAGTCTGCGATGCCCCAGAGGAAAGCCAGCAGCGGCCCTGAGATCTATTGGATTCCAGGGCTGTGTTGCAAGGATTTTGTTCAGCTTTAACAAGGTGGTCATGTAATACAAGACAGGAGACAGAGCTCCTCTGGTAGTGGGAGTCCCATGCAGAAGGTAGAGTTTTAAGGGCAACCTTTCTTCTTGCTATTTTCCTTTCTGCTTATTTATCATTTTTTTGTATGTATTCCTTATTTCTATACTCCTGTGGTGTGTTATTCCTCTTTAAATTGGCAGCAGGGGGCATCCCAACAAAGCAAACTGGGCAACAGTACTTACCTGCTTTATGGCCCCTTGTAACCTCCGGCAGCCACAATGTGAATGTTGCGGACTGAAAGCGGACCAACACAACAAACTGCTCATATACATTCCCTCCCCAGGGCAATTTAGATTGTTGCAGGTAAAAATTCATTTACCTTTTTCTAACTCCTGCTGTGGTAAATTTTGAAATCAAGATGGCCGCTCATGCATTTGCAGGCTGCCTGCAAACAGGAAGTGCTGTCAGTTATCTTAGTTGGGAGAGGAAGCTGCAAAATGGCCGATACCTTTCTTTTCCAACTGTACCAGGCTGTTGGTTCGGTTTAAATACAGATGAGTCTCCTCCTGTCCTGTCAACCTCCGTGATCAGTGGAAGAGACCAGATTTCTCTTCTTGCCTTCCATAAGTCATGCCAGCGGTTGCTACCTTTTTATTTGACACATTCCTTTTTGTATAAGCTAAGCAAAAGTGAAAAACAGCATATGCAGCACAAATACGTAAGTGGCTGACAGGGCGGCTGCACCCATGCTGCCATTCTTGCTTTCTAATGTCTTTTAGACTCCAGGGCTGGCTAAAAACGCAGATTGTTCCACACTCACCAGCAGCTGGCCTGGAATCCTGAAGATTCCAGGACCGACTGCTGGTCATATTCCAGGACCGACAGCTGGTCATATAAAAATATGGGATAAAAATCCCAGTGTGCCCATAAGAACCCAAAGGCGCTCTCGTCCAATGAGAGCAGTCTGCTGTGACTATGTCACTCGGGAAATGGCTCCCATTGTTATGAATGGGGAGAGCGTGCTGCACAAGGCACACGGGACATGGACTCAAAAGCGGGACAGTCCCTCCAAATCAGGGACAGTTGGGAGGTATGCAATAGGGTTTCAGGGAATGCAAAGTGCTGGTAAATGAAAGAACTAGCTCCTGGCAGCCAGCATGAGGCATGCAGCAAGCAGGCTAATCTAAAAGGTTTATTAAACACGAAAAACAAACTGACTCTTAACCTTCTCTCCTGCAGTTGGTCCACCACATAGAAACCTTCCAGTTTCCGAGAACGGCATCCCGGTGCCTTGTGCACCACCCTGGCCCTCAAGGTAATCACTGTGTCTGTGCACCACCCTGGCCCTCAAGGTAATCACTGTGTCTGTGCACCACCCTGGCCCTCAAGGTAATCACTGTGTCTGTGCACCACCTTGGCCCTCAAGGTAATCACTGTGTCTGTGCACCACCCTGGTCCTCAAGGTAATCACTGTGTCTGTGCACCACCCTGGCCCTCAAGGTAATCACTGTGTCTGTGCACTACCCTGGCCCTCAAGGTAATCACTGTGTCTGTGCACCACCCTGGCCCTCAAGGTAATCACTGTGTCTGTGCACCACCCTGGCCCTCAAGGTAATCACTGTGTCTGTGCACCACCCTGGCCCTCAAGGTAATCACTGTGTCTGTGCACCACCCTGGCCCTCAAGGTAATCACTGTGTCTGTGCACCACCCTGGCCCTCAAGGTAATCACTGTGTCTGTGCACCACCCTGGCCCTCAAGGTAATCACTGTGTCTGCGCACCACCCTGGCCCTCAAGGTAATCACTGTGTCTGTGCACCACCCTGGTCCTCAAGGTAATCACTGTGTCTGTGCACCACCCTGGCCCTCAAGGTAATCACTGTGTCTGTGCACCACCCTGGCCCTCAAGGTAATCGCTGTGTCTGTGCACCACCCTGGCCCTCAAGGTAATCGCTGTGTCTGTGTACCACCCTGGCCCTCAAGGTAATCGCTGTGTCTGTGCACCACCCTGGCCCTCAAGGTAATCACTGTGTCTGTGCACCACCCTGGCCCTCAAGGTAATCACTGTGTCTGTGCACCACCCTGGCCCTCAAGGTAATCACTGTGTCTGTGCACCACCCTGGCCCTCAGGGTAATCACTGTGTCTGTGCACCACCCTGGCCCTCAAGGTAATCACTGTGTCTGTGCACAGCACTGTCCATTCATTGCAATAGAGGAGTGAGGTGTGACTAGCAGGCAGCGCCCCAACTCTTGTTCTCAGAAACCATGAGCTTTGTGAGCAGTGGACCAGGCTGAAGTTGCTGCGCGGGAGAGAAGGTAAGTGCTGTTTTTTTGTTTGGGTTTAGTGACCCTTTAACCCTTTGTCTGGAATGTCCTGTGCCAAAGGCTTTCTAACTTGCTTTGTTTAAGGGTTGAAACCTTCCATCCCCAGACAAGCTGGCCTTAGAGGCCTAAAACCTTAAACTGGACCTTCACCATGATTTCATGAAAAGCCCAAGCACTGTAAAACTATTCCCCAGCATCTAAAATTAATATATTTTACGTTTTTAGTCACTTACTTACTTATTCTTTCCCCCACTGGGCTGCAACTCTGTTCAGGACTCTAGAATACAGGCGCCGCCATCTTGTCTCAGAAGCATCACACATGCTAAGGAGAGGAGAGCGGGATAAAGTGCAGGGGATGGGTGTAGAGATAACCCTTATCGCCGGAGGGCTTCACCGCCCGAGACGTCCGTTTCCCAATCGTAAGAGGTGCTGCTGGAATTCCAGAGTCGTCCGTGAGGAAACAGGAACAGCCCTTACAAGGGCTAGTGAATTGTAATATAGCGTTTCCCCCAATAAGAGACAGAACTCAGTATTGAGGGTGAAGGTGAAGTGTCTTTATTAGTGCCACTCTAGGCCTTATATACACAAGTCTCCATGCAAGGTGGACCTGATGGAGAACTGCATGACACACACACCGACCAATAGCAGCAGGGCACACAATCCTTCAACTCTGCCGGTGACGCAATCAGGAACACAATAGGCGTCTGTAACACAATCAATCAGAACAATGCCATTGTCTGTGACGTAATCAAACAACACAATGGCAGTCTGTAATACAATCCAAACTACAATGACATTGCCTCTAACAGTATCAAAATACAATGACATTGTCTGGAACCTAATTAAGAAAAAGGTCAGTGAATGACCCGGTGGGCAATTGAATAGTGATGACATCCAAAAGGCAGAGCGTCTGTCACAATGGGGTTATAGCTGTGCTTTGCACAGACAGAGCACAGCTGGGGTCAGGGAAAGGACAGCAATCCCAGAATGCTGAGCGACACAGAAGACACTTCCTGTTTGCAGGCTGCCTGATGCTCCATGAGCCGCCATCTTGGATGTTTAAGAGCTCATAACATGCAGTAGATGCAGGTAGGATGATTTTTAATGTGAGCAATCTGTATGTACAGGGAGTGGGGAACATGTAAGATAGACTCTTATTCAAAGTGAAGGTCCGCTTTAAAGCAGCATTGTACTCAAATCACCCACATTCATGGAGCATGGCATCAAATAGCAGTTAATCAGGTGACCAACAGAAACCATTCAGGTTTGATGTGCAAACCTAATGGGATTGGACATGGCAGTCATGTGATTTCCAGCCACTTGTGAATGAGAAAGTGGTTAGCATATGGGTAAATTATGGCTTTAAAGGCTAGAATTTCTGATGTGGTAACAATGTGCTGCTGCCACATGTGACGTTCTTCACAATAGTGTCCAGATTAGGGGTGCCCCGCTGTGTGAAACCCCCCAGATCGCCTCTTCCCGGTCCTACGGCACATGCGCGGCCGTTTGTCCAATCAACCGCGCTCAAAGCCGCTGATGTCACGCAATCTAAGGCGGAGTCCAAGGCCAGCGGTTCCGAGCTGGTGGCCGCTTCCCCCGCTGACGTGGCACACTCCCTGCCAAAGGGATAGCTGGGATGCGGCCCACACATGCACCAGTGAACCGGGGAGCAAGGTAAGTGAACGGGGTGACCTGCGGGTTTCACACAGCCATTTTTATTTTAACGGAAAGAAGAGGAAATCAGGGGGTAACAGGTTCTGTCATCCGTGATACACTAAACCTGTTACCCCTGGGTCTTATTCCTACCAGGTAAAGAAAACTATAGGCTTGTCGGGTGTATAAGTAACCCCTCCTCTCATTAGCTCAATTGTTGATATGGATTTTTAATATTACACAATTTCGTAATAGTGCTTTAAAGTGGACCAACACCGAGAGGTGATCGGCCCGGAAATCTATAAGATTCCCGGGCCGATCACTTCCCACCCCGCGGGACATCCGAGATCGGGATGTCCCGCGGGGTGAAACCCCCCAAAAAACCCCCAAACACCTTACCTGATGGCGTGCTCGCGCCCGCGCCGGCCGTCTGCGAATGGCCGGCGGGGGCGCGCGCACGCCGAAAGTGACGCGAGGGAGGCGGCGGCGGCAGCCGCTTGGACGTTCCTGATCCCCGCCTGGACGTTGGTGGGGATTGGACCGTCCAGTCACGTGGAAGCGGGGACAGGTAAGATTTTGGGGCTTTCTGGGGGGTTTCACACAGCGGGGCACCCCGATCGGGGTGCCCCGCCGAAGTGGACCAAAACCCAGGATAGTCAAAATCCTGGGTGTTGGTCCACTTTAAGGAAGGTCTCTAGCCTATTGTCTACTGGGTTCTTCAATGTCCCTGATAGGAACTATTCTATACTTAGACAGGCCAGATATCTGCCCCTGGCAGCATCCCCTCTTTTCTGCTCTGCCTCACATGGCAGACCGAAATATCTACTGGCAGGGCTGAGCAAGCCAGAGGGAGTAGGGATGCTGGCAGGTGTTGGGGAAAAGCTTTGCAGTAGCCATTGAATCAAGAATCCGGATTACACGGGGTTCCACATTGTGGGAAACCCTAAATTGGAATGCTTCTAGAAAAATTACTTAAAGCCTAACAAAAGCCTGGAATCTGAATTTTCCAGGCCTGGAATCTTTTCCTCCCACTCTCGGCTTCAGCACTTTATATGCATCACTCCACTCCTCTGAAATGCCCTCCCTCATACAATCCACCACCCCCCAACATTTAACACCTTCAAAAGTGCTCCCACCTACTAAGATGAGCCTATCAGCTTATCACCCCTCGGAAACACTGGGAACCATGCTTAGTACATACTCTTTGTGACCCAACCTCTTGTCATCACTCCCAATGTGTTAGGATACATTTCTGCTGTATATGACTCATAATACCATATGTATTATATGCATTGTTGTACTGTATTTTATTTGTCTTACCCTCCTGTCATTTCTGCCTTGTACAGCACCACAGACTTTAATGCATTCTATAAATAAACAATCATTGATAACTAGTTTAAATATATAAATGATCCATCTAAAAATATGGGGAAAATCTACTTCATGTGAAATACTCTGCAAACACATAAGAACTATAAATCTGGGGAGTATTCTCCCACAGCAGCTTGTTACAGCATCAATAGCTGACAGCTGCAATAAAGGATTAGATGTTTTTTTAGAACAGAAAAAACATTAAACCGGACCTTCAGCGTGATTTAATGAAAAGCCCAAACTCTTAAAAAACGGTTCCCCAGCATCTAAGATTAATATATTTTAAGTTTTTAATCACTAACTTATTATTCGTTCCCCCACTGGGCTGCAACTCTGTTCAGGAATTTAGGATACGGGCGCCGCCATCTTGACTCAGAAGCATCACACTTACTGAGGAGAGGAGAGTGGGATAAGGTACAGGGGGCGGGTTATAGCTGTGCTTTGCTCAGACAGAGCAGAGCTGGGGTCAGGTAAAGGTCAGCAATCCCAGGATTCAGAGCAGCACAGTCAGGAGGCACTTCCTGTTTGCAGGCTGCCTGATAAGATGGCAGCATCCATAAGCCGCCATCTTGGATGTTTAAAGGCTCATAACATGCAGTAGATGCAGGTAGGATGATTTTTAATGTGACCAATCTGTATGTACAGGGTGTGGGAAATATATAAGACAGACTCTTATTGAGAGTGAAGGTCCGCTTTAACTGTTACTATTTGCTATTATCTGGGAACCCATTAATCTCTGTGGGTGATTCAAAGCTGGGTGGCTCACCATGGTGTCCTTATTTGTCCTCAAATGCCCCAGCTGAAATAGTCTGCACAGACCAGAGGTCATTCCATAAACTGTCCACTGCTCATCAGCAGAATTTCGGTCCACACCTTAACGTGAGCTCTGGAGTTTAACCTTGTCCATGGCCACTCTGTCCAGGTCATCGTAGAATAGTCAAAGTCTGGAATATGTATTTTACTTATTGATGAGAAGAGAACCCAAAGACCATCTTCCCACCCTCTCTGCAGGCAACACAAATATACCTCTCAGTCATGCTGCCTCAAACTAAACATGGCATGACAAAACAGAGCGTGTTGCTTTCAAACCTCTTGTCTCCAATATGACAATATAGGAGACCCCACTAAAATATTAGTACATGTTCTAATCATATCCTGGCTGGGCTACTGCTTTATTTTCCTCTGTGGTCTACAAAGAACAGACAACCCTCCAATATTTTTTGGCCTCTGCTGACCACCTTTCCACTCGCTCCAGTGCTACTCCCCTTTAGTTACTCCACTGGCTGCCATTTATTAAAACAAATAATTAGTTTAGTTTAAACTTTTAAAGCTCCTTCCTACATTTCATCACTTACCAAAAATATACCAGCCCAAACGCAGCCTCCGCTCTACCCAGGATCTCCACCTATCTTCTACTCCCCTGAAATGACCTCCCCATTTGATTTGCCAATTCACAATCCCCCAAGCCCTCAAAAATACCCTCCAAGCTTACCTATTCAGACAAGCCTATCATCTGGCTTTAGGGAACTCACTTCAGACGCCATTTAAAGCACTTACCACCATACTTAGTACATACTACTTGTGACCTACCTTCCATGTCCACCCCCTTATCCTTTAGATTGTAACATTGCAAGGGCAGGGCCCTCGCTCCTAGTGTACTCCAGTATCACTGTACGTTGACCTGTAATACCCTGTGAATTATAATTCACTGCCTGGCCAAAAAAGGTCCCATTGGATAATTATGCCGCCTGTTTTAGCTGTAAAGCTCCGCCTTCTGTATTTATTGTCACTGTTGTGTGTGGCAATGAGGTCATTGCCACATCTATGCAATGAATGATTACCTGCCATCTTACAGAGAGGGACAGCAAAAAAGAAAGTGTTCCAGTGTGATTCAAAAAGCGAAAAGATCAATTTCTACTTCTATACGCTAAGTAGGGCATATCAGCAGGGGCTTTGGCCAAATGTATTTCACAAGTTCAGTGAGTTTTGGTCCGCTTTAACCTGTTTCAGAAGGGTCAAATTATTGGCATGCATCAAGCAGAGAAAGCATGTAAGGAGAATGAGGAAACTACTAAAATCTGGTTAAGAACTGTCCAACGCATTATTAAAATGTGGCAAGACAGTGAGTAATTGTTATCTTCAAGGGAGACGTGTGGTCAGGAATATATTTAATAGTGAAAGTAAGAGCATTTCCACGTGCACAATTGGAGGGCAACTAAAGTGATTGGGACTAAACATCCGTGTAATTGTTAGTAGTAGGTGTTGGTCCCCGTCGCTATAATAGAGGTTGGGGGAGGCATCCAGAATGCTGAAACATATCAGAACACCTGTAAATCTCACCGTAAAGTGAACCAACACCCACCGCTGATCGACCCGGGAATCTATAAGATTCTACACAGCAGGGAGCTGTGTGAAAACCCCCAGGACGCCCGCAAATCCTACCTGTTCCTCGTTCCAACGGCGCATGCGCGGGCCGCCGCTGCCTCTCGCACATCCCTCTAGCAGGGCGCGCACCCACACCGGCCGTTTGTGAATGGCTGGCGCGGGCGTGCTCCCTGTAAGAGGGACGCGGGGAGGCTCGCTTGTCCGTCGGCGGTGATTGGTGGAGCGAGTCACGTGGGAGCGGGGTCAGGTGAGTTTTGGGGGCTTTCTGGGGGGCACCCCCGATCGCAGAAGTGGACCAACACCCAGGATAGTGATCCTGGGTGTTGGTCCACTTTAACCTCGCTCCCCTGCCGGGAACCCAGCACCAAGATTGGCTGCCAGTGCTCACGTGGACAGGCCATTCTATTGGCCAGAACAATTGCGCTGCTGACTACCTATGTGGCTGCGGGGTGGCCATTCGCTGTGCTGGATTCCTGGTGGGGGCCGAGGTAAAGGTAAGATTTATATGCATTCTGGGGGGTTATGTGCGGGGGGGCTCCAGCATTCTGGATGCCCCCCCAGCCTATCTTTTAGCAGCGGGGACCAACATCCGCGCTGCATGGCCCGCTTTAAAGTGATCTTATACCCTGAGAAGAAGTTTATGTCATCACCCTCTAACCCTCTATCCCCACAGTTTCCCAAAACAGCCTGTTTCTTTTTTCTTTACTAAAGCTTTTGCCCAATATTCATAAAAAACAGGAAGCAGTCTGATGCCCGAATGGCAGCCATATGCAAATTCATTCAGTTCCAAGGTAAACAAGGCAGTTATATTAAAGTGCTTCCCAATGCTGAGCTGTTTGTACTGTAACCAAATGCATCATCGCTGGAGAGCACCAGGGGACGGGGCTGCTCAGCCAGGGAGCAATATGGCAGATTGCATCCAGTTTGTGTTGTTATGAATATTGGGCAAAGGCTTTAGGACCAAAAAAAATTTAGGCTATTTGGGTATAGGATCACTTTAAAGTGGACCAACACCCAGGATTTTGACTATCCTGGGTTTTGGTCCACTTCGGTGGGGCACCCCGATCGGGGGTACCCCGCTGTGTGAAACCCCCCAGAAAGGCCCAAAAACTCACCTGTCCCTGCTCCACGTGACCGCTGCAGCCAATCCCTGCCGACGGACAAGCGAGCGTGCCCGCCGCCGCCTCCTGCGCGTCACTCTTATAGTGCGTCACTCATTCACAAACAGCCGGCGCGGGTGCGCGCCCTGCTAGCGGGATGTGCAAGCGGCGGCTCGCGCATACGCGGCTGGATCGAGGAGCAGGTAGGGATTTCGGGGCTTTCTGGGGGGTTATAGATTCCCGGGCCGATCAGCATCGGGTGTTGGTCCACTTTAAGAAAACCGCTTGTCAGTGAGGTTACCTGGAAAAAATTGCTTCAGTTTGCTTGGACTCTGGAGCATATCTAGGTTCAACAATGTTATGTCGTGATGTGTCCCAAGGAAAGAGGTCAGATGACTACCTGAATATACTGAATGACCAGGTTATTCAATCAATAGATTTTGCCTGCCCTGATGGCACAGACATATTCCAAGATGACAATACAGACCTGAACGCCATTGAGAATCTTTGGCATGTGCTGGAGAAGATTTTGCGCCAGGGCTGCTGCTCTGTTTGATCAGGCTTCGATTCATAAATGGCCAGTAATTAATAAAATGGCAACATCCGGCCTTTTCTCACCATTATAAAAGTAATCATGTCATGAAGCATTTTTTTTTTTCGAATACAATTTCTGAACAAAATGAATTAATGTTCCTGTCCAGGCAATAACGTAAAAATAGTATAGACTTTTTATTTTGTTTTTGCCTGAACAATCCCTTTAAATTCCTGTGTGTCAGACATTGCAACTAAGTGCCTTGGGGCAGCATGAAGAAACCAGGTATAAGGGACCAGGGGAAATTGGAGAACGTATTATCTATCACCACTAGAACACCCAGTTGTTACTGCTGCTTATCACTGTTTTTTATGAACAAGGGCCCAAAAATAATAAAACATATTTATGATTAACATTTCCAAACTTCCTATGAAAGTTACATTCATTATATATTTTCAGAGAGATTTTCTTTTTTTTATGCTGCAGCCGGTACATTTCCAACACATTATTAAATGTGGCAAGACAGTGAGAAACATAGAAGGTTGACGGCAGAAGGAGAGCATAGTCTGTCCTTATGTAACTGTATGTTCTCTTTATCTTAGGATTGATGTGTGCTTATCCCAGGCATGTTTAAATTCACTGACTGTTGATTTCCTAACTACCTCTGCTGGAAGTTTGTTCCAAGCATCTACTACTCTTTCTGTAAAATAATATTTTCTAACATTGTTCCTGATCTTCCCTCCAACTAGCTTCAGGTTGTGCTATCATTGTTCTATCATTAAGAGGCTTATTCATTACTAACGCCAGGTATTGGCAGATGAGCGTTTGTATAGCGGCGCTTAGAGCGTAGTAGACGCTCATGTGCGGGTATTGGGCGCTATAACAGAGCGTTACCTGCCTGGAATTGATTAATGAGATGTATGTTGGGCGTTCTAACACCAGTACAGCGTTGCAGGGAGCGAAAGGTAGCGCCAGCTCAGTGCGACCGGCTCTCAGCGAATCACACCATATTCAACAAAAAAACAGACCCAGCGTAGGCGCTCTGGATCTAGTCACTATAGCATAGAGCGGCAGGTGCTGTGTGATTAAAGTCTGTTTTTGAACACATATCCACCAGTAACAAAGCGAAAACACATGGAATTACATTGTTGTAACATTGTGACATTAATACTTTAATGCCAGACTTGTAATGACAATTCTGCATAAAAATATTAAAAATCAAAAAGTTTTCAAAAATTTCTAGGCCAGGAGAGGTCACACAATTATTTGAGATAAAAAAAATTAAAAACAAAAAACCCTGTTTAAACAGAAGAAAAGGAACATCCATTGAAATGTATGGGAGAGCGACAGGTAATACCTGGCACTCTGGAATTTAGAGCGTTGGCGCTATACGCTGAGCCACCTGTAATGATGAATCGTACGCTACATGGCGCTGTTAGAGGTGCTCACTAGATTCGCTTTCATAAATGTGGTATTGCGTACAGCGCCCGGCATTCACCAGACGCTGCCTGCCACTACGAGGCACTACCTGCCGCTATCTCTTGATGAATAACCCCCATAAGTTTCTTCTAAAGGAGCACTATCGTGAAAAATGGGCCAATAATAAAAATCCATATAAATATGCTGGTTGGCGGGAGGAGGAGTTGCTTATACACCTCGCATCAAAAAATATCCAGTCAGGCATGTTTTTTATTACTGGAAGGAAGAGGAAATTGGGTGACAGGCTCTGTCACCCCTGATACACTAGACCTGTAACCCCTGAATTGTATTCCTAGCATGAGAGAATAAACCACAAGCTTGGGGGGAGATTCATTCAGTTCGGGTGTATAAGTGACTCCTCCTCCCATTAGCTGACGTGTTTATATGCGTTTTTAATATTACACAATTTCGTGATCGTGCTTCTTTAATGATAGAACAAGGGGGAGAAAATAAAATTCTGTGAAATATTCACCTGTAGAATTGGTATTATACACATACAGTACGCCCTGCTCCAATATAATCCTTACACGTGGGTAATCCTCCGCCAGAGGGCGCTGTTCACTGCAGACATGCAAAAACAGGCTCCTTCCGGCCCTTCATATACCCAGGGACCTCCCACAAATCCCCAGTATTGAAAAGCAGTGAGAAAAGAATCCGGGAGAAACCAACCACCAACTGGTAACAATAGTAATGATAAAAAATCACCATACAGGGGATCCAGAAAATGTGAAACCAGGGTGGGGTGGAGCAGGATGTACTGTATGCGTATAATACCAATTCTACAGGTGAGTATTTCACAGAATTGTATTATTCTAAGCATACAGTACGTCCTGCTCCAATATAATACTTACACGTGGGACATCCAATAGCAGTGTCCATAAACTAGGGTGGGATCCCCAACAAAAAGGCACAGCAGACAGAGGTGCTGTCACCTGCAAAACCTTGCTACCAAGTACGACATGAGCAAAGGCTCTAACGTCAATCCCATAACAAAAGCTTTGAAAAGGTATTGAACAGAAACAAGCAGCGGTCTAGCAACTTATTCAACAGAAAACCTGGTGCTGAAGGGCTAAAGGTGCCCAAACACCAATAGAACGGGATAAAAAGAGAGTGTAGCGGCCTAACCAGCCCAAAGGCAACAGAAGCCTCGGTAAAACTTAGAACTCTCCCCAACGGGGAATTGAAAACTGGTCTCCCGCAAGACAGGCGGGGATACTGACCCCTACACTAACAAGGATCAGCAAGAAGCCGAAACCTTTACTCAGGACCAGGAAGGCAAACCATCCAGTAAGATCAGTCTAAAGGGCGCATAGGCCCTGGAAGCAAACGAGATCAGGCGCATACATATGCAGGCACCCGCAGACCCCAAAGGGCATCAGTCCCCCTAAGGGACAAGAAACAACCAGGAAAATCCCAACACCTGTTGAGGGGATGTAGACCCCTGACTTCAGCATTAAGAATTAGGCCCATAGGCAGATTAAAAGGAATTAAATAATGATCATAAAACACCACCTTGGACAAAAGGGTCCGGCGTAAGGCGGAATACCAAATGAACGAGGGCTAAGTAATCAGAACCACCTTCTCAGGCACGCGTCTGACTGAAGCAACAGCCCCCGGAGGGGCTACTTGAACTACAACACAGCTCAGACAGCATCCAGGATAAGTCCCAAGGGAACAATCCGCAGGGCAAACAGAATGAAATTGATCCCAACAGGGACCATAGAACTACTTGGGAGATGCCCCTGAGCAATCCCCAAGAGAACTCCTAACAAGGAAGACAGAACCAGACTTCTACAGGAAGGCAGACAGGACAGAACCTGAACCTTCAGAGTACCTAGATGGGGAGCCAACCCCAACCTATGCTGTAACAACTCTAGAACCCTGGGAACCGAGAACGTCCAACAGGGAAGAGACCAAGACTCATGCCAATCAATAGGGGTACACCATAACCCCCAATAGACGGAGGAAGAGGAAGCCAAAGAAGCTTGCTCCTGCCCCCCATATACCAAGTCACCCAGAAGATAAGCCCGTCTCCAAGGGGTGAATGAATCAGCTGTCAAGCCCCAGACTAGAGTCTGTAGATTGGGACGACATAAGGAGCCTGACAAGGGCAGAACCGCACTCCTAAGAGAGCGTACAGGTCCGCTGACCTCAGCAGAGGCATCTGCGAACCACAGTTCACTAGGCCACCCAGGGGCCATCAATCTCACGGGTCTCTTTATCAGCACGACCGTGCACAGAACCCCACGTAGCAGGGTGAATGAAGTTAAAGCCTACAGCACCTGGTATTCCCAGGCGGTCTCCCATCCAAGTACTGACCAGGCCCAACCCTGCTTACCCTCCGAGATCAGACGAGATCGGGCGCATTCAGGGTGGTGTGGTCGTAGGCTAGAAGGTCTAGACATAAATTTACTTAGCCCCCATGACCAGAGTCAGAATATTTTGGGGCAGTAAAAAACAAGGGCAGAGCCCCTGTGATATAAGCGAGACCCAACAGAGCCACCCTAGTTGGCTCTCAGAGGGACAACAGGATAGCACAACCTGCCACTGAAAGACATCCATTAGAGCGAACACCACTGAGGAGCAGGGGGCGTAGACCCCTGCCCAGATAAGGATCAGGAACCTTCCAGGAGAATCATCCTGCTTCAAGCTCCAGACCAATAATAAAACAGGCCATTGTCTTCCAACAGGCCAAGAGTCCCCAAATAGACAGGTCCTAAAGAGGAGAAGTCCAGCAGTTATAGAGTCAACTGAAGGATCATTGTTTTAACAAAGCCATTAGGTAAGATGGACCCTCTAAGGGACCCTACCTAGGAACCACGGGGGGTTTTAGAAGAAATTCCCCTCCCCGCCAACCTGCGCGACTTGGTACCCAAGGTGACCATTCACAGGAAGATGCAAGTAAAGAAAGGGGGTGCCCCCGGACAGGGTCCTTGAATATAACCAGCTCAAGAGGAACCACCGTATCGAAGGGGAATGAGCACAGATCTAGCTCCTGGGGTGCTGGAACCCCATCTAGGGTCAATTACCTACTGTGCCGAAGAGCCCAAAGGCTCTGTATATAAGGGACATCCTCTGATACGCCACCAATGGGCCCACCAGCTGCAATCCTGCCTGGTGAGAGTAAGATGTCAGCAAAGGGGGACAGAGCCCCCGTAACCAGGAGTCCACTTGTTGCCAAGGAAGAAGGCTCAAGCCTGAACCGAATCCAAGGAATGGAGATAGCGGATAAGGGACCGTGCGTGAGGGATTGAGGTGACTGAGCACCTATCCAGTAACTCCCAGGGGACACCGCCGGCCGACTAACCCACTCGGCCTGACATAGAGATTGGGAAGTAAGGAAAGACGACCCGGTAGGTCCTAGTGTGGACGCCCCACAGGCATGTCCGAGACATCATCCCCATCCGCACCATGGCGAGTAGCCTGGGGGCGGAAGAGAGGCCAAAAACAAGGCCCCAATCCGCAGGGTTGGTCCTGCAACACTGACTAGTAACGGTCTTGGTGTCCAGAAGACAGAGGGGGAACTAACAGGATCTAGAACGCCACAGGAGGCCAAAAGCCCCCCTTACACAGGGCGCCTGTGTCCCAAGACAGAGATATCATACAGGGACTACCTGTGAGTGTAGAATTGCCAAGCCTACCATAGGCCAGCATGGCCCAGATTGCCTCATCATTTTGAGGGAAAGAGAAAGGTTAACATAGAGGCCATCGCCCCATTCTGTTAAGGGCAACCTGCAAGTAAGCCCAGACCCTGCAGGCAGAGTACGGCCTGCAACAACTCCTGAGGGGAAAACAGGGGCTCGAAGCACCCTGACAACCTCCGAGAGGGACCGCCCAGCAAATTCTATCCTGTGTCCAGGGGAACTACCTCCTGGATCCACCAGAAGGAGAAGATACGTTCCCAGATAGGAGCCAGGTGCTGTGGCAGTCCCCTCGCCCAGAAGGGCGAGGGTGTCCCTTCATGCTTGGGAAGTCTTGGCAGATTTGGACTTAGCCCTGCCAGACGGCCCAGGGCGTTGCCTGCCCACCCCGTGGTGGAAATCCACTCCGAAAAGTTGGAAGCACACCTCAGGTGCGTGTTTGACACTAACGTAGGGAGGGGTGTCCCTGCCCCGAGGAGGCAGAGACGGCCTTCTGCATAGGCGTGCCTTACCCTTTTTTCCAAAAAGGTCCAAACGGGCCCCAAATAGACGCCGTCCTCTGAAAGGAAGGCCAGTGAGAGCCTTTTTCGTATCATCGTCAGCACCCCACTGTCGCAGCCAGACCAGGCGGCAGATAGCTACCACAAGGGCACACATCTTAATGGTGTCA
Organism: Gastrophryne carolinensis; assembly: GCA_027917425.1. Taxonomy (NCBI): domain Eukaryota; kingdom Metazoa; phylum Chordata; class Amphibia; order Anura; family Microhylidae; genus Gastrophryne; species Gastrophryne carolinensis. The sequence continues at coordinate 316,842,250 of CM051237.1, forward strand.
TCCAGCGCTGAGAGGATAAACCTTACAAACACATCACAATCTGAGAGCGCATTAAATACCTCCCAGGGGAGGTCCTCAGGTCGGTGAGCAAGTAGTTTTCTAATGAGAGTCCTGGCGGCCACCGCAGTGATGACCAAGGGCACAGACCGGGCGCAGAGCCGTCCCTGTACACGAAAAGGCGTGGGAAGCCAGTCTGTCAATGCGCCGGTCCTCAGCATCCCGAAGGGTACGATAATGAGGGGCAGTCATGAAGGGGGGTTTAGTAACCCCTATAATTGGTGCATCCACCACGGGAGGTGCTGACCAAAAGTTAACCACATCAGGGGGAAAAGGGTACTTCCAATCCCAGACCCCTGGAACCCCTTTAAGTTTACAAGGCGAATCCCATTCTTTGGATATAAGAGCCTGGAAATGCTCCTGTTCCAGAAATTCCAAGCGCGGTGTCGCTGTGCGGAAATTCTCCCACTTAGGCTTCAGAGCCTCTCCGGGAGGAGAGATTGACAAAACCTCAAAGATCTTTATAAGTAGTTCATCAGTGTCACACAGGCCCCAAGAACCGGTGCCAGAATCATCACGGCTCCAGGGCATCTCATCCGAGGAGCCCGAATCGGAGAATAGCTCACCTTCATCAGAAGGATCCAGGTCCTGCATAGCAGCAGATTCATCGGTTTCGTTAGGAACCGGAGAGCCAGGAGGCGTCAGGGACCGCTTCTTTCCAGGGCCCATACGCTCCGCCAAACTAGACAGCACCTGCTCAGTCGTAGGCAGCCTGCGCGGCACGACTTGCTGGTCATCCCCGCTCGAGTGAGACTCATCAGGGGTGAGATTTAGGTCCGGGGAAACAGGTGTATTGAAGGGAGGTGCAGCCACTGGCAAACCTGATTGCAGGGTCAGTGCCTGTTCAGCACACGGTCTGCAGACCTGTGCTCTGTCAGCATCAGCATGGGGCTGACCACACACTGTACACAGCCGGTCATGTCCCCGAGGGACCCCGGGTACATAATTCTGAGATGCCTCCATATGGTGATTATCTGAGCAGTATGGCCGCAGGGATTTACGCAATAGGCAACCCTGGATGCCCCAACACCCGCTAGGAATGTGGGAGAATTTGTTATGAGGACCCGCAATAATATATGTCAAGCCGGGAGAAGCCACCGAAATCCTGGCGTCTGAAAGACATAATGGGATAGGAGGGGGGTGTCAGTGGCATGCGCAGCCGAATAAAAAATCATAGGAACACATGACCAAGGGAGGAGGCGGATCACAACCACGCGCGAAGGCCGTCAAAATGGCGCCAAGCGAACCTCGAGGGGCGGGCCTGATCTGGCTGTGACGCGTGGCGCGTCATGCCGAGTCCCCGCCTCCCCCCAAAGAGCGCGAAGCTCTAACCAGGGCAACGTGAATGACAGTAGTGGATATACACTATGCTGTCCCAGCTGTAAAATTCCCATCTTGTTTAGTCGTATATTGTCTATTCAGCTTATTCCAGTTCACTTACATATATTTACAAGTCTGTATTCATAACGATACGTTTCTTTCATGCATTCTAGCTTTGTTTTCATGCTGTATCTCTGACTACATTTCCCATGATTCTTGTCTGCCTGTCTTTCCCCTTGTCTGACATCACTTCCTGCTTCTTGTGGCTGTCCTCCATCGCGACTGTGTACTGACACCCTTCTCTTCAGTCTGCATGAAGCATTGTGTTTTGACCGCATGGCAGCTCATTCTTCAAGGTAAAGCCATTAAAAGTACCTGGAATCACGACCATTGTATCCTCTCTACATTTAACTGGCAGAGCTGTGAATGAGTCAGTCAGTGAGTTCAGCTATCTGCTTCCGGCTTATATAGAGATTGCACTCACAACCTCTCAGAGACTTCTCTAACATATATCTGTGGCAGAATAGTCAAAACACAGCTGAATCCGCAGTCCCTGCAAGATCTACACACAGTCTGCAAGCAAGCATAGAGCTGTCCTCCATTTTAGGAGCACATCGCATCCACAGCATTGTGATTACACCGCAGCCCCATCTTAAAGAGACAGTACCACATAAACGGGGAGTAACATGTCCACAAAAGGCCATATAGATTCCTCAGTCATTGAACAAAGGGAAGTGAATCCTGCCACCAGAGACTCAGATAAACAGGGAACAGATTCCATGTTCCAGGAAGAGCAAATTGTAAGATCCAAGCGTGTTAGCAAACCCACACTAAAGATTATAGAGAACTATGAAGTGAATAAAGAAGAATTCTGTGATAATCTTGATGTTTTATGGCAAAGAACTGAACACTATATAGCAGCCATCTCACGCAATGACAGTGACGCAGCAAAAATAACCACAACATTAAATCGCTTATCTGCCGCCTACGAAGGCTACCAGCGCCTGTCTGCAAAGTACATCACATTCCTTAGTAACGCTGATTTTGATGACGCTACAGCAGAGCTAGCTGAGACAGAGACTTTACTCCAAACTAAAGATACCATAGTGAAAGACGCCAAAGATAAGGCAGAACTCCGCATCGCACACCTGCAAGAAGTAAGGTCTCACCAGTCTACCTCAACAAAACGTACACAATCATCTTCTAGAACGTCCCGCTCCAGAAGGTCAGCATTACATGACAGGCTCATAGAAATCCGTGCTGATGCAGAAGAAGCTAGCGTCAGGAGCGCCTTTGCCAAGAAGGAAGCAGAGATAGCACAAAGGCGAACAAGGGCAGAAATGGCGAAGAGGGAAGCAGAGATGGCACAAAGGCAAGCAGAAGCAAAGGCAGAAATGGTGAATCGAGAAGCGGAAGCCCAGCTAAAAATTCTCCAGATGGAAAAGGAGGAAGCAGCCGCCTTAGCCAAGCTAAAGGTTCTTGAACAAGCATTAGGCCAAGATACCGACCTAGACGGCTCCATTCCTGCCGGAATGGAAGTGGAAGACCCAGCTGACCGCACTGCCAACTACGTGCTGAAGCAATCATCTCCTACACCGCCCGCTATGTTGCCTACACCAGCAGCACTTCAAACCTACCACACAGCCGTACCTGTGAAGCATCAGATGATGCCACCTACTCAGATAAAGGTAATTTCCAGCATCATACCAGCAGATCCTCCAGAGGCTAAACCTCAGCTTAACCCTTATGCTACATCATTTAACCCTGATTCATCTCAGCCCCATATGCCAGAGTATTTACACGCCCCAGGGATATCACAAGGTAATCTGGTGTCACGAGGTGGGAGATCAGACATGTCGGACTTTGCCAGATACATGATACGCAGGGAGCTGATAAACATTAGTCTCTCAAAGTTTGATGACCACGCTGAGAATTATAGAGCCTGGAAATCCACCTTTGAAGCAGTAATCAATGATCTTAACCTCACTGCCAAAGAGGAACTTGACTTACTTGTTAACTGGTTGGGCCCAGATTCTGCGGAACGCGTAAAGACATTGAGAGCAGTTCATGCGGGTCACTCAGGGGAAGGTCTTGCTGCGGCATGGGAGAGACTTGAACAGACTTATGGCAGTTCTGAAGCTATAGAAAGTGCCTTATTTAAGAGACTTCACACCTTCCCAAAAATCACCAACAAGGACAACCGCAAGCTTCAAGACCTGAGCGACCTTCTAAGGGAACTAGAGCTGGCTAAGATGGATCCACGCCTATCTGGGCTAAGTTACCTTGATACAGCTCACGGTGTTAACCCAGTTGTGTCCAAACTACCATATGGCATGCAAGAAAAATGGGCAGACATGGGCTCCAGATACAAAAGACAACACAACGTGTCCTTTCCACCTTTCTCCTATTTCTCCAGATTCATCAGTGACCAAGCTAGGAAGAAGAATGATCCCAGCTTTGACTTCACAGAATCTGCTCTACCAGCTTCATCATCATGCTCAAGGTATGAAAGCACAACAAGCAAACGTAGAGACTTAAGGGGGACAGTATCTGTTAGGAAGACAGACGTCCCACTCACTGCATCCTGCACCACTAGAAAGGACACTCCTGTCCCTAAAGACAAAGACCCTAACCGTATGTGCCCTATCCACAAAAGACCTCACCCGCTGAAGGAATGCCGTGGGCTTAGGGCAAAGACTTTGCAAGAACGCAGAGACATGCTCAAGGAGCTAGGAGTATGTTATAAGTGTTGTGCCTCTTCAGACCATTTTGCTAAAAACTGTAAGGCTGCCATCAAGTGTTCTGAATGCAATAGTGACAAACATGTTGCAGCCATGCATCCTACCTCTTCTTCTGACAACCCACAACCTCAAGCAGCATCCAAGGCCGTCACAGCGCATGGCGGGGAGCCATCAGCTCAAGTCTCAGCTACTACCACTGTCTCCTCCTCCTGCATGGAAGTATGTGGCAAAGAGAATGGTCCCAAGTGCTGTGCCAAGGTGTGTCTAGTGAGTGTCTATCCAGAGGGGCGACCTGAAAAGGCCATCATTATGTATGCCATAATAGACGAACAAAGCAACAGGTCTCTAGCAAAGCCCAAGTTCTTTGAGATCTTCGGTATAAAGGGAGAAGCAATACCATACACCCTTAACACTTGCTCTGGTCGCATAGAGACCTTTGGCAGAAGAGCCACTGGATACCTCATCTCACCAATTAACAAGAATATCCAGATATCCCTACCAACGTTAATTGAATGTGACCAGATACCCGATGATAGAGAAGAAATTCCTACTCCGGAAGCTGCTTGTCATCATCCCCACTTGAGACACCTGGCTAAGGAGATTCCTCCTATGGACATGAATGCAGACATCCTATTGCTGCTCGGGAGAGACATTCTGAGAGTCCATAAGGTACGCCAACAATGCAATGGTCCAGATGATGCCCCATATGCACAAAGACTTGATCTAGGCTGGGTAATCATTGGCAATGTGTGTCTGGACAGGAATCTTGCACCATCTCAAGTGAACTCCTTTAAAACCTTTGTGCTCAATAATGGTCGCACAACCCACTTCAAGCCGTGCCCTCATCACTACGAGGTAAAGGAGCATCTTTCTACCATCAGTAAGGCAACAGACATCATTCCTACGCCTTACGATGACTTGGGAGGATCAGTGTTTCACACAACACAAGATGATAATCGAGTAGCTTTGTCCATAGAAGATAAAGACTTTATCAAAATAATGGACAGTGAATGCTTCAAGGATCAATCTAACCATTGGGTTGCACCCTTACCTTTTCGGGCTGAAAGAGCCAGGCTTCCCAACAACCGGGAACAAGCATTATCCAGATTCACCTCCTTGCAGCGTACGCTAGGAAACAAGCCTGATATGAAAGATCACTTTGTGGCCTTCATGGAAAAGATATTTCTCAAAGACCACGCAGAGCCAGCTCCACCTTTGCAAGAGCATGAAGAACGCTGGTATCTTCCTTCCTTTGGAGTATATCACCCTAGGAAACCCAACCAGATCAGGGTCGTATTTGACTCCAGTGCCAAGCATCATGGGGTATCCCTGAATGACGTTCTCCTCACAGGCCCAAACCTGACCAACAACTTGGTGGGAGTGCTTATGCGATTCAGAAAGGAGCCAGTCGCCATTACTGCTGACATTGAGCAAATGTTCCATTGTTTCATCGTAAGAAAAGACCACAGGGATTACCTCAGGTTTCTGTGGCACAGAGACAATGACACTGACAAAGAAATGGTTGAATACCGCATGAAGGTGCACGTGTTCGGTAACAGTCCTTCACCTGCTGTTGCAACGTATGGCCTACGAAGGACTGCTTCTGATGGTGAGTCAGAGTTCGGGAAGGATGCTCGTCACTTTGTCGAAAGAGACTTCTACGTAGACGACGCACTCAAATCCTTGCCCACGGCAGAAGAAGCCATAGACCTGCTCAAAAGGACACAAGGTATGCTGTCTAAAGCTTGTCTGAGGTTACACAAAATTGCCTCCAACAGTACTGCTGTCATGAAAGCTTTTCAGCCCACTGATCATGCCACAGAATTCAGAGACTTGAACCTAGGCATAGACAATCCTCCAGTACAGAGAAGTCTGGGTTTGAGATGGGTCTTGCTAAATGATTTACTTGGCTTTCAGGTCAATTGTACAGACAAGCCATTCACTAAGCGTGGAGTCCTCTCAGTGGTGAACAGCCTATATGATCCACTCGGATTTGTGGCACCATTGACTGTACAAGGCAAATTCCTACTAAGACAGCTCTCAGGGGCTATTGAGGACTGGGATACTCCACTGCCCCATGACAAGCAGCGAAAATGGGAGTCCTGGAAAGAATCCCTGCATGCCTTGGACGGGATTCACATACCACGTTGCTACACTTCAGCATCTCTCACCACAAGCCAGAGAAGGGAAGTCCACATATTCTCAGATGCATCTACTGAGGCCATCGCAGTTGTTGCCTATCTCAAGGTAATTGACAATTGCAATAACGTTCATGTGGGGTTTCTGTTTGGAAAGGCGAAACTGGCTCCTAAACCAGAGCACACCATCCCTAGACTTGAGCTTTGTGGCGCTGTACTGGCTGTAGAGATTGCGGACTTTATACAACGTGAGCTTGATATTCATGTGGACGACATTCAGTTCTACACTGACAGCAAGGTCGTCCTGGGTTACATAACCAATCAGACTAAACGTTTCTATGTCTATGTCAGTAACCGCATAGAAAGGATTAGGAAATCCTCTAACCCTAAGCAGTGGCACTATGTTCCATCTCACCTCAACCCCGCAGACTGTGCCACCAGACCGTCATCTGTCAGTGCCTTTGCAAAATCTACTTGGTTGACAGGTCCAGAGTTCTTGCTGAGTGAGAGTACAGAAACATCTGATGAAGACAACTTCAATCTCCAAGATCCTGACAACGATCCCGAGATTCGTCCTGAAGTCAGTGCTCTCATCACCAAGTCTGAAACGAGGTACGGCTTGAGCTGTCACCGCTTTGAACGCTTTTCCAGATGGCTAAAGCTTGTACGCACCATCGCAAGGTTAGTTCACATTGCACATTGCTTTCACACCCAGGACAATAACTCTAGATGTCGTGGTTGGCACGTGTGTCACAAGCCCCTTTCCGCAGAAGACATTGCACTAGGTGAGATGTTAGTGATACGTAGTGTACAGCAGAGTGCCTTTCACTTGGAACTGAAATGTCTTCGTTACAAACAAAACATTCCTAAAAGCAGCCCTATAGCCAACCTCAAACCTGTAGTTGATGACCATGGTATGCTGAGGGTGGGCGGTCGCCTGAACAGGGCCAAGTTGGAGATGTATGAGAAGAATCCCCTCATTATTCCTGGCCACTGCCATGTTACTACATTGCTTATGCGGCATTATCATGAAAGGGTCAAACATCAGGGCAGACATTTCACTGAGGGTGCTTTAAGAGCCGCAGGTCTGTGGATAGTAGGAGCAAAAAGACAGATCGCTCACCTAATTCACAACTGTGTAACGTGTCGCAAGTCAAGGGGTAAATTGCAGCAACAGCAAATGTCTGATTTACCAGCTGACAGGACAAGCACTGAGCCACCGTTTACCTATGTTGGCCTGGATGTCTTTGGGCCATGGACAGTCTCAGCACGCAGAACCAGAGGTGGTCATGCTGAGAGCAAACGATGGGCAGTCTTGTTTACATGCATGAGTGTACGTGCTATACACATTGAGGTCATAGAATCCATGGACACTTCCAGTTTTATCAATGCTTTAAGGCGTTTTCTTGCCATCAGAGGGCCAGTAAAGCAATTGAGGTCCGACTGTGGAACCAACTTCACAGGTGCCTGCCGAGAACTGCAAATAGACTCTAAGCCAGTTCAACACTACTTGGCCGACAACGGTTGTACATGGATCTTTAACCCTCCTCATGCCTCTCATATGGGTGGATCATGGGAAAGAATGATAGGCATCACCCGTAGGATATTGGACTCTATGTTCAGAGACTCAAGCACCTCAAGACTCACCCACGAGACTTTAGCCACATTCCTAGCTGAGGTGTCTGCTATTGTGAACTCCAGACCTCTTGCTCCTGTATCTGCGGACCCAGAGTCTCCTGCTGTTCTCACTCCAGCAACTCTTCTCACTCAGAAGCTCGGATCGGTTCCCAGTCCGCCTGAAGGTCCTTCATCTGGTAACATCTATCAGAAACGGTGGAAACACGTTCAGCATCTGGCCAATTGCTTCTGGGGCAGATGGAAGAAGGAGTATCTGGCTCTTCTTCAAGGACGACGAAAGTGGCAGCAGGTCCAACCAAACTTAAAGGTTGGAGATCTTGTTCTGATGAAGGACCAGAAAGTAGAAAGAAATGCGTGGCCCTTGGGGCTCATCTCACACGTTTTTCCCAGCGAGGATGGCAAAGTTCGTAAGGTGGAAGTGACCATCACTCGTCAAGGAGACTCCAAGGCATTCATCAGACCTGTATCTGAGACTGTCCTCCTGTTACCCGTTGAGGAATGAGTCAAGCATAACGAACTTTGCTAGTACATTGACTCAGTTGTTCATTTACTGGACTTTGCCAGGAACAGCCTGCAAACTGGGATTATGTACCATTGAACTGTTCCTGATCACCCATTTACCAGTTTGGTTGTTGCCTTATTGCATCTTTCTCCCTTAGGTTTTAGAATCTTCATTCTACCCCCATGGACATTCATTGTATGTCGTTTTATATAGTGAAATCCAAGGATTTCAGACGGGGAGTATGCTGTCCCAGCTGTAAAATTCCCATCTTGTTTAGTCGTATATTGTCTATTCAGCTTATTCCAGTTCACTTACATATATTTACAAGTCTGTATTCATAACGATACGTTTCTTTCATGCATTCTAGCTTTGTTTTCATGCTGTATCTCTGACTACATTTCCCATGATTCTTGTCTGCCTGTCTTTCCCCTTGTCTGACATCACTTCCTGCTTCTTGTGGCTGTCCTCCATCGCGACTGTGTACTGACACCCTTCTCTTCAGTCTGCATGAAGCATTGTGTTTTGACCGCATGGCAGCTCATTCTTCAAGGTAAAGCCATTAAAAGTACCTGGAATCACGACCATTGTATCCTCTCTACATTTAACTGGCAGAGCTGTGAATGAGTCAGTCAGTGAGTTCAGCTATCTGCTTCCGGCTTATATAGAGATTGCACTCACAACCTCTCAGAGACTTCTCTAACATATATCTGTGGCAGAATATACACACATACATAATGTAATTAAGGAGATTGCTCTCACACTAGAGAAAGATGCTGCCGCCCGGGCTGCACACTAATGTAATGAAAGGACAAACACGCGCGCAACCAGAAGGTTTATGTGGAGCAAGGAGCGCAGCACTGACACCCAAATTCAAATAAAAGATCAGCGGCCTTAAACGTGTTACATTACGCTGGGACCGCCACACACATACCCCCCCCTTTCTTTTCCCCCCGAGCTACGGGAGGAAGCGAGGGAGAAGCGGACCTGCAGCCAGGGATTATCGCTATGAGGGGCACGGGCAACAATCGGGAGGGGCATCTAATGGAGGCTCACCATCGGCCTAAACCACCTACCCTATGGTGGTGGACTGCGGTGGAGCGTAACTCCGTGAGCACACGAGGTGCTGCCTACCTTCACCCGACCAGCGCAGCCCAGGCTGGGAGGCACATCTTTATCGAAGAGGACGGGTGGTAATAGTCCTGCAGGGCCGCAGGCTTTAATAGCCCCGCTCACCTGCGAGAGAGTTGATACTTCATGTCTTCGCAGTCAGCACTGCAGAGAAATCTGGGGATTTGTGGGAGGTCCCTGGGTATATGAAGGGCCGGGAGGAGCCTGTTTTTGCATGTCTGCAGTGAACAGCGCCCTCTGGCGGAGGATTACCCACGTGTAAGGATTATATTGGAGCAGGACGTACTGTATGCTTAGAATATTATTATCTTTGAGGAACTCCGACTTCAACTGAACAGCTCTGCTTTTCGCAGTGGTCCAAATCATTATCAGGGATGGGGAAACGGATTTATGTTGATCATGTTATTCCTGATCTATGTCTTCTTCACCCCTGTGAAAATAATTCCTTGTGTATATGTACTTTATGTATATGCTTAGCGAAATAAACTGATTTGGATTCAGGCAAAATGTCGGTTCAGGCAGCAATGAAACAGAATATCAAAATGGCTATGGTCAGCAACTAAGGGAAACCAACATGAAATACAGCACAGCCTAGCAGTGTCAACACTATCACGGAGTCTGGGAGTTACTGTCCAATCACAGTCACAGGACAGAGTCAGTTGTGTTCTAGATGCGGAGTTGTGGGAAAAATATCTCCACATGTAACTATCACAGACAGTGGAATCATTAATGAGCATTTGCTTGGTGATTTTTTAAAAATGCTTTTCAGGCTCATATGCATAATCTAAATCTAAACATCTAAACAGAATAGCCTAGAGATGCTTTTGACCTAATAATGGTTAATACCCCTTTAACAAAAAGAACAAATTAAAACAACATTTCTGAGGCCTAAAGACTTTTAATCCAGCATTCATCTTCCCTTATTTAGGATGCCCTACTTAATCCTACCGTGTTACTCTGAAGAGGAAGCCTGATAACACAAATATTTGAATAATTAGTGGCACACTCCCAAAATCAAGAGATAGTAAAGTGCTACGGAAGTTGATGGCGCTATATAAATAAACAATAATAATAGTAAAAATGACCAGAGAAAATTGAGGAATCAGGGTGATTCTCTATTCACACACAATACTATATACATACAGTATGTATATAGTCATATATATTTTATATATATATATATATATATATAGCCTGATGTAAATAGCCTGCCCCCCCCCCCCTTTTTCATGTTCTGTTGCTGTAAATCTGGCATTCTGCACAGCGTGGTATTACTGCGTGATTGGTTTGAATGTGGTCCTTCACAGAGAGGGCACATATAGATGGATAAAGAGTTGTTGTGCTGTGCAGAATGTCGCCTTTACAACCACAATAGAATGAGGAAGAAGGCGACTATGTAAACACTACTGGCTTTCGCTTGAGATTAACACAGCGGGGCATCCCAAACCTAGTGAAGATACATACTGGATCAAAACGTCACTTTAGAAGACCATTCCTCCAAGATCTTTGAATGTTGTATTTAAAGTATTTGTGGTATGATATATACATATAAACTTACATGCAAAATTTACATTTATGTTTAATAAAATAAGACCATGGGCAGAAACATGTAATTCTGATGTTTAGTATAGCACCTATTTTTAAACATTGTCAATAATAAATACAGATTATGTATGCTGAAACATGTAGGAAAAAAATCAAACATTTCCACTGTGGGTGCTTACAACTTTGTAATATGTTATATGTTTACTTAACTCTTTTAAATATACACTGAAAAATAATAATAAATTATTACTTTTTTATTCAACAAATCTATTATTACATTTTTACAATATAGTAAGTTGCTCACCACCTATAGGACTTTCAAATACTGGATGTCCTGAAATAAAGGTAAACAGCTAGGAACTAAGTTTCTAAGAATTGATGGTACAGAAAAACATGTTTGCTAAGGTAAAGTATAGGAACCAAAAAGCTGTAAATACTTACAGTAAAATATATACATAACACATTTCAACCAGTACAATGTAAACAAAAATAATTAACAAACTAACATGAATTGTGGAAAGGTCTTTATAGCTAAAATTAGAACCAAAAACAAACTACTGGTAATTCTGTGTTTACAATGCATTTCCTAGATTTGATTATAATTCCAAGCAATTTACTTCACAAGTACCTGTCAAAGTCACCGATGACTATGGAGTGATGGTCATGATGGCCTATATCAAATACTTTAGCTCAACAAGGACTAAACTGGAATAAACTGGGCACTTTTAATATCTAAAAATACTATGCTGCCAGCAGGGGAGTGCATGGATCTAATAGGGCCCCCTTCCCCCCATGCTTGTATACTGGCCAGGGCTGTTCAAGCTGAGGGCAGGGCCTAGCTAGGGAAGGTGGATGTGGATGGGTCAAGAGAACAACAGAGCCTGCTGGGACTATCATGCCAGGCACCCTTGATACAAGTTCTGCTCGGGCAAGACTGGCCAGCTCCACAGTCGTCGTACTCTCAGAACGAGAGCGGTGAGAGGCTCCCACCTAAAGTCACACATACCATATAGGCAGGGGAAACAGCTTGCCCCTATGGTATGTATACATGCCATTGGCTGCCAGCATAGCATAATCGTTCAATTTGATCTATTTAGGGCGACCAAACTATTCATTAAAGCAGTGCTTACCAGTCCTGGTATTCAAAATCGTGGTGCCCTGCTTTGTAAAAACACACCGCCGCTGAGCTGGCTGCATTGCCTGAGGTACTTAAGCGGGGAGGGTGGGTGTATGGCACGGGGGGGGGGGGGGGGGTTGTGCTGCTGTATCACAAAATTGTGTAATATTAAAAATCCATATAACCACATCGGCTAATGAAAGTAGGGGTCATTTAAACACCCAAACTGAATAAAACTCCTGCCAAGGAGGAGAGGCAGAATCTATCTGGCCAATTCCTCTTCCTTCCATTAAATAAATAAAACAAACAAACAAGCCTGGCTGCATATTTTTTGTCGCTGGGTATAGAAGTAACCCCTCCTCCCCATCCAGCATTTTTATATGGATTTTTATTTTTCCATGATAGTGCTCCTTTAACCACTTAAGTTTGTAAAAAATCTTTTAAGTTATATTAATAAAAACATAAATACTGGATAATTTATTTTAATGTCCTCCTTTTAGTTCAAAACCTACTTATTTACCATTATATTTTCCATTAGTTAATCTACTGTATGAGATCAGAAAATATTTAATAAGTGATTATCGGTTACATTTCTTTTTGAATGAACAGATTTGTAAAGAATGGTACACAGAATGAAAAGTAATGTTAAACTGAAGCAGAGGCCAAAAGCATTGCTACAGTTCTTAAAGCGGACTCATCGTTAAAAATGACTTTATGTCCCCTTTAACACTCTCCCACTGGTATCTCAGTTGAGATACCTCTTCAGTTAAAGATCCTTAAGAAGCCAAAGAATCCATAGCTTATCCAATAGGAGAGCTTCTTAAGGATCATTAAGAAGACCCCTAAGAAGCTCTCCTATTGGATAAGCTACGGCTTCTGCATTTGTGGGTAGCTGTTAACTGTCCCCCAAAGGACACAAGGTGAAGGTCAGTGTCCCTCTAATGCAGGGCTCACTGATGTTGGGGTAGGTTAAGCTAGTTTAATGTGCCTGTGAACCAGGACTCACCCTGGCACAGTTGCAAGGGAGACTATTGATCTGCTTTAACTGGTTGAATAACAAAAATTAGCAACGTATATAAGTGAAACTTTTTTGACAAGCAGAATAAGCAGCAACATTCTCCATAGTTTTCCTCCCAAAGGTGACACCATGGTGTAACTGACCTCTTCTTGGATCTTGGAAACTAATTATTGAGTGCTTCATGTAAAGTGGGCGAGGGCAAGCACAATAAACACAAGTTGTACACATAAAACACTTCATTTGCCAACACACATGACACGCTGAAACTTCGCTTAGGGATTAGCATTCTTAAATAAAGGAAACACAACATAATTACAGTAACTTGATAAGAGAAGTAAACATGTACTGTACTTGTATGTAGAGGTGTATTAGATCAATGTCGGGGTTGCCAGTAGCTAAAGTTGATCTTTTTCAATAGAAAAGACAAGAGGGTATGTATATTAAAAGAATACATGAATGACAATAAAATATTGATTATAGTAATGGAAATAACAGTATTGGACATCTTTGTCAAACACACTGGCCTGCTGAATCAGAATTATTTAGGACACCAAAGGAAGGAATTTCATGCATAAATATATATTCTGGATTTTTCAAGTGCAGTCAGCTACTCAAAATGAATAGTACACCACCATTGGGAAAGTCACTGTAACTGATAACTAAGGTTGGTTAGTAAAATGACCAAGTATGTGCTATGTATAACAAAAATGGACATTCTTACCATGAAACAATCTTTTACACACACGTAATAATCCTTATTGTCCCAATCACAGTATACACTAGTGCAACTGCTGTACAATCTAAGAGCTGTTAGACTGTCACAGCACATGGGAATATGCTTCTTCTGTACTTTAAATGAAAAAAGGACATATATATATATCAAAAGCCTCCTGTTTCCACAACAAACAGCAATGAGCTCCCACTCTAGTTGGATACAGTTATTGCTTGAAGAACGCTGTCTACTTCCACTTCATAAAAAGCACTTAACACCTAAGTGCATGGACAACACATCAAAATGCAATACAAAATAGTGCTTGTCTGTTCTTGTGTAACTGTGCAGTATAAAAAAATAAGTCCATGGCATTAACAATTTGAACAATAGTAAGTGCAAAGTGCCTTGACAAGTCCTTCTGTCACCTGCACTCAACTGCCATTGCATTCTGTGAGGAGGATGAAAGGGAAGGTTCTGCCAAGGTGAGCATAACGGCCGCGGTAACAGTACTTGAAGATGGCGATGAAGGTATAGTGGACATGGCTGCACCTGAAAGGAATAAAAACAAATGTGACAAAACAATCACCTAAACAAACCATACTAATATCAGTACATCCCAAGTAACATGTCAGCTAATGTTTCCCTACATGATGTTAAAGTTGACCAAAACTGTCCCTAAGGGGTACACAGTTTGAAACCCCCCAGTTCGCTGTGTTTACTTACCTCATTGGTGGTCCCACCCCCGCTGATTGGCTGTTACAGGTAGGCCCGGGTTTAGCAAGCATGCCTATATTTCAAGACATTTTCCTTAATATGGAAAGTGATTTAACCCATTAAGTGGGTTAAACTACCTGGAGTTTTCGTCACCCTTTGTTGCCAGACTATTTTGCACTATTTTGTGCTCCCCATGTTCAAATGTGATTTTTGAAGGGATTTCCCAGGAAAGCGATATATTGTTTTTTTCAGCATAGGCTTTAACATGAAATGTCTTGTTTGTCATCTTTTAGGTGTATTCTCAATATTTTTGGGTGAAATATTTGCAAAAAAATTAAAAAAAAATCTATTTTTTACAATTTGTAGTGTTTTTTTGTAATAAAAAAATGTAAGTTTGTCAATAAAATCTTATTGCGTGTAAAATCCCAATTTCTCCCGGTTACAGCGGTACCACATATGTATTGGTAGATGCCCTTTCCTGCCTAGGAGACTCCCCCAAACTGAAATAGCGCTTTAGGGGATTTTCAGAAAAAATACAACTGTGATATGTGCTATGCGCACCTTGCAGTTTTTCCAGAAAAACAACCCTTTACATTTGAAATACCCCCAACAAAAACTATATGCAAACAAGAAAAAACAAGTTTAATCTGAAAAAGCAACATCCCCCGAACAGAACGATACCCAACATGCATAAGTACTGTCAAGGGAAGAGTTGCCAAACACCCCAAAGTAAAGCATGTGTGTAACAGTAATTTTACTTGAAAATTTCAGCTCTGCAGACAAAGTGCGCACCTTGCGATTTTTCAACCAAAACAACCTTTTACATTTGGAATATCCCCCATAAACCATATATTCCCTGAAAGTACACATGTTAAGCTTTCTAAGAGTACCCAGCTTGTTGTAGTGGGCTCATCTTTCTGGAATTAATCCCTCAAAGAATTCTTTGGTTGCGCAGGGTTTCCCTAAAAAATGTATAAAAAAGCTGGATAAAAAAACACCTTTTCCTAAAATATAAATATGCAAACAAGAAAAAAACAAGCTAAGTCTAAAAGCGCAAGGTCCCCCGAACAGAACAATACCCAACATGCAGCGGTACTATTAACCCTTTTAATTGCCAGCCTACTTGAGATTTTGTCACCCTCTGTTGACAGGTCATTTTTCCCCATTTTGCGCCATGTTTTGCGACATTTTTGCTGGAATTTTCAGGAAAATTATATATATATTTTTTTGCAGCAGAGTTTAGGCTTTAACATGAAATGTCTTGTTTGTAATTTTTATTCAGTTTTTTACAATATTATTAAGTAAAAAATAAAATATAAATAAATAAAAAATTTTTTTACAAAATTGCCTCCTTTATTTTAAATAAAAAATGTATTTTATTAAACCATATTGCACGTGAAAGCCCCATTTCTACCGATTAGAACGGTACCACATATTTATCGGTAGCCCCCCATTCCTGCCCAGGAGACCCCCCAAACTGAAACAAGTACTTTATAACATTTACAAATAAAATACAACTACCATCCACACTACAAGGGGTTAAATCGAGAAAAAAAAATGACATAGAGTCCCCCCTCCCCATTTTATGGGGGGTTTTTAAGGGTTAAAAACCCTTAAAAATACAAAAAAATGAAATGGGGTCCCCCTTACCCGAAGTAACCAGCCCGGGACCAGCTATGCAGGGCTTGTAGGAACAGGGCGCAGGGGCCAGCTTTTGGCTTTCAGGCTACAAGCCCGCATAGCCCGTGGCCACAGGCTCTTCTGCCCCCCCCCCGGGCTTTGGGGAGACAGGTAATGGGGGTGCCGGGGGTCAATGGCAAGTCACCCGCTAGCCGCAGGTGACTTGCCAGCCCCCAGCCTTGTGAACTGGTATAGGGGTCTCATGGACCCCTTACCAGTTCACAAGGGGTTAAATGTAAAAAATAAACACACCACACACAAAGAGAAAAAAATATTTTATTTTTTTTAATACTTACCCCCCATCCATCCTAGAGCACTGTGTCCCTCGGCAATCACTGGCTTCCGCTCACCTGCTGGAAGCCTTTTATAGCTGCTGGGTGACAGAACATAAGGGGTTATTTAAAAAAAAAAAAAACGACACCTTCCGGGGGGACCCCATTTTCGGGGGGGATTTTTAAGGGTTAAAAACCCTTAAAAATCAAAAAAATAATTGACACGGTGTCCCCCTTACCCGAAGTAACCAGCCCGGGACCAGCTATGCAGGGCTTGTAGAAACAGGGCGCAGGGGCCAGCTTTTGTGGCCCCTGGCCCTGCAGGCTACAAGCCCGCATAGCCCATAGCCACGGGCTCTTCTGCCCCCCCTGGGCTTTGGGGAGGCAGGTAATGGGGGTGCTGGGTGTTAATGGCAAGTCACCCGCTAGCCGCAGGTGACTTGCCATCCCCCAGCCTTGTGAACTGGTTTAGGGGTCTCATGGACCCCTTACCAGTTCACAAGGGGTTAAATGTAAAAAAAAGACACTGACACACATAGAAAAAAATTTTCTTATTTTTTTTTTTACTCTGCTCACCTCCGATCTTGGGTCCCTCGTCGCTGTCCCGCGAGCCTCCTAGCCTCACACCCCCCCTGCTCCGATCACCACCGGCATCTGACAGATGCCGGTGCTCGATGAGGGTATAGGAGGAGCGGGATGACGTCATCCCGTTCCACAAAAGGTGGGGCTAGGGGGTGGCAGCCATCGCCGCCATTAGAAGAGGTAATGACCTGGAAGAGGGTCCTCACCTGAAGCCTGCGGAGCCCAGGGGGGGATCGGACCCCCCCTGGTGAAGAGAAGAGCCGGGCGGAGGGATCGGTCAGGCAGGTGAGTGAATGTCATTTTTTTATTTTTATTTTACAGGCGCAGTGTCAGCTGGGAAAACGGGGGGGGGGCGTCCGGTTTCAGGCCCCCTCCTGAAGACGGAGGATGACGGGGGGGATCGGATGCCCCCCCCCAGGAAGAGGGGACCCCCAGCTTTACATCGATACCAGAGCTCTACGTGCTTGGCACTTGGCAAGTGCTTGGCACTTAACGGTAGGAGAAGCAACCAAGTAGAAACTACGTGCCTGGCATTTAAAGGGTTAAAGGAGAGTCTGCATATGCATTGTGGGGTGGCTGTCGAAGTAAGCAAACAAGGCGAACTGTGGGTTGCACACAACAGGGGCATCCCTAATTGTATCAAAACCCTGGATTTGTAATCTAGTTTGGGTTCACTTTAACCCTTCTAACGCCAGCCACGTAAAATTTGCGTGTCTCTCTTACCATTAAATGGCACTCACCTGGAGCCACAATCCTGCAGTGCTGGTTTCCTCTTCCCCTGACGGGGGCTCCGATGGTCCCCCAGGGTCATCAGGGTGCCAGAGCTTCTAACACCTCCGCCGGCTGCCTATTAGTGAGGATTGTGAAGGAGGAGCCCGCTTCCAAGGCACCAGCGAGCTGTCAGAAGAGGCTGGTGATCGGTACTGGCCGGATGCAGGGGGCAGGGGTCTCCGATCCCAGCTGTCATTGGATCGACGCAGCGCGGGACACAGCAGCTAACTGCTAACTGGCATGTCACCTAATTTTTAACCCTTAATAACCTGAGAGGGTGGACCCTATGTCATTTTTTTTGTTCTAATTAACCCCTTATATCCTGCCACGCAGCAGGTAAAAAAGGCTTCCAGCAGCAGATGAGCAGAACAGAGTGCTCAGCGTGGGACACAGTGTTTGGGGAAGGATCAAAGGTAAGTATATAAAATAATAAAAGACTTTTTCTTGCTTTGTGTATGTGTTTTTTTTTTTACATTTAACCCTTTGTGAACTATTAATGGGTCCTTAGTTTTAATCATTTATGGTACATCAAACTTTAAATTCTGTGCTAATAAGCATATTCCTTTCCCTTAAACCAGACCAACAGCGATTTTACATAAAATTATATAAGATATGGTTGTGTGTGTGTATCTCTCAAGGCCTCCTGATAAAAATGGAGCTCTGATCATAAGATCGCCTAAGTATGGGGTGACTTGTATCCCTGGGTGCCTTAGAAGGGTCATGAGGCCTGACAGAACCTTGGTAAAAACCCTTGGAGCTGTGGACAAGCCAAAAGGCAGAGCCACGAACTGAAAATGTAGGCAATCTACTGCGAAATGCAAAAACCTCTGATGGCCCAGGAAGATAGGGATATGCAGGTAGGCATCCTTTATATCCACTGTAGTCATATAATTCCCTGCCTGAAGTTCAGTTGTTCTGGACTTCCATGATTCCAAGCAAAGTTGGATGAAACTGTTAAGGCCCTTGAGGTCCAGAATTAAGCACACTGAGCCACCCATTTAGGGGATTACAGACAAATTGGAGTAAAACTGTAAGCTCTCTCTGGAAGGGGATTGGGCCAGATTACTCCTAGCTGTGATAGATGAGCTACAGCGGATCTCAATGTTTCTGCTTTTTCTGGATTCCGGGACACCCTTGAAAAAAAGAACCTCAGAGGAGGTCTGGTCCCTAGCTCGATCTTGTAACCTGAAGAAATTATTTCTTGGATCCATGCATCCACTATATGAAGCCTCCAAAGCTGAGCAAAATGCAGAAGCTGCCCCCCCGCCCTTCATGTCTGGGAGGGATTAGAAGGGGGTTTAGCCTTGTTTCGCCAGAAGGATCCGGGTTTTAGGTTTATTCCAGAACTCCTCTCGTCATCTAGTGGAAAAGGAACATCTGTCACGAAATGGAATTGGAAGACCTACGATAAGAAGGATTACACTTCCTTCTTTGCGGAAGCCTAGTAGACTTGCCCCCTGTGGCTCTCTTCACAATATCATCCAAACATTGATCAGAAAGACGACCTCCCGTAAAAGGAAGTCCCGTCAGAGTCTTCTTGGAAGTCAAGTAGGCTGATCATTGTTTAAGACATGGAGACTGCCTTTGAGCCACCAACAGGGCTAATCCCTTGGCATTTAGTCTAACAATATTATCCATATCAGATATTACATACTTGTAGACTTCCATGCTGGACTTAATCAACTGAGAGCATGTTTTGCGGCAGTGACCAGCCCGAATCTGAGATCTCAACTGTTTTAACCACTTCTTGCCTGCAATGGCCGCCGTGGACGCAGCGCAGGCTGGCCATAAGGCTGATCCTACTATGGAAAAAGCATTCCTGGATACCTGATCCAAGCACTTATCCACTGGGTCTCTTAGGGAAGCACTGTCTATAGTAGGAATAACAGTGTTCCTAGATAGTCCTGAAACAGTCCTTCCCTACTAGATGAGTGCCCTCTGAAGAATCCTCTTGAAATTCTATGGCAACATGAATATCCTTCTCCTTGGAAACGGAAGACTCCACAGAAAGTAAATGCTTCAGTTTTTAGAAGCCTTTAAAGAGTGCCTCCTCAATCTGGAAGTACTACTGCAGCGGTTCCTTACAAAACAGATGGGGTTGTCCTCTTCCGGAGGCCTCTGCAGGCACAGGGGACATGGAAAGACACATAACACCTAGCGCAAAATTCAAACGAGCTCACTGAACCGATGCTACCCAGTGGCTCTCCTCTTTCCTCCCCATGCCAATAAAAATAATAAAAAATTAAATTAAAAAAGTACATTGCTTCTTGCCCCACTGCTCCAAAGTGGAAAAGAACAGGCAAAGGGGAATGATCTTCCCCATGGTCCACCTTGCAGGTCACCAGACAAAACCTGCGGCTGGATGTCCCTTTAGAATGGATCTACAAGCCCTTGAGGGTCCCCGTCACAAAAATTAAAGTGAAGCCCCATCGCACCCGCAGGACTCTGGCTCCTACACTTAATTTTACCCCTGATCCAACGCTATTGAGCTAACTGAATCCAGGAGGCATAGATGGGTCCACTGAATCAGTGGGAACGTAAGGGCCTGGAAGACAGACAGAGTTAAACCCCCTGCTTCCTGAATAAAAACCTATATAAGAAAAAGATAAATGAATTTAAGGAAAATAAAAGGAAGCACAACCTTCACAGTCCAGTCCAACTGCAAGAATGATGAACTGGATTGCGGAGGACAGCCGGTTGTATATTTATCTTGCAGTCCCACCCTGTGGACGAGAGTTAACCCATTCATATCTGATTCGGTGATGCCATGGAGTGGAATATGAGCGAAATCTTCCACATGTGAATGCAAGTTGTCAGATCATTTTTTACTCACATATGCAAATAGTACCATGTAAATGATATTTGTGAAGTGAAGATATAATCTCACATGCTACTTTTATTTCAGCCCAACTATTTCCTGAGAGATTTACTGTGGTAGCCCAAGACCATCAAAGTTCCTGTTTCTGTAATGCATGCTCTTGGCATTTCTACTTCTACCTCTTGCCCCCGCCCCCCACTACACACCCATAGACAATTTGATTAAAGTAATCCAACACCATTTTTTTTTTACAAAATTGGTGTTGATGGCAGCTTGGCTCAGGTTTTCTGACAGCCAGAAGAGGACTCAAGAACAAAGGACAGGACAGGGCACAGGGAATGAGGAGCAGAGAAAATAAAACTGGGTTTGCAGGGTGTGTATGTGCAGGGAGCACTGGCAATCGGGATGCCACTGCAGCTCAAACGTATTTTGTAAGCAAACGGGTGTTGGATCACTTTAACCCAAAGAGCTTTCAAGATATGGAAATGCCTGAAGAAATACATATCTAAGGATCTCAGAGGCAGAGGAGCAATCTCAGAGATATATCATAACTTGGCCTCAAGGGGTAAGGATACTTGCCCATCCTATACCAAAAATTGGCACCATGAACTGGGTAGTGAGATGGACCAAGAAAAATGAAAAAATTGCTCGGCGTCTGTGACTTTAATCGAGGCTAGCATAAAACTAATGGCAAGATGGTATATGGTCCCAGAGAGAATGAAACACTTTTCCACTGAGTTCCAGGGGAACTGCTTCCAGGGGTGCCTCTCACCGGGGTCATACCGGCATGTGTGGTGGGATTGCCCAGTAGTTTTTGGTCAAGAATCTTTAGAGTTCTCAGCAAGGTATGTGGTAGATCTGTGGTCAGATACCCTTGGGTAGCTCTCCTCAACGCCCCAATCCCCCACAGTTCTAGACTGAAAAAGCATTTGATGTTTTATATCCTATCAGGGGCAAAGCTGGTGATAGCTGGAGCTTGGAGGCCCCCCACCTTGAGCTTCAATGCCTTTAAAAACAAGGTCAACTGCCATGGAAAAAATGTCCGCCATTCACAATGGAGCTGTTCAGGGAGGTGTGGAATCCTTGGGTTCGGAATTTTCTGCCTACAGATTTTGATGTAAACCTAATGAGCATCTGATCCTTCCTTGATCCCTTCCTTTACCCCCCTCCCACTACCTCCTCCCCCCCCCATAGGGGTTGTTACTTTTCTTTGTTTGAATTGAACTTTTTTAGTAACTCTTGAATCGATTTTCTTGTATGCAGTGAATAAGCTTCTGATTGTTACTTAACTTGTCTGTAATCTTTAAATTTTGTGTATGAACAGTATTATACTTATAGCCCAATATACACAATAAAAAGATTGATAAAGAAAGGAGGAGGCGTGCCAGCATTCAGATCTCTTGTGGAAGAACAACTGCGCAGGACTTATTATTTTTGCCTGGACAGTCCTTTAAGCAATAAAAGCTATTTCACTTGCTGATAATAAAACCTACCTTCTCTTTCCTTCCGTTTAGAATGCTTTCTTCTTCTATCAATGGAGGCTACTTCAGATTTCAATAAAAGGTAGTGCTGGCGAAGTTCCTGAAGCTTCTCCTGGAGAAATGTTATCCGTTCAACATTGGACATCTTTTCAAGATCCGCTGCAAATAATTTTTACATATAGTTTCATTTATATCTTTAAGAAAAGTGCACACTGTTAATAACATATTGATTCATTCTAATATAACAAAACCTATTACCAAAGCTAGGTATAATGTCATAAATAATAAATTATAAGTTCTAGCCGCTCTACATGAACAAGGTATGAATCAACCAGACTGGACGGTTTATTAATATATTGTAGGTGGCAACACATAAATCTCAGTGCTGCTGTTAGTTATCTTGATCATTTAGTAAATTTAAGATCACACATTTGCAAATTAACTTCTTTGTAATGGACTAAAACACTTTTTTTCAGGAAGGACATTTGTTAAATGATCGGGCATTAGTTCTTGTTACAGAATTCGTTGGACTGGCCACTGTCACACAAAGAGCAGCAAATGATAGAAACATTATATTATACTTGCAACGAACTATTGTACCTTTTAGACTATTATACTCTAAAACCTAGTACCTGTGTGTTCACTTTAATAGCAATGCAATCTAATAGGGGTGTGAATTGACAAGAATCTGGCGATACAATACATATCATGATACACATAAAAAGCCCCCCAAAAATGGCGTGAGGTCCCCCTTACCCAGCATGACCAGCCCAGGCACGAGCTATGGGGGCTTGTAGAACAGGGCGCAGGGGCCAGCTACAAGCCGGCATAGCCTAATGGCCACGGGCTCTTCTGCCCCTCTGGATTTGGGGAGGCAGGTAATGGGAGGGCTCACCACAGGGGCTGACCATCCCTCATGCTGTTGCCGCCACCGCTCACACATACACAAACAATAATGCTTTGAAGCTTACTGACACTCCCGGGTTGCTGTGACAGTAGTTCCAGATGGCTAGTGGGCATGGTGTACATGGTTTTCATTGGATGGCAGCCATATGGCCACGCCCACCAGCCACCCGGATCTACTGCCACAGCAACCCGGGAGCCCCGATAAGCTTGAAAGCGTGATTGTGTGTGTGACCAATTAAACCCATTATCCAGGCACAAAAATAAAAAAGCCTATACCCACCTATACTCAATCCCGTGCTGCCATTCCCCATTGTATGCTTACATAGTCTCAACGACGATCCACCCTCCCATCCATCACACAGTCCCCATTCACTGCAGTGGAGCAGACATGTCAAGACTAGGCACATTCCTCCTCCATTGCAGTGAATGGAGGGGGTGTGCCACAGTCCTGGTGAATGAGGACGGCAGAGGAGGTGGGCCTTCTGTCATCGAGACTATGGAAGCAGTGGACAATATAGCCAGCCAGTGCGGGACTTGGACTAGGCTATCAAGTGTCAGAGCACTGGACAAGGAGTGATTGTCTGCAGGAAATAAAAGGAGAGTATAGGTTTCTGGAAAATTACTTTAAACCGGAAAAACACACAAAATGGGTGTCGTACCAGGCGCAGGGAGGCATCCAACTGCGATCTATCCCCTATCGGTAATTCGTTAGAGCAAGGTGCAATTGCTCAGCTGAAGAGGGGTTCAGTAAGGAATGTGACACCATTCATAAACGTCTGGAAGCCAGAGATTACAGTCGAGCACTTTTAGACTCGGCAGAGAGAAAAGCACATCAGAGAAATAGGGAGGATTTCTTTTACATCTAGATCCTGCTCATCTCCAACTCAGACAGGCCAAGGTCCTCCAATCTAGCTTTGCTGAAGGAAGACCTTAAACTGCAAAGTATATCTGGTGGAGTTTGGGTAGCAGCGACAAAGTCACTGACACTTGCTAGCTGTTTGTCCCCTTCCATGTTAAGATCACATATATACCTGTGGGGTGTCACACGTTGTTCGCCTGTTCATTGAAAAGCAGGACAAGTTCAAAGCATATTTAACTGGTAGAACCTTCAAGATAAAAGGATTTTACTTGGTCTCCTGCACAGTTAGCCATTTGCAATATGTGGGATAAACAGGGAAGATGTTCAAACTGAGATTTTTAGAACATATTTATGGCATGCAGTATTCTATCATTTCCAAATCAAAGAAAAAGCATGGTTGGGCCCAAGGGAAGGTGATCCCACCAAGAACTTTCCACACGTATGCCAAATGGTCTGACTGACTGCTTGGACATAGCTTTATGTACCACTATTTAGGTGCCCCTGGTTATTCAAGTTCTGACTATGTCAGGAGGACACTAATCCTTGCTTGACTCTTTCTCGTCCTTCTTCCTCCTGTTCTCCTTTTCCGTTTCGGTCTATGTTTAGATTAATTCATCATTTTTCCTTAACGCGGTCCTTCACTCTGAATAAGAGCCTATCTTATATATTTCCTACACCCTGTACATACAGATTGCTTACATTAAAAAATACAATTCTGTGATTACTCACCTGTAGAATTGGTATTATGAGTATACAGTACGTC
Organism: Gastrophryne carolinensis; assembly: GCA_027917425.1. NCBI lineage: Eukaryota > Metazoa > Chordata > Amphibia > Anura > Microhylidae > Gastrophryne > Gastrophryne carolinensis. The sequence continues at coordinate 316,867,012 of CM051237.1, forward strand.
CTGCTCCAAATCTAATACTTACAGTTGTGATATACTCCGCCAGATGGCGCTGGACTGCAGAGACATCGAAAATAGGCTCCTCCCGGCCCCTCAAATACCCGGGGACCTTCCACAAATCCCCAGCATTGAAAAGCAGTTAATGAGAAGCCGGGAGAATTAAACAATCCAAACTATCAACTATAACAATGATAACAATCACCATACAGGGGATCCAAGATAATGCAAAACAAGGGTGGGTTGGAGCAGGACATACTATATACTCATAATACCAATTCTACAGGTGAGTAATCACAGAATTGTATTATTCTTAGTATACAGTACGTCCTGCGCCAAATCTAATACTTACAGTTGGGACATCCAATAGCAGTGTCCATAAAGTAGGGTGGGATCCCCAAGAAAAATCAGCAGCAGACAGTTTAACCCACTGCCGCCTGCAGAACCTTTCGGCCAAAAGCAGCATCAGCTGAGGCCCTAACATCAACCTTGTAAAACTTTGAAAAGGTATGAACAGAAGACCAAGTAGCGGCCTTGCAAACTTGTTCAACAGAAGCCTGGTGCTGAAAGGCCCAAGAGGCACCAATAGCACGAGTGGAATGAGCAGTAAGGCAGAAGGGAGGATTCTTCCCCTTAGCAGAGTAGGCCTGAATCACAGCCTGACGAATCCACTTGCTGATAGTAGACTTGGCCGGAGCCAAACCCTTCCTAGGACCAGAAGGGACCACAAAAAGAGCATCAGTTTTCCTGAAAGGTGCAGTAGCCACCAGATAGTACTTCAGACACCTAACCACATCCAAAGAGTGCAAAACTCTCTCCTTAGCATTGCTAGGATTAGGGCACAAAGAAGGAAGAACAATATCCTGATTCAAATGAAAGGCAGACACTACCTTAGGCAGAAAGTCAGGTTTGAAACGAAACACCACCTTGTCCTGGTGTCTCTCATAGTAGGGGGGCTGAATGGAAAGCGCCGCCAACTCAGACACACGCCTGACCGAAGTGATAGCCACCAGAAATACAACCTTGAGCGTAAGAATGGCCAAGGCAGCATCCTGCACAGATTCAAAGGGAGCACCCTGCAAGGCTGACAGAACCAAGTTCAGATCCCAAACAGGTACCATAGGCTTACGTGGGGGGCGCACATGAGTGACCCCCTGGAAAAAAGTCGTGATCAGAGGGTGCTGAGCAAAGGACTTCTGGAAGAAAATAGCCAGGGCAGAAACCTGACCCTTCAGAGTACCGAGTTGGAGCCCAACCCATGCTGCAGGAACTCCAGAATCCAGGGAATAGAGAACACCCGACAGGGAAGAGACTTAGACTCACACCAGTCAATGTAGGCATGCCAAACCCTTTAATAAATGGAAGAGGAAGACTTCTTCCTAGCTTTAATCAAAGTATCCACAACCAAGCCGTCAAAGCCAGAGTTTGTAAATTGGGATGGCGTAGTGAGCCCTGAGTGAGAAGGGCAGAGCGTACTGATCTACTGCCAGTTGCACCACATCTGCGAACCACACTCTTCTTGGCCACCTGGGGGCCACCAGAATTGCTGGCACCCCTTCCAAAGCAATCTTGCGCAGAATCCTGCCCAGCAGGGGGATTGGAGGGAAGACATACAGGAACTGAAAGTCCTGCCATGACATTGCTAGCGCATCCGAGGTCAAGGCCAGAGGATCCTGGGACAGAGAGACAAAAGCTGGGAGCTTGTGATTGTGGCGGGACGCAAACAGATCCACATCTGGTTGGCCCCAACGGTGACACAGAGATTGAAACACCCTGCTGCATAGGGACCATTCTCCCTGGCGAGAGGTCCCCCTGCTCAGAGAGTCCGCCAAGCGAATTTCCACCCCCGGGATGTACACAGCTGATATGCAGGGGACATTGGCCTCCGCCCAAGTCAGGATCAGAGACGCTTCCTGGAGGGCGACCTTGCTCCGGGTCCCTCCCTGATGATTGATGTAGGCAACTGCCTTCTGGTTGTCCGAGCGCACCTGAACAGGCAGGACCCGAAGGTGAGTAGTCAAGTGAGCCAGAACTAGCCTGATCGCCTGCAGTTCCAAGACATTGATATGTGTGTGGGCCTCCTGAGGGCCCCACCTCCCCTGGAACCGCAGGGACTTCCAGAACCCCCCCAACCTGACAGACTGGCATCTGTGGTGACCGTCTCCCAGGAAGGGGCAAGAAAGGATCTGCCCCCCAACAAGTTCCTTTGAATCCATCCACCACGAGAGGGACCTCCTGACCAGGGGGGAGAGCACACAGACCCTGTCCAGGGACGCTGGGTCCTTGTCCCATACTGACAATAGGTGAAGTTGCAGAGGCCTCAAGTGGAACTGAGCATAAGGGACCGCTTCGAAGCATGCCACCATCAGGCCCACCAGCTGCATCCCCTGCCTGATGGAGGGATGGGGACAAGCTAGGAGGGACTGAGCCTGTGCAATCAGACTGTCCACCTTCTGTTGAGGAAGAAAGATTCTTGCCTGAACTGTATCCAGATTCAATCCTAGGAATGGAGTTACTAAGGAAGTGGACAGTGAGGACTTGGAGTGGACACCACCAGCTGAGTATCCAACTCTGCCAGATGTAGAGACTGGGAAGTGATGAGAATGTCGTCCAGATAGGGAAGCACGCGGACGCCCTGACACCTGAGCAGAGACATCACGCCAGCCAGCACCTTGGTGAACACCCTGGGAGCTGAAGTGAGGCCAAAGGGCAAGGCCACAAACTGGTAGTGTTGATCCATCAGAGCGAACCTGAGGAACATTTGATGACCTGGGAACACCGGAATATGAAGATAAGCATCTTTGATGTCCACAGAAGTCATGAAATCCCCTTGGCACAGGAACTGATGGCAGAGCGCAGAGTTTCCATGCGAAAGCGCCTGCCCCTGACAAACTTGTTGAGGATCTTCAAGTCCAGGATGGGCAAAGGGGGTGGGAGTATCTCCATCACTATTATTTATACAAAATCATCATCATTATTATTCAGGGCCTGGGAACCAATTTACCGCCCAGTTTAACTCTCTCATCATCCAAGTATTAAAGTGGACCAACACCCAGGATTTTGACTATCCTGGGTCTTGGTCCACTTCGGTGGGGCACCCCCGATCGGGGTGCCCCGCTGTGTGAAACCCCCCCGAACTCACCTCTGTCCGCGGCGACGGACAAGCCGCGGACAAGCGGCTCCTCCGCCGCCGCCTCCCGCGCGTCCCTGTTGACGCGCGCGTGCCCGCGCCGGCCATTCACAGACGGCAGGCGCGGGCACGACTAGAGGGGCGCGAGGGAGGCGGCGGCGGGGAGTTTGGGGGGGTTTCACCCCGCGGGACATCCCGATCTCGGATGTCCCGCGGGGAGGGAGGTGATCGGCCCGGGAATCTTATAGATTCCCGGGCCGATCACCCGTGGGTGTTGGTCCACTTTAAGCACCAAACATGTCTAGCTATGTGGAAAGACAGAGATTTGGTTGCACATATCTGCAGATACATGTGGAAGCCACACCGCCCCGGCAAGGCACTCCGTGTTCAGTGTGGTCCCTACTCTTATTTTTGAGTCCCCAAAGTTGGGACATGCAATGCAGCCAGAGCTACTCACCTGGGAAGCTGCCAGCCTCCCTTTAGAACACTCCATAGGGAGAGATCCATAGTGGCTGAATCCCTCCCTGTGTGTGTTCATGGCAATTCAAACTGAGCAAAGGGGGTGGGAGTAGCTCCATCACTATTATTTATACAAAATCATCATCATTATTATTCAGGGCCTGGGAACCAATTTACCGCCCAGTTTAACCCTTGCCGGGGCAGTGTGGCTTCCACATGTATCTGCAGATATGTGCAACCAAATCTCTGTCTTTCCACATAGCTAGACATGTTTGGTTCTTAATACTTGGATGATGAGAGGGTTAAACTGGGCGGTAAATTGGTTCCCAGGCCCTGAATAATAATGATAATGATTTTGTATAAATAATAGTGATGGAGCTACTCCCACCCCCTTTGCTAAGTCCAGGATGGGCCTGACTGAACCATCTTTTTTGGGTACTGTGAATAAGTTGGAATAAAAGCCCTTGCCTTTTTCCCTTAACCCTTTAAATGCCAGCCACGTAAAATTTACGTGGTTGCTTCTCCTCCACTTAAGTGCCATCCTCTGATCTCCTGCCTCCCCCTTCTCTGGATGCCGATCACCGGCATCTGTCAGCACAGTGGCGAGGGACAAGAGCTTACAATCGGAAGTACAGTAAAAAAAATTTTTTTTTTTTAATAAAATACTTTTGTGTGGTGTTTTTTTTTGAACAGTTAACCCTTTGTGAACTGGTAAGGGGTCCATGAGACCCCTTATACCAGTTCACAAGGCTCTGGGTCTGGCAAGTCACCTGTGGCTAGCGGGTGACTTGCCATTAACCCTCAGCCTCCCATTACCTGCCACCACTACGGCCGGGGGGGATGGAGCAGAAGGGCCCGGGCCACTTAGTGGCTATGTGGGATAGTAGCCTGCAGGGCCAGGGGCCACCAACGCTGGCCCCTGCGCCCCGTTCTACAAGCCCCCATAGCTGGCCTGGGTTGGTAATGCTGGGTAGGGGGGAACCTACGTCATTTTTTTGGGGGATTTTTAAGGGTTTTTAACCCTTAAAATTCCCCAAAAAAATGGGGTCCCCCCCCCCCCCGGGCACAGACCGGGCGCAGCGCCGTCCCCGCACATGCGAAGGCATGGTGGGATGCCAGCTGATCAATGCGCCTGTCCTCAGCATCCCGCAGGGTAGTGGAGTCAGGGGAATGCATGACAGAGGTGTTAGATAGCCCTAGGATCGGGGCATCCACCTCGGGGGGGGGGGGGGGGGGGGGAGGATGACCAACATTTAACCACCTCAGCAGGAAAGGGATACTTCCTATCCCAACTTTTTGGAACCCCGGGAAGTTTACTGGGGCGCTCCCATTCCTTGAGCACAAGGTTATGGAAATGTGCCTGCTCAGGAAATTCCAAACGTGGTTTTGCTGTATGGAAGAGCTCCCCTCTTTGCCTGGGAGCTGCAACAGGGAGAGAGATGGACAGAACCCCAAAAATCTAGGTCAATAATCTGTCAGTGTCATCCGGGGCCCAGGGGTCAGAGCCAGAATCGTCATGACCCCCTGGTCTCTCATCAGATGAGCCTGAATCAGAAAACAGCTCCCCTTCATCAGACGGGGTATAGCCACAAAGATTCCAAAACTCCTCAGTTCCCATAGGGAAAACAGTGACATCAGGCATCAAGTGCCGCTTCTTAACAGGGGTCTTACGCGCTAAGGACTTAGCAATCAACTGCTCAACAGTAGCCAGTCTAGAAGACACATCAGGCTGAGAATCCCCACTAGTATGCAACTCAGTAGGAGTGAGGTTTAAGCTTGGGGGGGTAGGTGAAGTGATACGAGGTGCAGCCACTGGCAGGCCAGATTGCAATGCAAGCACCTGCTCAGCACAGGGTACACAGACCCGCGCCTTGTCAGCGTCAGCATGAGGCTGCCCACACGCTACACACAGCCGGTCTTGTCCCGAAGGGATCCCGGTCACATTATCCTGGGATGCCTCCATATGGTGATTATAGCGGCGCTATACGCTATATAGCAAGCTATAACGCTATATAGCAACCCCGGGTGCCCCAATAACCCGCTGGGGAAGTGGGAGTATTATTTTTACAAGACCTACAAGTTATATACTAATACAGGGCCGGGAGAAGCCAAAAAGGGTTTGTCCCGCCTGAAAGACATAAGCAGACAAGACCTGTAAGCACACAGTAACAAAAGTGAAAGATATAAAGCTGCCCGCGAGGGCACTTACGGACCGTGGTAGGTAGGGGTCCGTCGCGCATGGGCCAACCAAGCAGGTTAAAGATGGCGTTGATATACCTCGATGGGGCGGGCCGGTATCAGCGATGACGCGAAGCCAGAACGTGCAAGCAGCCAATGATGGCGCACCAGCGCCTGAGGTAATGCCGCCGCCAAGCACGGAACCAAGTCAGTGCGCGGAGGTGGCGGCAATTTTTAAAAACGACAGTAAAGGCAAGTCAGCGCGGCGGCTGACACAAGACTAAACAGAATGGAAAAAGAATGTAAAACACAGAATGCATAGCATACACATTTACACCCCCCCCCCCTTTTCCCCCGAAGGCTACAAGGAGGATGAGGGAGGACAGTGGCAACTTAAATAGGGCCCACCGATAGGCAGGGGCAATAGTGCGGGAGGGGCATCCCATAGAGGCTCACCATAAGCCTGAACCGCCTACCCTTTGGTAGCGCTCCTAAGCACCTAACAGCGGTGCTGCCTACCTTCACCCGACCAGCGCAGCCAAGGCTGGGAGGCATATTACTAGTGGAACGGGTGGGAATAGTCCTACAGGGCCGCAGGCTAATAGCCCCGCTCACCTGCGAGTAGAGAGCCATTTCTCGTCCTTCGCTGCCAGACTGCAGAGAAATTCTGGGGATTTGTGGGAGGTCCCCGGGTATTTGAGGGGCCGGGAGGAGCCTATTTTCGATTTCTCTGCAGTCCAGGGCCATCTGGCGGAGTATATCCCAACTGTAAGTATTAGATTTGGAGCAGGACGTACTGTATACTAAGAATATCATCCTACCTGCATCTACTGCATGTTATGAGCCTTTAAACATCCAAGATGGCGGCTCATGGAACATCAGGCAGCCTGCAAACAGGAAGTGCCTTCTCACTGTGCTGCTCTGCATTCTGGGATTGCTGACCTTTTCCTGACCCCAGCTCTGCTCTGTTTGAGCAAAGCACAGCTATAACCCACCCTCTGTACTTTATCCCGCTCTCCTCTCCTCAGTAAATGTGATGCTTCTAAGTCAAGATGGCGGCGCCCTTATCCTAAAGTTCTGAACAGAGTTGCAGCCCAGTGGGGGAAAGAATAATAAGTGAGTAAAAACTTAAAATATATTAACTTTAGATGCTGGGGAATCGTTTTTTAAGGGTTTGGGCTTTTCAATAAATCATGGTGAAGGTCCGGTTTAAATTTTTCTTGAAATGTTCTCTTTTTCTCTTATTCTAGGGCTCGTTATAGGCTCATTTGTTTCTCATTACTCTTGGAAACCTTGATACATGATGCTCCATATTCATACTTATAATGACTTGCTGAAATTCCTATTTGCTTACTACTATTGAGCTCAAATAGATCTTTGGTGGAGTATAACAGATTCTATGATAAACTGTTTTTACAAACGGGACATGTTTTTATACTATACACATAACTTGGGGAGTATTATATTGGTGCAATATTTATTTCCCGGTTAATTTATAATGCTAATTGTAATATCTATATATGTATACTAAAGCAAACCAACACCCTCCGCAGTGAGGGCGTTGGTGGCCACCGCTATATGACAGGCTGGGGGGGCCAGGATGCACGTCCGTAAATCACACCTTAACATTGCTCCCCCATCGGGAGTCCAGTCCCGCGGCTCGGCACTCATGTGGGCAATAAAGTTCCAGACGCAGAAATAGGTTTCAACATTCTGGATGCCTCCCCCTCCAGACTGTCATTTAGTAGCGGCTTCAGTGGCCACCAACACTCTCTCTGCTGAGGGTGTTGGTCCCTTTTAAGTTCCACTCATCACCGATGCCATAATTTTGTTTACTCTGTGTTGTATATGTGTATTATTACCCTGCTTGGTATACATTTAATTTTCAACTCCTTTTAATATTATTACATCAAGCCCGAAGCGCTGACAGTGATGGCTTTGCCATGTAGTCCCTGTGGGGACTCCCACCTCCCAGTGGAGGTAAGACTAAGGGGATTTTTCTCCCCATTTGCACAATGTTGTGGGGAATGCTGTATCTATGATTTTAATGGATTTATTAAAGCTGGAATTTAAATGCTGATCAGTGGAGATGGATTTGCCTTTCTTGCGGAGATGGACCCCAACCAGAGAGCAGTGTGTCTGTATGGTTGAGTGTGGTATGGGAGATGAGTCCCATACTCATCTCCCATACCACACTCAACCATACAGACACACTTTGAATTAGTATACTAATATCATAGAACATGTGACCGAATATTATTCATCATTAATAATAAAATTACACTACAAATACACTACTTACACAACTGAAAACTCCATTTGTATACTTTAGGTAAACGATCATTATATTCTTTCTGGCATGTTTCTCTGTTTTTCAAATATTTTCCCGGATAAGACATTCCAGTTAATGTTTTGGTATGTTTTGATGTAAGCCCAGAAAATGATGTCAAAGATTGTATCTTTGCAAGGGATTCTCCACTGGAGAGATCTTCACTGTCGCTGGTATTAGCTAAAATGAACAAAACTAATTTGTAAATATTAATACGTATCTGGTGTCTTTATGAAAACATTTATACATTTTCCTTCATTTTTATTGGTTATTACAATGGTACAGGTTCATACAAACCTACGTTTTACATATGTAGAGCACCACACGGGACATAATATTCTCAAAGGTAATTCTCTATTGTATGAGAGATACATTGGTAAAACTCTAGAGAGAACTCACATTATTTCTTACTTCCTTACTTAAAGCCGACCAGCACCTGTTTGCCTGCTAACAAGTATTGGTCCATGTCCGGCGGCAGAATGACCAAAATTCTTACCTGTCCCTCAATCCTCGGTTGGTAGTGGACGGGACCTCGGTTGGGAGTGGGACGGGACCTTTTGTTGGACAGAACCGGAAATGCGACCCCAACCCATGTGACAGGTGGTGGGGCTCTATTCCCGGCATATTCTTCAGTATTTTGGATGCCCCTTGAGCCTGTTTTGTTGTGGCCAGACATGGACCAAAGAGTGTTGGTCCACTTTAAGGGCCTATGGCTCAGGTCAGCAAGATTTACTGGTTCACAGAACCTACATTGCGATATTTACACATTTTCAACAGGTAATAGTATGTGTGCTCCAGCCTTCTCCTGCTGAAGGAGCATTGCAAGGTGTTACCTGGCACACCCCCTCTGTTGCAGTGAATGGAGTTGGGTATGCTCCAGTCACTGTGAATGGCAACGGGGGCAGTACTGCCAACATATTAATGATGTTGGTCAGGCATCCAAAGTTTTTTAAATCTTTTTTTTACTGTCTTCTTCACACTGCCTTTAAAGACCCTGGTCTAACACAAAAACTCTATAAACTAGTTGGTCAAAAACATAGGTAATGTTTAAAATGCCAGTTAAGCCTGGTGGTGGATAATTAAGAAATCTTTCCATTTTGCACAAATATATTTCTCCTACACACAAGAGCTGTTGATTGTCAATCTTATTTAATCATTTTAAATGTATTTCTTGGAAGTGTACTCCAAGGTTAAGGTAATACCATTTATTGGCTAACTCATTTAGGATTATGCCTGAAGAAGAAGCTTGAACAGCTTCGAAAGCTTGCATTTTCAATCTAAATGAGTTAGCCAATAAATGGTATTACCTTAACCTTGGATTTCCTGCTTACATTGATGGCTAACACGGTACAACAACTTACTACTACTTGGAAGTGTACTGTATGTTTCAATGTGGTTTCCTAAATGACATAATATAATGCAAACTTGCACATTTTAAGCAGTAACTGAGCTGTCAACCTTACTGTCCAGAAAGTGACTGGCTCCTAAATGAGTTCGTTACTGGCATGGGTGGCCAGGATCCCTTATTAGCCAGTAGAGTGGCTTGAATGCAGTGTGAAATGTCAGCTTTAGCAAGAAGCCCAACAAGTCATAGCGACGAGTGAGCAACCTTAACAGATTTCTAAAAACGTTTTATTTAAAGGGATATTACAATTTCAAATTTCCAAATGTAAAAAGAAAACAAAGAACTACCAATTAGCTATGTACCTGTTGCACTATCTTCCAGTGCCTTTCTGGATGAACAATGCAGTTTTTATTGAATAACCCAGGGAAATTTTTTTTTTTAATTGTAAATATTTTTTGTGGTTTATTATTATTGTTTTGTGTGTTAAATTGAAAATAGATACAACTACAAAAAGCTCTCACTGGGAATCCACATGGCCACAACCATAACAACAGACCGAACCTGGCCACGGCCGCTCTCTCATACTAAGGACCCTGCTACGAGGACCTTATCTACACATAATAACAAACTTTTCCATGTGGACATCCCTGAGCGCAAATGTACCTCTAAATGTACCCAACAAGTACATTACAGTATTCTCCTGATGAAGCCTGGGGGCGAAACATGTTGAAACGTGTTGAGACAGATACCCATGTTTTTACAACCACCTCTTTACTGCTAAATATATACTTTTCACTTTATATAAAATGTATGTCTAAAGTGTGCAATGCTCTATTATACTTTATTTTAAATGTATATGACTTTGTATCTTTTCTACTCATCTAACCCTAATGTAAATACACACCCCGTTCGCAGGCAGATATGTCTCTTTATGAAGTTAATAACTGAGCATCACAACTTCTAATTAAGCACCTTAAACTTCTCCAAGTTAGTTAGTCCTTTCTCTTATTCTAGTATGAACAACAACATTTTGTGTTCTCAGTTCCAATGTAATAATTCCTATTATTGGATAGTGGCTTGAGCCTGAATAAAATTAATTATCTTTTAATTCGTTTCTATTGGTAGTGGTAATAATTTGAGTAAAAGGACTAGCTCAGGTCCTACCTATTAAAGCTTTCTTTTATTCTCCCATTCCTTAAAGTGAAAAAGCTCACTGAGATGTAGGTTGCAGTCCAGATTTAAACATACTTAATACATTTATTAGCATGATCCCCATTGATACTAATAATCCAAAAGTAATGAGTAATCATGTAAAATATACATTTCTATTGTATTATTATAATGTGTCAATGAACCTGTCTAGGCTAATCAGCTAGATAAATACCTAGAAAAACAATACTGTAATAATTGTAAAAGGAATGATACATATAATTCCACTTTACAGCATTAGGAAAAAACATACTGTATTAAAAGGCATCAAATTTTACTTACCAATTTTATTCTTATGACTTACAGACGATTTGTAACTTCGCTTCAGTTTTTTTACATTACAATTTTCAACATGATTGCTGTTGTCTTCAAGTTTTTTTTTACCTGTTTGAAAAATACACATAAATAGAAAGCTTTAGCCTGTTAGACTAGGCACAACACTGATTAAAGCAATCCCATGTATAAAAAGTATTTACCCTTTGTATGTTTTCACATTTCATTGTGATAGGGCACCGAATCACGGGTGGGGGTTAATTATGGTATTTCTTTACATTGATATATAGAAAAATATGTTCTTGTTAAAGCAAGTATATGTCTCTAAACTGGTTTAAAGTGATATCTATTAAGTGTAAAATGTGTTAGATATTATATAAAGAGGGTCAGCTTAGTCTGTTTCTATGTAGTTATGTTAAATTTGATGTATTGTCCAATTATTATTTAAAAATGATTCTAATACACTATATGACTTTTGAATAGAAGGATGGTAAGATTTTACCATCAGTTGCACACGCCGCCAGCCTCATCTCCGCTCTGTAACATTTGTTGTGAGGCATGCCACTCCTGCCATTCAGAAATGCCTGCCACGGGAGTCCTATAGACTTAAGGGAAGTGATTGTTCCTCAAAGTAACAGGCAATGTGCTATACATATTTCATTATAGTCTCCTCATGTCCGCAAGTTTATTTTATGGAAGCAGTTGTCACAGCCTGCAATCTGTTGCTTCTGGCAACTGTACACGGGCAGGCTGATTCATCATTAGCGGCAGGTAGCGACAGATGAGCGTCTGTAGCAGCATTTTCAGAGCACCCGCTAGTAGTCGCAGTGCTCGGCCGTGAGTCGCTACTTTATAGCGACTCAGTCGCTGCTCAGTAATGTTGAATACATTGTGAGGAGTCGCTATTTGACCAGTACAGCGCTGTATGGGAGCGCATGTTAGCGACTGCTCATAGCGACCGACTCACACCATATTCAGCAAAAAAACAGCCTCACAAATCTCTGGCGCTGAAAAAAATTTGTTTGAAGCCCGGAGCGCAGGAGGCGGGGTGTTTAAAGTCTGTTTTCAAGCATCTATCCACTAGTAACAAAGCGAAAACATATGGAATTACATTGTAACAACATTGTAACATGAACAATTTAATGCCAGACCTGTAATGTCATTTCTGAAAAAAAAATGAAAAAATGAAAAAATTATGAAAAAACTGCTTTTTCAATGCCAGAAGAGGTCAAAGAATTATTTGTGATTTTTTGGAAAAAAAAAAATAAAAAGAGAAGAGAAGAAAAGGATCGTCCATTGAAATGTATGGGAGAGCGTCAGGTAGCGAGAGGTCATACTTGGCGCTGTGCAAGGTTGAATGCTGGCGCTGTTCGTTGAGGCTGTGAAAATGATAAATCAGACGCTACATGGCGCTATCCCAGTCGCTAAACAGATTCTGCTTGATAAATGTGTAATTGCGTGCCGTGTCCGGTGTTCACCAGTCGCTACCTGTCATTAACCAGCCACTACCTGACGCTATCCCTTCTTAAATAAGGGCCTAACTGTACACCAAGAAAAGTAAGTTCTGTACAGACAGAATGTTGCTGCTGAGCTTGTGTAAGCTGGAGTGAGCTCCCTCACCTCAGCAACTTCATACCAGGGTAAAAAAAATTAAATAAATAAAACTAGAAAAGCTCAGCACCTTGAGGACAGACCATACGTATTGCATACAAAATGAAGCATTTTCAAAAATGCCATTGAAAGAGAACTTTTCATTTAAATACTCTGACCTGTTTTTTTTTATAAATCTCTATAGAAAGCATTATTTTATTTGTCCTTTTGTACTTTTTTTAAATACTCAAACTTGAAATAGGGTTCAGGGCTCACACATATGGCATTAGAATTAAAATCAGAAGCAATTCAAATTATTTCTATGCCTGTGCTTGACAAAACCATTTAATCATCCGCAAAACCGGCAGGAGATAAATTTACATTCTAAATTCAATATGATAATTTGGTTGAATCGCCACATAAATGGTGAGCGTTAAAACAGCCATTAGGGTTAATTCCTAATACTTTTCAAAGTTTACAAGCAATAGCAAAGCAATCCACATGGCACCAACACTCTTTAAACTGGTATGGGCATCTCCATCTCATAAAGTATGACAACATAATAAAATAAATCCATTTGGAAGCGTTTTCTTACTTGCCCAGTAGTAAGACCACTGGGATCAGAAAAGGCTATTTGTAAAAGGTTAAAAGCAATATTAAAGCGGATCTTCAGCATCATTTAATGAAAATCCCAAACCCCTAAAAAAAACGATTGCCTAGCATCTAAAATTAATAGATTTAATTTTTTTAGTCACTTACTATTTATTCTTTCCCCCACTGGACTGCAACTCTGTTCAGCACTCTAGGATATGGGCGTCGCCATCTTGACTCAGTAGCATCACATACTGAGGAGTTGAGAGGGGTCAAAAGTGCAGGAGAGCGGAGTTATAGCTGTGCTTTGCACAAACAGAGCAGATCTGGGGTCAGGAAAAGGTCAGCAATCCCAGAATGCAGAGCGGCAAAGTGAGAGGACACTTCCTGTTTGCAGGCAGCCCGCACGTCCATGAGCCGCCATCTTGGATGTTTAAAGTCTCAGAAAATGCAGTAGATGCAAGTAGGATGATTTTTAATGTGGGCAATCTGTATGTACAGGGCGAGGGAAACATATAAGATAGGCTCTTATTTAGGGTGAAGGTCCGCTTTAAAGCAATCAGTCATGAGTGACTTTAGGTTGCTAGTACAGTAAGCAAGGCCCTTAGCAAACAGCCCATTTGGCTGGGCTATAACCCTACCTTACATCCACATTTCCCCCAGTTGCTGGAAATGCAGAATTTGTGGTGCATGTGGTGTCCCCCCCCTTTGATGTGTGACAAACCATCGTGGAGGGCTGACATGCTTGCCGCATTGTTTTAAGGTTTGGGGCATCCCAAATCGCCATGATCGCCTGCATGCCTCTCTTACTACACTAGTGATACAAAAGTCAGTTTTGGATCACTTTAAGCAACCTACTTATGGCATCTCAAGCTAGCACGGAAATACAGATTAGATATGGTTATGCAGTTTACCCTTTTCATTGCTCTCTGCTTCCACATGATTGCTACTGCTTGAGCTTCTGCTAGCATCAAATGCTGAAGGAGAAAGATTTCCCTCATATTGAAGATCCGGGAGTTCACAAGTAACACTGTCAATTTCGGTTGTACTATTAGTGTCACTTTTCATGCTTTCTGCTTCTTCCTGGTTTGTTTCGGAATCTTCCTGATTTCCGTCTACATTTTCCCTATTTTCAGCTGCTAATTGTGGGCTTCTACATGCTCTGGGAGATAAAGTGGACTCTGGTGTTGTGGGAGGGGTATTCAATACAGAATTACTACCACTACTGGGAAAGTCCACTTTATTTTCACTAAATTCAGTCGTTTTTTCTTCTGTTGGTTTTAGTTCAATGGCATCAGTTATTGGCTTTAGAAATTCTGCAGACAACTCTCTGTTTTCTTTACTGACTTTCTGAAAAGTTGAATCAGTAGAAGCATTGTCAAGATTATTGTGAGGTGGGGATGAAGCTCCCTCTGTATCAGAATCAGAAAAAAGTTCTTTTAATGTTTTTTTTGGCCACTGTCCTTTTATACTTGACCAAACATCTTTGCGATCTTTGGCTCGGTGCCTTTCTTCTAAATAATTTATCTTAGGTCTTTTATCTGATGCGTCCTGCAAGCATGAATAGAATCCTGCTGTCCGTAAACATTTCTTTTTGTCATCAAAGCTACTACATTTTTTTAACAGGGAAACCTTTGGTTTGGGTTGCTGTTCGTCATCAGATGAGGTTAGAGTGTGATCATCAAACATGTCAGTTGTTTCTTTGCTCTTCGTATTTTCGTCTGTTGGGTTTAAAGTAAAGGTTTTCTCACATTCAGTAAACTTTCTTTTACCATACTTGTGAGATCTAGTTACTTTGTCAACAAAGTCCTTCACAAACTGCTTTTGCCTTGAAGATTCCATCTCAGACTCTGAATCATCCGAAGAATACTCAGCTTGTTTTGATTTGCAGTCAGCTAGCTTATCCGCACTGGAATAATTCTCTTCTTTTACTTGACCCATCTTTCCATCAGTTCTGGTTGCCAAGTCACCCTTGATACACATCACATTAAAGACTGCATCGGTTTTATTCTGACAACCTTGATTCACCTCGCTCTCGTCTTCTGCAGGGTTTTCTGTGGCTGTTTAAAATGAAAGAGAAACAACAACCAGAAAGCTGTTTTAATAATAGTCTTAAAGAACATTGTGGTATATAAATCACCTGTTGTTTCACAGCCTTGTTAGGTATTAATACACTGCTGCTGAGCAAAGACAGAGGCCATAGCAGCCACAAGCATGAGGGCCTCTCTGACCCGTCTGTGTGTTTGAAGCACTGGCAGTATGTCACTATTATACAACGGGGGTTCCCAACCAGGAGTACAAGTGTTTCATGCAGTTTAAATGGTTGTTTTGTGTGTTTTTTACCACAGGTTTTTGTTGAGTGACACCCCATATATACCATCCAGGTGGTATTTGAGATAATTCGAAAAAAGAAAGTGGAAGTTAAAAAAAAGATTGGGAACTCCTATTGTAGATTGGGTGATGGGACAATAGCCACAGGCCCATGAAATTAATGGTTCATTTCCATACAAATGGCATGCGATCAAACGTCTTGTGTTCAGAAAATGTGTTGCTTGATTGCTTGTGCTGTACACTACGCGCCCTAGCTGTACATCACTGCGACCATTTCCACGGCTCAATTATCACTCAATTGCAGTCGCTTCAGTGGCTTTTCTCTCTAAAATCGCTCGGTGGAAATGGGCCATTAGTTTTACATGTGTTTGTCCCATATAATGGAATTGTCTGTGTAATAATTTTAACCACTATGTGGTTTAGGGGATTACCCCAAAAAATAAACTAAAATAACCATGTAGATTTCAATAACATACCGGTATGTGTGCCATGCTTGTACTGATGCTTCAACCGTCTACTGCAATGTCTTATAGTAAAATTGTAATTTTAGGCTGCAGGTTACTTTCGCATTACATAAAAAATAGTAAAACATATGTAGTGCATCCTATGTACACGCCAATATGATAAACATACAGCAAGGGTCAATAGTATAAACATATAAAGTAAAGCAAGTGCGGGCATTCCATGCATATTTTTATCTTGCATACAGCATACTTGTAGATATCACAACCCACATTTGCTAATTAGGTTATCTAATACAGTCTGTGCCAATAATACATAGATAAAACAAGCATTCTAGTGTTAAGCATATTTGAATATATTTTTTCCACCATGCATGTTATATACCTTGAAGACCATTCAAAAGAGACGTGATCTCTAGTGGTTTTAGTGGACTTTGTGAAATACTTCTGCATTCTGGAGCATCAAAGGACAATTCATTATCCAAATCACATGGCTGAAATAAAGGTCTTGAAAAAAGTCTGCATTGCTTGGGGCAGTTTTCATCCTTGCCTGACTTGGATCTGTTATGGGCAGTTTCAGATTTATTCTGAAAAAGAGTGAAAAAACAAGGATTTATTTGAAAACAGTGCTACCGCCGAGCCAGCAGCAGCAGGTATTGGGGGGGGGGGGGGGGGTCAGGGGGGACAGAGAAATGGGGTTTGATCTGCTTTAAGTTCAACATTAACTTCAAACAAACATTTAAAATACCTACGATCAAGCTAAAAAAAAGATATGGAGGTTGATTCATTACTAGCGCTAGGTACCGGCAGATGAGCATCTGTAGCGAGGCGTTCAGAGCGACCGTTAGTAGTCGCTGTGATCGGCTATGGTTTGCTGTTGCAGAGCGCCTCAGCCGCTGGCCGGCATTGATGAATTTGATGTGCGAGTCGCTATAACACCAGTACAGCGCTATTTGGGAGCAAATGGTAGCGATTGGTCATTGTGAGCGACTCACACCATATTCATAAAAAAACAGGCGCTCAAAATTGCGTTGCTGTAGCCTAGAGCGTCAGAAACTGTGTGATTAAAGTCCGTTTTTGAACACATATCCACTAGTAACAAAGCGAAAACTTATGGAATTACATTGTTATTACATTGTGACATTAACACATTAATTTTGCAAAAAATATAAAAAATCAAAAAACGTTTTCAAAAATGACTTTTAATAGGCCAGGAAAGGTCACAAAATGATTTCATAAGAAAAAAAGGAAACCCTGTTTAACGAGAAGAAAAGTAGCGACAGGTAGGTAGTGACAGGTAATACCAGGAAGCCAGAGCGCCGGCGGTATACGCTGAGCCGTCTGTGATGATGAATCAGATGCTACATGGCGCTGTTAGAGTCGCTCACCGGAGTCGCTTTGATAAATGTGGTATTGCGTACAGTGCCCGGCGTTCACACTACCTGGCGCTATGGCTTGATGAATAACCCCCATAATGAAAGCAGGTGGTTTTGGGGTCGTTACTGAGCAAAAAATAAAAATGGGCACCTTTATTTTTCTTCTGTGCTTTACTTTTGGTACATTTTTATCAGCTGGTCTGATGCTCTTATCGGTTTTCATCAAGTCATCAAATCTAGAAAAATAAAAGTAATGTATAAAACAGCAATGCATATTATTATATTTTACAGCTACCGTAGTTAGATCTGAAACATACAGAGGAGCATAAAATAAAATGTGCCTCTGTGTACAATGATACAGCTGCTATGTTATTAGGCCAATATATGTTATGCAGGCCAAGAGTAACAGGATCCTCAGCAGTATGAGTAGCAATGCAAACATCTCTTTTTGCCTTTGTGATATCTAAAGTGCCCACCAGTTTTACAAAGCCATAAGCTCCTGCTTATGGACATGCTTTCAAAGCAGTGGCCCCAGCACAAGGCTGAAAGTGATGCCTATATAGTGGTAAGGCTTTAGACAACAGAGGGCACAAGCCACTTAAAAGAGCACTATCGTGAAATTTAGTAGTAACATTTCTAAAAATAAAGATATGTACAAAAGTGGTAGAATTGTTGAGCAGTGGAGTTTTTGGACCTTCTCCCCGGTTCAAGGAAGTATATCAATGGGGCTCACTAAAGACCAACCTCGCCGTCACATCACACATGCAACATATATCTAAAAGCTCATTACTTTATTTATCTTTATACAATTTAAAAAACATATCAAAAGTTGAAGTTACACAATTTCACCACCACTTTGTCGGTCGCCAGGCCCCTCCTTGATCCTTCTGGGATCACAAACAAGACATCCGTCTTCCATACCTCTTGAGTAGCGGCCAAGTAATACTTTCATGTCCTCATCACATCGAGGGAGTCGCTCCATATGGAGAGCGGGCGTGGATGCAAAGAGGGTAGCACTATCCCCTGATTAAGATGGAAGGGAGAAACCACCTGGGCCAAAAAATCCTGTTTCACATGAAACATCGCTTTGTCTTCAAGCAGCACCAAAAAGGGTGATCTGATCGAAAGCGCTGCCAGCTCCAAAACCTGCCAGATGGAGGTGCTCGCCACAAGAAAAGCCACCTTTAACGTGAGCGTCCTCAGGGAAGCCTCAGCTACGGGTTCAAAGGGGTGCCCCTGAAGTGCTGATAGGACCAGAATGAGCTGATAGGTCCAGGATCGACCTCCATGAAGGTCGAACATGCATAGCAACCTGCATGAAAGTGCAGATTAACCTATGCTCTGCGATCGTCCGTTGGAAAAAAAAATGGATAAGGCCAAGACCTGGCCCTTAAGGGTGCTAGGCTGGATGCCAGCATGCAGGCCTTGCTGGAGGAACTCCAACATTTTGGATACCAAGAACCTCCTACAGGAGTGGCCCTTAGATTTGCACCAAGACATGAAGGCCCTTCAAGTCCTGAGTAAATTCTAGAGGATGACTGTCTCCGTGCTCGAATGAAGGTCTGAATTACTGTGGCGGACAATATGCTGGTCTCAACAGCCAAGCCGCTAAAGCCAGCACTGGAGAATTGGGGTGCCGCAGAGGACCCTGTTGCAGAAGGTCTGGGCAGTTGGGGAATCGCCATGGGGGCTTCACCGCCATGCTATCCAGATCTGCAAACCACAGCCTTTTGGGCCAGTGTGGGAAGATTAGGATGAATCTCACAATTGACCCTCTTTAACATGCAACCCAGAAGTGGTAGTGGCGTGAATGCGTAGAGCAAGCTGTAGCCTGACCACAGAATCGTCAGCACATCGACCGCCTAGGCTAGGGGGTCTTGCACCCTGGACACGAACCTCAGAACCACGACTGTGCCAAGATGCAAAGAGGTCCACCTCTGGCACTCCCCACCGATTGCAGAGGGCTTAAAACACGTCCTGGTGAAGGGACAATTCCCCCTGATCCACCGTCTGCTTGCTCAAATAATAATAAGCCTGTCTTTTGATTGTTGCTGGCTGCCACCCCTGTCCCCTCCGTAATTCCGCTCCTCCTCGTCCCCACTTCCCTCCAGCAACTATGCTGCAGCACTCACAGCACAGCTCCTCACAACTCACAACAGTGGGGGGGGGTTCTCCCCTGCACATGACATGGTTTCTTTCTGGGTGAAGGGAGCCATCACCCAGGCCATTTTTTAAAACGACTACTTCTCTCAAATGCCACTATCTAAGCTTTGCCCTGCTGGGGATGTGCTTGCTTGTTCTCCCCCTTGCAGAATATCAGAGCCATTTGCAAAAATACATAGGCATGACAAACAGCTCTGATTGGATGATAGTCTGTGCATGTGCTGATGGACCGGGGGAAAGGTGAGTGAATACCAGCGACCTGTGAGCCATCCCAATTTAGGGTGCCCTGGGGGGAAGGAGGGAGGACAAGCAACTGGCCCTCTTTTAGATTCCAGGGCAGGCCAACCCGGGTTTTGTTCCGCTTAGACCAAAATACAGGGTTTTCACTATCCCGGGCTTTGGTCTGTCCATCTGGGGCATCCTGACTTGGAATGCCCTGCGGTGTGAAACCTCACCATTTGCCTGCCTTCCTTACCTTTCCACGAGCCCACGGCCCAGGCCCGTCTCTCCTGCAATCAGCTTCTCCAGTTGTGCACATTAATGTGCTGCTGGAGAAGCTGAATGGAATCCCAGCTGCACACAGTGGCATCACTCTCATCCTTCGGCTGTGCGCGGCCATGCCAGCTATTCTGATATGGCAGGTGTGGTTTCACACACCCCAAAAAGGATGTGAGTGATGCCACTGTGGGCTCGTTGGTGAGGTAAAATCAAGCCATTGGAGAGGTTTCACACAGTGGGGCATCACGATTTGGAGAGAGGGAATCAGATTGGCCCTGCCGTGGGGCATCCCAATTTGGGAAGAGGGAATCAGGCGGCCCTGGAGTCTTATCGACTCCAAGACCGCTTTTTGTCCACTTTAATCCCTCCACTTCACTAAAAAATGAGTAGACAGGTTGTGCATCCCCCTCCCCAAAAAATTGCAGTGTACATATAGTGCACCCGACCAGACCAGCACATTGACTGTTGCTTACCGCAACCGCCCCCATTCTTTGCTGTCCGGCAGTGCACTCTGCCAGGCGGGGAGAACAACTGCCGCGCACAAATTGCGTTGTGTGCGGGGATGGGGGGGCGTCCAGGGAAATGATGCAGCGTGCTGTCTGGACCAGTGCAATTAGCAGTGGGGGGGCTTTACAAGTGGACAGCTGGGGACTAGAGCAGGCCCCGCTGACCGTGTGACAGTGGGCCCTTTTTATGGTGCCAGCGCCCAGGCAAATGACCAACATTAGCACCGGTCCTACGTCGACTGCTTACCACGGTGGGTGGTTATAAGTGTACCAGGTGCAGCCCATGAGTCAGCTGACAGCAGAAAATTAAGGAGAATTAGGCTGTGGGGTTGTAGAGGTTTTAAGTGAGATTTGTCTAGAAGTGTTCCCTGACTCACTCCTCAAGGGCCACCAACAGGTCACATGTTGCAGATCTCCTCACAGATGCACAGGTGAACTAATGAAAAACAAAGATATAGAGATATCTATGTGGAGATCCAAAAAACAGGACCTGCTGGTGGTTTTAGAGGAGGGGGCAGGGAAACACATGGCACCTGTCCTATTGAATTATCAGAGTGGCATTTGTTTTGTCCTGCTTTAAGCATGACCAAAGCTTTGAGCTGACAGATGCACCACTCTTTACATAAAGGGACCCCATGTGTCTGCAGTGCTGGGAAGAAGGGCCCCAAAGTTTGACCTTCCTTTCAGTTTCATTCCTCCAGGACCACACAAAAAAATACAATTCTGTGAAGTACTCACCTGTAGAATTGGTATTATACGGATACAGTACATCCTGCTCCATATATAATACTTACACGTGGGTAATCCTCCGCCAGATGGCGCTGTGCACTGCAGACATGCAAAAACAGGCTCCTCCCGGCCCTTCATATACCCAGGGACCTCCCACAAATCCCCAGCATTGAAAAGCAGTGAGAAAAGAAGCCGGGAGAAACCAACCACCAAAACTGGTAATAATAACAATGATAGCAATCACCATACAGGGGATCCAGAAAAATGTAAAACCAGGGTGGGGTGGAGCAGGACGTACTGTTTGCGTATAATACCAATTCTACAGGTGAGTACTTCACAGAATTGTATTATTCTAAGCATACAGTACGTCTTGCTCCATATATAATACTTACACGTGGGACATCCAATAGCAGTGTCCATAAAGTAGGGTGGGATCCCCATCAAAAAGGCACAGCAGACAGTAAAGGCGCTGTCACCTGCAAACCTTGCTTACCAAGAGCGACATGAGCAAAGGCTCTAACGTCAACCTCATAAAAACCCTTGAAAAGGTATGAACAGAAAACAAGCAGCGGTCAAGCAAAACCTGTCCAACAGAAACCTGGTGCTGAAAGGCCCAAAGGTACCCAAGCACAACTAGAGACAGAATAAAAAGAGAAGAAGATTCTTCCCCTTAAAAGAATAGGCCAGAGTAACAGCCTGACTAGTCCAAATGCAAACAGTAGTCTTGGTAAAACTTAGAGCTCTCCCCATCGGGGAATTGAGCCCTAGTCTCCCGCGTGATACTTGACTAACAAGGATCAGCAAGAAGCCGAAACCTTTACTTAGGACCAGAAAGGACAATCCACCCGAGTAAGACCAGTCCAAAGGGCGCATAACCCCTGGAAGCAGAAGAGATCAGGCACATACGGATGGAGACGCCCTCAAACCGCAAGGGGCATCAGTCCCCCTAAGGGACAAGAGACAATCCAGGAAAAACTTCAACACCTGTTGAGGGAATGTAGACCCCCTTACTTCAGCGTTACAAAGAATAAGGCCCAGAGGCAGACAAAAAGACTTGAATAAATGAGCAGAAGACACCACCTTGGGCATAAGGTCCGGCGTAAGGCGGAACACCACCACATCATGGAGTATATATAATGAACGAGGGCTAACTAAACAGAGCCGCTCTCTCAGGCACACGTCTGACTGAAGCAACAGCCCCAGAAGGGCAACTTGAGGTAAGAACAGTTCAGACAGCATCAGGAATAGATCCAAAGGGAACACCCCGCAAGGCAAACAGAATAAAAATTAACCCCAACAGGGACCATAGAATTACTTGGGGGATGCACCTGAGCAATCCCCGAAAGAACGCTTAACAAGGAAGACCGAACAAAGACTTCTACGGGAAGGCGGACAGGGCAGAACCTGAAACTTCAGAGCACCGAGATGGGAAGCCAACCCCAGCCAATGCTGTAATAACTCTAGGACCCTGGGAACAGAGAACGTCCAACAGGGGAGAGACCTAGACTCACGGCCATCAATATGGGTACGCCATACCCTATAATAGATGGAAGAAGAAGAAGCAGCTTGCTCCTAGCCCTCCAATAGACTAAGTCACCCAGAAGATAAACCCGTCTCCAAAAAGGGTGAATGAATCAACCTTCAGGCCGTCAGACTAGAGCCTGTAGATTGGGGCGACATAAGAAGGGGCCTGAATGGGCAGAACAGCACTCCTGAGAGAGCGTACAGGTCCGCTGTCCTCAGCAGAAACACCTGCAAACCACACTCCACTAGGCCACCCAGAGGCCACCAGTATCACGGGTCCGCCCTTATCAGCGCAATCTTGCGCAGAACCCCGCCTAGCAGGGTGAATGAAGATAAAACATATAGAACAGAATGTCCAGACATAAAATTACTAAGCCCCATGACAAAGTCATAATATTCTGGGACAGTAAAAACAAGGGCAGAGCCCCTGTGATAGTGACGGGGCCCAACAGTGCCACCCTAGTTGGATCTCAGAGGGACACCAGGATAGCACAACCTGCCACTGAAGGACATCCATTGGAGCGAATACCACTGAGATGCAGGGAACGTTGACCCTCACCCAGATCAGGATCAGAACCTTCCTGGAGGTTCATCCTGCTTCGAGTTCCACGCCGATAATAAATACAGGCCACTGTCATCCGACAGACCAAGAGTCCCCAAATAGACAGGTCCTGAAGAGGAGTAGTCTAGCAAGACAGAGCCAACTGAAGGCTCCCTGTTTTAACAAAATCAGTAGGTAAATGGAACCCCTAAGGGCCCCTACCTAGGAACCACGGGGGATTTTAGAAGAAAATCCCCCCCCCCCCCGTCAACCTGCGAGACTTGGTACCCATGGTGACCATCTACAGGAAGATGCAAGAAAAGGAGGGGGTGCCCCCTGACAGGTGCCTTGAATTTAACCAGCTCAAGAGGAACCACCGTACCAAGGGGGAATGAGCACCATCCAAAAATAATAACATACGGTGCCGAAGAGCCCAAGGGCTCTGAATATAAGGGACATCATCTGATCCGCCACCAGCGGGCCCACCAGCTGCAATCCTGCCTGGTGAAAGTAAGGTGACAGCAAAGAGGGACAGCGCCCGTGTAACCAGGAGTCCACTTATTGCCAAGGAAGAAGGTTCAAGCCTGAACCAACTCCAAGCCTGGGAGCAGAAGAGAAGCCAAAAACAAGGCCACAATCCGCAGAGTTGGTCCTTCAACACTGACCTGTAATGGCCTTGGTGTCCAGAAGACACAAGGGAACTAAAAAAGATCTTAGATCTCCACCGGCGGCAAGGGGCACAGGGCGTCCGTGGCCCAGCACAGAGATATCATGCAGAAACTACCTGTGAATGTAGAATTGCCAAGCCTACAAAATGCCAGCATGGGCCAGACTGCCTCATCCCTTGGAGGGAAAGAGGAAAGGTTAATGTAGAGGCCATCGCCCCTGCCTGTTAAGGGCAACCGAGCACGGCCTGCACCAACTCCTGAAGAGAGACAGGGACTAGAGGCACCCTGACACCCTCGGAAAGGGACCGCCCAGCAAACTCTATCCTGCATCCAGGGGAAACTACCTCCTGGATCCACCAGAAGGAGGCGAGACGCTCCCAGATAGGAGCCAGGTGCTGTGGCAGTCCCCTCACCCAGAAGGGCAAGGGCGTCCCCTCATGCTTGGGAGGTCTTGGCAGATTTGGACTTAGTCCTGCCGGAGGGCCCAGGACGTTGTCTGCCCACCCTGGGGTGGGAAGCTACGCCGAAAAGTTGGAAGCACACCTCTGGTTCGTGCCTGACACTAACGTAGGGAGGGGGAGGGGTGTCCCTGCCCCGAGGAGGCCGAGAAGGCCTTCTGCGTAGGGGTGCCTTACCCTTTTTTCAAAAAGGTCCAAACGGGCCCCAAATAGATGTCGTCCTCTAAAGGGAAGGCCAGTAAGAGCCTTTTTTGTATCATCGTCAGCGCCCCACTGTCGCAGCCAGACCAGGCGGCGAATAGCTACCACAAGGGCAGAGGTTCTAGCGCACATCTTAATGGTGTCGTCCAGCGCTGAGAGGATAAACCTCACAAACACATCACAATTGGAGAGTCCACCGCGGGAGGTGCTGACCAACAGTTAACCACATCAGGGGGAAAAGGGTACTTCCAATCCCAGACCCCTGGAACCCCTGTAAGTTTACAAGGTGATTCCCATTCTTTGGATATAAGAGCCTGGAAATGATCCTGGTCCAGAAATTCCAAGCGCGGTGTCGCTGTGTGGAAACTCTCCCTTTTGTGCTTGGGAGCCTCTCCAGGAGGAGAGATTGACAAAACCTCAAAGATCTTTATAAGTAGTTCATCAGTGTCACACAGGGCCCAGGAACCGGGACCAGAATCATCACGGCTCCAAGGCATCTCGTCCGAGGAGCCCGAATCGGAGAACAGCTCACCTTCATCAGAAGGAGCAAGGTCCTGCATAGCAGCAGACTCTTCAGTTTGAGTAGGAAACAGAGAACCAGGAGGCGTCAGGGACCGCTTCTTTCCAGGGCCCAAGCGCTCCGCCAAACTAGATATCACCTGCTCAGCCGTAGGCAGCCTGCGCGGCACGACTTGCTGGTCATCCCCGCTTGAGTGCGACTCATCAGGAGTGAGATTTAAGCACGGGGAGACAGGTGTATTGAAGCGAGATGCAGCCACTGGTAAACCTGATTGCAGGGCCAGTACTTGTTCAGCACACGGTCCGCAGACACGTGCTCTATCAGCATCAGCATGGGGCTGTCCACATGCTGTACACAGCCGGTCTTGTCCCCGAGGGACCCCGGGCACATAATTCTGAGATGCCTCCATATGGTGATTATCTGAGCATCATGCCCACAGGGATTTATGCAATAAGCAACCCTGGATGCCCCAAGACCCGCTAGGAATGTGGGAGAATTTTTATGTGAACCCGCTATAATATATGTCAGGCCGGGAGAAGCCACCGAAATCTTGGCGTCTGAAAGACATAAAGAGAATAAGGGGGGTGTCAGAGCAATGCGCTACAGAACTAAAGATCATAAGAAAAAACCACCCATGAGGGCACTTACATGACCAAGGGAGGAGGAGGATCGCAACCACGCGCACGCGCGAAGACCATCAAAATGGCGCCAAGCGAACCTCGAGGGGCGGCCCGATCTGGCCGTGAGGCGGAGCGTGCCAAGCCAGGTCCCCGCCTCCCCCAAAGAGCGCGAAGCTTCGACCCAGCTGTAATGTTCATGACAAGCAGTGGATAAGACATACAAGTTAGAATTTAGCTAAGGGAACCGCCGTAACTACTGAACGACACTGCCGCCCGGGCAGAACACTTCAGTAAAGAAAAATACACACGCGTGCAACCTGCCAAGGATTATGTGGATCAAGAAGCGCGGCTCTGACACCCAGTTCAAGACAAAACAACGGCCATAAGCGTGTACAACATTACACTGAGACCGCCACACACATACTCCCCCCTTTCCTTTCCCCCGGGCTACAGGGGGAAACGAGGGAGGAAGGCGACCCTTTACCCAGGGTTCACCGCTACACGGGGCAATAATGCGGGAGGGGCATCTATTGGAGGCTCACCATCAGCCTAAACCGCCTACCCTATGGTGGGGGACTGCAGTGGAGCGTAGCTCCGTGAGCACACATGGTGCTGCCTACCTTCACCCGACCAGCGCAGCCCAGGCTGGGAGGCACATCATCGAAGAGGACGGGTGGGAATAGTCCTACAGGACCGCAGACTGTAAAAGCCCCGCTCACCTGCGAGAGAGTGATACTTCATGTCTTCGCAGTCAGCACTGCAGAGAAATCTGGGGATTTGTGGGAGGTCCCTGGGTATATGAAGGGCCGGGAGGAGCCTGTTTTTGCATGTCTGCAGTGCACAGCGCCATCTGGCGGAGGATTACCCACGTGTAAGTATTATATATGGAGCAGGACGTACTGTATGCTTAGAATAGTGGTCCAACAGCCACTCTGTCCCTTGTAGCTCACAGTGTGAGTGAGCATTGCAAGCCACAGCATAGCATGCTCATCAATTATAAAGCCTGACATGGCCTTCACAGCTCAGCCACGACCCAGAAATTGAAGCAAAGTCAAATGCCCTGCTAAAGATATAGCTGACAGCGGTGGCAGGGAATCTATCTTATAGCCGTGAGTTTTGGTCCACTATGAACATTGAGACATTTAAAGGAACAGGAAAAAGCAGTGTCCCTCCTCCTTCTGCCAAATATATTTAAAAGTTTTGACTTGAGTTTTGCCATCCATACCGTACAAGAGGTTTTATGCTTGGAAGGTAGTGCTCAAACTCTTCCTCTTCTTCCTTATCTTGCATTGTTTCTCCAGTATCTTTGTTCTCTACTTTATCATCCCTTTTCAGAACTGAAATTCTAAAGAGAGGTTATAAAAAGGTAAAATGTAAAAAGGTATATAAGGTATATAAAAAGGTAAAAAAAAATCTAGTGAAAAAACTGCCTTTATTTAAAGGGGCTGTAAATTCAACAAGCAGCTATAGGAGTATACGTCATGCTGTGCCTCTTCCTTAGACAGTGGGACCTGTCTTATGGCCTACACCACTAACAGTGGCTCTGACCCATCTGGAGAAAACAGTATAGGTGGGATTAAAGGTGCCCCCAGGGGCCTAGGCACCCAGGGCGATCACCCTACTCACCTTCTCCTAGAAACAACCCTGGATAGGCATTTTTGTGCTAGCACCAAAAGTGATTTACCTATCTCTGTCCCCTGCACACCTTCTACCTCTGCCTCCTTTTCATTGTCCTGCTTTTCCAGGGGCATAAACTCAGCATTGTTAATAATGGCATCTGGTCCTACAGTACCAAGAGCCACAGACCATACAGTGCTGCACCAGTAAAATGGTTACATACTGTGCTGAAATCTATATGTGGCCAAACACAGTTTTTCTAATTGCATTATTCTACTGGTACAGGGGAGGTTTGCCTTAAAAATGTAGAATGATATGTTCAGAAACCCTGTAATCTTTCCAGTGTATGTGTCTCTCCTCTTGTCATATAGAAGGTTTATGCATATGCTTTAAATTGGATTTTTTAGATGAAAAAGGATACGCTCACACCTAGCTGGTTCTACATGCATTCATGCAGTTGTGGATGGCTCCTTGCACACCTCTCTGGTGCAACAGAGTGAACATAAAACAAAATGTCCAGGCCACACCCATGGATACAAAAGAAATAAAAAAGAGCCCAGATGCAGCCACATAGAAGTCTATAGAACACAACACAAATGCACGTAAAAGATATTATATGTATCTGTGTCTGCATTTTTCATTTAAACAAAATTATGTAGGTCCCCCACCCCCAAGGCTTCCAGTAGGTACATCAGGCTTCATACAATTATTCACAATATAAATAAAAAGTAAATCTTACTCTTCTTTTTTCTCTATGACAATGTTCTCTCTTGATTCTTGTTGGCCTTCCCCTTTCATTAAAGGATTTTCTTTTTTATCCGACACATTTTCTTCCTTAAGTTGTAAGTCTTTTTCTTGATGAGAGGAAGCCTCTTTCTCTTTGTCCTAACATACAAAAAAAACTCAGTAAAATCTGACCCAAACCTGAAAAAAAGCCAAAGTAGTAGTAGCCAAAAAAGAAGAACCCACAGAAAATATTCCCAATCTTGAGTACTATTTAAACATGCTCCTGACAACCACTAAAAGGAAAGGCACCACTGCAGGTAAGTAAGGTTTATTTTTTGGGTTTACCTGAACAGGGGCTTTAATTAGTTATTAAGTTATTAAGTTATGTAATTTATTGACTTACCAATTTCTGGGTCTCTTCATGTGATGAAGCTGTTTCTTTATTAACAGATTCTTTATTCCTTACATCAGTGTCTTCCCCAAGAGGTCCTTCAGTTTTGTTTTCTTGCTTCAGGAGATCTTTACTTTCAATATTAGGATCTTTACTTGATTTTGCCACTTTTATTGGTAGGTCCATGTGAAAAGAAATATCTGCAGAAGTACAGTACTCTTCAAAGCCGTACAGATACCTATAAAAAGCAGTGCGATGCAAATAGGTTACATATAAACACAGTGAATGAAATCTTTACAATTTTTAACATCTTATCATAGTTACTATATCTCACAAGCAGCAGGTAAACCATAAAATTGATAAATTCGAAAACAACCATATATGAAAATCAAAAACCGTTTGAAAACATGTCACTTACTTCTTGTAAGCACATTTCACATTATATCCAGCAGCCGAATTTAATATTGGTATTCCAAGATCCTGATAAACTTGTTTCCAGACAGCTCCACTTTCAATCTATTTTAGAAGATTAATGTTTGAAACACAAAAAGATATAAAGCATCCACCCAAGTAAAAAAAAACAAAAACAAGGAATACTCAACTTTTGTCACACACAGCCATCAGTCTGCCTCCTGCGGTAAGATACTTACTGGATAATGATGTCCCATGCCATCCAGGCCTGATCTAAAGCAGTCTCTCTGATAAATGGCCACCCCTGTCACCAGTCATAGTGACTCTGCCACGCCCTCTCTATTCACCACAATGAATGGGGCGTGCCAGGCCTTTATTGCAGTGCAGAGCATTTGTCGCAGAGGCTGCTGGAGACTGAAGAATCTAGTTATGGTAAGTTTCTCTCCCCAGGAATAACAGATCAATCAGCTGCAGGCAACAAAATGTAGGTATTCCGTTTGTTTTTAAATTTAGTCGGACACTTACTTTGTATAGTATAGTTTCGGAAAGCTTCTTGAATATTTTGTTGGAAACTTTCCGAAATAAGGGACTTTAAAAAAAGCATTGGCTTACCTAGAGCACTAGACGATTGCATAGAAATGCTAATTACAAAGGTAAACTACTGGATTCAGAGGAACATTGCATGGGAGTACAGAACCAGGTCTATCAAATCAGGGGGCTGAACCATGCTATGTCTTTAACTTATTTACAATATTAGTGTATACATTCAAGCAGTAAGCAGTATTTTATCACCATCTTAAATTAGGCCTATACCCTGTGCTCCCCCCCATCCTCCCAGAAATCACAACATTTTTGCAATACTCCTTCTAATTGGTGTTTAGTACAGTGACTGTGGCAACCAATGGTTTTCACCGATCTCCACTGGTTGCTGGCACCACAGAAACACTGGGTGGGTTAATAAACTTGTCCACATTTTGGGCATTTCCCTGGTTCTCTGGCAGATTGTCAATTCAATCTGGGCTGCCCGGGGTATTTGATTAAAGTCCCATTGTGCACAAAGTTTTTTCTGTCCTTAAATATTAAGTTTTTACTTATTATCTTTTGTACAACCCTCTCCCAGTTAAGGGACAATCTAGACTAGTGATCCTTAAACTTTTTACGCCAAGTACCCCCAGGCAACATGCAGTTACAACCAAGAACCTCGCCTTGTAGAACTTTTTAAAGCAAGAAAGAATCATTTGTATTGTTGAAATAATACACCAAAGCTATAATAACCCCTCTTTTGGAGAACCCCTGAACTTTTCTGTGTACCCCCCCAGGGTACCACAGGTTGGGAAACAGTGATCTAGATCAGAGGTTCCCAACTGGTGGTACTCAAGATCCTCTCAGGTGGTACTCGACAAGGCTGCAGATTGACCTGTACCATTGACCTGATCTGTTACCATTCATACTTTACCCATGCCTGATTACACCATATATACAAAAACTGCCCCATCATTTTTTGTGTGATTCAGATGGCTGTATTGTGTGTTTTGGATTACGGTTTTAGATGACTGACAATACTAATGGATCACCCAAGTCAGATAATGGAAAGTGGGACTTGATGAAAAAAGGTTGGGAACTTGCTGCATATAGAAATTAATTTACTTTTTTATAAAAAAAAAACTTTAGAAACAATAAAAACACTTTTTAGAAACAAGATTGCAGCTCATGCATTTGCAGGCCACCTGCAAACAGGAAGTGCTGTTGGTCTTCCTGTTACTGTGCATTGTCAGTTATGTCAGTTGAATCCAGGCAGCAGCATGGCTGAGATGCTGGGAGAGGAAGCTCCAAAACGGCCACTACCTTTCTTTTCCAACTGTGCCAGGCTTTTGGTCCGATTTAATTTTAAGGGACATCTGTATGGAATGTGTAAAATCAAAGCATACCCTTGCTTAAAATGAGGAAATCCTACTTACTCCCACTGTGCTCCATGCCAAGTCTGGTGTACACACTCCTGTCTAGCTACACTGTTGGCTGCCAGCAGTAATGTGGGACATTCTGTGCATGTGTTTCACATGTAGGAATGTGAAAGGGTATAATACTGATTAACAGGCACTTTCAAAGTTATATAACAAGCCAGCATCCTGGAATAGGATATCGGGCCCTAGGTTAAATTCAAACTAATAAATAAAAAATGTCTAAAGATTTTACATGGGATCAAATAGATCATATGGAATTCAGTTTTAATAGCCATATATTTATCAATATGAGATTGTAAAGTGTATGGTCAGCTTTAAATCCAGTGTATGGTCAGTAGCCCTTTTGGTAGATTAGATTAAATCAAATAACATCAAGAGTAGCCTAAATTTTTCTGTGCCACTGTCTATGTTCACTGTCTAGACTTAAAAACGTACAAAAAAGCATAACATACAAAACTACTTACATTATTAAATCCTCCAAGTTTGTGTACAAGACGAAACAATTTAAATAGGTTCAAATTTCTGTATCCCAGAACAGGTCTTTTATTGATTGGTGTACCTTAGACAATAATAGGAAAAGTAATTATATGTTTTTAATGATTGGCTAATTCTGAACACAACCACATCCCCCGTTATGAGACTTTTGCAACTATGTTGGTTATTATTTGCCCCCTCTCAAGTTTGTTTTTCATTGAACTTTACATATTATAGGTGACATTATGGGTGGAAATTTTTTTCTCATTGTTTGAAAACTTTCTTCCTGACTTCAAATATGGAAATTTGAATAAACTCCCATGTCAAGTACTTCCTCATTTACATTAAAGAATTCCCTCCTATGTCAGAAATAGTAAGAAATGTCTTTCCATTAGCCTTAGCTGTCCTTGTATTATAGCTCCTGGGTATAAACAATAGGACAGGTCTCTGTACTGAGCTCTTATACTGTTATACATATAGTAACTATTAGATCACTCTGCGGGTGTCTTTTCTCCTTATAACCATAATTTAAATTTTCAACGTCTTCAGTACTTTAACCCACCCATTCCATGAGTTAATCTAGTTGCCCAACCTTGCACATAATGTTGCCTAAAGCTACAAAAATCTATAGGAAATTTCCATGTCTCATCAGGCAGCTTCCCCACAGCATGAGAAGGGGAGAAAGAAAAGTTTAATTAAGTCCAAAAGGCGGGAACGACCTTTCCGTAGGTGAGCATATTCACCAGGGTGCTTTCTCTGTCCCTCAGTCATCAACAATAGTAATCAACAGTACGATGGTTATTTTTTAATAAGCTATATTAGGTTTTATGTTAATATTTTACTGGTAAAGGGTGGGTAAAAAAGTGCCAGCCACAATACAAATTGTCTCAAGAGTCTCACCTCTGTCCTCCATGAATTTGTAAAGCTGTTGTAAAAAGTTCTCACTTTCACCAGGAAATGGCTCCACTTCTTCCTGCATTACAAAAAAAAACAAATATACAATACATTTCTCAGAATAAAAATTAAAGCAAAATGACTGGTACTGGTACTTTTTGCTAGTAACATTAGGACAAAAGAAGAATCCTTGCAGTTAAACTAAATAAAATGCAGTTGTCCGATACATCATTTTAATCCACCTAATACAATACTGAGTCCCTGCTAAATACTGTATAAACTCCAATGTCTTCATAGACAAGTAAATAAAAGTTTAAACATTCATTTTTTTGGCCTGATCTAATGTTCAGTTTTTATGTTATGCAGGGCTGAATAAAAGGTGGAAGTTCCTAAGAGTGATGTCAACAAAAGACATTTATGGTGACATGGTGCAAACATCAGACAGCCAGTGTCCTTCAAACTCCACAGTTAAACATTTAGTTTACTAAATTTAAAATTGTGGTGACAGTTCCAGAAACCACAGACTAAGGCAAAATTCAGAAGGGCTGAGGAATTTTGGCCTTGAAGATTGCTGAGGCTTTGAATAGAGTTGGGAACACAATTTATGGTCACCTGGACAGCAAAATGTCTGCCAAAATGTTTGTCAGCAGATGTAAAATGTGCCCCAGTGCTAGTCTCCTGTGGAAATGTGCAGCATTGTAGAATGACGATGATGCTTTCCTGTTTTGAATGGCGATGTTAGATGCACATCAAAAGAGCAGTCAAAAATGGGGACACTGAGGTGTTCTAAGAAAATGGAATCCATCTTGTGGGATACTGATGGTGGCCAACCTTTCAAAGGGGTCTAGAGTTGATGACTACACAATGTTCAGGTAAATTAAAGGAAATATTGTAGTCAAAAGGGATTCAAAACGTGTGAGGTTCTGGCATGACAATGTCTCTTGCCTGGTCGTACATAGAGGCCATCACTCAGATAATCACATAGGGCCTCTATAGCCAACAGGAAAGCCAGCAAGGCCCAGAATGCAAGACAGAATATCAGGTTTAAAGCAATTAGTAGAATGTGTGAGGTTAAATCTGCATATCCTAGTAGCAGGAGGGGTCATCTAGCTAGTTTAATAGCCAAAACAAAATTGAAAAATTGTGTTAATTTGTGATGAAAAAAGCTTTTGATCTAACCTTATGACTAAAAAGTATGAGTGATGTGAACATGGGTATTATTCCAATACGGTAAGGTTTTTGGAGTTCTGCCCTATTGTTTTCCTCTTCTGGGATGTAAAATAAACATTTGTGTTCGGATTGTGCCCCCAGACATGTGGTTTATTTATCAGCATGCTGTGTCCAAGTTTCCTATATTCCTGCATGTCTGTCTTGGTAGGACGAGACTGATTCCCCCTATCTGATGAGATTGAAATAATGCAGATGGGGTTACATTTGTCACGTCTGCCTCGGCCAATCAGATAATTAGCAAGCCAGAGTGCGGCAGCTTCTGAAATGTACATCTGGACACTGCTTTGATGTACGTTTTTAAGGTAAATACACTGTTGCTATGGAGAGCTGTTTTCTTTTATAACATGGAGTTACAAAAACATAGTAAAGTAAAAAAATTAATAGATAAACTCAGCACTGCGAGCACATCATATTGGCACACTAGATTGGAAACTTAAAAAGAAATGCCATAGAAAGTGAAATTACCCTTAAAAAGGAACCTACAATCACTCTGGTGGCTCTGCCTTAGCCTTAGTCAAATACAAAAACAAAATGGCACTTACCTTTTCTCCGCTATAGCAGCTCCCAGCCAGTCCACCACTCAGAAGTGCTCGTGGATGGTTGTGACACCTGATTAAGTCACAGTGCCTGTGTATAACACAGCCCCTTCCATTCATTGCGATGGAGAGGGCGAGCCAAGGCAGCGCCATGAATGGCATTGCAATGAATAAAGGAAGCATACAGAGTCACTGTGACTGACAAGAGCGGCAGGGCATCACAGAAGGAAGCCGGGAGCTCGTCTCTCGGAACCCGAGAGGTTTCTGAGAGGTGGACCAGTCGGGACCTACAATGGGGTAGAGAATGTGCCTTTTTTATGTGGGTTTACGGTCCTATGCCTATAGTAAGCCTTTAACAACTTAATGATAGCTAAAATATCAATCCTTACCTCATCATCACTACTACTGTCCTCTTGGTCCTCTTTGCTTTCCTCTTGTTCATCTTCTGTTTCACTGCTTGAGATCTCCTCTTTTAATTCAGCTTTCCAGTTGGTAGGTATAGTTTTGTTCTTTATAAATTCCATGGCTTGTTCATAAGCTTTATAATGTAAAGTAGACATATTTAAAATATTATTGTACAAGACAACTAGGAAACCAACAGCGTTTGCATGGATTAGACTAGCACATACCAATATAATGTATTAAAGCTACGTTCCTTAGTCATCTTAAATACAATTAAAATGTTGATTCTTTACAAGAAAAATGACCTGGAAAATGAAATAGTGACACAGGAGAGGCCTTCAGCAGTTCTCAATATCAGGTCCCAGGTCATCCAAGCAGAGCAAGTGCAAAGAAATGCCCAGTACTCCCTCCCCCCCCCCCTTCTGTTACAGTGAATAGAACGTGGTGTGCTTGTAAATGGTGGAGGAACACTCAATAGCCCCCTGGCACGTGCACACTGTGGGGCATGATCCTGGGAATGGGTTAGTACTGCACTACCTCAGAGAAGGTACATCAGAAAAGCTTCAGGGTGAGATGAGGTAAGTGTATTTTAATTTTTGCCCAGAATTGCAGTCAAAATGAACCCCCTGCACTGCCACCATCTCCTGGCACTGAGGCAGATTAGAAGTTTGTGCTGTTATGGCCTCTCTAAGAATAGTGCAAGAATAGGGAAAATAAGGAATTTCACACATCAGGGCATCCCAAAATGTGATGCACTAGGGAAGAGGAACAAAACCCAAGATAGTGAAAATCCAAGGTTTTGTTCCTTTTTAAAGTCTAATAAAACTTTAAATACTCCCCCTTCCTCGGGGTATATACATTTCGAGTGCTCCACCCCCAAATAACCCCTGGAAGTCTGGAAATGGCAATGACAAACCCCCTCCAGACAAAAATGACTGTAGCACATTTCGCACATTTGGCGAAACGATTGTTCATGTAGATGGTAATCCAGTTATATTTTGGGAGCCATTGCAATGTTTTTAAAGACCCAACATACAATAAAGTTCAATAAAACGAGCACAAAGAGGTGGGGCAAGACTGCTTTCTGCAGTAATACAGATCCTATGCAAAAAGTAGTAAAGCATATAAAACTGGGAATATACCCTGTCCCTCATTATCCCCTTTCGTGTCTTTCTATTTTCTCCCTCTTTTTTTCTACTTATGTTTTATTTGTAGTTCCTATATAGTCTGTAAGTTATTTAATTTTTTTCTGGATATGATCTTAAAGGGGAACAAAACCCAGGAAAGTCAAATTTGTTCCAGCCCCAGGGATGCCCCGCTGTGTGAAACCCCCCAGTTCGCCCAGTAAAACTCAACTCTCCTCGGTCCAATGGTGCATGTGCAGGCTCTCATCCAATCAGAGTCCTTTGCCATGTTTGCATCCTACGGCAAAGGGCGTGGATTGCCTTCAATGGGAAGCACGCTGCCGCACCCCCTGCGCCATAACGTGCCTGTCCCAGCCTATTTGAATGGTATTCAGATACCATTGTAAACAATCAGAGAAAGGCTAATGCCTCTGATTAGACAAGAGCCTGCACATGCACCATTAAGCAGGGAAAGGCGAGTTGTTACTGGATCCTGTGTGGTTTCACACAGCGGGCATCCTGATTTGGAATGCCCTGAAGGAAAGCCAGCGGCCACCCCTGGAAACTTTTAGATTCCAGGCCGGTCGCTGGTGGGTTTTTTCTACTTTAAGAATATGGAAAATTAACATTTAATCCAATTGTATACTTGCCTAAATGATCATAGCTAATTACTGTTGCATTTAACTTGTATGTTCTCCGGCGATCAGGGTATGTGTATTATTTTTACTTTCATGGGTTCCTAAGTATGCCTTTATCTAGTGTTATTCACCTTTTGAATTTGATTTTCTTGGCTTTAGCACAGTAGCGCTAGCACTTTAACTTAAAGGTCATCTTGATTATAGCACTATTGCATTAGCACTTTAGCTTGAAGTTTGCAGGTGGTATACATATATATATATATATAGGTTTGCTAAAATATATGTGTCTTGGCACATGGTTGTAATTGTTTATATGGTCTTAGGCATTATTATTAACTATTTTCTCAGGAATGTAATATATGTGGCCAGCCTAATACTGTGTTGGAATATTTAGCACTCTTTTAGAGGATTGGTGCCACCCCCTGTTTATATTCTTTTTGATTATTGCTCTCTATTTATTTGTAACTATTTGTATCCTTGATTCATGATACACTTTTGGAGAGGATTTTTGCACATAGAATTACATTGTGTAATTTATATTTTGCCTCCCAATTGTGGGGGCACACTCACGTGCTTGACTGTGGGGTAATATATTGAATGATTTTTTATATGTTTTATGCATGTCGTTTGGCACATATTTATAAGTTTCCTTTCCAGGTATTTATTGCACTTGTCACTTTTCTGAGATTTAGTATACTCATTGCGGTTAAGTGCTGGCACAAACTACTTGAAGGGTTTAGTAATTCCACATTAGAGACTTTCTAGGGGCCCTCCGTCCATACACTCCATATATAGATATGAATTATGTGGGAAAGGGGATACTCATTTTTAACATTGCACTTTTGTGTTGTGTATTTGGTTTTTAAATGGTGTACCATTTTTGCCTAAATAAAATTCATTTTTAATATATATTGTTTTTTGTGGTGCTCCCATTCTTAGGAGCCGGAGAACAGTGTTCACCTATTTTTATTCCTTTCGTTTACAATTTCTTGAAGGATTAGTGTCCCTTCCTGCCTCACATTTTGCATTGGTCATTGCCACACCAGGGGTAGAGCACAGTCCTAATAATTTCTTAGAAATGTTTGAAATATTAGCAACTTATTAGGTTATGTGGTTTCCAATTTGGTAAGTTCTCACCTGGGTTTAGGATGCAGTCTGACTTAACAGAAATATCAGCAATATCTTGAGTATCTGTTTTTGCTATGGAAAAGCTTAAAAATAAAAAAAGGCATGTCAACAGTTATGTTCATTAACCAACAACATTGTGTGTGATGTTTTTATTAGATAGAGAAATTAGGGCCATCTGCAACATGATGCCCATGTACTTTATCACATCCTGATGACAGCTTGGTGACAACAGAAGTTGCTCCTCACAGTATTGTTACCCATGTGATGTATTAATGGTTCTCGGGGGCACAAGTACATATTGTTTTTAATAAAAGGAGGCATTAGGAACTGAATATTGGTTAAGTTAACTTTCTGTTTCACCACAAGAACTTCAGTTATATACAGTGGCCCCAGATATAAAACATAACATTCTTTTCATATTATTTAGGATGTTTTAAAAGTAATGAATCCTCATATGCCAATAACATTGGCAAATTAATTACTTACAATTTGCCATCTTTAAATGCTCGAACAAAAATTAAATCTTTCTTGACAGGTATGTCATCACGGCAGTCTGGAGATACTACCTGTTAGACCACAAGACACTGATCAGTAAATGCTTTTACACTATATACTGTATTTATTAACAAACTTATGGTGTCGAACTTCTGCACTCCCTGGCAATGAACCATGTTTTGTACAGTGTTGTGTTTTCTGGCTTCTGATATTTGGCTACAGACTTCATAAAACATGAATACGGACACAAAAAATTACACTACGCTGCACTGCCATAGATTTAAATGAGTTGCATTATGCTTGTGTTGCAGCCATAACTCTTTAACCAGTTTTGTGCCACAGCAAGGCGCAGGGCAACAATGGTCAGGATTTTTTTAATGTTGGTCATTCATTGGAAGCTGCAAAGAGTCAACAACCCCTTTAAGGTACTCGGTAACAAAAGAGTAGACCAAGGACATAGGTCTACTGCTTTTATGAGACGGTGGGCTATCTATTTGCTCAAATCTGAGGGTAGCAGAGTCAACCACACAGTGTGGCGTATCATCACTTAGCTTTCAGATACGCCCGTGGCCACACGTTTCTCTATATTACGGGAGAGTGATTTCATATGTTGTATCTGTTCCTTAATATATTTTTTGGGGGGTTATAATAGGGATAGTTTATAGCACAATTATATATATATATAATTTGTTATTTATTTCACATAGTGCACATTATCATTAACATGTACCGCCCTCATTTGGGATTATTTATCTAATTATTGTATATAGGATTCATGTAACCCCTTCATGGATTCAGCTTAGCAGCTTAGCAGCTTTGGTTCTGCTAGCGCTGAGGGTTACACCTATCATTAATAGCATACTATCAGGAGACCTTTATTTTTAATTCGTCTTGTCTTGTGTATATTTTTTAATTTTATATGTGATTAATAAAATATTTTGTATATTACTATACACCTGTTGGAGTGCCCATCTTTATGAATTCCACTTTTTTTTGCTTTTTCTTAGGGTCACAATTCATCCTACACACAAGCTGGACATTCTACTGTTTGAACTGAGCTAAAGATCATACCAAGAGATCTTCAAGTCCGTGCTCTCTTGTGGTGCTGGGTGAGCTGGTTTCTCTTTGTTTTGCTATCATTGTGTGGTGACTTACAATGATATTTGTGATATTTTTGATTTACCTGTTGGTTGGGGCCATGATTAATATGCTTAAACATACAATACAATTTTCTTCCGACAGATCCACTAGGGGGTCCACTGGAATATGTGAATTGTCTTTAATAATGTTCTAATTTTAATAAGGGGCATACACAGTCAACTCTGTCAAGAGTTAGTCTCCATCTGGTCAGGAGAGGTAGATTTGAACCTAGGGGACCCAGTTATGGGCTCTCTACTGTGCTAGGAAAGCACTTCATACTTATCCTGATTGTGGTGGATGGGTCCTAAATCGAGTATAGAAGCTTTTACAGCTCAGGGCTCCTGGTCCTACAGGCTGGCCTTCTTATGGAGCAACCTAACATAATCTTTATCAGTTGTCCAAAAATTTGAATTAATTATTCCCTAAACATCTTGGATGAAATATTCATATTGAGACATGTAAACATAAATATATGGTTTTGGGTTAATAATGAGTTAATGCTCTTTTTTTAATTAAGTACCACTCAGCATATCGGTTTGTCAATGTTTACCAGGCATTAGACTAACACAATCTTTCCAGTAGGAACTGATCTCATAGTGAATTCTGAGCATCCCAATGATTACTTTAATTTTCCGTTTCTTCCTAGATTTGCACAAATGTAAATTTTACCATGTTAAAAAAATGACCTGCCTGATCCTGACCATAATCATTATTTTACTCTTATTTGCATATATAATAGCTTTATATTCATAAGCAAGGACATAACTTACCAAAGCTGGAGCCCATACCAACTGTTTCTTGTCTACATTGCTTAGGGAAACACAAACAACTTTTCCTAATAATTCATCCCCATTTTTTTCCTCGTCTTCTTCTTCTTCGCTTGATGATGTTGAAGATTCGTCATCTCTACTGTAATATGGGAATAAGGTTAAATGAAAAAAATAAAAATAAATAAATAATATATATATATATATATATATATATATATATATATAGTCAATTATATTAAAAAGGCCTTATGATATTTATTTCAGATTTGCCAGCAGACCAAATAGTATATACTGCGCTTTTCGCACTATAAGATGCACCCAGGGTTTAGAGGAGGAAAATCAGAAAAAAAATATTCTGAACCAAATGGTGTGCTAAAATATTTACCAAATACATAACTGAATACTATTTAAACAATGTAAAGTGAACAGCTGTCAACAGCAGTATTAGGGAACATCATCACAGATACTTACCATTTCCGCGTTCCTAGCTGTCCACATCATGTGAGCAGCCCATCAAGTTCACCTAGCAAGTGCGCACTGATGAATAAATGCACTGGGCAAACCCAATAGGTTGCCAGTGTTCACCTGAACAACTCGCCATTAAAGCGAATGAAGAAAAAAGTAAGTATTGGGCTTCTGGGCCTCGGGGTGCTGAGAAATAATGCACAGTGGGGAATCCCTATTGGAGCTCCATTTTAAAGTAATCATTTAGTCTTATTTGACTGGAGGGTTACTTTAAAGTGGACTAAACCCTGCCTGTGCTGCAGGGACCCTAAAACACCGACTTCAACTGCTGATGAACCCTGAATTAATGGGATATTTACACACAGCAGTGCCACGCACCACCTATTTGAGGAGTTGTGCTGCTGTTTCCCGGAGAGAGTATCTGTTATACAGGGCAAATAAGTGTCTTAAAGGACAGTTATCATTAAAAAGAAGCAACCACTGGCCTAGAGTCTATACGACTGTAAGGTCTTTGGCCTTCCTCTTTGTGGGGCATCCCAATTTGGGATGCCACGATGTGTGAAACCCCTGGGATCACCAGAAAAACTCACCTTTCCATGTGCCACATGCCTGCTCACCTCTATTTGTGCATAGCCATACCAGCCATTCATAAAAGCCTGGGGACACACTGAGGAACACACTGAGGAGCAGAAGTGGCAAAGCAAAAGCTGAATGGAATGTGTGCTAGTGATTGAGCAGTGGGAGTGAAGGAAAGGTGGGTTTATAGGCAATCTAGGGGGATACACACCGGAGAATGCCAAATTAGGATGCCCCAGGCAGAAGCCAAACCCGGGATAGTGAAAATAGTGGGTTCCTCTTTGTTCCTCTTTTGGAGCCATTTAAGTAATGTATGGTTATTATAAAAGCATTTATTTAAATAACATTAATAAAAATGTTTTACTTATTTTACTTTTTATTTATTTAATAGCCGGAGGGGCTGCAATGACAGGACGACATGTTAAACTGCCTGACACGGGTGGGGGCACGGTTTTGTACATTGCTGGCAGTTCTGTAGTAGTTTGCATGTGAGCTGACCCACACTACTAGCCCTGACAGTGGCTCATCATCATTACACCCAGTGTCTATGCTATTGCCAGCTAAATTTCTCATCCCCAGCCTCATTGCATTGTGCTATTGTTGCAAATAGGAATGTAGTTATCACGCCTCTGCCTGACCATCAGGGATTATTACTGCTTTGATCTGTCACTGGACAGGGAAAAAGCATCAACATTCCAATCTGTTTGGCAACACAGCGCAACACTACACAATAATAATAGGCAGCTCTAGCTCTCATGTATAGTAGCTTGAGTGTGAGCTAAACTACTAAAAAAAGCCAACAATGTTAAAGGCTGTGTGCCTGTCTGTGTCAGGATTCCATGCTGACTATATGCATAAGACAGGACTTCGATTACAAGCAGGGCTGGTTGTAGACAAAGTGTGGCCCCAGGCAAAAAAAAGTGGGGCCCCCAAGTTCTAAAATATAACAACCCTACACTCAGTTAGTATACAGCTTCCCTATGTGAACAGTCCCTGCTTTTCTTCCCCATGTACCCATGGATCCAAAGTCAGCCCTTGTGTCTCAAAGATGTTTCTCTTCTGCTGGGCATCCCAGTTTGGCATGCCCGCCATGTTATAATATTGTTATAATATAATATAGTGAATATCCTGGTGATAGGTCCACTTTAAAGAATGCCCTGGTGGTGGCCCTGTTCCCACCTCCTACCCAGGGCCTTTCCCACACCTCCATCTTCTACTGCATATCATGGGCTATGGCAGGAGCAACAGTAAGATGTCTGCC
Organism: Gastrophryne carolinensis; assembly: GCA_027917425.1. Lineage (NCBI taxonomy): Eukaryota > Metazoa > Chordata > Amphibia > Anura > Microhylidae > Gastrophryne > Gastrophryne carolinensis. The sequence goes on from CM051237.1 coordinate 316,908,945, forward strand.
TTTATCTTACTACATCTCACTTACAGGAAGATGGTCAGTCAGCTGCCAGTGTCCTCCCTTGTGGAGGCAGCCATCTTAGAGTAGCTCATGCTGTCGAAGAACACTGGCTATTAATTACCAGCATGGAGGGGTCACCAATGAAAATACTGTACAACTCTGCCGGTAAGATAACTGACATGTGGCAACACTAGCACTGGCCAGGCCCTTCAGAGTCCTGGAGCCCCAGGCAACTGCCTTGTTTGTCTGCCCCAAAAAACGTCCCTGTTTACAAGCCAATGGCAATGTTCAGTCTGTGGAGCTCGGAGCTGACCTCTTTCCCTCTTCTGTCACACCAGGGGAGGGGGGAGAGAGGGAGAGCGAGAGCACAATCTGTGTCAGCTTCATCGGCTTGCATCATGAGTCCCAGCGCTTCCGCATTATAATACTAACTGCCAACTGTGCACTCGGAGCTCCCCCAAGGACCAGCCATGTTCACTCTAAGATGCGCAGATATTTTCCCCCCACTGAATATATGTATAAAACGTCCCTTTTAATACATTCAGATTAAAATCCAGCCAGGCTGCACAAATACTCTGGGGAGCAGGTACCCTCTGGGTATGAATCATAGATGGGATGTAGATATATGTACAGTACGAGCTCTGGAGCAAATTATAGATTAATACGTCTTTATTAAACCTCTTGGGATAATACAGATATAACGTATAGTGCAATTTCCACTATCATTATATATGTGGAAATGTGCAAATTATATATTATATCAATAATATGTGTATTTCAAAATAACTTGACTTCCTGTCTGAATATATAGGTGTCAATATATATCAGAATACAGGAGCGTTTCTATGCTTAAACTTTTATTAATGTATTCTTGTTTATTTTACTTTTACTTTTTGTATAAAGATTTCCTTTTGATATGTATGTGCCTCTGCATCCCTGTTGCACCCTCCTGCATTCCTGGGGCGTCCAGATTGGGCGGACTTGGGTGCAGCAGGCTGCTTTCTGGCCTCTTTTTTTCTCCCCTTCTGCCCTCCTGTGGTCATTGTCCCTTCCGCTGCCTCCTGTGGGTGGAATGGGGATATGATGCCCATAGGAGGATTCTCTTCCCTTTGATCCCGCCCAGGTCCTTCTCTGCCCACCCGGCGGTCTGCCTACCAGTCCATGACGTTGTGCGCTGGGTTGGCTGCGGGGTAGGTGGAGGAGAAGACCTGGTGCAGCACTTAGTGACCAATGCTACTGGTGTGGATTGTCTGGGTGAATAGGGGAGTGCGGGGAGGGCTGGGGCTGAGCACACTTTTTGTCACTTTGGTGGACAGCAGACAGACACTCCTTAGTTTTCCTACTACTGGACGGATGTAGGTGGGGGAAGGCATTCTGGTTTGGCGCCCCTACATGCGGTATGTAAAGGCCTTTGTATTAGTCACAAATTGCCGTGATTAGGGACCCAGATGGGTCAGAAACGCGTTATAGGTTTTGAATACTTGTTATGCCTTTGTACACCCTGGCTGTATTTTAATCTGAACGTTTTAAAGGTGACATTTTATACATTATACTATTTGGTTTGCTGGCAACTCTGAAGTTGAACTGATGTCTTGTTACCTGTTGCCTCATGATCACTGTGTTTAGACTCATAAGATTAAATTTGCACTGAAGAAAAAGTCTTTAAAAACATTGGAAACAATTGCCAGACGCTACATTTTCAAAATCAAATATTTCCATATAAATATTAAAAAATACCTGTTGGTACCACTGGTTATTATTTTGAAATTCAATATAGATTCATATATTGATTTTGTAGTTGCTTTTGCTTCCTTCTCTGCTCTCTACCTGTATTTCTGCTGCCCCACTGTGCATTGGTTACTCGGGGGGGGCGATTGGGGAGGGTTTATTACAATGTTTTGAGAAAAGCTTCTCTCACTTTTATTTCTGAAGCCCTCTATGGGGAACACAAACATAAAACTCAGCCTCTCTACTTGAGTAACTTCCTGTATCATAGCACTTCTCCTCCTCTGGGACACCTGTAAAGTTTAGTCTGCCACTTAAATTTCTCTAAAGCTATTTTGTCAGTATAATAACTTATTCTTGGTCAAACTTTCAAGATTTATTTTTTATTCATAGCAATTTGTAAAAAAAAAAGGTCCATCTTGTCGGACAGATGTGTGCTGAATATTATAAAGTAATGAGAGGGTTAATATAAAATTTACCCTATATTTATATCCTAAATATATTATATAAACGGTATAAATGGAGCAACACTCTCCCCCTTTAGTTGCAAGTAAACCTAGCACACCAGGCAGCCCTTCAATGGGGATTAAAACATAGCCTTTAATGTCAACAATTAAAAGCTTGCACTGCACTAGTAGGTGGGTTTTTATCCCACAAGACGTGTTGCGGGAGCCAGTCTATTTTTGGTTGGTTTTGAGATTTGCCCAAGCTTTTAAGTTTTAATCACCGTTGGAGAACTGCCTGGTGCACTGGATATACTTGCAGTCTTCCACCATGCACACTGGACTCACCACCTTAATTGTTTGTATAGATATTGAGATGAGTTATCAACCTTTCTGCCTGTTCCCTACCTCTCTTGCCTGCCCTATATCCCTTTTGTGTGGGCTATGCCATCTGCTCCCCCCACCACACACACACATCTCAACCCAGGCCATGGATGGGGCTGTATACTCTTCTGGATTTTGAGGAAATAATTTATAAAGAAGGAGAGAGGAGTCATGTTGCCTTTAGACCAGCAGGGCTGGAAGACAATTGCAGTGGGACAAACTCCCCTTCTTCATTTTCTAGGATCCCCACTGGCATTATTAGGTCACAATAGGGTTGATTCAGAGCCCTTTTCTCACTTTTTTTGCGTGATTATTTCCATTATCGTTCATTTTTTCCCCTCGTCTGATTCAGCAAAGCCTTTTTTCTGCGAGAACTTTAGTGTGATTTTTTTTCATTTTTGCATGATTTTTCGTTTGGTAGCAAGACCTCCATAAAAATGATGAGAAAGGGGCTCTGAATCAACCCTAATATGTCCATCTTGGAGAAGTCTCGCCCTTTCTCTCACTGTTAACCCCCTTTCACGCTTGCCTCCACTGGGGCTCGTCTAGATCCCAATTTTATTCCTATGCGTCCCAGAGCTCTCTGCAGGCTCTGAATCTGGGTATGGGCTATATCCTGTGCATGTTCTGGTCTTCTTCAATCCTGTATAAATGTGAAATAAATTTGCAACGCTCAATAAGAAACTTACTGGGGTTTGTGCTAACCCAGCTGCCTGTCTACTACATTTAACCCCCTTGACACAAAAAAGGACTCTTGACAGCTTCATTTACTTATGGCTGCCAATGCTTATAGACCCCTATGCCTTTGCATTGATATACAAGAATGAATGAGATTTAGCAAATAAAGCGCTTGACCTCCTCCCTCAGAAATTGTGCAGCAAAAGATACAGACAATGCTAGTTGTACTGGAGTTTATATCCTCTGTAGGCTTCATAGCCCTGAAGTTTCAGTAAGCAGACAGGAGTGTTACCCTTTTCTTTTAGAGATCCAAATGTTTTTTCTTATTTTTTGAAATGTTTTCTTTATACTTATTCCTTGTTAATGCCTCTTTTTTAGAATTATTACTGAATTTGAAAAACTACAGTATGGTAGTCTGGTACTATGTGGGTGGTCACACCTTTTACGGGCAAAGCATAAATACTCCAGCATTTTGTGCCACTTTTTTAGAAGAGAATATATAAAAATTGAATTTTTTTTATTTGACAACCTGTACAAGCCACAATGTTATAAATCATACTTAGGCTAACTCTAACAACACATTTTAATTCTATCTATCTTCATAACTACTGAAAATGTCAGTTCAAATGGTTTTGTTTCATAAACATTACCAAATAAAATATAAAGGAATCTATCAAAATAGTCAAATAAAAGTGCTAGATCATGAGCAGGTTATATTATGAATATTTTATCATACACACTAGTTATTAAAACAGGCTATGTACATGAACATTATATCTTCCTGGGACTGATGCCAGAATTGCCTTAATTAATATCACTGGCTGACAGTAGTTACAGTCATACAAACCTTAGGCTGTCTTTGGTGCTGTTTTTTTTTTATTTTCTTATAAATAATAAGTATAACAAGTCAGTTTGGCTGCCTGTCAAGCAGAGTATTACATTGTAGTAACTTAATACCTAACAATTTCCTTCCCTTAAAGTGGACCAACACCCAGGATTTTCACTATCCTGGGTGTTGGTCCACTTCAGCGGGGCATCCGAGATCAGGATGCCCTGCTGTGTGAAACCCTCCCAAAAGCCCCAAAAAACGTACCTTTTCGGCGACGGATAAGCGGCGGACGAGCCGCCGCCTCCCGCGCGTCCCTCTTACAGGGCGCGCACCCGCGCCGGCCATTCACAAACGGCCGACACGGGCGCGCGCACTGCTAGAGGGGCGCGCGGGAGGCGGCAGCAGCTGATCCGTCGCTGATAAGGTAAGGTTTTTTGGGGTGTTTGGAGGGGTTTCACCCCGCGGGACATCCCGATCTCGGATGCCCCGCGGTGAGGGAGGTGATCGGCCCGGGAATCTTATAGATTCCCCGATCACCCCTGGGTGTTGGTCCACTTTAAAGCAGATGGAAACCCGCATGGCCGAGCCCTGCAATCTAACCGTTTCCTGGCCCGGCCTCTAGCCTACCCTCTTACCTGATCCCAGCGAGTCCTGCAATGTGATCTCTGCTCTGCCACATCCCCGCCTTCACTTTGGCCATGTGCGCTCTCATAGCTAGCCAGGCCTATGACTAGCCATTAGCCAGGGGGTTCCGTAGCAATATACACTGTAGGCATCCAAAATCAGGATGCCCCCAGGAAATACCTTAAGTGGACCAAAAGTCTATTTAAATCAGCCGTGCACTCACATGTGGTTGGACCTCCTTCCTCTGTTGCTTTTCTTTCCTATTACAGGAGTTCCAAAATGCTCAGGATTGGTGAGCGGAAGACGGTCTAAAGTCTGAAAGGGAAGTAAACATAAAATGATTCTCTATTTGTAAAGGCTTTAATACCATAATAAGGAACTTTATTAATTGAAAAAGGTTTATGCAATATGGAATAATAATTTTATTGTGCAATGTATAGATTTCAGCAGTGTTACATTGTTACACTGAGTTTGGAAATGCATTTTTAAGATGACGAGTTAAGCAAATCAAAAGGGCTTTTGGTGGGAAAAAGGGGTAATTGATTAGCATACCAGTAACCCAGCGCATTGGTATGCATCTATTACTGCCCAGTCTCCTAAAGTTCTCTTACCCCCCTAGCATTGCAGAGCACAATGTGACTCCTCTCCAAGCACTTTTTGGCACTGGTTGGGAAAACAGCTCAGAGCTTAACTGCCATGAAACCCTACTATGGGGCAACTATCAATAAGTGATTAAGTCTACTGGTGATAAAGACTTATTTTTGCAGGGGTAAGGTTTGCTCTTTTTGTAACATGATGTAATACACGTTTTAGCTTCTTCTAGACTAGGAGATGTTTTTGCTAGAAGAGGATACGACAGCAGTTAGGCAGCAGGACCCTATCACTAGTTTTATTGTGTTTTTTTGGGACCTCTGCAGTGTAACCATGTGTGTCTAAGTGAACAAGAGATTTTACTTCACCTTAAAGGACGACAATCGCGAAAAAAATAGCTTAATGATAAAAATCCATATAAATATCCTGGATGGCGGGAGGAGAGGTCACTTATACACCCGGCATCAAGAAATATCCTGGCTTTTTTATGGAAGGAAGAGGAAATAAGGGGGACAGGTTCTGTCACCCCGGATACATTTAAACCCGGCACCCCTAGATTTTATTCCTACTAGGAGAAGAAACCACAAGCTTGGTGGGAGTTTTATTCAGTTTGGGTGTATAAGTGACCCCTCCTATTATTGGCCATTATCACAGACTCCACCCACCCAGTCTGCTCCCATATGGGCGCCACTACAGACTACCAGCCTGCAGGTCCACCAGATCCAGGAGTGGCTTCTACCCCACAGCCATCCGACTGCTCAGTGGAACCTACTCTATCACTGAACCCTAATCCTCACAAGACATGACTGTTTCCACGCCACCTAGAGGGACCCGCAAAAGATTGCTGCTGTCACCTTGACGTCAACATGTGTCTAGTGTAATCGTGGCACTGTTTGGCACTGCTGATTTCATGCTCCCCCTTATGTACCCCTTGCCATTTTCCTCACAGCCAAAACAGAATTCCTCTTGCCGTATAAAGCTCTATTCTTAACATGTGATGATCTCAACCTAAATTGCAATGGCTGCATGTTTCCTTGCATTGGCCTGTTGCCTATGTTCTGGTTTGGTTACAACTATTTATCGTTTGGTTACTATTTCTGATGCTGCTTTTGATAAACTGAAGGTCAGCTGTACCTTTACTGTACAGTATACCACAGGAAAGAGGGATTCTAGAGAAGTTAAAGTACTTTCTGTTATGTTGACGCCTAACGAAAATGTCCTGTTTTGTTATAAAAATGAAAAGGAAAAAGCTTCAAATTGAGATGCAGAGAGGTTCAATGAGTATATAGTTTATTCTTGCTCTTTTAAAAATGTAGAAGCTTATAATGTACTTACTTGACTTTCTGCAAAATGCCTTTCTCCCTTTAGGCAAAGTGACGATCTTCTTAAAGTCTTTTCATCTCCATCATCAAACACTGTAGCAGAAAGATACAAAAAGTATTAAAATGCAGTGGAGGAAAACATGGCTCTCACCCACTGATGTTTCTATTACCAACACTTGGGCCCAGTTAAATTGAATAAAGAAAATCGGTACACTAGGTAAACAATTTTTATCCATGCATATTAATGGCTCAAACTTGGTCTAGATACATTTTTCCAGCTCAACCGCTAATCGAACATAAAACAAGATTCTAATTCTTGAGAATGATCAGTGAAACTTCAGTCGGTAAATGGAATAACCGCAGGTGCTTGAAATACACATGGTGAATCCCCCACCAATATAATAATCGGTGTACTCGGTTGCTTCTTGGTTTCAAACAGATAATAATATACACTGGTATCAAACTATATGCATAACCACCATCTTCCAATAAATCCTTGTTAATTCCTTGGAATCACTATTATGCCACTTGAGCCATAAATTCCATGCTCACATAAAAGAAATATGGATATAGGAGGTACTACAGGTCACAGCCAAGTAGCGAGTCCCTGGGGTAGTGGAATAGTGTTCCATGAAACATGTAGGTCTGGGGTGAGGGTCTGGTGGGATGTGTTTTAATGTAGGTACTCTCTTTAGAGCACACCACATTTTTTTGGTTGGTATTAAGTGTGCGATATCTATTCTTAACATTAGTTACACATAAAAGAAAAGTGATAAAAAAAACACATAGCTTAGGAGGTTTTTAACCAAGGGAAGTGCCCCTGCTTTATTGAAAAACACTCACCAGAAAATTCAAACCACATAATTTAACGCACCAATAGTGGTGTTTGCTAGCTGCACCAGAGGGTCTCCTTACTCCCATGCTATAGCAAGTGCTGTCCTCTTACCCAATCCACAAAGCAGGACAGCCAACCTGTCAAAGATGGAAATTTAAAAAGCACCGGCAACGACACCCCAGCCGCGGGTATCCTCAATCCTCTCTGAGCTTGATTATGTCACAGTGCCACGCTGCTTGACTCCACAAGGATTTATTGAGCACTATGGTTATGCAAATTGTTCAAGACCGGTGTATGTTATTATCTGCTTGAAACCAAGAAGCTATTTGGTACGCAATTTATTTTATTGGTGGTGGATTCACTGAGTGTATTTCCAGCACCTGCGGTTATTCCATGTATCGACTAAAGCTCTGCGGAACATTCACAAGGACTGTAAACTTGGTTTATCCAGAGGAACAGTTTTTTTGTTTTCTGCAACACTGGGGCCCAGTCTGCATTCTGAATCTGAGTGGACACACTGGCTTTTGCTTGAATTCCTTAATCACTTTAGGTGAGAAGTTCATTGTTGCTGAATCACCAGCCCGGAAGAAAATTGAAAGTCAATAGCATTTTTTTTCCTAAGAAAAGTAGTGAACTTTTTACACATTTTTACACTGTAGTAAAAAGTTCTATTGCATTGCATTGTCTTCCTAGCTAGCGATTCAGCAACGGTGAAATTCTCATGCTTTTTCCCCCTATAGTGATTTTTTACTGCCAAGATAATGTTTTTCAACCCTTACTGAATTAACCCCCAAATGTCTATATATGTCTAACCCCTCCCCATTCTATCCAAAATGTATTTTTACCAAATGTTAGCTATAAATATATAAAAGTTCACTGCACAAAAGCAGTTATGTGGCACACATAAAGTGAGCCTTAATTCAGCAAAAGCCTGATTCAGCAAAGGCAGCTCCTTTTTTTGGAGCAGCTGGTCTTGATACAATCACTATTTTTCAATAAAGTTAGCTGTTTTTTTACTGTTTAATTAAACAAAATGCTGCCCCAGTGAACACCAGGACCTGCCGGGAAGCCGCTGCCCAGTGGGGAACAAAGGGAAGAAGTGTGGAGGGTAAATACTGGAAAATTATTTTTCATGTGTCATCACAGAATGCTTCATCTAATTACAAAAAAACATATAGGCAGATTAAGAAGGGAGCTTCCCCAGCTGCTCACATACCTACATTTATTTTAACATACCCCATGAACCTCATTTTATACATTTCCATCACTGAGAAGAAAATTTACAATTATCAATGGCCTTCCACGTTTAGGTTATTGTTCTATAAATGTAATGTTTTAATTAATTAAACAAAGATTAAAAAATGCTTTCTCTTACCAACTGTGTACCAGCTTGCATCAGTTAATTTACTGACAACTGCTTCTTGATAAGTACCATCTGGTCTTTTAACTTCTACCAAAGCTCCCACCTTTGAACAAAATAAGAATGATTCATTGTGATGATAAAAATACCATTTTGTGAGATACTCACCTGTAAAATGGTTATTACGAGTATGTCACACCCCCCACTTCCCGATATTCATGACATTTGGGAACCCGGTCTGTAGAGGGCGATCTTGCAGAGATGACATGGAAAAAAGGAGCCCCTCCTGGTCCATAAGTACTGGGTTCCTCCCACTATTCCTCAGTCTTTTTAAACAGCAGTGTAGAACCAGGAGGAGCCAATTATATTCAATAATTGTAAAATGATATGAGAATAATAATACCAAATAAAGGATCCCTTAGAACAAAAAGAGCCAATTATATTCAATAACTGTAAAATTATTTAAAATAATAATACCAAATAAAGGATCCCTTAGAGCAAAAAGAGCCAATTATATTCAATCATTGTAAAATTATTTGAAATAATAATAATAATCACCATATAAAGGATCCCTCGAACAAAAAAGGGCGGGGGAAGTGGGGGGTGTGACATACTCGTAATAACCATTTTACAGGTGAGTATCTCACAAAATGGTATTATTCCTAGTATGTCACACCCCCCACGTCCCGATATTCATGACACTTGGGACATCCAATAGCAGTGTCTATAATGGGTGGGGATCCCAAAGGAATAACGCATAACTTAAATGACTGCAGCTTGCAGAACTTTGCGGCCAAAAACACCATCCGCTGAGGCCCGCACATCAACCTGGTAAAACTTAGAAAAAGTATGCACAGAAGACCAAGTCGCAGCCGTGCAGACTAGTTCAACAGAAGCTTGGTGCTGAAAAGCCCAAGAGGCTCCAATAGCACGAGTAGAATGATCGGTGACACGAAAAGGGGGAACCTTCCCCTTCGCCATATAGGCCCCAATGATAGCCTGACGTATCCACTTACTAAGGGAAGATTTGGCAGGAGCAAAACCCTTCTTGGGCCAGAAGGCACAACAAAAAAGGCATCCGTCTTGCGGAAGGCCGAGGTAGTAACTAAATAATACTTAATTGATAATTACTTTATTTAGGTAATTATCAATTGAGAAATATTATTGGAGTGGTGCCATTCACTATAGGGAGTGGATTGGGGGAGTTTGGGACTCCTTTGTTCTGTGTGGGATATAGTAGTGCACATATGTGCCTCCACCCCTAGACTGTGCACACTCCACATATAGACTGGTGAGTGCGGTCTCAAGCTCTGTTCTGGTTCATAAATAATACTTAACACAACTACATCCAAAGAATGTAAGACCCTTTCCTTGTCGTTACTAGGTTTAGGACACAAGGAAGGAAGAACTATATCCTGATTTAGGTGGAAAGCAGACACCACCTTAGGAAGAAAATCCAGTTTAAAACGGAAAACAACCTTATCTTGATGCCTCTCAAAATAAGGGGCTTGAATAGACAAAGCCGCCAGTTCAGAAACTCGGCGGACAGAAGTAATAGCAACCAAAAAGGCAACCTTCTGAGTAAGAATAGGAAGAGGAATATCCTGCAATGGCTCAAAGGGAGCAGCTTGCATAGCCGAAAGAACCAAATTAAGATCCCAAACAGGGAGTAAAGGCTTTCTGGGAGGCCGCACATGCGCGACTCCTTGGAAAAAGGTCTTAACCAAAGGATGAAGAGTAAACGATCTTTGAAAGAAAATTGCCAAGGCAGAGACTTTCAAAGTACTAATCTGTAACCCCCATATCCAGACCTCGTTGCAGATATTCCAGAATTCTAGGAATAGAAAATACTCTACAGGGCAAAGCCCTGGATTCACACCAATCAATATAGGACCTCCAAGTCCTGTAATAAATGACAGAGGAAGACTTCTTCCTAGCTCTAATAAGAGTCTGAATAACCACATCAGAAAGACCTTCCTCTTTCAAGATAAAGACTTCAGCAGCCATGCCGTCAAAGCCAGCGTTTGTAAATTGGGGTAACAAAGTTGACCCTGAGTGATGAGATCTGGAAGAAGAGGCAGATGGACACGATCCACTGCCAGCCTTACGACGTCTGCGTACCACAGACGTCTTGGCCACCTTGGCGCCACCAGAATTGCTGGCACCTCCTCCAGTGCTAGCTTGCGCACCACCTTGCTGATCATGGAGAATGGGGGAAACAGATATAGGAACCCCAGATCCCTCCAGGCTAGAGACATGGCATCCGCTGCCACTGCCAGAGGATCCTGGGATAGAGACACAAAATCTGGCAGCTTGTGACGAGAAGCAAACAGGTCCAACCGTGGAGTCCCCCACTTGTGACAGAGGAACTGAAAGACCCTTGGATTGAGAGACCATTCTCCCTGGCGAGAACATCCCCTGCTCAGGGAGTCTGCCTCCACATTCTCTATCCCCGGAATGTAAACTGCTGATATGCAGGGAACATTGATCTCTGCCCACTGAAGGATCAGAGACACTTCCTGGAGGGCACCCCAACTGCGAGTCCCTCCCTGGTGATTGACGTATGCAACAGCTGTTCGGTTGTCTGACCGAATCTAAACTGGCAGACCCTGTAAGAAATGGGTCAGTCGAAGTAGAACAAGACGTATGGCCTGAAGCTCTAATGCATAGATTGGAGAATGAGCCTCCTGAGGTCCCCACAATCCTTGGAACTGATGCTTCTTCCAGAAGCCCCCCCAGCCTACCAGGCTGGTATCCGTGGTAACCAGTTCCCAACGCGGAGTCAGAAATGACTTGCCCTTCTGGAGGTTGTGCGATATTAACCACCACTGAAGGGACTGCAAAACGTGGGGAGACAATAGACAAGCCTGATTTAATGATAGTGGGCACCTGTCCCACTTTGCCAAGAGGAAGAGCTGAAGCGTCCTTATGTGAAACTGGGCAAACGGGACTGCCTCGAATGCAGCTACCATCAATCCCACTAGTCTCATCCCTAGACAGATAGACTGATGAGGGTTGGACAAGAATAGACGAATCAAGTCCTGAATCAGAACCATTCCAGAATCAGGCCCAGGAAGGGAATTTCCCCTGGACGGACAGAGAGAGGATTTGGGGTAACTTATTACCCATCCGAGCCTCTCTAGCGTAGAGACCACCATCCTGGTGGCCGCAATAAGAAGATCGTCCAGAAAAGGCACAATGCGGATGCCCTGGACCCTGAATATAGCCATCACTCCTGCCAGCATCTTGGTAAAGACTCTTGGGGCCGAGGTAAGGCCGAATGGCAGGGCCACAAATTGATAATGCTGGTCTTCTATCGAGAACCTGAGAAATCTCTGGTGACCCGGAAAATAGGAATGTGCAAATAAGCATCCTTGATGTCTATGGATGTCATGAAGTCCCCCTGACGGAGAGCATCGACCGTTGATCGCAGAGACTCCATGCAGAATTTTCTGAAACTGATAAATTGATTGAGTCTCCTTAGGTCTAGGATAGGCCGAACAGAGCCGTCCTTTTTGGGTACCGTGAATAGGTTGGAGTAAAACCCCAAACCCCTTTCTGCTGGAGGCACTAGGCTGATAACAGCCATATTTAACAGATTCGCTACTGCTGCCCACAGTCCCTGCGCAATTGCCGGATCTGACAGCATCCGGGACATGAAAAATCTGGGAGGAGGCCGGGACTCGAATTCCAGTTTGTAACCGGAAGAGACTACTACCAGAACCCAATTGTCTGATACCTCCTGAACCCAGACCTGGAAGAAGAACCGCAGCCGTCCCTCCACCCATAAGGGTGAGGGCGTCCCCTCATTGTTGAGCAGGCTTAGTGGCAGATTTGGTTTTGGACCCCCAATTCTGACTTGGACGGCCACATCCCTTTCCTCTATTCCATGCATTCCCTCTAGGGGCTGAAAAGGCCGATCCTGTACCGGATCTAGACCCCCGAAAGGAAGGGTTAAAAGAGGCCATTCCACGAAAGGAACAATGTTTCTTACTCTGAGGTAATTTACCTCCTTTAGTGACAGAATCCAATTTTTCTCCAAAGAGGTGCAAACCCACAAAAGGGAGCGCTGTAAGCGATTTCTTGGCTACAATATCAGCTGCCCACTGCCTCAACCATACTGACCGCCGGATGGCGACTAACAAAGCAGAGGTTCGGCTGCACATGAGCAGAGTATCATCTAAGGCAGAAAGTACAAAAGATGCAAATATCTCACATCGCTTAAGAGCGGCGTACTCATCAGAGGCCGGATCAAGCCCTGAGTAATTCATTAGGTCTCTCACAACAGACCTAATAGCCACTGTCATGAGTGCCGAAGCACCAACAGGCAGCAAGGCCGAACCCACACTGGAAAAAGCGTGGCACGCCATTTGATCAATACGCTTATCCTCTCCATCTTTAAGTGTAGTGGAGTCAGGAGAATGCAACACAGAAGAATTGGATAAATTAAGCACAGGGACATCCACCCATGGGCAGAGTATCTTTTAAAAATCAGTCTCTCTATAAATTAATTAAATATTAATGCATAGATGGCCATTGTATGCTTGCGCACACATAGGAATTTGTCCTCCGCATTTAACCCATCCGTGCAGTGAGTGTACACATGCCCAGAGCGGTGGGCACAGGTGGTGATGACCAACGCTTAACAGTATCAGCTGGGAAGGAATATTTCTTGTCCCAGCCCAAGGGAATGCCAGGAAGCCGCGCAGGCTTCTCCCATTCTTTAAGAATAATTTCATCAAAATGCTTTTGATTTGGAAATTCTAAACGAGGTTTAGAGACTCCAAAGAATTCCCCTTTTTGAGGAGGGACTACTTCAGGAGGAGTAATAACCAAAACCTCAAATAACTGAGCAAGAGCTTTTGGGGTATCCACAACACTTGCTTCACCCTGCTCAATCTCAGTACCAACAAATTGCTGTTCATCAGAAACATCTGATTCCTCATAATAATTCTCCTTCTTCTAACTGAGAAGGATCAGACCAATCAAGCAATTCACAATTGTCTAACTCCCTTGCCGGAGCAGCATGAGTCAAGTGCTTTCTTTTAGCTGAGGCCTTCTTAGGCACAGAGGTAGGCATTAATCTTTCAAGATGAGCCAATCTGGCACATAAATCAACATGCGACTCACCACCCATGACAATATCATTGGGGGTACGGACAATACATGGCGGAGTAGGAGATGAGGCATTAGCAGCAGGCCCTGAAGCCTGGGCCTCAGTTTGCTGCATAATAGTTAATTGTGCACAAGGGACGCAAAGAATTGCGTTATCCCCAACAAGGGATGCCCCACATCCAAAACATTGCCGAGTCTGTGCAGAGGGAATTGCATGTCCGTTATCCTGGGATGCCGCTATATGGTGTTTAGTATTATACTATAATTGATTATAGTCGCCAAGTATATATGGGATTTACGCAATTGCTACCCGGGATGCCCCTTTAAATAGTCCCAAGTGGGAGGATTGAAACACAAATGGACCCCCAAATAAGGCTTAAGGGCTTTTTTTTTTTTTTATATATATATATATAAGGACCAGGAGAAACCCCTTTTTAAATAAGGAGTTTCTACCTACAGAGAAAACAAAAAAACAGTCACCAAATGCACACAATATAAATAAATGACAGAAAAAAAACTCCCTTCAGCCAAGCTGAAGGGTATTCACAGCCCATGCAATAAGCTCACATCATGAGGTAAGGCCACATGGAAGCAGGAAACAGGAAGTCAAACAGAGCATACCAGGTGCTCTCTGAATAAAAGCATGCCTAAGCCCCGCCCACTTCCAGGATCACATGGCCAAAAATGGAGGGAAAATTCAAATCTGAACACAGCCAGAAAACAAAGAGCTTTAATAGGTAAGCAAAAAATGCTGCCTAGACAGAGATAGGAAAATCTAAATAAAACATTTCCTATTAAATAGTATAGTAAAACATACATAATACAAATAAGAAATAAAGACTTATTTTATATATCTCTTTTTTTTTTTTTTGTGTGTGCATGGTGACAAATAAGCCCAGATAACGCCCCCCCCCTCTCCCCCTCCTTTTTACCCAGCAGGGTTAAAGGAGAACTAAGGGGAGAGGATAGAAAAGCACCCATAAGGCACAAGGGGATTATAAAGGGACAGGGGCATCCCATGCCGGGAACACCAACCCGGAAGCCGCCTACCCACATTTAGATCTCACGGAGGAGTAATACTCCTGTATACACCAGAAGGTGTATGTATCTACCTTTGCCTGAACCACATAGCCAGGGCTGGGAGGCATACAATATAACCAAACAGGTTTAAAGAGTTTCAGACAGAAATAGAGAAAAAAAGTGCCGGGAGCAAACCCGGATACCTGCAGCTTGAAGGAGAGTCATCTTCTGAATGCTTCGCCGACTGCAGAGACGAAAAGACTGAGGAATAGTGGGAGGAACCCAGTACTTATGGACCAGGAGGGGCTCCTTTTTTCCATGTCATCTCTGCAAGATCGCCCTCTACAGGCCGGGTTCCCAAGTGTCATGAATATCGGGAAGTGGGGGGTGTGACATACTAGGAATAACAGCAGCACATAAAGCAAAGAGGCATTACATGTTTAAACTTAGTGTTCGATGCCTATAAGAATCTATAAGAATCCAGGGCCGCTAGATTCCTTCCCCCTGGGACATCCAGCATCAGCATGTCCCCCTGTGTGAAACCCCCCAGGTCACCCAGGATATACTCACCTTCACCCCCAGTCCAATGGCGCATGCACGAGCAGTGGGCGCATCACTGCCTTAATGTGCCTGCATTAGGCATTTGTGAGTGGCTGACCCGGGCATGCTCCCTGTTAGTGGGTAGTGGGAATGCGCCCGCTAGGCGCAGCTCAGCTAGACTCGGCTCCTTAGACGGGCTCGTGCCAGCGCAGTCGAGCGCGTTGATTGGACAGGAGGCAGCGCATGCACCATAGGACCGGGGAAAGGTGAGTTGGAGTAGGAGACCTGGGGGGTTTCACACAGCGGGGCATCCCGCATTGAAGTGCCCCAGGGGCAAGGGCCAAAACCCATAGTTAGTCCAAAGCCTCGGTTTTGGTCCACTTTAAATGCTAGCCTACCTAGAGATTTTGTAACCTTCTGTTGCCAGATAATTTGTAACTATACATGTTTGAATGTGAAAATGACATATTATTTTTTCAGTTTGGGCTTTAACATGGATTGTCTTGTTTGTTGTTTATTCTGTGTTTATTCAATATTTGTGGGTAAAATATGTGGAAAAAATGTAAAGAATCTACTGCTGCTATTAAGTGCAATATAAAGGATTAAACCCTCAAAACATAAAGAAAACTGTGTGGGGTCCTCCCTATCCAGCAAAAGCAGCCTGGCACCGGCTATATGGGCTGGTAGATAAGGGTGCATAAGTCGAGTGGCTGGCCCCTGGCCCTGAAGACTACCAGCCCACATGGGCACCAAGTCCTCTTGTACCCATCTGGCATTTGGGGATGCAAGTAATGAGACAGGGTCACACGCTTGCTGGCAGGTAATAATTATTATTATAATATTTTTTTTTTTGTTGGGTGCTGTCCCACGACGTTGATCTTCAGCCAAAAATGAGGGACGGGGGGCAGAGGAGCAGTGTCCTCTGGCCAGCTCATGCCTTGTGCCACTTACTCCGGTCTTTGTTGCACACTCCCGCTGCATAGAGGGGCCTTTCAGACTAGGTGGCAAAATGAAGCTGCCACTACAAATGTGTCATTTACACTTTGCTCCCTGCCTACATATCCTAAGAAAATCTAAACCATAGTGGAAAGGTCCCGCAGTACATAAATGCCCCCCCAAAAAACGCTACTGAGAGAACAATTCTTTTTTTTATAGATAAATACGTCACTACAGTAAAGTATTCCCTGGGGGAGCTTTCCTGATCCTGACATACAGTAGGGAATTTGCAACCATCCTTTGCCTTAAAAAC
Organism: Gastrophryne carolinensis; assembly: GCA_027917425.1. Lineage (NCBI taxonomy): Eukaryota > Metazoa > Chordata > Amphibia > Anura > Microhylidae > Gastrophryne > Gastrophryne carolinensis. The sequence continues at coordinate 316,925,657 of CM051237.1, forward strand.
AAGTAAACAAATAAAAAGAAGAAACAAGCAATATGGCCTATTGTATTTTCTTTAGTGTCAATTCTTTAACGGAATTAAAGTGTATGATATAATTTTTTGCTTATAATTCAAGTTAATTGTAATTAGTTGTAATTATTTTGTTGACTAATACATTTTTTGAAATTGTTTGAAAAACTGGCCCAATAATAAAAGTTATCTGTTAAAGTGGACCAAAAACCATGGAGATTCCCTCTCCTGAGGCATCAAGAATCAAGATGCCCTACTGTGTGCAACCCCCCAGGCCGCCTGGTATACTCACCCGGTACAATCAAACAGGCCGCTCCAGGCATTTGTGAATGGTGGGCACACTCCCTGTTAGAGGGTAGAAGGGATACGGTGCTGGCACACTCGGCTAGGCAAGGCTCCTTGGACCAGTTAAACCGAGAACGCACCAGCGCAGTCAAGCACGCTGACTGGGTGGGAGGTCGTGCGTAGGGCATTGTTTTTTTTTAATTCAGTATTATATTTTAGTATATCAACAATACCATCTGTTTCCATACATGTGTATGCATATAGAAGTATCCAACAAATGGCAAGTTTCCCAAATTAAGCATATTAAATCATTATTTCAATCATCTCATGGGTAATAAGAAAGATGGATCTTCCTAACTGTTGGTGTTAAAACTATGCTGAAAGAAAAGTTAACCCTTAACATTCTAACATTTTCCTCCAGTCGTACAAAGATTCTCTCATACACACACACACACACACACACACACACACACACACACACGGGACAATGGAGAGGTAGGGCTTAGGGTTAAAGAGAGGTGAAGAGCAGAGGTGGCCAATGGTGAAGTATGTGTGTCACCTATTTCAGTGGTCCCCAACCCTGTCCTCAAGGCCCACCAACAGGCCAGGTTTTGCAGATCTCCACAAAGATGCACAGGTGGAGTAATTTGTGCAGCTGCAGAGCAATAGAGCTGGCTATTTGGAGATCCAAAAAACATGACATGTTGGTGGGCCTTGAGGACAGGGTTGAGGACCACTGACCTATTTCATTTCTCACAGGGAGCCCTATAGATTTTCTTTTGCATCATCCCTTCCATAGTGCACCAAACTCTATGAGTCTTTGCAAAATGTATGCCGTTGTATGTGCTATGGGAGCACAGAGTGAGGTATTCGCCCCGGTTTAAACATTAAAAGCAGTGTCCCCCAAAACCTCTCCTCGAGAGCCCCCAACGATTCCCAGATTTGCACACTGATACAGGTGAAGTCATTAGTGCTACGGTCTCTATGAGACTCCAGGGCAGGCTTACTCCTTCCCACCGGGGCATCCCAAACTCGAATGCTCCATTGTGTAAACCCCCCCCCCCCGAGGCGCCTGAAATTCTTACCTTTCCGTCAAGCCTACAGTGCTTGATTGCCTGTCGCGGGTATTACTCGCATCCCTTCTCGGGCCGCTCGTAAGGGAGGCTAGCCGTGCCTTGAACTCTAGGAGAGATGAGTTCGCTCTGCGTTCTGGGGGGGTTCACACAGCGGGGCATCAGAACCTGGGGTGCCCAAGGGAAAGGACCAGAACCCGGTATAGGGAAAATCTCGGGTTTTAGTCTACAAGGCAAAAATGTGAAGATCTGCAAAACATGACTTGTTGATGGCTCTCAAGAAGAGGGTTGGGGAACACTGCTTTAAACCTATGACAATCTTTTTGTAGTCTCTTACATAGGAGCAAAGGAAACATGTTGCAGAAAAGATTTAAAATTTACCTTCAGTGGACCTTTAATATGGTCATCCTGTAACTCTACTGTTGTCCCATCCCTTCGAAAGGCTACCTAAAACATACAAATATAGTAGTGAGGCATGAGACGACAAAAATAAAGATTAAAATTCCAGTGCCAGCCGTTACCTAGACCATTGCTGACATGCATTTGGTCAATTAAAGAAAAAATGAAGCTTACCTTTCCAAGCATGGCTGCCCGTTCCTCCACCAGGAGCAGCGCTTCCGTGTTCTATCAGCTGCTCCAGTCGTGAGTGCCTAGTCAGGCAATCAATGCTGAGTGAAGTGCCATGTCAACTCAGAATAAGTGGGTGTGCTGCTACGATTTGGCCCCTTGATTTTTAGATGGTGAGTGCCTACTGCTGTTTATCATTTCTAAATATTTTTCCCTTCTCACTTTGTGCACTTTATTTATGTATGCATATCTGCACAGAAGAGTTAGGTCAGCTTTGTATGCCTTTATACACAAACATTTAACACGTGCACTTAGTATGATATATATATATATATATATATATATATATATATATATATATATATATTCGCCCTCTTAAAAGCAGACATGGTAGTATATCATTTTAAACATGCACTGCTTCCAAGTATAAACAGACATGTATAAATGGAACCCTGAATGAAATAAGAGAAGCTCCTTGGACAGTTGGTAAGTTAGAAATTATGCCCAGCAGCAGATGTAACATACTGGGGAGATATACAGTATGACTACTTTTTAATTGTAAAGTGGTAGTTCTACGTTAGAGCCTCTACACGGTTGCTGCAGTAAAGGCAGACAGTGGTGCCCTCTAGTGGGATTTGGAGACAGGCTCGGAGATGCCAAAAATATAAAATCATCACTTTCTTAACAGTAAAGAGGGTGTGCTGTGCAGAATTATATGCATTACCCAAAAAAGTCCAACTAATTATGCATGAGATGCCAAAGTTGGTACTGCCAGTGTAATACTGCTGCTGGCTGTGCATTATACAGGCTCCGTCCTAATAGCTGCCTGTAATACAAATTGTGAGGTTGTCAGACATGCTGTATAATAATCCACATGGCTCAGGTAGTTCCGTGTGGAGCATATGACACCTGGTATGCCAAGGGGATTATCTAGCTCAGTGGTGGCAAACCTGTGGCACCCATGCCAGAAGCGGCATTTAGAGCCCTCTCTGTGGGCACCCATCATATTTCCAGTACACGCATTTCGTATTTTTTTCATCTTCCCCCAGCACCATAGCCATCAGGTTGGCACTAAAGTTTTGGGTTGCAGTTTGGGCACTTGGTCGCTAAAAGGTTTGCCATCACTGATCTAGCTATTTTTCTACGGTTGAATACAAAACCCCTGCTCAAAATAATTTGAGAGGCCTAGAACAAAAATGGTGCCTCACGTGTCTTTTACTGCTCTGTCACAATGATATCATTATAATACTATTAAATACATGTATATACCATCACTACTAGGGCAGACAAAAGATGAGTATGTATGTGTCACTCTTTGTCCCCCGGGCTTGTCCACACATAATCCCAAGCATCGATTTACCCAAGCATCGATCCTCTGTCGGGAATATAGCGCCACGATTGGCCGCCCAACGCTCACATGGATAGTATGTGCGTCCATTGTTCCACCCGTGGGAAAGCCCCATCCACATGAGCGCCAGCTGCCAATCGCGGGGCTGTATTCCCAGAAGAGGAAGAATATTGGGCGTTCTGGGAGGTTATGTGTGGGGGGGCAGCATTCTGGATGTCCCCCTCCGGCCTTATTGCAGCCGGATCAACATCCGCAGTGGTGTTGGTCCTCTTTCCTGCTTTTGTATAAAATCCACCAATGCATACGAGTGTGGTACGTTGTATAACAACCCGAACAGTAAAAGTGCAAGACAATCAAGGACTTTATAGATGTAGGTAGATTTTAACTGATGTTATTAGTGCATAGACGTCTTCTAAAGACAATGAAAAGACTAGTATTCCAGTCAAGTCTTCCTTACCACTAAACACACAAGGTGCACATTATTGCGTATGGAGGTGATGAAACATGAACAGCATTCGCGTTCTATTTATTGAACCATTTGAAATGCATTCAGAATGGCTAAGGAAGTACCAGTGTGTATTGCTCTGGCGGTATTGTGGCTTTGACTGAATAACTTTAAAAAACAAGAAAAAGTTACAAAGTTTCTGAGCCACAAAGTAATAGTTACAATGATTAGGTTTAATTCAGTCAACAAAGTACCTTATTTATTATGTATTTTTCATAGGTTACAGTATAATACATGCAAGTAAACAATACTGTAAAATATTTACAGAATTTTGGTAACTGCGCCTTAGCTTATAATATATCTCTCTGCTGGTGAGAGCTTGTTGGACACCTTTTTGTGTTGGGATAATTGACTCAGAGTCACAATGAAGATCGGAGCATCATGGTAGGGTGATAGTGGCAGCCACAGCAATTATCGTGGTATAACAAGCTAACACTTGTAGACTAATGCAGGGGTTCCCAACCAATTTTCATGTACCACCTTCCATTTTCTAATGATCTCAGATACCACCGGATTAAGTTAATTAGAACATGGAAAATGGTGAGGGTTGTCAGTCACCGGAAATGGTCTTAAAAATTCACAATATACATGCAATGCACATAAATAGCCACTTTCTTCACCATTTGTACTTATTGAGCAAATTAGGCTTCAGTAAAGTATAGATGACAGTAGATACGGTTGGGGTACAGACCTCTCTAAATAACAGCTGAAAGGCTCCTGAGTACCACTGGTTGGAAAACCCTGGCCTAATGTGTTTAGCCTATCAGTGGCTCCAGAGGATTAAAGTGTACCAGTGTTGTACCTTGTAGATGAAAGGAGAATGTCAGCTAGATATGACCAGTTTAAAGGGGGTTTCCCTTTAAGTTAGAGATAGCATAAAGTGACCCCCCCCCTCATGAACAGAGCCATTGTCCCCTAAGGATGCCTGCTTTTCACAAAGCTTATCAGATGTACCAGCAAAGGAGCTGGCAATTCTATAGCTGCCCTGGGAGATGGAGAGGGCTTTTTTATTAGGAAAACAAGGAAAAGTCAACGGGGATGGGCTTTGAAGTAAAATTGAACCACCTGCTATTTATCTTGTGTCCCATGTAGCCCCCAGAAACCTCTCTTGCTCCTTCCCCTGCATCCAATAGGTGCCACCATATTTCTTTCCTCCCAGACCTCACTCTCATCTCAGATGTTTTGCGCAGTCGCAGTAGCCATTTTCATTTTAGCATCGTGCTTGTACCTGCAGTGCTTGTCCGGCTACTGTGCCTGCAAGTTTTCTACAGCTTTTTATGGATGAGCCTGCAGCTCATGCATTGCCTGGCTCTGGCTCCACAAGACGATCAACAGATCCATAAGCATTCTATTGCTTATAATGGGGCCCTATGGCGACAGCACACCATGGGCAGCCTGTATGGTAGGCCGCAGGGGTCTGGTTACAGAATGGATGAGTTTATAAAAACTTCCTATTGCCAAAACTGTGAGATGGATGAGGGTTTCATTTAATGCCCCATGTCATCTAGGGACTGGACTTCCACTTCAAAACCAATATCTTGTAAATGTTAGACTTTACAAGAATAATCTGCATTATTATTTGATATGTTGACAATCTGATTTTACATTGTATTTATACTATGTCTGTGTACTATGTCAAAACATAAAAAAGCATATTACATCAATTGTTATTGGCTGAAAAATGTGCATTTATACTGGCTTGGGTTATGACTGTCCCGCTAGAGTTGATTGTGCTGCTATATTGTATGTAAAGGTTAATAAACAGCTTACCTTAACTTTGACCAGCCTTTTTACAGACTTTATTTTGGCTTCACAGAAAGCACCTCTGTATTTGGCACTTACATCTGTGCCAACGGACAAGAAAGGGGGCTCATCTAAAGACTGAAAGATAACAAATATATTTTAAATATTGTGTAACAATATTAAGTGTAAACAAGTTACATAACCAAGAGAAATTTAGGGGCCTAAAAGTTCTAGCTTACTGTCCTGAAATGCCCATCCTCTTGCTCACTGATTACAGAGTCACTAACCCAAAACCAGCATATAATCTGAGGTCAGAAAAAAAGTTCCAAGTCAACTTACAGTGGCTAGAGGAACAATATGAATGACAGCAAAGCAACCAATGTTTTTATTAAAGAAAATAACAGATAATTCGGTCACATTACATAATGTATTTTTACCATTTCAATAACCAATGTTGTCTCAACACAGACGAGCAATAAAGCTACAACTAATGTGGCCAACATATGAGCAAGAAAAGGATCATCTCTGGTCAACTGAAAAAAAACCCATTATATTCACTTTGGGTTCAGTGTTTATTCCTCTGATCATCAGTTTAAGACCTGTTTAGATTGTGAGTAGTGTTGCTCAAATAGTGCTCCCTTTGGTTTGTTGCAATTTGGCAAAATCAGCTAAGAATGTGGGATTAGGGTACTTCCAAATCTGAGTTGAATTGGAGTCTATGGTGGAACATTTGGGCCGTGATTTGGTCTTTGGAAAGCAAGTGAATAACCAAATACATCCAAACTGCATGGTTAGACCAACAAGCATCTGGGAAATAGTCATGCTAAAGATCTTATGAAGCAAGTTTACATTTGCTTTGCTTTTGGGGTGTGAATTGAAGTTTTCACCTTTTTGTTCTAATATTTCTCCAAAAATCACCTGTCCCAGCGATGAGGCATTTATACTGGTGCGATAAATCTTTTTTCCAATGAGGTCTTTAGCATAGCCCACAGGGTGTTATTTTTTCCAAACATAAAAAAAATATCCTTACACCATTGGAAAAATGATGTACCTGACCTGTAAAAATGTCCCATCACAGGTACAGGTGATTTTTGGGGAACAATTTGAACACATTTTTACACAATTATGATGTGTTCAAGTTAATAAGCTTATTCAGATGTAAACTTCAGTTCAAACGAAAAGCACACCCAAAGGTAAACTTGCTTCACCAGATTTTTTGCATGACCCTGATTGTGTTGATTAATAATATAATACATTTGCATACAGTATAAAGCTAGAGATCCTCTTAATAAGATGCAAAAGAACAATTCCCCTTTGAAAATGCGCTATTTTTAGCATCAAAGCAGTGAACTTCAGTAACCCAATTAACCATGAAAGACTTTTAGGCTTTTTTCTTCAGTGATACAATACTAAAACCTAAAGATAAAATGTATCTGCAGGTGTTTTTTCTACCCCATTTACTAGCTCAAAGGGGAGGAGCAGCATTTTACCTGTCTGAGTCATATGCCTAGTGTGCCGGCTGGTAGTCTTGGAGATAGAGACCCCACATATTTTTGTTTTGTTATTGATAAATGCATAATATCGACACAAATTCATGTATATCTGCATTTTTGCATGAGAGTTAGGTACAATAGATTTCTATGGGACTAGATCTAGACTTGGTACGCCTGCAATGACGTTCTGGAGGCAGCATGCAGAACTTTTTTCAGACCTGTTTTTGTTTGTCCTGCCACACCAGAGAGGCGTGAAAGAGGTCATGGAGTAGATATTGTAAGATTTGTTGCTGCTACTGCTGCATCTGCCACAATCACAAGGACACATGTGGTATCGGATAGGTGTGAATAGAGCCTGAGTGTGGGAGCTTGTTGTCACCTGATAATTCACCTTTTCTCAAGCAGTCCTTCCTCTATCTCCCCCTACTCCCCACATTGACCACCAAGTGTATTCCTTATCAGCAGCCTTCTATTCTTGCCCATTAATGCTTATTTGTTTGCCTCTTTGCTCAGCCCCACCTTCCCAGTATGAAATTACAGTAGTAACGTCAATCTAAAATAAAGCTTATTATTTGTTTCTCAACTCATTGAAACTAAAATGAGTAGCTCAAAATGATAGTTGTATAAATACAGTCCACACAATGAGCAATCATTACTTATCCAAAATGATTGGAAGATTAATAAAACTGAGTCAATTTGTCCCCGCTCAGCCTGCATACAACAGAGTGGGCTGCTTGAAATTTATGAAGGACAGGGATCATAGGGAAAACCTTCATACACAAGACTTGTGCCTGCCTGAATCTATCACAGCAGCATTTCAAGAATTAGTACCAGAAATCCCTTGTGATCAATACATTTACATTGTATTCATCGTTTATGGGGGAAAGAGTTAATGAAAGCAACCGCAGGGGTGTCTGGCACAAGAACATGGACTGTTTCCAGCACTTGGGGTCAGAGATGTAAATTCAGATTTTATTTTAATATCTATCTAATGAGGAGTATAGGCCTGTGATTAACTGAAAATATATCTGGTTCTAGAGCCTCATTAAAAGTGTTGCTCTGTTTAAAAGTTGACACTCTGCAGGAAAACTCACTCTATTCTCCAGATTTTACTTACCACCACGCACGGCAAGTGGAAAAAAGAAATGTTATGGCTTAAAGTGGACCAACACCCAGGGGTGATCGGCCCGGGAATATATAAGATTCCCGGGCCGATCACCTCCCTCACCGCGGGACATCCGAGATCGGGATATCCCGCGGGGTGAAACCCCCCCCAAAACCCCCAAAAAACTCTACCTTATCTGGGAATCCCACGCTCCCCTCTAGACGTGCGCGTGCCCGCGCCGGCCATTTGTGAATGGCAGGCGCGGGCGCACACCCTGTAAGAGTGACGTGCGGGAGGCGGCGGCGGACGCGCTGTCACCCGCTTGTCTGTCGGCGGAGATTGGACGGCGCGGTCACGTGGGAGCGTGGTGAGGTGAGTTTTTGGGGCTTTCTGGGGGGTTTCACACAGCGGGTGCCCCCCCGAAGTGGACCAAAACCCAGGATAGTCAAAATCCTGGGTGTTGGTCCACTTTAACACCATTTAGGACTGATTCTAAATAAATGCACTCACATTTAAAATAAAATAGATCACACCACTGTTTGGTAAGGCAGAGAACTCTTAGCAGGCTGTGCTAAAATAAATTCAAGACCTTTTCTATATGATCACACACGCTCGCCCCAATGCATTTTGTCCTATAAGACTTTAACTTGGGGCTGAAACATGAGCAATGAATGTTCCTCAGACTTGCGAATGTGTCATAAGAATAACCGAAAAACTGTATCAAACTAGGTACAGAATGGGTTGCTAAAAAGCAAATAGACGAATAAGGCTCCATGCTTAACATTGTATGAGCAATGTGTAGTGGTATTTAACTAAGCACACGTTCAACAATAAAGAAATACCATCATTTCAAGCTCATCCTCATTGTCTTCACCATCACAATAGTTTGTACAATCCAATGCATGTCGCAGCCATCATGTCGCTTCAAACAGGGATGTGGTGGATTTATTCTATATTATGTTCCATAAGGCTTGTCTTCACTATGTAACTAATTACTGTTTACAATGTATTTTCATGTTTCTTGTTTTTAATAGGCTTCTTGGGTATTTTTTTTTTGTTTATAGCCAAAGTTTAAACATAAAAACTGTCAACTCTACCCAATATTTCCAAGTGGTTCTTGTGAATGAACTGTATCATATAGAAGATCTTACATCCCTCACTGCACAACTCCAAGGGCAAATTTATTCAGACATTGTCCCCATGGATTACATTCCTGGACTCCTCTGAATACCTGGGCTGTATAGACTAAGCAAAAATCCCCCCTCAAGAGTCCCTCCCTATGTTTTACTCTTTTCTCATTTTATACACAAATGTAAATCTGTTATAAAACATGTGTATTACTTGCTATACTTACGGTTTGTTGTACTGATGGCTTAAAGTGCACCTATACTCAGAGGGAAGTATATGTAGTCACCTTCCAACCCCAGCCCAGTGCCTCAAAGCAGCCTGGGTTACTTTTTTTTACCTCAGCCTTTGCCCAATATTCATAACACGAACTGGATGCAGTCGGTCATATTGCTCCCTGGCTGAGCAGCCCTTCCCCAGTGATGATGCAATCAGTTAGAGTACACACAGCTCAGCAATGGGGAGCACTTAAACCTAACTGCCATTATGTAACAGTTGGTTGTAGCTGAATTAATCAGCATATGGCGGCCATTCACCATAATACTACTTCCTGGTGTTTTTATGAATACTGAGCAAACACAAAAAAGAAACACAGGCTGTTATGGGGACAGGGCTGGAAGATGACCACATAAACTTCCTTTCTAAGTATAGGTGCACTTTAAATAAATACTATATATATATATATCATATCTTATAATTCATTAAACTCAATGGGAAAATACATTTAAAAGGTAAATACCTTGGTAAAGATAAGATAATCCAGAAGGACGCCATTTTGGCCACAATTGCCTATGCAACAAGCTAAACCCCCTGCCCGGGCTTATTGTTGTATGTTTGGCCTACCTCCTAGAATGAAAAAGTACTAAAGACAATGGAAATTTGCAATCACTGCATGCCTGGCAGTGTAAGACTTTTTTCAATAAACGGAGATCATTTGTTTCAGGTCAGTACTTCACAAATGATTTACCAACAGCAATTAATACTGATCTCAGGTAGGTACATTTATGGGGCCTTTATTAAAGTGATGCCTTCTACAACATACATATATGACAATGACATATGTAATACATATATAGACAAACAATTGTACATACCTTCATAATCAATGAGAACTGAAAAAATGCTTGCTGGTTGTATAGGTTTCTACCCTTAGACCTGTAAAAGAAAACAAAGCTTTTTTATATAAATACACCACACCTACAAAGCTTGTAGTGCTTACATGTAGTGCTGTCTGTAAGTGTAATTACCTGAACCTATAGTACACATATCATTCAAAGCTTACCCAAAGTTTTTTTGATTATCAGACCCCATTATTTTTCTCAGAGATAAAAAAATACTTTTAATCGCAGAGGATGATTTTACACTCCGATCTATACTTCAACCTTATATGTATCTCTTGAAACATAAATATACACTATTAAATATGACATTTCAACACAAAAATTAGCAGAGGGTCTACTTCTGCTACAAAATGTTAAGCAGCAGAATCTCACACACATATAAATGTTTAGAGCAAAATTTCACAGAGTTTACCATTTGTAAAAGTTTTTGCCTGCACTCTGTACTTTATTGCATGTATTTTTAGTCTATTCAACTCATGTATTTCAGTCATCAGCCACACCTAATCACTTTAAGGTCGCACAATTCTCACATGTGATCCAATTTTCCAAAGTTAAGGGCAATAGCAGTAATGGCGGAAGCACATACCGGGCGCAAGCCAGCCCCCACACAGGTAAAAGCATGGCAGGCCTATTGATCCATGCCCAGGTCCTCACCGTCCCTCAGAGTGGTAGTGTCAGGGGAAGGCATGACCGAAGTATTGGACAAGCCTAGCACGGGAGCGTCCACTTCAGGGGGAAATGACCACCAAGATCAGCAGGAAAGGGATACCTTTTATCCAAACACTTGGGCACAGCAGGCAGCTTGTTAGGATGTTCCCATTCTTTAAGCACCAAGGTGGTAAAATGGTTCTGCTCAGGGAACTCTATTGCTGTTTACCAGGGCGACAAAGCTCCCCCTGCTTTCTCTTAGCTACCTCAGGGGCAGCAATGTGCAAAATTTCAAAAATATGTGACAGCAGATTATCAGTGTCCTCAGGGTACCATGATTCCTCTCCGGACGCAGACCCAGGGTCACTATCGCAACCCTCCTGCTGGAGTCAGAATCCTGGCAGAGATCCCCCATCTCAAGGGGGTGACAGCCACCAAGATCATCAATCCCCACATACACCTCAGTAAGGGGAGCGGGCCTGGGATCCAGGTGTCTCTTCTTGCCAGAGGCCTTCCTAGGAACAGTCCTGGCAAGCTGCTTTTCAATGTTAGCCAACCGCAGAGCCAAATCAGAATGTGACTCCCTGCCAACATTGCCCTCACTGGGGCCCAATTGCAGCAGTGGGGGAGTAGGTGAAGCCAAGTGAGGCGCAGAGCTGGGAAGCGAAGCAGGCAAACCAGCTTGAAGCGCAAGGACACTTTCAGCGCATGGCATGCACATCGTGACACTTTTACTCACACGGGATACCCCACACATGGAACACAGCCGGGCTTGCCCCGAAGGGCCCCCAAGCACGCTATCCCCAGAAGCCTCCATATGGTGATTAACACAGGCGCAATAGGCCAGCAGTGGGTACAGGCTTAAGACAGAAGCCACCCGGGATGCCCTCCCTCGGGATTCCCCCAGAAGTCAATAAAAGGGGATGAGGGGGAGGAAGGAGTGGAGCCGGGAGAAACTACAACCCAATGGTATCCCGCCTGAAAGACCTGAAAGTAAGAACACACATGAGCATCCCGCAGCAAATACACCCCAAATATATAAAAAAAAACGCAAGGGGGACTCACGGACCAAAGGCACCGCGGGGTACACAGGCACAGACCGCTGGATAAGGCGACCCACCGGAGGAAGCAGCGCTGCAGCCAGGAAGGGAAAAATCCAGACGCGCAGCTTGTCCAAAATGGCGGCGGCAGAGGCTCGAGGGGTGGGCCGCGGGGGAACGACGCGATACGCGTCATCACCCGGCCCCGCCCCCCGAAGAGCGTGAAAAACAACGTGACCTCACGTGAAACTCACGTGACCCGGCCGGCACCATGACAAAGCAAAATCACCTCAGGTTATAGCGCTCACAGCCACGGAACGTAGTACAAAGTGGCGCGGCAGCTAAAAACACCACAAAAAACGTCAAAACACCACAGATATCACCACTCGCCGCTACCACCCACCCCCCCCCGAAGTCAGAGGGGGGGGGAGAGAGAGAGAGATGAGAAGGCAGCGGTGAGCAGCTATGGCCAGGGAGGGCGCGGGGGGACCCGAAAATAAGGGGACACAGTCCCCAAACTACTCACCCCCTCAGAAGCCAGGACAGAAACTCTGCATCCCTAGTAGGCTCACTATAAAGCCTATGACCGGCTACCCTACCGGCTTGGAGCTGCACTCCAGGAGCACTTGACCCCAGTGCTCTTTTACCTTCACCCGATCTGTCAGCCGAGGCTGGGAGGCAGTGAGGGTCCAGAAATGGATGAAAATAGACATGCAGGGCCGCAGGCTTGGTTGCCCCGCTCACCTGCGCAAGAGAGAGAGCCATCTTCTAACTTCGCAGTATCACTGCAGAGGAAACACTGGGAACTCTATGGTTAATCCCATTTTTATAGGGAGCCGGGAGATGCCACAGCTTTCTGTAGTACCACTGCGCCACCTGGTGGCGTAATAACCCAACTGTTATGAATACCGAAGCGGGCCGTGCCATGCAATAAAGAAAACACAGTCAAAACAAACATTTATGGCAACTGGCTCCCTGCAGGGACCCCAACAGCTTGACGATGCACCTGCCTTTCCAGCCTGACATCCATTTGACCATGTACACTGAATCAGAAGAATGAAAAAATCCTGATAGTCTAAGACTCTGGAGATAAGTAAAACATGCAGTTACGCATCCTGGAAGTCTATAGTCACAGAGAATTTAGATGTGACTATCAAGTGCAGGAGCTGCAGTCTTACTTTACTCCTCCCCAGGTCGTCCCTTATCCCAGATTAACTTATATATAACGTTATATATAACATTTTTAAATATATTGGTCAATATTTTTAGAGACCAAAATATAGAATTAAACTGGCAGTGGATTCTAGTATTTCCAAACAGAAAGCCAGGAAGCCGCTTTTAGAAGCTTGACAGTTGTTGGCTTATGTGCCTCACACAGAGAATAAAGGCCCCACCTGCGGTGGAAGAAAGGAAAGAGTGGTGCAGTTTCCATGAGAAGCCTCACCGCTTTGCTGAGCAGAGAGGCAGCAGTGATGCTTCTGTGTGGGTGAGAAAGACTTCTGACTTCCTAGCACATTGTACCCCTATAAACAGGGCCCAGGAAGGCCCCTGGGCGCAAAATCTGGTGGAGGCTGCAGATACTGTATTTTTTCCTTTAAAATAATAGTCCAGCCAAGGTGGTTGTCTGGCACCAGCCTACTTACTGGAACGTCAGATCGAGTCCAATGTGCCACCCTTGTGCAGGTGCTTGCTGCTCGGGAACTCCTGCTTTGCCATTTTGGATGAGGGTGGTGTAGTCGCCCAGCTGGGCCAGCGGAAAAAACAATTCCCTGCACTGAGCTGCCAGAGGCTGTTCTTGGTGGCTTATGTGCAAGGAGCGGCTTCCTTCAGACCAAAGACTGAAAAACCTCCTGGACCAGAACACAACCCAAAGGTTGGGGGAGGCCCCTTTGCAGGGCAAGTGGTGGAGGCCCCAGGGAGGGCCCCTCTCACAATTCGGCCCTGCTTATAAATAAGGGACTTATTTGCCTTTTATACTCTGAGGCCATGCAGACAAAATCCAAGTGACAGTGCAGGCATGCTCCCAGGCGCAACCTGTACAATATCAACCTTGTTAAGTGCACCCAGGACAGGCCTTGGGGTTGAGCAGGTGGAGAGGCCGCGCAGTTCACTGTGAAAACTCCCGGGGTAGCTGCACTGCATGCTACTGTCAGTCACAATCCAGCATGTGTGTCCACCGCAGCTTGAAAGGGATATTTAAAAATTCATGAATCATTATGTTCCTGGTCTGCTACTGCCGAACAGCCGCTCCTCTCCTATTCAAAACTTTTTCTTTTGGCTATAGAAAGATGGCCGCCTTAGTGGAGACATTGTTGTCTTCCATGGTAGCTGCATGATTTTAGGCTACAAGAAGACGGCCACTGCCCTCCGTGCACTGCAAATATTTTGTTTAGATGAGGAGAGAGGGAGAAATTATGTTTGGATTTTGTACCTCTGGAGTAAACAGTGAGCAAATTGTGTGTCATCTATGCAAAAGGGACTGAAGACATTAACCCTTTGCGTGATGTGAGTGAGTCATGTGAGTACCTAATACTTTTTGTGACTGGTCTAGTCTGAATTCAATGCAGAAAATGGCATGCTTTATCTCTTCATGTGACTTGGCCGTGTGTGTGAAACAAGCAGGACTAGATTAAAGTGGACCAAAACCCAGGATTTAAATCCACTTTAAAGCAGACCAAAACCCAGAAATTTCCACCCCCCCCCCTGGTTTTGGGCCACTTTACACGGCACATAATGTTGAGGTGCCCCGTGTGTGAAACAGTTTGATTCACCCTTTACTCAACTTAATCCGGTGATCCCATGGCGCCTGTCCTCCAATCATGTATTGCAATGCAGTGAGCACACTTGGCCCTGGAGTGAATAGCTGGGCACCTGGGTACTTCATCCAACTGTTCACAGTCGCAGCCAGCCTTTCAGATAAGACTGGTGCGGATGCACACAGGGGGTACCAGCAGAGGCCTCGCATGCGCCATGGGATCAATGTGAGTACAGGGCGAACCAGGGTTCCATATAGCAGGGTATCCCAAATCATGGTTCTGGTCCCCAGAAGAGTGACTGCACCAGAGGCACAGAGCCCCCTGATAACCAGGAAAAATCTTATATAAAAAAAGAGAGTGGGAGATGGGGTGAGTTTGTTTCATTTTTAGACTTTAAAGAACCCAGCCTCCAAAGGATTACCTCACGAGTAGTGTCAAGCGAACCCGAACCGCAAAGTTTAGATTCATACCAAATTTTGTCACTTCGGGTTCCCAAACATAGACTTCAGCCAGAAGTTTGTGATCAAGTCCGTCCCTAACACGGAAAACCTGGTTGGTGGGCTGTTAAGTTTAACTATGCAGAGTGTGCAGCAGGAAGCGCTGTAACTCACCTGAGTTATGCGATCCAGCCATGAGAGAGAGGGTGGTGCAGTCATTCCTGCAGCCTACAAAAGGCACATAACAGCTCTGAGCCCACATAAATTATAGGGCGACAGGGAAGTTTTTGGTTGAAACTAACACTCTCCTTATTTACCCCACTGCTGAACTGTGTGAGGGGTGTAAAGACTTATTTTTTTGTTATTATTTTAGTTTAATCTGTTTTTATTGATGTTCAAAAGAAGAAACATACAGAATGTTGAACACAGAACAGCGTTGCATCAAAATAGCTCAGAATTACAACACCAACTTTACATAGTGCCACAACAGTTCCCCAATACCTGTATTTCTGCTCTCATAACTTTGGGGGGTGTCTGGGCGATGCGCCACGACACGAGTGTCTACACCTCCATGTCATGTTGAACCAAAGCCTCTCTGGCCCACCTCTGTGGCCCTCCAGGCATGACAGGGCTCTAAGGCACCCCAGTCAGCGAACGGGGAACCCCTGTTCCATCCGTCTGAGATCTGGCCGGATCCGCCAAAGACCAGCCCGGCGCCTATTACGTCTAAGCCAGCTGATCACAGACCGAACCCCTCAGAGCCCGACACACCAATCCCGTACCCCACTGCTTAGTTAGGAGGTCACCCTGCATGGCACAAATCAGTAACATATCAGATATAATGTAACAGAATGTGACAGTAAATAAGATAGAAGGAACAAAGTAAGAAACCTAGAAACAAGATAGAAAAAGAAAAAGGGGAGGAAAGGGAAGGGGGGAGGGGAAGTGCCCTGAGCTGGATCACAAGTACCAACCCTTTTGTCGTAATAGCTTTAGCTCACAGCCGAATTAAGGTACAGCCAGTTACCTTCTTCTGTCCACAATTTATCATTGTACCAGTGCTAATGCTCAGAAATGGTCTGATTCCGGGTCAATCCAACAGGCCCAAGTTGTAATATATTTTTCTACCAAGCCTTTATCGCCCAGGATGAGTTCTTCCATTCGTCTAATATTTTCAAGCTCCACTACCCACTTTGCTAAGGAAGGAGTCTCCCGTGTCGTCCAGGTGAGTTGTTTACTTTCATGCCCGTTGTCATAGTGTGTATATTTAAGACCTTTTCCCAGAAGGATCTGACAGCCGGCACCACCACCAGATGTGCGTCATATTACCCTCCTCCACTAGGCAACGCCAGAACCTACTTGAAGTCTGGGGTGCGTATTTATGGATGTCCGTTGGACATCTGTACTATCTCGAAATAATCTTAAAACTCCTTTCCTGTGCCGCCCCCCTCCAAGGCAGACTTATGTGTCAAGCTAAACATTTTAGATGGGTCTTCCTCTGAAAAGGACTGATCCGTCTCGTTCTCCCATCTGGTTATATACCCCAAGGGGTTCGAGTGTATACTGTTCATCAGAGTTTGATACAGTATGGAGAGGGCGTGGGGCACATGTGCCTCGGAAGAGAGAAGCTTCTCGACATCCGTCAACGGACAGCTCTTCACCTCACCCACGACAGGGACCTTCTATCGTAAATGCTTTAAGTCGCTAATTGTCTTGTTCATCAGAGTTGCGTAGTTTAGCTCGTATATTTTTGTTAGGTCATTTGGAATCTGGACCCCTAGGTATTTAATGGCTGTCGACTGCCATTTAAAGGAGAAGTTGCTTTTGAGCCTGTCTACCTCTCTCGGGAGGGTTAAATTGAGGGCTTCTGATTTCGTATAATTAAAAGGCTTACCCCCTCGAACTGCTCAAACTCCTTTAACACTGATGGAAAGGAAATAGTAGGGGAGGTTAGATGGAGCAGTAGATCGTCTGCATATAGAGACAGTTTATATTGCCTATTGTCAATCTCTATCCCCTTTATGTCCGGATTATTCCGTATGGCTATTGCCAAGTGCTCCATGGTGAGGATGTATAGAAGTGGTGATAGGGGGCATCCCTGGCGTGTGCCGTTACCTATGAGGAAAGGAGATGGCATCACTCCATTTGTTCTCACTGAAGCAGAGGGTTTTTTGTAAAGAGCCATAATCTTACCCATTCCAATTTGTTGCAGAGAGGCACGCATGAAATCCCAGCTTACTCTATCAAAGACCTTCTCTGCATCACACGAGAGAAGGCATGCTGGGATCCTCTTAGATTGCACATAAGAGATCAGAGTGAATAGTTTATTTGTGTTGTCCCACGCCTCTCTGCCCGGGAAAAAACCCACATGGTCCAGAAGTTCAGGAATAAGCAGTTGTAAGCGCGATGCTATTATTTTGGCGAACAGTTTTATGTCCACATTAATTAGGGAGATTGGGCGGTAACTGCTACATGTGAGAGGGTCTTTCCTGGGCTTAGGAATAACAGCAATCATAGCTGCCAGAGACTGCCTAGCGAAGGGGGAGTCCTACCCCACGGTATTGAAAACCCTAGTCAAAAAGGGGGTTATCAGGGGGCCAAACGTCTTGTAGAACCATCAGGTCACGGACTCTTTCCCACCAGAGTGCTCTGTATATTTGCTACTTCCTGAGTCCCGAAAGGGGCCTCGAGGGACTCTATGTCTGTGTGAGGAATTTTAGGAAGAGGGGTCCTATCTATGTAAGCCTGCACTGCCTCTAGGGAGGACAGTTGTGCTTCGGGTGAAGCTAGTTTCGCTAGGTTGTATAATGTTTTATAGTAGTTCCTAAAGGTCTTTGCTATCTCATTTGGGTTAAAAGTCTCCTTGTTTCCTTGTGTTCTTATGCTAGGGATGTAGGTGGCAGAATTCTTAGGGTGTAGCGACCTTGCTAGCAGCCTACCTGGTTTGTGGGCATGTTCATAGAACATTCCCTTTAGTCGATCTCTGTGCCGCAGGAATGCTTGGTTATACAGGCTTTTCAGGTTATCTTTAGTTTTTTCTAGTTCGATCCGGATCTCATTAGTGGGAGATAGTTTATGTGAAAGTTCCAACGTTTTAATTTGGCAAATTGTTTTTTCCATTAGGGAGGATCTCTCTTTTTTAAGCCTAGTTCCTTGTTGAATAAAAATACCCCTGACTACGCATTTAAGCGCTTCCCACTATACTGGGAGGTGTGTATTGTCACTGCGGTGATCTGTTAAGAAATGTTCTATGTTCTCCCGCACTGCTGCCAGGCAGACCTCATCCTTAGTAGTAAATTGTCATTCAAGCGCCAGTCCCAACTGTGTGGGTACAGCCTGGGCAAATCTATTGACAAAAATATTGGGGCATGATTCGACCATATTATACTCCCTATGCTCGATTCTGGGTTCCAGGACAAAGCATGGTGGCTCAGTAAGAGGTAATCGATGCGGCTATATGAGTTATTTGCGCTGGAGTAAAAAGTAAAATCTTTGTCCCTCTGATGGAGCGCCCGCCAAACATCTACTAGCTGTAGGTCTAGCAGGTGTTTCTTCAGCTTTTTGAGCCCCGCTATTGGGACCCCTGATCTGCCTGTGGAGGTGTCGATTTGCAGATTGAGAGGTAGGTTAAGGTCTCCCCCACATATAATTACCCATTCTGTGAATCTAGCTAGCTGCTTTAATAGGTTACAACAGTAGTGTGCTGAATCCTGATTGGGGCTGTAGATGTTTACTATGGTATATGTCTTTGTGAACAGTACTAATTTCAAGAATATAAACCTGCCCCTAGGGTCCACTCTGGTGTCCACTATTTTGTGGGGGAGAGATCTGTATTGCTATGGACACCCCTTTTGAGGTTTAGGGCATGTATCCACGAGGTAAAGTGGCGGTCCCGGATTACCGGTATGTGTCCTTTTCTAAAATGGGTTTCCTGTAGTAGAGCTAGTTTCACCCTATTTTTATGAAGTTTGGAGAGGATTTTGGATCTTTTTTCCGGTACATTCAGACCCGCCGTGTTGTAAGAGCAAATGGCTATACTCAACATCTTCTAGTCAACAGCATTAGGGAATGGAGGGGTGAAGGTAAGAGGGAACAGGAGAAGTAAAAAACTGTGGAAACCGGAAAACTAGGACAGAGAAAGTAGGGAAAGGAATAAAGAGGGGTGGATGAAAACAGAGAAAGATTCCTCTATGTAGGGATACGCGCTACACTTCTCAGCTTTTAATGGTTTGGCGCTCTCAAGCGCTCCCTCCCTATATGCTATCCCAAATTCCTTTTGGGAGGGCTCAGGAGGATTCACCGTTGGTGAAATGGAAAGCAGTAGCCAATATGAGGCGCTCTGTCCCATGAGAGGTTATCCTGAGGCCCGGGCCTCAAAGAAGCCTAGGCCTAGAGACAAGCCCGTTACTAGCAAAACATTACTCTTATAACTCCTGAAAGTTTTCTAAGTGCCGAGTGATTATGTTGCATATCAGCAAAAGCAGGTTAAACAGTGTAAACAGTAAAAAACATTGAAAACAACAGTAGGACCCTTATAGAGAATCGCTGAGGTCAAACGAAGATAAGTGTGGTCTGTTCCCCGTCCGCGCACAGCCATGGCCTGGGTGTTGAAGCCCCAGGGGAGGCAGGAGGCCGAGGAGGCGCGCCACCGGGCAAGAGCAAGACAGGACAGCCCACATCCTGATAGTTCAGGGACAATTCTCAGTCCAGCAGCACGCGCCCCCCGCCCCCCCCCCCGGCATCCCACCAGGCAGGCAGCGGGACCAAGGCGCAACGTTGGGCCACCGAGCGACATCCCCCCTATAAATATTATCAACAGCAAACCAACAAGGTGAGACATGTATCACTGCCAGTCATTAGCACCATTGGGGGCCCTGGGCCTGACCCCTCTGTTTCTTCTAGGCAGGGGATCACGTCTCCCACCCCCGCCCCACTGCACCCGGGCAGGGCTCAGCGAAGGGGAGAGCCAGTTTTCCAGCTTCACAACTGGAGATCCCAGGAACTCAAACGCCTCCGAAAGCTGGGAATGGTAGCAGAGTGTGAAGCTTCGACCCCATAGCTGGAGAATAAAATTAAAGGGGTGTCCCCATTTATAGGTGGCGCCTGCCTGCTTTGCGCTCTCCAGGAGTGGTTTCAGTATCCTCCTCATCTGTAGCGTACGTCGCGCCAGGTCGGGCAATAGGATGATCTGTGTCCCTTTATAGGATATGCCTTTCTTAGCCCAGGCGAGCCATCATTTCTTCCTTTATTCTATAAAAGTGTACGTGACAAATAATGTCTCGGGGTCTCCGCAGATCCAGATTTCTGGGACCCGGGGCCCTATGGACCCTGTCCAATTCAATAGCTTCTCCCGGCGGACGGTCTAGGACCTGATTGAAAATTTGGGTCACAATCTCTGGTAAATTGGCGTTCTCCGGGGATTCGGGGAGCCCTCTTATGCATATGTTGTTCCTTCTTCCCCTATTTTCCATGTCGTCTTGATGGAGTAAAATATCAGCTATATGTTATGTAGACTCCGCTTGAGCTCTTTCCAAAGCGCTGTGCGCTCTTTCTATAGTGGTCAGACAGTGTTGAACAGAGTCCTGCACTTGTTCTATTGCTGTGACCCTGGTTCCCACCTCTAGGACATTCTTCGATACTTCGTCTACTTCCCTCCAGAGAGTGGACTCCATTCTGTTTATGAAGGTCTCAAAATCTTTCCTAGTGGGTAGTGACGAGATAAGAGCTTTGATACTGTGTTGGTCAAGGTCCATCAATACTGCATCGGTATGACCAAAAATTACTGGGCTCTGCGAGGGGGAATCATGGGGCCAGTACGGCGAGGCAGGCTGCGCTATTGGTGAGCTGGGTCTGCTATCTGACCCACCGTGAGTGAGCACATATTTGCGGCCGGGCGAGGGGATCGCTCATCTCGCATTTCAGGGCTCTGATCTGCGGAAGCCTTGCGATAAGTGTAGAGAGGTACTTCCTTTCTCAACGGGCCATCGCTCCCTGGCGCTGCTGGAGGGGCTCCCTTCTGTGGAGGGTATATGGGGGTGTGCTTATGGGGTCTCTCACAGGCTAATGTGGTCTCTGTGCCCACACCGGGAGATCTGTTGGTGACCCTGTTGCCCAGTCCGCCCCCCCTGCTGTTCGCTCACCTTATTTATTGAAGAGACCTGTGGAGCCTTCTGCTGCTGGGTGGATGTTGCTGTCAGGCTCCCTTCATCTCCTTGATTCGGTGACCCATCCACTGCTTGGTGCTCAGGAGGGCCCGGGGATCTATGTGCGGGTCCCATCCCGCTGCTCGTGCAGGGCCGGAACTGTGACAGGAGCGGTGCTTCGTCACCACTCTCCTCCGCGTGGAGCGTCCCTGCCCCCGGCCCTCTCTCCGCCGCCTGACGTTTTCTACTGTCAGCGGGGCCAGGGGAAGGCATGTCATCTTCCTACCGGACATCAGAATGTGGGTGTTTCGGAGGGGGGGGGCCCATCCACCTCCTCCCTCATGACCGAATCTCTCTTGCCGGCGCCATTTTCCCTCGTCAGCCTGACTCCTGCCTACGGCTGCGACGCTGCGGGCTTCTCACTCTCCTCCGGACTTGTGCATGGGGTATTCACAGGGTGTGGGGCTCTTCCGCCCCGGTATTTGTCTCTGGAGGCCTCCTGTACGGGGGGGAAGTGGTGATCCTTCAGCCTGCTGCCTACCTGCCGCCATTTTTCCCTGCGAGGGGCCGTCCGCCATCTTGCGGCCCTCTACTCTGCCAGATCCCCACTCTCCACCCTGAAAAAAAACGCTGTGATGTGGTCCATTCTGCTTCCACCGGTCGCCACCTTGGATCTCCTCTTCTTAGACATGAGGTCAGTGAACTGTATAGGGCACTTCGGTCACTTATCAAGGGCTTTTTCCTTATGTGCTGGACGGAGCTCAGGATTGTGCGTCCTCACACGGCCATCGCCAAGCCACCCCCCCAAGACTTATTCTTTTGTGTGTTATTCACTGTGTGAAGCCTCCCACGGAGTGCAAAGACGGTTGGAGGCCGCCCTAGGTAATTTTATTAAGGAGAGTTTTTGAGGCTGTGACAGCAATAACAGGACTGTTATTTTCCACCAAGATTGTTTGGTCTAAGAATAAGCGAACTTTTCTCAGTTCTCCGCACTATTTACAGCATATTTACAAATTTAGAGCATCATCTACCTGAAGTTTATTATATAGAGTTAATCTTACCTTTTAAAAAGATTGTGTGTGTATTGATAGATTGTTTGAATTGCACAGAGCATACAGTGTGTTTTAAAGTTATACAAATAGCCATCTAGTAACCTAGACACAAGTTTAGCCTTTGTTTGAGATACCCCCCCCCCAAAAAAAAATTTCTTCAAAACTAGAAATTATACTAGATTCTTCCACAGTCATTTATTGTCTTAATCCAGTGGCTACATTTTTTATACACCAACTATTGTGTTCAATACGCTGCCTAATATTCAACTGTTAAATTCTAAATTGGTTCTTATTTATCTGGTGTAGTGTGTTTTTTTCTGTTATTCATACTACGCCACACACATGCTCCCTGAGTCAGTCATGAGTACAAGCTATGGCTTATTGCGTTTATTCTGTAAAAATAAAAAAGGTGTGTTTAAAAACTAAATAACAAGCTTGGAAGGGGCATTTTTTCTTATAAAAAATAAATATTATTATTAAAATAAATAAATAAATAAAAGCAACCCCTGCTCTTGACATTCTTTTCTATATTTTCAATGTGTATGTGCATATGACTGGCAGGTCAAGCACCAAGCTGCCATGACAACGCATCCTTTTCACTGATATATGGGACACCAAGAGTTATGTTGCCACCTTTCTTTGCAGCACTACTGGGGCACAGTGTGTAATAAACATATGGCCCAGCCGTGTTCATGTAAAATTTGAATATTCGACGGCAGATGGAAACCCATTTCTGGTTCCACTGCTCATCTTTTGCCACTAGTAATGGATATTTTCACTTTTCCAATTGTTGTTTTTTGCTGTTCCTTGGTGTGAGGTGTCAGGCAATCAGTCATTGTATAGCAGTGGCAATTACCTCATTGCCATGCACAACATTGGAAATGAATGGGGTAGGCAGGGCTTTACAGCCAAAACAAGTGGCGTTATCTAGGATTAGAGTGAAGCATCATTAGCAGTGAAAATTAGCAAAAGGTACTTTTCATAGGGGGACCTAGTTATAAATGTGGGTTTTGGTCCGCTTTAACTGACATATCACAGTAAGATGCCGCAGGCATCAGTCTCAGTTTAAAACTTCCAATTAACAACTTAGACAAGACAACACAACCATTCACACAACACACATACCTTCTAGTCTCGGACATCTAATCAACTGCTTATTATTATGAGAGGGGAACAGGAAAGTGGGCAGCAGCCCCTGGGATGGTTCTACTCCTCCAGATTTCCCTATCATCCATTCAGCCGATCCATAGTTCCATGAGTCCACTCGGCCAATGAAGGGTCAGCATCTTCACTTTATCAAGCAACACCCCCCCCCTCTTAACTATCTCCAGAAGTGGTGTCCTGGCACTGTAGCCAGGGATCCCATATGTTCTCGAACTTATCAGGTACCCCCCTGGCAGCATATGTCAGTTTGTACATAGTAAGTTTCTGGTTAACTAAAGCTCTCCACGCCTGTACCGATGGTTTGGCAGGGTGTCTCCAATTTAACAAAACATACTTCCTGGCATAAAAAAGCAGCAACCTTAATAATGACTTTAATGCCCTCGCCTCCGACAGTGGTTCAACCACCCCCAGAAGACATAGAGGAATCGAACCGGGGATTTGGGTTCCCACCACCTTACCTATCAAATCCATTACTTCTCGCCAATAGTCCGCCAGAACTACACAAGACCAGGTTACATGCACCCATGTGCCAGCATCCCTTTCACACCTGGGACATAAGTCACTAGCCAGTAGTCCCATTCTATATAGACGTATCAGTGTGATGTATGCTTGGTGGATCCATTTAGTCTGGATTAGTCTTTCCCTGGCCTCTACGACCGACGAGTGTTGGTTATCCAAGATTTCCTCCCAGTCATCCCGGTCCAAGGTTTGATCTAAAACTTGCCATTTGCTTTCAATATTTCCCCTAGGGGACTCCAATTCAGCAGTCAGACACTTGTATAATGTAGATACAGGCTTTTCCAGGTCTGTCCCTCTGACCACACTCTCCACTCGGGCCACCGATAAATTCGGACCTTCCCTACGGAATTGGGTCTGCAGAGCTTGCCTGTTGTAGTTGGAGTTGTAGATAGCAGAAGTCCCGATGGGAAATTTGAAACGTCTCCCTAATTTGATCAAATGAGCTAAGAACTACATCCTTGTATACCTGGCCCAACGCCTGGATGCCCCTTCCATCCCAAAACTGCGGATCCTGCATAGAGACAAACTCAAGGAGCCTGGGGTTATTCCAGAGAGGAGCAAAGGGGGACCAGTGCTGGTCCTCACCCGGCTTCCTGTTCAATTTGGCCACCCTTTCCCATATATTGCTTACTGTCTTCATACAAACGGTTGCCTCCCGAACCCCCTTCACCCCACTATACACCAGGGAGGACAGTTTCCTAGAGGAGCCCAACATCGCCACCTCCAGATTCACCACTGGATTATTCTGCGGCTGGCAGAGCCACCGATGCACAACAGGAGCTGCGTAGCGTAGAAATACATTTGAATGTGTGGCACCGCCAGCCCCCCTCTGCTATCTGCACCTTCATTATTCGTCTGTTTAGCCTAGGTGGAGACTGCCCCCAAATAAAGCAAAACAGAATTGACTCCAATGTTTTGAAGTGTGAGATGGGCAGCAACACTGGCGAGGCCTGATATATATACAGACATTTTGGAAGGAATATCATTTTGGATATATTAATTCTGCCATAACTGACAGCTGTAGATTCGCCCATTGAGTGACACATTGTTTTAACTTTGACACCACCGGAGAAATATTGAGAGATATGAACTCACTCGGTTGCATACTAATCATGATCCCCAGGTATTTAAATTGCTGGACTATTTTCAGTTGAGACCTTGGGGAAACAAGCTCATCCACTAACATTAGACTGGATTTATCCCAGTTGATCTTCAAACCAGAGAAACCCCCCAAATGCTCCAATAATGTCCAGTGCTGCATCCAGGGACTCATGGCCATCCGCCAGGTATAGTAGTGTATCATCTGCATAGAGTGATATCTTTTCCTCCACTGCTCCTAACTTCCATCCCGAGATGTTTGGGGAGCTTCTGACAATGATCACCAGGGGTTCGATAGCTAAGGCAAAAAGCAGCGGTGATAGCAGGCACCCCTGTCTAGTCCCTCTATTCAATGCAAATGAATTAGAGTAGCACCCATTAACTCGTACCCGGGCTGTTGGCCATTCATACAATAATTTGACATATTTTATAAAACTAGTCCGAATCTCTCTAATACTGCCCAGAGATATTCCCATTCTAGCGAATCGAAGGCTTTCTCATTATCTAATGAAATTATCACCCGTTTGCCATGGTTATCATGTATAATTTAGAGGTTCGACATCAGCCTACGCAGATTCACACATGCGGTACGCCCTGGCATAAAGCCTGATTGATCCTGCCCGATCAAATGCAGTATAACTTTGTTCGGCCTAGTGGCCAGTATTTTTGCTAATATTTTTGCGTCTTGGTTCAACAGGGATATAGGTCAATAGGACGCGCAGGAGTCAGGGGGTCTCCCTTCCTTATAGATAAGGACCACATGCGCCTCATGAAAGGAGGCCGGTAGGCACTCATTTTCCAGTGCTTGTTTCAGCACCTCCCACAACTTTGGGGTCACCCATTCAAGGTCCTGCTTATACCACTCAGGCGGCATCCCATCCGGTCCCGGTGCCTTCCTGCTAGAAAGCATTCTAATTGCGCCAGAGACCTCGTCTATGGTGATATGGGAGTCCAGGGCCTCCTGATCTCCCTCGATCAGCCTTGGGAAGTCAATCTGATCCAGGTAATTACCAAGATCAGCCGCCCCATAATTCGCCCTTGAGGAATACAAGGCCGAGTAGTAAGCAATCTCCCCCCCCTTCAGTTACCATCGTCCCATTGTCTAGGATTTCGGCTATGTTATTTTATTTGCTTTCAGCCCTCGCCAGATAGGCAAGGGTCTTACTGTTCTTATCTCCTTTATCAAAGACTGTTGGCTGCTTATATAACAGCAACTTCCTAGCCGAGTCAGTTAACAGAAGATTATATTCCCTTTTCAATGCCAACAGTATTGAATGGTCCCTGCTATCTGATGTTGTAACAAACTTTTCCTCCTCAGTGATTGCGCTGATGGCCGCTCCACGATGTCTCCACCGTATTGCATTCCCAGAAGGCCTCAGTAGAGGACTGTAGACTACTCTTGATTTCAGGGGATTACAACCATAAGGGAGTCAGGGTCCAGCCACCCGATTCACCCGTATCCGTGACGACTAGGCAGTTATTAACATAGGCGAATGATCCGAGATACCTCTCGGGAGATAGCTACATGATGCAACCCTAGTCAGGAACTCAAAGGATGAAAACGCAAGGTCAATCCTGGACAGAGACTTGTGCGTGACCCAGTGGCAGGAATATGCCCTATCCGTCGTGTGTTTCCACCGCCAGAGCTCCTGTAGCCCCAGTGTCTTTGCCCAGGATGCCAGCTGCATCTTGGGACCCGGACTCCTGCCCTGCCTGTCCAGTGCTAAATCCAGTACCATATTAAAGTCCCCAAGCAACAGCACCGGGACTGGGGGATAGGAAAGCACTTTCTCTATTACTCTGTCCAGCACCCGTGTGCAGAAAGGCGGGGGGACATACACTCCCACTATTATCATATCAGTATCCATAAGTTTGGCATGGAGGATAACATAGCAACCCTCCCTCAGTCTGCACTGAATATAACACAAACGGGGTACCCTTGGAGATCAAAATTGAGACACCTCTGAAGTAGGCTGAAAAGAGGGCATGGAAGGAGTTCTGAATCCATGGCTTCTTTAGCGCCAGAATTCTGTGGCCCACCAAATGGGTTTCTTGAAGAATCACCCCATTTGGTTTGTGCCTCCTAATAAATTGAAGGAGTGTTGCCCTCTTAATTTTGTCATTAAGCCCCCGGATGTTCCAGGATAGGAATTAACATTCACCCATTACTGCTATTTTGAAAGCTTCCAACAAGACCCTGGGCCGCTTCCCGGCAGTTCACTACCCCTCCCTCCAGAGATCTCTCCGTTAGTCGAGTCCAGAATCCGTACTTCACATTCATACCAACACAAGGACAATAACTTACAAAACAAATAATACTATACTCTATACAGTACCATCTAGCATGGTATCCCCACTTAAAGATCCCACCACCCCCACCCCACCCCACCATCCCCAAACTTTGGCGAGCATCATACCCCCTCAAACAAAACTATACAACTCTGGTGTAACTAGTTGCAACTGGGGTGCGGAGGCCATGTGTACACTTTGACACGAGGCTATGGCTGCCATAATGGCCGCGGTATCTGGGTTAGGAGAGTCCTGCCCAACCCCGAGAGGGGCCTCCATTGTTTGTGTGCTACAGCTGACCACTGTGGATTTGCGCTTTTTGCTACCTCCCATATGTGGGAGCATTAACTCGGAGATGCACTGATGTGGGAACGTCGGCTGCTGCTATTGCTCTGATGCCGGCTTCAGAACGCCTGTTGTAGTTGTTGCACTGATGTGGGATTAGGCGCACCTACTGTGGTTTTTGCCCAGATGTGTACCCCAGAGCGTCCACTGTAGCTGTGACGAAGTGAACACTAGGGCGCCTGTTTACGCTGTCGCACCGAAGCGGGTTTTCTTTCGCTGGATGCGACTGTTGTACTGCTATGGACCTTAGGGCGCCTGCTGCAACCAATTCACTGATGTGGGCCTTAGGGCGTCTGCTACGGCTAATGCACCGATGTGGGCCTTAGGGCGCCTATTGGGTTCGATGCACTGATGTGAATTTCAGGTCTCCTAGTGATTTGCGCTTGTATGGACTATAGGGCACCTCTTGTGGTAGTATTTCAAGGCGGGCCTAGAACTGCCAGCTGCTGTTATTATTCCACTGCTAGTCTTGTGTTGCTCGTCACAGCTGTGGCACTAGAATAAGCATTGGGGCACTGGGACCAGCACCAGCCGTAGCCCGATGCCCATGGGGTCTTGGATCTCCCGGGAGGCAGTATGGAAGGGGGGCCCTCAGGGGTTCCTGTCGGGGCGTAGTTCGTTCCTGCAGGCAGGGAGGGATTGCTCCTCAGGGGGGGTGTACTGGGGTCAGGCTGGGCGGTGCCTGCCTGTCCGCACCAGCTGGTGAAGGTGCTCTTTGGTTCCCGCTCCCTCCTGCTCTTTTCAGCTGCTCGTTTTTATCACACCCCGGGGGCTCCGCAGCTCGAGATGCCTGAGCCCACTGTCCCCCGCCTCACCTCTAATCCAAGATGGCGCTGGGACAGATCGTGGTTCGCGCCAGCTGCCGCTTTCCTCCTCTCGTGCGGGGGAGATGTCACCGAGACTCCGGGCGCCTATCTCTCTGTGTCACCGCCGTTCGGGTCAGGTCCCGGCCACCACCGCTCTCCGTCTCCTCACCCCGCTCTCGCCGGGGCCGCACACACCAGCCCACGTGGGGAGCCGCTGCTCCACTCCTCGGGTGCCTTCACAAGCAGCACGCCGCTGGCGCCTCTGCTGCCCCTCAGAGAGACACAACTCGCTCCCTCGGTCCAGGTAAGGATCTAAGGCATGCTTTCCCCCCCGTTCCAAGCAATATTGTAGGCTTATCTTCAGGATAATCTCCGGAGCCCCTAGCAGACACGTCTGTCTAGGCGGCCATCTTAACCACGCCCCAAAATTCTACTAGTTAATTACATTAAGTTCACAAAATTTAGCGGTGAGGATTTGTATACTGTAGCATTGGCGTACTAAAAAACTATCCATTAGCAGGCTTCTTAGAAGGTGACACTTTAGCTAGAGTATAAGCAATATGTGAAACAAACTAGCAAGAATAAAAGGAAGAAAAAAACGCTATGGTTTACTAGGGAAGTCACGATCATAAAAGAAAAGAAGTCTGCCTATAAGAAGTATAAAGAAAGTGGAAGTGTAGCTGACAGAGAGGCGTATAAAATTAAACAGAGGGAAGCAAAACTGATTATAAGGGCTAAAGGAGAAAGGCAAAAGGGCAAAAGGACGAAGAAGAAAGAAAAACCCTTTTCCAATATATTGGTGACAGAAAGAAGAAAAACAATGCAGTCTCAAAAATTAGAAATAGGGAAAATAATTATATTGACGGAGATATGGCTGTGGCTGACCATCTGAATAGCTACTTTTGTTCAGTATTTTCAGTTAGCAGGCATGGCCTTAGCATAGCATCCAGCTGGGAGGGCTTAGCTCCGGAGTTTCTGGAGGCTGATGTCTTAGCTGAGCTGGCACATCTAAAGGTAAGTAAAGCGATGGGTCCAGATGGAATCCACCCCAGAGTTCTAAGGGAACTTAGATTTGTGATTGCAGCCCCACTGACTGATTAACTTAACATTTCAACTGGTGAGGTTCCGGATGATTGGAGAATGGCCAATGTCGTAACAATCCATAAGAAGGAGAGTAGAGAAGAAGCCAGTAATTACAGGCCAGTTAGTTTAACATCTATAATGGTCAAATTAATGGAAACACTCTTAAAAAAACAGATCATTTCCCATCTAAAAATTATTGACCTGTTGGACCCAAAACAGCACGGATTTACTGAGGGCAGATCATGTCAGACCAATCTTATTGATTTCTTGGACAATGTCACTAAAGTATTAGATGAAGGTGGTGCTGTCGATTACGCCTATGTGGATTTTAGCAAAGCCTTCGACACTGTACCACATAAAGAGCTCATAGATAAGTTATTGAAGGTAGGACTCAATCCCTGCATAGTTCAGTGGATTTCCAGTTGGCTGAAGGATCGGTATCAGAGAGTTGTTGTTAATGGCGTGCAATCTGAACAAAGGCGAGCCACAAGTGGTGTGCCGCAAGGCTCTGTCCTGGGCCTCAATCTTTTTAATATGTTTGTAAGTGACATAGGAGAAGGCTTGGTAGGAAAAGTTTGCCTGTTTGCTGATAATACAAAGGTTAGTAATAGGGTGGACACCCCTGGAGGTGTCTGTAACATTTAAAATGATTTAGCTTTACTTGATAGATGATCAAAACTGTGGAAACTAGAGTTTAATGTCTCTAAATGTAAAATCATGCACTTGGGTAGAATGAATCCCTGCTCTGAGTACCGTATGGGCAGCACTGTGTTAGCCAGGACCTCGGAGGAGAGAGATTTAGGGGTACTGATTAGTGATAGCTGCAAGATAAGTGGACAGTGTAGCCAGGCAGTGGGAAAAGCAAGCAGGATTCTCAGCTGCATAGATAGAGGCATCACCAGTAGGAAGAGCGTGGTTGTGATGCCGCTGTATAGAGCCCTGCTGATGGCAACAAAAATGGTAGAAGGACTTAAACTTAAAACTTATCAGGAGAGACTTAAAGAGCTTAATCTGTACAGCCTAGAGGAAAGAAGGGAGAGAGGGTACATGATTGAGACATTTAAATATGTGAAAATAATTCAATAAGGTTCAGGAGGGAAGTGTTTTTAACAAGAAACTTAATGTTAGAGCAAGGGGGCACAACCTGAAGCTAGTTGGAGGGAAGATCAGGGGCAATGTTAGAAAATGTTATTTTACAGAAAGAGTAGTAGATGCTTGGAACAAACTTCCAGCAGAACTTCCAGTGAATTTAAACATGCCTGGGATAAGCACACATCTATTCTAAGATAAAGAGTACATACAGTATACACATAAGGGCAGACTAGATGGAGCGTATGCTTTCCTTCTGCCATCAGCCTTCTATGTTTCTATGTATTAAACACAATAGATAAAAAGTCTAATTAGGAGTATGTGTTAATGGAGTCCAACAGTCACAGCTGTGAACAGTCCCACAGTATCACCCATGCCACTGAGCAATGTGAACATGGCAAAGTTAGCAGCACTGCAAATTTTATGCGAGGTATAATTCTCGTCCTCCTCCTGTTAACCAATTAAGACATCTTGCTTTTCTACGCACGCAAAAAGAGAAGCAATGTAAATGATTTGAATATTGCTGCCTGCCTCCCATTAGTAGAGGCTGCTGATCTCTTCCTTCCTGTCACAATCTCTCAGTCCTCCCTGCCCACCTGTTTTCCGGTAAGATTTAAGTGTGGTGTTCTGGTATAAAGTGCGAGCGTATATCTCCTCATCTCTTGTCACGTGCTGAGGCAAACATTCTGGCGTAACTAGTCAGAAGCTTCCTAAATGTGTAAGGGCAGAACTTTTGGTATAGCTTAAGAGTGAAGCATTTTGTAGGTTCAGTCAGTGGTCATTTTCAATTTAGTTTTTAACTTGCAGACAATTTAGCATTCAGTTTTTAGTGTTAATTCGTGCGAGAATCAATTCTCTCACAGTTTAAGGCAAGAGAAACCCATTTGTGCCCATCTTCTCCCTCTCACCTGATATTTTCTCTATTTTTTTTCTGGAACAAGAGGCTCGATTCAGAGACACATTTGTCTGCACTTCCGTAGCTGTCTGTGAAAGTTTTAGTGGGTGTTTGTAATTTTTTTGCTTTTTTTCGTTCATTTTCCATTCGTACGAACGTTCGGGAAAATGTGTATATGCGCTTTCGATGAACGAAAGCAAATCGGAACATTTCCGTTAGTTCGGATCATTTTCCAAACAAAATCTGATATTTTCCGTTCGTTCAGATAACTTACGTTGTTGGGATGGGCTTGCGTCTCATTCAGAGAGCTGATTTCCGACGGACCACCACCCTATAAATCCGTTTCATTTCCGATCCACTTACGGGACCTTTGAGGGCTCGGATTGCTATTGTTGAACATGTTTTGCGGCTATGTGGAGGAGTCTGCGCGCCTTTAGCACCAAGGCATTGCATGTATCTGCATGGCTGAGGCCATAAATTGTATAGCAATGCATACCTAAATCAATACATTTCATGTATGCCTTATAGAAGCATTTTAATGCTGACCTTAATTAGTCCTTAGCATGTAAACCTTTATTTTCCCACGCATCCATATAATTGCTATATTTTTTTTGACTTATGTCCTTTGTGAATTATATTTGGATTGTTGAACTTGAATCTTAATTTGTTGTAGGAGTTCTTGTTTTAGTCGGTTACCTTTGCTTTGTGTAATTATTTTAGATTTGGTTGCAGGAACCGCAAGATGTGCCACTCACACAACATACAAGCAGTGTTTGGTCCAGCTATGCGATTCCTCAGTGTTCTTGCAGGGCATCCAGGGTCGTCCCATGATGCTTATATATTGCAGAGCTCCGGCTTATTTCGTCAGTTTGAATCAGGAGAATTATCTGGTGGATGGCTCCTGGGTAAGTTTGCTCACATTCCATCAATCCATTTTCACTGTATGGCAATGAATATAGTTGATGACTCATGTCTTAACCTATGGCTGTTTTTAGCCCTTGATGACATGTTAAACAATATTGTAGCTTAGAATGTGTATTTTATGTTAGTATTTTTAAATTCTTTCAGGGGATTCTGGATATCCACTCCTGCCCTTGCTCCTGATGCCCGTTCTTTGCCTGCAGAATGCTGGCCAGGGGTTCTCTAATCGGGCACTATGCAAAACCCGGGCCGTGGTGGCGAGGGCCCTCTGGCTTTTGAAGTCCAGATTTAGGTGTTTGGACCATACAGGGGGGGGGGGGCACTGCAGTATGACCCCAACAAGGTTATACCAATATTCTAATTTACGTTTTTCAACAGGGGACCACACGTGCCAGAGTGGCACAACTGAGTGTCAGGGTCCTTCAGTTGGTGGACGACATGCAGGAGCTGCGCGACTCGTTGGGGACCACAGATCAAGAATAATGTTCTGTGGCCTGCCATTGCTATGTATTTTGTTTTTTATAGTTGTAAAAATTTGAAATTTTCAAAATTTTTTAAGATTTTATATTTTATGATGGAATAAAAAAAATGTTTCAGTGTCATTTCATTTACAAAATACATTAACACAAAACTAATGGGCCCAGAAATATTTAAAGATGAATATTCACATGACCGAGAAGTGATTTGGGTAAGTTTTAGGGGGCTAAAATGGAAGAAGAACCTAACCGTGAAGTGGTTTGGGTGAGCTTTAAGGGTCCAAAATGGAAGATGGAGGATAGTGCTAAGTGGTTTGGGTGAGCTTTAAGGGTCCAAAAGGGAAGATGGAGGATAGTGCTAAGTGATTTAGATAAACATTGTAGTAGAAGTGAGGGTGGCAAATATGTAGGCGAGCACTTTAATGCGTTAAAGTGGACCAACACCCAGGATTTTGACTATCCTGGGTTTTGGTCCACTTCGGTGGGGCCCCGCTGTGTGAAACCCCCCAGAAACCCCAAAAAACTCACCTCTCCCCGCTCCCACGTGAACGCCGCAGCCAATCTCCGCCAACGTCTAGGCGGGGGACAGGAACGTACAAGCCTCTTCCGCCGCCGTCGCCTCCTGCGCGTCACTCTTGGCGCGCGCGCGCCCCCGCCGGCCATTCACAGAGGGCCGGCGCGGGGGCGCGCGAGAGGCGGCGGCGGATCAGGTAAGATCTTTTTGGGGTTTCTGGGGGGTTTCACCCCGCGGGACATCCCGATCTCGGATGTCCCGCGGGGTGGGAGGTGATCACCCCTGGGTGTTGGTCCACTTTAAGTTTGTAGTGCGCAGGCGCAAGATCGTAAGGATTTCCGTCTGGATGATTATTTATTGAAAAAGGGAAACAGAAACTAACGGGAAACGTAAAGGATTCATGGGAGGATACGATGGGAAAAGGGCAAAAACGAAAGCCTACGTTGTAACATGTGAAAATGAAATGGAAAAGTCAGGCTGGAAAATGACATCCTCGTATTCGTAATCTACCGTACGAACGGACGGAAACTTTACAGAAGGATTGCAATGCATGCATAGAATCGCTCGCACACTCATACGAGAGCGGAATCATTTCCAAAAAAAAAAAACAGATCGGCACTAAAACTGAAGTATTTTTTTGTCTCTCTGAATCGAGCCTAAGGTCTTTTTGAGAGAATGTTTGTCTTGTGTGAAAAATAAAATGAATATTCTTTCACATGAAAATTAGGGAGTGTTTGTGACTGGGATTTTGGGCGAGATCAGGATTTTTTTTTGTGCTAACAATTCTTTCCTGCTCAGAACTGACGAGAAATGCCGGCTTCATTATCTGACATGCTTTTTCATCAAAAATTGTTATGCTGCAAATGCCTGCTTTATTTCTACAATTCACTTTATAAACGAAAAATTGCTAAATCAACCACAATCAGACCAGTATTAAATCAAAATGCATGGGTACACAAGGAATTATTTTTGGCTGGTTACATTGAGAGGGGTGGATAAACATTGCATTGCAGTGGGAATATATACATATACACTGTGCAGAATATAAACCATTAGAATGTTATGCATACCGGTCACAGCTTATTTGGGATGCGCCCTAGTGGCTCTAAATAACTGAATAGCCACAGGGAAGTAGCTGCTTTTTAACCTAGAAGTTCTACAAGACAACACCTTAAAGTGGACCAAAACCCAGGATTTTGACTATCATGGGTTTTGGTCCTTTCCCTGGGGGCATCCCCGATTAGGGGTGCCCCGCTGTGTGAAACCCCCCAGATCGCCCAAACCCCGCTCACCTCTTCCCGGTCCCACAGCAGAGCAGAGCAGCAGCTCTGGCAGCTGCATCCTCCGCTTCCCTCTAACAGGGAGCGTGCCCGCGCCAGCCATTTGTTCCCCCGCGGAAAGAACCAAAACCCAGGATAGTCCAAACTATTGACTATCCTGGGTTTTGGATCACTTTAAATCGTCTTCCAGACTTTAGAAGTCGGAGAGGATTTTCCCAGCCCGCGCTTTAGTCCTAGTTTTGTATAGGTCCTCAAGAGTTGGAAGGGGTGCCTCATTTATCCTTCATGCTGTTCTGAATGTTCTTTCTAGCCTGTCCTTGTCTTAGTTGCCCCATCATACTAAGTGGTAAGGGAGAAACAAAATACAGATCCAAAAATTGTGTTGAAAAATTACTGAAAAAGTTTCACGGACAAACCAGCCTTAAATCGGGCGTTCACCGTGATTTATTGAAAAGGCCAAACCCTTAAAAAATATTCCCCAGCATCTAAAGTTAATATATTTTAAGTTTTTAGTCACTTACTTATCATTCTTTCCCCCGCTGGGCTGCAACTCTTGAAGAATCACACTTACTGAGGAGAGGAGAGTGGGATAAAGGGGGGCGGGTTATAGCTGTGCTATGCTCAGACAGAGCAGAGCTGGGGTCAGGAAAAGGTCAGCAATCCCAGAATGCAGAGCAGCATAGTCAGAAGGCACTTCCTTTTTGCAGGCTGCCTGATGTTCCATGAGCCGCTCTAGTTTCCCCAGCTCCTCTCTGTAGGCTTCCTCTTTATGGCTAATGATCAGCCCGTAGAGGAACAATAGTTTGTGAACAGGGAAAAAGTATGGGAGAAAGGACGCAACCTTGATGAGCGTCGATGTTAATTACTCTTGAGCTTGAAAAGAATGGACCCAACTTAACCTGTTGGCTCCTTGCTGTTAGCAAGCGGCTTACCCATAAGGAGATGTTGACCGAGAGTTGGTTCGTTGGTCAAGAATCATATAGTTTAGGATGAAATTGGAAACAGAAATCAACCACAAATAGGACATGGATCACACAGCACAAGCAATCTCGCCAACAATTTCTGTAACGAACCATTGGCTGACAGATCTTTTGCATCCGAACACAAATCATCCACTCGCTCACTTAACAAACAATCGATTTGACTTTTCATGGAAATAGGCCATTAGCACTGCAAGTTGATTACAGCCAACTAAGTAACACATCACATTAGAAGAGCAGCCTGCCTAAGAAATGTTGGAAAAGGGTAGGAAATGCTTTCTTCGACTAAACTGATTCATGTATGAGTACCACTGAGAACACCAGATTGGACAGGACATAATCATCATCACTACAAGGTTACCAGTACAGAGTAAAGTTGTAATAAAAATAATTGCGGTGGCTCCGAAAGCAAACATACCCCCAAAACATACATATGTGCTGCCTGTTCATAAGGTCTGCCATGGAATTTTCAAGATGCAAATACCCAAAAGAGTTGAATTGGACCTCCACCATGGCAGATACCATATTCCAGGACATTTCTCAAAACATAATTTGTCACCCACCATATAAGGGACAGTTCAATCAAAGAGTAACATTCACCCACCAGAACATGAAATTAGCTTCTTTATAAGGGGGATAATTCAGGGACAAAAAACTTGCCCTAGGTGGCCAGGATTTTAAGCAGGTTTAGCGTGAACAAATATGCCGTCGAAGCGCCAAGCTCCACCATTCAGCACGCCCCCTCCAATGCAGTGAATGGAGTCACAGTGTCAATGACATGCTGACTGGAGGCCATGCATTGTGGAGGCCATGGCCAGTTTTAAAGAAGAAACCGGCGATGTGGCCAGGACAACAGGGTCCACAGATTGGCGGATCAGGTGAGTTCTGATATGCTGTGCATCGCTCAGATGCAGGGGACCAAAGCTGTATAGCTGGTCATTTTTTAATTGGTTCATCACTTACTTAAATTACATTTTTAATGTATGCAAAATGCTAGCCAGCAAGAGGATGGCTTAGTTATACACATAAGCTTTTCCTTTTTTTAAAGAGTTTGGCACTCATCATTATTTTTTCCCTTCATGCAATGCATTATGCAGATATAAGATTTGATAATACTACTGCTTCTCACAGGTTGGCACTGAAAACACTACATTAAAGTCCCTGTTTGGGTTAAAGTAAAGAAAAAACTTTTCATTGTGGCAGTTCACTGCTAAACCGATCAATGGAATGTCCAGACTAAAATAAAATACTTACCCTATTGTCCCCCTCAGCAGCTTTCTCCTATTCCTGCTCTGTAAACTGTTACACTAACTACAGCAGCACACTCCAGGCACTGTAAGTAAGGAGGGAGTGGATTCTTGTTTACATATTTGCTTGCTATACCGAGACCCATGCATGCCAGGGCTCCTAATCCCAGAAGCGACTACATTTTATAGCAGGGGCGCTGTAAAAATCTGAGTGCAAGCCACTTTCCTGATTTGGGACACAAAGATTGAAATGGTTCCAAATTTTGATTTTTTATATTTTTTGACTACAATAAATATGATTTAAATGAATCTAGTTACCTACTACTTAATTACTGGAAAAAACGCCAATATGCTCCCTCATAGGCCCTTCACCACAGCCCTTATAGACACACACATGCATACCCTATCAGCAACCCACTCAGCCTCACACACATGATCCAGACACTATCATCATAAACCCAATTAACAGTCCGAATTTTCTAAAATCTCCTGAAAATGGCACTAGTCTGCCTTCATTAGCAGAGACAGATCCAAACACAGAGCTAAACTTCTGGATGTCTTTTGAAAATGAGTGTGGGCCTCCTGCACACAGGCTGGTCATGTTTTTTAACAGCAGAGGGCAGTAATGGTCAACTTCCTGCTAGCACTAAACTGCCAGAGAAAAACTGTAAGGGGGAGATTAAAGAAATGCTTTAAACTCGTATTTCCTTCCTCCTTCCCCCCCTGTTTGCCAGATTCATTTGTAACATGCTAGCAATATGTCAAACCCCAGGGACACCCGTCTTCTTTGTGAGCCTACAACCCCCAATCTCCGCAGCTAGCTTCCCATTTGCTGGGACGCTTTAAACGCCTCACCAGACACGGTTGCCCCAGGACTTATTAGCTCAAAGGATGTAAGCTCACGGGGGTGAAGACGGGTGAACCGAAGCTAAGACTGGGCGTAATAGGGTAGCCGAGGTAAGTACAGAATACAGTTCTGGGAACTCAGAGGGAGAAAACAGGCAAGGTCAAAGGTCAAGTCAATGGTCAAACCAGGATATCAGGAAAGCTTGCGGCACCAGGGATTAAATGGATTCGTAGTCGTAATTCAGGCTGAGGTCCGTACAGGCGGCAGTCAGCATAATCGGGCTAGCAAGGTCAGCAACGGATGAACAACACAGGAATCTCAGGATAAATCACACCCAGGTAAACACTATCACGGGCAGTGACAGAGTGAGGAGGTAAAACCTTTAATAGGGCTGGGATCAAGGGGATTGGACAACGGAATAGTAGTTATTGGTGCTTTTACAAACTTTGGGCTGATTGCCCAGTTTAAACCTTTAGGGTGTTTTGTCCAGAACAACCTTTGGGCTTATTGGCCTTTTAAACTAGCTGCAATCAGCGCGGCCGCCAGAGGTCTTAGGAGAGCTGCACGCGTTTGCACGTGCAGAGGAGTAGGGGAAGCCATGAGAGAAGGAGGCGGGCACACTCGACGCTGCTCGAGGCGGCATCTGGCGTGGACGCGGCTGCCGGTCAGAAGGAGTCTCGGCCAGCCACCGAGCCCTCACCGCCCGAGAACACCATGGGATGCGCGCTGTGACGCAATACACATGCTGCCCTAGTTCTCTGATTATATGGGTCCTAGTTATAAGCCCTTTCCCCATCAGTCCCATATCCTAACCATATTCTAAATTATATTCTACCCAGGAGCTCTGGTGATGTAGTTTAAGGGATCCCCCCTTATTTTTGCTATCTGGGCTTCTTAGGATATCTCCCCTAATCAATGTCACCATATTACTTTAAGCTGCCACCAATGCAACCCCTCCATATAGGTCTCCTGCTACCTCTTATCCTTACTGAGCCTCAATTTACCTTGCCCCCCGCATTCTATGTACCCCTTACAGAATTTCCACAGCAGGTCAGTTGGCCACAGGTTGAACATGTTTTACAGAGTAGGAGAAAGCTGTTGTGGGGAGTAAGAGGTAAATATTGGTGTTTTACTTTAGCCTGGACAGTTTAACAGTTTACTTTGCCACAATAATCAGTTAGTAATACTCCTCTTTTCGCCCAATGGTGCCTTTCTTGAATGACACATCTATTCTCACAGTGTGAAATATGAATGATTTTTAATTTGCATTCATGATTTAAGCTAGCCTGCCTCTCTGCTATACCAACAGAGCTCTGTGTCACATAGCAAGATTTGTGTTCATCAGGATGTTTATTGGCTTTTGTTCTCTGCTTGGAGTCCAGTTTTAATTAAGCTGGCTATTTACTGAATGGTGCCAAAATTCAAACATAGATCAAATGTCTTGAATAAACATTTGCAGCAAACTTGGCATATTAAAGACCATATAAACCTTTAATGTCTCACATTATAAAAATGTCACCTTACTAAATTCTGCACTGCCCCATACAACAATTGAGGTATAGCACAGTCACAAAGCCTTAGGAACAAGAACCATCACTCAGGCTATGCAATGCTAGAGAGCAGCACATCCAACAACCAAATTATGTTGCATTAGTATTTAAAGTACTAAAAAGTAATACAAGGAAGCTCTTTATGAAGTGAGTTTCTGCAGAGGAGCAGCAGCACAAAGGCTGGTGAATGTGTTCTTTAAAAATATTGGTCATTAGATTTGGAGCAGTATATCTAATGAGGTCACAGTCATCACTATCAAAGTCTATTTTCAACAAAACGTGTTAACGTGGAGTGCAGCAGCCATAGTGGAAGAGTGTGATTGTTCAGCATAACCGGCAGTGCAGGGATTTCTTTTGTTGTTACTATGGTTTTGCTAGCAAGTCTGCAGTTTGTATGTGCAATCATTTTGAAAAAAAGGGGTTTGTTGTCCTTTTTAACTGTGCAGTATAATGGGCACTTCTTTTAATTTATACAAGTTGATCGATCTTGGTAAAAGAAAGCGTGCCAATGATTTCTGAGCTTGATATTCCTTGTGGATTTGGTATAATGATGGTGATTATGGTGAAGGGCATCCAGACACCCCTTTGGAGATTCTTATTCTTATAAACTGTTGTATGTACCCTTTATCAGCTGATTATATAAGGACATGATATTTTTAATTTATTTAGCTCTATGCTTTGTATGATAAGATTACTGTATGCAATGTTAACCATTGAGTAGCTTAAAAAGAGATATATAGCATCACTTCAGATCTGGCTTGAATATTACAAACAACATTTTGACAGGAGTAACAACATATAAATGATGGGCAAGCAAGGGTCAGTGTCATCTTTATTACTGCACGTAGGCAAGGTCTTGTGGGGTGGGGAGTGGGGGGTAACTCCATGTACATCACTGCATAACACAAGCTCATTTCCCATCTCTTTTTATTCAAAACACTGGTAGAGGAAGTCCAAAAACCCCTGTTTAAGGATCGCAGAGCATAAAACTCATAGCAGCATCTGACATATAGGCAGCCCCTGCATTTAACAGGTTTAATAGAAAAGAGAATGGGGGGGGGGGTCACCTGTGGAGTCTAGCAGTGGCTTCCTGCATTGCATATATCTTAACAGCATTTTATAAGATAAAGCATAGTTATAGTACATTGCTACTGCAGGGTAGTGATAAGATCAGGGGCTGACATGAAGGAACACTTGATTTGAGCTCAGGCAAAGTAATGTTTAACACTGCAGTACTCTTCTTTAGTAAGGCTGCAGTCATTCATAAAATCACATGGGTTATGTGGGTTGAGGGTACAGGCCTGCAAAAACAGGTCCACAAGACTTTCTGCTGTGGATTAGTCCCTAGGCAAAAAAAAAACCTTATTGAATGAGACCCGGCAGAAATATGATGCAGGCATAATACATGAATCACAGACTCAGGATGCATTAAAAAGAACAGAGCTTTCAGTCGCATTTGCACAGCAAGGGTCCAGGAAGCCTTAAATGTTCACATATATTAATGCTGACTGTCATAAACTGTGATAAACAGGCACAAATAATTCTTTTTGACAGTTTGAGTGTCAAGGAAACACATATAGAGAAAGCATTTGAATGATAAGCTTGCCTGTGCTTATGGTAACAGTGTACTATGACAAAATAAATCTAAGCATAATGCAGTAAAGCTTCACCCAACACAACCAACCAATTAGGAACATAAAATGGCAGCTTTTTACCCTAAAAATGTTAACCTGACAAGCAAATAAAAAGCTTAACTTTTCGCTAACACAGCAAGCCCTTCAAGCAGGCTTATTATAGAAGCTGGCTGCAGCTAGAATGAAAGGACTGCTGCGATCTATGATGAGTGCCGGAGCCCAGAGCGAGAATAGAAAGCTGGCTGCAGCATGTCTCTGACAGACAGACGGTGCACAGAGGCCAGCAAAGCCACGGTTGCCGGTATAAGGAAGGAGTCATGAGAGCTTTCTAAAGGTCTGTAGATTGATACAATCTCACCAGATCCATTTTCTCTAAGCACCCTTTACTCTGCAGCTATGCCCCCCCCC
Source organism: Gastrophryne carolinensis (assembly GCA_027917425.1). Lineage (NCBI taxonomy): Eukaryota > Metazoa > Chordata > Amphibia > Anura > Microhylidae > Gastrophryne > Gastrophryne carolinensis. Next base: position 316,967,249 of record CM051237.1, read on the forward strand.
CCCCCCCCCCCAAGTCGCTGCAATTGCTTTAGAAACACAATGCCCAGGAGGGATACTGAAAAGCGTTACTTATTTACAAATGCAGCATGTTTAAACTTTTGTGTTACTATTATTTTGATTCCCTAATGCACTGAGGGCAAAGGAAAGGCAGAGAGCAGGGAATGCGTGCCATAGAGCAGGACACAAAGCTATAAACAAAGCAACACAATTCTGACATATATACTCAGAAGTGCCACCAAAACAATGAAGGAAAGCAGACATCCATTCTTCGACCAACTGAAGCCCTTTTGTGAAGCCAGCGACAGCTGACTGACTGAAACACGGCGCAGCCAGGAGTTCTAGAAAATCACGTCAGTAAACAAGTCCGTCTCAGACAATAGGCTGCTGGTGAAAGGAAGGAGGTTCTGCAGCAGCTGCCATAAGCAGCACATGCAGCCGGCTACAGCCGCAGCCTCGGCAGCCCTCAGGCTGGTATAATGTGCAGAAGGCCTCGCTGGAAAAATGAAAGCAAGTAATGAGAGTTTAGCGACTCGGAAGCAGGAGGAGACTCTCCTCAATGCCAGCAGCACACAGAGTCACCTGCAGAGACGAGGCAAGGCTAATAATGGCCGGAACACAAGAACAGAAGGACACGGACAGCCTGAAGGGAGCCCCAAGCCCAGACTTACATGTGTCGCTGTGCAGAGCGGAGATCGCTGCCTCCTCCCTTTTGTTCGTCCACAGTGAAGCTCGTCGTGCAAATCTTGGTGCCTGTGACCATTACATTTCACTAGATTAAACTCCAGCTCATCCCTCCCTGCACCAGTAGCCCGCTTACTTCCACGGCTTTGTTTTCAGCAATTCTTCCAGCAGAATTCCCCCTACTCTTTCCTCTCCATCAAATGCAACCCAGGTCTGGAGCGCAAGGTTAAAAAGACGTAAAGATGCGCGATGATCAACTGCTTTCTCCCATAGCATGAGTCTCCCCCTCCCCTATACACACATCGAAGCGTGCCGTCATCCACAGCCTTCTGCCCGCCCCCCGAGCGCTGTCTCTGTCAGCTCCCGGCCAGCTCAACACCATTATCAGCATCCTCCGACTCCCCAGCAGCCGTGCACGGCTCCCGCATGTGCACAGCCCTAATTCCATGACAGAGCATGCGTCTGCTTCGTCCACATTTTAAAGATGAAATATTATGAGCTACAGTGCTGTGCAAGATTTCACACACATAGAAACACATTTTCATTAGCACTATACTAAAGTAAAGGAACATTTACAAGTTTACAATTGGTCTTCACCGAGTGTGCAAATTAATTAGTGATGATTATAAGACATGTCTGCATGCTGTTATCACTGTACAATATTGTACAGTGCTGCATATTATTTATAGTTTATATGTTTTATTTGTTATTATTTATTGTTTATGGTATGCGGAACTTCAGTCAAAATGGAACCCAGGGGCATTTTAACAAAGACTGTATTTACCCAAAAAAGTGTAAATGTACTTAATACTTGGATGCCCCCCCCAGCATAGTCCTCAGGTTTCATGTGCTGCAAAAGATATAGGGATGCATTGCGTTACATTCATTGCCTATGAGGCCAGTGCCGGGATTTTTGCCCTGAAATCTCACCTCTTGCGAGATTTCAGGTGGTTCCACTGCATGACTCACCCTGGCGAAGTGGCAGAAGGCCACGCAACGCGTCGGTGGCTAGCTGTGGCGTTGGGTCCTTGAGCTCCTGGATGTGGTGATGTTTATATTATCAGATTAACTGTTTTTGTATTCCTTTGGCTGATATACAGGCGTCCTCATATCTGCACACTATCAGTCTCTATATGTGTATATTGTGGTCCTTCCACAGCACTTATTTTTTTCACTGTGCACCATTAGCACTTAGTCATTTTTGCACCTTTTTCTTCACTTGGATTTTTTCAACCACTTTTTTATCTTTATGCATGTTCACTCTTAATCTTTATGCATGCTCACTTTTTCACTCTAGTACGTTTGTATATTCAGCCAATGTGAAGTACACAATTAATATTCATTTGATAGGACATACTACTATGTATTGATTATTTCTAACTGTATATTTATTGTTCAATAGCTCATATCAGGATAAACCCACCCCCTCTATTTTGTGTTTATGTTTTTTAACTTAGTCTTGTAATGTTTTGTGTTGTACCAAGGATGATTTAATAAATTTCTATTTTTATATATTTTATACAATTTTGGTGTGCAGTATAGTTGTTTAGGGAGTATTTGGGTCGCTCTAGGACCCAGCATTTCTTGATGTCTTATGGGTTGTTGTCCCTATCTTACTAGCACCCTTTCATGATTTCAAATATATTTCAGCTGTGCAGACCCTCCCCAACCAAATTTCCCCTTTGGTTCTTCTTTATGGTTCCACTGCATGAGTCGGGTGGCGGCCTCCTCCTCCCTCTCTCCTGCTGTCCGCTTTAACTATGTTCTTATGAGGATAGAGGAACTAACATAGCATCACAATTGAAAGAATCTAATGCCCTTGATATTAAAACCTGGATGACTAGGATTTTGTTCAAAGAGTCAGCAATAGGTACCAATGTGATACAAAGTTTAAGTGCTGGTGGTAAGAGGTATACATACATATGAATGAATGAGTGTGTACTCCCTCGTCTCCCTACCCAACCCTTCCCCCTAACCCCTCAATTCTTTTTCTACTTTACCCTTTACTGTTATGCACTCTTTTTCTATTTTCTCTCCTATTTGACAGGTCTTATTTAAACATCACATACTAAAATATACTGAAACCTTTCTGCTTTTTCTTCTAACAACCTTTATAGAGCATTGATAATCAACAGCCTTGATTTACCAGTACTCCATAGACTTACCTACAATATATATGTAAAAGATTTTACTGTTGTTTACAATGATGGACTATTACCATAACATAATGCTTGAATACCCCCCCCCCGACTATATACTTTTTTCTCTTTATATGCTGTATTTGTACTTATAATTCAAAACATAATAAAAATATATTCATATTATTTATTGTTCAACCCTTTAAAATGCCAAGCCCGTGAATTTCACGCGGTTGCCTCTCCAACTGTTAATCGCCAAGCTCGTGAAACTCACGGGGTTGGTGGCTGTAGAGAAATGATGGGACACTTAGATCTCCATGGATCTTATTATATTAATGAGATCCGTTCAGATCTGAGCTAGATCACATTTTTTCTGAATAAATCTCAATACTATGAAATGTACTGGGGTGCTAGAGGGTATTCTCAGGGTGGGTGGGTGTCCGTAGGTATCAGGTGGGCACTTTTTTCTTGTCAGATCTCATTATAGTAATGAGATCCATTCAGAAAACAGTGATCTGAGCTAGATCGCTGTTTTTTCTATGAATGAATCTGATCACTATGTGATCTACTATTTACTAGCCAAAGCAGCCTGCATTAGGAGCTTACAGGTGCTTGATTGAGAGGACGCATATATCTTTTATATGCCACCCTCAATCAAGCAACTGAAAGCTTCTAATGTAGGCTGCAGGCTGATAGTAGCTGGTGCCAGTACAGTTCATTCTGAATCTCATTGTAGTACCTTTTTTTGTTAGCTGATGTGCTCATCTGTGTTTTGTTGGGGGGGGAGCATAGATGGCAATTGCATGCTTGCACACACATAGGAATTCTTCCTCCGCATTCTTCTTACGATCTGTGCCGTGAGTGTACATGCTCAGTGAGCATACTCAGAGTGATGGGCTGCCCTAATTACAGTGCCCGTGGAGCAGTTGGGGGGGGGGGGGTTAGGTGCCTTGCTCAAGTGCACTTCAGTCATATCCTGGTCACAAGTCCACTTCCTTACCTCTAGGCCATGACTGCCTCCAATCAGAGTGGGGGATGGGTGACAGGACCAAGGTGCAGCTGGCGGTAGTATGGATGGGGGTGTAGGGTGGCGTACCGGTACCAAATTGCTGGCTGATGGTTGCAGTGTGATTGGAGATCACAAGCCATCTGCCGTCTCGCCCCCCCCCCCCCCCCCCCTTCGTCGCTGCCTCCTCACCCCCTCTGGTGTTTACTGAATGAGCCAGATCTGGCGCGCACCTGTAACCCATCTTTGCGATCTAACCAGGTTTTTAGCTATATACTTTTATTCTTTTGATTTTTGACTGTTTATTTGCATCATTTTATTCAGTTTTATTGTTTACTGTGTAATGTTACTTTTTTATTTTGCTTTTAGTTCTACCTTCTAGTTTTAGCGTTTAGTTCACATAGACCCTTTAGTTTAGTTGTTCTAGTTTTTATTTTTTTTTAAGATTGTTTTTGTTTTTTTTTCATTTGGGTATGGCTGGTAGAATGTACACTGCACAGAAAGCTGCAGCTTACCTGCTGGAGTCTGACTCGGTTTTAGTCAGTCAGGGTCTAAGTATTTTCCATCAGACAGCAAGTCAGACAGGATCTCCTCTACTGATGATACACTGCCGCGCAGTGGTACCAGTAGTAGTAGCCACCATAGAAGAGATGGTACTGCACAACGTAAAACCACGCTGGAAGGGAGTGTAGAGCAAAAGGAGGCACTAAGTGCTGCAGCTGGTATGGAGTGCCTGCATGGAGGTCTCCTAATAATTATTACCCCAAAATTCCCTCTTTTGATTCGGTCAATGTCGACACAACAAACTTCTGTGTCATTGACTTGTTTGGTGTCATATTGTTCATTGCAGAAGTCATCCTACCGGATATGGTCTTCTATACCAATCAATATGCCGAGCAGGTCAAAACCCTCTGCCGAGGCATGCCCGAGCTCAGGCATGGCAACCCACAAAATTATATGAGATTAAGGAGTTTTGGGGGCTCACTTTAGCAATGGGTATTCTAAAAAAATTAGTTTTATCTTCTACTGGGATACCTAATCCTTATTGGCAACCCCATTATTTCCGGCCATAATGTCTAGAAACAGCTATGAAATGTTACCCCAGTTTCTGCATTTCAACAACATTTACACTGCTATTTCCTGTGATGAGCCCGGTCATGACAGGATTCATAAATTACGGGCCCTGCTTAATAGCCTGAAGGACCACTTTGCAGAAGTGTACACTCCCTCCCAAAAATTAAGTATTGATAATTCACTTCTGCTTTTTAAAGCGCATTATTTTTTGTAAATATATCCCTGTTTCGTGCCCACTACTGGGATAAAATTTTACAAATTATCTGAGAGTATGACCGAGTATATTACATTTTTTAGAATATATGAAGGGACACACAGCTGGACCCCTCTGGTTGTCCCCTTGATTTGTCAGTCAGTGGAAAGATCATTTGTGAGCTCATGACTCCTCTACTGGGGAGTTACCACCACTGAGGTTACCAAGTGGACAACTTTTATAGCAGCATCCCCTTATTTTTAGCCCTTTACTTATTGGGTACCCTGGCCTGCGGCACCATCATCCAAAATCGAAAAGACTTGCCCAGGTAAATACTTAAAAAAAATAAAACGTGGAAGAGTCTTATGCTTTAAGACAATCCACAAGAAGTCAGTAATGAATGTACGCCAACATGGTCCCAAAGCCCCTTCCCAAAAGCCATGTCGTATTAAAGATTATAACAAATTCATGGGTGGAGTTGATAAAACGGACCAAATATTAACCTTGTCTTCAAAGCAGCAGTACCAGGTTCCAATTTGTCTTTTGTAAAGTACCAGCAGCAGGTACACCCTGGTTTGTTGTTTGGAGATACCAAGGAGGTACCAGAGATGGCTGGAAATGGCAACAAGGCCAGGTTAGCTGGGAAGCATTTTAAAAAGTGCTTTCCTAAGGTCGGTGGTAGGAGCTTTCCCCACAGGTCTTGCAGGAACCGGGGCATCAGGAAAGATGTGCCGTACTATTGACCATTTTGTGCTTACAAGGTTGCTTTGAGGTGTACTACACCCAATTAGATTTTTGAATTATGCATTGTTTTTTTTCTGTTTAGACTGTAGATGGCCCCTTGTAGTTAAAGCGAATGTCCAGTCTCAGGGTAACCCCCCCGTCCTGCCACTCTCCCCTGACATTGAATTAGGTCAGATGGGTTACAAAGAAATCTTGCCTGTGGGCCGGTGCCACCACCTAGAGGAGAAAGCACATAGTGGCTTCCCCACCTATTTACTTGAATCTACAGCCGAGGGGTGAGAATGTCTTTTTGTGCGGCAGCCACAAAGGCCCCAAGAATGGTGCTGGATGGTTAGCAAGGTAAGGGTTTTTTTTACCCCGCTGTCCTGCCTTAGCCCCAGGGGAGGATGGCAGGGCAGCGGGGTTAGCCAGAGACTGGACTTCCACTTTAATTTATATTCTTTCTGTGTGCTGGCACAGGTATTTTGTGTGGTCACTGTATTTTATTTTCCTTTAGTTTCTTTTGGTACATTGGTGATTGGAACTGCTGGAGCAGGAGCAGCTGGATACTTGTGGTACATGATGATTAAAACATGGGCCCCTTTTCAGGATCGATACCTGATATTGATCACTGATCTTATGATCTGATGCCACAGCTACAGTATCCTAATTGCACCTCGTCATTCTAATCCTAATTGCACCTCTTAATACAGGTAAGAAATGTAAAGGGTTGTTTTGTGTTTATATAATGCATGCTGTAGTTTGGGGTGTTTGGCAACCACCCTTGGTGGTAAGAGGTATACATACATATGAATGAATGAGTGTGTACTCCCTCGTCTCCCTACCCAACCCTTCCCCCTAACCCCTCAATTCTTTTTCTACTTTACCCTTTACTGTTATGCACTCTTTTTCTATTTTCTCTCCTATTTGACAGGTCTTATTTAAACATCACATACTAAAATATACTGAAACCTTTCTGCTTTTTTCTTCTAACAACCTTTATAGAGCATTGATAATCAACAGCCTTGATTTACCAGTACTCCATAGACTTACCTACAATATATATGTACTCTGCCGAGGCATGCCCGAGCTCAGGCATGGCAACCCACAAAATTATATGAGATTAAGGAGTTTTGGGGGCTCACTTTAGCAATGGGTATTCTAAAAAAATTAGTTTTATCTTCTACTGGGATACCTAATCCTTATTGGCAACCCCATTATTTCCGGCCATAATGTCTAGAAACAGCTATGAAATGTTACCCCAGTTTCTGCATTTCAACAACATTTACACTGCTATTTCCTGTGATGAGCCCGGTCATGACAGGATTCATAAATTACGGGCCCTGCTTAATAGCCTGAAGGACCGCTTTGCAGAAGTGTACACTCCCTCCCAAAAATTAAGTATTGATAAATCACTTCTGCTTTTTAAAGCGCATTATTTTTTGTAAATATATCCCTGTTTCGTGCCCACTATGGGATAAAATTTTACAAATTATCTGAGAGTATGACCGAGTATATTACATTTTTTAGAATATATGAAGGGACACACAGCTGGACCCCTCTGGTTGTCCCCTTGATTTGTCAGTCAGTGGAAAGATCGTTTGTGAGCTCATGACTCCTCTACTGGGGAGTTACCACCACTGAGGTTACCAAGTGGACAACTTTTATAGCAGCATCCCCTTATATTTAGCCCTTTACTTATTGGGTACCCTGGCCTGCGGCACCATCATCCAAAATCGAAAAGACTTGCCCAGGTAAATACTTAAAAAAAAAAAAACGTGGAAGAGTCTTATGCTTTAAGACAATCCACAAGAAGTCAGTAATGAATGTACACCAACATGGTCCCAAAGCCCCTTCCCAAAAGCCATGTCGTATTAAAGATTATAACAAATTCATGGGTGGAGTTGATAAAACGGATCAAATATTAACCTTGTCTTCAAAGCAGCAGTACCAGGTTCCAATTTGTCTTTTGTAAAGTACCAGCAGCAGGTACACCCTGGTTTGTTGTTTGGAGATACCAAGGAGGTACCAGAGATGGCTGGAAATGGCAACAAGGCCAGGTTAGCTGGGAAGCATTTTAAAAAGTGCTTTCCTAAGGTTGGTGGTAGGAGCTTTCCCCACAGGTCTTGCAGGGTGTGCAGGAACCGGGGCATCAGGAAAGATGTGCCGTACTATTGACCATTTTGTGCTTACAAGGTTGCTTTGAGGTGTACTACACCCAATTAGATTTTTGAATTATGCATTGTTTTTTTTCTGTTTAGACTGTAGATGGCCCCTTGTAGTTAAAGCGAATGTCCAGTCTCAGGGTAACCCCCCCGTCCTGCCACTCTCCCCTGACACTGAATTAGGTCAGATGGGTTACAAAGAAATCTTGCCTGTGGGCCGGTGCCACCACCTAGAGGAGAAAGCACATAGTGGCTTCCCCACCTATTTACTTGAATCTACAGCCGAGGGGTGAGAATGTCTTTTTGTGCGGCAGCCACAAAGGCCCCAAGAATGGTGCTGGACGGTTAGCAAGGTAAGGGTTTTTTTTACCCTGCTGTCCTGCCTTAGCCCCAGGGGAGGGTGGCAGGGCAGCGGGGTTAGCCAGAGACTGGACTTCCACTTTAATTTATATTCTTTCTGTGTGCTGGCACAGGTATTTTGTGTGGTCATTGTATTTTATTTTCCTTTAGTTTCTTTTGGTACATTGGTGATTGGAACTGCTGGAGCAGGAGCAGCTGGATACTTGTGGTACATGATGATTAAAACATGGGCCCCTTTTCAGGATCTTGATACCTGATACTGATCACTGATCTTATGATCTGATGCCACAGCTACAGTATCCTAATTGCACCTCGCCATTCTAATCCTAATTGCACCTCTTAATACAGGTAAGAAATGTAAAGGGTTGTTTTGTGTTTATATAATGCATGCTGTAGTTTGGGGTGTTTGGCAACCCTACCCTTGGAAATTTGCATACATATTGTGTATCGTTCTGTATGTGGGATTTTTTTAAAAGAAAATTTGATTTGGAATCAGCATTTTTAGTCTTCTTTTAGGAAATCTCTTTAGGGAAACTCTGTGAAACCAGTGCATTCCTCAAGTGTCTGGGTCCAAAAAATTGTGCCCGCTACAACATGCCTGGTATGTTTAGAAAGCTTGAGGTGTGTCCTTATAGAGAATATATGGTTTGTGGGGTGTATTTCAAATGTAGTGTCTAGTTTTGGTTGAAAAAGTGTGAGGTGCACACTTTGTCTGCAGGGCTGAAAATCTGATGTAAAATTACCATTGCGCATAGACTTAGTTTGGGGTGTTTGGCAACCCTAACCTTGGAAGTAGCTATGCATCTTGGGTATTATTCTGTTCGGGGGACCTCACTATTTTCGATTTAGCGTGGTTTTTTTTTTGGTTGGATATTATTATTGTAGGAAAATGTGGTTTTGATTCTTTTCACTACTTTTTTTAGGGAAACCCTGTGCAACCAGTGAATCCATTGATGGATTCACCAATGAAAGTTTACAGACTACAACAAGCTTAGCAAGCTTGTGTGAACTTTGAGAGAATATATAGTTTGTGGGGTGTATTTCAAATGTAAAGGGTTGTTTTTTATGGAAAAACTGTAAGGTACACATAGTAGTTTTATTTTATTTGAAAATCTCCTCAAGCTCTCTTTTCAGTTTGGGGTGTGTCCTGAGCAGGAAAGGGTGTTTAGCGATACATATGTGGTACTGTTGAAACTGTGAAGAATGGGGCTTTTACATGCAATAGGATTTGATTGCAAAACTTAAATTTGTTTAAAAAAACAAGACATTTCATGTTAAAGCACAGTACTATGGACAAGGCAGAGCAAGCCCTTACCTTAGCCTGATCAGACCTCCTAGCCTCTATGGTACAACTCAGCCCTATTCTATGTTCTGTATTAATATGGCTGCAATCTTTTCCTGCTGGGCCTGCTGTCAAGAGCCTCCGCCATGATGGAGAGGAGAAGCAGGCTGCACTCTGCACACAGTAGCAGACAGTGTTGTTAGGCAGCCAGCTCTTCTGAGCTGTGTGTGTATTCACTCTCAATGCCCCGCCCCTTCTCTCCCCATATGTGCAAAAGTCAGCGTCAGAGGGAACCAAAGAGAAGATACATACAAAAAGGTTCCTGGTCTTGCTTTTGCACCTCTTTTTCTTTTGATTTTCTCTCTTCTCTCATTTTCACCAACGCTCTGCCCACTGCAGCAATATAGCATACGATAATTAAATCCACTATTTATATCAGGGGTCTCCAACCTTTCTTACAAAGAGAGCCATATTCAGCACAGAAAGATGGTCAGGGGCCGCATTTGACATGCATAGATAGTAGAAGCCATACAACAAATTTAGAAAAAAATTTAAAATGTATCAAAATAACTATGTAGTGAGGTTCTTGAAATCAAAAATAACAGCTTAGTTTGAAAGTTGACCCCCCAAAACTGACCAGGTGTCCCACTGTGAGACACCCCAAGCTCATATACTATATTCATGTTTCTCAGCCTGGGGTACACAGTAGTGTTTAGGGGGTGTAGCAACAGGGTCTGGTATATTATTTTACAGTAAAACATGATTCTCTCTTACTTTTACACAGCCCATGACCTACTTATTCTGGTAACATTAATGTTTGTTCTCCTTGGGGGGAACTTGGTTGTAACTGCCTGTTGCTAGGGTGGTAAATAGTGGAAAAAAGTTTGAGGACCACTGTACTATATAAAATGGAGTTTGTATCACTAGCTGGCTTATTAGAAAAGCTTCAGATTGTTTAGTGATTTCTAGGTTCTTCTGTACTGTAGATTTGCAAAAAAAAACAAAGAATACAAAAAAGTCATATCACATAAATGTAGTCCTCTAATATATATGACCGGAGAGCTATGTCAAAGTAAAGGGGGAAAAGAACTTCCTTATGAGTCCTGAGCAGTCGTCATGCTGTTCTAGGGTGCACTCTGGTATATGTTGACTCCTTGGATAGTATCTGAAGAAACTTTATGTACGGGAAATATACACCACAGCTCTGACACTGCTTCATTAGAGGGCTCCTTGTCACCAGTACTGTAGTTGCATTGGACCTATTACAATTGTGAAAACCCTAAAGTTAATGTGGGTACATAAGTGATATGAACTTTTTGGTCTACCATCAATGTACCACTGCGGTACAAGATATTTTAGGTACTATAAATAAATTAGACCTAAAGCCTTACTAAAACCAGTGCAAAGGGAAAGCTGGGAGACAGGGTTTTCCTCACTGCTTGAAACAATCTCAGTCAAAGTAACATAGTATATACGACTGAATAAAGAACTTGGTCCATCCAGTTCAGTCTGTATAGAAAAGATAAATAAAAAAATCTCTTTCCAATGGTCTACTAGCCATAGATGGTAATTTTATTACATGCAAGTAAGGCATCCAGGACACCTTTGAATTCTTGGAAATACTTCATTACTACCTCCTCTGGCACAGAGTTCCATAGTCTCACTGCTGTTACAAAGAAGAATCCTCTTCTATGTTGGTGGAGGAAGTGCCTCTCCTATAACCTTAGAGGATGTTATGGTTACATTTCAGGGTATGAATAGATTATGGGACAGATCTTTCTATTGACCCCGGATATATTTATACATAGTATTAGGTCACCCCTCAGGTTTCTCTTTTACAAACTAAATAAACCTAACTTTCAGTGACCAAATCCATTCATTAATTTAGTTACCCGCTTTTGAACGCGCTCCAGTTCTGATATGTCCTTTTTAAGGGCTGGTGCCCAGAACTGTACACAGCATTCCATATGGGATCTGACCAGTGACTTATAGAGGGGCATATGTATATATATGCTCCTCTTGATGCACCCCATGATCCTGTTTGCCTTGGCAGTGGTTGCCTGGCATCGGACACTACAGTACCCAGCACTTCCCTATTTAGTGTGTAATCATCTTATGTGTATAATCTTACATTAGACTTAAGTTGACATTTTACTGCCCATGCTTCCAATTTATCTAAATCTCTTTGTAGGTGCATGATGTCCTCTTTTATGTTAATTTCTTTACAGAGCTTAGTATCATCTGTAAAGAATGATACTTTGCTGTTTAATCCATTACTTATGTAATATATATATATATATATATATATATATTAGTTATAGGGTTTATTCATCAAGGGATAGCGGCAGGTAGTGCCTTGTAGTGGCAGGCAGCGTCTAGTGAAAGCCAGGCGCTGTACGCAATACCACATTTATGAAGGCGATTCTGGTGAGCGACTCTAACAGCGCCATGTAGCGTACAATTCATCATTACAGGCGGCTCAGCGTATAGCGCCAGCGCTCTAGCTTCCAGAGCGCCAGGTATTACCTGTCGTTCTCCCATACATTTCAATGGACATTCCTTTTCTTCTGTTTAAACAGGGTTTTTGTTTTATATTTGTTTTCTCTCAAATAATTGTGTCACCTCTCCTGGCCTAGAAAGAGTCATTTTTGAAAACTTTATATTTTTATATTTTTATGCAGAATTGTCATTACAGGTCTGGCATTAGAGTATTAATGTCACAATGTTACAACAATGTAATTCTTCGTGTTTTCGCTTTGTTACTGGTGGATATGTGTCCAAAAACAGACTTTAATCACACAGCATTTGGCGCTCTATGCTTTAGTGACCAGATCCAGAGCGCATACTCTCTGTTTGTTTTTTTGTTGAATATGGTGTGAGTCGCTGAGAGTCGGTCGCAATGAGCTGGCGCTACCTTTCGCTGGTGTTAGAACGCCCAACATACATCTCATTCATCAATGCTGGCCAGCTTACTACAGCGAATGAGATGCTCTGTTACAGCGCCTGATAGCCGATGACAGCGTATACTAGCGGTCGCTCTTAACGCCTCTGTACAGACTCTCATCTGCTGATACCTGGCACTAGTAATGAATCAGCCTGCCTATATATATATATATATATATATATATATATATATATATATATATATATATATATTGAAGCGGAACAAACCCCCCAGCGGCCAGCCCCACTGTGTAAACCCCCCAGGGCACATGTAAAAACTCACCTTTCTATGCACCAACACCACATGCGCAGGCTCACGTCAGTAGCAGGAGCACACACAAGGCTGGGGATACAGGGTATGTGGCACTCCCCATAAGTGTCAGTGAGAGCCGTTTGCCAAAAGAGGTAAACACGGCAAACAGCTCTCATTGGCTGAGCGCACGCACATGCTGATTGGTCCACTTTAAGCCAATTACTCACCCATGTACACACATTTCCCCCCAGTCTAAGCATTCTCATCTTTTGTACTGTCACTTATTCCAAACCTGTAAATTAGGAATACTGAACTATTGCCCAATTCATGCCTTAGCACAATGGGGGGCCTAAAGCATCAGCACACACTGCACTAGCTGGTGCCTTTTATTGAAAGTGTTATTGGTGTTGCACTGTCCACCATGTTTGATGTGACCTCCACTGGGTATGTGTAGTGCCAATCCTTTTGGTCAGATACATTGCTGCAAATAGGGACATGGCTGTCACATGAATGTGGAAAAGGTGAATATTCTGGTATATTCCTGGGCTTAATACAAGTATTTCAGCAGCCAGGCATCCCAAATTGAGATCCCCAGAGGGATTAGCCTTGGATGATAGCTCTGCATGGGCCACTAAAAAAATTCCTGGAGTGCTGCCTATGCAATTACACACTGTAAAGATCTATAGTCCTGAACTAGCCCCCCTCCATAGCACTGGCAAGGTTCCAAATAAAGCCTTTTTTAAATTTCTGTCCTGTATGGGCCTTATCATGTCCATCTTTTCCACAGTAACTAGTGCAATACAAAGCATCCAGAGTCACTTCATATGAGAATGCAAAACAAAAGGGGCATTCCAGAAAATAAACTATTAATATCAGTTAAACCAATTATAATAACTACTGCAATTAATAATTATTTGTAACACTCTTTACAAGAAACATTGCTCATATGCATCCCTCCCCTGAGTAATTAAGATTGCTGCATATAAACATTACTGTATGTAATTCTTTTTAGTTATTAATTGGAATTCAGCACACTGCCTGTAATTGGGATGCAGTACACGACCTGTAATTGGGATTCAGCACACTGCCTGTAATTGGGATTCAGCACACTGCCTGTAATTGGGATTCAGCACACTGCCTGTAATTGGGATTCAGCACACTGCCTGTAATTGGGATTCAGCACACTGCCTGTAATTGGGATGCAGTACACGGCCTGTAATTGGGATTCAGCACACTGCCTGTAATTGGGATTCAGCACACTGCCTGTAATTGGGATTCAGCACACTGCCTGTAATTGGGATTCAGCACACTGCCTGTAATTGGGATTCAGCACACTGCCTGTAATTGGGATTCAGCACACTGCCTGTAATTGGGATTCAGCACACTGCCTGTAATTGGAATTCAGCACACTGCCTGTAATTGGGATGCAGTACACAACCTGTAATTGGGATTCAGCACACTGCCTGTAATTGGGATTCAGCACACTGCCTGTAATTGGGATTCAGCACACTGCCTGTAATTGGGATGCAGTACACGACCTGTAATTGGGATTCAGCACACTGCCTGTAATTGGGATTCAGCACACTGCCTGTAATTGGGATTCAGCACACTGCCTGTAATTGGGATTCAGCACACTGCCTGTAATTGGGATTCAGCACACTGCCTGTAATTGGGATTCAGCACACTGCCTGTAATTGGGATTCAGCACACTGCCTGTAATTGGAATTCAGCACACTGCCTGTAATTGGAATTCAGCACACTGCCTGTAATTGGGATGCAGTACACGACCTGTAATTGGGATTCAGCACACTGCCTGTAATTGGGATTCAGCACACTGCCTGTAATTGGGATTCAGCACACTGCCTGTAATTGGGATTCAGCACACTGCCTGTAATTGGGATTCAGCACACTGCCTGTAATTGGGATTCAGCACACTGCCTGTAATTGGGATTCAGCACACTGCCTGTAATTGGGATTCAGCACACTGCCTGTAATTGGGATGCAGTACACAACCTGTAATTGGGATGCCTCACACAGCCTCTAATGTGGGGTGCCAAAAACTGCCTGTAATGCAGGGTGCCCCTTACTGACTTTAAGGTGGGATAGCGTTCACTGCATGTGGGGTCTGTTATGGGGTGATTGCGGAGGATTATGCACACTGTATGTAATGGGGCGACTGCACACCATTTTGTTCAGAATAGTTTTTTCTTATTTTCCTCCTCCAAATCCTAGGTGTATATTATGGGGGGTATGCTCCGTCTTATGGTCAGGTGCATCTTATGGTGCAAACCAGGAGAAAATTTGTGATGCAGCATTTCAGGTTTGAGTGGATTCAGAGGCAAATGAGTGCTGAAAATGATTAAGTATCATGCATGCACCACGGACTATGATTGTGCTTTAAAATAAACAATAATAATAATGCAGTTTTGGGGTTTTCCCCCCACTGTACAAGGCTGTTGGTCCGGTTTAGGGGAACATCAAGGCATGACACAAAAAAAGCCCATATTCCTCTTTTGTCCTTCCGCAGCTCCAGTTTTCCCCCACTGCTCCTCCATGCAGAATACTTACTGAGGGCAGGGATCCAGCGATTCCCTACTTCACCAGCAGTCTCTCTCAGTGGCATCCTGAGGCCCTGGCAAGCTCCCCACCTCAGAATTAGTGGCAATCGCATTAGTGGGCATGAGGTCAGCCTGCTGGACCAAGTAATCACTGCTTCTCTATTATCTCTAAGTAAAAAGATAGTGGCGCCGCACAGGGTAGTTACTTTTTTAATGTCTGGACAGGGACTTACAAAATCAATTACTTAAAAATATTTCCTATTGGATATATATAATACCTAATGGCAGAATGGCACTTGACGTGGACCTACATCATAAAGCGAAGGCAGTATAATTCACATCGGCTTTACATGCTACCACTCCTTTTCCCAGCAGCCTCCATGCACACATAATTCACAAACAATTAATAATTAATCAAAATGAAATAAACTGCCCATATGAATCAACTAAAGCTACTGACTGTCAGGAATCAAAAGGTCGACAAAGAAAGTCAAATGGAATTTTAACACATGTAACTCCTGTCTACTCACATTTTGTTCCCCACAGCACTTCCATTCTACTGTAGTGTAGTGCAGAGATCGGGTCCAACAGTGTTCAGTTCACACTTGAAAATACTTTGAATATTTGCTGCCACCTGGCAGAGGGAGTCACTAACAAAAATGTATTGTCATTGGAAGTCATAGGGCTCGATTCAACAAAGGTAGAAATAAATTCGTGTCACTCGAAAAATCAGATCGCATGCACAAAGTTTTAACTTTTTCGAGTGATTCAAAAAAGGGGTTGAATTAAATACTTGCACTCGAAAATGCAATCGTAAAATTTTGTAATCACTCGTAAAATGTTAAAAATGCTCGTAAAAAGGCTGTCGCAAGCGAAAATTATTGGAAAATGTACTCGAATTTTTTTTCTATTGTTTAGTATTGTTTTCTGACTGTTGCATGGTGTTGTAAGGCTTTTTAATGGGTAAATGTAAATACATAATTTTTTTTTCAACTTTTTAAGTTACCTATGTACTGTATGTACATGGCTAACATTGTGGATACATGTAATAAAGAGGCAAGGTATGCTGTAGTGGAAGTACTAAGTAAACAGTAATATTTGTAAGAGGCATGCATGTAGTTTTTATTTGGGGGGGGGGTTGGTTGGATTGCCAGGGACCTGTATTAAAAATGTTTCCTTTAATGCAGAAATGTGGCCATTGTTTTCTATACAAAGCTTGCTCACATAGCACCACGTGTCCCTGGGTGCAGGGAGCAGCTCTTTGCTAGCTTTAACCTCATGGTACGCCATTCTTATGCTTACACTATAACGTGGACCAAAAGCCAGGATTTTGACTATTCTGGGTTTTGGTGCACCGCAATGTAAAAACCCAAAGGTCTTCTACCAGTTAATGGTGCCAAATATGGATTCCAAAGCTGCACGATTTAGCCTAGTAAGCTGGAAAAGTGCTTGATATGGCAGCTGATCCACTTCCAAACGTGTCCGAAAATATGGGAATGGGTAGTGTGCGCCTTCTCTGCGCCACATCATCTGCAATATGTTCGAAGTCAATGGCCTCGATTCACAAATCATTGAAAAAAATTCTCATGGTAGTAAAAAATGTAATTCATGAGAAAAAAGCCTGAGAATGTCACTGTTACCAAATCACCAGATAGGAAGACACTGAAAGTCAAGGGAACTTTTTACTACTAGTAAAAAAGGGTAAAAAGTTCAGTATTTTTTTCAGGAGTAAAAAGTGCCATTGACTTTCATTGTCTTCCTAACTAGTGATTCACAAACAGTGGAATTTTCAGGCTTTTTTCTTATGAATTGAATTTTTTACTACCATTAGAGTTTACTACCATTGCAAAGAAAGTAGAAGGGCTCCATTGTGAGAGAGCAAGATGAGTTTTCTCCTGCTGAAAGCTGCATCAAAAAACTAGTGTAAAACATTATATCATGTGTGTGGCTCATCAAGTCCACCTGAATCAGTAGTAACATTTTCGAATTGTAAAATGCAGTAGTAAATTTTTCGATCCACTAATTTAATTCGCACTTTTACAATCACACTCGAATTTAATTCAAGTGACTCGTGTTTTACAATGGTTCCAGGTAGCTGAATCACTCGTAAAAAAAATATAGCAAAATCGCAACTTTTTAAGCACAAAACACACGAAAAATCCATTTTCGACCTTTGTTGAATCAAGCCCACAGAGTTCTAGTGTCTAGTCGGGAATCCAAAATGTAGTATATTTAAAATAGCTTACACTCTGTTTAAAGTTGTTTTTATTTTCTTTTATTATTAAAGACACATTTCTGCCTAATTGCACCCAACCTTGGCCAGCAATAGACTAGATTCTGGTATTAAAGAGTAAAAGGAGGATGCTCGACTGCCACAGAAGATTGACTGCTTAGTCACCAAATCGTTGCACAGTGAGCTGAGCTGACTCTAGATTGGTAACCAGCCACCTAGGCTTGTTATTTTTATATACACAAATCTTGTTAAGAGTGCAAGGGAAGAGTGGCCGGGGGGGGGGGGGGGGGGAGTTATTTAATTTTTTTTCAAACAGACCAGACTACCCGTCTTTAACATCTATAACTGTTTTTTTCAACAGTGTACTGCAAAAACATCTTTGTGAAGAAAAACCCCAATGGGAGCAGAGCATCCCAAACAGATGCACACACTCAAGGGGAAGAATGACCCTGCAGTGCAGGATACCGCTTGACAGCAAAAGCTCGGGGCTTCTCCGCTGTGCATTGCAACAACCACCTCACCTCATCTGAGTTGAGCTCCCACGTGACCACGCTTATCCGTGCGGCCCGATAGGCGACTCCACGACAGCCTAGAAGGATCCTGGAAAGACGAGTATCCTGGGTGGCGATCTTTTTTTAGCACCATCGATGTGGGGAAGCATGGGTCAGGGTGCCCAGCTGCTGCATATTAAAGTGGGACTATGGAAATTTCAAACTTTCAGTGCTGAGCTTACTGAAGACATTGAACCTAGTTTATGAAGCTTCAGTACCATTTAAGGGTTTTAGCACAGCCTCACCTTATGATCGATTTAAGAAGTGACAGCGCCATTGTCTACGCTAGATGCCATTGAACAGCTATTTAACACTTTTAACCCCCTACTTTGTCAACCAGCACCCCCTTCATCCTCACAGCTAACAGCAGAGCAATTTGCCACATTCTTTAAAGCTAAACTAGACAAGATTTGGAAGTGTCTTCACCCCTCAGAACACCTCTCTCCTTCCAACCTCACCCCTGCTCCACTCACTAACTAATTTCAATCAGTTAACTGCACATGGTCTCTCCTGTCTGGCCTCAAAGGCCCACCTAACCACCTGCTTCCTTGATCCTATTCCCACCATATCCCTCAACTGTCTCCAGCTGTCATTCCAGCCTTAACATCTCTATTCAAGCTTTCCCTCTCCACTGGTACATTTCCTTCCTCCTATAAGTATGCTGTTATAACTCCACTCATTAAAAAACCCTCTCAGGACCCCTCTGACCTTCCCTGTTACTGGCCAATCTCGCTTCTCCCTTTCTCATCCAAGTTTCTTAATCAACATGTCCACTCAGAACTGGCTCACTGGCCTTGATTCACTCTGTATACCATGCGCACAAAAGGCCATAATGCGGCAGTCGGGTACCCAGCCTTCTGGGTCGGCTCCTCCCGCTTCATCGCCTTCCCCTCCCCACCTGATCCGTACCCCAAGTGACATTGGTACTAGTGGGGAGTCGCTTTCTCATGTCTGGGCTAGGTTGGCCAGCATAGAGAAAATGATTGCTAGCACGGTGGGCAAGAAGCCCCAGGCTAAAAAGAGACAGTTGTCAGCCCAGCCCTTGTGGGACACTGACGAGGAAAAAAAAACTTAACGCTTGGAAAATAAATTCGCATGCGAGAATTTTTCAAACCTAGGAGCGATTCACAAAGGCAGTTGAATTAAATTCGTGTGTGCGAATTTGCGGGCAAATTTTTTTTGTGTGCAGTTGAAAATCACTACGGGCTTGATTCAACAAAGGTCGAAAATGGATTTTTCGTGTATTTTGTGCTTAAAAAGTTGCGATTTTGCTATATTTTTTTTTACGAGTGATTCAGCTACCTGGAACCATTGTATAACACGAGTCACTTGAATTAAATTCGAGTGCGATTGTAAAAGTGCGAATTAAATTAGTGGATCGAAAAATTAACTACTGCATTTTACAATTCGAAAATTTTACTACTGATTCAGGTGGACTTGATGAGCCACACACATGATATAAATTAGAGTGTTTCACACTAGTTTTTTGATGCAGCTTTCAGCAAGAGAAAACTCATTTTGCTCTCTCACAGTGGAGCCCTTCTACTTTCTTTGCAATGGTAGTAAACTCTAATGGTAGTAAAAAAAATTCAATTCATAAGAAAAAAGCCTGAGAATTCCACTGTGAATCACTAGTTAGGAAGACAATGAAAGTCAATGGCACTTTTTTACTCCTGAAAAAAACTTTTTACCCTTTTTATACTAGTAGTAAAAAGTTCCATTGACTTTCAGTGTCTTCCTATCTGGTGATTTGGTAACAGTGTAATTCTCAGGCTTTTTTCTCATGAATTAAATTTTTTACTACCATGAGAATTTTTTTCAATGATTTGTGAATCGAGGCCTTTGACTTCAAACATATTGCAGATGATGTGGCGCAGAGAAGGCGCACACTACCCATTCCAATATTTTCTGACACGTTTGGAAGTGGATCAGCTGCCATATCAAGCACTTTTCCAGCTTACTAGGCTAAATCGTGCAGCTTTGGAATCCATATTTGGCACCATTAACTGGTAGAAGACCTTTGGTCGACCTTTGGGTTTTTACATTGCGGTGCACCAAAACCCAGAATAGTCAAAATCCTGGCTTTTGGTCACGTTATAGTGTAAGCATAAGAATGGCGTACCATGAGGTTAAAGCTAGGAAAGAGCTGCACCCTGCACCCAGGGACACGTGGTGCTATGTGAGCAAGCTTTGTATAGAAAATAATGGTCACATTTCTGCATTAAAGGAAACATTTTTAATACAGGTCCCTGGCAATCCAACCAACCCCCCCCCCAAAAAAACTACATATATGCCTCTTACAAATATTACCATTTAATTAGTACTTCCACTACAGCATACCTTGCCTCTGTATTACATGTATCCACAATGTTACAAATATTACTGTTTAATTAGTACTTCCACTACAGCATAGCTTGCCTCTGTATTACATGTATCCACAATGTTAGCCATGTACATACAGCTACATAGGTAACTTAAAAAGTTTAAAAAAAAATTATGAATTTACATGTACCCATTAAAAAGCCTTACAACACCATGCAACAGTCAGAAAACAATGCTAAACAATAGAAAAAAAAATTTGAGTACATTTTCCAATAATTTTCGCTTGAGACAGCCTTTTTACGAGCATTTTGAACATTTTACGAGTGATTAGAAAATATTACGATTGCATTTTCGAGTGCAAGTATTTAATTCAACCCCTTGAATCACTCGAAAAAGTTAAAACTTTGTGCATGCGATCTGATTTTTCGAGTGACACGAATTTATTTCTGCCTTTGTTGAATTGAGCCCTACAACTGGAAAACTCAGTTAAAAAGTGCACGAATTTTCCATACCCAAATGCTGAGAATTTTTTCTACTGCTTCCTAATTTGTAGCAGAGCAGTATGATCCCTTGTTGCTCTTTGTATTGTTTTTTTTTTTTTTTTTTTTGCTTTGTGTTTCTGGACTTTCTAATTGATGTGGACTAGTACATGTCATTGTTAATGTTTAATTATGTTTAATTTTGCACTTTGCATTGGTTCGGTGCATCATTTTTGGTGATGGTGGTTTAGGTGCCCTTTTGGCAGTGTTGCTTTGCATTGCTTTACATCTATTGTTATTGTACCGATTTATTTGGGTGGTTTGTAGATTAACAGTTCTTAGTTTTGACTTTGCTCTGTGGATCCATTAATATACGAATGTGAGTGCTGCCATGAGTGTCATCATTAGCATAGATATTGGTTTGGCCGCCCCATATAGTCCTGATGTACTTACATTTCCAAACCACATTAAAGGTTTCTGTTGCATCCAGGGCCAGCTCCAGATTCCCAGCACGGCCCTTGTGTCACGTCACTTGTGCGGGGCTCTGTGAATCCCCCTGTGATGACCGGTATTCTCACCACATATATTAAAGTGCACCAAAACCCAGGATTTTGACTATCTTGGGTTCTGGTCCTTGCCCCCAGGTCGCTGAAACCAACTCACTTATTCCCGGTCCTACAGCGTATGCGCAGCCACTCATCCAATCAGCGAGCTCGGATCCGCTGACGTCACATCGTCTAAGGCAAGCGGCTCCGAGTGTACTGACACGCGCATCTCCTGCTACCCTCTAACAGGGAGCGTGCCCGCGTCGGTCATTCACAGATGCCTGGCGCCCCCCCCCCCCCCTGCTAGAGGGATAGTGGAAATGCAGCTCACGCATGCGTCGTTGGAGCGAGAAAGAAGGCAAGTGTATGGGCGACCTGGAGGGTTTCACACAGTGGGGCATCCCGATTTTGGATGCCCCGTGGGGAGGGTAACGATCGACTTTAAAGTGCACCAAAACCCAGGATTTTAAATATCCTGGGTTTTGGTACTCAAATTGGGATGACCCACTATGTGAACCCCCCCGGTTTGCCTGTAAAACATACTTGACTGTCAACCCAACGGCACATGCTCAAGTGTGCAGGCAGTCAGTACACATGGCTCCATTCTGCTTTGCTCAGTTGTCGAGAGGTCTTATCGGCTAAGGCCCCGATGAAAGCGAGTGCACCGATAACTGCATCCCTGTTAGCTTCCAGCTGGGTGCATGCCTGTGCCAGATATTCACAAATCATTAATTGGAGGCCCCAAAGAGAGGGAATCAGGTGGCCCTGGAGTCTTATAGACTTCATGGCCGCTTCTGGTCCACTTTAATGCAGGGCATAGAATTCTGTTTGTCCACAGAGCACGGCATAGAGAGCAGGGAATGAACAGCATCCCCGGTTTCCCTCCGACTGATGTGCTCCAGCACCCAGGTTGTCTGTCTGAGCTCCCACCTGAACATAAACTGGGGATGAGCTGTAGGATCACAGGCAAGATGAGTATACAGGTGATCCCTAAGGGTTTTACACAGCGGGATGGCCCATGGATAGGGAATTGGCCGCATTAGGAGTTTGTTAGACTGCAGAGCCAGCTGGGTTTGGGTCCACTTTAACCAGAATCTCAAATATTCCACTGTACACTGGCTTTCTCCCATGGTATGCTGAGTTAGGATATCATGCTGTGTGAGCCCGCCCCCCCCCCCCCTCCAGAATATCACTATTCACTCACCTCTGCCTCGTTCCTATGGCGCAGGCTCTCCTCCAATGCGAGGCATCTGCCATGGCTCTCATTGACTTCAATGGAGAGCGCATGCTGGCGTATCCCCCCTGTGGCGTGTGCTTGCTCCTGCCCTAGCCAATCATATAGGCTGAGACAGGAGCGGGTGCCACTGGGGATGCATCAGCGCGCACTCCCCATTAAAGTCAATGAGAGCCATTTGTTGAATGACACTATTGGACGAAAGCCCGGGCATGCGCCGCTAGAACGAGGAAGAGGTGAGTGAATAGCGACATTCTGAGGGGGTTTCACCCATGGGGCATTGCGGGTTTTGTTCCACTTTAAAGTGGACCAATCACCAGGATTTTCACTATCCTTGCCCTACGGGCATCCTGCTGTCCTGCTGTTACAAACCCCCTGATTTCCCACTCCAGTCATATTTCTGCTGTTCCCACAGTGCATGAGCTTATCCAATCAGTGATTTATGCTGCACATACTAATGTAGGGCATAAAGCCATTTTGGATTCAGCGTCTTTATAGGGAGCAGGTTTCCCTGTGGAGTGCACGTTACCACGCATTTGGACTGTCTGAATGGATGGTTGTGGGAGCGCACACATCAGCAGGAATATTGGGGAGCCTTTTAGACTCCAGGGCCTTCCATGGTGGCGACTGGTCCAGTTTAAAGAGGAAGAGTTGCCTGGGCAGCCATGGGGTCTAAAAGATTACTTAAAGTACGCACGGGCAACTTACAACCCCCGGGGCATCCCTATTAGGGATGTTCTACTGTGTGAAACACCCTAGGAACCCCCACAAATACCTTTCCGTGGATCCACGCCAGATTTATGGGTCTCGCATATCCTTGGCCTCCCTGCAGTCTGTGGTGCGCTCCCACGCTCAGGCACGGCCTAAATCACAAGTTTGCAGCGCAACACAAAAGTACAAAAAAATACTTCCAAAAACAATTCCAAGCAGCCCAGGAATCCCGTGGCACATGCACCAGCCAAAAAAAAAAAATTAATAAAAGTGGCCAAAATAATTATAACAATCCCAGCCCATTGAAATGTATGGGATAAGGCCACACAGTGCAGGGTAAGCGCCTGGTCTGACATTATAGGGAACTCAGCAATGGCGCTGATGATAGATGGGACACTACCTGGCACTATCACAGGTGCTCTGGATTTTTGATTTGATAAATACATCTTTTGCACTGGGACCTGACATTCACCTGACACCTGGCACTAAGTGGCCTTAGCGTTTCTTAAAGTGATTCCCTCCCCCAGGGGCATCCAAAATCGGGATCCCCCGCTGTGTGAAACCCCCCAGGTCGCCCCATACACTTACCTTGTTTCCCGGTCCAACGGCGCATGCACGAGCCGCGACCACATCCCCGCTAACCCTCTAGCATGGGCCCGAGCCCGCACCAGGCATTTGTGAATGGCCAGCGCGGGCACGCTCCCTGTTAGAGGGAAACGGGGGATGCGGCCGCCAGTGCGCACGGAGCCTCTGGCATTAGACGAAGACTTAGACAAGGTGGCGTCAGCGGCTCCGAGCACGCTGATTGGACGAGCGGCTGTGCATGTGCCGTAGGACCGGGAAGAAGTGAGTCGGCATCAGCGATCTGGAGGGGGTTTTACACAGCGGGGCATCCCCGATCAGGGTGCCTCAGGGGAAAGGACCAAAACCCAGTATAGTAAAAATCCTAAATGTTTCTTTAATATTTTGGGATGGTCATTTTTCTGTCTGCTATATTTATGTTGTCATGGCGTTAGGTATTGTTTACATCACTTACATTTATCAAGTTGTGCAGCGGCATGCAATGTGGTAAATAAAACATTGCACATGTTACTGCACATGATTTATTTTATATAAATGTTTTTGCTAATATGTGTATATTAAATATATAGTAATTAAATATAATAAATATAATAATATTGTTATATTAAATATAATAATACATTTTACACCATTTCATGTTTATAGGCCTCCTTATGGTGCACTATGGGCTTTTTTTGCAGGTATAGTGGATAGAAGGACTCCATAGTGGAAGTCAGAAAACAGACTTTTCTCCTCCTGAAAGCTGCTGTAAAAAATTTGTGTGAAACACTTGAATTTAACTCATGTGTGGAGCCAATCCATGGCACCTGAATCACTAGAATTGTTTTTCGCTTGTAAATTCCACATAAATTATTTTCGCAAACCGAATAATGAAAGTAAAACTTTGTTGAATTGCGCGTAGAATTTTCGCGCGCAAAAAAAAAAAACATGCGAAAATTTGAATTCGACCTTTAATGAATCAAGCCCAGTACTGTCTGTCTACAAACTCCCTCCTAGATCCCCTCCAGTCTGGTTTCCGCTAAAGTCAATCCATTGAATCTGCAGTTACCTAAGTCACCAATGATCTATTAACAGCCAAATCCAATAGCCAATACTCTGTTCTCGACCTATCCTCAGCTTTTGAAACTTCAGCCATGCTCTGCTTCTCAAGCTCCTTTCTTCTCTTGGAATCCAAGGTCTGACTCTCTCTTGGTTCTCCTATATCCTGATCTCACATTTTCTTACTCTAACACAATTTCCTCTCCCTGTCCTCTGTCTGTTGGTGTACCACAAGGCTCAGTCCTAGGAACCCTACTTTTTTCAATATATACTTACAATCTTGGCCTAATAATAACCTTACCAGACTTCCAATATCACCTTTATGCAGATGACACTCAAATCTACCTCTCTGGCACAAATATCTCTTCCCTCCTCTCTTGCCCTCCTAACTGTCTAACCTTCATTTACGTCCGCTTGCTCCCTTAAATTGAACATAGACAAAACAGAACTGGTCATCTTCCCACCATCTCATGACTCTCCCCTCTCTAATACCACAATATCTGTAAATAATCTTACAATATTTGCAACTCCTCAAGCTTCATGCCTGGGGGTCATTCTGGACTCTTCTCTCTCATTCACACCTGACATTCACTTTCTAGCCACCTCCTGTCGTCTCCAACTTAAATACATCTCCTGCATTCATCCCTTCCTCTCACCTGACACCACTAAAATGCTAGTGCACGCTCTAATCATATCCCAACTTGACTACTACAACACCCTCCAATCTATTCTAAACTCTGCTGCTCGTCTCATCTACCTCTCCACTTGCTTCTCCAATGCTGCTCCTCTGTGTCAATCCCTCCACTGGTTATCTGTGTCTCAGGGAGTTCAGTTCAAACTTCTAACACTAACCTACAAAGCTCTCTCCAGCCAAGCCCTTCCCTACATTTTATCTCTGATCCAGCAAAATCAACCCAAGCACAACCTCTGCTATGCCTCTGGCATTCTTCTGTCCTCTTCCTTGGTCACCTCCTCGCACTCCCGCCTTCAATACCTCTCCTGTGCCTCCCCACTTCTCTGGAATGCACTGCCCAGCTCAATCTGTCACTCTCCAACGCTCCAAGCCTTTAAAAGTGCCTTCAAAACCCACCTATTCAGACAAGCATAAAACCTCCTATAACCTTCACCGGGCACATGCTGCCATACTCAAGCTCTACCACTTGTGATCCTGTCCCCTTTTGTCTCCACCTTTAAGGCAAGGAGAGTGATTGAAGCACACCTCTATAGTATTACCAAGAATTAAGAGGAGTATAAATTTGCTTATAAGTTAGTGTTCAGCCTGTTCCTTTATCTCTGTTCCACCTTCCAGAGATATAGTGCATCCAAGGGTAAAAAAAGGAAAAGGCAAACAACTATAGTTGATATGCAATAAAACAATGAAATTTAATAAGGAGTTGATATACACGAATGCTGTAATAGATACAGTGAAACATACAGTATATGCAGTAAGCAATGGGTAAAGTGCCCAAATTGACCGCTAGGTGGTGCTGTAGTACAGCAAACAGTGTTTAAAGTGGACCAACACCCAGGATTTTGACTATCCTGGGTTTTGGTCCACTTCGGTGGGGCACCCTGATCGGGGTGCCCCGCTGTGTGAAACCCCCCAGAACGCCCATAAACACTCACCTCCCCACGCTCCTACGCGGGCGCTCGTCCAATCAGAGAGCTCAGAGCCGCTGTGGTATGCACGTACAAGCGGGGTCGAGCCACAGCGGCTCTGAGCAGGGGAGGCTGCGTCTAGCGCTTCCTTCTAACAGGGAGGGTACCCGCGCCGGCCATTCACAAACGGCCGGCGCGGGTGCGTGCCCTGCTAGAGGGAAGCGCGAGACGCGGCCCGCGCATGCGCCCTTGGAAAAGGGTTAAGGTAAGGTTTGTGGGTGTCCTGGGGGGGGTTTCACCCTGCGGGACATCCCGATTTCGGATGCCTCGCGGGGAGGGATCTGATCGGCCCGGGAATCTATAAGATCCCCCCTGGGTGTTGGTCCACTTTAACGTCACACTTTATGGGAGAACAGTTATGCAATGAAAGTTCATACAATAATTTTTGGAACAACCAGAGTATATAGTAACATTGTTGAGAGTGTGAATACACCCCTTAATCACAATGCCAAACATACATTGTGATTAAGGAAGTAACCCTACTTCCTGGTGCTGCCTGCCTGTAAGACTATTTCTTGATTATACACTTTTGTCTCTGACATCGGACTATATGCCGTCATTCCAGTTCGTTGTCATTTTTCCCAACCAATGGGATGCACAGCAGTGCCAGAGCAACAAACTAAGGTACCTCAGGTCAAGGTTTCTGTTCCTCTCAATTTGAGACAAGTGGTAATAACTGACACGTTGACGAACAGAAGGTATGTATCATCTCACACTACTTGATCCAATTTCTGAGGTTTCATGTGGCGCATTCAATCTAGATTTATGCCTCCACATAAAACAAATGTTGTGCATTTTATCTTGCTTCTATGTGACTCATTGCTGAAGAGAAAGGATCTCCATTCCAGCTTCCAGTGCCTTCTTGCTGTACACCCTGATAACATGTAAAAATAGCCAGCCATGCAGAGGCCTACCTCAGCACACCTCTTTTCAATTCATTGTTGTCCAACCCCCCCTTCCAACTGGACATGGAACATTGAACAGTGCAGACGTTCCATGCACATAGCGATCTGTGGGAACGATAAACCAAAGTCATTCAGTTCAAGCCTTCGTCTCAGACAAGTGGTGATAACTGGCACAGTGATGAACAGAAGGCACCGCACATCTCACACCACTTGATCCGATTATTGAGGTTATGTGTGGCTAAAAAAAATGTTGCTTTCAAACTGTCTTGAAAATGTGATCATTATTAGATCTTAGGAACACGGGTCATCTGATTTTCACAACCTAATGGCTTATCATTTTTGTTGTTGTACCTAATGGCTTATCATTTTTGTTGTTGTTGAGAAGCGTATATACATGGGGAGGCTAATTTAAGACTAGCTCCACGTATTGCCATTTGAGCGTCTATGTAGCGGCGCTTAGAGTGTTCGCTACAAGAGGGTGTCTGGCGCTATAACCGCCAAGTGTAGCGGCTGGACAAGTGACGCTGTAGTATCCTGTCCAGCAGTGCAGGGTGCTGTAGAAGCGCTCTCCCTGATTGACCTGAGCAGAGCCAATCCAGAACACTAGGTGGTGTCCCGAGGTCAAAGCACCCAGGATGACGCTACATCTAACAATATGACAACACTCCAGCAAATGATAGGTAGCACCAGTTAAGTGCATCTGGCACTCGGCACTGAAGCCCATATTTAAGAAAAAACTACACACAACCAGCGTTGGCGCTCTAGCGTCGAGCACCAGACGCTATGTGCAAAAATTCTGTTTCTCAACACATATACGTTTTAACACTGTGACAATGGCCTCGATTCACTAAGAGTTGAAAGAGATTCTCATGGTAGTAAAAAATTCAATTCATAAGAAAAAAGCCTGAAAATTTTACTTTTAGTGTATACTTTTCTCAGGAGTAAAAAAGTGACTTTCCTTGTCTTCCTATCTGGGGATTCACTAAAAGTGAAATTCTCAGGATTTTTCTCATGATTTAATTTTTAACTAGCATGAATTTTTTTTTCAACTCTTAGTGAATCAAGGCCAATGATACTGCAATGTCAGACCTGCACATACAATTCTGCATAAAAAAAACAAAAACAATTTAGAACATTACTTTAGGAAAACGCTATTTATACACAACCAAATAAAACACCATTGAAGTGTATGGGACACCGCTACTTGGTGTAACAATTACCTTTGCCTGCAGTAGCACTTTAAGATCATTAACAGGGGCGATATGTTTTCATTAGTTGATATATATAGTATAAACTAAATATGCAAATTCCGCACCACAATACAAATAAAGAGAAGTAATTTAATCCAATACCTGTGGCCGTGCAGCGATGGGAGACTATTTATATCCTAAATCAAAGCCATAATGTTATAATGGTGAATCCAGCAATTCACCCAATAGTTCCAAATCACTGCACCCCCTCCACGGTAATCAATACATCAACCAAATATTTATCATGAATTCATAAATTATTTATTGGCAAGTACCCATAAAAATCACATAACAGACAATTAAAAGACATATAACACTGGGCCGCACATTCCCAGGGGCATCCCAATTAAACCCATAATCCCAATCTCACAAACATTAGATTTCAATAAAGTGCCAGTACTGTAAACAATTCATAAAGTACATTAGTGCTAAAATTTGTGCAAACCATAATTCAATTGATACTAAATGTAGCAAGAGAAGAAAAGACTCAAGTACTAGATTACAACAAATACACAATAAACAAAAACATCACCTAAATGTGCAGATCTGGGTATCCCCCGAAAATGTCCCAGGTCGAGTGACAATCCCCCCCAACGCGTTTCGTGGCCCCCCTGCTCACAGGCCACTTTATCAAGGTATTTATTGAAATCTAATGTTTGTGGGATTGGGATTATGGGTTTAATTGGGATGCCCCTGGGAATGTGCGGTCCAGTGTTATATGTCTTTTAATTGTCTGTTATGTGATTTTTATGGGTACTTGCCAATAAATAATTTATGAATTCATGATATATATTCGGTTGATGTATTGATTACCATGGAGGGGGTGCAGTGATTTGGAACTATTTTGGGTGAATTGCTGGATTCACCATTATAACACTATGGCTTTGATATATATAGTATATTCTATATATAATACGATCAATTATGTTCCTTGCTTATGGCATAAGGGGTTTCTGTAACTTTCTTTTTAGCCTCCACCTTCATGAGCTTCCAATGAGATTCTTTTTGCACAGATGTCAAACTGCTATCAGATTTGGGACCCAAACAAAAAAAAAGCCCTTGTCCCCCTGTGCCCCTCTGTTCAGGCCTTATGTCTTTGACAGGACCGGTAGGCAGGCACAGTCAGTGATTCCCTCATTCCCAAAAATGGATCAGAAGGGGAGTAGCATTTGG
The DNA here is from genome assembly GCA_027917425.1 of Gastrophryne carolinensis. Lineage (NCBI taxonomy): Eukaryota > Metazoa > Chordata > Amphibia > Anura > Microhylidae > Gastrophryne > Gastrophryne carolinensis. The sequence continues at coordinate 316,997,307 of CM051237.1, forward strand.
CCCTACAACCATCTAAATGCTGATTAATAGTTATATAGGCAGGGTGGCAGAGAGGGGCTATAGATATCAGAACTAGCATTTTAGGAAAAGGATGGTCACAATGTGCGGTAAGTCTCTGAAACAAATCACAGCGTAGTTCTTGTCATGGGCACAGGGGGCTTCCTGTTTATCTGCATGCATTACTCAATTACAAAACAGTAATTGAATACAAATGTACTTCCATGCATTGACAAGCTATCACTAACATGATTATTAGTTGCATGTGGAATGTTATGCCACACTAAATGCACTAGGGGAAGTTTGTAAAGGAAGCGCCCTTTGCGATTGATGACCCAGATAGGGCTCGTTGGGGGACAATTCTAGAGATAGTGTAGACCAATCCCCAGCTATCATTGTTTTCACACAAAAGCATAACTCATTGCGGAAGAGAACAGTCTACTTCAGTCTCCCTTGCTGTCATAGTCTTTGTAAGTGGTGGCATGTGGTCAATAGAAACCTGTAGATGGACAACTGGTACACAGCCCAATGTTCCAATGCTTTTCTTTGGTTTGAGTCAACACTGTTTGCCTGTAGGCTAGGGATGTGATGTCCATTTTCACTTGCAGAACAGAATGGATAACTACATTCCATGCTTCCAATCAGACGATTGATCCATGTAGAGGATTGCCTCCATGCACCTCTCCCTGCCATTCCAATTTAAAGTGGCTCCTAACCACCGAGACAAGTAATGTGAAAATATGCGGACATCTCAGCCTAGGCACATAGTGATCTGCCAGACAGAGCAACCAGGGTTTATAATTTCAGGGATCTTGTTCCTCTAAGTTTGTGACAAGTGGCAATAATTGGAATGTCGTCAAACAGAGGGCATCGCACAATCATCCCACACCAGCTACTCAATTTTTTAAGTTTACATTTGGCTAAAAAACATGCTTTTTAATCTGAACTTTATGCCTTTCCAACATGCCAGATTGGAGCGGCTTAAAAATGTTATGGATTTGTACCTTAGGTGTGTCCTTTATGGTGGTGTAGTTTCAATGTTAAGGATTGTATTTATACACAGTATTTATACTGTGGGAAGTGATCTATATTAAACCAGACCAACACCCATTTGACAAAACATGGGTGTTGGTCCGCTGCGGGGGGGGGGGGGGGGGGGCACCCCGATTGCTGGAGTCCCCCCTCTCGATTGAGCAGTGTAAAGCCCGCAAACCTTACCTGACAACTTGCATCTTTGGGGAAATGCCGCCCCACGATCGGCTGGCACCTATCACATCTCCCATGCTCGGCATCCACTTTGCCGGCTGCCAGCCTTGTTGTCAAATGAGTTGTCAGGTGAGGTTTGCACTCAATCAAGGGGGGGGGGGGGGGATCCCACCATTCTGTGTGCACCCCTCAAGAGACCAATATTTTGTAAAATGGGTGTTGGTCCGGTTTAAAGATAGATCCAACGAAGTAGGAAGGTCATTGCTATTAACGTGATAAACACATTTAGGTGGTTAGTTGATAAAATATGCAAATCTAAAGGGATGGCTCCATGTATATGTGGGCCCATGAGCAATAAAGTCTCACATCATACAGTCACACACATCATAATAAAGCAATTCTGTGAGTACTCACCTGTAGAATTGTTTTTATTCTTGCATGGCACGGCCCGCTTCGGTATCAGTTGGGTTATTCCGCCAGAAGGTGGCGCAGTGGTACTGCAGAAAAGCTGTGGCTTGTCCCGGCTCCCTATAAAAACGGGCTCAACCATAGAGTTCCCCAGCGTACACAAGCAGTGAGACAAGAAGCCGGGAGAGAATAAGTAAAAAATGTGAAAAAGGTAAAAAACCCCAAGTGACTTGGAACAATCACCATAAAGAGGCAACCAAGAATAACGATAACAAGGGTGGGGCGAAGCGGGCCGTGCCATGCAAGAATAAAAACAATTCTACAGGTGAGTACTCACAGAATTGCTTTTTTCTTTATTGCATGGCACGGCCCGCTACGGTATTCATAACAGTTGGGACATCCAAAAGCAGTGTCCAGAGTAGTGTGGGATCCCCAAAGAGTAACGGGCAGTAGTTCAAGTTACTACCGCCTGAAGCACCTTGCGGCCAAAAGCAGCATCCGCTGAGGCCTTAACATCAACCTTGTAAAACTTTGAAAAAGTATGAACAGAAGACCAAGTAGCGGGCCTTGCAAACTTGTTCAACAGAAGCTTGGTGCTGAAAAGCCCAAGAGGCACCAATATCACGAGTGGAATGAGCAGTAATCCTAAAGGGAGGTTCCTTTCCCTTAGCAGAATAGGCTTGAACCACCGGCGACCAAATAAAACTTCAGAGCCCTGACCACATCCAGGGAATGCAGAGTCCGCTCCTTGGAATTAGCAGGATTAGGATACAATGAAGACAAGACAATGTCCTGATTAAGATGAAAGGCAGACACAACCTTTGGCAGGAAGTCCGGCTTGAGCCGGAACACCACCTTATCCTGATGCCTCTCAAAATAAGGAGGTTTGATGGAAAGTGCCGCTAGCTCAGAAACTCGCCTTACAGAAGTGATAGCCACCAGAAAGGCTACCTTAAGAGTCAGAATAGACAGGGAAGCTTCACGGATAGGCTCAAAGGGAGGCCCTTGCAGAGCAGACAACACCAGATTCAAATCCCAGACTGGTAGGCTTACGGGGTGGACGCACATGAGAAACACCCTGGAAAAAGGTTTTAACCAACCAGTGATTGGCAAAAGATTTTTGGAAAAAATTGCCAGAGCTGAAACATGGCCTATTTGGGTACTAAGTTGAAGGCCCTGATCAAAACCATGTTGCAAGAATTCAAGAATCCTGGGAATAGAAAACCCCCGACAGGGAAGAGACTTGGACTCACACCAGGCAATGTAAGCATGCCAGACCCTGAAATAGATAAAGGACGAGGACTTCTTCCTTGCCCGAATCATGGCATCAAAAACAGAAGTAGGCAACCCCTTTTTCATCAATATGGAGGTTTCAGCAGCCAAGCCGTTAAAGCCAGAGTTTGTAAATTGGAATGGCGTAGCTGCCCCTGGGTGAGAAGATCTGGATCCTTGGGCAAGACGTGCCGGTCTACTGCCAACCGCACAACGTCTGCGAACCAAATTCTTCTTGGCCAACAAGGGGCCACCAGCATGGCTGGTACCCACTCCTGGGCTATCTTGCACATGACCCTGCCCAGGAGAGGAAACGGAGGGAACACATAGCGAAGCTGAAACTCCGTCCAAGGTATTGCCAAGGCATCCGTGGAGAAAGCCAGAGGATCCTGAGCCAGAGAGACAAATCTGGGAAATTTGTGATTGTGACGGGACGCAAACAGGTCCACGTCCGGCTGACCCCAGCGGTGACAGAGGGACAAAAACACCTGGTTGTTGAGAGACCACTCCCCCAGACGAGACGTCCCCCTGCTCAGGGAGTCCGCCTCCTGGTTCTCCACCCCTGGGATGTAGACCGCTGAGATGCAGGGTACATGCTGTTCCGCCCAAGACAGAATCAGGGACACTTCCTTGAAGGCTCGCTTGCTCCGAGTCCCTCCCTGATGGTTGATGTAGGCAACCACCGTCTGGTTGTCTGAGCGAATCTGAAGAGCCCGACCCCGGAGGTGAGTGGATAGGCGAGAAAGAACCAACCTGATCGCCCTCAGTTCCAAGACGTTGATGGAAGCATGGGCCTCTTTTGGGTCCCACCGACCCTGGAACCTCAGGGACTTCCAGAGGCCTCCCCAGCTGGTCAGACTGGCATCCGTGGTGACCGTTTTCCAGCATGGGGGCAGGAAGGACCTGCCCCCCAGAAGGTTCCTTGAGTCCAGCCACCACGAGAGAGACTGTCTGGCCAGGGGAGAGAGAACAAATTCCTGATCCAGGGACACAGGGTCCCGATCCCAAACTGACAAGAGGTGCAACTGAAGAGTTCTCATGTGAAACTGAGCAAAGGGGACTGCCTCGAAGCAGGGCACCATCAGGCCCACCAACTGCATCCCCTGATGGATGGAGGGATGAGGACACGAGAGCAGAGCCTGAGCCTGCAGCTGAAGACCATCCACCTTCTGCTGAGGAAGAAAAACCTTGACCTGAGAGGTATCCAGAGTCATGCCCAGAAAGGTCTTCACCAATGACGGGGACAGAGAAGACTTGGGATAGTTGATCACCCAGCCGAAAGACTCCAGAGTGGATGTCACCATTTGAGTGTCCCGCTCGGCCTGAGGAAAAGACTTGGCCACAATCAGGATGTCGTCCAGGAAAGGAATGATGCGGATGCCCTGGTTCTTTAGCAGAGCCATCACTCCGGCCAGCACCTTGGTGAACACCCGAGGTGCAGAGGTGATACCGAAGAGCCACAAACTGGTAATGCTGATCCTGCAGCTCGAACCTTAGAAATCTCTGATGACCTGGGAAGAGAGGGACATGAAGATAAGCATCCTTGATGTCCACAGTGGTCATGAAGTCACCCGGGCAAAGGGTTCTGACACCAGAGTGCAGCGTCTCCATGCGAAAATGCTTGAATCTGACAAATTTGTTGAGGCCCTTCAGATCCAGAATGAGCCACAGAGAACCGTCCTTTTTGGGGACCGTGAAAAGATTGGAATAGTACCCTGACCCCTTTCTTGATGAGGCAACAAACAAATGACTCCGGACTCTAACAGGCAATGAACCACCAGAAGCAACCCCTGAGCGGACAGGGGGTTTAAAGACATCCGGGATCTGATGAATCTGGGGGGGCAGGCTGCAAACTCTATCTTGTAACCAGATGACACTACCTCCTGAATCCACCGGTGTGAGACATGAAGCCTCCAGACGTGAGCAAAGAGCCGAAGCCGTCCCCCCACCCGGATGGGTGAGGGCACCCCTTCATGCCTGAGGGGGCTTGGGAGAGGGTTTGGGCTTAGGATTCCAGGAGAGACCGGGACGACAATGGGTCCTGCCACAGCCCCAAGAATCTCTGTGCCCACTGGAGAGGAGGGAGCCACGGCCCCCTCTGGGAATGCGAAAGGAAGGGAGGGGGGCAGAGGACCCCCGAAAGGGCCTAGACTGCCTCCTATGCTGAGGCAGCCTCCCATCCTTGGCTAGAACATCAAGACATTCCCCAAACAGCCGCGAAGGGGAGGCCAGTGAGAGCTTTCTTAAGCTGCCACCTGGCGCAACCAGACAGAGCGGCGCATAGCCACCAAGAGCCCACACAGCCGTACAGCATCATCCATAGCAGTAAGGATAAAGGCCACAAAATCAGTGCAAAGTAAGAGAGTCCTATATTCCTCCCCCACACGACCAGCTGTTGTGCCATCAATGAGACACTTAAGCAGTTTCTTAAAGGCAATAGCACTAATGGCGACAGCACATACAGGGAGCAGGCCAGCCCCCACACAGGTAAAAGCATGGCAGGCCACTTGATCCATGCGCCGGTACTCTCCATCCCTCAGAGTGGTAGTGTCAGGGGAAGGCATGACCGAAGTATTGGACAAGCCTAGCAGCAATGTGCAAAATTTCAAAAATATGTGACAGCAGATTATCAGTGTCCTCATGGTACCATGATTCCTCTCCGGACGCAGACCCAGGGTCACTATCGCAACCCTCCTGCTGGTTTCCAGGAGTCAGAATCCTGGGAGAGCTCCCCCATCTCAAGGGGGTGACAGTCACCTAGCTCATCAATCCCCACATACATCTCAGTAAGGAGCAGGCCTGGGGTCCAGGTGTCTCTTCTTGCCAGAGGCCTTCCTAGGAGCATTTCTGGCAAGCTGCTTTTCAATGTTAGCCACCCGCAGAGCCAAATCAGAATGTGACTCCCTGCAAACATTCCCCTCACTGGGGCCCAATTGCAGGAGCGGGGGAGTAGGTGAAGCCGAATAAGGCGCAGAGCTGGGAAGCGAAGCAGGTAAACCAGCTTGAAGCGCAAGGACACTTTCAGCGCACAGCACGCACACCGTGACACTGTTACTCACAGGGGATACCCCACACATGGAACACAGCCGTGCTTGCCCCGAAGGGCCCCCAAGCGCGCTATCCCCAGAAGCCTCCATATGCTGATTAGCACAGGCAAAATAGGCCAGCAGTGGGTACAGGCTTAATACAGAAGCCACCCGGGATGCCCTCCCACGGGATGCCCCCAGAAGTTAATAAAGGGGGATGAGGGGGAGAAAAGGAGTGGAGCCGGGAGAAACCACAACGCAATGGTATCCCGCTTGAAAGACATAAGTAAAATCACACATAAGCATCCCGCAGCAAAATACACGAATTCAATTAAAAAACCCCAAGAGGGACTCACGGACCAAAGACACCGCGGGGACACACAGGCACAGACCGCTGAATAAGGCGACCCGCCGGAGGATGCAGCGCTGCAGCCAGGAAGGGAGAAATCCAGACGCGCAGCTCGTCCAAAATGGCGCCGGCAGAGGTACCTTGAGGGACGGGCCGTGAGGTGAACGACGCCCCTCATCACCCGGTCCCCCCCCCCCCCGAAGAGCGCGAAAAACTGCGCTCACGTGACCCGGCCGGCGCCATGACAAAGCAAAATCACCTCAGGTTATAGCGCCCACAGCTGCGGAACGCAGTACAAAGCGGCACGGCAGCTAAAAACACCAGAAAATACACCAAAAAACGTAAAAACACCACAGACATGACTACTTGCCGCTACCACCCACCCCCCCTTTTCCCCCCCAACCAAGTTAGAGGGGGGGAAGAGAGAGAGACGAGAAGCAGCTGCAAGCAGCCATGGTTAGGGAGGGAGGGGGGCCCCAAAGGAAAATGAGGGGACACAGTTCCCACTACTTACCCCCTCAGAAGCTAGGATAGAAACTCCGCATCCCTAGTAGGCTCACCATAAAGCCTATGGCCGGCTACCCTTTGTGGTACAGGGTCTGCGGCTTGGAGCTGCGCTCCAGGAGCACTTGACCCTAGTGCTCTTCTACCTTCACCCGATCTGTCAGCCAAGGCTGGGAGGCAGTGAGGGTCCAGAAACGGATGGAAATAGACTTGCAGGGCCGCAGGCTTGGTTGCCCCGCTCACCTGCGCAAGAGAGAGAGCCATCTGCTAACTTTGCAGTCCACTGCAGAGGAAACACTGGGGAACTCTATGGTTAAGCCCGTTTTTATAGGGAGCCGGGACAAGCCACAGCTTTTCTGCAGTACCACTGCGCCACCTTGTGGCGTAATAATCCAACTGTTATGTATACCGAAGTGGGCCGTGCCATGCAATAAAGAAAAAACATTTACCTTTATGGTCAATATTGTAAAAGATTTGACCTACTTGTTGCATAATTGAATTCCAATGAAAGCACTGCAACTGCATGCTGCAGTGGATTTATATGATCGCTATCAGGCATAAAGCTTTTTTGTCCCTTACTTCCAGTTGGCGTTTTATTTTTGGTTAAAGTCTCTCTAATAGAAGCTACAGATATAGGATATTGAATATGAAAACTTATTGCAAAGCATTGCAAGATGAGAAACTTAAACAAAAAAGGACATTGTATTTGATTAAAATCTAGTCTTGTGATGCAATCAAAAGAATTGCCAATACATCTTGAGATACCTGGGACCTAGATGTTTAATAACCTTCAGTTTGCTAAAGCTCCTGATTCAACTGAAATTAGCACAGATAACAAATGTAATGCGAAGACCAAACACCAGGCTTAATGAGAGAAGATATATTGTGAAGTCCCCTGTGGACTCAGATAATCTTAGCCAGCAAGTTCAGTTGCTTTAGTATAACCTCTCCATCAATTGCCAGATCAGCAAGGTTTAAGCACCAGTGCTCTAATATAGACAAATCAACGGCTGCTCTCTTGAGGTCATTAAGAAATCTAAAGGTGGCAGTTAATCTCTGCAATAAATGAAATCTGGTTTTCTATTTCCCCAAGAAGGTTTTAAGTAATGAAGACTGAATCTTAAACTCTGTTCTTGAAAGTGATTCACTTGCCGGCTTGGCAATCAATAAATATAGTAAACCTTTCACAAATACCTGCAACTTCAAATTCGGCTCGTTCAAAACCAGTAATATGTTCTAAAAGCAGTTACAGATTACACCAGTGGAATAACATTGAAAAGATTATTGGTATTTGTTTGGACTGCCAGGCTAATCTGGTTTATCTTCAGTGGGAATTCATTGCATATGCTTAAGGAATTGGATATAAGCTTTGCCTTGCTGTATATGTCACCTACATATTTAGTTCTAAGTAAAATAAATACTTCCAAAGCTTCAAGAAGTTTTGGAAGCTGTAACCAAATGGTGTTCACAGATTCAAGATGAGCACACCACTGTGTCTGACGCAGAGCCTTAAATCATTTGATGTGATGAGTACTCTGAGGCCATGCTCTGCTTCTTATTTGCTCTGAAGAACTCATTAATGCCAATCAACATTTTTTTTTACATTTCAATTATAGGTTTGTAGTATAATAAAATAAAGGTAACATTCCAACTACTCATCTTGCCAAGGCATTGCATAGTTTTATTTTCTTGAATATAGACATCCAAAGTGTCTAAGGCAACTTCAGCCCCCCCCCCCTCCCCCAGCCGAGAATACCGTAACCACTGTCTCCTGGATGAAAACAGGAACAAGAAAGGGGGAAAAAGGACAAAAGGAAAAGGGAACAGCCTTGGTTAGGGAAATATTATTCCACCCATGGGCACCACACTTTTATAAATGTCTCAAGAGAATCCCTTAAGAAACGTATTTATTTTTTATTGATTAGAATTCTATTTAGCCTCTCTATGAAGTCTTGGAAATGGATGTTGCTTTTTTCCGAGAAACTAGCAATGGTTACCTTTGCAGCCAGCAATTCATAAGACATCAGTCTATTTTGAGTTTTGTTGGATTCATGTGCAAGAAAGTCACCCATGGGTCTCTCTGAATGATGGTTTTGAAAAGGGTATGTAGTAAGGCAAAGACCTCAAGACCAGAATGTTACACCTAATGTGTAGGACTGTGCCTTCTGAGGGGCAACCTCTCAAGCAGGTTGATGGATAACCTGAAATTGCTTTTGCTATGTGCGATGGCACTAAATACCACATTGTGAGCAATTTGTATGCCGACTTCAGGGTGGTGGTATTGATGGAGCATTTGTTGATCGTTGTCCAGATATCAGACTTTATCGTCAAAAAAAGAGGGAAAGGGGCGGGGGAGAATAGAAGGATGTGGTCTTGGGTTATATTGCACTAAAGAATAGTGCTGCCTTGGTTAGGCAAAGAGTACCCATGGGCCCCACACTTTTATGAATGTCTTCTGAGACTTGTTAATTTTTCATTGATTAGAATGTTGATATCAGACCAGTCTTCTCTATCTTTACCTAAACCTAAGTCTGTATCCATGTTTGGACTTTAGTGGGAGAGCAATGAAGGAGGAGTGTATTGTTGATATCAGGCCTGAAGCAGTGTAGCCCCTGTGAGCAAATACAGGCAATCAACATTTTTAATTGTCTGGTACTCTCTGTGGCATGTACACATTTCAAGATTCCAGTTATGAGAAAATCATGGTACAAAAAAAGTCTTGGACTTGTGATGAAGTGTTAACACAAAGGAAACTACGAACACTTATGTTTATGGTACAGATGATGTGGATTGGAGTTACTACTAACTGCTGCCAGATACCTGTACAAGTCACTCTGAATTGAGAAATCCAGTTGGATGACTAGTAAAATGACTTCAATACATAACACAAGTCTAGCTGCCTTGATTTATTCCTACAGACATACCATGACCTGAATGAATGAGTACCTCCACTGCTTTACTAGCTTTGTCCATGTCCATGTATCTCAAAACAATAACCACTCTTGTTTGGATATGTCAGTCTACTGTGAGGCTAAAAAGTTGTCTTGCTTAGCTCCTGCTTTACTACCTAAGTGTCCACTCAGCAATCAGCTCCAGAAACAGTAGGTTTATTACATCAAATCATTTTCAGTAATCACAGCAACATTTCACACCATCTTCCAAATGAACAGATATATATATATCATTTGTTCATTTTGATTTTACGTTGGCTTCCGATGCTTTAAATTGCATCTAATTAAACATATAAGTGAAGGATATCTCATAGAATGAAATCCCTTACAACTGAAACGCCTCCAGTCTCTGAATTCACATAGGATCGAGAATACGGATTTTGCTTCTGTGCCAAACAATAACATAGTAACATAGAAATACTTCTAGTATTCTTTATGACTACCTCTTCTGGCAGAGAGTTCCATAGTCTTTCTGCTTTAACAGTAAGAATCCCCTCCTATGCCGCCGTAAGAAGCATCTTTCCTCCAACGTTAGTAGATGCCCCTGAGTTTTACTAAATAGATTGTGGGACAGGTCTTTGTATTGACCCCAGATATATATATATATATATATATAGATAGTTATTAGATCACCCATTAGGCGTATATTGTCCAAAATAAATAAACATAACTTTTACAATGTTTCAATGTTGCTCGCCTTTGAACGCGCTCCCGTTCTGATATGTACATCCTATGCAATGGTGCCCAGAACTGTAGAGAATATTTCATATGGGGTCTGACTATTGACTTATATAGGAGTAAAATGATGCTGTGGTCATGGGCACCTACGCCCCTCAAGATCCTGTTTGCCTTGTCAGCTGCTGCTTGACAATGATCACTACAGTTAAGTGTATTATTTACTAAAACCCCTAGGTCTTTTTCCATTGTTGTTTTACCCAGGGGGCTGCCTGCTGTCCTTTTTTGTTAACTACATTACACAGCTTAGTATCTGCAAAGATTTGAGATTTCACAGTTTAATCCATTTTCAATATCATTAATATATATATTAACAAGAACTGGGCTCAGCACCAACTCTATGGTACACCACTAGTAATGGTGATCCCAGCAGAGTATATATGGTTCATAACCACCCTCTGTTTCATGTACACACATTTTACCCCCAATCCAAGCATTTTCAACTTACTGTACTAGTCTTTCATGTGGCACAGTATCAGCTTTATAAAAGTCAAGATATAGGACATCCAATGACTCACCTCGATCTAGTCTTGAACTTTTTCTGGCAGGACCGATTCCTCTTTAAATCCATACTGATAAGGAGTAATCAGATCACCTTCACAGCAATACTCCAGGATAGCATCTCTTAGAAAAAGCTTGCCCACCACAGATGTTAAACTTAATGGTCTGTAGTTCCCAGGTTCCCATTTAGACACGTTTTTGAATATCGGCATGACATTTTCTATGCACCAATCCTGTGGAAAAGCCCCCAACATTATGGAATCTTAAAAAATTAAAAATAATGGCTTGTCTATTCCTGTATATAATTCCCTTAAAACACAGGGATGTATGCCGTCTGGTCCCGGGGATTTGTTTATTTGAATCTGTTTAAGGTGGTGACGCACTTCTTCCTTGGTTAGAAAGGTGACATTTAACTGAGAGTTTGGGTTATTTCTCTACATTTCACCTGTTCATCAGTGAAGAAAAAGGGATAAGTAAATTGGCTTTATCTACATTCCCCTTTATAGCTGACCCAGCCTTGCTTTTTAGGGGGGGGGGCACTTTCAGGTTTGTATCTTTTACTGTAGGGCATTTTGAGGTTATTTCTACTCTCTTTGGCAATCCGTCCTTCTGACATCCATCTTTGCCGCCCTTATGTGATATATAAATTCTTTATTTACCTCTTTATAGACAAAAAATACAATTCTGTGAAGTACTCACCTGTAGAATTGATATTATACGCATACAGCACGTCCTGCTCCATCTATAATACTTACACATGGGTAATCCTCCGCCAGATGGCGCTGTTCACTGCAGACATGCAAAACAGGCTCCTCCCAGCCCTTCATATACCCAGGGACCTCCCACAAATCCCCAGCATTGAAAAGCAGTGAGAAAAAGAAGCCGGGAGAAACCAACCACCAAGCTGGTAATAACAACAATGATAACAATGGTAACAATCACCATACAGGGGATCCAGAACAATGTGAAAACCAGGGTGGGGTGGAGCAGGACGTGCTGTATGCATATAATACCAATTCTACAGGTGAGTACTTCACAGAATTGTATTATTCTAAGCATACAGCACGTCCTGCTCCATCTATAATACTTACACATGGGACATCCAATAGCAGTGTCCATAAAGTAGGGTGGGATCCCCAACAACAAAGGCAACGGCACGTAGTTCAAACTACAACTGCCTGTAAAACCTTACGGCCAAAGGCAGCATCAGCTGAGGCCCGAACATCAACTTTGTAAAACTTTGAAAAGGTGTGAACAGAAGACCAAGTAGCGGCCTTGCAAACTTGTTCAACAGAGGCCTGTTGCTGAAAAGCCCAAGAGGCGCCAATAGCACGAGTGTAGTGAGCCGTAAGGCGGAATTGGGGAGGCCTCCCCTTAGTAGAATAGGCCTGAATCACAGCCTGACGAATCCATTTACTGATGGTAGACTTGGCGGGAGCCAAACCTTTCCTAGGCCCCGAAGGCACAACAAAGAGAGCATCAGTCTTCCTGAAGGCCTTAGTGACAACCAGGTAATACTTCAAGCACCTGACTACGTCCAAGGAATGCAGAACCCGCTCCTTGTCAATGCGAGGATTGGGACACAGAGAAGGAAGAACAATATCCTGGTTCAAATGAAATGCCGAAACCACTTTTGGCAGAAAGTCCGGATTGAAGCAGAACACCACCTTGTCCTGGTGTCGCTCATAGTATGGAGGCTGAATAGACAGAGCGGCCAGCTCTGACACACGCCTAACCAAAGTAATAGCCACCAAGAAGACGACCTTGAGAGTGAGAACGACCAGAGCAGCCTCTTGAATAGGCTCAAAGGGAGCCCCCTGCAAGGCAGACAAAACCAAATTCAAATCCCAAACAGGGACTGTAGGCTTTCGAGGGGGACGCACGTGAGTGACCCCCTGGAAAAAGGTCTTAATCAGGTGATGCTGAGCAAAGGTCTTCTGAAAGAAGATAGATAGGGCAGAAACCTGACCCTTCAGAGTACTAAGTTTGAGACCTAAGTCCAAACCATGCTGCAAAAACTCCAGGACCCTAGGGACGGAGAATTCTCGGCAGGGAAGAGACCTGGACTCACACCAGTCAATGTAGGAACGCCATACTCACCATAGTAGCCACCACAGAGGCAGACAATCCTTTCTCCATCAAGATGGAGGTTTCAGCAGCCAGGCCGTCAAAGCCAGCGTTTGTAAATTGGGATGGCATAATGACCCTTGGGTTAGCAGGTCCGGTACGCTTGGCAGATCGCACTGATCTACTGCCATTTGAACCACGTCTGCGAACCACACTCTTCTTGGCCACCTGGGGGCCACCAGGATCACAGGTACCCCTTCCAGAGCAAGCTTGCGTAGAACCCTCACCAGAAGGGGAAACGGTGGAAACGCATACAGGAGTCGAAACTCCCTCCAAGACATGGACAGGGCATCCGTGGCCATGGCCAGAGAATCCTGAGACAGGGAGACAAAGGCCGGGAGCTTGTGATTGTGACGGGAAGCAAACAGATCCACATCCGGTAGACCCCAACGGTGGCACAGGGACTGGAATACCGTGTTGCAGAGGGACCACTCCCCCTGACGGGACATTCCCCTGCTCAGGGCATCAGCCAGCAGATTCTCCGCCCCCGGAATGTAAACAGCCGTAATGCATTGAACATTGGCCTCCGCCCATGTCAGAATCTGAGACACTTCTTGGAGAGCACCCTTGCTCCAGGTCCCTCCCTGATGATTGATGTAGGCAACCGCCGTTCTGTTGTCTGAGCGAACTTGGACCGACAGACCCCTCAGGTGTTGGGTCAATCGCTCCAGTACCAACCTGACCGCCCAAAATTCCAGAATGTTGATGGGCAAATGGGCCTCCTGAGGGCCCCACGTCCCCTGGAAGCGCAGAGACTTCCAGAATCCTCCCCAACCTGACAGACTGGCATCCGTTGTCTCCCAGGATGGGGTCAGAAAGGACCTGCCCCTTGTCAAGTTCCCGTGGTCCAACCACCACGCAAGGGACTGTCTGACCGAGGGGGGAAGCACACAGAACCCGTCCAAGGACGCAGGGTTCTTGTCCCAAACTGACAGAAGGTGAAGCTGCAGAGGTCTCAAGTGGAACTGGGCAAAGGGCACCGCCTCGAAGCTCGCCACCATCTGGCCCACCAACTGCATTCCCTGCCTGATGGAGAACTGTGGGTTCGAGAACAGGAACCTCGCCTGCACTGTCAGAGCTTCCACCTTCTGTTGAGGAAGGAATATCCTTGACTGAACCGTATCCAGAATCATTCCCAGGAACGGAGTCACCAAGGAGGGGGACAGGGATGACTTGGGGTAATTGATCACCCAGCCGAAGGACTCCAGGGTGGACACTACCAGCCGAGTGTCCAACTCTGCCTGTCGCAGAGACCGAGAGGTGATGAGAATATCGTCTAGGTAGGGCAGCACGCGTATGCCCCTTAACCTTATCAGGGACATCACCCCTGCCAGCATCTTGGTGAACACCCTGGGAGCCGACGAGTTTCCATGCGAAAGTGCTTGTTTTTGACAAATTTGTTGAGGATTTTTAAATCCAGAATGGGCCTGACTGACCCATCCTTCTTGGGTACTGTGAAAAGGTTTGAGTAGAACCTCGTGCCCCTGTCTCCAGGGTGGACCTTGCAAATGACCCCTAGGTCCATGAGACCCTGTACGGCCAGCAACAAGACCTGAGCTGAGGCAGGGTCTTGAGGGATTCGAGACCCGATGAACCTGGTGGGGGGCCGTACAGCAAATTCTATCTTGTAGCCGGAGGACACTACCTCCTGAATCCACCGATCTGAGACGTGGAGCCGCCAGACGTGCTCGAAGTGCTGTAGACGTCCCCCCACCCTGACGGGTGAGGGCGCCCCCTCATGCCTGGGGGGCCTTGGGAGGGGCTTTGGGCTTGGTTCCCCAGGAGGAACCTGAACGGCGTCCTCTGTTCCTGGGCCAGGAATCAGAGCGGGCTTCTGCGAAGGACGCCCCTCTACCCTGCTTGGCCCCACGATAGGGGGTTGATAGGGAGCCTTGGCCACGAAAAGGCAGAATCTGTCGCCTGCGCTGGGGTAACTTGCCTCCCTTGGCAAAGAGGTCTAATCGATCCCCAAACAAGTGCAGCCCTTTAAATGGCAGCCCCGTGAGGGCTTTCTTGGCAGCATTGTCTGCGGCCCACTGGCGCAACCAGACCGCGCAGCGTATAGCAACCACCAGGGCAGATGACCTGGCACACATCTTAATAGCATCGTCCGATGCAGACAGGATAAAGTTCACAAACGCATCACAGCTGGACAGAGCGTTGACAGTATCAGGAGGCAACTCATCTGTGCCATCGAGAGCCCTCCTAACCACGGCCCTGAGCGCTACCGCCGTAATGTCTAAGGCACAAACCGGGCGCAGAGTCGCTCCTCCAAATGCAAAGGCATGGCATGCCAGTTGGTCAACACGCCGGTCCTCAGAGTCCCGTAGCGTAGTAGTGTCAGGGCAGTGCATAATAGAGGTGTTGGACAACCCTAGGATAGGAGCATCGACCTCGGGCGGCGATGACCAGCACTTAACCAAGTCAGCAGGGAAGGGATATTTCCTATCCACGCTCTTAGGGACCCCGTGAAGTCTGCTGGAATGTTCCCATTCTTTAAGCACGAGGCTATTGAAATGGGTCTGCTCGGGGAATTCCAAGCGAGCTTTAGCAGTATGGAAAAGATCACCACTTTGGTGGGGAGCCACAGCAGGGGGAGAGAGGGACGGAACCTCAAAGGTCTGAATCAGCAGTCTATCGACATCATCCGAGGACCAATGCTCAGAGCCAGACTCTTCCTGACCCCTGGACTCATTGTCATATGACCCTGAGTCAGAGAACAGTTCCCCTTCGTCCGAGGGGATATGGGCATAGGAATGCAACAAATCATCAGGTTCTACAGGGAAGAGGGTCGATTCAGGGCTCAAGTGCCGCCTCTTGGCGGTGGCTTTACGCGCTAGGGAATTAGCAAGTTTTCAACACTAGCCAGCCTCGTGGCCAGATCAGGATGAGAAACCCCACTGGTATTGGGGGTTATACTCAGGCTTGGGGGAGTAGGTGAAGTACGGCGGGGAGCAGGCCCTGCCTCAGAGGAGATGGGAAGCACCGATAGCGCCTGCTGCGCACAAGGAACACAGACCCGTGCATTGTCACCACTGCTAGGTAAGACCCCACAAGCTACACACAGCCGGGCTTGTCCCGAAGGAACCCCGTTCACAATATCCTGAGATGCCTCCATATGGTGATTTAATTGGCACAATTTGCCAGTAGGGATTGACGCTGTAAGCTACCCTGGATGCCCCAATGACCCGCTGGGAAGTGGGAGTAAGTTTATATGGTCGCGACCGGGAGCTATGCTGGGCCGGGAGAAGCCACTTGAATCCGCTGTCTGAAAGACATAAGGGGAAACGGGATGTCAGAGCCATGCGCAATGTGGATGAGAGCAAAGAAAGGTCGCCCGCGAGGGCACTTACATACAGAGAGGAGGGAACGATCTTCACCACGCGCGCTGGAGAAGAAAATGGCGCCGAAGAACCTCAGGTGGCGGGCCTGGGCCGATCGTGACGCGTAGCGTGCCAAGCCGAAACCACGCCCCTCTCCAGTGAGCGCGAAGCTCGTAAGGCAACCAGCCAATGGTGGTACAGACAGGAGAAGTAAAAGGCAGACGGCCTATTAAAAATGGCGCTCGGAGCCGTGGCAGTTACAGCCGAGATCTGTACTCGGGCTCTCCTGCGGCTCCCCGTCGGGGAAGAATCCCGGTCTGTGACAGTGACACTGTTATTAAAACAGGCACTGAAGCCGGCGCAACCTATGAAGAGCCGATAAGGCTAAGAAGGGAAGGAGGGAAGAAGGAGACGCCAGGGCGTCTGCGAGCCGCCGCCGTACTTGCGGCAGAAGGCAGAATACTAGTGGTGCTTAAACAGTAAGGTAAGAGTGCGGCTCTGACCCCCGATCCCAGTGAAAACAGTTAAGCCATAAACGTGTAGGTATACACTAAGGCCGCTATACACACAACCCCCCCCCCTTTCTTTTCCCCCTGACTAAGGAGGGAACGAGGGAGGAAGGCGACCCGTTAACATAGGGTCCACCGCTACATGGGGCGTGGGGCAATGATGCGGGAGGGGCATCCGCTGAAGGCTCACCATCAGCCTTAACCGCCTACCCTATGGTGGGGGATTGCGGTGGAGCGTTGCTCCGTAAGCAAACATGGTGCTACCTACCTTCACTCGACCAGCGCAGCCCAGGCTGGGAGGCACATCTTGTCGAAGAGGACGGGTGGGAATAGTCTCACAGGGCCGCAGGCTGCAATAGCCCCGCTCACCTCCGAGAGAGTGATACTTCATGTCTTCGCAGTCAGCACTGCAGAGAAATCTGGGGATTTGTGGGAGGTCCCTGGGTATATGAAGGGCCAGGAGGAGCCTGTTTTGCATGTCTGCAGTGAACAGCGCCATCTGGCGGAGGATTACCCATGTGTAAGTATTATAGATGGAGCAGGACGTGCTGTATGCTTAGAATATTACACACAGTAACCCTATAGGTTTACTTCCCAGTCATAGCTTTCATCCAGCCATGTCTCGGTTACTTCATTTATGTCATATTGTTCCTCTGTTATTATTTCTGGTTCATCCATTTTAGCAGTCATGCTTCTTGCATTGGTAAACATGCAGTTCAGATGATTAAATTTTTATTATGTCCATTTCCCTGCAGGGTATACTCCCCCCTCACCACCCCTAGTTCCATTTCTACTCCCGGCATCTCTTTCTTTCCTGCTTTCCCTCCATAGGTGCATACGTTCTCCCCCCAGTGCTTAGTTTAAACACTCTGCCAATCCATTAGCCATCCTCACCCCAAGGACCAGATGCACCCTTTTGAGTGCAACCCATCCCTGCCAAAGAACCTGTAGCCCACTGAGAAGTCAACCCAGTTCTCTAGGAACCCTCCCTTTTGTAATCCAATTTTTGAGCCACCTGTTTACTCCGCTAATCTCCCACTGCCTCTCTGGTGTGGCTCTTGGTACTGTTAGTATTTCTGAAAATACGAAGGACAGGTCCTTGCTCTATACTTGCGATCTAAGTCTCTGAAATCATTTTTAAGGACCTTCCACCTACTTCTTCCTATGTTATTGGTGGCAATATGCACCATGATTGCTGGGTCCCCCCCCGATAATCTATCAGCCTGATCTGCGACATGTGGAACTCTTGCCCTAGGAAGGCAACACACTGCCTCATCATCCTGTTTCCCTGTTCCCCCATGCTACTACCTTCCCTATCCCCCCTAACATTTTTTCCTAGTTTGGGGAACACCAATACTCCTATAAGCTATATAAGCAGTTAAATATACAGTCAGAAAACAGTTGCGAAAACAGAACAACGCACTTAGATAAACAATCAAAGTCCCCCAATGTAAAGTCAAAAGGCCAGTCCAGCCAGACTGCCCTATCTTAAACCACCCCCCATCCTGCCTCTATTAAAGGGCCACTCCTGCCTCTTTCTTAAAATATATATAACCCCCACCGTGCCCCCCTAATAGCAGTTATGCTCATGTAATTAAAAAAAAAAAGACACTCAGCTTCACCCCAAAATCCAGCCCCTGAATTGCCTGAAAAACTTTAGAAAGAGGGTGGCAGGTGTTTGGTGCCTCAGCTGCGACACCCCCAACTTCGGGGACTGGATCCAAGGTGAAGGTCAGCCTCTTTTTTTTCTTTTATTACATGAGCATAATCACTAGGAGAATAAGGGCAGGGGTTATGTTTATTTTGAAGGAAGGGTCTGGACAAGCGCTAAAGCAGCTCTAATGCTCTAAATAACAAACAGACACTTACCTTGGCCTTACTCCAGCAGTGACCATCGCTTCCGCTGCTTCCATCTTCCCCAGACTGCACATTGCTGCCGGACCGGAAGCTCCCTAAGCAGTGCGTACAGCGAGCTTCCGGTCCAGCAGCACCGGCACAGCCCTTGGAAGATGGTGGCGCCTGGCACGGTGATCGAGCGATGGCCAACACTGAAGTAAGGCCAAGGCCTATATAATAGGTCACTTTGATGTATTACAGGCCCCTAAACTCTCTGATAAAACGGCTTAATACCTAGAAGAGACAGTCTTACCTGTTATCTTTAACCCTTCAAACACCAGTTATGTAAAATGTATGTGGCTACCTCTCCTAACATTAAAAGCAAGCTACATACATTTTACGTAACTGGCTTCCCCCCTGCTAGCCAGCAAAAAAAGTCACTTACCTTACCCTATGATCGATCTGGCCGGGTCTCCTCTTCACCCGGGAGGCCTCCAATCCCCCCCTGGGCTCTTCCAACTTCAGGAGAGGACCCGGAGTAGGGCCCCCCTGCTTCCGCAGGCCCCGCTGCCAGTTAAGATAGGAGTGGAGGGGCAGGGGATCCTCTGATCCCATGCCTCCCCCACTCCACGATCACTGCATCTGTCATCAAGATTTGCGAGGAGCTGATGATCAGGAGCAGGTGAGTAAAAAAAAAACTTTTTTTTTTTAAATA
This sequence comes from Gastrophryne carolinensis, assembly GCA_027917425.1. Classification (NCBI taxonomy): domain Eukaryota; kingdom Metazoa; phylum Chordata; class Amphibia; order Anura; family Microhylidae; genus Gastrophryne; species Gastrophryne carolinensis. The sequence continues at coordinate 317,016,766 of CM051237.1, forward strand.
AATGGCATTTTTTGCCGTCTTTTTTTTACATTTAATCCTTTGTGAACTGATAAGAACTGATAAGAGATCCATGAGACCACTATACCAGTTAACAAGGCTCGGGGGGCTGGCAAGTCACCTACCTCCCCAAAACCCAGGTGCGGCAGAAGGGCCCAGAGCCACATAGACTATGTGGGCTTGTGGCCTGCAGGGGAGGGGGGCACCGAAGCTGGCTCCTGCACCCTGTTCTACAAGCCCTGCATAACTGGTCCCCGGGCTGGATATGCTGGGTAGGGGTAACCCCATTCCATTTTGGGGGGGGGATTTTTAAGGGTTTTTACCCCTAAATATAAAATAGAAATGGGATCCCCCGAACCCTGGGAAGAAGTCCCAATCTCATTTTTTTAAATTTAACCCTTTTTGGCCCATCACAGGTATAGAAGGCTTCCAGCAGCAGCAGGAGAGAAATCAGAATGATCACCATGGGACACAGTGTTTGGGATGAATCGATCGTCGGTATTAAAAAAATAAAATATTAAAATATTTTTTTTCTGGTGTGTGTTTTTACATTTAACCCTTTATGGACTGGTAAGGGATTTATGAGACCCCTATACCAGTTCACAAGTCTCGGGGTCTGGCGATCACCTGCGGATAGCGGGTGACTTGCCATTAACCCCCAGCACCCCGTTACCTGCCTCCCCAAAGCCTTGGGGGCCACGACAGCTGTGCAGGATTGTAGCCTTTAGGGCCAGGGGTCACCGAGGCTAGCCTCTGGTCTACATAGATTTTTACATTTTTTTGCACATATTTCACCCAAAAATATTGAGAATACACTAAAACAAGGTCAAACAAGATATTTCATGTTAAAGCCCAGACTTTCATTGAAAATCCCTGGCAGTTCCTTAAAAAACAACACAGTTGTGGAAAAAAAAAAAGGTGACAAAATCTCTTATGACAGATAAAGGGCTGAGTAAGAATTTCAAACCAAAAAATATTAACTACTATTAATGTTGGAAAGGCTCCAGGACCTTATGGTTTCTCAGTGAGTTTTTATAAACAACTGTCCCCTTTAATTTCCCTTCTTCTTAATAAATGTCTTTAACATAATCTCAACAGAATGCCCCTCCCCCAGTTCTTTAAAAACCTATATTTCTGTAATTTCTAAACTGGGGCAAGACCCGACTAGTCCTAGTAGTTAGAGTGCCATTTCCCTAATCAATGCAGATCTTAAAATGGAACAAAACCCAGAGCAGCCGCTGGCCATTCCCAGGGCCTTCCCACTTTGGGATGCCCATGGTGTGAAAACCCCTAGGTTGCCGTTATTCACTTACCTTTCTACGGTCCAGCTTCTCATTGAAACTTTGCCGATTGACATAGGCACGGCAAACAGCTCTGATTGGACAAGAGTCTGTGCATGTGCCGTTGGAATGGAAAGAAGTGTGTTGAACTGGGCAATCTTGGGGGTTTCACACAGCATGGAACAAAACCTGAGCTGGTCAAAATCCTGGGTTTAGTTCTACTTTAAATTAAACTTAAAGTGTTCCCCGAAGTGGGATGCCACGCTGTGTGGCAGGGTAGGTGTAAGGGGTAAGTGGCGCTGTGTGACTGCGGGGATGTCAGCGTCCTTTAGGGGCATGATACTTCTGCCTCCCTCGTCGCTCACACAGGGAGACACCAGTTCTAGTTGGACTCTGAGACACTTCTCAAAACGTTTTTTTCTTGCTTTGAAAAGTACTACAAGGCCTGTGACCTCATTAATTTGCTAACATTATTATTTGAGCTCCTCCTTGGGGGTACTTGGTTGTAACTGCTTGCTGCTAGGGAGGTATTCAGCGTAAAAATGCTGAGGATCACTGTTTTAAGAGACACTTCTCTTGGTTTGGACAGGTCAATATAATCAAAAGGGACATACTGTTCAAATTTTTGTACTTGTTCCAAACCGTTCTGTTCAGTTTCTGCAAAGAGTTCTTTAAAACTCAGACAAAACGCAGTGTCTGCTTTGACAAAAAAACATTTTCTTGGTTTGAGGAAATTGGAGTGTAGTTTTCCAATGCTTCACACCTTATCGACAATATAATATACGAGTTGTGTGATGTTATAAGTTGCTTTAAACCAGGGCTGTGGAATTGGAGTCGGGGCTAGTTTTGGCTGGAGTCAGAAAAGGTCCAGACTACAGCATAAAAAAAAGAATCTAATCCTTATATTGTATAATGGATATAACTTTCATAGGAAGTTTATAATATATTAAATATATTTTATAGTTAAAAAGGCCCTTGTTTATAACAATCAGTGATAAGTAGCAGCAGCAGGCTGTTCTAGTGGTGATAGATAAAGAGTTCTCCAATCTTCACTGGCCCCTATAATGGCGAGAAAAGGCCTCATGTGACCATTTTACTACAGGAAATGTATTCTTAATTGTTTGCTTTTTTTTATTATCGGAGCTGGAGTGGGCGTCAGGGCCGGATAAAATGGAGGGGTTGGAGTCGGGCACTCCACAGACCTGCCTTCAACACAGTTATTTATTAATTGCTGTTAAAGTGGAACAAAACCCGGGAATTCGACTTTCCCGGGTTTTGTTCCATGCCCCTGGGGCATCCCAAATTGGAATATCCGCTGTGTGAACCCCCTGTGTCCAACAGCATATGCGCAGGCTCTTGTCCAATGAAAGCATTCATCCCGTCCATGTACACGCTCCCATCCCAGCCTATCTGAATAGCTGGGGCGGGAGCACGCACACAATGATGGGAATGCAGGTGATGTGGCAGCACGCTACCCACTGTAAATAATGAGAGCTGCCTGGCGATTGACATAGTCACAGCAGACGGCTCTCATTGGACGAGAGTCTGCGCATGCTGGTAGGTTTTGTTCCGCTTCTGACAAATAAGTTGTCAGTTGCATGTAAAACCCACTAATAGACACTGATACGGTGGTACAGATTCCACAATAGATCTAGCTAGGTTTGATTTAGCCCCCTATTTTATTATTGGATTTATTTTACTTTATTCCCTTATTTCAGACAGAACATTTATCTTGTCTGATGTTTGCAATTAGTCTTCTTTCTTGTAGATCATTATGTGCCCATATTGTTACGTCTCCTTTTAAGGCAAATGTTTTTGCCTTATTTCTAATTTGGTCTTCCTGTACAACTACTTAAATAATTCTTTATAAAATCAATAAAATATATTTAATTAAAAAAATACCTAAACCACAACAGTCATGGAAACATGATGGACAAGCGAAGTCTGTAGCATCTTCAATACTGCATGCAAGTATGGCCTCATGGGACGCCAGAGGCTTTGCCTGACGCACAGTACTGCAAATCATTGTTATAGTCAGGGTACCGGTACAGGACCAAAATTCATCACTTTAAGGATCCCATACCACAAATTGCTGGCTTGTCACAACATTTGCAGAGCCAGAGGACTTAGATAATAAAAAGGTGGGTAGTCACCTGTAGAACCCGACAGTGGCTCCCAAATGTAGACAGACTAGTGTTGTATGATTACGTTCGTATTACCAATGCATGGCATAAAGTATGGTTATGGTACATTGTTACTGCATGGTAGTTTTAAGACCAGGTGCCGACGTGCATAAAAAAAACTTGATCTGAGCTCAAGATATGTTTCACACTGCAGTACTGCAGTCATTCATAATATCACTGAGGTAAAGGTGGGTTGCTGGTAAGCCTTTTACATCAGATACAAACACATGAAGTAAAGTGGGTTGAGGGTATAAGTCTGCATAAACAGACCCACGCGACTCGGTTGTGGATCATCCATTAGGCAAATAAGCATGCAGAAACCCTAATAGGTCAATCTATGCAGAAATGGCAACCATGCAGACTTAATGTCACATCATCAGGATGAATTAAAACAAACAGAGATATTAGACATATTTGTATACACATATTTATACTGACTTTCATCTGTAATGGGCACACCTGACTGTCAAGTAAACAGGCCTACAAAAAGGTTATGCCTTTGCATATCCCATGGTTATAGGAACAGTGCCAAAATAAATGTATGCATAAAACCATAGTTATACCCTTTGCAAACAACTGATTAGGAATATAACATGTCAGTCTTTTTTATCCTAGACATGTTACCCTGCAAATCAAATAAAGAGCTTACAGTCCATGTCCAGGCACATTCTAACGTCCTAACCCCCCATCCCCTATTTCAAGGCATTGCAAAATCTGATTAAATTTAAATACATTATTGTAATTCTAAGCAAAGATGTTTTTTTCAATTCAACTTCTGGGTCGTGGCTGAACTGGAAAGGGCCATGTAATGGAGCAGCTTTATGAGTCATGATAGTGTTCTGCTGTGGTCAGAGAAAGCTGTGGGACCATGGTGACTCGCTTAGACAGCACAAAGGAACAGAGTAGCTGTTTTTGTGTGGTTCTGGGGAAATAAAATTGAATGTAGGGTCAAATTTTGGAGCCATGCTATGGCTTCTAAAAGCACTGCAGGAAATGGAGGAGAGGGACATGGGACAGGCATCAGATGAGCTGCTTGCTGCCTTAATATTGCCATGAACAGTCCCTTTATGGAAAGTGTATTTTTTTGGATGTCCTCCTGTTGGAGGTGCTGAACTTACATAGTATTCAATTGTTTTTCCTTATGTTCGCAAATGTGGAATTTATGGAAACCATTTTGTACTCCCAGTAATCTTTGCCATTGGCAACTGTAGACCATAAAAAAAAGAGTTAGCCCCGTATACACATAAAGATGCTGCTATGGCCACTCATGAGGAGAACCTGCTCACTCACATTTGGTGTACAGTTGCAAATAGCCACAGGTGAAGGTGGTTAAAACTGCTTTAATGAAACACAAATTTGCTAACATAAGAAAAAAATATATAAAAAATAAGTGAAAAATACCAGATAAGCCCAAAGTGATAAGGACATCACTTTGGGAGAAAAAAATAAAAAATGCCATTGAAAGTGGACTTTCCCTTTCCCTCCAGCAGGCTTATTATGGAAGCTGGCTGTAGTTAGAACGGAAGGACTGCTGCGATTCATGTTGAGCACTGGAGAACAGAGCAAGAATAGAAAGCGCACTACAAGTCACTGACAGACAGAAGGTGGTGCACATAGTCCACTAACCATCGATAGTTGCTGGTAAAAAGAAAGAGCCACAAGAGCTTCATTCTACAGTCTTAAGCTTTACACTATCTCACTAGATCCTTTATATTTGTGCTCCCTCCACTCTGCCACTCTGTCCCTTATTTACAAACTCTGCCCATTTAGATTTCTGCATTTGCATTGTTTTTTTTTCTAATACGCGGTGGGGGGGGCGCAAAAGAAAGGCAGAGCAGGGAATGTGTGCCTTAAAGCAAAAACAAAGCTGTAAACAAAGCAACACAATTCTGACAATTAGACTCTGAAATGCCACCGAACAATGGAGGAACGCAGCCATTCACCCTACAACCAACCGAAGCCTGGCTTCAAGGATTGTGAAGCCAGCGACAGCTGACTGACTGAAACACGGCGCAGCCAGGAGTTCTAGAAAATCACGTCAGTAAACAAGTCCGTCTCAGACAATAGGCTGCTGGTGAAAGGAAGGAGGTTCTGCAGCAGCTGCCATAAGCAGCACATGCAGCCGGCTACAGCCGCAGCCTCGGCAGCCCTCAGGCTGGTATAATGTGCAGAAGGCCTCGCTGGAAAAATGAAAGCAAGGAATGAGAGTTTAGCGACTCGGAAGCAGGAGGAGACTCTCCTCAATGCCAGCAGCACACAGAGTCACCTGCAGAGACGAGGCAAGGCTAATAATGGCCGGAACACAAGAACAGAAGGACACGGACAGCCTGAAGGGAGCCCCAAGCCCAGACTTACATGTGTCGCTGTGCAGAGCGGAGATCGCTGCCTCCTCCCTTTTGTTTGTCCACAGTGAAGCTCGTCGTGTAGAAGTTGGTGCCTGTGAGCATTACATTTCACTGGATTAAATTCCAGCTCATCCCTGCGACAGTAAATCGCTTACTTCCACGGCTTTGTTTTCTGCAATTCTTTAGCAGCAATCTCTCTACTCTTTTCTCTCCATCAACAGTGACCCAGGTCTGAAGCGCAAGGTTATAAAGACGTGAAGATGCGCGATGATCAACTGCTTTCTCCCATAGCATGAGTCTCCCCCTCCCCTATACACACATCGAAGCGTGCCGTCATCCACAGCCTTCTGCCCGCCCCCCGAGCGCTGTCTCTGTCAGCTCCCGGCCAGCTCAACACCATTATCAGCATCCTCCGACTCCCCAGCAGCCATGCACGGCTCCCGCATGTGCACAGCCCTAATTCCATGACAGAGCATGCGTCTGCTTCGTCCACATTTTAAAGATGATCTTTATGAGCTACAGTGCTGCCAGGAAAGGATAAAACATTTTTTAATCAGAATAACAATTTTCTTTATTAGTTTTGTATTGTTGCTAGGACAGTCGCGAGACTCAGCCCCACCTTTTAGGAAACAAGGGTAGTGACTAGTCAAATATGAGGGGTGTATTCACACAAGAGTGTGTACACCCCTAACATTTCTGTAAATATTATTCTAAGCATACAGTACGTCCTGCTCCATATATAATACTTACACATGGGTTATCCTCCGCCAGATGGCGCTGTGCACTGCAGACATGCAAAAACAGGCTCCTCCCAGCCCTTCATATACCCAGATTTCTCTGCAGTGCTGACTGGGAAGACATGAAGTATCACGCTCTCGCAGGTGAGTGGGGCAATTACAGCCTGCGGCCCTGTGGGACTATTTCCACCCGTCCTCCTTGTGATATGCCTCCCAGCCTGGGCTGCGCTGGTCGGGTGAAGGTAGGCAGCACCATGTGTGCTTATGGAGCCATGCTCCACCGCAGTCCCCCACCATAGGGTAGGCGGTTAGGCTGATGGTGAGCCTCTAGTGGATGCCCCTCCCGCATTATTGCCCCGTGCCCCGTATAGCGGTGGACCCTGCGTAAAGGGTCGCCATCCTCCCTCGTTTCCCCCAGTAGTTAGGGGGAAAAGAAAGGGGGGGGGTATGTGTGTGGCGGTCCCAGTGTACTCTAATGTCACGCTTATGGCCATAGTATTGCCCTTGATTTTCAACTGGGTGTCAGAGCCGCGCTTCTTGCCCCTTTTTATTGTTTGGCTGCCGCCGTACGTGTGTCCTTTCTTTTACTGAATAGTGTGCTGCGCGGGCAGTGGCTTCGTATAGACGCTGCGGCGTCTTCTTTTTGCAAAGGCTTATATTTAGTGATTTTATCCTTTGCGTGTTTGACTACTACCTCAGAGCTTCGCGCTCTTCGGGGTGGGCGGGGACTTGGCTTGGCGCGCTCCGCGTCACGGCCAAAGATTGGGCCCGCCCTTCGAGGTTCGCTGGGCGCCATTTTGATGATCTTCGCGCGCGCGTGTGGTGGCGGTCCCCCTCCTCCTTGGTCTGTAAGTGCCCTCGCGGGCGATTCTTTATTAGATATTTTACCAGCTGCGCATGGCCCTGACACCTCTTATTCCCTTTATGTCTTTCAGACGTCAAGTCTGCGGTGGCTTCTCCCGGCCATATATATATATATATATATATATATATATATATATATATATATATTTAGCGGGCTTACCTACTATTCTCCCAATTATCCAGTGGGTCTTTGGGGCATCCAGGGTTGCCTATTGCGTAAATCCCTGTTAGCATTGTGCTTTGATAATCACCATATGGAGGCATCTCAGAGTTATGTGACCGGGGTCCCTCGGGGACAAGACTGGCTGTGTGTGGACAGCCCCATGCTGATGCTGACAGAGCACGGGTCTGCGGACCCTGTGCTGAACAAGTACTGGCCCTGCAATCAGGGTTGCCAGTGGCTGCTCCTCGGTTTAATACACCTGTTTCCCCGTGCTTAAATCTCACGCCTGATGAGTCGCACTCGAGCGGGGATGACCAGCAAGTCGTGCCGCGCATTCTGCCTACGGCTGATCAGGTTATCTCGAGGTTGGCAGAGCGCTTGGGCTCTGGGAAGAAGCGGTCCCTGACGCCCCCGGGTTCTCTCTTTCCTACTGAAACTGAGGAGTTCGCTGCTCCGCAGGGCTTTGCTCCTTCGGATGAAGGTGAGCTCTTCGCTGACTCGGGCTCCTCTGATGAGATGCTGTGGAGTCGTGATGATTCTGGCCCTGGTTCCTGGAGCCTGTGTGACACTGATGAATTAATGATAAAGATCTTTGGGGTCTTGTCTATCTCTCCTCCTGGTGAGGCTCCCAAGCCTAGAAGGGAGAGTTTCCACACAGCGTCACCGCGCTTGGAATTTCTGGAGCAGGATCATTTCCAGGCTCTAATATCCAGAATGGGAATCCCCTTGTAAACTTCCAGGGGTTCCAGGGGACTGGGATTGGAAATACCCTTTTCTCCCTGATGTGGTTAACTGTTGGTCAGCACCTCCCATGGTGGATGCACCGATCATAGGGGTTCTTAACCCCCCCTTTATTGCAGCCCCTACTTATCGTACCCTTCGTGATGCTGAGGACCGGCGCATTGATAGACTGGCTTCCCACACCTTTTCTTGTGCAGGGACGGCGCTGCGCCCGGTCCGTGCTGCGGCTATCACTGCGGTGGCCGCTAGAACCCTCATCAAAAAGATGCTTGATAATCAGCATGAGGATCTCCCCTGGGAGGTCTTTAATGCACTCTCCAATTGTGATGTATTTGTGAGGTTTATCCTCTTAGCGCTGGATGACACCATTAAGATGTGTGCAAGACCTTCTGCCCTTGTGGTAGCTATACGCCGCCTGGTCTGGCTGCGACAGTGGGGTGCTGACGGTGTTACAAAAAAGGCTCTCAATGGCCTTCCCTTTAGAGGGCGACGACTATTTGGGGCCCGTTTGGACCTTTTTGGAAAAAAGGGCAAAACACCCCTACGCAGAAGGCCGTCTCGACCTCCTCGGGGCAGGGACACCCCTCCCCCTCCCTATGTTAGTGTCAAACACAAACCAGGGGTGTGCTTCCAGCTCTTCGCCGTAGACTCCCGCCCCAGGGTTGGCAGACTACACCCTGGCCCCTCCGGCAGGACTAAGTCCAAAACTTCCAAAACCCCCCAAGTATGACGGGACGCCCTCGCCCGTCTGGGTGAGGGGACGGCCGCAGCACCTTGCTCCTATCAGGAGGCGTCATGCCTCGTTCTGGTGGATCCAGGAGGTAGTTTCCTCTGGATGCAGGATAGAGTTTGCTGGGCAGTCCCTTTCCGAGATTGTCAGGGTGCTTCCGGTCCCTGTCTCTCTTCAGATGCTGGTGCAGGCCTTGCACGGCCTGCTGGGTCTGGGGTCACTTGCAGGTTGCCCCTAACTGGCAGAGGCAGGGGCTTCTTCACCATCCTTTCCACATTCCCCCAAAAGGATGAGGCAGTCTGGCCCATTCTGGCCTTCCATAGGTTTGGCATTTCTACATTCACTTTTTTCTGCATGGAATCTCTGAGTTGGGCCGCCAGCGCCATGCGCCAGTGGGTCTCTTGCCATCTGCGGAGATCTAAGATGCTTATTTTAATACCCCTGTGTCTTCTGGACACCGAGGCTCTTACAGGTTAGTGTTGGAGGGCCAACACTGCTGATTCTGGCCTTGTTATCTGGCCTCTCTTCTGCTCCCAGAGTGCTCGCCGAGGCACTGACGGGGGGTGATGCCTCTGATGAGACCAAGGGGCGTCCGTGCGAGGACCTAACGGGTCGTCCTTCTTTACTTCCCAATCTCTACGCCAGGCCGAGTTGGTTACTCGGCCGGTGGTGTTTTTTTTTTTTTTTTTTTAGGAGTCATTTGGATGGGTGCTCAGTCACCTCAATTCCTCATTGCCCCCTTATTTGGTATCTCCATTCCTAGGGTTGTATTTGAAATCGGTTCCTACGAGAACCTTCTTCCTTGGCAATAAGTGGACAATCTGGTTACATGGGCTCTGTCCCTCATTGCTGTCCCCGTACTTTCACCAGGCAGGATGGCAGCTGGTGGGCCTGTTGGTGGCTGCTCAGAGGATGTCCCTTATACTCAGTGCCCTTGGGCTCTTCTGCAGCTTATATTGTTATTACTGGACAGGGTTCCAGCACCCCTGGAGCTGGGTCTGTGTACCTTCCCCCTTGGTACGGTGTTTCCTCTTGAGACGGTTGAACTCAAGGAACCAGTCAGGGGGCACCCCCTTTCTTGCATCTTCCTGTAAATGGATACCAAATCTATCAGGTTGACAGGGGGGGGGGTCATTTAAAATCCCCTGTGGTTCCGGGGGAGGTGGGGCCTTTAGGGGTCCATACACCTTTCTGTTTTCTGAAGCGGTGAGCCTTCAGTTTGGCTCTATCTCGCTGGACTACTCCTTTTCAGGACTGGTCTATTTGGGGGCTCTTAGTCTGTCTGACGACAGTGGCCTGTATTATCTATCCGTGTGGGACTCGGAGCAGGATGATCCTCCAGGAAAGTATCTGATCCTGATCTGGGTGGAGGACAGCGTTCCCTGCATATCAGTGGTATTCGCTCCGGTGGATGTCTTTCTGCAACAGGATGTGTTGATCCTTGTGTCACTATGGGATCTATCTAGTGTGGATCTGTTGGGGCCCCGTCACTTTCATAAGTTCTCGGCCCTTGTTCCCTGTCCCAGATTATTCTGACTGTGGTCAGGAGGCTTAGTAACATTATGGCTGGACATTAGATTCTGTATGTCTTATCTTCATTCACCCTGCTAGGCGGGGTTCTGAGCTAAGTTTGCTCTGGAAGGGGGGACCAGTGATACTGGTGGCCCAGTGGAGTGTGGTGTGCAGACGTGGTACTGTGGACAGCGGACCTGTACGTTCTGTCAGGAGTGCTGATCTGCTCACTCGGGCCCCCCTTTTTATCTCACCCCAATCTACAGGCTCTGGTCTAGATGGCCTGACGGCTGATTCATCCACTTTGATGGAGTCGGGCGTATTTTCTGGGGGACTGTGACTATTGGAAGTCTAGGAGCTAGCTTCTTCTTCTTCTTCCGTCTATCTTTGGGTATGGCGTACCCATACTGATTGGTGTGAGTCTAGGTCTCCTCCCTGTCGGGCTCTCTCTGTTCCCAGGGTTCTAGAGTTATTACAGCATGGGTTGGAGTGGGCTCTCCAACTCGGTACTCTGAAGGTTCAGGTTCTGCCCTGTCCGCCTTCCTGTAGAAGTCTTTTGCTTGGTTAAGCATTCTTCGGGGATTGCTCATTGCATCCCCCACATATTTCTATGGTCCCTGTTGGGATTGAATTTTATTCTGTTTGCCTTGCGGGGTGTTCCATTTGGACCTATTCCGGATACTGTCTGATTGTTCTTACTCTCGAGTTGTCCTTCTGGGGGCTGTTACTTCAGTCAGACGTGTGCCTGAGCGGGCGGCTCTGTTTAGCTAGCCCTTGTTCATTGATATATACACCATGATGTGGTGGTGTTCCGCTTTACGCCGGACCTTATGCCTGAGGCGGTGTGTTATGCTCATGTATTCAAGACATTTGTCTTTTTTCTAGGCCTTATTCCTAGTAACGCTGAGGAAAGGGGGTCTACATTCCCTCAACAGGTGTTGGAAGTTTTTCCTGGATTGTCTCTTGTCCCTTAGGGGGACTGATGCCCCTTGGGGTTTGCGAGCGTCTCCATCTGTATATGCCTGATCTTGTCTGCTTCCAAGGGTTATGCGCCCTTTGGCCTGGTCTTTCCTTGAACGGATTGTCCCTTCTGGTCCTAGGAATGGTTTCAGCTTCTAGATGATCCTTGTTAGTATATTGGTCCGTATCCCCGCCTGTCACGCGGGAGACCAGGGTTCAATTCCCCGATGGGGAGAGCTCTAAGTTTTGCCAAGGCTACTGTTAGCATTTGGGCTGGTCAGGCCATTTCTCAGGCCTATTCTTTTAAGGGGAAGAATCTTCTTCTCACTTTATTTATGATTCTACTTGTGCTTTGGTATCTTTGGGCCTTTCAGCACCAGGTTTCTGTTGAACAAGTTTGCTAGTCCCCTACTTGTTTCTGTTCATACCTTTTCAAAGGTTTTTATGAGGTTGACGTTAGAGCTCTTGCTCATGTCGCTCTTGGTAACAAGGTTGCAGGTGACAGTGCTTTTAACTGTCTGCTGTGCCTTTTTTGTTGGGGATCCCACCCTACTTTATGGACAATGCTATTGGATGTCCCACGTGTAAGTATTATATATGGAGCAGGACGTACTGTATGCTTAGAATAATACAATTCTGTGAAATACTCACCTGTAGAATTGGTATTATACGCATACAGTACGTCCTGCTCCACCCCACCCTGGTTTTACATTATTCTGGATCCCCTGTATGGTGATTGTTATCATTGTTATTATTACCAGTTTTGGTGGTTGGTTTCTCCCGGCTTCTTTTTCTCACTGCTTTTCAATGCTGGGGATTTGTGGGAGGTCCCTCGGTATATGAAGGGCCGGGAGGAGCCTGTTTTTGCATGTCTGCAGTGCACAGCACCATCTGGCGGAGGATTACACACGTGTAAGTATTATATATGGAGCAGGACGTACTGTATGCGTATAATACCAATTCTACAGGTGAGTATTTCACAGAATTGTATTTTTATAAATCTTTTCATGGGACAAACACTGAAGATATGACACTTTGATACAATGTAAAGTGCTGCTTGCCTTTCTTCTTGTTGTATTGTGGTGAGTGCATGTAGAGAAATATTGCGGGGCCTTTAGCAGCATGTTGTGGAGTTGATCCCCCCACATGTGAATCACCAGAGGTAAAGGGTTAGAGCCCTGGGCAGCCTCAGGTAAGTTCAGCTCTCTCTCAGTTTATCTATTGCTATGTGTGCCCCAAAAACCGAGGAGTTGTCACTGTTTAGAGTAGAACTGCAGGAAAATAATGGTGCAGTGACACAGCCCTGCAGCTTCCCATACATTTGCTAATGTCTAAATCCCTTACAACAAAAGTAAGTACATCTCTAGGAGAAAACAGCCAAATTATGCCCAAAGTGTCAATATTTTGTGTGCCCACTATTATTTTCTAACACAGCCTTAAACGACCTGTCTTATTGTTTTCCTCTTCTGGAATATAAAATAAACATTTGTGTTAGGACTGTGCCCAGCATCAGCATGCTGTTTTGAATGTTTCTTTTATTCTTGTGTGTCTGTGATCCTAAAGTGGGAGCAGATTTCCAGGCATTGAGTAAAAACTACTAACTAGTCCCCGAACACTTCCACTGAAAGAGGTGAGCTCATTAGCAGCTTTGGCAAAATCATGCACCAATAATGACCTTCCCAGGTGAAACTGCTGCCAGCAACCCTTTAGCAACTAGAACACATGATTGAGATCCCCCTTATCTGCAGAGTTTGAATTAGAACTGATGAAGTAAAACCCGTCATCTCTGCTTTAGCCAATCAGATTATTAGCAAAGTCAGGAAGTCTCAGATATGTACTCCAAAACACGTAGTGGCCAGATATGCACAGCACAATGAGGACATATTTTAAAAAGGCCATTGGGAGAGGCATTACCCTTTAATTCTATTGGGTATGCAGTTCACTAGAGCTTCATAGGTCGCCAATGGAATGAAATCATCTTCCATTCCTCAATGACTACGCAGAGCTGCATTCCTCCAACTTTTGTTTCTGAATGCTCCACAGATAAATAATAGGGTTTACATATGGCCTTGGCCAGTCCAGCACATTTTCCTTCCTTTGGCAAGGCGGTGGTGTTTGGGTTAACATGTAGGAATACTGCCCTGCGGCCCAGTTTCCAGAGAAAGGGAATCATGCTCTGCTTCAGTATGTCACAGTACATGTTGTACATTCATGGTTCCTTCAATAAACCATACCCGCCCCCCACAGCCCGCAGGACTTATACAGCCCCAAACAATGACACTCCCACAACCATGCTTGACTGTTGACAAGACTAACTTGTCTTTGTATTCCTCAGCTGATTGCTGTGACACAGGCTTGACACCATCTGAACCAAGTTAGTTAATCTTGGTCATATCAGACCACAGGACATGGTTCCAGTAAACCATGTCCTTAGTATTTTTTGCCATTCTTGTGCATCATCTTTAGAAGAGGCTATGCAGACCAATTTGATGCTGTGTGCTGCATATGGTCTGAGAACTGACAGGCTGGCCCCTCATTCCTTTTACCTCTACAGAAATACTGGCAGCCCCCATACTGTCTTGTTAAACCACTGTATGGTCTTGGTCACCATACTGCAGCTCAGTTTCAGAGATTTAGAGATTTTCTCACTCTCTGTTGCCAGACCATTTTTCACTATAATGTGCTATACATGTTCAACTGTGATTTTTGAAGGGATTTCCGAGGAAAATAATATATTGTTTTTTTCAGCCTTAAGTCTGGGCTTAACCATGAAACATCTTGTTTGTCATTTTTTTAGTGTATTCTCAATATTCTAGGGTGAAATATGTGCAAAAAATAAATAACAATCTAGTGTGTAAAAGCCCTTATTTCTCCTGGTTACAACGATACCACATATGCATTGGTAGACACCCCTTCCTGCCCATGAAACTCCCCCAAACTGAAACAGCGCTTTAGGAGATTTTCAGATAAAATAACTGCTATGAGCACCCTTTCAAGTAAAACAACCCTTTATATTTGAAATATCCCACACAAACTATATATTCTCTGAAAGTACATACCTTTCGCTTTCTAGGTGTACCAGGCTTGTTGAAATAGGTGCAGTTTTCTGGAAGTACTCCCTCAATTATTTCTTTGGTTGCACAGGGTTTCCCTAAAAAAAAGAAAAAAAGCAGAATCAAAGCCACGTTTTCCTAAAAAAACAATATGCAGACAAGAAAAAACAAGTTAAATCCGAAAAAAGCAAGCCCCCCCCCCCCCCCCTACAGGACAATATCAGAACATCAAACATACATAGGTAATGTCAAGGGAAGAGTTGCCAACGACCCCAAAGTAAAGCATGCGTGTAAGGGTAATATTACTGGAAAATGTTAGCTCTGCAAAGTGCGCATCTTGTGCTTTTTCAACCAAAACAGCCCTATACATTTGAAATATCCCCCACAAACCATTTATTCCCTGAAAGAACACACATTAAGCTTTCTAGGTGTACCCAGCTTGTTGTAGTGGGCTCATCTTTCTGGAAGTAATCCCTTGAGGAATTCTTTAGTTTCACAGGGTTTCCCCAAAGATGTATAAAAAAGCTGAAAAAAATACAATTCTGTTATTTTCAGCTCTAGAATTGATTTCTCTATTGTTTCACTCCAGGGCGGCAAGCATTCAGAAACGGATGAGTTATCTCTCGGCCGGAGGGTGTGGACTGCAAGACTGAAAGTGTGGTTCCTTCTGGCCTGTATATACTTCCGGCTGTTCCTCCACAATCCAGTAATTGAAAAGCAGTAGACACAGCCATCCGGGAGGATAAGGCATCCATGTCTTTGCCAGAGTCAAAGGAGATACAAGATGAGCTCCTCTCTACTTCTCTCTGTTTAGTTACCTTTTTTTCTCTTTTTTGGATGCTGAACAACTATTTACATATATACAAGCTCCACTATGACCATGGCATCCGGCAAACAAGATAGCAGATAGGGTTGGCCTGCCATCCTGGAGTGGAACAAGAGATAAATCAATTCTAAAAGGTGAGAATCACAGAACTGTATTTTCTCTCATATTCCACTCCAGGGCGCCAGACATTCAGAAATGGATGGGACCTCCAAAAGCAATGCCCTTACTTCAGGGTGGGATCCCAAGTGTTAGGCTTATTTCTTTAATGAGGAATAATTCCCTCCAAAAAGTAAGCCTTAGCTGAAAAGCTTACTGTCTGCAATACCTTCCTACCGAAGGCAACATCTGACGAAACTCTAACATCTATCTTATAAAACTTAGTAAATGTAAGAATTGAAGACCAGGTAACAGCCTTGTATACCTGCTCTACCGAAGCCTAGTGCTTAAAAGTCCAAAAAGCTCCAATAGACAGTGTAGAGTGAGCCGTAACTCGAAAAGAAGGATTCTTCCCCTTGGCAATGTATGCCCTTACTACTGCTTGTCTAATCCATCGGCTGATGGTAAACTTAGCTGGTGGAAGACCCTTCCGTGGCCCCTCACATAGAACAAATAAGGAGTCAGACCTGCGGAATGCCTGTGTAGCCGAGATATAATTTAAAGGCCCTTACTACCTCCAGGGAGTAAAGAACTCTCTCCTTATGGCTGACCCGAGCAGGACATTAAGAGGGGAGACCATCCTGCCTAAAACTTAAGATGGCCTTGTCCTTGTGCAACTCTAAATAAGGAGGCTTAACCGATAAAGCTGCCAACTCAGAAACTTGCCGTACCAAGGTAATTGCCACTAGAAAGATGACCATAAATTGGACCAAAACCCAGGATTTTTACTATTTTGGTCTACTTTAAGTGTCATGAACCCTAGCGACGCTTCTGAAGTTCAAGTCCCAGACAGGCAGAAGAGGCTTACGTGGAGGACGAACATGGGTGACGCCTGCAAAAAAAGTCCTAATAAGCCTATTTTCAGCAATGAGTTTCTGAAAAAAGACAGATAAAGCAAGATACATATCAAAACCTAAATTCACACTAAGCGATAAATACTTGCCAGACTGTGGTAAATTCTTGATGACGTTTGCTTTTGGGCCTGAATCATAGTCTGGATGACTCTGGCAGAGAGTCCCCTTTCTGTCAAGATGGAGGTTTCAATAGCCAAGCCGTCAAAGCCAGAATTCGTAAATTGGGGTGCCATAATGGCCCCTGATTGAGAAGATCTGGATTGTCGGGCAACCGCCAATGGTTGCCTTCCGACATCCTTACTATGTCTGAAAACCAGCTTCTCACTGGTCAACAGGGTGCCACCAGAATGGTTGGGATTCCCTCGTGGGCTATCTTTTTTAGTACTCGGCCCAGGAGTGGAAACGGAGGGAATGCATAGAGAAAGAAGCCTGATTGCTGACCAAGGAAGGGTCAGTTCCTATTGCTAGAAGGTCCCTGGACCGAGATACAAACTTTGGAACCTTTCAATTGTGGCAGAAAGCAAAGAGATCTACGTCTGGGACCCCCCAGCGGATGCAAAGGGACTGAAAAACCCTCTGAGAGACCACTCTCCCTGATGCAGGACCGCTCTGCTTAGATGATAGGCCCACATATTGTCCACTCCTGGCATGTGGATTGCCGAGATGCACGGAACATGCTTCTCAGCCCAGAGTACGATAATGCTCACCTCCTCAAGCTTTCCTGCTCCTGGTGCCCCCCTGTTGGTTGATATATGCCACCACCATCAGGTTATCTGTTTGAATCCTGATGGGATGATCCCTCGGATTGGGTATCCAATGTGTGAGAGACAGTAGAATCGCTCTCAGTTCCAGGATATATATGGGATGTCTGCTCTCCCCTGGTCCCCGCTATCCTTGGATTGTTTGTGGCCCCATGACATCCCTCAACCTGTTAGACTGGCATCTGTGGTGACAATCATCCATTGTACCAGAGGCTGAAGATTCAGCCACCAGGTTAGGGCCTGCCTTGTTGAGTGTGTCATGCAAAAGTGGTGATCCGGAGTTTCTGTGGTTTAAGCCCAAACCGAAAGCAATTCTATCTCCAGTGGTCCTGTATGAATCTGAGCAAAAGGCACTGCCTCGTCAGGTCAGGGCAGGACAAGAGAGCTTGCACCCTGGCTGAAAGTGAGAGTCTCTTCTGTTCCAGAAGAAATACCTTGGACTGAGTTGTGTCTAATGTCATTCCCAGGAAAGATATAACTCTCGAAGGCATGATATGCGGCTTTAACCGCTAGCCTACCTTGAGATTTTGTCACCCTTTGTTGCCAGACCATTTTGCACTATTTTGCGCTCCCCTTGTTCAACTGTGATTTTTGAAGGGATTTCCAGGGATTTCCCAGGAAAGTGATATATTGTTTTTTTCAGCAGATTCTGGGCTTTAACATGAAATGTTTGTCATTTTTTAGGTGTGTTCTCAATATTTTTGGATGAAATATGTGCAAAACCCCCCCCCCCAATTTTTTTTTACAATTTGTAGTGTTTTTTTGTAATAAAAAATGTAAGTTTGTCAATAAAATCTTATTGCACGTGAAACCTCAATTTCTCCCGGTTACAGCGGTACCACATGTGTATTGGTAGACACCCTTCCCTGCCCAGGAGACTCCCCCAAACTGAAACAATGCTTTAGGAGATTTTCAGATAAAATACAACTAAGCTACGCGCTAAGCGCACCTTGCAGTTTTTCAAGAAAAACAACCCTTTACATTTGAAATACCCCCCACAAACTATATATTCTCTGGAAGTACACACCTCAAGCTTTCTAGACGTACCAGGCTTGTTGACATGGGTGCAGTTTTCTGGAAGTAATCCCTCAATATATTCTTTGGTTGCACAGGGTTTCCCGAAAAAAAGTATAAAAAAGCAGAATCAAAACCACATTTTCCTAAAAAAAACTATATGCAAACAAGAAAAAAAACAGAAAATCTGAAAAAGCAACATGCCCCGAACAGAACAATACCCAGCAAGCATAGCTACTGTCAATGGAAGAGTTGCCAAACACACCAAAGTAAAGCATGTGCGTAACGGTAATTTTACTTCAAAATTTCAGCTCTGCAGACAAAGTGCGCACCTTGTGCTTTTTCTACCAAAACAAGCCTTTACATTTGGAATATCCCCCATAAACCATATATTCCCTGAAAGTACACATTTTAAGCTTTCTAAGCGTACCCAGCTTGTTGTCGTGGGTTCATCTTTCTGGAAGTAATCCCTTGAAGAATTCTTAGGTTGCACAGGGTTTCACAAAAAAATGTATAAAAAAGCAGAATAAAAAACTTTTCCTAAAATATCAATATGCAAATAAGAAAAAACAAGGTAAATCTGAAAGCGCAAGGTCCCCCGAGCAGAACAATACCCAACATGCATAGGTACTATTAACCCTTTTAATTGCCAGCCTACTTGAACTTTTGTCACCCTCAGTTGGTCATTTTTCCCCATTTTGCGCCATGTTTAACCGTGATTTTTGTCGGAATTTCTTGGAAAATATATTTTTTTGCAGAAGAGTTTAGGCTTTAACATTAAATGTCTTGTTTGTAATTTTTCTACTGTTTTTTAAATATTTTTGTGTAAAAAATAAATAAATAAATAAAATAATATTTTTTAAACAATTGTCTCCTTTATTTTAAATAAAACACTTTTTTAGTAATAAAAACCGTATTGCATGTGATAGCCCCATTTCTCCCGATTACAACGGTACCACATATGTATCGATAGCCCCCCAATTCTTGCCCAGGAGACCCCCCAAACTGAAAAGAGCATTTTATAACATTTACAAATAAAATACTACTATCCACACTATAAACATAAGGGGTTAATTTAAAAAGAAAATGACACAGGGACCCCCCTCCCAGGCTAACCCTAACCCTTAAAATTAAAAAAAAAATAGTGGGCCCCCCCCCCCCCCTGGGAGGGGGGTCCCTATGTCGTTTTCTTTTTAATTTTAATTCTTTAAAATTTTAATTTTTTTTAAATTTTTTCTTTCTAATCCCAGGGGGTGGGGGACCCCATTTTTTGGGGGGAATTTTAAGGGTTAGCCTAACCCTAACCCTTAAAGTGGACCAACACCCAGGATTTTCACTATCCTGCGTTTTGATCAACTTCCGCGGGGGTGCCCCGCTGCGTAAAACCCCCGAGAAAGGTATAAAAAAACTCACCTCAGCCCGCTCCTACGGCGCATGCGCGAGCGCTCGTCCAATCAGAGTGCTCAGAGCCGCTGTGGTTGTCCGTCCCTTGTCCGTGCATACCACAGCGGCTCTGAGCACGCTGGCGTCCGCATCTCGCGCTTCCCTCTAACAGGGAGCGCGCCCGCGTCGGCCATTCACAAATGACCGGCGCGTGTGTGCGCCCTGATAGAGAGAAGCGCGAGATGCGGCCCGCGCATGCACCGTTGGAACGGAGATAAGGTAGGGCGAACGGGGCGTCCTGGGGGGTTTCACACAGCGGGGCATCCCGATTTCGGATGCCCCGCGGGGAGGGATCTGATCCGGGCCGATCAGCCTGGGTGTTGGTCACCGCGGGGCATCCGAAATCGGGATGTCCCGCGGTGAGGGACCCCCCCAAAAACCCTTACCTCCTCCCCTCTAGATGTGCGCGCGCCCGCGCCGGCCGTCTGTGAATGGCCGGCACGGGCACGCCGAGAGTGACGCGCGGGAGGCGACGGCAGATGAGCCCCTTGTCCGTCGCTGTCACTTGCGCTGTGCTTGTCTGTGGGCGGAATTGGACGGCGCGGTCACATGGGAGCGGGGAGAGGTGAGTTTTTTGGGGTTTCTGGGGGGTTTCACACAGCGGGGCACCCCCGATCGGGGTGCCCCGCCAAAGTGGACCAAAACCCAGGATAGTCAAAATCCTGAGTGTTGGTCCACTTTAAAAAAAAAAAAAAAAAAGTAGGGGGGGGGGACCCCATTTTTGGGGGGAATTTTAAGGGTTAGGGTTAGGCTAACTCTAACCGTTAAACTTTTTTTAAAATTTTTTTAAATTACGTAGGCTCGCTGGGAGGGGGGGACCTCATTTTTTTTTTAATTTTAAGGGTTAGGGTTAGGCTGACCCTAACCCTTAAAATTAAAAAAAAAAATGATGTAGGGTCCCCCCTACCCGTCATAACCAGCCCGGAACCAGCTATGGGGGCTTGTAGGAACAGAGTGGGGGGGGCAGCTTTTGTGGCCCCCCCACCCTGCAACCTACAAGCCCACATAGCCTATGTGGGCCCGGGCTCTTCTGCCCCCCCCCCCCGGGCTTTGGGGAGGCAGGTAATTGGGGGTGCGGGGGTTAATGGCAAGCCACCCGCTAGTTGCAGGTGGCTTGCCAGACCCCAGCCTTGTGAACTGGTACAGGGGTCTCATGGACCCCTTACCAGTTCACAAAGGGTTAACAGTTAAATAAAACACACACACACACACACACACAGTAAAAATTATTTTATTAAAAAAAAAAAAATGTTTTTTTTTTCTATACTCACCTCCGATCGTCAGCTCTTGTGTCCCTCGCCGCTCTGATGACAGATGCCGGTGATCGCCAGCCAGAGGAGGAGGGGAGGCAGGAGATCAGAGGATTTCCTGTCCCCATCCTTCTCCGGCCACCGATCACCGGCATCTGACAGCTGAGAGGCCTGGAGCTGTCAAGACGCTGGCCGAGTGACGTCATAAGCCCCGCCCTCAAAAGGGGCGGGTCTTCGCTGCAAAATGGCGGCGCCCGTCGGAGGAAGAGGGGAGAGAGCCTGAAAGGCTCTCTCCTGAAGATAGAAAGCCCTGGGGGGGGGGGATCGGAGGCCCCCCAGGTGAAGAGAAGGGCCGGCGCGATCGAGCGCACATGGAGGTGAGTAAATGTCATTTTTATTTTTTTATTTTTTTACAGGAAAAGCCAGCAGCCGCAAAAACGGGGGGGGGGGGGGGGCCCTACTCCGGGCTCTCCCCTTCCTCCGGAGGAGCCCCGACGGGGGATCGGAGCCCCCCAGGGTGAAGAGGAGACCCGGCCGGTTCGAATGAGGGGTCAGGTAAGTGTTTTTTTTTTTACATTTTCAGGCGCTAGCAGGGGGTAAAGCCAGGCACGTAAATTTTACGTGGCTGGCGTTTAACGGTTGGAGAAGCAGCCACGTAAAATTTACGTGGCTGGCGTTTAAAGGGTTAAATATCGGGCTGAAATTTTCTAGCGTCAATAAGATATATCCTTCAGGGAGTCCTTAAAAGATGGGCCCCTGATCAACAGATTGTTTAAGTAAGGGATTATATGTATCCCCTGGTTTCTTAGAAAAGCCATGGGACCAGTCAGCACCTTGGTAAACACTCTTGGGGCTGAAGACAGTCCGAAGGGCAGTACCGTTAACTAAAAGTGTAGGCCGCTTACTGCAAAGTGCAAATACCTTTGATGCCCAGGGAAGATAGGGATATGTAGGTACGCATCCTTTATATGCACTGTGATCTTCAAGATTCCATGCAAAATTTCCTCAGGCGGGCGAACCTGTTGAGACCCTTGAGATCTAATATTGGGCACCACAGAACCGTCCATCTTGGGAATTATGAACAAATTGTAGTAAAAACCCTGACCTCTCTCTGAAAGGGGAACATGACGAAATACTTTTTCAATCTGTGAAAGGTGAGTTACGGTGGATATCAACCTTGGTAAAATTCCTCATAGGAGCGAAATGCATTAGCGGGACAGCAGACATCTAACAGTCTTTTTCTGCATTTGATCCAATACATTGGCTGCCACGAAAGGGGAGGAGTAATTCAAACTTGGAGCTTAAAGTGGACCAACACCCAGGATTTTGACTATCCTGGGTCTTGGTCCACTTCGGTGGGGCACCCCCGATCGGGGTGCCCCGCTGTGTGAAACCCCCCCGATCACCCTAAAAACTCACCTCTCCCCGCGCCGACGGACAAGGGATTTGACAGCCGCGGACAAGCGGCTCCTCCGCCGCCGCCTCCCGCGCGTCCCTCTTGACGCGCGCGCGCGCCGCGCCGGCCATTCACAGACGGCCGGCACGGGCGCGCGCACGCCTAGAGGGGCGCGAGGGAGGCGGCCGGCCGCCGCCGAAGCTAAGGTAAGGGGGTTTGGGGGGTTTCACCCCGCGGGACATCCCAATCTCGGATGTCCCGCGGGGAGGGAGGTGATCGGCCCGGGAATCTTATAGATTCCCGGGCCGATCACCCGAGGGTGATGGTCCACTTTAATTGGATTTATTGATACAAGTGCTATTATCTGGAGGACGTGTGAGTGCAATATTTTTATATATAAATAAACTAAAGACATTTTAACATTATATGTTCCTCTTTGTTGCCATTTTATGGTGAGAATGCAAATATCATGGAAGCTTTCAACAGCATTCTGTTAATATTCATCCGGTGTGATAAACGTGTGAAGGTGACGGGCACTGCGGTGGGAGTGAAGTAATACTATCACTGCGTGTATGTCGAAATCATCTGTGAATTAAGAGTAATATCAAGTGGATTCAACTTAAATTCACACCCTTTGTAGGACTTTTGAGATTTTCATTTGGTTCTCTTACTCTTTAAGGAGATTATTTGGTATCAATGATATGTTAGTTAACGGAGTACTATTGTGAAATTGTGTACTATTAAAAATCCATATAAATATGTCAGCTAATAGGCGGAGGAGTCACTTATACATCCGAACTGAATAAAACTCCCGCCACGCTTGTGGTTTTCTTGGTGGGAATTGTATCCGGGGGGGGGGGGGGGGGCAGGTTTAGGGTATAGGGGGTGACAGAACCTGTCATTCTTGATTTACTCTTCATTCCATTAAAATAAAAAATAAAAAAACATGCCTGGCTAGATATTTCTTTATGCGGGTGTATAAGTGATCCCTCCTCCCACCATCCAGCATATTTATATGGATTTTTATCATTGGGCCATGATAAGCAAGAAGTCCATGTTCAAGTTGTCAGAACCCGGAAAACTGATTGATTAGCAGCCAATCAACCAGCTGTTTACATCTAGAAACCACATCCATACACTTACCTTGATTCCTGGTCCAACGGTGCATGCACGAGCCGCAGCCACATCCCCGCTATCCCTCTAGCAGGACGCGTGCCCGCGCCAGGCATTTGTGAATGTCCGGTGTGGGCACACTCCCTGTTAGAGGGAAGCGGCGGATGTGGCCGCCAAGCCTTAGACGACGCGACGTCAGTGGCTCCAGGTGCGCTGATTGGATGAGCGGCTGCGCATGTGTCATAGGACCGGGAAAAACCTGGTGCTGAAGGGCCAATGGTACCCAAACACCAATATAACGGAATAAAATGAAAAAGGGAGATTCTTCCCCCTTAAAGGAATAGGCCAGTGTAACGGCCCAACCAGCCCACAGGCAACAGAAGCCTTGTGGAAAACTTAGAACTCTCCCAAGGGGAATGAGAACTGGTCACCCGTCAAAAGGCGGGAATACTGACCCCTTCATTAGCAAGAAGCCGAAAACTTTACTCAGGACCAGAAGGCATCCAAGTAAGATCAATCCAAAGGGCGCAGTGGCCCTGGAAGCAAGCGATATCAGGCGCATACATAAGGAGGCGCCCGCAGACCCCAAGGGCATCAGTCCCCCTAAGGGACAAGAAACCATCAGGAAAAATTGCAACACCTGTTGAGGGAATGTAGACCCTTAACATTAGCATTATTAAGAATAAGGTCCGTAGTTAGACTAAAAGGACTTAATGATCATAAGACACCACTTGGTCACAGAGGTCCGGCATAAGACGGAATACCACCACGGCATGGTGTGCATATAGATATATATATATATATCTACCGTATTTTTCGCCCTATAAGACGCACCGGCCCATAAGACGCACCTAGGATTTGGGGGAAGAAAATAAGAAAAAAAAAATTTTAACCAAAAACGCACCATCACAGACAGTGTGGCATTCCCCTATCCAATTCCCATAGGCAGTGTGGGATGCCCCCATTCCATAGACAGTGTAGCATGCCCCCATCCCATTCCCCGTATATCCAGTGTGGCATCCCCCCCTCCCATTCCCCATATACCCATTGGCTGTGTGGGTTTCCCCCTCCCCCCATTAGTATAGGCTGTGTGGCATCCCTCTCTCCCCATTCCCATAGGCAGTGTGGCATCCCCCTCCCCCCATTAGCATGGGCTGCGTGGCATCCCCCTTTCCCCATTAGCATGGGCTGCGTGGCATCCCCCTCTCCCCATTAGCATGGGCTGTGTGGCATCCCCCTCTCCCTATTCCCATAGGCTGTGTGGCATCCCCCTCCCCCCATTCCCATAGGCTGTGTGGCATCCCCCATTCCCATAGGCTGTGTGACATCCCCCTCCCCCCATTCCCATAGGCTGTGTGGCATACCCCTCCCCCCATTCCCAAAGGCTGTGGGGCATCCCCATCCCCCCATTCCCATAGGCTGTGTGGCATCCCCATCCCCCCATTCCCAAAGGCTGTGTGGCATCCCCATCCCCCCATTCCCATAGGCTGTGTGGCATCCCCATCCCCCCATTCCCAAAGGCTGTGTGGCATCCCCATCCCCCCATTCCCATAGGCTGTGTGGCATCCCCATCCCCCCATTCCCAAAGGCTTTGTGGCATCCCCATCCCCCCATTCCCAAAGGCTGTGTGGCACACCCCATCCCCCATTCCCAAAGGCTTTGTGGCATCCCCATCCCCCCATTCCCAAAGGCTGTGTGGCACACCCCTCCCCCCATTCCCAAAGGCTGTGTGGCCACCCCCTCCCCCCATTCCCATAGGCTGTGTGGCATCCCCATCCCACCATTCCCATAGGCTGTGTGGCATACCCATCCCACCATTCCCATAGGCTTTGTGGCATCCCCATTCCCATAGGCTGTGTGGCACACCCCTCCCCCCATTCCCAAAGGCTGTGTGGCATCCCCCTCCCCCCATTCCCATAGGCTGTGTGGCACACCCCTCCCCCCATTCCCAAAGGCTGTGTGGCATTCCCATCCCCCCATTCCCATAGGCAGTGTGGCATCCCCATCCCCCCATTCCCATAGGCTGTGTAGCCCCTCTCCCCACATTCCCACCCCCCTCCCCCCGTTAGTATAGACAGGCGCCAAAGTATAAAAAAAAAAAAACTTAAACTCACCTGTCCGCTGACACCGCTGAGCTGAGCGGCCGGCTCCGTGAATGGGGTGGGCGTGGCCTGCGCCGCAGCGTCGACGCAGGCCACGCCCACCCCATTCACGAGCTGGCTCTGTCCCGGCCCCGCCGCTGCGATCGCTGTCTTTCCAGGCAGCGATGACAGCGGCGGGGCCAGAGACAGAGCCCCTGCCGCTCCTCCATCTGCTCCCCGACATGCGATCACGAAGGTCCGGGCAGCGGGTGGGCGTGGCCTGCGCCGGTGCAGGCCACGCCCACCCACTGCCGGGACCTACGTGCTCGCGTGTGTTCTGAGCCCGGCAGCAGATGGAGGAGCAGCAGGGGCTCTGTCTCTGGCCCCGCCGCTGTCATCGCTGCCTGAAAAGACAGCGATCGCAGCGGCGGGGCCGGGACAGAGCCCCCGCCGCTCCTCTGGCCTCTCGCACTGTGCCAGACAACGCGGGAGCGCCAGGGACGGGTGAGTTTTTTTTTTTTTTTTTTTTTAATTTTTTTTTTTTTTACATTCGCCCGATAAGGCGCACTGACATTTTTCCCCCACTTTTGGGGAAAAATAAGTGCGTCTTATAGGGCGAAAAATACGGTATATCTATCTCGCCAAGTCTAAGTAATCAGATCCACCTTCTCAGGCACACGTCTGACTGAGGCAGGAGCCCCCAGAGAAGCGACTGGGACTACAAAGCAGCTCAGACAGCATCCAGCATAAGTCCCAAGGGAAAAATCCGCAGGGCAAACAGAATGAAAATGGATCCCAACAGGAACCACAGACAGAACCTGGACCTTCAGAGTACCTAGATGGGGAGCCAACCCCAACCTATGCTGTAAAGACTCTAGAACCCTGGGAACCAAGAACGTCCAACAGGTACGAGACCAAAACTCATGCCAATCAGTATGGGTACACATGAACCACAATAGACGGAGGAAGAGGAAGCCAAGGAAGCTTGCTCCTAGCCCCCCATATACCAAGTCACCCAGAAGATAAGCCCGTCTCCAAGGGGTGAATGAATCAGCTGTCAAGCCCCAGACAAGAGTCTGTGGAGTGAGACCACAAAAGAAGGGGCCTGACAAGGGCAGAACCGCACTCCTGAGAGAGCGTACAGGTCAGCAGACCTCAGCAGAAGCATCTGCGAACCACAGTTCACAAGGCCACCCAGGCCATCAATCTCACGGGTCTCTCTATCAGCACAACTGAACGAAGAGAAGGCATATAAGATAGAAAGTCTATGCATAATTTTACTAAGCCCCCATGACCAGAGTCAGAAAATTCTGGGACAGTAAAAACAAGGGCGGAGCCCCTGTGGTATAAGCGAGACCCAACAGAGCCACCCTAGTTGGCTCTCAGAGCGCCACCAGGATAGCATAACCTGCCCCTAAAAGGCATTTATTGGAGCGAATACCGCTGAGGAGCAGGGGGCGAAGACCCCCGCCCAGATCGGGATCAGGAACCCTCCAGAGGTATCATCCTGCTTCAAGCTCAAGACCAATAATAAAACAGACCGTTGTCTTCCAACAGAATAAGAGTCCCCAACTAGACAGGTCCTAAAAGAGGAGAAGTCCAGCCTTAAAGAGTCAACGGAAGGCTCACTGTTGCAACAACCAGTAGGTAAGATGGACCCTCTAAGGGACCCTGACAGGGCCCTTGAATATGATCAGCTCAAGAGGAACTACCTTACCAAGGGGGAATGAGCAAAGACCAAGCCCCAGGGGTGCTGGAACCCCATGTAGGATCAATAACCTACTGTGCCGAAGAGCCCAAGGGCTCGGTATATAGGGGACATCATCTTATACGCCACCAACGGGCCCACCAGCTGCAATCCTGCCTGGTGAAAGTAAGAAGTCAGCAAAGGGGGGCAGAGCCCCCGTAACCAGGAGTCCACTTGTTGCCAAGGAAGAAGGCTCAAGCATGAACCGAATCCAAGGAATGGAGATAGCAGATAAGGGACCAAGAGGGAATGAGGTGACTGAGCACCCATCCAGTAACTCCCAGGGGACACCGCCGGCCGACCAATCCACTCGGCCTGACGTAGAGACTGGGGAGTAAGGAAAGACGACCCGGTAGGTCCTAATGCGGACGCCCCCCCCCCCCCAGGCATGTCCGAGACATCACCCCCATTCGCGCCATGGCGAGTAGCCTGGGAGCGAAAGAGAGGCCACCAACAATGCCTCCAGTCGCAGGGTTGGTCCTGCCACACCGCCTAGTAACGGCCTTGGTGTCCAGCAGACACAGGGGAAACTAAGAAGATCTAGAACTCCACAGGAGGTCGGAAGCCCCCCTTTGCACAGTGCCTGTGTCCCAAGACAGATGTCATAAAGGGACTACCTGTGAGAGTAGAATTGCCAGGCCTACCATAGGCCAGCGTGGCCCAGACTGCCTCATACTGTTGAGGGAAGGAGGAAGGTTAATATAGAGGCCATAGCCCCATACTGTTAAGGGCAACCTGTAAGTAAGCCCAAACTCTGTAGGCCCAGTACGGCCTGCACCAATTCCTGAGGGAAAAACAGGGGCTAGAAGCACCCTGACAACCACTGAGAGGGACCGCCCAGCAAAAGCTATCCTGTGTCCAGGGGAACTACCTCCTGGAACCACCAGAAGGAGAAGGTACATTCCTAGATGGGAGACAGCTGCTGCAGCAGTACCCTCGCCCCGAAGGGCGAGGGCGTCCCTTCATGCTTGGGAGGTCTTGGCAGATTTGGACTTAATCCTGCCAGAGGGCCCAGGGTGTTACCTGCCCACCCTATGGTGGAAATCCACACCGAACAGTTGGAAGCACACCTCAGGTTCGCGTTTGACACTAACGTAGGGAGGTGGAGGGGTGACCCTGCCCCGGGGAGGCCGGAGCGGGCTTCTGCGCAGGGGTGCCTTACCCTTTTTCCCAAAAAGGTCCAAACGGGCCCCAAATAGTCGCCGTCCTCTGAAGGGAAGGCCAGTGAGAGCCTTTTTCGTAGCATCGTCAGCACCCCACTGTCGCTGCGAGACCAGGGAGCGAATAGCCACCACAAGGGCAGAGGTTCTAGCACACATCTTAATGGTGTCATCCAGCGCTGAGAGGATGAACTTCACAAACACATCACAGTTTGATAGCGCATTAAACACCCCCCAGGGGAGGTCCTCAGGCCGGTGGTCAAGTACTTTTCTAACAAGAGTCCGCGGCACAGACCGGGCGCAGAGCCGTCCCTGCACACGAAAAGGCGTGGGAAGCCAGTCTGTCAATGCGCCGGTCCTCAGCATCCCGAAGGGTACGCTAATAAGGAGCCGTCATGAAGGGGGGGTTAGTAACCCCTATAATCGGTGCATCCACCACATGAGGTGCTGACCAAAAATTAACCACATCAGGAGGGAAAGGGTACTTCCAATCCCAGACCCCTGGGACCCCTTTAAGTTTACAAGGCGATTCCCATTCTTGGGATATAAGATTCTGGAAATGCTCCTGTTCCAGGAACTCCAAGCGCGGCGGCGCTGTGTGGAAACTCTCCTTCTTAGGCTTGGGAGCCTCTCCAGGAGGGGTGATTGACAAAACCTCAAAGATCTTAATAAGTAGTTCATCTGTGTCACACAGGCCCCAAGAACCGGGCCCAGAATCATCACAGCTCCCGGGCATCTCATCCGAGGAGCCCGAATCTGAGGATAGCTCACCTTCCTCAGAAGGATCAAGGTCCTGCATATCAGCAGAGTCATCGGTATCGTTAGGAACCGGAGAGCCAGGAGGCATCAGGGACCGCTTCTTTCCAGGGCCCATACGCTCCGCCAATCCAGACAACACCTGCTCCGCCGTAGACAGCACGCGCGGCACGGCTTGCAGGTCATCCCCCCCGTCTCCGAGTGAGACTCATCAGGAGTGAGGTTTAGGTCCGGGGAGACGGGTGTATTGAAGGGAGGTGCAGCCACTGGCAGACCTGCCTGTTCAGCACATGGTACGCAGACCCGTGCTCTGTCAGTATCAGCATGGGGCTGACCACACACTGCACACAGCCGGTCATGTCCCAGAAGGACCTCGGGTACATAATTCTGAGATGCCTCCATATGGTGATTATCTTGAGCAGTATGCCCGCAGGGATTTACGCAATAGGCAACCCTGGATGCCCCAAGACCCGCTAGGGAGTGGGAGAATTTGTTATGTGGACCCGCTATAATATATGTTAGGCCGGGAGAAGCCACCGAAGTCCTGGCGTCTGAAAGACATAATGGGACAAGAGGGGTGGTTTCAGTGCCATGCGCAGCCGAATAAACCATAGAACAATGCCGCCCCGGAGGGCACTTACATGACCAAGGGAGGAGGAGGACCGCACCACGTGCGCGCGAAGATTGTCAAAATGTCGCCAAGCGAACCTCGAGGGGCGGGCCAGACCAGGCTGTGACGCGGAGCACGTCATGCCGAGTCCCCGCCTCCCCCAAAGAGCGCGAAGCTCTAACCAACAGAAATAAGAAGGACAGTATTGGATAGAAGGCGCAAGCATAAAGATGCTGTCACGCTGGAAATGATGCTGCCGTCTGGGCAGTTGTTAATGAAAGGACAAACGGCACCCAACTGTATAGCAAGGAGCGCGACACTGACACCCCATTATAATAAAATCAAAGGCCTAAACGTGAAATATTGCACTAGGACTGCCACACATACCCCCCCCTTTCTTTTCTCCCCGAGTTACGGGAGGAAGCGAGGGAGAAGCCGACCAGCGTCCAGTGGACTAAGTCTGTGAGGGGCACGGGCAACAATGCAGGAGGGGCATCCACTAGAGGCTCACCATCGGCTACCCTGTGGTGGGGGATTGCGGTGGAGCGTGGCTCCGTTCAGCACACAAGGTGCTGCCTACCTTCACCCGACCCACGCAGCCCAGGCTGGGAGGCATATTCTTCTCAAAGAGGATGGGTGGAAATAGTCCCGTAGGGCCTCGGGCTGTAAAGCCCAGCTCGGCTGCGAGAGCGTGATATCTTCATGTCTTCGCAGTTCAGCACTGCAGAGAAATCTGGGGATTTGTGGGAGGTCCCTGGGTATATGAAGGGCCAGGAGGAGCCTGTTTTTGCATGTCTGCAGTGAACAGCGCCCTCTGGCGGAGTATTACCCATGTGTAATTATTATAGATGGGAGCAGGACGTGCTGTATGCTTAGAATATGTGCTCACCCAACAAGCCCAGTACGCCTAGAAAGTCTGAGGTGTGTACTTTTAGAAAATATATGATTTGTGGGGGTATTTCAATAGTAGAGGGTTGTTTTTCTGGAAAAAAACTGTCTGCATGGCTAATACTCTCCAGTAAAATTACTCATATGTGCATGCTTTACTTTGTTGTGTTTGACAACTCTACCCTTCAAAAGTACCTATGCATGTTGGGTATTGTTCTGTTCAGGGGGGCCTTGCTGTTTCAGATTTAGTGTGATTTTTCTTGCTTGCATAATGTTTTTTTTTTAGGAAAATTTGATTCAGCTTTTTTCTTTTTTTTAGGGAAAGCCTATGCAACCTGTATCTCTTTCAAGGGATTGCGACCAAACAAATGTGCCTACCCCAACAAGCCCAGTATGCCTAGAAAGCTTGAGGTGTGCACTTTCAGAAAAGATATGGTTGGGGGGTATTTTAAATGTAAAACTGCAAGGTGCTCACTTTGCACAGCTGAAATTTTCCAGTAAAATTACCTATAGGCGCATGCTTTACTTTAGGGTGGTGTTTGGCAGCCCTACCCTTGAATGTACCTATGCATGTTGGGCATTGTTATGTTCAGGGGACCCTGCTGTTTTTGATTTATTGTGATTTTTCTTGCTTGCATATAGTTTTTTTTAGGAAAATGTGATTTTTTAGGGAAACCCTGTGCAACTAGAATCTTTCAAGGGGCTAACTCCAAACAAATGCGCCCAACAAGCCCAGTACACCTAGAAAGCTTGAGGTGTGTACTTTTGTCTGTACTTGTACTTGAGGTGTGTACTTGCATATGGTTTGTGTGGGATATTTCAAATATAAAGGATTGTATTTCTCGAAAAACTGCAAGACGCGCATAGTAGTTGTACAGTATTTTATCTGAAAATCTCTTCAAGTGCTCTTTCAGTTTGTGGTGTCTCCTGGGCAGAATATGGTAAATATATGGTACTGTTGTAACCAAGAGGACCACTCTGGCTTGCTAATAATATGCTTGGCTAAGGCAGATATGACAGATTTAACCCCTTCGGCTGTAATTCAACTCCTTCAGATCACAGTCTTGTGTTCCATTAGCTAAAGGGTTACTGGAAACGTTCTCACCTGGGGAGGTCATTACTGCTGCTTGACATAGCCAAAGCTGCTGATAACCTTACCTGTTACATTGGATGCACTGTAGCAACACAGAGCCCCAGGTATATGAGAATTTTGGAAATAGCATGTAGATAAGCAAATCACAGGTATAGGGGCACAATCCTACAAATTTTACATTGCAAAGGATAACAACTGTAATAACACCAAAAACATGCCAAAAGGGAGTTTACCTTTAAACACCCCAGGCTGTTGTTTATGTAGGCATCTCAGGGCTGTGATGGAAGAGAATGGCGGATGCAGAGGGGGTGGCAGGAGATGTAAGGGGGAGAAGAGGCACCTTCCCTCACAAAAAATAAATACATAAATACATTAAAAACAAATAAAATAAAATGATTTAACAATGTCGGCAGCTGAAGGTGTAAGTGAAAGAGGCGGTGTAGGGGGAAGTGTGGGTGGAGGTAGCCAACACTTTAACCACTCGCTCAGGTGCTTTGCACAGCCAAGTCTTGTGGGATCCAGATCTGGTGTATCTTAACGAATGCTAGGACTGCTGCAGATAGGTGAATACTCTTGTTGGTGATAACACCCCCTGCGGTGCTGAACAAAAGTTCTGATTGCCGCAGGGCAGGCCAGCACTTCCAAGGCATAGAGAGCAATTGCCACATGTCCAATTTGCTGACGCAGAAATTCGATGGTGGGAGGACCCATCGCTCAACAGGAGACACGTTAACAGATACTCATCCACCATGTAAGTCAAAGTCTGCCTCCTGGTACTACGGGACGTATCTGACAGTGGTGGATGTGGCAGAAAATTATACAACTTCTTCCACATTGTGGCCATGCGTACCCTTCCTCCTGAGGTGGTGCTGGTGCCCTTGTTGCATTGGTGACTTCCTCCTCCTCGGTCTTGTGCCACAAGTAAGGCAACAATGTCAGATGGGAGCTCTGCCAGTAGTGCCTTTCAGGTTGCCTTTGTAACAGAGATTTTCTGTTTGCTTTGCAGGTCCCTGGTGACAGACATCATGCAGAGATTATTCATACTTTTCCCAAAGTTCAGGGACTGGTGCCACAGCGTGAAAATGACCCATGTTTTTCATCAGTGCACTGCTTGCAAGAATGCTATGCTGGTGAGATCCTTTGAGCCAGCTCTGCTGTGCTTAGTCCTTGGGCTTGATGGACAGTAGTAGAAATGGGCTGACTGCTGATAGTTTTCACCCACTTCTTCCTGCTAGGCTCCTTCTCAACCTCCACACTGCAGAAAGCCACAGCAGTCAGCACTTTGGTTTCATCCTCATCCTCCAACACAAGTTGTTGGGCAACTGGGGCAGGGGCAGGTGGATGGTCCAAAGAATGTCATCATAGAGCATTAGTGACTGCTCCATGACTTGTGGCTGAGATTGCCTCGCTGATTTCTAGGGGTGTTACATAGAGGGCTCTGCACTTTTGGCAGAAGTTGAGTGGGTTGAAGACAATCCAATGAAACTTGAAGCACTGTGTGCCATATAATCTATCATTGCCTCGACTTGGTCTTGCCTCACCATTCTGGCAGCGGTATTGGGACCTGCAAGAATACGCTGCAAAACCTGGTGCCTGCATGCACCAGAGGGAAAAGAGGGGGAGGAGAGGAGGGATGGAAAAGAAAGAAAAAATTAAACAAAATAAAAAATAAAAATACTATACAGAATAAAAAAATAATAAAAGTTCCCCATATCAAAAACAGAGAATAACAGGTTTTCGTACCTTATATTAGGGATACTATGAGTTAGTCTAGCAGCAGTCAAAATGTGCTGGGTCGGAATTCTGTGAATCCTAGAGCAGCTAACTCCCAGTAGGGCTACTTGGGTGGATTTTTGCAGCTTGCGACCCCAGCTGGAAGAAAGTATGCGGGAAACCTTCTTCCTAAATTGGACCGCTGGACAATCCCACCAGGTATGGAGAAATGAACCATCCTCACCACAGTAGCAGAGGTTTCTTTCTCCCTAGCTGTCCCTCAGTATACCGGTCCAGTGAAGTGCAATGAAATGGGCAATTAACTTTGGAAATGGATCTCCTTCCTCCTCCGGTCCCCAGAATAAACTGATTTTTTTAAGGATAAACAAGATGTATATCTGATTTAAGAATATATATATATTTTTATTTTTTTTTTCTTCTAATTTTTTTTGTTCTCGGTTATCATTTTAAATACTTTTCTTAGCCCATTTTGTGCAAGGCCATCTAGCCCTGACTACCCCCATTTTACAGCCATTTTATGTGGTCCCCAAGTTTGGGTCCCCTTTGAATTCAAGTCGGATGGAATTTGAGTCCGGGGACCTGAACTGAACTTTTACAGGAAAGTTCAGCTAAACTTTCCGAACCCGAACGTCTACAGGTTCGCTTCCTCACTAGTGACAGGTTCTCTCACCCCTGATATTGCGATACACCTCCTTTAATATTGCCTAGGCCACTGATCCCCAACCTGTGGCTTGGGAGCCACATATGGCTCACAGAACTTTGCTATTTGGCTCTGTCTGGTCAGGTGGAGAAGTGTACCAGCTTACCTGTATTTATAGATTCCATAAAAACACTTTCAGCAATCTGAGTATTGTGCTGGAAGCTGCAGGTAAGCGTATGAGGAAACCAGCATACTTTTAACCTACCAGACCCTTCCAGGCAATCAGGATGATAGAATCCGTTCACTGTTGACCTTTTTTAAGATTCCGCCCAGGAGTGGCAGTGGTGGGAAAGCATACAGCAGGCTGTACCCTAACCAGGGGATGGCCAGTGTGTCGACCGCTATGACCAGGGGGTCTCGCACCCTGGACACAAACCTCTGGACCTTCTGGTTGTGCAGAGATGCAAAGAGGACCACTTCCGGCACCCCCCCCCCGGTCACAGAAGTCTTGGAACATGTCCTGGTGAAGGGACCATTCCCCCTGGTCCACCGTCTGCCTGCTCAAATAATTCTCCACACCAGGAACATTGATCACCAACCTACCTCCCAGAATGCCTGCCAGCTGCTAGTACCCCCCTGATGGTTTATGTAGGCCGACTGTCCCCTGACTAGGAAGCCTCAGAGCTGGCAAATCCAATTCCTGATGGCCAACAGAACCAACCTCAGTTCAAACACATTAATCGGGAGACGGCGCTCCCACTGGTCTCAGTGACCCTGGACAGTCTGGTTGTCCAGATCGCCACCCCACCCCATCAGACTGGCATCTTTGGTCAGGATGACCCACCAAACTGACAGGAAGGGCCGACCCACCACTAGCTTGTTCTGAGATTGCTGGACGGAGTCTGTCAAGGTGATGCGACGGTCCAAAATCTGTGCTGTCCTGTTCTATTGCAACAGGAGCAGCGGCAGCCTGTTGGGAACTGTCATTAGGCCCAGGTGATGCATGCCCTGTCAGGCCTTGGGATGGTCGTCTGCCAACAGAGACAGCCCCCCTTCTGCAGAGCCGTGTACCTCTGCACCGGAAGGAGGACCCGGGCAAGGTGAGTATCCAATGTCACAGGGCCGCGTACAGGTCGAACGGCAGCACCACAAATTGGAAATGACAGGTGCCCATCGCAAAACGCAAATACCACTGTTGACCAGGGAAAATAGGCATTATGCAGATAAGCATCCATTATGTCCACCGTGGCCAGAAAATCGGCCTGTTCCAGCGACATCTTGACCACGATTGGCCGAACAGATCAGTCCTTTTTAGAGATATCGAAGAGTATGAAGAAGAAGCTGCAGCCCAGCTCCGATCGAGGCACAGTTACTACGATTTCCCAGTTCAGCAGCTTTTGTGAGCCCTGGTCCTTTTTGCCACAAACCGTTGTGGAGTCCTGGTCCAGAACTTTTGTACCTGGAAGAGACAACTTCCTGGGCCCAGGCATTGGATATGCGATCCCTCTACACTGGTGCGTAGTGCAGCAGTTATCCCCTCACCCGATCGGGTGAGGGCGCCCCGTCAACCCTGAGGGAGCTTAGCTGAGGGCTGGGGCCTGTTGCCCAGTGGGGACTTGGGCTTTCTGTGTGGCTTCCTCTTCCCCAAATTGTCCTCTTCGCATCTGGAGTCAGTAGATCCTCCAAACCTCCGGAAGGGATGAAAATTGGCTGACTTCCGAAACGAGGTCCTCTGTTTCCGCTTCTGCTGAAGCCTAATTTATTTCCCTCCCATGGCCTTCCTGACCAGGTCATCTAGAAGTGCACCAAAAAGATGACCCCTAGAAAAGGGGAGAGCAGTAAGCGTCTTTTTGGAGGCAGCGTCAGCTGATCACTGCTTTAGCCAGACCATGCGCCGCAAGGTGACTAACAAGGCCAGAACCCTAGCCACCAGATGCACCATGTAATCCTTCACTGGCACAATGTACCTGAAAATCTCCATAGTAAAGAAACATAGAAACATAGAAGGTTGACGGCAGAAGGAGACCATACGGTCCATCTAGTCTGCCCTTATGTGTATACTGTATGTACTCTTTATCTTAGGATAGATGTGTCCCAGGCATGTTTAAATTCAGTGACTGTTGATTTTTCAACTACCTCTGCTGGAAGTTTGTTCCAAGCATCTACTACTCTGTAAAATAATATTTTTTAACATTGCTCCTGATCTTCCCCCGACTAGCTTCAGGTTGTGCCCCCTTGTTCTATCATTAAGCTTCTTCTTAAAAACACTTCCCTCCTGAACCTTATTCAATCCTTTCACATATTTAAAGGTCTCAATCATTTCCTCCTCTCCCTTCTTTCCTCCAGACTGTACAAATTAAGTTCTTTAAGTCTCTCCTGATAAAGGACTTCAGGGGAAGCACAGAAGAGCATGAGATCCCATTCTTTAAATGCCTCTGCTGACGCCTCATCCAGACATTGCCCACCATGGCCATCTGGGACGTGACGCCACCATGGAGAACGAAAGCTGAGCAAGCTGGTCCAACCTCTTATCCACTGAATCTCTAGAGGCAGCACTATCCAAAGTAGGGATCAGAGTATGTCAAGCCTGCCCCGATATCGGATTGTCTTCCTCAGGTTGTGAAGACCAGACCTTTACTGCTTCCTACGGGAAGGGGTATCTGGCATCCAAAACCTCAGGGAGCGAAGGAATCTGGCTTCTCCCACTCTTTTTCCACCAGCCTGCAAAAATGGGAAAGTCTGGGAAACACCTGCATAGCCTTTTGGCACTTGTAAGACTCTGCTGTGGCAGAGGGTTAGCCAGGTGCAGGACCTGATCTAATACAGGTTACCTGATGTTTAGGCCATCTCGCGCAAATGTTACTGCGAAGTTCTAATCAATGACAATTCAACATTGTTATACAAATGTTCATAAACCAATGAAACATGATAGTTAATTTGAGTCTTACTCTCAATTACCAATCAACTTGTATCTGTCATCACTTGCATTTGTTTGTATAATAGTAGATTACATTGTGAGAAACAGAAAAGAACATCAAATAAAAAGAAGAAAAACTCATTGTCAGCTTCTGTTTTTTAACAGCCCCAGTACTGCAGATTGCCTCAGTCATGCTCCCCGGGCCAGTTGCCCCACTATTGTTAACTATAAACCTCCAAGCAGATCAGAGGATCTCCTCCTGCCACGCTCGACAGATACCATTCAGATAATAGGGTAAATAATTCAGGAGACACTTCAAGCTGAATGCCAACACCCATCTCTGGAATTATTTAATTTGTGAACATTCCCAGAAAAGTTGGTATAAGCCAGCTGGTGCTTGACTACACTTGGGACATATCCTGTCAGCTGATAAACCCATCAGAAACGCCCTATGGGGGGGCATAGGTACCATGGGACACTCTAAGGGCCATTTCCCTGTAAGATGAGGCCGGAAGAGCAGAGTACATGGCCTTTAATATCTCAGTAGGTGAAAGGGATGGGAAACCTGTCTTCCCACTTCATTAGGCCAGATTAAAGACTCTCTCAAACAAAATACAATCTAGAGGTGGAGTGGTGAATCGCAGATCCATCCCTCAGCAAATGATCCAAAGTGTTATCCCAATCTTTTTCTGGGAGTCTGGAAAGGACACGCATAAAATAGTGAGTAAGACATACAAAACGCCATACCCCTCCCATTTCCAGAACCCTGGATCCCAAGGTCAGGTTTTTGGGTCTGCTCATCAACAAGAGACCCAATAGTGCCCGTTTCCATTCCCTTGGGCTCTCTGGGGTGCATCCAAGTCCAGTACTCGCCTGTTACCCAGTATTGGCAAGAAAAATAGAAGGGTGACTATTAAAATCAGCATTATGGCAAAACCTGTGCCACATAACCATTAACCCTTTTACTGCCAGCTACAAGAGGCTCACGTGGGACTAACATAGCTGATATTTCCATGAATAAAAAAAAGTAAAAAAGATAGAAACTCACCTCCACGTGTGATCCATCCACCTGCGTCTTCTCTTCCCCTGGGGGGCCTCCGATCCCCCTTTGGCTGACAGGAGAGGCCCAGAATAGGGCCCACCCCGCTTTGCCACTGCTTCCTGCCACCGCTAGTCCTGCTTCTTAGTGGGGCGACGGATGACGTCCTCCTGCTCCTACCATCTTCTTGCTCCGACAGTCCTGTCAGATGGCGAAAGTGATCGGTGGAGGGGCAGGGGACACCGATTCTCCCCCACCCACCCAGCTTCCAATGTTCACTACCGGCTGTCATTG
Organism: Gastrophryne carolinensis; assembly: GCA_027917425.1. Lineage (NCBI taxonomy): Eukaryota > Metazoa > Chordata > Amphibia > Anura > Microhylidae > Gastrophryne > Gastrophryne carolinensis. Next base: position 317,055,103 of record CM051237.1, read on the forward strand.
GTGATTGGTGCGGGACAGGATCAGCGGTGAGTAAAAAAAAAGATTTTCAATAAATGACATTTTACTTGGCTGTTTTTTTTCTTTTTTACAGTTTACCCTTTGCGAAACGGAAAGGGGTCAGTGAGACCCCCTATACCAGTGCACAAGGCTTGAGCGGAGGGCAAGTCACCTCTGCCAGACAGCCTTCATCCCCATTACCTGCCTCCCCAAAACCTGAGGGGGGGGGGCTGAAGAGCCCGCAGCCTGTGAGGGCTATGTGGGCTTGTAGCTTTCAAGGCCGAGGGCCCCCCGTGCCTTGGTCTACAAGCCTCCATAGCTGGTGCCCAAGCTAGTTATGAGGGTTTTAACCTGGAGGGGGGCCCACAGCAATTTTTTTATTTAACCCTAGATAGTGTGGATAGTAGTTGTCATTTATTTGGAAATGTCAAAGTGCTCTTTTCAGTTTTGGGGGTTTTCTGGGCAGGAAAGGGGGGCTAACCATACATATGTGGTACCAATGTGATCAGGAGAAATGGGACTTTGACACGCAATATGATTTTATTGAAGATTTTTTTTTAATAAATGAGACAAAGAAAGAATATAATTTTTCTTATTTACTTTTATACAAACTTATTATGAAAGCACATAAAAAATACAAACAAGACATTTTATGTTAAAGTCCCAATCCAACAATATATAACTTCCCTGGAAATTCCTGGAAAAAAAAATCACATTGAAACATACATAGTGCAAAATGGTTAAAATAGCTTGTCAACAGAGGGTAACAAAATCACAAGTAGGCTGGCAACTAAAGGGTTAACAGAACCTATGCATGTTGAGTATTGTTCTGTTCGGGGGACCTCCCGTTTTCAGATTTATCTTGTTTTTTCCTGATTGCATACTGATATTTTAGGAAAATTTGGTTTTTATTCTCCTTTTTTTATACATTTTTTTTTAGGGAAATGTTGTGAAACCAGTGAAATCCTTGAGGGTTTGCATCCAGAGAATTATGCCCATGGCATCAAGCCTGGTACACCCAGAAAGCAGTGTGTACTACCACACACCACACTATAGTTTGTTTGGGGATGGAATGTAAAGGGTTGTTTTTATGGAAAAAAAGCAAGGTGCGAATAGTAGTTGTATTTTCTTTGAAAATCTCCTATAGAGCCCTTTTCAGTTTGCAGTGTGTCCTAGACAGGAAAGGGTGTCTATCGATGCATATGTCATGTTGTCGTAATGGAGCTTTTGCAGGCGATAGAATTTTATTGAGAAGCTTACAATTTTTTAAAAAAGCTACAAAATGTAAAAAATACAATTTTGTGATTACTCACCTGTAGAATTGGTATTATATGTATACAGCACGTCCTGTTCCAGAATATTCCTTACACTTGGGTAATACATCCACAAGATGGCGCTGGACTGCAGAAAACAGCTTGTGGCTCCTCCAGGCCCTATATAAGTCAAGGACCTCCCACAAATTCCCCAGTATTGACAAGCAGTTAACAAGAAGCTGGGAGAACAATAATAACAAGAATTCAAAAATGAACATATGAACAATCACCATACAGAGGTAACTAAGAATAATGATAACAAGGGTGGGATGGAACAGGATGTGCTGTATACATATAATACCAATTCTACAGGTGAGTAATCACAGAATTGTATTATTCTAAGTATACAGCACGTCCTGTTCCAGAATATTCCTTACACTTGGGACATCCAATAGCAGTGTCCGTAAGGTAGGGTGGGTTCCCCAAAAAGTAACAGCGGGCAGTTTAAACCACTGCCGCCTGCAGAACTTTGCGACCAAAAGCAGCATCAGCTGAGGCCCTAACATCAATCTTGTAAAACTTTGAAGAAATATGAACAGAAGACCAAGAAGCGGCCTTGCAAACTTGTTCAACAGAAGCTTGGTGCTGAAAAGCCCAAGAGGCACCAATAGCACGAGTAGAATGAGCAGTAAGGCGGAAGGGAGGCTCCTTCCCCTTAGCAGAATAGGCCTGTACCACAGTCTGACGGATCCACTTGCTGATAGTGGACTTAGCTAGAGCCAGACCCTTCTTAGGTCCAGACAGGAGCACAAAAAGAGCATCAGTCTTCCTGAAGGATTCAGTAGCCACCAAATAGAACTTCAGAGTCCTGATCACATCCAGAGAGTGCAAAACCCGCTCCTTAGGGTTACTAGGATTAGGGCACAGAGAAGGCAAAACAATGTCCTGATTGAGATGAAAATAAGACACAACCTTAGGCAGAAAATCTGGCTTAAAACGAAACACCACCTTGTCCTGGTGTCTCTCAAAGTAAGGGGGTTTGAGGGAAAGCGCCGTCAACTCAGAAACACGCCTAACAGAAGTGATAGCCACCAAAAAGACTACCTTAAGCGTCAAAATGGACAAAGGGGCCTCACACAAAGGCTCAAAGGGAGACCCCTGCAAGGCAGATAAGACCAAGTTCAAATCCCAGACTGGTAACATAGGCTTACGTGGAGGACGCACGTGAGTAGCCCCCTGGAAGAACGATGGTAGGCAAAGGATCTTTGGAAGAAAATGGCCAAAGCAGAAACATGACCTTTGAGGGTACTAAGTTGAAGACCCAAATCCAAACCATGTTGCAGAAATTCCAGAATCCTAGGGATAAAAAACACCCGACAGGGAAGCGACTTAGACTCACACCAGTCAATGTAAGCATGCCATACCCTATAGTAGATGGATGACGAGACTTCTTCCTAGCCCAAATCATGGTATAAACAACAGAGGCAGGCAGCCCCTTTTCCATCAAGATGGAGGTTTCAGCAGCCAGGCCGTTAAAGCCAGAATTTGTAAATTGGGATGGCGTAGCTGCCCCTGAATGAGCAGGTCTGGAACCTTGGGCAGGGCGTACTGATCTACTGCAAACTGCACGATGTCTGCGAACCACACTCTTCTTGGCCAACAGAATGGTTGGCACCCCTTCCTGGGCAATCTTGCGCAGCACCCTGCCCAACAGAGGAAAAGGAGGGAACACATAGAGGAGCTGAAATCTCTTCCAAGACATTGCTAGTGCATCCATGGCCAAGGCCAGAGGGTCCTGGGACAGAGAGACAAAGACTGGAAGCTTGTGATTATGACGGGACGCAAACATCCACATCTGGCTGACCCCAGCGGTGGCACAGGGAGCGAAACACCCTGCTGCTGAGGGACCATTCTCCCAGACGAGAAGTCCCCCAGCTGAGGGAGTCTGCCTCCAGATTCTCCACCCCCGATGTACAAAGCTGAGATGCAGGGAACATTCTCCTCCGCCCAAGACAGTATCAGGGACACTTCCTTGAGTGCCCTCTTGCTCCGGGTCCCTCCCTGATGATTGATGTAGGCAATCGCCGTCTGGTTGTCCGAGCGGACCTGAACAGCCTGACCCCGAAGGTGTGGAGTCAATTGGGCGAGAACCAACCTTATCGCCCTCAGTTCCAGAATGTTGAAAGGGGTGTGGGCCTCCTGAGGGCCCCACTGACCCTGGAATTTCAGGGATTTCCAGAACCCCCCCCCCCCCGAACCTGTCAGACTGGCATCTGTGGTGACTGTCTCCCAGCACGGGGCCAGAAAGGATCTGCCTACCAACAGGTTCCTTGAGTCCAGCCACCACGAGAGAGACCGTCTGGCCAAAGGGGACAGAACCAACACCTGATCCAGGGAACAAGGGTCCTGATCCCATACCGACAAGAGGTGAAGTTGAAGAGGTCTCATGTGAAAATGAGTGTATGGAACCGCCTCAAAGCAAGACACCATCAGGCCCACCAGCTGCATCCCCTGCCGGATGGAGGGATGAGGGCAAGACATAAGAAGCCTAGCTTGGGCTTGAAGACTCTCCACCTTCTGCTGAGGGAGAAAAATCTTGACCTGAGATGTATCCAGAGTCATGCCCAGAAAGGACCTCACCATTGATGGTGACAGGGAAGACTTGGGGTGGTTGATCACCCAGCCAAAGGACTCCAGTGTGGACACCACCAGCTGGGTATCCAACTCGGCCTGCTGGAGGGACTGAGACGTGATGAGAATGTCGTCCAAGTAAGGAAGGATGCGAATGCCCTGAGATCTCAGCAGAGCCATTACGCCCCGCCAGCGCCTTGGTGAATGGGAGCCGAGGTGATACCGAAAGGCAAGGCCACAAATTGGTAGTGCTGATCCTCCAGAGCGAACCTGAGGAATCTCTGATGACCTGGAAAGATTGGTACATGAAGGTAAGCGTCCTTGATATCTACAGAGGTCATGAAGTAGCTGAGCGCAGAGTCTCCATGCGAAAGTGTTTGAATCTGACAAAGTCTGATGGACCCGTCTTTTTTGGGAACAGTGAAAAGATTGGAATAGTAGCCTCTGCCCCTTTCCCTCAAAGGCACCTGGCAGATGACCCCCAACTCCAGAAGGTTTTGGACAGCAAGGCACAGACCCTGAGCTGACAGGGGGTTTTGAGCCATCCGGGATTTGATGAATCTTGGGGGCGGCCAGGCTACAAACTCTATCTTGTAACCGGAGGACACTACCTCCTGAATCGACCGAAGCCTCCAAACGTGAGCAAAGAGCCGAAGCCGTCCCCCCACCCAGATGAGTGAGGGCGCCCCTTCAAGCCTGAGGGGGCTTGGGTGAGGATTTTGCCTTGGGACCCCAGGAGAGGCCAGGACGGCCGCGGGCCAGTAAAGTAGACTCCTCGGCCAGTTCTGGAACCACGGAAGGATGGGAGAAAGGCACCCATCCCCCCAAAGAACCGGGACGGCCTCCTACATTGAGGTAACCTACCGCCCCTGGCAAACAAATCCAAGCATTCACCAAAGAGGCGCAGGCCCTTGAAAGGAAACCAGTGAGAGCCTTCTTAGCAGCATTATCAGCTACCCACTGACGTAGCCTAACAGAGCGGCGTATAGCCACCAACAGGGCAGAAGTCCTACCACACATTCTAATGGCATCATCCATGTCAGAAAGAATATATGCAATAAATTCTTCACGAAGCAGGAGAGATCTATACTCTTCTCTACCCGCATCCTCAGATGCCCCGTCCAAGAGATACTTAAGCACTCCTTTAATGGCAATAGCCGTAATAGCAGAGGCACAAATCGGGCGCAGCGTCATCCCCACACAGGCAAAGGCATGACAGGCCAGTTGGTCCAAGCGCCGGTCCTTACCATCCCGCAGGGTAGTAGTATCAGGAGAATGCATGACAGATGTATTGAACAACCCGAGAACGGGCGTATCCACCTCGGGAGGACATGACCAACGCTTAAAGTGGACCAACACCCACGGGTGATCGGCCCGGGAATCTATAAGATTCCCGGGCCGATCACCCCCCACCCCGCAGGACATCCGAGATCGGGATGTCCCGCGGGGTGAAACCCCCCCAAACACCCCAAACTCCTTACCTTATCTTCGGCGGCGGCCGGCCGCCGCCGCCTCCCTTGCGCTCCTGTAGGCGTGCGCGCGCCCGCGCCGGCCGTCTGCGAATGGCCGGCGCGGGCGCGCGCGCGTCAAAAGTGACGCGAGGGAGGCGGCGGCGGCGGCAGCCGCTTAGACGTTCCTGATCCTCGCTTGTACGTCGGCGCTGGGAGCGGGGAGAGGTGAGTTTTTCGGGGGGTTAGGGGGGGTTTCACACAGCGGGGCACCCCGATCGGGGGTGCCCCACCGAAGTGGACCAAGACCCAGGATAGTCAAAATCCTGGGTGTTGGTCCACTTTAACAACATCAGCAGGAAAGGGATACCTTTTGTCCCAACTCTTAGGCACCCCTGGCAGCTTGCTAGGTCGTTCCCATTCCTTGAGCACTAGATTATTAAAGTGAGAATGCTCAGGGAACTCCCAGCGTGGCTTAACCGTATGAAAAAGCTCACCCTGCTGCTGCGGAGCCACTGCCGGGGGAGAAATACAAAGCACTTCAAAAATGTGACTCGCCAATCCGTCAGTGTCATCAGGGGACCACGGGTCTTCCCCAAAGGGAGTCCCAGTACCACCGAAAATCTTAGGTTGTTCCTCGGAGGATTCAGAATCAGAAAATAATTTCCTCTCCTCAAGGGGGTAGGGACCTGAGAGTGAGTAAGGGCCCTCATCTTCTACAGGGAAGAGAGAAACCGCAGGTGCTAAATGCCGCTTCTTAGCAGAAGCCTTATGCGGGGCAGACCCAGCGAGATGTTTTTCAATGCTGGCCACTGGTGCAGCTAAATCAGGTTGAGATTCCCCGCTAGTATGCCCCTCGGTGGGGGTCAGATGTAAGTGTGGGGGGGTAGGCGAGGCCAGAGGGGGCGCACCACCAGGCCCAGTAACAGACAGCCTGCAGCGCAAGAACCTGCTGGGCACAGGATACACATACCCTGACATCATCACCTCTGGGGGATACCCCACACGCAACACATAGCCGGGCTTGTCCCGAAGGAACCCCAGGCCCATTATCCCCAGAAGCCTCCATATGGTGATTTGAATGGCACAACAGGCCAGTAAGGGTTAACGCTAAAGAGCTACCTGGGATGCCCCAAGAACCCGTTAGGGAAGTGGGAGATAGTGAGGGGAGATGGCCGGGAGAAATCACAGTGCCAAAGTTTTAACCCGCCTGAAAGACATAACAAAATATTCCCATATTCCCAGGCAAAATGGCGTCCGCAGACCTCGAGGGCGGGCCGTGGAGACGTGATGTGAAAATCGTCAATCGTCGACGGCGCCCAGGAGACAATGGGAGGAGTGAGGGTGGAGGCGAACACCTATGGGAATAAGGGTAAACTGCACAGGTTGAGCCTGGCAAAAACCCATGGAGCAGGGGGGGCATCCCAAAAGGCTCACCATCAGCCTAAACCGCCTACCCTGTCAGAGCAGGAACTGCGGTAGGAGCATAACTCCTCAGCACCTAACTGGTGCTTACTGACCTACCTTCACCCGAACCTTGTCAGCCGAGGCTGGGAGGCAGCAATATGGAACGGAACGGGTGGGAATATTCCTGCAGGGCCACAGGCATATAAGCCCCGCTCACCTGCGCCACATAGAGAGCTATGTCAGCCGAGGCTGGGAGGCAGCAATATGGAACGGAACGGGTGGGAATATTCCTGCAGGGCCGCAGGCATATAAGCCCCGCTCACCTGCGCCACATAGAGAGCTATCTTCGCAGCCCAGACTGCAGAAAAGAACTGGGGAATTTGTGGGAGGTCCCTGACTTATATAGGGCCGGAAGGAGCAACAAGCTGTTTTCTGCAGTCCAGCACCATCTTGTGGATGTATTACCCAAGTGTAAGGAATATTCTGGAACAGGACGTGCTGTATACTTAGAATATTTGTTTTTCCACATATTTCACCCAAACATATTCAGAAAGTACTGACAAATTACAGACAAAACATTTCAAGTTAAATCCCAAACGCTGCTAGAGACTGCTTAGACATTCCCTCTAATATCACAGTTAAACATGTATAGCACAAAATAGTGAAAAATGGCCCGGCAATAGAGGGTGACAAAATCTCTAGGTAGGCTAGTACTTAAAGGGTTAAAAGAGAATTATCCCTGTCTGACTCTGGAAGCAACTCTTAATGAGAATACAGGATGTACAGTAAATTAGTATGTGAGCAGAGATTATGATTGATTAAAATATATTTTTCAAGTACCTTGACTGTTCTTTATGTTCTTTTCTTCAATGAAACTAGGTCCTGTAGATATGGCGACCATTGCTTTGGTGTGCAGGGGATCACCATCCTTGTTGTTGCCTCTGCTTATGTGATCCCACAAATGTAATAAAACATTTTCATTTTTACACATGATGAATAAAACATGGGGTGCCGTTGATTCCAAATCTGTAAAACAAAATATCTACCTAATTAGAATTTTTTTTTACTTAACTTGTAAAACTGTTCCATCCCAAAACCCACATACAAAACTTTAATATGAAATAAATACTTTATTTAAAGGGACTGTAAGCCCAACAGCAAAAAATACAACAGCAAGTAGCTTACCTAATGCCTGTCCCATGTGCCTCTCCTACATTTCCTGCAGTGCCTGGTATAAGCCATAGTAGCACTTCAGTGTTTACCTACTACCTACCTACTTTCAATTTCCATTCTCCAGGACAAAACAGCCAATCTGTCCCTTGGAGCTTCCAGCGTAAGCATGCCCAGCAAGCTAAAATGGTCCCACATCTACCTCTGACCACAGCATAGCATGCTCAAGACTAATAAAGCTGCAGCATGACATGCTCATCCCAGCTCAGCCACACCCAGATATTAAAGTGAAGAAAAAGGCTTTGATAAAATATAAATAGGTATTTACATGTAATTGGAGATTTCGAGATGGTTGGAAATGGTCAGGTGATAGAAAGTTAGAGTGTGCCTTGACATCAACTTTAAACAATGAGGGCATCCCGTTGCTTTTCCTACTATTTAATTTGCTAGATCCCATAAATATTCACCTTCCAGTGCCGATAGCCAGATGCTCGTGCTGCCCTTTTTAGTGGTCTCTATTGGCATTCCTTCTAAGCTTTTAGAGGCTAAGGATTTAAGAAGATTTTTGGGTTTCCCTGGATTTCCATGGGTGATTTGTCAAAAATGTCTTGCCACTAGGTTTGAGAAGAGTGCAGTCCATTCTTTTTCAATATGAGGGATGTCTTTAATGCCGATGCTTCCAAACTTGGCCTAGGGGCATTTGTGGTTCTCTTAAAGACCATTTTTAGGCACAAAACAAAAAACACTATACTCATCAGATAGTTGGGGACTAGAGCTGAAAAGCTGTAACTCCTTTCTTGGTAGGATGACAACCTGGGTCATGTATTACATACTTGTCTAAAGCAGTCAAGACAGGGCCACAGAAGCTCAGCGGCCAACACAACTAAATTGACAAAAGCAGTGTTCATTGATGGACAACTAAGAAAAAACCATTTTACATGGTAAGTACTTCTGTATTTTCCCTTTCAAGCTGTTCATCCAGAGACTGTCACGCTCTGGTAACTCCAGCCCTCTAAGTAAGCCCTGAGCTGATTGGTGCTGACTAGGATTCTACAGACAATTGGAAGATAGGGCGTACAGCCCAGCAACTCCTTTGGGCTCATTGGCCCTGTCCCAGCACGGGAGCCCCCCCCACCCACCTGGGCTCATTGGCCCTTTAACTTAACTTCCTCCGGCGGGCGCGCTGACAGCAGCGCCGCCGGAGGGAATATGAAGGACGTGCACGCGCGCAAGCACGAGAACTGCCGGAGACGCCAGCAGAGGAGGAAGTAGCAGAGGGAGGCGCGCTCACAGCCGCGCTCGCAGCCGCCCGGCGCGGCCGGGCACGAGAGGCGGAGGTGGCGCTGGAACGGGGTGCAGGTAGGTGCATCGTGACAGAGACACTGGTAAATAATGATTGGGGCATTCAAAGCAGTCCTCAAGGGTGGGAAATAAAACAATAAGTGAATCCCAGGAACCATGGAAACGACTGTGGAAGATGTGCCTACTTAAGTTTAACAAGCAGACAAATCAGATGCCGGCTGAAAAATGAATTTCCACCTAAAGCACCTTTCTCCTGATGCTCACACATCCGCCATGCCGAAAGAAGTGAAATTGTGGAGAGAAGCTGGGTGGCAGCCTTACACACCTGTTTCACTGAAGCCTGGTGCTGCAAGCCCTAGGATGCACTTACAGCTCTGGTAGCCATCAACCGGAATCACAAACAAAGCATCAACCTTGCGCAGAGACTCTGTGGCCGCCAGATAATACTTCAAAGCACAAACCATATCCAGTGAGTGAAGAGGCCTCTCCTGATGTATCGGCTTCAGACAACAGGAAGAACAATTTATTTATGCAAGTGAAAAGCTGACATCCTTTCTATGAGGAACACCACCTTCAAGGTCAGAAGGAAGTCTCAGGAAGAGGCTCAAATGGTGGTCCCTGCAGAGGAGAGAGGACCAAATTGAGAGCCCAAGTTGGAACTGAAGCCATCCATGAGACAACTGAGGCAAAAAGGTTGGTGACCTAGGACTCAGAGTCCTCACCAGTTCACCATAAGTGCCCAAAAAAACACCACACAAAAACATTTACTTATGGTTCCAGGTCTTCTTTCTTTTGTCCCCCGCCGGGCACCATCTTCCTTCAGTCAAGCGGTGTTCAAGTTCCCGCACCGGGTAATCCTCTGATCTCCTTTTCTATAGAGGCACCTGTCCTCTTTGCCCAGGAAGCTGACATAGTTCTTGCTGAATGTGCCGAGACCTGCGGAGGAGGAACTCCTCTGGATGTATAAGCCTGCACAATAATCACTTTTCTGGTACTTTCTCAAGTGACTCAAATGGAGGTTCCAGTACCTCCAAAACGATGGTTAAGTCCCATGCCGGAAAAGCCTTTAAAGGGTGCTGGCCTTTTATGCCTTAAAGTGGACCAAAACCCAGGATTTTGACTTGGTCTTTGCCCCCCCGATCGGAGTTGGCCCGCTATGTGAACCCCCCCAGGTCGCCCGATCTCACTCACCCTTCCCTGGTCCTACTGCACATGCACAGCACACTAGGATCCGCTCCAGCCCCTTCGTCCAGGAGGTTGCCTAATGCAAGTGGATCAGAGAGCGCTGGTGGCCGCATTTCCTGCTACCCTTTAACAGGGAGCGTGCCCACGCCAGCCATTCGTAAATCCCTGGCACGGGCACACACCATGCTGAAGGGATAGTGGGGATTCGCCCACTTCTCGCGCATGCCTTCTGGACCGGGAATGAGGTGAGTTTTCGGGTGACCAGGGGGTTTTGACACAGTGGGGCATCCCAGGGGGGAGTGAGTATGCCTGCCCTGGAGTTTCATAGACTCCATGGTGGGTTTTGGTCCACTTTAAAGAACCAATTAGTTGATCCCGCCTCAACTGGTTGTCTAAAAAAAGGATAACGCTGAAGTCTGAATTTTCAACGTACTCACTGCTAGACCCTTCTCAAATCCTTCCTGCAGGAAATCGAGGACTGTAGGTATATCATTCTTCTGCAGGTTGTTAGTCTAACAAAATGAAGAGAAACACTTTCAAACCTTTGCATAGATGCATCTGGTGGTCGATTGTCGAACTGTCCAATAGAGTTTTAATCACTCAGACCGAATAGCCTTTCCTCTTTAAGATGGCTGCTTCAAGACCCATGCCATCAGTTGAAGCTTGGCTGGCTCCGGATGCAGAATGGGACCCGGATTAAGCAAATTCTAAATATCTGGCAGATGCCATGACCCCTTCTTCACCAACCTTTTCAGTTCCAAAAACCAGGATCTTCTAGGCCAAAATGAAGAAAACATTTATTTCTTCTCGTGCTATCTTCCGGATCACCTATGGCAGTAATCTGAATGGAGGGAAGGCATAAGCTAGGTGAAAATTTCAGGGATAAGCCATTGCATCGACTGCTGAGGCACCGTTCTCCCTTATCAGTGAGTCTTGCATTTTGAATTGTTCGCCTTGGCAAAGAGGTCTATCTGGGGAAGACTGCAAAGGGCTACAATCTGAAGGAACATTTTCTGGTTTTGACACCACTGTCTGTTGTACCCTGACCTGATTTACGAAATCTGCAACCGTGTTCAGGGTACCCTTCAGATGAACTAACTATATTGACTATTGTCTGGGATTTATCAGGGACAATGAACTGATCCTGCCCTGATGATTTAGATATGCTACTGTAGAAGCATTAACAAAGTGGATCTGGACATCTCTGCCTGAAATTATTGGCAAAAAAATGATCCAATGACAGTTTTGCCACCTTTAGTTCAATGAAATTGAAGGATCTCCTCGCTATGTATGGCGACCACTGCCCCTGGGAATTCAGAGTATCCAGATGGGCTCCCCAACCGCAGAAGCTGTCATCTGTTGTAATCATTACAGGAGCCTTTTGTCTCCACAGTATTCCCCTTTTTAATATCTCTGGGTCTGTCCACCAACGGAGGCTTTCTAGTACATCCTTCGCTATTTGAACTTTCTGATCTAATGAGTCTGGGCACTTGTCCCAATGAGACAATAGAAATCTTTGCAGGGTTCTCATGTGGAGTTGAGCCCATAGAACTGCCGGAATTCCAGCTGTCATGAGATCGAGCAAAGCCATGATTTCTCATAGAGAAACCTGTGGCGTCTTGAGGAATTCCTGGCTCATTGCTATGATCTTGTATATCTTTTCCTCTGGAAACAGAATCTTTTGAGAGATGCTGTCTAGATCGTACCCAAAGAATCTGCATTGGTGTCTGGGTACCAGATTTGATTTTTCTAGATTGACAATCCAGCCTAGTTTTCTCTATGTCTGCTAGTAGCAATTCCCCTGACCTGTTTAGCAACAGTAAATCGTCCAGGTATGGAATAATGTCTGAGGTGCACCAAAGGGTAAAGCCATGTACCGGTAGTAATAAAGCCCCTGGTCTGTTTGTACTGCAACTGCGATTTATAGGCAGAACTGGAATATGCAGGTAAGCATCCTGCAGGTCTAAACTGACCATGAGAGCCTGCTCTATGAGGATGTTCCTTACCGAATAGATAGATTCCATTCTGAACTTTCTGTACCTGATTTAGAATCATGCGATGGCTTTTGCACCAGAAACACGTGAGAATAGAACCCCTGCCCCTCGCAATGGGCCGTAACTACTTCTACTATAACGTTCTTTGGAATATTTTTTGTAAGACTAATGGAAAGGCTTCCCTCTTTCTGGTGTCCCTTAGTAATTTGGTTACCAGGAAGAAACATTGAGGGATATACAAAAATTCAAAGTGGTATCCCCTTTCCAAAGTCTGTACCACGAATTGACTTTGGGAGACTCTCTCCAGGCAGGTACAAACCAGACGAGCACCCCCCCATCCCCCCCCCACCCGGTTAGTCTTTGTCAGGACAGAGACTTACGGCCCTCTGGGGGTTTGCAGAACAAATTGTCCTTTTTGCGGTCTCACCTGTGCCCATTTCTTTTGCTCATTCGGTCTATCCTGAAACTGCCTTATGGAGGTTTTGGTCTTAATATTAGTGCAGTTTTGAAACTTCCTTTTCCTGTTTGGAAATTTCTTACCTGCTTCACTAAAATGAGTCAGAATAGCATCTAAGTCTTCTCCAATAAGGAGATGCTTCATTGATTTACGATTTTCGGCTGGAAGATTTGAGTGAAATTTTCACTTACTAAAGCCATTTTTGTACATAAACGTACATTTTTCACCCCCATTTTCGAGCGAACGAATTTATTTAGTCAGCTTTGTTGAATCACTCGAAGTTACTTTTTGCATGCAATCCAATTTTCCAAACAAGACAATTTTTTTTCTATGTTTGTTGAATCAAGCCCTTCATGTTAAAGCCCAAACTCTGCCGAAAAGAAAACAATATATAATTTTCCTGGAAATTCCTGCAAAAATCACAGTTAAACAAAAAATTTAAATGGTTAAAATGACCTGTCAACAGAGAGTGAAAAAATCTCAAGTAGGCAGGTAAAAGGGTTAAAGTTAACTATGCGTGTTGGGTATTGTTCTGTGCATTAACATTTAGCTTGTTTTTTCTTGTCTGCATTTTGTCTGGTTTTTAAACACATTACAGGAAAGTACGATTCCGGCATGACAGGTCAAGATTTTCTCAGGTCTGCGGGGGATCAATCTCACATGCAAGAACGATCGCTTTCTCACATGATTCAGGGACACATGCAAGGCAATATCGCCCCTGCGAGAAGCATGTGAGAAAGCAAATGCCAGCATGTTTTTTACAGTGGAAATGACAAGTAAACAAGGTCGGACACCAGGAATAGGGGCTGGTAACCCAGGGCTCAGAGACTGACCTGCCAACCCTGGGCCTTGCCAATATACCAGCATCGATGCCCTTCTGTATGGGAACCTGCTGTGCACCAAATGGGGGTGCGGGCAATCGGGTGGGGTACTGCCATGTCTCCCCCCGCGGCCACCAGGTGACATGGTGGCCCCCTAACCCTGAGAACTGGTATAAGGGCCCCTGGACAGACGCAAATATATTTTTATGCTCTAAATTAGACTACTTACTGGTCTCTACTCTTGGAGCTTGGGGGGGGGGGATTAGCAAAGTGCTGCTCCCCCCCCCCCAAATGCCAACTTTTGCAGGCATAGCTCATTCTTGACCCCAAGCATACAGATACCCATGAAGCCCTTTCAGAGCGGTGAAATGCCTTTTACAAGGTGTATATTATGCCATATAATGCATTATTGCAACCTCTGGTTCAGTATTTAGCTGACTCAACCCTAAGAAGGGTTCCCCTTTAACCTTTTGCACATTTGCCAATCTGCATGGTAGCTAATTTAGCAAAAAAGCCCTATTTTATTCTGAACCTAAAATTAATATCTGCATTTGAGCTACCACAAACCTTTGTGGACCATATATGACATCTTCGTGGCATTCAGAAAGATGCAAGTTTGATAGGATAGTCTAATTTGTTCCACATCTCTTTACTCTCATTTGGTTATTACAGCCTCCCTCTCCTCTGTACATCACCCACCTTCCAATGGGTAAATGGTGGGAACTAATAAGACCCCGGAGCAACGCTTCAACTGGTTTGTTTCAGGAAATCTACCTTTAAGTATATTCAGACACAAGCGAGATTATCCCGCCTGTGCAAGAAGCATATGAGAAAGCCTGCCGAGAATTCTGTTTCATCTGAGATTTTACAATTTCATGACAGTTTAGTAAATCTCTGTTAGCGAGTTGTAAAAGTTTTCACTGATAAAAACCATGCTGCTATAGTCAGCATGATTTTTATAAATTATTTTTTTTTTTTTTTAAGTGTGCCCCCCCCCCAAAAAAAACGGGCACCAGCTGTCCCCTGGCCCTCAAATTTACCAGCCCTTTTGCCTCTCCCTAAAAAACACTAAATCAAACAAGTTAAAACTGTTTTTGCATGAGTTCTCGCAAAAACATGAAAAATGTATTTGAAAAATGTTTAAAAATGGTCTGCTGAATCACAAGAGTGGGGAAAATTGGCGTGAACAGGTTTTTCACACAAGAAAAAACAGTAGAGATTGCAATCTCTGCCAGCTCTGAAACAAGGCCATGGTATGGGTTTTGCACTAGAATTTAGCTTTGCATCAACTCTGAACCTGGCGCTTCTGGTAGAAGGTCAGCTTAAATATGAAGTAAATCAAATCAACTTCTGTTATACTTGGTCAGTAGTATGAGCAGTAGTAGATAAATTCTCACCTGTAGTGTATATGCCAAGGGGTAACAAAATTCCACAAAGAAAACCTGAGGAGCTAGTCAGAAAGCCTGGGGCCCCTTGTCAAAGAGATTTCCAGATACTAACCTTCTATAGTTCTTCTGATGGTCTCAAGTAGCATACTTAAAACTGCCAAGCGTTGGCTGGGGGGGGTGCATGCAAGGAAGCGAGCGTTGGGAATATGTTCTGTGCGTTGCAATGCATTTTCAACGTATAGAAAACACTGTATAATATTCTAGCTAGGATAGTTCACACATCTGCATTGCGCAACACATTAAAAAATAGAACATTTTTAGGATCATCTGACCCAAACTCTTTAGCAATAGACCTGTTTATATGAAACTCCCTTTAATGGAAGAAAGAAACATGAAATGACAAAAAAAAAAAAAATGGGGAACAGAATTGTAAATCACGTGCAGGAGCTACACAGAGCTGTTTTTAAGTGTGTGGCTCTGCCTACCCATTTTCTTGAATGGGCAGACAGGAGCTTGCACAGAGTGGAAGATGCCCAGGCCCCAAAGTGCCGTTGGAGAACCATGCTGGATCTTGAGCAAGGTATTGCAGCATCACAGTTCCAAAGGCCATGCCCCCTTTTCAGAAAATAAATCATACGGTGGAACTGTAAACCTTGATATCTTGGCCATTTTTTCTACAATTTAAAAACAGAAAACAATTTAGGACAGTGCCAAATGTAGCCAGACACAATCACCTAACAATTGCTTTTGCCTGTTGTATCCCTTTAAATGTGCTAATTTATTTATGCCCAAATGTAAATTATTTATGTTGATCGAGTAAGACTTTATTAACACTTTTTGCCATAATATCTTGATTAGTGGTGCCATGCAAGCATGGATGTTCTTTGCACATTTTTTAAAACAAGCTTAATGTCTACGTCTTTAATTCTGATAGAATGTGGTTAGCCAATAAAGCCAATAAAGACGTGTGACTAAAAATGTACCAGTTCAGATAATACATGTCAATGGCAACTAGGAAATTGTGTTTTGGGGGCAGAAGAGGAAAAGAGGAGATCTAAAATTAAACATGCTCCATCTGCCTACCTGGAAGTGGTGAAATTTTCCTTTTGTACAACATTTTTGCTTGCAATGATATTTCACAAAAACCTAATTAAGAATCGTATATATTTTTTTTACTCATTTCTTGTAGAGAAAACACCTTTTCTAATTTGTTTCTGTGGTACAGTTCAGCACCATATTTACATATTTAGCTGTGCAATTTATTAAATAATTTGCACAGCTAAATATTGTGCCAAATTGCACAGAGGGAACAAAAATACCATTTTGTGAATACTCACCTGTAAAATGGGTATTATAAGTATGTCACACACCCCACTTCAAACATTAATAATTACAATAGGGTTAACTCACCGCTAGGTGGCAGCATTGCAGAGAATCTCCAAAAAATTCAACAGGCCCCTCCCGGTCTATACATACCTGGTACCTCCCAAGAATCACCCAGTATTAGAACAGCAGTAAGACAAGGTACCAGAAACAAACAATGTAACCCTCAACGTAAAGAACTAAACTTCACCATATAAAGAGCCAGGATACCGAAAGGGCGGGTGAAGTGGGGTGTGTGACATACTTATAATACCCATTTTACAGGTGAGTATTCACAAAATGGTATTATTCTAAGTATGTCACACACCCCACTTCAAACATTAATAATTACAATAGGGACATCCAACAGCAGTGTCCAGAAAAGGGTGGGTATCCGAACAGGCAATAACGCAGAAAAAACTCAAACCACTGCAGCCTGCAAAACCTTGCGGCCAAAAACAGCATCCGCTGAGGCCCGCACATCAACCTTATAAAACTTAGAAAAAGTATGAACAGAAGACCAAGTTGCAGCCTTACACACTTGTTCAACCGAAGCCTGGTGCTGAAAAGCCCAGGACGCACCAACCGCACGAGTAGAGTGAGCAGTAACGCGAAAAGGAGGATCCTTCCCCTTAGCCGAATAAGCACCAACAATGGCCTGACGAATCCATTTACTAATGGAAGACTTGGCCGGAGCCAAACCCTTCCTAGGCCCACATGGCACAACGAAAAAGGCATCAGTCTTACGAAAAGAAGACGTAGCACGTAGATAGTACCTGACACAACGTACCACATCCAAGCAGTGCAAAGCACTCTCCTTGACATTCTTAGGCTTAGGACACAAGGAAGGAAGAACAATGTCCTGGTTAAGATGAAAGGCAGAGACCACTTTAGGGAGAAAGTCTGACTTGAATCGAAAAACCACTTTGTCCTGATGATCCTCGAAATAAGGAGCCTGAATAGACAAAGCTGCCAACTCTGAAACACGCCGAACCGAAGTGATGGCAACCAGAAAGGCAACCTTCTGAGTAAGAATGGACAAAGCAATATCCCGCAAAGGCTCAAAAGGAGGAGCCTTAAGAGCAGAAAGAACCAAATTCAAATCCCACACTGGGAGCAAAGGCTTCCTAGGAGGCCGC
Source organism: Gastrophryne carolinensis (assembly GCA_027917425.1). Taxonomy (NCBI): domain Eukaryota; kingdom Metazoa; phylum Chordata; class Amphibia; order Anura; family Microhylidae; genus Gastrophryne; species Gastrophryne carolinensis. The sequence goes on from CM051237.1 coordinate 317,072,657, forward strand.
ACATGCGAAACCCCCTGGAAAAAGGTCTTGACCAAGGAATGACTAGCAAAAGACTTCTGGAAAAAGATTGACAAAGCAGAAACCTGCCCCTTCAAGGTACTCAGCTGAAGACCGGAGTCCAGCCCCGACTGAAGAAACTCCAAAATCCTAGACACAGAAAAGACCCGGCAAGGTAAAGACCTAGCCTCACACCAATCAATATAAGATCTCCAATACCTGTAATAGATGGAAGAAGAAGATCTCTTCCTGGCACTAAAAAGAGTCCGAATGACCGCATCCGAAAGACCCTCCTCCTTTAAGATGGAGGTTTCAGCAGCCAAGCCGTCAAAGCCAGCGTTTGTAAACTGGGGTAACATAGTTGACCCTGTGTGAGAAGATCCGGCCGAAGAGGCAGATCGAACTGATCTACGGCCAGACGAACGATGTCCGTGAACCACACCCGCCTTGGCCACCTTGGAGCCACGAGAATGGCGGGAACTCCCTCCAGAACCAACTTTCGCAGAACCCTGCCTAGCATGGGAATCGGAGGAAACAGATAAAGAAACCCCAGGTCCCTCCAGCTCAGGGCCATGGCATCCACCGCCAGAGCCAGAGGGTCCCGGGACAGGGACACAAAGGACGGAAGCTTGTGATTGTGACGAGAGGCAAACAGATCCACCTCCGGCGTCCCCCACCGGAGACAAAGCGACCGAAACACCTGGGGATGGAGAGACCACTCCCCCCGACGGAACGCACACCGGCTCAGAAAATCCGCCTCTGTGTTTTCCACTCCCGGAATGTAAACTGCCGAGATGCAAGGGACATGAGTCTCCGCCCAGACCAAAATCAGAGACACCTCCCTGTGGGCACCCAGACTGCGAGTCCCTCCTTGGTGATTGATGTAAGCAACCGCCGTCTGATTGTCCGAGCGAACCTGAACCGGCAGACCTTGTAAATGATGCGTCAAGCGAGACAGAACCAACCTGATGGCTCGCAATTCCAGAACATTGATGGGCAAGTGAGCCTCCTGAGGGTCCCACTGCCCCTGAAACCGAAGATCCTTCCAAAAACCTCCCCAGCCTGACAAACTGGCATCCGTGGTGACAGTTTCCCAAAGCGGGGTCAGAAACGACCTGCCCTTCAGAAGGTTGTCCGAGACCAACCACCACAGAAGGGACTGCCGAACCCGAGGGGACAACCGGAAGGACCGATCCAACGACCCCGGACGCCGGTTCCAAGACGCCAAAAGATGAAGTTGAAGAGTCCTCGTATGAAACTGAGCAAAGGGAACTGCCTCGAACGAGGCCACCATCAACCCCACCAGTCTCATCCCCAGACGAATGGACGGATGAGGATGGGAGAGGAGCAGCTGGACCAATTCCTGAATTATCAGAACCTTGGCCTGAGGGAGAAACACTCTGTGCTGGCAGGAGTCCAACGACATCCCCAGAAAGGTCACCACCCTGGCCGGAACCAGCGAGGATTTGGGGTAATTGATTACCCAGCCGAACCTCTCCAACATAGACACCACCGTGCTGGTGTCCCCCTCTGCTTGACTGAAGGAAGGTGCCATGATGAGAAGATCGTCCAGGTAAGGCACAATGCGAATCCCCTGAGCTCTGAGCAGGGCCATCACCCCCGCCAACACCTTGGTGAACACTCTCGGAGCAGAGGTGAGGCCGAATGGAAGAGCCACAAACTGAAAGTGCCGATCCTCCACCACGAAACGAAGGAACCGCTGATGAGCTGGAAAGATCGGAATGTGCAGGTACGCATCCTTGATGTCTATGGACGTCATAAAGTCCCCCTGCCGAAGCGAACCGATCGCAGACCGCAGGGTTTCCATGCGGAACTTCCGGGGACGAATAAACCTGTTGAGAAACTTCAAATCCAGAATAGGACGGAAGGACCCGTCCTTTTTGGGAACAGTGAAGAGATTGGAGTAAAACCCGCGCCCTACCTCTGAAGAAGGAACCGGGCAAACGACAGCTAAGTCTAGAAGATTCCTTACCGCCGCCAGGAGCCCCTGCGCGGCCAAAGGATCCAAAGACACCCGAGACCTGAAGAACCTTGGAGGAGGACGGGACTCGAACTCCAACTTGTAACCGGCCGAAACCACCTCCCGGATCCATCTGTCCGAGACCTCCTGGTCCCACACCCGGATAGCCACCAGCAAGGCAGTAGCCCTGCCACACATCAACATGGCATCCTCTTGAGCGGCCAGGATAAAGGACAAGAAAGAATCGCAGCGCTTAAGCGCAAGGGACTCATCACTGGTAGGCTTGAGATCCACACCCAAGTCCCTGACAATAGACCTGACCGCAAAAGTCAAAAGAGCCGAAGCACAGACAGGCCTTAACACCGAACCCGCACATACAAAACCATGACGGGCAAGCTGATCAACCCGGCGATCCTCGCCGTCCCTGAGCGAAGTCGTGTCAGGGGAATGCACGACCGCCGTGTTGGACAGTCCCAAGACCGGAGTATCTACCTCAGGGGGGACAGACCAACGCTTCATCAATTCCGCCGGGAAGGGATACTTCCTATCCCAGCTAGACGGCACACCAACAAGACGTGTAGGTTGCTCCCATTGCTTGAAAACAATTTCTTCAAAATGCTGTTGGCTGGGAAACTCCAAGCGCTGCTTGGACACCCCAAAAAGCTGACCCTTAGGCCTAGGAGCAACCACCGGAGGATCCAAATCCAAAACCTCAAACATCTGGGTCAGAATGGTAGAGGAATCGAGAGGAAGGCCGTCAGCCTGATCCCCCTCAGTACCCAGCAACTGCTGAACATCAGAATCTTCTTCCTCAATGAGCTCACCATCTTCAAGGGGACGATCCGACCAATCCAGATCTCCAACAACTTCCTCATCTGAATCCGGCGGAGGCGGAGACAGATGCTTCCGCTTAGCTGGAGCCTTCTGAGCGGCCATTGCAGAAAACCGTTTCTCAAGGCTGGACAAACGGGCACATACCTCAGACTGCGAATCCCCGCCCAGGACAACGTCACACGGGGTCCGGAATAAGCGAGGGGGAGAGGGAGATGGCGCGGCTGATGAAGTGCTAGGCACCGGAGTACTGGACTGCCGTGCAATGTTCTGCTGTGCACATGGGATACACAAAATGACATCTCCCTGGAGCGGAGTCCCACAACCCCCGCACACCTTGGATTGTCCCGAAGAACCATTCCCGGTATCTGTGGCAGCCTCCATGTGGTGAAATTTATGGTATTCGCAGAACCCAGGGATTTATGTAGTACGCGACCCGGGATGCCCCCTAATTACCTAAAAACTGTCTAAAGATTGTCAAAAAATCCTGACCCAGGGGAATAGCATAAAAACCCTTATATATATATAGTTTTAGGAAAAACACCCCCCATAAGCCAGGTATATAAGACCGGGAGAGCCCTGCCAGACGGGATCCCAGGATCTGAAAGACACAAAAGAAGAGGGACAACAGTCAATCCAGGCACAATAATACCTATACAAACACACAAGAAAAACATACAACCCCCCCCCTCATTAACCATAGACAAAAGGAGATGGTTAAAATACACAACCAGCACTTTAAAAAGACGTGCAGGAGCGAGGAGGCGGGAGAAGGAGGGGACGTAAGGCGGGGGGCCAGGCCACCACCTTTATGTGACCAAAACATCCCCCGCAAGATATCAGAAAACGCCTACCTGAGAGAGCACAAGCGCAGAGAGGCACCGCAGAAAGATGGCGGCCCGAACACCGCTCCGTGACAGTGAGGGAGGGGAAGACGAGCCCCGGGAGCGCGGGAGCCGAGAAGGCCCCGCCCCTCCAGAACAGCCAGAAGGTCCCGCCCCCCTGCAGCGTCAGCGCAAGCAGGCAGTGAACCGCGCTCAGCCTCCAAGACGGGACCGGCGGAGCAACCTGCCGGTCCCAAGTGTGCAACACAAACACACACACTCCTGAGGGGAGAGACACCAACGCACACCAGCAGCAGCTGAACGTAAAGACACACAAGGCAGATCCACAAAAAAAAAACGCCACAGTAAACAGCGCAGAAGCCCTCACAAACCAGCAGCGCAGCAGCCACACTCACACAACCATGACACCGGTCCCAAAGCGCGCCACACACCCCGGAGTGAGGAATAACTAAAGTCCCAGGGCTAGGCACATCCTGACCGCTAACCTCCACTAATTAAATGGGGGCATCCCACATCCGGATCACCACTCCGGGAATCCCGCTATGCCCCGCAATGAAGGGTCGAGCGGAGGAGCTAATCTCCTAGGCACCAAGGGTGCCGGCTACCTTTTGCCCGGCCTACAGCCGAAGCTGGGAGGCTGCCAGTAAACAAATATACTACCAAACAAGAGCCGGGCATAAATAGACCACGGGGGGGGGGGGGGGCGGGGGGATATCCCGGCTACCTGCAAGCAGGAGACTTCTTTCTTCTGTCTTGTCGCCACCTTGCAGAGAACAACACTGGGTGATTCTTGGGAGGTACCAGGTATGTATAGACCGGGAGGGGCCTGTTGAATTTTTTGGAGATTCTCTGCAATGCTGCCACCTAGCGGTGAGTTAACCCTATTGTAATTATTAATGTTTGAAGTGGGGTGTGTGACATACTTAGAATATCACAAGAGAAAGCAAAAAATGTGAACTCAACTGTGACTGATGGCGGGGGCGCCTCCCTGTCGGAGAACATGGAAGAGGCGCACGATCGGGTGATTGGCACAGTACATTGATCCAGAGATAAGGGTAAGAGCTGCAGCCCCGGACTAGGAGCGACGGTCTGCTTGCAAAAAAAAAGGTGATTATTGCTTGAAGTGAGCAGTCAATGGGAGGAAACCCACCAAGCTAACATAGTTGAAGCTGTTTTGCATATCAAGTTCTGTGGCAGCATAAGAAAGTGATTAGAAACAGGTGTTGCATTGTAGCTCATGTGGGGTAGGTGGTATCCTGATTGGTGATGCCCACCCCTGCTCATACACTGCTCTGCTCCTCAATCCACTAGCAAAATACAGCCCTGTGTTTAACCACTGGTGGTTTAAGTGGTTTTTGCGTCAAAAAGTGTGAACCATGTGACTTTGACAGTGGAATGAGGAACAGGTAAGATTATTTTATGCCGGTGGTGGTGTATTGTGCAGGGGTATCAGAAATTGGGATGCCCTTCTGCGCTGGGACCACCGTCCAAATGGGTATTGGTCTACTTTAGGGACCACAATGATAGAAATGGTTCTGTTCATCAAGTTGCACACCAGAATACTTCAGCTGTCATTCGGTTCAGGTCAAACAGTTCTCTGGACAAACTTTGTCCTCTCCCTCCTCAGATGATTCCTGCTCTCCTGTGATGGCTAAAGGCCCCATAGATCACTAATAGGCGATTCCTCCTCCTTGTTCAGTGGCAGATGATATTGACTGGTGACAACCAGCCAGGCTATAACTTCTAGCCTCCTTGACAGCTCCTGCAGGGTTAATTCGGTGAGATGGTTCATGGGTAGCAGAGAGGTTGGACTTAAGTGGACGTCCAGTCCCCACATCCCATCCTGCCCTGCCTCCCTACCCTGGAGGGCTTATCTTGCCCCGGGATCTATCGCTGTTACATGCACTCCTGCCACAGTCACATAGTGCACAGAGTGGCATTCTCTGCTAAGAAGTGGCAGGCAGGAGCCTGAACAGAGCAGGAGATGGCCAGTCCCTAATGCTGGTGGAGAACTGTGCGGGATCACGGCTTTAATCTTCCCCAGGGGAATATTTTGGAAAATGGACATCCACTTTAAAGTGAAACCCCCCAGGTCGCCAAAATCAACTCACCTTGTCCCAGTCCTATGGTGCGTGCGCGGCCCCAAGCTCGCTGACGGCCCCACCCGCTATCCCTCTCACAGGGAGTGTGCCCGCGCCAGCCATATACAAATGCCTGCCGCGGGCACGCACCCTGCTGGAGGGATAGAGGGTTGGGGCCGTGGCTTGTGCCATTGGACCGGGAAAGAAGGTAAGTATATGGGCGACCTGGGGGGTTTCACACAGCGGGGCATTCCGATTTAGGATGCCTTGAAGGGGAGGGAATCAACCAGCCTTGGAATTTATGAGATTGCGCCTGGGGCCCCCTGCAGGGATATCCGGGATGTGGGCACTCCCTACACAGTGTCTAAACAGTGCTTTATGCTGTGCATTAGTATGCGCAGGGCCAAGGACCTATCACCAGGATAATGAAAATCCTGGTTAAACACACGTGACCTGAGGATTTCAGAACATATATGGCATTAAAAAGTAGCACTGCTGCAGAGGCATGCAACCCAAACACCCATCATCTCTGGAGCTGCATCCCAAGAAATCACATGCCACACCATGACTGATGTGGCACATAAGTGCTGCCCCCCCCAGGCACCTAAAACCTGATTACATTACAAATTCAGGACCTCTGCCCCTTGTACTGTGTAACTTTATGTGCTGTCACTTATGAAGCCATTTATGCTATGTGATTCCCCCCAGGAATCCATCATCTCTGGAGCTGCAGCCAAGTCTCCCCACACCCTATTACATGCAACTTCATGACCTCAGCTGCTTGTACTATAGAAATTTTTGTGTTGTGACTCCATGATGCCATTTAGGTGCCATCATCTCTGGAGCTGCACCCCAAGTCTCCCCATACCTTATTACATGAACTGGAACCTAAAACGCTTTTCTCAAAAATCGCTGCAGGCAAGGCTTTTTGCAATTGCAGGCAAAATGTATTTGCCTATACTGTATGAAAGGGCCCATAGGCTGCTATGGGCAGATTTTGACTGGTGCCCCATGTCGGAAAAGCCTCACTCATGTAGCTATTTATCCTGAATAATGCCCCCCTTCATCTCTGGAGCTGCACCCCAAGTCACCCAACACCTGCTTACATGCCACAACACACCCCTCTCCCTCTTGAAAAAGGTGAACACCGAAACGTTGAGGGTTACTTGTCCACTTATCGGTACTGCCTGTAAGCCTTATCTCTTCTTTTGTAATTGACTATAATTGTTTGCCTTGTATTGCTGATGCAGAAAAGTGTTGTGGCTGTCTGGGGGACTATCCAGACTCCATGTGTATGTGATCATTTTTGCTTAAATCATATGTAGTTAAATTCCTTATTTCTGTATAACTGTGTTAGTGTCTGGCTTATAGGTGTACCTCTATTATGGATGCTGGCGGTCACTTTGTGTATATTCATTACTATATCCTTGCCTTTTTAACTCATTCACTGTCAGTATCTGTGTTATTGTGTACACCATCCTCTATTAAACTTCACTAGACTTTTTTGCATTCAAAATTATGGTTGTTCGTCTCCTCATTTGAGAATATAGTACAGTTGCCACGTGTGTGGGTTGGGCACACGATTGAGGGGACTGAACACTGTCCCAAAAATAAAATTTTGTGATTACTCACCTGTAAAATGGGTATTATAAGTATGTCACACACCCCACTTCATTTACTAATTATTATTACACTTGGGGTAATCTCACCGCTAGGTGGCGTAGTTGCAGAGATCTCCAAAAAGCAGCAAGCCCCTCCCGGTCTATACACACCTGGTACCTCCCATCAATTCCCCAGTGTTAAAACAGCAGTAAGACAAGGTACCAGGAATAAACAAATGTAACCCTCAACTGTAAATAACAAAACTTCACCATATAAGGAACCAGGATACCAAAAGAGGGCGGGTGAAGTGGGGTGTGTGACATACTTATAATACCCATTTTACAGGTGAGTAATCACAAAATGGTATTATTCTAAGTATGTCACACACCCCACTTCATTTACTAATTATTATTACACTTGGGACATCCAACAGCAGTGTCCAAAAAGGGCGGGTATCCAAACCAGGCAATAACGCAGATAAAACTCAAACCACTGCAGCCTGCAGAACCTTACGGCCAAACACAGCATCCGCTGAGGCCCGCACATCAACCTTATAAAACTTGGAAAAAGTGTGAACCGAAGACCAGGTAGCGGCCTCACAAACTTGTTCAACCGAAGCCTGGTGCTGAAAGGCCCAGGACGCACCAACCACACAAGTAGAATGAGCGGTAACGCGAAAAGGGGGATCCTTCCCTTGGCAGAATAGGCCCCAACAACCGCCTGACGAATCCATTCGCTAATGGAAAACTTAGCCGGAGCCAAACCCTTCCTGGGCCCACAGGGCACTATGAAAAGGGCATCAGTCTTACGAAAGGAAGACGTAGCACGCAAATAGTACCTAAACACAACGCACAATGTCCAAGCAGTGCAACGCACTCTCCTTGTCATTCCTAGGCTTAGGACACAAGGAAGGAAGAACAATGTCCTGATTAAGATGAAAAGCAGATACCACCTTAGGGAGAAAATCTGACTTGAAACGAAAGACCACTTTGTCCTGATGCTTCTCAAAATAAGGAGCCTGAATCGACAAGGCTGCCAACTCCGAAACACGCCGAACCGAAGTGATGGCCACCAAAAAGACAACCTTCTAAGTAAGAGTGGACAGAGCAATATCCTGCAAAGGCTCAAAGGGAGGAGCCTGTAACGCAGAGAGCACCAAATTCAAATCCCAAACTGGGAGCAAAGGCTTCCTAGGAGGCCGCAGATGCGAAACCCCCTGGAAGAAAGTCTTGACCAAAGAATGGCTAGCAAAAGACCTCTGGAAAAAAAATAGACAAGGCAGACACCTGCCCCTTCAAGGTACTCATCTGAAGACCAGAATCCAGCCCTGACTGAAGAAAATCCAAAATCCGAGAAATAGAAAAGACCCGGCAGGGCAAAGATCTAGCCTCACACCAATCAATATAAGATCACCAGACCCTATAATAGATGGAAGAGGAAGACCTCGTCCTAGCACTAACGAAAGTCTGAATGACCGAATCCGAAAGACCCTCCTCCCTCAAGATGGAGGTTTCAGCAGCCAAGCCGTCAAAGCCATCGTTGGTAAACTGGGGTAACACAGTTGACCCTGGGTGAGCAGATCCGGCCGAAGAGGCAGATCGAACTGATCCATTGCCAGACGAACGATGTCTGCAAACCACACCCGCCTTGGCCACCTTGGAGCCACGAGAATGGCGGGAACTCCTTCCTGAACTAGCTTTCGCAGCACCCTGCCTAACATGGGAATCGGAGGGAACAGATACAGGAACCCCAGATCCTTCCAGCTCAAGGCCATGGCATCCGCCGCCAGAGCCAGAGGGTCCCGAGACAGCGACACGAATGTCGGAAGCTTGTGATTGTGACGAAAGGCAAACAGATCCACCTCCGGCGTCCCCCACCGAAGACACATGGACCGAAACACATGGGGATGGAGAGACCATTCCCCCCGGCGGGACGAGCACCGGCTCAGAAAATCCGCCCCCGTGTTCTCCACTCCTGGAATGTACACTGCCGAAATGCAAGGGACATACGTCTCCGCCCAAATCAGAATCAGAGACACTTCTCTGAGGGCACCCAGACTGCGAGTCCCTCCTTGGTGATTGATGTAAGCAACCGCCATCTAATTGTCCGATCGAACCTGAACCGGCAGACCCTGTAAATGATGCGTCAAGTGAGACCGAACCAATCTGATGGCTCGCAACTCCAGAACATTGATGGGCAAGTGGGCCTCCTGAGGGTCCCACTGCCCCTGAAACTGAAGATCCTTCCAGAAACCTCCCCATCCTGACAAGCTGGCATCCGTGGTGACAGTTTCCCAAAGCGGAGTCAGAAACGACCTGCCCTTCAAAAGATTGTCCGAGACCAACCACCAGAGAAGAGACTGCCGAACTCAAGGGGACATCCGGAAGGACTGATCCAACGACCATGGGCGCCTGTCCCAAGACGCCAAAAGATGAAGCTGCAGCGTCCTCGTGTGAAACTGCGCGAAGGGAACCGCCTCGAACGAGGCCACCATCAGCCCCACCAGTCTCATCCCTAGCCGAATGGACAGGTGAGGATTGGAAAGAAGCAGCTGAGCCAATTCCTGAATCAAAAGAAACTTGGCCTGAGGGAGAAACACTCTGTGCTGGCAAGAGTCCAAGGACATCCCCAGAAAGGTCACCACCCTGGCCGGAACCAGAGAGGACTTGAGGTAATTGATCACCCAGCCGAACCTCTCTAACATAGACACCACCGTGCTGGTGTCCCCTTCCGCCTGACTGAAGGAAGGAGCAATGAAGAGAAGATCGTCCAGGTAAGGAACAATGCGAATCCCCTGAGCTCTGAGCAGGGCCATCACCCCTGCCAACACCTTGGTGAACACTCTCGGAGCCGAGGTGAGACCGAATGGAAGAGCTACAAACTGAAAGTGCCGATCCTCCACCACAAAGCGAAGAAACCGCTGATGAGCCGGAAAGATCGGAATGTGAAGGTACGCGTCCTTGATGTCTATGGACGTCATAAAGTCCCCCTGCCGAAGCGAGCCGATCGCAGACCGCAAGGTCTCCATGCGAAACTTCCGGGGACGAATAAACCGGTTGAGAAACTTCAAATCCAGGATCGGACGGAACGACCCGTCCTTCTTGGGTACAGTGAACAGATTGGAGTAATATCCCCGCCCCACCTCTGAAGGAGGGACCGGGCAAATGACCGCCAATTCCACGAGATTCTGAACCGCCGCCAGGAGCCCCTGCGCAGCCACCGGGTCTGAAGGAACCCGAGACCTGAAAAACCTTGGAGGAGGGCGGGACTCGAACTCCAGCTTGTAACCGGCCGACACCACCTCCTGAATCCACCTGTCCGAGACCTCCTGGTCCCATACCCGGGAGAAGAGCCGCAACCGTCCCCCCACCCGCACGGGTGAGGGCGCCCCTTCATTGCTGAGCGGGCTTGGCAGCTGACTTGGGCTTGGCGCCCCAGGCGTGAACGGGGCGGCCACGGCCTTTACCCCTATTCCAACCCGCACCCCCGGAAGCCGAGAAGCCCGCACTCCTGCCGGCTCTGGCTCCCCGAAAGGACGGATTGAAGGGGGCCGCCCCCCGAAAGGAACGGCGAAACTTCTTGCGCTGAGGCAGCCTACCTCCCTTGGCAACAGAATCCAGCTTTTCACCAAAAAGCCTCAAACCCAGAAAGGGAAGAGCCGTGAGAGATCTTTTAGAATTAAAGTCAGCCATCCACTGTCTCAACCACACAGATCGGCGAATAGCCACCAACAGGGCAGAAGCCCTGCCACCCATCAACATGGCATCATCCTGAGTGGCCAGGATAAATGACAAGAAGTCACAACGCTTAAGCGCAAGAAACTCATCACCCGAGGGATCAAGATCCACACATAAATCCCTGACCATAGACCTAACCGCCAAGGCCAAAAGAGCCGAAGCCCAAACCGGCCTCAAAACCGGAACCGCACAGACGAAACCATGGCGGGCCAGCTGATCAATCCGGCGAACCTCGCCATCCTTAAGATAAGTAGTGTCAGGAAAATGAACAGCCGCCGTATTAGACAGCCCCAAAACCGGAGCATCCACCTCGGGAGGGACAGACCAACGTTTCAGCAAGTCCGCCGGAAAGGGATATTTCTTATCCCAGCTAGGCGGTACCCCGACGAGCCATGTAGGATGCTCCCACTGCTGAAGGACAACGTCCTAGAAATGCTGTTGACTGGGGAACTCCAGACTCTGCTTGGAGCCCCCAAAAAGCTGGCCCCTAGGCCGAGGAGCAACCTCGGGAGGGTCCAAATCCAAAACCTCAAACATTTGGGCCAAAATAGAAGGCGTATCAGGAACGGGACCATCAACCTGGTCCCCCTCAGCGCCCAGCACCTGCTGGCCCTCTGAATCATCCAATTCCTCCACGAGCTCACCCTCTTCGAGGGGACGGTCCGACCAATCCAGGTCATCAATCACCTCTTCCTCCGAGTCCGGCGGAGGAGGAGATAGGTGTTTACGCTTGGCCGTAGCCTTCTGAGCGGACATGGTGGAAAACATTTTCTCGAGGTTGGCCAACCGGGCGCACACCTCCGATAGCGAATCCCCACCCGTGACCACGTCACACGGGGTCCGGAACAGGCGAGGAGGAGAGGGTGATGGCGCGGACGATGACGTACCAGGCACAGGGGTGCTGGACTGGCGCTCAATGCTCCGCTGCGCACATGGAATGCATACAATGACATCATCCCCCGGGAGCGGAGTCCCACAACCCCCACACAGCCTAGATTGTCCCGAAGGATGGCAGCCTCCATATGGTGAAATTATGGTATTCGCAAACCTAGGGATTTACGCAGTAAGCAACCCGGGATGCCCCTTTAATAATGTCTAGCTAAAATTTTCACTACCCTGACCATGGGGATTAAACAGATAATATATATATATATCCCAATTTTTTCCCCCCAAACTGGCCAGGTATGTAAGACCGGGAGAGCCCAGCAGGATGGGGTCCCGGGATCTGAAAAGCACAAAAACGACAACAATCATTCCAGGCACATGCTACACATATGTAAATGTTAACAGCCGAAGATATGTGAGTAAATATATATATAGAAATATATACAAGCACAATAAAGAATACTATATGCTGACAAGTCTCCCCCCTTTTACCCAACACCAGGCTCCAGAGCCTGCCATCACCTCCAAGAATGGGAACGAGAGGGGGGAGAGACCAAAGGGGGCACATCACAGCGGGGGGACTATCAACACCCCTGCCCCACATAAAACACACACACCACCCCCGTAGGAACAAGGAAGAAGGGGGACCTACCGCACGTGTACTATGGCGGCCCGCACAAGCGCCGCTCAGGAGGAAGAAGAAGGGCGTGCCTAATTAGAAACCGCGGGAGCCGCTGAGGCCCCGCCCCCCCCCTGACGCGCCGGCCACCGAGCGGACCGCGCATCACTGCGGTCCCGCCCCCAACCGCGCCGAGCGTCTGGCCCAGCGAGGGCAGCGCCGGCGATACCGCCGAGCCGGCGGGAGCGAAGAAGACGCGTCACACAAAACACACACACACACACACACACACACACAGAGCAGCGTCACAAGCGCCCGCAAGGCGCGAACCCCACCAGCCTCCAACACAGCGGTCCCGCGGCGCAGCGCGCCGCGCGACCCCGCCTCCCAGCCCCCAGAGGGGGATAAGAAAAAAACGGCGCCAAAGGAGCATCTCCCCCCTAAGTGAAACAGTCACCCACAGGGACCAGGGGCCAAGACAACGCACTCCCGGGAACGCCGCAAGGCAGGGTTCAGATTCAATGATGGTGTGGGAGGTGGGGGAGGGGTGGGGGGACACAACCACAAGGCATGCCACACACGGACAACCAGGGATAAACGCAGTACAGCCCTAACTAACCTGCTAGAGAATCGGGGCATCCCACATCCGGATCACCACTCCGGGAATCCCGCTATGCCCCACAATATGGAGTTGAGCGGAGGAGCTAATCTCCTGGGCACCTAGGGTGCCAGCTACCTTTGCCCGACCTACAGCCAAGGCAGGATCGGTGAGCAATAGACCATGGGGGGGGGGCCGGGGTGATACCCCGGCTACCTGCAAGCAGGAGACTTCTTTCTTCTGTCTTGTCGCCATCTTGCAGAGAACAACACTGGGGAATTGATGGGAGGTACCAGGTATGTATAGACCGGGAGGGGCTTGCTGCTTTTTGGAGATCTCTGCAACTACGCCACCTAGCGGTGAGATTACCCCAAGTGTAATAATAATTAGTAAATGAAGTGGGGTGTGTGACATACTTAGAATATATCTCTTTTCTGTGATTTATTTATTTTATATTCTAAAGAGGGTTGTGCTTTGTCCTTATTTTTTCAGTCTGCCACAAGTACTCTGCTTTGTCACAGGTTGCCACTTATGCTCTGAATAATGCCCCCATCATCTATGGATCTGCACCCCAAGTCACCCAACACCTGATTACAATGTCACCCCATGACTTCTGCCACAAGTACTCGGGCAGTATTTGTGCTCTGCCACGTGATGCTTCTTATACTCTGTGCAATGCCACTTAGATGCCCATCATCGCTGGAGCTGCACCCCAAGTCACCCAAAATCTGCATGCAACTCCATGACATCTGCAACAGGTACTTGGGCAGTCTTTGTGCTTTACTGCATGATGCCATGTATGATCTGAGTAATGCCCCCCCAGATGCCCATCATCTCTGGAGCCGCACCACAAGTCACCCAACACCTGATTACATGCCACCTCCTGACTTCTGCCACAAGTACTATGCTCTGTCACAGGTTGCCACTTATGCTCTGAGTAATGCCCCCCAGATGCCCATCATCTCTGGAGCCGCACCACAAGTCACCCAACACCTGATTACATGCCACCTCCTGACTTCTGCCACAAGTACTATGCTCTGTCACAGGTTGCCACTTATGCTCTGAGTAATGCCCCCCAGATGCCCATCATCTCTGGAGCCGCACCACAAGTCACCCAACACCTGATTACATGCCACCTCCTGACTTCTGCCACAAGTACTATGCTCTGTCACAGGTTGCCACTTATGCTCCGAGTAATGCCCCCCAGATGCCCATCATCTCTGGAGCCGCACCACAAGTCACCCAACACCTGATTACATGCCACCTCCTGACTTCTGCCACAAGTACTATGCTCTGTCACAGGTTGCCACTTATGCTCTGAGTAATGCCCCCCATGCACCCATCATCTATGGAGTTGCACCCCAAGTCACCCAACACCTGATTACATGCCACCTCCTGACTTCTGCCACAAGTACTATGCTCTGTCACAGGTTGCCACTTATGCTCTGAGTAATGCCCCCCATGCACCCATCATCTCTGGAGCCGCACCCCAAGTCACCCAACACCTGAATACAATGCCACCCCATAACTTCTGCCACAAGTACTATGCTCTGTCACAGGTTGCCACTTATGCTCTGAGTAATGCCCCCATGCACCCATCATCTATGGAGTTGCACCCCAAGTCACCCAACACCTGATTACATGCCACCTCCTGACTTCTGCCACAAGTACTATGCTCTGTCACAGGTTGCCACTTATGCTCTGAGTAATGCCCCCATGCACCCATCATCTATGGAGTTGCACCACAAGTCACCCAACACCTGATTACATGCCACCTCCTGACTTCTGCCACAAGTACTATGCTCTGTCACAGGTTGCCACTTATGCTCTGA
This sequence comes from Gastrophryne carolinensis, assembly GCA_027917425.1. Lineage (NCBI taxonomy): Eukaryota > Metazoa > Chordata > Amphibia > Anura > Microhylidae > Gastrophryne > Gastrophryne carolinensis. The sequence continues at coordinate 317,087,665 of CM051237.1, forward strand.
GTAATGCCCCCCATGCACCCATCATCTATGGAGTTGCACCCCAAGTCACCCAACACCTGATTACATGCCACCTCCTGACTTCTGCCACAAGTACTATGCTCTGTCACAGGTTGCCACTTATGCTCTGAGTAATGCCCCCCATGCACCCATCATCTCTGGAGCCGCACCCCAAGTCACCCAACACCTGAATACAATGCCACCCCATAACTTCTGCCACAAGTACTCAGGCAGTATTTGTGCCTTGCCAAATGGTGCCGCTTCTACTCTGTGCAATGCCACCCAGACACCCATCATCGCTGGAGCTGCACCCCAAGTCACCCAATATCTGATTACATGCAATCCATGACCTCTGCCACAGGTACTTGGTCAGTCGGGGTGACCAACCCTGGAGTTTAAAAGACTGCTGGTTTTTCCGTGGGCATACCAAATCGGGATGGCCAACTGTGTGCCCCCCAGGCGCTCATCACCTCTGAGGCTGCATCTCACGTCACCCAACATCTGATTACATGCCACTTCACCCCATGACTTCTGCCACAGGTATTTGGGCAGACTTTGTGCTCTGCCATATGATGCCACTTAATGTAATGTCCCCCAGTCACCCAACACCTGATCACAATACAAGGAGGCTGTACTTGAACTACTACTTGAACTTGCCTACTTTAAATGGATGTTACCCATAGCAACCCTATATCACCTAACACCAGTGGCGTAACTAAATCTGACAGGGCCCTGGTGCAAATATTAAAGGGCCAGCAATCCAGCATTGGCCACTGCCATCTTTGCTTCGGCCGCTCCAGCTCCCACCCATCCGTCCGTCCGTCCACTTGAATAGGTGAGTGGGAGTGCTCGCTCCGAGCGGTAGCCAGTGATGGACTGACGCTGGATTATGGGTGTGGTTTTTTGCTTCAGCGCTAGGGGAGGGTGTCAGGGCAGGTTTAGCTGGACTGGCCCTTTTCTGGCTTTCAACTCAACTGGATACAGCTAGACAACTTGTGACTAAAACAGCAGAGACAAATGGTGCTTCCTTTCCCTAAATTATGCTAAGGTCAAAACTGATAAATATGGCAGAGAAGCCACAATGATGCCCCCACCCCCTCCCTAATATCCCGGCCCCAGTGCGGTTACACCCTATTACATGCCACACCAATAATACCCTGCTCACCTTCCCACTGTGCCCCACAAACACCTGCACGCTGCTGCAGCCAGAGTCCCTCACACTCATTACACAGAGACCCCGTGCAGTATGCAGTGATAAAGTGCATCCTCTGTAACAGACATCGCCTCTCTCATTTCCCGGGCTGTCCCTCACTGGATAAGCTCCGCCCTTCTCATGCGTTCCATTGACGCGTCACATCCGGGTCCTCGTGATGCATAGGAATTGCCTGGAGAGCTGTGCCTGGGGTGAGTTGGATGTATCATTTGTCTGTGCCGAGTACATATTTGTATTTAATATAGTAGTTGTATATATAGTAGTTGTTTTGCGGCAAATAGGTGAAGTCTCGCGTGATTTCGCTGTGTTTCCTGAACATTCGGGGACTCTTCACTTACCTTAATGCACACGCAGGACTGGATATAGGACTGTTCCTTATCCCCCCCCCCCCCCGCCCCTCCATTAGCTGTGGCCAGGAAATGCAGCATTACAATGTTACTACTGTAGCGGGGGACTATTCGCACCCAGCAGCCATTAATATAGGCGCGGCATTGTTTCCAGTCCGCTGCTTCAGCTGACACAGCAGAGCCTTAGAAAATAGCCCCAGACGTATCACTGTGCTGTGAGACCAGTCACCTGAGCTACGGGACACTTGTATTGTAGAGATCTGTAGCTTCACTTCCACTTTGGCAACTGGAAGTAGGAAGTTAAAGTGGACCAAAATCCAGTTGATGCCCTGATATCTATAAGATTCCAGGGCATTAAGGAGAAAGTAAAGCCAGAAAGACTTCCTCGTCACCTCAGCAGCATGGGGCATCCTGATTTGGGATTCCCTGCTGCTGTATTTCCTCTCACTGGGAGGCAGGGGTGTTCATGAGGGGGTATAAAAGCAGAACAAAACCTGGGGTGACAAGCCCTGGAGTTTAAAAGGCCTCTGGTTTTCACATGGGCATACCAAACTGTGTGACCCCTGTCCCCCGGTGGAAACTTTTTTTCTTTTAACCCGAGCCATTTCCAAGGGAACAGCATCACTGAGGTACTCAGGCAGAAGAGGGTTTCCATCCTCTTTAAAGTGGAACAACCTCTGGCAATGCCAAATAAGTACCCCTGGGGCATCCTAGATCAGGTACCCCCTACAATATTTGAACGCAGTGGCCCACAATCTCTTACCTTTCTGCCAGTTCCTCCCTTCTTTAGCCCTGAAGCTGAGGCGTGCTCCCACAACCAGCTTTAAAATGGATGTGTTGGATGATCTCTTCTTCCCAGGCATCCCCAAATTGGGATGCTCCGCTGTGTGAAACCCCACCCTTTGCCCGAAATGCTTACCTGTCCCGTCCACAGCACATGCACAGCCTTGCATCCTCTTTCGGCTCTGTGCAGCCCACCATAACTGAATGTCTGTGCGTGAACAGGCATGCCCCCTGGTGGGAAGCTCTGCTGTGTAATACCCCTATGGATGCTGGTAAACTCACCTTTACTGACGGCTGCCGCATCCTTGGCTTCCCTGTAACTGTGAGCGTTCTCGCATCCAGCATTTCTGAATGGCTGCGCACAGGAGCCTGCTCGTCCGAACAGAAAGGCAGGGATGCGGCCAGCAAGCTGCACCTCGCCATCATGGCACTGGGCCATCGCCAAGCAGCATCACCCAAGGTACTCAGGTTGGAGAAAAAATGGGTTTTGACCCCCGTTGAATTATGCTAAGGATATCACCAGCGGTAAGGGGTTCAAATTAAAGCGGAACAATCCCACCAGTCTCCGACCTGAATACTAAAAAATTCCAGGGCTAGTCGCTGACTTTTTCCCCTGGAACATCCCGAATTGGGGCACCCTGCTGTGTTAAGCCTGCCAGGGTGCTCATTAAAAACTCACCTTCCCACAAGAGCGGGCTCGCATCCAATTATAGCTGCCTGCTGTGACTATGTTTTTCGTATCTCGTTTAGAATGGGGAGCACTCGCTGCTTGATCCCCAACGGTGTGAGTGCAGTGCACTCCTGCCCCAGCCATTCAGATAGATGTCCTTTGCCGAAAGGAAGTAAATGGGGCAAAGGGCTCTGAGTGAATGAGGGTTTGTGCATACATTGTTCGAGCGGGGAAAGGTGGGTCTAAAGTGGGTTTTCTGGGGGGTTTTACACAGCAGGGCACCCCACTTCAGGATGCTCTGGGGCCACAGAACAAAACACAGGAAAGTCAAGTTCCTGGATTTTGTTCCGTTTTAAAGGTTTATATTGAAGCTTTTCCAGGAGGAATTTCAGAATTTGCCCAACATATATCTGGAAACTCTCCAAGCTGAATAACATATTCTAAGTATGTCACACACCCCACTTCAGATACTTATTCTTATTACACTTGGGTAACTCACCGCTAGGTGGCGCACTTGCAGAGATCTCCAAAAGCTTCAGCAAGCCCCTCCCGGTCATATATACCTGGTACCTCTCACAAATTCCCCAGTGTTGGTCTCTGCAAGATGGCGACAAGACAGAAGAGAGAAGTCTCCTGCTTGCAGGTAGCCGGGGTCTCACCCCGGCCCCCCCCCAATGGTCTATTTCTGCCCGGCTCTGTTTTGTGTTTAATTCCCCTTATTCTATGGCAGCCTCCCAGCTCAGGCTGGAGGCCGGGCACAGGTAGATGGCACTCTAGGTGCCTAGGAGATTAGCTCCTCCGCTCGACCCTATATTTTGGGGCATAGCGGTGTTCCGGTTGGTGATCCGGACATGGGATGCCCCAGCCCTTATATCCCCATTAGTTTGCCCTTAGTGCCCTTGTCTTTATTCATGTCTGTGTGTGTGAGTGGCAGGGATGAGTGGTCTGGCGTTTTTCCGTTTGTGGTGCTTGGTGCTTGGGGGGCTCTCTGAGCCCCGTGTTTTTCACTTAGGGTGCTGTGCGGGCGGCGGGCCCGCTGGCCCGTTTGGTAGTAGGGGCGTGCGCCATGTCAGGGCGCCTGTCTTGGCCCAGGGTCCCCTGCTCGCTCTGTGGGCGTGGCCGGCGGGCGCGCTGCGCCGCCGGCCCGTAGGCCGCGGTCGCGCTCGCCGGTATTGCGGGCGGATCGGGGCGGCATGCGCGCTGCTGGTCCGCCTTGGCGGTTTCCGTGGGCGCCATTCATGGCACCCGCTGCTCGCTCTGCCTCAGAGGTGGGCGGGACCGCGGCTCGCGCGGCCCGCGCCGTGACAAGCGGAGCGAGAGGGGGCGGGGCTTTCGCGGCTCCCGCTTTCTGTGGGGCCCGCCCCGAGTCTCGCTCCTTCTCTCCCTGGCTGGCCGCCATTTTGTGGCGTCTGTTAGTACGGCAGGATCCAGGTAGGTTTTTGTGGTTTTCCCCTCCATGTTTGCCTATAGGGGATAGTGGGGTAGGGATCGCTGGCTATTGGGCCTTATTGCGGGCTCTGTTCTCCCCCCCCCCCCCCCCTCCCCTTCCCCCTCCCCCCCCCCCCCCCCCCCCTCCGACCGGGGGTGTTGGGTGGTATATGTGGCCAGGTTTTGTGTATGCCTGTGTTAGTAATAGAAGCAGGCAGGGGTATTTTGCAGCCATTATTTTATGCTTATATGCTCTTGGCACCTGGATTCCCTGTTTTTTCTGCTAAGTCTGGCCTTCCCTGGCTTCCCAGTATTTTGGCTATGTTGTGTGTTTTGCTGCCATGTTGTGCTGCTTTTTTGACTGTTGTCTTGTCTTTGTCTTTCAGATTCCGGGATTCCATCCTGTGGGGCTCTCCCGGTCTCATATACCTGGCTAGTTTGGTTTTGGCCATATAGTCCCTTTGGGTGGCTGGCTAAAAAAAAAAAAAAAAAAAAAAAAAAGACATTTTTTCCCTGGTCTGGGCAGTATAGATGGTATATATTTATATATACTTAGATTGTATCATTGGGGGCATCCCGGGTTGCTTACTGCATAAATCCCTGGGTTCCGCGAATACCATAAATTCACCATATGGAGGCTGCCAAGGATACCGGAACTGATCCTTCGGGACAATCCAGGCTGTGCGGGGGTTGTGGGACTCCGCTCCCGGGGGATGATGTCATTCTATGTATACCATGTGCAAAGCGGAACATTGAGCGTCAATCCAGCACTCCGGTGCCGGGGACTTCTTCGTCCGCGCCATCTCCCTCTTCGCCTCGCCTGTTCCGGACCCCGGGTGACGTTGTCACGGGTGGGGATTCGCAATCTGAGGTGTGCGCCCGTCTGGCCAGCCTCGAGAAGCGGTTTTCAGATATGTCCGCTCTGAAGGTTACCGCGAAGCGTAAACACCTATCTCCGCTTCAGCCGGACTCTGATGAGGAGGTTGTTGAGGATTTGGATTGGGTGGATTGCCCCCTTGAGGAGGGGGAGCTTGAGGAAGAATCGGATGTCTCCGTGGGTCAGCAGGTGTTGGGTACTGAGGGGGACCTTATTGATGGTCCCGTTCCTGACACGCCTTCTATTTTAGTCCAGATGTTTGAGGTGCTGGATTTGGACCCTCCCGAGGCGGCTCCTCGGCCTAGGGGTCAGCTCTTTGGGGGGGTCAAGCAGCGTTTGGAGTTTCCCAGTCAACAGCATTTTGAGGATGTTGTCCTTAAGCAATGGGAGCAGCCTACACGGCTTGTTGGTGTTCCGCCCAGCTGGGATAGGAAATATCCCTTTCCGGCGGACTTGCTAAAGCGGTGGTCGGTCCCTCCCGAGGTGGATGCCCCGGTTTTGGGACTGTCTAATACGGCGACTGTTCATCTTCCTGACACTACTTATCTCAAGGATGGCGAAGATCGCCGGATTGATCAGTTGGCCCGCCATGGGTTTGTTTGTGCGGGCTCGGTTTTGAGGCCTGTTTGTGCTTCGGCTCTTTTGACCTTGGCAGTACGGTCTTTGGTCAGGGATTTGTGTGTGGACCTTGATCCCTCTGGTGATGAGTTTCTTGCGCTCAAGCGTTGTGACTCTTTTTTGTCATTTGTTCTGGCCGCCCAGGATGATGCCATGTTGATGTGTGGCAGAGCTTCTGCTCTGTTGGTGGCTATTCGTCGCTCTGTGTGGTTGCGACAGTGGACAGCTGACCTTAATTCTAAAAGATCTCTCACGGCCCTTCCTTTCTTGGGGTCGAGGCTTTTTGGTGAAAAGCTGGATTCTGTTGCCAAGGGAGGCAGGTTGCCTCAGCGCAAGAGGTTTCGCCGTTCCTTTCGGGGGGCGGTCTCCTTTAATCCGTCCTTTAGGGGAGCCAAAGCCGGCAGAGGTGCGGGCGTCTCGGTTTCCAGGGGCACGGGTTGGAATAGGGGTAGAGGCCGTGGCCGCCCCGTTCACGCTTGGGGCGCCAAGCCTAAGTCAGTTGCCTAGCCCGCTCAGCAATGAGGGGGCGCCCTCACCCGCACGGGTGGGGGGACGGTTACGATGCTTCTCCCGGGTGTGGGACCTGGAGGTATCGGACAGGTGGATCCGGGAGGTAGTGTCGACCGGTTACAAGCTGGAGTTCGAGTCCCGTCCTCCTCCAAGGTTTCTCAGGTCTCGGGTGCCTCTAGATCCTGGGGCCGCGCAGGGGCTCCTGGCGGCAGTAAGGAATCTTCTGATGTTGGCAGTCATCTGCCCGGTTCCTTCTTCGGAGGTGGGAAGAGGTTATTACTCCAATCTCTTCACTGTCCCCAAGAAGGACGGGTCCTTCCGTCCGATCTTGGATTTGAAGTGTCTCAACAGGTTTATTCGTCCCCGGAAGTTTCGCATGGAGACCTTGCGGTCGGCGATCGGCTCGCTTCGGCAGGGGGACTTCATGACGTCCATAGACATCAAGGACGCGTATCTTCACATTCCTATCTTTCCGCCACATCAGCGGTTTCTTCGCTTTGTGGTGGAGGATCGTCATTTTCAGTTTGTGGCTCTCCCATTCGGCCTCACCTCGGCCCCGAGAGTGTTCACGAAGGTGTTGGCAGGGGTGATGGCCCTGCTCAGAGCTCAGGGGATTCGTATTGTTCCTTACCTGGACGACCTTCTCATCATGGCTCCTTCCTTCAGCCAAGCGGAAGGGGATACCAGCACGGTGGTGTCCATGCTGGAGAGGTTCGGCTGGGTGATCAATTACCCCAAGCCCTCTCTGGTTCCGGCCAGGGTGGTGACTTTTCTGGGGATGTCCTTGGACTCTTGTCAGCACAAAGTGTTTCTTCCTCAGGACAAGGTTCTTTTGATTCAGGAATTGGCTCAGCGTCTTCTTTCCATTCCTCGCCCGTCCATTCGGCTAGGGATGAGACTGGTGGGGTTGATGGTGGCCTCGTTCGAGGCGGTTCCATTCGCACAGTTTCACACGAGGACGCTGCAGCTTCATCTTTTGGCGTCTTGGGACAGGCGCCCGCGGTCGTTGGATCGGTCCTTCCAGATTTCCCCTCGGGTTCGGCGGTCTCTTCGGTGGTGGTTGTTTCCGGACAATCTTCTGAAGGGCAGGTCGTTTCTGACTCCGCGGTGGGAGACTGTCACCACGGATGCCAGCTTGTCAGGATGGGGAGGTTTCTGGAAGGATCTTCAGTTTCAGGGGCTGTGGGACCCTCAGGAGGCTCACTTGCCCATCAATGTTCTGGAATTGCGAGCCATCAGGTTGGTTCTGTCTCGCTTGACGCATCGGTTACAGGGCCTGCCTGTTCAGGTTCGATCGGACAATCAGACGGCTGTTGCTTACATCAATCACCAAGGAGGGACTCGCAGTCTGGGTGCCCTCAGGGAAGTGTCTCTGATTCTGGTTTGGGCAGAGACGTATGTTCCTTGCATTTCGGCGGTGTACATTCCAGGAGTGGAGAACACGGAGGCGGACTTCTTGAGCCGGTGCTCGTCCCGCCGGGGGGAATGGTCTCTCCATCCCCATGTGTTTCGGTCCTTGTGTCTTCGGTGGGGAACGCCGGAGGTGGATCTGTTTGCCTCTCGTCACAATCACAAGCTTCCGAAATTCGTGTCACTGTCTCGGGACCCTCTGGCACTGGCGACGGATGCCATGTCATTGAGCTGGAAGGATCTGGGGTTCCTGTATCTGTTCCCTCCGATTCCCATGCTAGGCAGGGTACTGCGAAAGCTAGTTCAGGAAGGAGTTCCCGCCATTCTCGTGGCTCCAAGGTGGCCAAGGCGGGTGTGGTTCGCAGACATCGTTCGTCTGGCAGTGGATCAGTTCGATCTGCCTCGTCGGCCAGATCTGCTCACTCAGGGGCAACTGTGTTACCCCAGTTTACCAACGCTGGCTTTAACGGCTTGGCTGCTGAAACCTCCATCTTGAAGGAAGAGGGTCTTTCCGACTCGGTCATTCGGACTCTTGTTAGTGCTAGGAAGAGGTCTTCCTCTTCCATTTATTACAGGGTCTGGAGATCTTATATTGATTGGTGTGAGATTAGATCTTTGCCATGCCGGGTTTTTTCTATTTCTCGGATTTTGGATTTTCTTCAATCTGGGTTGGATTCTGGTCTTCAGCTGAGTACCTTGAAGGGGCAGGTGTCTGCCTTGTCAATTTTTTTCCAGAAGTCTTTTGCTAGCCATTCCTTGGTCAAGACCTTTTTCCAGGGGGTTTCGCATCTGAGGCCTCCTAGGAAGCCATTGCTCCCAGTGTGGGATTTGAATTTGGTGCTTTCTGCGTTACAGGCTCCTCCTTTTGAGCCTTTGCAGGGTATTGCTTTATCCACTTTGACTCAGAAAGTGGTCTTTTTGGTGGCCATCACTTCGGTTCGGCGTGTTTCGGAGTTGGCAGCCTTGTCGATTCAGGCTCCTTATTTTGAGAAACATCAGGACAAGGTGGTCTTTCGTTTCAAGTCAGATTTTCTTCCTAAGGTGGTGTCTGCTTTTCATCTTAATCAGGACATTGTTCTTCCTTCCTTGTGCCCTAGGCCTAGGAATGATAAGGAGAGTGCGTTGCACTGCTTGGATGTGGTACGATGTGTTAGGTACTATTTGCGTGTCACGTCTTCTTTTCGTAGGACTGATGCCTTGTTTGTAGTGCCTTGTGGTCCTAGGAAGGGTTTGGCTCCGGCCAAGTCTTCCATTAGTAAGTGGATTCGTCAGGCGATTATTGCTGCCTATTTTGCCAAGGGGAAGGACCCCCCTTTTCGTGTTACTGCACATTCTACTCGTGCGATCGGTGCGTCCTGGGCTTTTCAGCACCAGGCTTCAGTTGAACAAGTTTGTAAGGCTGCTACCTGGTCTTCAGTTCACACCTTTTCCAAGTTTTACAAGGTTGATGTTCGGGCCTCGGCGGATGCCGGTTTTGGCCGTAAGGTTCTGCAGGCTGCAGTGGTTTGAGTTTTATCTGCGTTATTGCCTGGTTTGGATACCCGCCCTCTTTTGGACACTGCTGTTGGATGTCCCAAGTGTAATAAGAATAAGTATCTGAAGTGGGGTGTGTGACATACTTAGAATAATACCATTTTGTGATTACTCACCTGTAAAATGGGTATTATAAGTATGTCACACACCCCACTTCACCCGCCCTTTTTTGGTATCCTGGTTCTTTATATGGTGAAGTTTTGTTATTTACGGTTGAGGGTTAAATTTGTTTAGTTCTGGTACCTTGTCTTACTGCTTTTTGAACACTGGGGAATTTGTGAGAGGTACCAGGTATATATGACCGGGAGGGGCTTGCTGAAGCTTTTGGAGATCTCTGCAAGTGCGCCACCTAGCGGTGAGTTACCCAAGTGTAATAAGAATAAGTATCTGAAGTGGGGTGTGTGACATACTTATAATACCCATTTTACAGGTGAGTAATCACAAAATGGTATTTTTACAAGTTTATCTGAGCATTTTTATAAATGTCTGCTTTTGTTTTTACTTTAGATGAATTTCAATTCATCGCGATTTCAGGGGCTATTGTTTGCGACTGCCCCAAAATTGCTGTGAAATCGCTACTCATAGTAAGCTATGGGCACTTTTACATAACTGTAGCCAAAAAGCAGGGCAGTCACAATCATATTGCAAAAGTCTGGCATGCTGTGTATTTGCAGAGATATCGTTTGCGATCTCACTACATTGAATGGTGATCACAAGCGTTGCCGCTTGCAAATTGTCTGGAAGTAATGATCGCTAGCACAGACACTGGTATGAAAGTGGCCCAAATCTTTGTAGTATTAATTGCTTTACTGTTCTTTTCCTCTTGTAGAATTATCCTTAGAGTAGCTGAAGATTGTTTTTCTCAATATTGAAAATGGCTAATGCAGAGGAGACATCAGAGAGAATATTACTGGAACCATATAAATATTTACTTCAGCTGCCAGGTACTATAACTATATATTGTTATAACTTTGCCCTAATCTGATCATTCGATTCGATTTTTTTTTTTCTTAACACATAAATGTAAACTGCCTGATAACTATACTGCTTGGAAAAACATTTAAATATCTTTCTTCTTAAAGCTATACTAAAGGCAAACCCAGTACCATTGTCTCTGGCTACAAGTTGCACTGTCCTAAACTGCAGTCCGATTGGAAAAAAAACTGTAGTTCCTAAAACGAACCAAAACCCACACTTTTAGCTAGCATCCCCTGAATTGCTGCCCCCATGAAGAGTAGCTTTAGCAAATTTTCACTGCTCCCACTTCACTCTAATCCCAGATAATGGCACCTGTTTTAGCTGTAAAGCTCCACCTACTTTCCACTGTTGTGTGTGGCAATTAAGTTATTGCCACACCTATGCACTGATAGCCCGCCATCTTACATAGAGGGGCAGCCAAAAAAATCAGTGTTCCAGGATGATTTGGAAAGCCGAAATATCCTTTTCTAGTTCTACACCCTAAGAAGAGAGTATCGGCAGAGGTTTTGGACAAATATATTTCACAAGTTCAGTGAGTTTTGATCCACTTTAAAAGTATTAGAGCATTGGAGATGCAGAGAAAAAATAAAGAGAAACAGTGGGTGTGGCAACAGTGATGTGATATAAGCACACTGTGTTAGGTGTGACAGGAGAGAGGGCGGGGTTCCATAGCATCAGAGAAAGGCAGCCAATCGAGATGTCTGGGCAGGGAGTGGGGGATGTTTCCGTTCTCGCAGGGTGGGGACTGAAAGCTGAATGAGGAAGTGATTTTCCTCACTAAGAAGACAGAGGAGGAAGCATAGAACTAAAGCCAATGAATGAGATAAGCTACTGATATTTTATTTTTTAACTTTTGACTTGCCAATCACTTTAAGGCTTTGGGACCTTTAATTTTGGAAGCAGAGTACACTTTATAACATGTGGCTTGTGCAACTTTCTTTCCTCCTTTGTAATAACTGCCTGGCATTTAAAGTACTAGACATGTCTAACCCTTACAATGACAACCTACCTAGAGATTTTGTCACCTTTTGTTGCCAGGCAATTTATAAGCATTTTGCACTATATAGATTTAACTGATTTTTGCAGGGATTTCCAGGAAAATTATATATTTTTTTTTCAGCAGTTAACATGAAATATCCTGTTTGTATTTTTTTTCAGAATATGAAATATGCAGAAATAAAGATTGCATGCATTCCTCGTGATTACAACAGTACCATATCAGTAGACACCCATTCCTGCCCAGGAGACCCCCCAAATTGAAAAAGAGCATTTTTTAAAAAAATGTGGTAGCTTCATTCTCCATTTAACCTGTGCTTCCAATTTATCTAAATCTGTTTGTAGCTGCATGCTGTCCTCTTGTTTTAATTACTTTACACAGCTTAGTATCATCAGCAAAGCTTGAGACTTTTTTGGTCCACTTCCCGAGGTGCCCCGCTATGTAAAACCTCCCAGATCACCCGATTCAACTCACCTCACCCCGCTCCTACGGCGCATGCATGGCCGCTCGTCGAATCAGCCCGCTCGGAGCCGCTGAGGTATGCATGTCAAAGCGGCTTCGAGCGCACTGGCGGCCGCATCTCGCGCTTCCCTCTAACAGGGAGCGTGCCCGCGCTGGCCATTCACAAATGGCCGGCGCGGGCACGCGCTCTGCTAGAGAGAAGCGCGTCCCGCGCATGCGCTGTTGGACCGGGATTCAGGTAAGGTTAGCGGATGTCCCGGGGGGTTCCACACAGTGGGGAACCCCCGTTTTTGGATGCCTCGCGGGGAGGGATTGGATCAGCCCGGGAATCGATCCAGCTGGGTGTCAGTCCACTTTAATATACATATAGAAGAGAATGGGTCCCAGAAGTGACCCTTGTGGTACTCCCCTAGTAACGGTGACCCAACCTGAGTGTGTACCATTGATAACCACCCTCTGCTTCTGATCATTAAGTCAAATTCTCACCCATCTGCACACGTTTTTCCCCAGTCCATTATCATGTTTGTACCAGTCTATTATGTGGCACAGTATCAAATGCTTTAGAAAAGTCAAGATATATGATATCCAATTACTCCCCCTGATCCAATCTTGAACTCCTCATAAAAGCTGATTAGGTTTGTCTGGCAGGAGCAATTCCTCATAAATCATTTCCCCCAAGATACTCCAGGATAATATCCCTTATAGCGGTCCTTCACTGCAGGGCACCGAAGATCACCCAATACTTTGCCCCTGGCGACACCCGGGGCCTGCAACATGGCGCCGGATCCGGAGCGCGAGGGGGAGCTGCGCCCCGTACCGCCTAGCATGAGGGGGACGACGGAGCTGGAGGATCGTGACTCACTAGGGGCAGCTGCGGTGAAGACCGGCGCGCGATTATCCGGCGGCGGGGAGGTGCGGCGTGGCAGCGCTGGAGGAGAGAGGCGCCTGTCACCCTCCCCTGCCGGAGAGAGCAGCCAGCGTGAAGCTCAAGAGTCGGAGCCGCTCAAGAAGGAGGAAGCGGAGCTGCACGCCCGCACAGGTACTTTACATGTCCTGAACAAGGCAGAGAAGCAGGCCCCGCTGCGGCTCCCTCGCGAGGGGGGGAGACTTACCCGCGGCTGTCATTAAGGTTGCCTCGACGCAATCTAGATCCTTGCTGGGGCCGAGTCAGGAGGAGCCCCAGGTCTCACAACCAGCATGTGGGTCTGTGAGGCAGGAAATAAGCCAGGCAAGCTGGCAGCTGAGCCCTGAAGTGAACTCCCAACAGCTCCAAGATCAAGGGGGCAGTGGAGCTGCTTTAGTGACCCCCCCCGCAGTCTGTACAGGGGGGAGATGAGTCTGGCCATGTACCCCAGCTCTGGCCTCCCCACAGCCCAGTTCTCCCGGCTGGTCCCAATCTGGCGGGGTGGGGGGGGCACCCAGCCCTCAGATGCGCTTCCTAGACAGCCCGCAAGGCGCCCAGGATGGGGCCCAAAGCTCGTGAGCATCGGGGCAGGAGTGGTGTCAGCCCCTGGGCCCCCACGGATCCCACTGCCAGTTGATGGGAGGGATGGGGCCTCGCCCCCCCTCTATAGCCTCAGATTCATCTCCGTGGCGGAGGAGGCCGATGGAGGATAGCCTATCAAGCTTGAAACCGAAGGAGATAGAATGGGAGGAGGGGCAGGACAGAGGTGGCGGGCCTCCACTGCTGAGACGTGGGGCAGCCTCCTCGCCCACGGAACATCAAGGCGCCGAGAGCAGAGAAGATGCCCTCCGCAGGGCTTTAAGGAAAGAAGCTCCCCCATTGCTACCCGAGTCCAGTGAGCTGGCTCGGCTGGAGCCCCTAGACGCGGGATCCCCCCGTGACCGCGGGCAGATCCGAAACGGTGAGGCCTCCTGGCGCCCTGCATTTTGAAAATGTTCCCTCTGTTCAATATAACCTAGAAGTCCTTCTAAGATTCCTTCCCTCAAGAAAGGACTTTGAGAATTATACTAATAGGATGGAGACCTTATTCAGAAGGGAATTGGAGGAAGTGACAAAATCCGTGAATTAAGTTACTGATAGGGTTCAGACCCTGGAGCAGGACCAGACAACTACAAATCAGCACCTGGAAGCTCTGGAGAGAGCCAACGCTGCCCTGCAACAAGCACAAACCATCGCGTCTCAACATACATCCAAGGCGCTGCTCCACCTCGATGATATGGAAAACAGAGGAAGGAGAAATAACATCCGGATCCGAGGCCTTCCGGAGGCTCCGGAAAACAGTAACCTGGAGGAGATTGCCACTGCCATCTTCAACGAGCTTTTGGGTCGGCGCCGCGGCGAACACATCGAGATTGACAGGACCCACAGAGCGCCGGGGCCTTGATCAACAGCTCCCGCTAGGCCTCGGGACATCGTTTGTCGCATCCATTATTACAAGATCAAAGAGGAGATCCTAAGGAAGGAAAAAATCAAGGAGGCGGGAGCCACGTACAGGTGGGGTCATCCGTTCCACTTGGTGGTCACGAAACGGAGCCGACCCTTTGTGCTCCGCTCCCCCTCCCAGCTCCCGGATCTGTTCGGCTTTCTCGACCTCCCGGCTATCCCTATAGCGGACTGGCTGTCGCCGGACCTTGGCTACCGCGAGGCGGGGGCGCAGAGAGGGTCGCCCGCGCGGACCTGACAACCGAAGAGGTAGACGCCACAACTTCCTGAACTAGAAGACCTGAGCCCACCCCGTGCCTCTGGCGATGTGGCTTTTGGCACACCCTTGATACAGCACCCATTGACTGCAGGTGCCCACTCCCTGACCCTGAGCTAATCCCTGACCCTGAGCTAATGTTCCCTGGACATAGTCCTAACTTTGTGATGTGTAGCCTGGTGCCTGTCCTGCTGGCGGTCCCTAGTGCGCGCGGATGGCCTGACGCATAACCCGTAATAGCGGCTGGACGTAGGGGGTGCCTTGCGGCGCGCTATGCGGATGCCTGTGGACGCTCCCCCCTCGATTGTGGGGGGAGGGGACGCTTTGGCGCGGCCAGAACTGCTTGGGTGCTTCGATGCTGTTGACTTGATGGGCCGGACGGTCGCTGGAGGCGGGGACTCGGGACTGGTCCACCCTTGCTAGAACTGGCTGATGAGCTCATAGCCAGGCGGCTTTGGATGGGGCGGTCCGGCCCAAGGGCCCCTAAACATTCACAGTTGTTTATGTTCTAACGCATGTTTCCTGTTCTTTATAAGTTACCAGTGTTAGGTTGTTGAGGCGACGAGCTGGAGGTCGGGAGCGGCTCCCACCCCAGCAGACGCCCGTGTTTTGTTCCTCAGAGTTGGCCCGGCTGATTCAGTTGGAGGAGATATCTCCCCTGGATCGGCGGGCGAATCTGTAAATGTTCTCTGTAAACACAGTTTGGTTTGACTTTGATGGGTATCCACACAGTGGATTACAAAACGCTAGGGAAAAGCTCCAAAAGTTTTATATAACCAATCCTACTTGCGTTACAGAGATAGAGGCAAAGCTCTGTTTTATGAGTCAGCCAACAAATGCGGCCGGATGCTTGCTAGAACCCTACACCCTAGACCTAGCCTACATACTGACCATCCAAAGGGGTGATGGAACCCTAGCGCAGACACCCACTGCTATAGTGGACACTTTCAGAGAGTTCTGCTCCTCACTATATAATATACATAGCTCGCATAACCTATCCCCTGCTATACAAGCGTCCCCTGAAGAGAAAGCCACCTACATAGAGAACACCCAACCATACCCAAGCGAGCCCCCTTCTCAGAGCAAGAAGTAGCTAAGGCAATTAAGGAATCACCCTCGGGAAAGTGCCCAGGCCCAGATGGTTACTCCCCTAAATTTTACAAGCACTTTGGACCCCGCCTGGTCCCATTCCTGACGAAAACCTTCAATGCCATTGATGAACACTGCCCCTTCCCCAAACAGTCATTGGAAGCGACAATCTCGGTCATTCCTAAACCGGGTAAGGACGCTTCCCTATGTGGAAATTACAGACCAATATCTTTAATTAATGTAGACCTCAAACTTTACGCAAAGATCATTTCTTTAAGACTACAACCCTTGCTCCCAGAGCTGATGCATCTGGAGCAGGTGGAATTCGTTCCCGGGAGGGAGGCCAGGGACAACACCAACAAACTGCTCGACCTAATAGCCCACGTTGTCTCTTCAAAGGAACCGGTGTGCTTGCTCTCCTGTGACGCAGAGAAAGCATTTGATCGAGTGAGCTGGGCGTTCATGGAGGCAACGCTTTGGCAGGTTGGTGTTTGCACTGGCCTCCCCTCCAAGATCCTCGCTCTGTATACCTCTCCTACTGCTAGAGTCAGGGCGAACAGACTCCTGTCTACCCCTTTCCCTATAAGCAATGGCACGAGACAGGGTTGCCCACTGTCCCCCCTCCTATACGTTCTTACCATGGAGCATTTAGCCATAGCCATCCGGGACAACCCAGATATCAAAGGGATAAAGATAGCTAACCACCATTATAAAGCCTCCCTGTTCACGGACGATCTGTTGTTGCATCTATCTTCAGCACACATCTCTTTTCCCTCTGTTCTAAAAGAATTCCAGCGATTCGGCCAAGTGAGTAACTTTAAAATTAATTATTCTAAATCGGAAGCACTCAACATTTCTCTATCACCCCAAGAGGCCAGTCGCTTAGAAAGTAGCTTCCCTTTCAAGTGGAGAACGCAGGCCATCAAGTACTTAGGCCTACAGATCCCGGCCAATTTAACCAATTTATCTGAGCTTAATTATGCCCCGCTTCTCACCAAAACGCTAGCCGAACTTGACTCCTGGTTTGGGAGGATCAACAGTTTAAAAATGGATATTCTCCCCAAACTGTTATACATTTTCCAGTCGGTCCCGATAAAAATCCCCAACAGGTTCTTTAACAAACTGAGGTCAGCCTTCTCCAAATTTGTTTGGGGTGTTTCCAAACCCAGGATACGACTCTCCACCCTCTCCAGGAACAAAAGTGAAGGGGGAGTAGGCCTCCCGGACTTAAAAGTCTACCACATGGCTGCGGTTTTGCAGCAGATGGTGGATTGGTTGCACAGGGGGAGGGATAAACTCTGGGTGCAGCTCGAAAAATCTCTATCCCCACTTAACCCTACCTTCTTAGCGTGGGCCGCCCCCCTCTCTAAACCCCAAAGAGAGTCTACACCCTTCCTGGTTAGGCACTTCCTAGAAACCTGGGACCCCCTACAGAATAAGTGTGCACTAGTCCCTAGCCCGGCCCTCTTACACCACTCTTTGACAATCCAGCCTTCAAACCCGGGATTGGTGCCGAGAGCTTCGTCACTTGGGAAGCTTCCAATAGCGCCACGATAGGAAACGTTTTAGAGGCATGCAAGATTCCCACGCTATCAGAACTGAGTGAGAGCTCAGGAGGCAGACGCGTCTCGTGGCTCTTACATAGACAGCTTCACAACTTTATTATCACTAATAAGCTCCTGGAAATATCCCGTGGCCCCTCCACGGAACTAGAGTTCTTTGTCACACAGACTCCCCCAACTAGAGTAATATCATCCCTTTATGCCCTTCTACGCAGAACACACCACTCGGGTCCACCCAAGTTCATA
Organism: Gastrophryne carolinensis; assembly: GCA_027917425.1. Classification (NCBI taxonomy): domain Eukaryota; kingdom Metazoa; phylum Chordata; class Amphibia; order Anura; family Microhylidae; genus Gastrophryne; species Gastrophryne carolinensis. The sequence goes on from CM051237.1 coordinate 317,105,048, forward strand.
GACAAATGGGAAAGAGAACTAGGTAAACGAATTTCGGATACTGATTTGACTAAAGTGTTCCTGAGCACCCATGGGACTTCATTAGCAAGTACTTCACAAGAAAGAAACTATAAAGTACTCGCTAGATGCTACAGGCTAAACCTGACGGGGGGTTGGCCGGAAGAGAGACAACGCCCTTTCTTGACCCGCCCGCACTCCCTGGAAACTGGTCTCATCCCAACTCTCAAAGCTTTTGCAGCGTGTCCACTACTCTCACCTCCACTCCCCGCTCCTCTTACTTAGACACAGGACATAACATAATTGGAGGAGGAGTATGGGTAGCCAACATTATAGTCCGATCTAAGGTGGAGTCGTGGGTGAAATTTACTATCTGCGCATGTCAATAAGGGGTGATGTAGTAGCTGTATATTATATACTATGTCTAGGACATTCGCGCAAACCCTTTACCCTGTCCCCCTTCCCCCTTTTCCTTTCTGTTCCTTCCGTTACCCATTACCCTACGTTTTGTACTTTCCCCACAATTGTTTAATTGTCATCCTTTTGTTTTTGTCTGAAAAACCAATAAAAACCGATTACAATAAAAATCATCCTACCTGCATCTGCTGCATGTTATGAGCCTTTTAACATCCAAGATGGCGGCTCATGGAACATCAGGCAGTGTCTTCTGACTGTGTCCCTCTGCATTCTGGGACTGCTGACCTTTTCCTGACCCAGCTCTGCTCTATCTTGAGCAAAGCATAGCTATAACCGGCCCCCTGTATTTTATCCCACTCTCCTTTCCTCAGTAAGTGTGATGCTTCTGAGTCAAGATGGCGGCACCCGTATCCTAGAGTATTTAACAGAGTTGCAGCCCAGTGGGGGAAAGAATTGTAAGTAAGTGATTAAAAACGTAAAATATATTAATTTTAGATGCTGGGGAATCGTTTAAGGGTTTGGGCTTTTCAATAAATCATGTTGAAGGTCCTTCAAACCTTCAAACAGCTTGCCCACCACAGATGTTAAACTTACTGGTCTGTAGTTCCCAGGTTCCCCCCTAAATCCCTTTTTGAATATTGGCACCACATTTGCCAAGCGCCAATCCCCCGGAACAGCCCCTGTAATTATTGAATCCACAAATATTAGAAATAACGGCTTGCCTATTACTGTACATGACTCCCTTAAAACACAAGGATGTATGCCATTTGGTCCCAGGGAATTTAATAGATCTTTATCTGCTTGAAACGGCGCTGGACTTCTTCCTTGGTTAGTGACATTTAAAGTGGACCAACACCCACAGGTGATCGGCCCGGGAATCTATAAGACACCCCACCCCAAACCCCCTTACCTTATCTTCGGCGGCGGCCGGCCGCCTCCCTCGCGCCCCTCTAGACGTGCGCGCGCCCGCCAAGAGTGACGCGCGGGAGGCGGCGGCGGAGGAGCCGCTTGTCCGCGGCTTGTCCGTCGGCACTGGGAGCGGGGAGAGGTGAGTTTTTCTTGGGGTTCGGGGGGGTTTCACACAGCGGGGCACCCCGATCGGGGGTGCCCCACCGAAGTGGACCAAGACCCAGGATAGTCAAAATCCTGGGTGTTGGTCCACTTTAATGGAGGGTTTGGGTTATTCCCCTGCATTTCACTTGGCATGCCACATTCTTTTTTAAATATAGAAGCAAAGAAGTTGTTTAGTAAATTTGCTTTCTCCTCATTTCCCTCTATAGGTGTCCCCTCCTTGCTTTTTAGGGGGCCCAGACCCTCAGGTTTGTATCGTTTACTGTTTATGTAGCTAAAGAATAATTTGGGGCTAGTTTTACTCTCTTTGGTGATCAGTCTTTCTGTTCCCAGCTTAGCTGCTTTTATCTGTTGTTTACATTGTTTATTTTCCTCTTTATAGTTTTTTAACGCTTCCACTGTCCCTTCCTGCTTAAATTTATTGTTTTCTTATTAATAGGTAAACAGATTAGGACAAAGTTGTCTCAAGCATTTAACCATTGGTTAAATGTACCAGAAGACAAGACACAGGTAACTAATTGTCTCATTTTGCTTTTTTTGTTACCCCTGTACAATATGTAATTTTAAAGGTGTGAAATAACATGTAATTGATGTGTATTGTATTTAGAAAATGTGATTTTAACACTCCAAACACTTTGTGCTCCTGTACTGGATAGAGGTGATTCCTGCTGGACATGAATTTATCCACCTATGTGCCTTTGTGCTCTGGTAACCTTACATTTGGAAAGAGTATACCAGTATTCCTGAAGTTAACTAAATAAACCTTAAAGGGTAACTCCACTTTTGATGGCACCGTTAAAAGGTTTCCAATCTAGTATGCCAATATGATGCACTCAAGGCGCTAAAGGAGTTTATCTATTAATTTTTTGCTTTTACTTTTTATGTTTTTGCAACTCCATGTTATAAAAGCAAACAGTTCTCCATGGCAAGACTTTATTTACATTAGAAAATTACATCAAGTGGTGTTTAGATGTACATTTCAGAAGATTTCTCACTCTGGCTTGCTAATCATCTGATTGGCCCAGGCAGACATGACAAACTTAACCCCATCTGTATTATTTCAATCTCTTTTGGAGATTTTTCTATTGCACAACATTCCACTATAAAGTGGAGTCAGAAGCTAAAGGGTTACTAGAAGCGTTCTCAGGTAAAAATGGTGATTGCTGCTGTTTTGTTTAGCCAAAGCAGGTAATAGACCCACCTTACAGTTGAAGGATTCTGGAATTTGTAGTGAGATAGGATACTATGGGCTTTACTGAGGGACAAGAAAGCCACTCCTACTTTACCAAGACACACAGGAATATAAGAACTTGGACAAAGCATGCTAATAACTAAATCACAGGTCTAACACAAATGTTTATTTTACATCCTAGAAGTGGAAAACAATAAGGCACAACACCAAAAACCTGATAAAAAGGGAGTTAAAATACAAAACAACAGAAACTAATGTTTTTTCTACTAATAGTATTAAAAGCCCTTTCCCCCCCACAGACATCCAAAATGTGCAGCCTAAGGATTGATTGATACTGCCAGGCTCTTTAGTGGAGCATATAACTGGAGATGCTATGATGGTATGCTATCCTCCACATTGTGGAAAGTGGATCCTGGGTTGCAATTCCTGGGCCAGAGGCCTCATTGTTACTATTCTAAGTGTGCCATGCACTCCACTTCGATCTTCATGACATGTGGGTAATCTCCAGTAGAGGGCGAACTTCTGCAGAGATGAATATGCAAAAAAGAAAGCCCCTCCCGGTCCATATATACCTGGGACCTCCCACCAGTTTCCCAGTTCCTTCTCTGCAGGGAAGGCGACAAGACAGAAGATGAAGACTTCTTTACTTACAGGTAAGCCGGGCTCGCGCCCGGCCGTTTATTGTCCCTATTGCTGCCAGGACCCTTTCTAAATTGCCCCTATTTGAGCCTCCCAGCTTAGGCTGCGGGTCCTGGTGAAGGTAGGCAGCACCCTATGGGTGCAGAAGGAGCATTGCTCCACCGTGAGACCTCACTATGGGGTAGGCGGTTACCCAGGTTTTGGTGATCCTGGTGTGGGATGCCCCGTCCCTCTATGCTTATGGCCAGATTCTGGCAGGGTTCCCCCCCTTCTGGGTCCCTTACTCCGCTCCAGGGGAGGGGGTTGCCTGGCCGTTATTTCGGTTTCGTTCTCCTATGCCCCTGTGTGTGTGGGTGTGTGTGACTGACAGGATGTTTTTCACTTCTGAGACCATATCTGGTGCTTTGATTTAGCCTGGGGAGCTTCTCCCCCTCAGGCTGTGTTCAGGGAGGGGGCGGGGCTCGCCCCCTTCTTTGGCGCGATTCTGTGGCTCAATCCTTGGGATCCGCCTTGCTGGGAGGGGGGCGTGGCCTGGCGAGCGCGCGTTCTGTGCTGGCCCGCCCTCCCCCTTCTCTTTCTGTCTTTCTGCAAGGCACTTCTCGGGGGCCATTTTGGATTGCTGTTGCTGAGCTGCGCTCCTGGTGGTAAGGGCCGGATGGCCACTTCCTTAGCCTGTGTGGGGGCCCCTCTCTAGCGGGGGGCCCCCACTGATTTGCGGGCATGTGTGTGTGTCTATATTGTTTTTTGGTTATCGCATGTCTGGAGCTGGGATATAGATATATATATATTTTTTTTATATATATAATTATGTATGTGTTATTGCCTTATATATATAGGGGATTGCACTTATGATGCCTGTTTGTGTGTTACAGATTGCATTGTATTTGCATAATAAGGGGTTCCTCCTGGTCCTGGGGTCCCTAGTGTAAAATTGATCACCTCAAATCCTCCCACCGGGACTTTTAAGGGGCATCCCGGGTTGCTTAGGCGTAAATTCCCTGCGGTCTTGCGACTGACCACAAAAATCACCATATGGAGGCTACGCAGGATACTGGGCTCAGGCTCCCTCAGGGACAATCCGGGCCAAGTGTGGGGTATCCCTTACGGAGGAGAATGTGCTGATCTGTATACCATGCGCACAAAAGGCCATAACGCGGCAGTCTGGTACCCAGCCTTCTGGGTCGGCTCCTGCCGCTTCATCACCTTCCCCTCCCCGCCTTATCCGTACCCCAAGTGACATTGGTGCCAGCGGGGAGTCGCACTCTGATGTTTGGGCTAGGTTTGCCAGCATAGAGAAATTGATTGCTAGCTCGGTGGGCAAGAAGGCCCAGGCTAAAAGGAGACATTTGTCGTCGGCCCAGCCCTTGTGGGATGTTGACGGCGATTCCGTTGATTTGTCAGATTATTCCCCGTTAGAGGAGGGGGAATTGTATGAGGAAACAGAGGCTGACTATGTTCAGTCTGGGGATGCCGAAGTCTATTCGAGGTGTTGGATATTGAACCGCCTGAGGCACCCCCTCTCAAGAAGGGGGAATTTTTGGGGGTCCGCAAGCCCTGTCTGTAATTCCCTACCCAGGGTCACTTTGATGCGCTGATCCTTAGAGAATGGGAGAGGCCCAGTCGGCTTCCTGGTGTTCCTCAGGGATAGGATAAGAAGTATCCTTTCCCGGTGGAGGCGGTTAAGCGCTTGTCTTCTCCTCCCGAGGTCGACCCACCAGTTTTAGGTTTGACCAACTCTTCTGTGCTGAACACCCCTGACGCCACTTCCCTTAAGGATGGCGAGGATAAGCGCCTTGATCAGATGGCGTGCCACGCATTTGCCAGCGTGGGCTCGGCCTTACGGCCTGTTTGTGCATCTGCCCTGGTGTCGCTTGATACCAGGTCTCTTATCAGGGACTGGCTGAATGACGCTCAGTTTGATCCAGCTTGCGCTGAGTTCGCTTTCCTTAAGAGATGCGAATTGTTCATGGATTTTGTCATGGCTGCTATGGTTGCTATGGAAGATTCTATTGTCGCGTGTAGTAGGACTTCAGCCTTACTGGTGGCTATGCGCAGACCGGTCTGGCTCCGCCAGTGGACGGCGGATGTTGGGGCCAAGAAGTCGCTCACAGCTCTTCCCTTCTTGGGTACGCGGCTGTTTGGAGATAAATTGGATGCTGTTGCTAAAGGAGGTAAGTTACCTCAGCGGAAGAAACAGCGCCGCCCCTTTCGGGGGGCTGGCTCGTTCACTCCTTCCTTTCGAGGGACTCGTCATGGAACAGGGGCAGAGGTCGGGCACGTCCCGCGGCTGCCTGGGGTTCCAAGCCCAAGCCTGCCGTTAAACCGGCTCAGCAATGAAGGGGCGCCCTCAACCGCAAGGGTGGGGGGATGGCTGCGGCTCTTCTTCCAGGTCTGGGCCTGGGAGGTCACAGACAATTGGATCTTGGAAGTGGTCTCCTCCGGGTACAAACTGGAGTTCGAGTACTGGCCGCCCCCAAGAATCTTAAAGCGGACCTTCACTCTGAATAAGAGTCTATCTTATATGTTTCCCACACCCTGCACATACAGATTGTCCACATTAAAAATCATCCTACCTGCATCTACTGCATGTTATGAGCCTTTAAACATCCAAGATGGTGGCTTATGGAAGCCGCCATCTTATCAGGCAGCCTGCAAACAGGAAGTGCCTCCTGACTGTGCTGCTTTGCATTCTGGGACTGCTGACCTTTACCTGACCCCAGCTCTGCTCTGTCTGAGCAAAGCACAGCTATAACCCACCCCCCTGTACCTTATCCCACTCTCCTCTCCTCAGTAATTGTGATGCTTCTGAGTCAAGATGGCGGCGCCCGTATCCTAAATTCCTGAACAGAGTTGCAGCCCAGTGGGGGAAAGAATAATAAGTTAGTGACTAAAAACTTAAAAAACGGTTCCCCAGCATCTAAAATGAATATATTTTAAGAGTTTGGGCTTTTCATTAAATCACACTGAAGGTCCGGTTTAAGGTCTCGGGTGCCCTCGGACCCTCAGGCTGCACAGGGGCTCCTGTTAGCAGTGAAAAACCTTCTGTACATGGGGGTTATATGCCCGGTGCCTCCGTCGGAGAGAGACAGGGGTTACTACTCCAACCTTTTCACGGTTCCCAAAAAGGAGGGTTCAGTGAGACCCATTCTAGATCTCAAGGTTCTCAACAGGTTTATCAGAGCCAAAAAGTTCCGCATGGAGACTCTGCGCTCGGCTATCATTTCCCTTCGCCAAGGGGATTTTATGACATCCATAGACGTCAAGGATGCGTATCAACATTTTCAGTTTGTAGCTCTTCCCTTTGGACTGACCTCGGCGCCGAGGGTCTTCACCAAGGTCTTGGCGGGAATAATGGCTCTGCTCAGAGCTCAGGGCATTCGCATTGTGCCTTATCTGGACGACCTGTTGATCTCAGCTTCTTCCCTCCGTCAGGCGGAGCTGGACACACACCAGGTGGTGTCGACCCTGGAGAGGTTTGGGTGGGTGATCAACCGCCCCAAGTCTTCTCTCTCTCCGTCTCGTGTGATTTCATTTCTGGGCATGAATCTGGATACCATTCAGGCCAGAGTGTTTCTGCCCCAGACCAAGGTGCAGGGGATTCAGGGTCTGATCCGCCTTCTTGTCCCTCTATCTGACAGGGGATGAAACTGGTCGGCTTGATGGTATCCTCCTTCAAGGCGGTACCGTTTGCACAGATTCACATGAGATCTCTTAAACTTCACCTATTGACGCATTGGGACAGGTGTCCGCAGTCATTGGATCAACCTTTCAGGATGTCTCCCAGGGTTCGGCAGTCCTTTCGGTGGTGGCTGGAATCGAGCAACCTGTTGAAGGGCAGATCCTTTCTGGTCCCTTGTTGGGAGACGGTTACCACGGATGCCAGCCTGTCGGGTTGGGGAGGTTATTGGAAAAGTCATCAGTTCAGCAGGGTGTGGGGTCCTCAGGAGGCTCACACCCCCATCAATGTCTTGGAGCTCAGAGCCATCCGACTGGTTCTGGCTCGGCTGACCTCACATTTACAGGGTCTACCGGTTCAGGTTCGTTCAGACAACCGAACGGCGGTAGCTTACATCAATCACCAAGGAGGGACTCGCAGCAGGAGTGCCCTCAGGGAAGTCTCTCTGATCCTGCACTGGGCGGAGAGCAATGTTCCTTGCATTTCGGCAGTCTACATTCCGGGAGTGGAGAACACGGAGGCGGATTCCCTGAGCAGGGGATCCTCTCGCCAAGGAGAGTGGTCTCTCAACCCCGAGGTTTTTCTGGATCTTTGCCGCAAGTGGGGGCTCTGGAGGTGGATTTCTTTGCCTCGAGGCACAATCAAAAACTTCCGGCCTTTGTGTCTCTTTCTCAGGATCCTCTATCTCTGGCAGTGGATGCCTTGTCCCTTGCTTGGAAGGAGCTGGGTTTTCTGTACCTGTTTCCGCCCGTCTCCATGCTGGGCAAGGTAGTTCGCAAACTGGTTCTAGAAGGGGCACCAGCGATTCTGGTGGCTCCAAGGTGGCCAAGAAGGGTTTGGTACGCAGACGTGGTAATGATGGCCGTAGATCAGTACCGGCTTCCCTTGTTGCCGGATCTGCTATCTCAGGGTCATCTACTTTACCCCAATTTACAAACACTGGCTTTGACGGCTTGGCTCCTGAAACCTTCATTTTGAAAGAGGAAGGTTTGTCTGAGGCTGTTGTTTAGACCTTGATTAGGGCTAGGAAGCGGTCCTCTTCTGGCATTTACTATAGGACTTGGAGGTCCTATATTGATTGGTGTGAGGCTAGGGCCTTGCCTTGCAGGGCGTTTTCGATACCCAGGATTTTGGAGTTTCTTCAGCATAATCTGAATCTTGGGTTCCAGCTTAGTACTTTGAAAGGACAGGTTTCTGCTCTGTCGGTTTTCTTCCAGACGTCTTTTGCCTTACACCCGCTGGTTAAGACCTTTTTCCAAGGGGTCGCGCATGTGCGGCCCCCTCGGAAGGCTGTGGTTCCTGTTTGGGATTTGAAGTTAGTTCTTTCGGCTCTGCAGGGTCCTCCTTTTGAGCCGCTACAGGATATTGCTCTTTCGGTTCTCACTCAGAAGGTTGCTTTCTTGGTGGCTATTACCTCTGTTCGGCGTGTCTCTGAGTTGGCGTTTTTTTTCGGTTTGGCGGTGGTTTTTCGTTTTAAGCCGGATTTCCTTCCTAAGGTGGTGTCTGCTTTCCACCTCAATCAGGATATTGTTCTCCCTTCCTTGTGTCCTAAGCCTAACAATGACAAGGACAGGGTTCTGCACAATTTGGATGTTGTTCGCTGTGTGAAGTACTATTTGGTGACTACTTCTTCCTTCCGCAAGATGGACACTTTTTTCGTGGTGCCCTGCAGGCCCAGGAAAGGTTTGGCGCCTGCTAAGTCTACGATTAACAAATGGATTCGTCAGGCCATTGTTGGGGCCTATTCTGCTAAGGGGAGGACTCCCCCGTTAGAGTCAAGGCGCACTCTACTCGTGCGGTTGGTGCATCCTGGGCTTTCCAGCACCAGGCTTCTGTTGAACAAGTTTGTAAGGCTGCTACTTGGTCTTCCGTTCATACTTTTTCCAAGTTTTACAAGGTTGATGTGCGGGCTTCAGCGGATGCTGTTTTTGGCCGCAAGGTTCTGCATGCTGCAGTGGTTTGAGTTGGTACATTCTTTACTGTTTCTGGTTCCCACCCATGACGGACACTGCTATTGGATGTCCCACATGTCATGAAGATCGAAGTGGAGTGTATGGCACACTTAGAATAATACCGTTGTGTGAGTACTCGCCTTTAAAACGGGTATTATGAGTGTGCCATACACTCCACTTTGCCCCACCCCTTTTTTTCAGGTATTCGGGGGCTTTTATATGGTGATCTATTGGTTTTGATTGTTAAGGTTATAATTGGTTCTTCCTGGTCCCCTTACTGCATTTTTACGCTGGGAAATTGGTGGGAGGTCCCAGGTATATATGGACCGGGAGGGGCTTTCTTTTTTGCATATTCATCTCTGCAGAAGTTCGCCCTCTACTGGAGATTACCCACATGTCATGAAGATTGAAGTGGAGTGTATGGCACACTCATAATACCCGTTTTAAAGGTGAGTACTCACAAAACGGTATTTTTTTGAACTCTACTCCATCACAAGGGAACCCTGCCAAGCTCTGGCTGGCTATAGGGGTATGGCATTATATACGTTCGGCCTACAGGGGCTGTAAGAGTAGGTGAATGCTGACAATAACGTCAGGAATGGTTACTAGATTGCAGCTTTGAAGGAGAGCTGGTGAATGGTGTGATCACTCAGTCAGTAACACGCAGCTCACTGCCAACTTACTATTTTTTCTAGCTGCTACAGTGGAATAATTCCACTCAGAACACTTGAATTGTGTTGCGTTTAACCATAAGACACTGAGCTCCTCCAATTTCATTTAAATGCTGGTGTGAATTGTATTATCATCATGCTTGAGTAAGGGGGTGCAGAACAGTACAGCACCTATTACCATGTTGCCTTTTTTTTTCGTCTGATGTGATTTGAATGCTTTTCTTAATACTGGTCAATAAAAAAACCTTTTGTTGTGGCCAGAGGATAGCTTAAAAAAAACCTTAACAATATCAATTAAAATACAATTCTGTGATTACTCACCTGTAGAATTGGTATTATAGGTATACAGCACGTCCTGTTCCAGAATATTCCTTACACTTGGGTAAAACACAAGATGGTGCTGAACTGCAGAAAACAGCTTGTGGCCCCTCCCGGCCCTATATAAGTCAGGGACCTCCCACAAATTCCCCAGTATTGACAAGTAGTTAACGAGAAGCCGGGAGAACAATAATAACCAGAATTCAAAAGTGAACATATGAACAATCACCATACAGAGGTAACTAAGAATAATAACAAGGGTGGGATGGAACAGGACATGCTGTATACGTATAATACCAATTCTAGAGGTGAGTAATCACAGAATTGTATTATTCTAAGTATACAGCACGTCCTGTTCCAGAATATTCCTTACACTTGGGACATCCAATAGCAGTGTCCGTAAGGTAGGGTGGGATCCCAAAAAGTAACAGCGGGCAGTTTAAACCACTGCCGCCTGCAGAACTTTGTGACCAAAAGCAGCATCAGCTGAGGCCCTAACATCAACCTTGTAAAACGTAAAAAAGGTATGAACAGAAGACCAAGTAGCGGCCTTGCAAACTTGTTCAACAGAAGCTTGGTGCTGAAAAGCCCAAGAGGCACCAATAGCACGAGTAGAATGAGCAGTAAGGCGAAAGGGAGGCTCCTTCCCCTTAGCAAAATAGGCCTGTACCACAGCCTGGCAGATCCACTTGCTGATAGAGGACTTAGCTAGAGCCAGACCCTTCTTAGGTCCAGACAGGAGCACAAAAAGAGCCTGAAGTTCTATTTGGTGGCTACTGAATCCTTCAGAGTCCTGACCACATCCAGAGAGTGTAAAACCTGCTCCTTAGGGTTACTAGGATTAGGGCATAGAGAAGGAAAACAATGTCCTAATTGAGATGAAAGGCAGACACAACCTTAGGCAGAAAATCTGGCTTAAAGCGAAACACCACCTTGTCCTTGTGTCTCTCAAAGTAAGGGGGTTTGATGGAAAGCGCCGCCAACTCAGAAACACACCTAACAGAAATGATAGCCACCAAAAAGACTACTTTAGAGTCAAAATGGACAAAGGGGTCTCACGTAAAGGCTCAAAGGGAGACCCCTGCAAGGCAGATAAGACCAAGTTCAAGTCCCATGCTGGTAACATAGGCTTACGTGGAGGATGCACATGAGTAACCCCTTGGAAGAAAGTCTTGACCAGACGATGGTGAGCAAAGGATCTTTGGAAGAAAATGGCCAAAGCAGAAACATGACCCTTGAGGGTACTAAGTTGAAGACCCAAATCCAAACCATGTTGCAGGAATTCCAGCATCCTAGGGATAGAAAACACCCTACAGGGAAGCGACTTAGACTCACACCAGTCAATGTAAGCATGCCAGACCCTATAGTAGATGGATGACGAGGACTTATTCCTAGCCCGAATCATGATATTAACAACAGAGGCAGGCAGCCCCTTTTCCATCAAGATGGAGGTTTCAGCAGCCAGGCCGTTAAAGCCAGCGTTTGTAAATTGGGATGGCGTAACTGCCCCTGAGTGAGCAGGTCTGGATCCTTGGGCAGAACATACTGATCTACTGCCAACTGCACGACGTCTGCGAACCACACCCTTCTTGGCCAACAGGGGGCCACCAGAATTGTTGGCACCCCTTCCTGAGCAATCTTGCGTAGCACCTTGCCCAACAGAGGAAAAGGAGGGAACACATAGAGAAGCTGAAAGCTCTTCCAAGACATTGCTAGTGCATCCATGGCCAAGGCCAGAGGGTCCTGGGACAGAGAGACAAAGACTGGAAGATTGTGACGGGACGCTAACAGATCCACATCCGGCTGACCCCAACGGTGGCACAGGGAGCGAAACACCCTGCTGCTGAGGGACCATTCTCCCAGACAAGAGGTCTCCCTGCTGAGGGAGTCTGCCTCCAGATTCTCCACCCCCGGGATGTACACAGCTGAGATGCAGGGAACATTCTCCTCCGCCCAAGACAGTATCAGGGACACTTCCTTGAGGGCCCTCTTGCTCCGGGTTCCTCCCTGATGATTGATGTAGGCAATCGCCGTCTGGTTGTCCGAGCGGACCTGAACCGCCCGACCCCGAAGGTGTGAAGTCAATTGGGCGAGAACCAACCTTATCGCCCTCAATTCCAGAATGTTGATAGGGGTGTGGGCCTTCTGAGGGCCCCACTGACCCTGGAATTTCAGGGATTTCCAGAAGCCCCCCCAACCTGTCAGATTGGCATCTGTGGTGACTGTCTCCCAGCACGGGGCCAGAAAGGATCTGCCCTCCAACAGGTTTCTTGAGTCAAGTCACCACGAGATAGACCGTCTGGCCAGAGGGGACAGAACCAACACCTGATCCAGGGATCGAGGGTCCCGATCCCATACCGACAAGAGTTGAAGTTGAAGAGGTCTCATGTGAAACTGAGCGTATGGAACCGCCTCGAAGCAAGACGCCATCAGGCCCACCAGCTGCATCCCCTGCTGGATGGAAGGATGAGGGCAAGACATAAGAAACCTGGCTTGGGCCTGAAGACTCTCCACCTTTTGCTGAGGGAGAAAAATCTTGACCTGAGATGTATCCAGAGTCATGCCCAGAAAGGACCTCACCATTGATGGTCACAGGAAAGACTTGGGGTGGTTGATCACCCAGCCGAAGGACTGTAGTGTGGACACCACCAGCTGAGTATCCAGCTCGGCCTGCTGGAGAGATTGAGACATGATGAGAATGTCGTCCAAGTAAGGAAGGATGCGAATGCCCTGAGATCTCAGCAGAGCCAGTACGCCCGCCAGTACCTTGGTGAATACCCGGGGAGCCGAAGTGATACCGAAAGGCAGAGCCACAAGTTGATAGTGCTGATCCTCCAGAGCGAACCTGAGGAGTCTCTGATGACCTGGAAAGATTGGTACATGAAGGTAAGCGTCCTTGATGTCTACAGAGGTCAAGAAGTCCCCTGGGCGTAGCGAATTAAGTCTCCATGCGAAAGTGTTTGAATCTGACAAATTTATTGAGGCACTTTAAATCCAGGATGGGTCTGATGGACCTGTCTTTTTTGGGAACAGTGAAAAGATTGGGATAGTAGCCTCTGCCCCTTTCCCTCAAAGGCACCTGGCAGATAACCACCAACTCCAGAAAGTTTTGGACAGCAAGCACAGACCCTGAGCTGACAGGAGGTTTAGAGCCATCTGAGATTTGATGAATCTTGGGAGCGGCCAGGCTGCAAACTCTATCTTGTAACCGGAGGACACTACCTCCTGAATCCACCGGTCTAAACGTGAAGCCTTCAGACGTGAGCAAAGAGCCGAAGCCGTCCCCCCACCCGGATGGGTAAGGGCGACCCCCTTCATGCCTGAGGAGGATTGGGTGAGGATTTTGGCTTAGGACCCCAGGAGAGGCCAGGACGGCCACGTCCTCTGCCCCTTCCCCATTGAACTCCGCGGGCCCCAGTAAAGGAGACTCCTCGGCCAGGTCTGGAACCACGGAAGGATGGGAGAAGGGCACCCATCCCCCGAAAGGACCAAGACGGTAACCTACCACCCTTGGCAAACAAATCCAGGCGTTCACCAAAAAGGCGCAGGCCCTTGAAAGGGAAACCAGTGAGTGCCCTCTTAGCAGCATTATCAGCAACCCACTGACGTAGCCAGACAGAGCGGCGTATAGCCACCAACAGGGCAGAAGTTCTACCACGCATTCTAATGACATCATCCATAGCAGACAGGACATATGCAACAAATTCATAGCAAAGCAGGAGAGATCTATACTTTTCTCCTCCTGCGTCATCAGAGGCCCCTTCTAAGAGGCTCTTAAGCAAACCCTTAATAGCAATAGCTGTAATGGCAGAGGCACAAACTGGGTGTAGCGCGGTCCCCACACAGGCAAAGGCAGGGCAAGCCAGTTGGTCCATACGCCGGTCCTCACCATCCCTCAGGGTAGTAGTGTCAGGAGAATGCATGACAGATGTATTGGACAGCCCCAGAACAGGCGCGTCCACCTCAGGAGGACATGACCAACGCTTAATCACATCAGCAGGAAAGGGATACCTTTTGTCCCAACTCTTGGGCACCCCTGGCAGCTTGCTAGGCCGCTCCCATTCTTTGAGCACCAGATTATTAAAGTGAGACTGCTCAGGGAATTCCAAACGTGGTTTAACCGTATGAAAGCGCTCACCCTGCTGCTGCAGAGCCACGGCAGGAAGGGAGATACAAAGCACTTTAAAAATATGAGCTAAAAGCCTGTCATCTGAGGACCCTAGATCTTCCCCAAAGGTAGACCCTGTACCACCATAAACCCTAGGCTGCTCCTCAGATGATTCTGAATCCGAGAACAATTCCCCCTCCTCCAGTAGTGTCAAAAATTTCCTCGGCGGGAGATAAATGCCGCTTCTTAGCAGAAGCCTTACGCGATGCAGACCCAGCAATATGTTTCTCAATACTGGCCACCCGTGCAGCCAAATCAGGATGAGACTCCCTGCTGGTATGCTCCTCATAGGGGGTCAGATGCAGGCGTGGGGGGGGGGGGGGTAGGAGAAGCCTGAGGGGGCGCAGGCCCAGCAACAGGTAACCTAGACTGCAGTGCAAGTACCTGCTGGGCGCAGGATACACATACCCTGACATCATCACCGATTGGGGATACCCCACACGCAACACATAGCCGGGCTTGTCCCGAAGGAACCCTAGGCTAATTATCCCCAGAAGCCTCCATATGGTGATTTGAAAGGCACAGTAGGCCAGTAAGGGTTAATGCTAAAGAGCTACCCGGAATGCCCCAATGAACCGCTAGGGAAGTGGGAGATAATGAGGGGAGAGGCCGGGAGAAACCACAGGACCGAAGATTTAACCCCGCCTGAAAGACGCAACAAATATTCCCATGAGAATAAGGCATAAGGCACCGGGGAACTCACAGACCGCAAGGAGCCAGCAGCGACAGGATGAAGACAAAATGGCGTCCGCAACCTTGAGTGGGTGGGCCGTGGAGATATGAGGTAAATTGCAACATCCACAGAGCCCGCCCCCCCCCCTGAAGAGCGTGAAGCGCGCCCACGTGATCTGTCCGGCCAGTAGCGGCCCGGCAGCTCTGAGGTGAATGGAGCTACCAGCCGCAGAGCGCAGTACAAACGCGCTGCGGCGCGTTTTTAATAAAGTGACAAGCACCAATATGTCTAAAGTCATAAAACACTAGACAACCCCCCTTACCCCCCCCCCCCCCCGAGATCTCCCGAAGGGAGAGTGAGGGAGGATAACAGCAGAATACCCAGGGGGAAACAGCGCCCAGGGGCTAATAGGAGTGAAGGGGAATGAGAACTGCGCAGGATAACCTGGCAAAAACCATGAGGCAGTGGGGGCATCCCAAAAGGCTCACCATTAGCCTAAACCGCCTACCCTGTTAGAGCAGGGACTGCGGTAGGAGCCTAGCTCCTCAGCACCATAGTGCTTCAATCGCCTACCTTCACCCGAACCTTATCAGCCGAGGCTGGGAGGTAGTCAATGGGACGGAACGGGTGGGAATAGTCCTGCAGGGCCGCAGGCAATAAGCCCCGCTCACCTGCGCCACAAGAGAAATGAACTGGGGAATTTGTGGGAGGTCCCTGACTTATATAGGGCCGGGAGGGGCCACAAGCTGTTTCCTGCAGTCCAGCGCCATCTTGTGGATGTATTACCCAAGTGTGAGGAATATTCTGGAACAGGACGTGCTGTATACTTAGAATATATATTTACTGCTTCAAGTCTTTTCAGTGACACACAATTATATCTGTTCAAAACAATGCAGATATAAGGAACAGCCTAATGTATTCAGCCTTGGGAAGAGGCTAAGAAGCGAGTATAGCCTTCTATACAAATCAAAATGCCCCTTAGAGCTGATTCTAACAAAAGCATAAAACTGCAAGCGTATTCACTTCTTCCCTTTGACCCTGCTACTGCACTTCTAAAATAATTTATGTATCCTACAAAACTTCCTGTCCTATTTCCTTGCCAGTGGTGCAGTCATTCTGGCATACTGGTGCTTCCCCAAAAGGACGCACTGGGATGGTTATGTCTTCAAACCACTTGTGTTCAGTATCTTGGGATGCTGACAGAAGAGTCTGCACTGTTGAATTGGATTGAGTACACGCAGTATAGATACTTTATGAAAAAGGAACCCTATTAAATAATGGAATGATTTAATGGTGTAAATAAGAGGGAAAATACATGCGAGTACTGGGTATTAAACTAAATCTAAAGCCAATTTAGATTCACACCTAACCATGGAATGCTTATAGGCATTTTGTGCTTTGTTGCACTGTAGAAAAAAAACATTCACACGGGGTGACCTCTCCCGAGGCTATAAGATTTCTGGCACCTTTTTTTGAGACTCCAGGATTCCACGGCCTTGCTTAAATGGCAGGGAGAACTTATTTCCAACGAGCAATATTCCCCTGCCCCTTGTAATAAAATCTTTTGTTTTCATTTAACAGGTGATAATTGAAGTAACAGAGATGCTCCACAACGCCAGTTTACTTATTGATGACATTGAAGACAATTCCAAGCTTCGTCGAGGTTTTCCAGTTGCTCACAGCATTTACGGTGTTCCCTCTGTTATTAATTCTGCAAATTATGTATATTTCTTAGGATTAGAGAAAGTGTTGACCCTAAACCATCCAGATGCTGTGAATGTCTTCACGCAACAGCTGCTTGAACTGCACCGTGGTCAAGGATTAGACATATACTGGAGAGATACCTATACCTGTCCTACAGAAACAGAATACAAGGCTATGGTTTTGCAAAAAACTGGGGGCCTTTTTGGATTAGCTGTAGGCCTCATGCAGTTGTTTTCTTCTTATGATAAAGATCTGAAACCACTTTTAAATACCCTAGGACTGTTCTTCCAAATTAGAGATGATTATGCAAATTTATACTCTAAAGAGTACAGTGAGAACAAAAGCTTTTGTGAAGACCTGACGGAAGGAAAGTTTTCATTTCCCACAATACACGCAATTTGGTCAAGACCAGAAAGTACGCAAGTACAAAATATCTTGCGACAGAGGACGGAGAATGTCGACATAAAAAAATACTGTGTTCATTATCTTGAAAAGGTCGGATCATTTGGATACACAAGGCAAACTTTACTTGAATTAGAGCAGAAAGCATATGAACAAATTGATTCACTTGGAGGAAACCCTGAGTTGATTTCAATAGTTGAACAACTGAGCTATATGTATAAAAACCTATCATCACCTTGTTGATCTCTAAATTAAAGAGAGCCATTTTGTAATAATCTTTGTGTACTGTAAATAAAAAAATTGCTACGGGAGCATGAAAACCTAGTTAATGGGTTATTGTTCCAGAACACAATGCCAGCTTCCTCCCCCCTCTTCTTTGTACAACTACAAAGTGTAGACTAATCAAAATAATACCTGTAAGTCATGTTAAACTTACCTTGTATGTAATGCTGAGAAACCTAGCTATTAATAAATATATATATATATATATATATATATATATATACACCAGATTCTGTCCTGTGAATATGCTGTGTGCCAAGAAATATTTTATAAGCTACATATGTATACCTGCATATTTACACATGTAAACAACTATTATCTCACTTAAGGGTCTATTCTCTCAAAGTGAAAAATGTTATCTGGAATCAAACCATATGTTAAATGAGCTGTTCCAATTACAGTTCCTAGCTGCTGTAATACTATGTACATCCCTTCATACCAAGAAAGGTAACCTGAGTGTATGGTGCTGCCATGTGCAGTGATCAAAAAGCACTTCAGGGCAAAGTCCAATGATTGAATTGTAGTGTAGTATGTGTTTCCTCTGCTGTCACTGACTGTTGCCCAGGCATTGGTTATCCTGTTGCTCAACAATGAAGATTCCTCAAGCTGGACAGAGGGCTTAGATAAAATTCAAAAATGACTCCACTACACTACATCTCATAAACACAACAAGAAACTGAATGAATGAATAATGTATTGCATTAAAGTAAAAACAAACTGGCTGAATTGTGTTTCCCTTATTAGTCATAAACAGCCCCTAATAAGTGGTTTCTAATGTGTTAAAGCTAATCAGCCTTTGCAAATTGGCTCTGACCCCTATCAAGAGTAGACTACAGTGAAAGCCCTTGTTCCTCGAGAGAACCAACTAAGGCTCAGATCCCTTGTTTGCCAGATCTTTATAGCAGCACAAAACTGTATGTGTTCCATCATGCGGTTTAAAAAAAAAAGGGGTGTTTCCACACCTACCAGGCATTTTTGGGATTGCCGGTTGGGCGTTCTGTTCATACTGTTGACAAATTCTACAAAACTGACAAGCTGCCATTGACTGTCTAAGCCACATGTGTCAAAACTCAAGGCCTGGGGGCTAGGTGCAACCTTGCAAGCCTTGTGTCCCTCTTTCAGCTGTGTGTAAACCACCCTCACCACACAAGGGGGCCACCAACAGAGGGTGCAACAGCTACTGCAGGGGTGGGAAAATGATTATGGGGCTACCCTTGGCAAAATAAATAATTGTCTGTGTATTTCTGCATCTGTCCTTGGCAAAATAATTCTGCATCTGTCCTGGCTGAAATGGCTTTCCTAGCCAAAATAAAGGAGCATCTGTCTTTGGCCAAATTATTCTGTGTCTGCATCTGTCCTGGGCAAAACATTTCTGTGTGTGTCCTTGTAGAAATAATTCTGCGTTTGCATTTATCCTTGTCAAAATAATTTAATGTCTGCATCTGTCCTAGGCAAAAATGTTGGCTGTTCTAGGCAACATGATACAACTTCTGCATCTGTCCCCACCATCTGTTCTGGGCAAAATAATTATGCATCTGTCCTGAGCAAAATATTTCTCTGTAACAATACATTTGAATGGCCATGTTTGCATTTTGTTATTAACCAGCCCTTTGAAGGCGACCGAATGCTATTGTGACCCCTATATAGGAGTTAAAGCGGAACAAAACCCAATACGACCGACCCTGGCATCTAAAAGAATCCAGGTCCAGCTGCTGGGATACCCCGCTGTGTGAAACTTCGCTGTTGCCACAAAACTCACCTCTTCCGGCAGTTTTCTCATCTATGTAAACATCCATGGCCACATCCCTGCCATCTCTGGACTGTGGCCCGCTCCTGTCCCCAGCCATTCAGATAGGCTGGGGATTGGAGCGCACCTGTATCTGAGAATGTGGCTGCTCTTCCATGTGATTACTAAATGCAGGGCTGTTTGACGAACGTTAATATGCAGGGCAAAAGGCTCTGATTGGATGAGAGCCCGACATGCCCCTTAGGGCCCAGGAGAGGTTAGTTTGCCCCGGAGGCAAGGAAAACAACCCAGGGGATTTAAAATCCTGCATATGGTTCTACTTTATTATTCAGTGATTGTTACAATTGCTTTGGGTATTGAGTTGTTTAAGGTGGACCAAAACCCAGCTCGATTAGCCTGGGAATCTAGAAGATTCCATGGCCAATCGATTTCCCTCCCCAGGTCACCCCATTCACTTACCTCGTTTCCCAGTCCTACGATGTGTCTAAGAGCAGCGACCTCTTCTCATACTCTTCTCCCTCTAGCAGGGCACTTGCCCGTGTCAGGCATTTGTGAGTGGCGGAGGATGTACCCTTCAGAGCTGCTGCTCTTAGATGCACCGTGGGACCGGTAAGAGGTGAGCTGGTCTTGCCGATCTGGGGGGTTTCACACTGCGGGGCACCTGGGGAAAGGACTTAAACCAGGATAGTCAAAGTCCCGGGTTTAGGTCCACTTTAAAGTGATTCAGCAGGCTGTCGGGATCTGGGGCCAACGGCAATGATTCTGAAGACAGTTCTTGGTCAAATCATAAGCAATTTATTGAAAATAAATTCCAACAGGCAAAAATCTCAACTTCAGAGTATGATGCAGCATAAAATGCAGTGCAGCAAGCGTTTACCTCACCAACTCAGCACTGTCCAGTGTAGGATAATTACAGCGTACTGCGAGTCCTTGTTATAACAGGTCCTCTTTTGGGGGATACAAGTCCAGGCTGTTAATCCACAGGTTTCAAGAATGGATAACGCATAAAGTCCTTTGCCTGCAATTCAGCACTGTCAGTATTGGGAGCAGCAAGGCCCGGGCTCCTCATCCCAGGCTGTCCCACAGCATACTGGAGACCTCATCTGCTCCTTTTATTAAGCTTCCTTGCAATTAGCCTCATCACCTGTGTAAGAACTGTGAGTAGGGGAAAAACCCGTAGAGGACTGGCACTGCAGTCCTGTACTTTTTGTCCCTCATAGCAGAAAGGTGCTAGTGTGGCGATCAGTAACTCATCTGCCATCACTCAGAGCAATGTCACGTCCTCTCCATTCATTGAAATGGAGGGAGTTTGAATGAAGGGAGTTTTTTTCTATGCCTATTGAATAACTTTAATTTCCACCCTGGCTGCATGTGGATATCCCAGTCATTGCTAAATTTACTGGACCCATTTATAAGACAGTAAGGATAATTGTATTTTAGCAGTCACTGTAAAACCATTACAATATTTATACAGGCTCCACCAAGTATATACATGCATACCTGCAAGAATTTGTTTGCAAGGGAAAAGCCGATACTAAAGTTAAAGTGCCAGTCCAGGCAGATGGCCATATATCCCCCATACAGCATTGAACATTGCATATTAAATTAATATTATGCAGTTACATAAACCACAAGCTACTGTGATAAATATAAAAACACACACATTTATTTCATTAGCGAGACATCGGGAGCACCGTTCTCGGAAACCATAAGGTTTCCCAACGGTGGAGCTGCTGCACGACAGATAAGGTGAGTTCTGGAATTTTTTTAGGGAGTTTAATAACCCTTTAAAATTCACAGCTTATTTCACCAGTTTGGTTGGCTCTTCATGGGGCTTTCTTCATTAGGCTTTCTATGGAGCAGCTGTGGCCTTAGCTCATACATTTACAGAATATTACAAAGTTGGCAGTGTGGTGTCGGCTGATGCCATCTTGGGCTGTAAAACTTCACGTACTGTTGTGTCGTTTAAAAAATCGTTTGACTGTATTTGTCATCCAAAACTAATTAAAACTGCTTTTATTCCCACCCTACTTCTTCCTGCTTAGGACATCCTATTGTTTGAAATAATGAAGAATACTCTGCCCCCCACATGCCCCAGAAGAAAAAACATTTTAGTACTCCCGTAAAGGTCTTTTCCTTTATACAGGTGTCCTGGCTGCTTCTTTCATGGTTATTCTTCCATTTTTGTGAACTAGTGATTGTTGTTGGGGTAGGCAATTTTATTTATAAAAGTGTCCGCAATCTCTGGATACCTCATCAACCCATCATTTAAAACACACATGCTCAACCTGCTTCCTGGGGGCCACATGTCGCCCTCAGATCCATCTGATGTGGCCCCCTGACCTGTTGTGGGAAAAGTGGAAGGGGTTAGAACTGACATTTAAAGGTAGTTAAATAGGGGTACAGTAGGAATTGGCGATTGCACGGAGAATGATTTAGGAGGGGCACACTGGCGAATTGCTGACATAGATGGCTTCACTAATGATGTCACTAATTTGATTTTATTTGTCAAGTACATCATTACAATATACAAGGAAATCACTTTGGATAGAGGCAGTAGAGGGTTACATATTCTAAAAGTTCAGTGGGAAGAACATAAGGTCACATTATTCAGAAGTTACTATTTATCTGTTCCAAAAGACAAGGGCATTCAGGACTTTAATGTCCCTAAAGAAGTCGATGTCTTGTACCATGTGGTGAAGGAGAAGCACAGGACAGCAACGATAACAGAATTAAAAAAGATTACTAGCAGGTGTTTGGCAGTCCAAACTTTTTTAACTTCCTAAAGAAGAAAAGCCTTTGTTGGGCCTTTCTTGGCACCATATTCATATTCACCTCCCATTTTAATCTATTGGAGATGGTGCATCCAAGAAACTTGGTTTCATCAGCTATCCTCAGATCATTTGCGATGGTCAGTGGAAGTGGAATAGGTTGTTTTTGCCTGAAATCCACCACCATGTCTACCATTTTATCAATGTTTATGACTAGATTACGGTCATTGCACCATTCAGTAATCCTCTTCACTTTGCTGCGATAAACTTCCACTCTATTGTCCCTGTTGAGACCTATGATGGTGGTATCATCTGCGAATTTCAATACTTTGAGTTCGCGTGGGAAGTGCAGTCATCTGTGTATAATGAGAACAGTAGAGGGGATAAGACGGAGCCCTGAGGAACTCCAATGTTGGTGGTCCTCCGAGTTGACACATAAGGACCAAGTTTCACCTGCTGCATTCTAACAGTCAGGAAGTTTTGAATCCTTGTGCAGATGTTATTGGGAATTGAGAGCTGCTCCAGATTATTGACTAATAGATCTGGCACGATAGTATTGAAGGCCGAACTAACGTCATTGAACAACATTCTAGCATATTTATACGGGTGCTCCGAGTGTTGCATGCCATAATGCAGGGCTAAGCTTACTGCATCCTCTACCGACCATTTTGCTTTATAGGCAAATTGTAAGTCTGTAGTCTGTATGGCCAGTTGTGCAGTCCAGTAGGTAGGTCAGGATCAAATGTTCGAAGGACTTGGCAATCACTGGGGTAAATGCAACTGGCCTGTAATCATTCAGATATTCCGACATCCTTGCTTTCTTGAAGATGGGTATGATTGTGGATTTCTTGAAGCAGTTAGTTACTACGCCTCTTGAGATGGGTCTTCTGAAGATTTTTGCTAGACTACGGGAAAGTTGATCCGCACAAGTTTTAGGCAGGTTGGTAAGATATCGTCTGGGCCAGGAGCTTGCCTTGTCTTAAGTTTTTGGAGTAGAATTTTAACATCTAAAGATTCTATCTCAAGAGGTTTTGGAAGCATTTTGTGTGAGGCAGAGGTGGTGTCAGGAGTTACTGCAGGAGGAGAAGTGACAGAAAGAGGAGCAAGGCCCTTGTCGAACCTGCAATAGAAGTTATTGAGTTAATCTGCTATCTTTTGGGTGGGAGAGACTAGTGTAGGAGAGCTTTTGTAGTTTGTAATGTTCTTCAGTCCATTCCACACTTCTCTAGAGTCTCCTGACTGGAATTTATCTTCAAACTTGTTTGCATACAGTTTTTTCAGCTATTTTTATCTCCTTAGTCAGCATGTTCCTTAGCTTCTTGAAGAGTGGTAAATCCCTTTTTTATAAGCATCTTCTTTACATCTACGGATCCTCCTGGTTTTGTCGTTAAACCAGGGCTTGTTGTCATTACCATAGATGCAGAAGGTTTTTGATGAGCTGATAATGTCCTCACAGATTTCTCCAAGCTTGAGGATTCATCTACTAGGGTTTCCCAGTCAGTTATATCAAAGCAGGCTATAGGATTGTCTTTGGCTTTGCATGACCAACTCCTCACTGTGTACATTTTCCGAGCTACTGTTTTAAGTTTCTGTTTGTACGTGGGAATTAGTTCGATTAGGCAATGATCCAAGGCCCCCAGGGCTGAACGGAATCCTCTTTTTTTTCTGCCTAACTTGAGCTCCTGCTCGTCTACCTCTCCTTCTGGGAGCCAACCTTTAACCCTGAGTAATCCACTTGCATGTGCATTAATGTGTGCAGTGATGATGCCGAAGAAGTAAAATCCTGTGGTTTTGGGCAAAGTTCCCACTGCAGAAGCTCCTGTCTCTTGAGCATAACTGTAGCCACATTGGAATTTGGCGCCATAATTGATTTGGCCGATTAGGTTCATGGGAGCTAGGTGTGAGTGCAGTGAATGAGTGCAGTAGACATTAAAAGGTATGAATGAAAGTAGCAGGAGCCACATGAAACAGTGGTTGTACCCGTTCCTGCCTTCTGCAGTCCACATAGCTGGTCAACTAACAGCAATACATAAGATCATCAAGAGGGATCTAACTCTGTCTCTTCTCCCTCAATCTATAAGTCCACAGAGTACAAGCCCCTCAATGTCTTAATTAGTAACTACGATGTAGTTATTATAAAGTTTTATGCAATGCAGATGTTCTTATTTTAACAGCCTTATACAAGGTGGTGCACCAACTAACACAGATGAGAGTATACAGCCAAGAAGAAAACTGATATACATTTATTTTTCTCTTCCATTTTACTTCAGGCCATCAGATTTAATTCAGAGATGATTGGGTTAACCTTTCCCGAAGGGTGTGGTCTGCAAGAACAAAGGTGTGTCTCCACCTCCCGGGCCTATATCCACCTGGCTGACTTGATGCACTTCAGTTATTCCAAGTATGTCACACACCCCGCTTCCACTATTCATGACATATGGGTTATGGTCCAGTAGAGGGCGAACTTCTGCAGAGATGAAAGCAAAAAAGAAGCCCCTTCCGGTCCATAAATACCTGGGACCTCCCACACATTCCCCAGTTCCTTCTCTGCAGGACGGCGAGCAAGTCAGAAGATGTATGCTGCTCTTCTTTGCAGGTAAGCCGGGCTTAAACCTGGCCATGTTTGCCCTATTTCTGCCTGGACCTTTTACATTAAGCCCAATACCAGCCTCCCAGCCTTGGCTGCAGGTCCGGGTGAGGGTAGGCATCACCTTATTAGGTGTTTAGGGAGCCATGCTCCCCGTGAGACCCCATACAAGGGGGTAGGTGGTATCCGGGTTGGTGATCCCGGTTTGGGATGCCCTGTCCCTTATATGTATATATCCCTTACACCCACTGTGTGGGATTCTCCCCCTTCCGGGTCCCTCTGTTAACCCTCCAGTGGGGGGGCTGCCTTTATCCCTCGTCCTTTCTTTTCACTCGTTTGTGGTGTGAATGTGTGTGCGATGTGTGCGCTGTGTGCTTGAGTGCTTCACGTTTACTTGGCACTTTCTGCAATCTGTTGACACTTTGGGGAGCTTCTTCCCCTCAGGCTGCGTTGGGGAGGGGGCGGGGCCAGGGGCTCGCGCGTTGCCGCAGCCCGCCCCCTCCTTATTAGGCGCCATTGCGGAGCCCAGCCTCCTGCTGGGAACCGCGTTGCTGCTTGTGGAGGGGGGCAGGGCCAGGCGCGGCACCCGATCCGCGCTGGCCCGCCCCTTCTTCTTCTCCCTCTCTCTCTCTCTCTCTCTCTCAGGTAAGCCTTCTCCCAATTTATCTATTGCACTGTATGTCCCAAATGGGCTCTCAGAGATTAGAGTTAGGGCTGCACCCCACAGAGGCACTTTGGCGTAGTGGTGCAGCTTAAGCATACTTCTGCAGATGTGTGTGACCGAGTCCTCTGTTTTTAACCAAGTTTAGAGACAGATTATAGGCTGGCCTGCAAGCTAAGAGGGTTGAGTGCTGTGGCTCCTTTAAGACTTTTGTTTCCTAATTGCCCTGCTAACGTGCACCTCCCAGGTTAGTTATAAAATGGTCTGAGCGGCTGCCACCCCCCCTTTGTTTCTTTTGAATTTGTGCAAGCACATGGTGTGTGGGGTCTAGGCTGTATTGCAAGGTCTTTGACCCTTCCACCCCATGGCTTGCACTTGAGAGGTTTAGGGCAACCTCAGGTAAGCCTGCTCCCAATTTATCTATTGCACTGTATGTCCCAAATGGGCTCTCAGAGATTAGAGTTAGGACTGCACCCCACAGAGGCACTTTGGCTTAGTGGTGCAGCTTAAGCATACTTCTGCAGATGTGTGTGACCGAGTCCTCTGTTTTTAACTAAGTTTAGAGACAGATTATAGGCTGGCCTGCAAGCTAACAGGGTTGAGTGCTGTGGTTCCTTTAGGACTTTTGTTTCCTAATTGCCCTGCTAACGTGCACCTCCCAGGTTAGTTATAAAATGGTCTGAGCGGCTGCCACCCCCCCCCCCCTTTGTTTCTCTCTCTCTCTGGATGGTGGCTGGGCCGGACGCCATTTTCTGCTGTTAAGCGAGTGCCCGCCTGGGCCACCCTTGTTACTTGTGACTTTCTCCGCATGGGGCAGCGCTGGTCTCCTTCACTGTTGTATTTTATATATTTATATATGTATATATATTTTATAGGTGTTTATTTTGTGTGTGCATGTGCTTATGGGCCCACTTCTCTTGTGTCTTTCAGGAGAACTCCCTGTGCCTTGCTAAAAAGGGGGTTCTCCCGGTCCTAGGGTCCCTAGCAGTAAATTGGGCACCTACAAATCCTCCCAGGTGGGACTTAAAGGGGCATCCCGGGTTGCTTATCAGCGTAATTCCCTTTGGTCATTGCGACTACCTTAAAATCACCATATGGAGGCTCCACAGGATACCGGGCTCGAACTCCCTTCGGGACAATCCCGGCTATGTGTGGGTTGTGGGGTACCCCTTACGGGGGAGAATTTGCATACCATGTGCGCAACAGGCCATAACGCGGCAGTCTGGATCCCAGATGCCTGGATCAGTGCCGCCCGTCTCAGTGGGCAGAAAGGCCCCTGCTAAGAAAAGGCATCTGTCACCGGCTACGCCGGTAATTGATTTTGATGATTATAACTCCCCTGACTGGGCTGATTATTCCCCGCTTGAGGAGGGGGAATTGTTTGAGGAATCTGAGACTGAGGAACTGCAGTTCTTTGATTCTGATGCCGGGCGGGCGCTGGGGGATGCTGTGGATACTCCCAAGGTCCTGGCCCATCTCTTAGAGGTTCTGGATATTTCCCCACCAGCGGAGGCCCCTCCGAAGAAGGGGGAATTCTTTGGGTTCTCTAAGCCCCGCTTGGAGTTCCCAAATCAGGATCATTTTGACAGCATGATTCTTAGAGAATGGGAGAAGCCGAGTCGGCTTCACGGTGTTCCTCAGGGATGGGATAGGAAGTATTCCTTTCCGGCTGACGCAGTGAAGCGCTGGTCTTCCCCTCCCGAGGTTGATGCGCCCATTTTAGGATTGTCCAACACCTCCGTTGTACATACTCCTGACACCACTACCCTTAAGGATGGTGAGGACAAGCGCATTGATCAGATGGCATGTCATGCCTTTGCCAGTGTGGGTTCAGCCTTGCGGCCTGTCTGTGCATCGGCACTCGTGGCTGTGGCTACCAGGTCTGAGATTAGGGACATGTTAAATGGGTCCCAGCTAAACCCGGCCAGCATTGAATTCACAGCCCTTAAGGAGGTGTGAATTGTTCATGAATTTTGTTTTGTCAGCTATGGACGACACTATTACCATGTGTAGTAGAACTTCGGCTCTGTTGGTGGCCATGCGCCGATCGGTCTGGCTACGCCAGTGGGCGGCTGACATTGCGGCCAAGAAATCCCTTACAGCTCTGCCCTTCCTGGGTACGCGGCTGTTTGGAGACAAATTGGATTCTGTGGCAAAAGGTGGAAGGCTACTTCAGCGTAAGAAGCAGCGTCACTCCTTTCGAGGGGCAAGCTTCTTCAATCCTTCCTTTCGTGGTGCCAGAGCAGCAGAGGTCTTGCCTACTCTAGTTTCAGGGGTGATTCCTGGAATAGAGGCAGAGGACGTGCCCGTCCAGTCTCTACCTGGGGTTCCAAGCCCAAGCCCGCTGCCAAGCCAGCTCAGCAATGAGGAGGCTCCCTCACCCTTACGGGTGGGGGGGTTGGCTGCGGCTCTTCTTCCAGGTCTGGGCCCAGGAAGTCACAGACAAGTGGATTTTGGAAGTGGTATCACCCGGGTACAAACTGGAGTTCGAGTACCGGCCTCCTCCCAGATTTCTAAGGTCTCGGGTGCCCTCGCAGGGGCTCCTGTTGGCTGTGAAGAATCTCCTGGACATGGAGGTCATATGCCCAGTGCGTTTCTCAGAGAGAGGCCGGGGCTACTATTCCAACCTCTTTACAGTTCCAAAAAGGGATGGTTCCATAAGGCCCATTCTGGATTTGAAGCTTCTCAACAGGTTTATCAGAACCAAGAAGTTCTGCATTGAGACTCTGCGCTCTGCCATCAGTTCCCTTCGTCAGGGGGACTTCATGACATCCATAGACATCAAGGATGCTTACCTACATGTACCAATCATCCCAGCACACCAGAGGTTTCTCAGGTTTGCGGTGGGAGATCAGCATTTTCAGTTTGTGGCCCTCCCGTTCGGGCTGACCTCGGCACTGAGGGTGTTCACCAAGGTGCTGGCGGGCATAATGGCCCTGCTCAGAGCACAGGGCGTTCGCATTGTGCCGTATCTGGACGACCTACTCATTACAGCTTCTTCCCTATGTCAGGCGGAGCTGGACACCAGGATGGTGGTGACGACGCTGGAAAGGTTCGGATGGGTGATCAACCACCCCAAGTCTTCTCTCTCCCTGTCAAGGGAGATCTCATTCCTGGGCAGGAATCTGGATATCAGTCAGGCCAGAGTGTTCCTACCTCACCCAAAGGTGCAGAGGGTTCAAGATCTAATACGTATTCTCCTGGCCAATCCTCGCCCCTCTATCCGGCTAGGGATGACACTGGTGGGTTTGATGGTGGCTTCCTTCGAGGCAGTCCCCTTTGCTCAGTTCCACATGAGGTCGCTCCAACTCCATCTATTGCTGAACTGGGACAGATGTCCACAGTCCTTGGATCAGTCCTTTCTGATGTCTCCCAGGGTTCGGCAGTCCCTTCAGTGGTGGCTGGAACCAAGCAATCTGATGAGGGGCAGATCTTTTCTGGCCCCCTGTTGGGAGACGGTTACCACGGATGCCAGCCTGTCGGGCTGGGGAGGTTTCTGGAGGGATCATCAGTTCAAGGGGTTGTGGGGTCCTCAGGAGGCTCACACCCCCATCAATGTCTTGGAGCTCAGAGCTATCCGTTTGGTTCTGTCACGTCTGACACTTCACCTACAGGGCCTACCGGTTCAGGTTCGATCAGACAGTCGAACTGCGGTAGCTTACATCAATCACCAGGGAGGGACTCGCAGCAGGAGTGCCCTCAGGGAAGTCTCTCTGATTCTAACATGAGCAGAGAGCAATGTTCCTTGCATCTCGGCAGTGTACATTCCGGGAGTGGAGAACACGGAGGCGGACTCCCTGAGCAGGGGGTTTTCTCGCCAAGGGGAATGGTCTCTCAACCACAGGGTATTTCGTGCCCTGTGTCACAAGTGGGGGACTCCGGAGGTGGATCTCTTTGCCTCTCGGCACAATCACAAGCTTCCTGTTTCCTCCTTTCTCCATGGTAGGCAAGGTAGTGCGCAAGCTGGCTCTAGAGGGGGCACCAGCAATTCTGGTGGCTCCAAGGTGGCCAAGACAGGTTTGGTTCGCAGACATCATAAGACTGACGGTAGATCAGTACAGGCTGCCCCTGTTTCCGGATCTGATCTCTCAGGGTCAACTACGTTACCCCAACAAACGCTTGCTTTGACGGCGTGGCTGCTGAAACCTTCATCCTGAGGGAGGAAGGTTTGTCTGAGGCGGTTATTCAGACCTTGATTAGAGCTAGGAAGAGGTCTTCCTTTATCATTTACTATAGGACTTGGCGGTCCTATATTGACTGGTGTGAGGCTAGGGTTTTACCTTGCAGGGTGTTTTCGATTCCTAGGATTTTGAAGTTTCTACAACACGGCCTGGATCTGGGGTTTCAGCTCAGTACTTTGAAGGGTCAGGTTTCTGCCCTGGCTGTCTTTTTTCAAAGGTCCTTTGCTTTGCATCATCTGGTCAAGACTTTTTTCCAAGGGGTCACTCATGTTCGGCTCTCTAGAAAGCCTTTGGTTGTAGTTTGGGACCTAAATTTGGTTCTCTCGGCCCTCCAGGGGCCTCCTTTTGAGCCGGTGCAGGATGTGGCACTTTCTGTGCTCACTCAAAAGGTTGCCTTTTTGGTGGCTATTACCTCTGTTCGGCGTGTCTCTGAGTTGGCGGCTCTGTCTATTCAGGCCCTTTACTTATAGAGACACCAGGACAAGGTGGTTTTTCGCTTTAAACCAGATTTCCTTCCTAAGGTGGTTTCTGCTTTCCATCTCAATCAGCATGTAGTTCTCCCTTCCTTGTGTCCTAAGCCTAGCAATGACAAGGAGAGGGTTTTGCACTCTTTGGATGTGTTCGTTGTGTGAAGTACTATTTGGTCGCTACTTCTCCTTTTCGTAAGACAGACGCCTTGTTCGTGGTGCCCTCCGGGCCCAGGAAACGTTTGGCGCCTGCCAAGTCTACCATTAGTAAATGGATACGTCAGGCCATTGTTGGGGCCTATTCCGCTAAGGGGAGGGCTCCTCCTTTTAAGATCACTGCTCATTCTACTCGTGCTGTTGGGGCTTCCTGGGCCTTTCAGCACCAGGCTTCTGTTGAACAAGTTTGTAAAGCTGCTACTTGGTCTTCCGTTCATACTTTTTCCAAGTTTTATAAGGTTGATGTGCGGGCCTCAGCGGATGCTGTTTTTGGCCGCAAGGTTCTGCAAGTTGCTGCAGTGGTTTAAATTGGTGCATTTTTTGCTGTATTTGGATCCCCACCCATGACGGACACTGCTATTGGATGTCCCATATGTCATGAATAGTGGATATCCCACCAAAGTAGAGAGTCCCAAACTCCCTTAATCCACTCCCTGTAGTGAATGGCACCACTCCGTTTTAATTACCAATTCATATTACTTTATTCAAATGATTTTACTATGTACATACATTTTGTTAAAAAACATTAGTTAAAATACATATATTTACAAACAATCCCCCAAAAAACGGGGGAAAGGGGGGGTTGGGGGAAGGGAAGAAGAGGGAGAACCAATATATGTGGAGGGGGGGCAGGACAACACTAACCAGGATGTTCAGATGGAATAAGCCCTTATGGCTAAGTTGATCATTGATATCTATTGGTCTGCTACTAATCTAAATACCCATTGCTGCCTATCTACAAGTGACTAATTCATACAACAATTGATTTAATATACAATAATGTGCAAAAACATTTAATGAATTAATATATTATATATACATAAAGTGCTAAGTGCCTTATATCACAACAAACTAACCATGTCTATCCTAAGGACAGCCGTAGGGAGAAAAGAGCAGACACATACATAACATTGCACAGTACCTTACGTTCCAATGACCAGCCAAACAACCCCCTCCTCTCCCAACCGACGCGTTGCGTGACGTCTCGCGTCACTTCTCCAGGGCAAGGCAAAGGTTCAAATGCCCTCATCCCGTCCTCCCTTATATACTCACCACTGCTCGCTCCCCCGCTGATAACTGGCCAGACACTGCGATCCCGGGCAGACGCGCGCCAGCCGGAAGCGCGTCACCCAGCGACCGTTCACGTGGCGCACGCCGGCCGGACGTGCGTCACGAAGCTTGCGTTCCAGACACCGGAAGTATGTATTCCGGTGCCAATGAAGCGCAAGGTGCCGGCTCAGTCTGCGGGAGATACAGGCTACGGTAGGTGAGTATCCAAGGTACTGTTAAGCGACATTTAAATACAAATTCTTGTCACACCACTAAACATAAATGTATGTACATTGCTGTATACAATAAATTGACACCTTCCTCATATACAATTCTTTGAAACACATATTTGTACATGCCTAAAGCATCATATCTGTATGATAATCAAAAGTTTGGGCACCATATATTTTACTCAGCCTATTTCAATAAACAAGGGCACATCTTATTCTTTTTATACTATGCCATTTCCCATTTGTTATAAATATCCCCATTATTAAAGCTCCACTATATCTGGGGCTAATGTGTCATGGTCCCCTTTGTAACCCTATACCCTCCCAACAAGGAAAACAGGATGGGAAGAACCAGGAAAGGGGGGGGGGGAAGGAAAAGGAAAGAAAGAGGGAGGAAAAGGGAACGGGGGGAAGGGTAAAGGGAAAGAAAAAAGGAGGAGGGAGGGGAAGGGGGTCGGGAGGGGAGAGAAGGGGAAGGGAAAAGAAGGAGAAAGGAGCAGGAAGAAAAGAAGAAAGCCAAAGGGAGAACGGGAGGGGAGGACAACAAGGGGAGAAAAACTTGAAGAGAAAATACACACTCGGGCTCCTTCGATGGATATATCTGTGCCAAGCAACCCATCCTATGTGTACATGTAAGTCAGTACACTTATGTCCCAAATATGTCCCCGGGGAGACTATAGACCCACTAGGAGATCATAATGCAGCTATATGATCCCTGTTTTCATTACAGAAATTGGGGTCCCCCTGCTAACTTACAAGATATTCCCCTCGATTCAAAGAGCAAAAGTTAATTGATTTCGTATCGAGAATCGTAAGTTTGGGTGGGTGTTTGTCATTTTTTCTTGTTTTTTTGCCCATTTCGTATTCGCACGATCGTTCGCGCATAGACGTATATGAACATACGCATTTCGTACTGAAATCGTATAATTTGCGTTAGTTCGTGTCTTTTTCCCGTCCAAATCGTATTATTTGCGTCAGATCCTATTTTTTACGTCATTCACATGGGCTTGCGACCAATTCAGAGAGCTGATTGCTAATTGTTTTGAAGCCCATTAAAGAGCTGCTTTACGAAATGTTTGCCGGCAGCTATTTGGCCTCGGGAGTAGGATGGAGAGGAGCGAGTTTGTGGCACATCAAGGGCTTATGCTTTTTGGCATTGAGTTGATCCAGATGTCTGAGAGCAGATTGCCCCTGCGTCGTCGCATGAACATCGATAGCATGAATGATGTTGAGCTGTTCGAGCTGACCAGGCTTAATCGCGCTTCCCTCCATAAATTATATAGTGAGCTGCGGCCATGGTTAGCCCGCACCACAAGGAAGGGGCATGCAATTTCAGGTATGACCAAGATGCTTGGCTGCCTGCAATTTTTGGCGAACGGCTCGTTCCAGAGGCTGGGTGCCCTCTCCGTGGCACCCTGCCATGGCTGCCATAACTCCAAAATATATTTATTTTCCGGATGATATGGCAGCCAGAAACGCCATTAAGCTTGGTTTTTATAATGTGGCCGACATGCCCAACGTTATTGGTGCTGTTGACTGCACACATGTGGCACTCGTACCTAGGGCAGCCGACGAGTATATATATAGGTATTTAGATTTTGTTTTAGGTTATTATGTTGCCCAACGTGTAATGTAACCTGTTTTCCTTTGCGGCAGCATATTTTTTTTTGGCTCATTTGTGTACATGCCTTATTTAGGCTTTTCATTAGTAGTTTCCAATAGAGTGCAGACATGTTTTAAATTTTTGATCCTTTTTTCAATTATCAATTACCCTTTTTGTATGCTTTTGCCTTAAGGAATCGAAAAATGGGACACTCCCTTAATGTCCAGGCCGTGGTTGGGCCGGACATGCGTTTTCTGAGTGTCCTTGCCGGCTACCCCGGATCGTCGCACGACTCATATATACTCAGACGATCTGGGTTGTTTCGGAGATTTGAGTCAGGTGAATTTTCGGGTGCATGGCTGCTTGGTAAGTGTGTCCTATTTATTTGGTATTAAATTTCTGATTAATCTGTTATTTGTTGATATTTGTGTTTTTGTATTCTTTACATAAGCCTGAAATTGCATTTTAGTTGGGTCATATTTTCGGAACTCAAAACCAAAATGCTTGCCTCACTTTGTCCTTCAGAATGTTTTCCCTTTAGTTAGGATGTCTGTAAGTTCCATGTCCCAAAATATATTGGTTGGGAGTTTATACCCAAGTATCTGTTAGTTTATGGTCCTTTTGTAGTATTGGTCTTTAAATGGCAAAGTGGACTTAAACTGCATACATTGTATTCTTTATATAAATGTTGAGTGCCCCTCAGCAGCATCCTAATTGTAACATGTCAGAAAACCAAAAATCTAAAAAAATTCTAACTACCCTTGCCCGTGCAGATGTTTTATCATTCTTTAGTATATTTAAGCGCCATTTTTATTTATGTACTACATTAGTGGCAATAGTTATTTTGCTAATGTGCCCTGGGTGTATTTTTACGCCCTTTACCTTACATCATTTGGATATATGTCAAATTCTTTGTGTTTGTTGTCTTGCCTTTTTAATGTTTATTAAATTTAATTGTCTTGTTAAGGTGATTCCGGGTACCCACTTCTCCCCTGGCTCATGACGCCTGTGCTGCGGCCCCAGGATGCCTCTCAGGAAGCGTACAACCGTGCGCACCGCAAGACCAGGGCTGTTGTGGAGAGGGCCTTTGGGCTGTTGAAGTCCCGTTTTCGTTGTTTGGACCATACTGGGGGCGCCCTGCAATATGATCCCAAAAAAGTGATCGACATCATCATGGCATGTGCTGTTTTGCACAATTTTGCAATACTAGAACGTGTCCCACGTTATGTGGATAGTCTGCCCTCTACAGCCCTAGAGGATGATGGAGACAATTATGTTGGGCCACCCAGTGAGTCTGGACAATCAGAGCAAACTTGATATTGCAGCATTTTAGTTAATTTAATTTCGTTTTTCAACATTCTGTGTGTCTGTCTTAGCCTTTTTGTTCAATATGTTGTTTTGCCGTAATGTGGCATTACCTTAAATTAAAACATTTTTCCCTTAATTGTTGCCTAATGTATTTCATGTTGTTTACTTAGCTTGATATTTGCATTGTTACACCTCTTAAACCAAAAAGTATCTGGTTTAGCCCAAGCTGATTTAAAATGTGTTTCCACTAAAAACGCCACAAGTATTGTAATTGTGAAATTTGTTTTACTTTGTAGAATTAGAATTATTGTACTTAACATAAAACATTCCACATACAACTGTGGTTAAAAAGGCATGATATAACAAAAAACAAATCGAGCACATCTACACCTGGAAGTGAGTGGCACAACCAAACAAGGACACCCAGTCCAAAGGCCAGCCTAGTCCAGTCATTAATATTGCCTGTGCCCAGGGATATTTGGGCATGGCCATAATGTCACACAAACATGTCTGCAAACAGGAGGAGCACAAACCAAATACATATTTAAAGCCATAAGTGGCCAGATACACTCCACATAGACCTATGGCATTGGCTAGTGGCCTTAATCATTACTCTAAGGAGCTATATGGGAGCAAATACAAAACACAACCTGCATGAGCAACACAAAATGGATTGTTTGAAACCTCAAAGGACAAGTAAATACAGTGGGGGGTAAGAGAAAAGATGTCCCACACAATCATGGCTTAATAGGGTGGCTGCCCATAATACCCAGGTGGAGGTCCGTGGGGATGGGACCTAGCCTGGGCCATGGCTGCATTGTGAATTTGAAACTGCTCCATAATGTTTCTCTGCATATTGGTCATCTCAGCCATGGCTGACTGGATGCCATTACTTGCAGTTACCATGTTGCTGTTGAGGGTACGCAACTCCGCGAGGATGCCCTGTAAGCTGTTATTGATGTTGACCATGTCGGCATGCCTTTCCTCACGCTCAGTAACGAGCTGTGCCTCATACGAGTCCCTCTCTTGGGTCCATAATTGAAGCAGGGCACTCTGCCTCCCCTGGGAAATTGTGGGGCGGCGTAATGGAGTCCGCCGCACAATTACCCTGGCTCTTGGGCGTGCCCTGCCGCGTTGTGTCGTCCCCTCAACAGCAACAGGCATGCTTGGCAAATCCTCAGCAGCAGAGTGAACACTGGGGACTGTTGTGTCAGTCTCCCCATGTGCATGCGCAATGGATGGAGATTCACTCTGCTGCTGAGGATTGGCCAGAGAAACATTAGGGAGCAGTTCCAGATTGGGACCCAGGGGGAGGTCATCGGACGTGCCCTGCAGGGAGACATCAGCTTCCTCCATTTCCATGATCTCTTCCATGATTGTGCGGGTCTGTAGGGACATATAAAAAAAAAGGGTAAGTTGGCGTCCAAATTTGGGATTCCATCAGTTTAACACATGCTTAAGCACTTGGTAGTATTTATGGTACTAAATTAACTTACCGGAAATCTCGGATCTGGGCTCCTATGCTGTACGGACCTGGTAGGCATAAGCAAACTGGGGGGTGAGTTTACCCTTGCTGAGGGGTCATGCTGGGCTGAAGAAGAGAAAACAAAACAAGGTAAACACACACATAAGCATTGTTTTTTTAGTTACTAAAAAAAGCCACTATTTGTAATATTAAGCAACTCTACAGCAATGGGGACAATTGTTAAAATACACGCAATTTTAGATAGGTGCAATGGCTCGAGAAAACTGCTAACTGACCTCAGTTCAAAGTCAGGAAGTGTACCCAGTCAGCATACTACTTGCACAGCAACTATTTGGATTTTGACTACCATTCTCTAGGTCAGGGGTACTCAAACACTTCTTGTAAAGGTCCATTTAAAGGTATGTGGTGAGAGGTGAATGTCTGGGCATGGGGCTGTCGCAGGGGGTGTCTAGTTAGAAATAAACACACTGGGGGAGGGGCTGGAGATTGCCAAGTGCAAACTAATAAAGGCTGCTTGCCCTTGCTGGGCTGGATGGGGCAGAGCTGAGGGGACAGGGATTGGATGGCTAAAGGTGGGAGGTCAGGAATTGATGGTGATGGGATGGATGGAGCAAATATGTTAGAAATGTATGGGGCTTATGTGGGGGGGGGGGGGGCAGATGGTGGGACTGTGGCAGATGGGGCAGAGCTGGGGCAGCGGGACAGGATTGGACCAAGAGAAAGATGCACCAAGTTACTGTGTACCTTGCAATGCCACTTCCTGTGCAGTACTTCATATTGCAATGCTATGTTTCAGGGAGCCATGACATTGGGCAGGAGACCAACCACTACATCGCCGATCAAGGGGGCAGCTCTGAGCACGTCAACACAGAAGTAACTGAGTGCAGTGCTGTCTGGGCAGGGGTCCGGGAATCTGGTGCCAAGGTCCGCATTGGGACCCCGGGCCACCAGTTGAGTCTCGCTGCTCTAGGTCAGATATGTTTGGGGGTGTGTCATTAAATTGTTACCTCAAACACAACTCACACAACAAATAGCCAACACATCCCTAATGATGTGTGTTTTGTGATTGAGTCCAAATATATCACTTTTCAAGATAAACTTCATTACTTGACAAATATTTTTGGTTAATTGGTCTTTTACATAATGTATGTGGTCCTAAATGTGTGATTCACAGGGACCAAAACAGGACACAAACAGGCACAGTAGTGCGAGCCCAAGCAAGCCACACCATAGGGCCATACCGTCATCTTGGTACTAGTGACCTTTATATTTTTTACCAAACAGGCAAACATGCAGATTAAGAGTACTCACCGTGGGTACGGGTCGGTGAGTCTGTGTCCCTTAGACCCGCATGGCCACCGACCGCGACCAGATGGAGAAGGCCCAGCACAATCTCCTCAGCAGGGGTAAACTCCAGTTTGGTAGGAAAGCCACCTCCAGTTTGCATGCTGAAAAGAGAAAATCGTTTGGTACTCAGAAAAGGTGCATACAGTACATCCTAATCCTTATATTTGGAGACATCATTTATTTACCTGTAATTATGCCTTTTAATTTCTTTTTGACGTACAGCATATTTGAGATCCGAGATTTTCTTTTGAATTTGTGGCACATCTTTCCTCTCTTCCCCCGCTGCATTTACTTGTCGTAGGATGGTTTCAAACAATTCCATCTTGCGCTGCTTCGTGGTGTGTTTTGATTTGCTCCCATAGAGCTCGTCATAGTATAATGTAAGGCCACTAGCCAATGCCATATTTTGGTCATGGGAGAATCTCCCACTCAACTGGCCGCGGCGCAATGTGCGGCCAGATGGTTGGCTTGGGTGCTCCTCCATGTGTGCAGACACATGTGGTGACATTATGGCCTGGGGCTGGGTAGGGGAATGGACGGATTGCTGGCTTCCCAATGACTGGACTGGACTGGCCAAGGGACTGGGTGTTCTTGCGTGGCTGGCCACCGAACTTCCAGGTGTAGATGTGGTCAGGGTGGCCATTCTTTGGCCTCTTGGGGGGCTATGTTCCCGGCTGGTGCCAGGTCGGGGGCTATGTTCCCGGCTGGTGCCAGGTCGGGGGCTATGTTCCCGGCTGGTGCCAGGTCGGGGGCTATGTTCCCGGCTGGTGCCAGGTCGGGGGCTTCTGGCCCTGCTGCGTGGCCTGTATTGGCTTCTGGCCATGCTTCTTGGCCTGGACGGGCTTCTGGCCCTGCTTCTTGGCCTGGACGGGCTTCTGGCCCTGCTTCTGGGCCTGGATGGGGTTGTTGCCCTGCTGCGCGGCCTTGCTGGGGTTCTGGGCCTCCTGTCTCGGCTTTCTGGGCTTCTGGCCCTGCTGCGGGGCCTGTATGGGCTTCTGGCCCTGCTTCTGGGCCTTTCTGGGGTTCTGGCCCTGCTGCGGGGCCTGTATGGGCTTCTGGCCCTGCTTCTGGGCCTTTCTGGGGTTCTGGCCCTGCTGCGGGGCCTGTATGGGCTTCTGGCCCTGCTTCTGGGCCTTTCTGGGGTTCTGAACCTGCTTCTGGGCCTGGATGGGGTTGTTGCCCTGCTGCGCGGCCTTGCTGGTGTTCTGGCCCTGCTTCTGGGCCTGGATGGGGTTGTTGCCCTGCTGCGCGGCCTTGCTGGGGTTCTGGGCCTCCTGTCTCGGCTTTCTGGGCTTCTGGCCCTGCTGCGGGGCCTGTATGGGCTTCTGGCCCTGCTTCTGGGCCTTTCTGGGGTTCTGGCCCTGCTGCGGGGCCTGTATGGGCTTCTGGCCCTGCTTCTGGGCCTTTCTGGGGTTCTGGCCCTGCTGCGGGGCCTGTATGGGCTTCTGGCCCTGCTTCTGGGCCTTTCTGGGGTTCTGGCCCTGCTTCTGGGCCTGGATGGGGTTGTTGCCCTGCTGCGCGGCCTTGCTGGTGTTCTGGCCCTGCTTCTGGGCCTGGATGGGGTTGTTGCCCTGCTGCGCGGCCTTGCTGGGGTTCTGGGCCTCCTGTGTCTGCTTTCTGGGCTTCTGGCCCTGCTTCTGGGCCTGGACGGGCTTCTGGCCCTGGATGGGCTTCTGGTCCAGCTGCGTGGCCTAGATGGGCTTCTGGCCCTGCTGCGGGGCCTGGGTTGGCGAAGTGCCCTGCTGGAAACCATGGGCGGTGTGGGCTCCCTTGGGCGGCCTCTTCTGGGGGCAGAGGTGGTGGGTGCTGCTGTGGCCTGTTTTTTGGCCGCAGGGGCACGTGCCTTGGGGGCCCTTTTTTGGGTAAGGGAGGGTCCAGTGTCCCTTGGTGGGGCCGAGGTGGTACTCGCCTTCTTGGAGCGTAATTTCTTGCTTCCTTGCTGGGACCTGGTGGTTGGGCCATCCGAGGTCTGGCTTGGCTGGGCGCGTTTTGCTGCAGGCTTTTTGGGTGCCATTTTCCACAAATGCTCAAAGAGAATGAGCTTTGGGTGCAGGGACCTTTAAATAATGAGCCCAGCGTGTGACGCCTATGCGCACGACTACGCGCTCGTACGGACGTACGTTCGAGCGGAACCAGGAAACCGCTGGGGTTTCACTTATCTGCTGCCTTGAAGAAGCATAAAGATGGCGCCCACTATCTTCACCCGTCAACAGGAAGAGATCCTCATGCTGGTAAGTGCCTGGCTCTGCGTTTTAACCTAATACTCAATGATGGCCTAAATGTAAAGGATGCGTTTGGAACTAGTTTTGGGTCTCTTAATGTTTAAGAACTGGCTCCTCACACTTCATCCTCAAGGGCCGAGCCTGGCCACGTTTTCACCTGTCTATGCTGATGTCCGAATTAGGGCAATTGCTCTGGCTTAGCACCAGTTAATAAACCTGTGGAGTAGCGGGGCTAGCTGTCAAACCTGGCCTGTCTCGGACCTTGATGCGGATGTTTGAGGAACACTGTTTGCCTAAGACCGCAAAACACAACGGCAAGCCACACACGTGGCCCAAAAGCCTAAGCATAAGCCGACATCTTGGATGTTGAAACCATCCTAACATGCCATAGATGCAGGTGGGCTGATTTTTAATGTTGGCTATTATCTGTATGTACATGGTGTGTGAAACATATAACATAAGACCAGACTCTCATTCACAGTCAACGTCCGCTTTAAGGCACTCCCCAAAAATGGCTGCCACTCTAAATGTGTGTGTTAATGACATGAAATTCTCAACTTGTGATGCAACACATATGGGTCTGTGTGTAAAAGTAAAAGCTCTGTGTCCATTATGTTTTTCAGATCATGCTTCAGCGCCGGTATGACTTCGCGCCCAATGTGTGCGAAAAAAGGGACATCGCCCGGGAGATCATCGCGGAAATCCACCGTGTGACCAGCACCACCTTCACTCACACCCAGATAATGCAGCATTGGTCGGACCTGAAACGTCTGCACATGGCCCGGGTGCGGAGGTTTTTTGGGATCCATTTCCCAAGTAAGTACCAAACGATAGCATGTTATATGTTGCAAATGTATAAGCTATACCTTTATTTATAATGACTTTTCTTTGTTAGTGTTGGAAATGGATTTCAGAATTCGCCGCACCCGGAGGCGCACAGGCCGACCAGTGCTGCATGAGTCTGCATCTGTGAGTGAAGGTGGTGGATCTCCCGGGCGACGGACCTACCCCTCCTCTGTGGCCTCCTCAGACCAGCCCCTGGACCTTACCACAGAGGAGGGGCGCAACCGCGTGGGCGTGGAGTCATGCCCGGCCAGGCATGGGGAAGGCTCTGGTATGTCACTCTTCATGTATAGGCACAAAGATATACATGGCAGGCCAAAAACTAAGTTATCCTTTATTATGTATTTGTAGAAGCTTCTGGAGCGGGTGAGATAGTGGAGGAGGAGGCAGCAGAGATGCTGGAAGTCGATCCTGACGAAGGTGAGTGATGTCAGCCAGCCTGGGAGCCAGATCTGTTTGGAATAGTGACTCTATACAACTACTAACCAAATGTCACATGTTTCTCCAGGGACTTCTTCACAGCATAGCCAGGACCAAGGGCAGCCTGTTGGCCCCAACCAGCCATCTGTCGGCCACCAACTCCGTAAGTCTCCATGCCATTATTCATATTAATGTGTTGTTAGCTAATAACACACACATAACTAAAGGCGTAGCCAATGTGTAGTTAACACTTTCATGTGGGCACTTCGTTAGCTTAAAGCGGACCCTAAAGCCACCTCCAGTTTGCATGCTGAAAAGAGAAAATCGTTTGGTACTCAGAAAAGGTGCATACAGTACATCCTAATCCTTATATTTGGAGACATCATTTATTTACCTGTAATTATGCCTTTTAATTTCTTTTTGACGTACAGCATATTTGAGATCCGAGATTTTCTTTTGAATTTGTGGCACATCTTTCCTCTCTTCCCCCGCTGCATTTACTTGTCGTAGGATGGTTTCAAACAATTCTATCTTGCGCTGCTTCGTGGTGTGTTTTGATTTGCTCCCATAGAGCTCGTCATAGTATAATGTAAGGCCACTAGCCAATGCCATATTTTGGTCATGGGAGAATCTCCCACTCAACTGGCCGCGGCGCAATGTGCGGCCAGATGGTTGGCTTGGGTGCTCCTCCATGTGTGCAGACACATGTGGTGACATTATGGCCTGGGGCTGGGTAGGGGAATGGACGGATTGCTGGCTTCCCAATGACTGGACTGGACTGGCCAAGGGACTGGGTGTTCTTGCGTGGCTGGCCACCGAACTTCCAGGTGTAGATGTGGTCAGGGTGGCCATTCTTTGGCCTCTTGGGGGGCTATGTTCCCGGCTGGTGCCAGGTCGGGGGCTATGTTCCCGGCTGGTGCCAGGTCGGGGGCTATGTTCCCGGCTGGTGCCAGGTCGGGGGCTATGTTCCCGGCTGGTGCCAGGTCGGGGGCTTCTGGCCCTGCTGCGTGGCCTGTATTGGCTTCTGGCCATGCTTCTTGGCCTGGACGGGCTTCTGGCCCTGCTTCTTGGCCTGGACGGGCTTCTGGCCCTGCTTCTGGGCCTGGATGGGGTTGTTGCCCTGCTGCGCGGCCTTGCTGGGGTTCTGGGCCTCCTGTCTCGGCTTTCTGGGCTTCTGGCCCTGCTGCGGGGCCTGTATGGGCTTCTGGCCCTGCTTCTGGGCCTTTCTGGGGTTCTGGCCCTGCTGCGGGGCCTGTATGGGCTTCTGGCCCTGCTTCTGGGCCTTTCTGGGGTTCTGGCCCTGCTGCGGGGCCTGTATGGGCTTCTGGCCCTGCTTCTGGGCCTTTCTGGGGTTCTGACCCTGCTTCTGGGCCTGGATGGGGTTGTTGCCCTGCTGCGCGGCCTTGCTGGTGTTCTGGCCCTGCTTCTGGGCCTGGATGGGGTTGTTGCCCTGCTGCGCGGCCTTGCTGGGGTTCTGGGCCTCCTGTCTCGGCTTTCTGGGCTTCTGGCCCTGATGCGGGGCCTGTATGGGCTTCTGGCCCTGCTTCTGGGCCTTTCTGGGGTTCTGGCCCTGCTGCGGGGCCTGTATGGGCTTCTGGCCCTGCTTCTGGGCCTTTCTGGGGTTCTGGCCCTGCTGCGGGGCCTGTATGGGCTTCTGGCCCTGCTTCTGGGCCTTTCTGGGGTTCCGGCCCTGCTTCTGGGCCTGGATGGGGTTGTTGCCCTGCTGCGCGGCCTTGCTGGTGTTCTGGCCCTGCTTCTGGGCCTGGATGGGGTTGTTGCCCTGCTGCGCGGCCTTGCTGGGGTTCTGGGCCTCCTGTGTCTGCTTTCTGGGCTTCTGGCCCTGCTTCTGGGCCTGGACGGGCTTCTGGCCCTGGATGGGCTTCTGGCCCAGCTGCGTGGCCTAGATGGGCTTCTGGCCCTGCTGCGGGGCCTGGGTTGGCGAAGTGCCCTGCTGGAAACCATGGGCGGTGTGGGCTCCCTTGGGCGGCCTCTTCTGGGGGCAGAGGTGGTGGGTGCTGCTGTGGCCTGTTTTTTGGCCGCAGGGGCACGTGCCTTGGGGGCCCTTTTTTGGGTAAGGGAGGGTCCAGTGTCCCTTGGTGGGGCCGAGGTGGTACTCGCCTTCTTGGAGCGTAATTTCTTGCTTCCTTGCTGGGACCTGGTGGTTGGGCCCTCCGAGGTCTGGCTTGGCTGGGCGCGTTTTGCTGCAGGCTTTTTGGGTGCCATTTTCCACAAATGCTCAAAGAGAATGAGCTTTGGGTGCAGGGACCTTTAAATAATGAGCCCAGCGTGTGACGCCTATGCGCACGACTACGCGCTCGTACGGACGTACGTT
Source organism: Gastrophryne carolinensis (assembly GCA_027917425.1). Classification (NCBI taxonomy): domain Eukaryota; kingdom Metazoa; phylum Chordata; class Amphibia; order Anura; family Microhylidae; genus Gastrophryne; species Gastrophryne carolinensis. The sequence goes on from CM051237.1 coordinate 317,147,681, forward strand.
CGAGCGGAACCAGGAAACCGCTGGGGTTTCACTTATCTGCTGCCTTGAAGAAGCATAAAGATGGCGCCCACTATCTTCACCCGTCAACAGGAAGAGATCCTCATGCTGGTAAGTGCCTGGCTCTGCGTTTTAACCTAATACTCAATGATGGCCTAAATGTAAAGGATGCGTTTGGAACTAGTTTTGGGTCTCTTAATGTTTAAGAACTGGCTCCTCACACTTCATCCTCAAGGGCCGAGCCTGGCCACGTTTTCACCTGTCTATGCTGATGTCCGAATTAGGGCAATTGCTCTGGCTTAGCACCAGTTAATAAACCTGTGGAGTAGCGGGGCTAGCTGTCAAACCTGGCCTGTCTCGGACCTTGATGCGGATGTTTGAGGAACACTGTTTGCCTAAGACCGCAAAACACAACGGCAAGCCACACACGTGGCCCAAAAGCCTAAGCATAAGCCGACATCTTGGATGTTGAAACCATCCTAACATGCCATAGATGCAGGTGGGCTGATTTTTAATGTTGGCTATTATCTGTATGTACATGGTGTGTGAAACATATAACATAAGACCAGACTCTCATTCACAGTCAACGTCCGCTTTAAGGCACTCCCCAAAAATGGCTGCCACTCTAAATGTGTGTGTTAATGACATGAAATTCTCAACTTGTGATGCAACACATATGGGTCTGTGTGTAAAAGCAAAAGCTCTGTGTCCATTATGTTTTTCAGATCATGCTTCAGCGCCGGTATGACTTCGCGCCCAATGTGTGCGAAAAAAGGGACATCGCCCGGGAGATCATCGCGGAAATCCACCGTGTGACCAGCACCACCTTCACTCACACCCAGATAATGCAGCATTGGTCGGAACTGAAACGTCTGCACATGGCCCGGGTGCGGAGGTTTTTTGGGATCCATTTCCCAAGTAAGTACCAAACGATAGCATGTTATATGTTGCAAATGTATAAGCTATACCTTTATTTATAATGACTTTTCTTTGTTAGTGTTGGAAATGGATTTCAGAATTCGCCGCACCCGGAGGCGCACAGGCCGACCAGTGCTGCATGAGTCTGCATCTGTGAGTGAAGGTGGTGGATCTCCCGGGCGACGGACCTACCCCTCCTCTGTGGCCTCCTCAGACCAGCCCCTGGACCTTACCACAGAGGAGGGGCGCAACCGCGTGGGCGTGGAGTCATGCCCGGCCAGGCATGGGGAAGGCTCTGGTATGTCACTCTTCATGTATAGGCACAAAGATATACATGGCAGGCCAAAAACTAAGTTATCCTTTATTATGTATTTGTAGAAGCTTCTGGAGCGGGTGAGATAGTGGAGGAGGAGGCAGCAGAGATGCTGGAAGTCGATCCTGACGAAGGTGAGTGATGTCAGCCAGCCTGGGAGCCAGATCTGTTTGGAATAGTGACTCTATACAACTACTAACCAAATGTCACATGTTTCTCCAGGGACTTCTTCACAGCATAGCCAGGACCAAGGGCAGCCTGTTGGCCCCAACCAGCCATCTGTCGGCCACCAACTCAGTAAGTATCCATGCCATTATTCATATTAATGTGTTGTTAGCTAATAACACACACATAACTAAAGGCGTAGCCAATGTGTAGTTAACACTTTCATGTGGGCACTTCGTTAGCTTAAAGCGGACCCTAACTCGTATTAAGAACATAGCTAATATTTAGCCAACACACTGTACATACAGATTGGGAACATTGAAAAACAGCCTACAGCCATCTAATGCATGTTAGGAGCCTGTAAACATCCAATATGGCGGAATATTGAATGCGCAATATTTACATGCTGCATGGGATACAGATTAGAAAAAGTAAGGTGCTGCCATGCATTGTGGGACTGATGACCTTTCCCTGAACCCAGCTATGCTCTGTATTCCCAAAGCACCACTGTAACCTACTCCCCTGTACTTGATCCCACTCTCCTCTCCTCATTAACTGTTATGCTTCGGAGTCCCGATGGCGGCGCAGTAATCATAAATCCACCAAAATATACTTCGATCTGGTGCAGAATCATTTTGGAATAGTTATTGCTTTTCATTAAATAATGTTGAAGGTCCGGTTTAAGGAGTTTCAATACTTACCTGTGGGAAATGCATTTACTTTATCCCTTTGAAGAATGACATATGTCATGCATTTACATGTATTTAATTAACCCCAAATCTATTTCCAGCATACAAACCGGTCTGGTACTCCTATTTATGTTTATTTCTCTATTGCTTACAGGGATGAGGCCACAAACCGTGGCCGAAAAAAAAAAAAGAATCAAAGAGTTGGTGACCGAGCTGCTGGCCATACAGGCGACGTTGGGGCCAACAGATGAAGAAGAGGAGGAGGATTAGTGCCCTTGGTCCTGGCTACTTTTGTAAAATAGTTTTACATTTTGTTTTAGATAGTGGACTTTTATATTTTTAAAAAACCAAAAAATTTTAAACATTTTTAAAATGTTTTTAAAATAAACAAAAAAAAACAAACAACAAATATTTAAAATAAATAATATTTTAAGCCTTCATAAATGTGTCATTTCTAATATGCGCACAAAAAGACATTTACACAAACACGAAAAAACACGCTTAGAAACATATAGACATATGTACATTATGTTGTTTGGGTAAGTTTTAGGGTCGTCAACATGAAGAAGGATGCAAGCGCTAAGGGGTTTAGGTAAGTTTTATGGACCGAGAAATGAAGTTAGATGCAAGCGCTAAGGGGTTTAGGTAAGTTTTATGGACCAAGAAATGAAGTTGGATGCAAGCGCTAAGGGGTTTAGGTAAGTTTTAGGGACCGAGAAATGAAGTTGGATGCAAGCGCTAAGGGGTTTAGGTAAGTTTTAGGGACCGAGAAATGAAGTTGGATGCAAGCGCTAAGGGGTTTAGGTAAGTTTTATGGACCGAGAAATGAAGTTGGATGCAAGCGCTAAGGGGTTTAGGTAAGTTTTAGGGACCGAGAAATGAAGTTGGATGCAAGCGCTAAGGGGTTTAGGTAAGTTTTAGGGACCGAGAAATGAAGTTGGATGCAAGCGCTAAGGGGTTTAGGTAAGTTTTAGGGACCGAGAAATGAAGTTGGATGCAAGCGCTAAGGGGTTTAGGTAAGTTTTAGGGACCGAGAAATGAAGTTGGATGCAAGCGCTAAGGGGTTTAGGTAAGTTTTAGGGACCGAGAAATGAAGTTGGATGCAAGCGCTAAGGGGTTTAGGTAAGTTTTAGGGACCGAGAAATGAAGTTGGATGCAAGCGCTAAGGGGTTTAGGTAAGTTTTAGGGACCGAGAAATGAAGTTGGATGCAAGCGCTAAGGGGTTTAGGTAAGTTTTAGGGACCGAGAAATGAAGTTGGATGCAAGCGCTAAGGGGTTTAGGTAAGTTTTATGGTTCATAAAGGAAAGTGGGAGCCTGGCGCGAGGCAGTAGTGGTGAGAGTGCGCATGCGCAAGATCTTATATACATACGAACGAACGAATCTAAGAGGCCAAAAACCAATGAAAACCAGAGGCAAACGCAAGTAATTGGAAGAGGTGGACGATGGAAGCAGCACAAAAAACAGGCTGCCGCCGCAACAAGTGAGCACATGAACGTGAATTTTACGATTGTCAACTGACTGAGGCAAGTTCGGGAGATAACATACGAACGGACGTATATTTTAGGATAGAAACGTATTTGCTTATTGAATCACTCGCAAGTTCATACGAACGCACGAGCGGACGTGAAAAATAGGATGATCGGCACCCAAATCAAAGCTGTTACATGTTTCTTTGAATCGACCCAATTGTTTTGCTCTATGGGAACCAAACCATTAAGTACATATGACCACAGACTGCTAAGTAGCGATGGTAACTCCAGAATTCACTTGCTCTAGCCCCATCATTTCTTCATTCCAGGAGATATTTTCTTTGAATGTACGGCCTGGTATTGTGACTTGATGTGCCAGTGCTACAATAAACGAAATAAAACATGTTATCAATACCATAAGTGTGAAATTGTGTTATTCCTCACAACTCATACCACCCCAAAAAAACGTGATCAACCTAAAAAGTGTGGTGAAAACCACCATGTGCCTACTTAAACTTAGGTACTTACCTAATCCAAATCAATAAATGTGAAAACACCCTAAATCCCCAAAAAAGGTGTAAAAGCCAGGTCCTCATTCATTCCTGTGGGGGCTTGTGAGTCCAGGTGATAGATCCATCGCAACTCCTTCTGCTGTAATAATCTCTTTATATCTCCCCCCGTGGACTCAAACTCACCTTTTCAATGCCCGTGACACACAGACTACTGGTATCACTCTGATGTTCCTTCAGAAAGTGTAAGGCCACTGGCGGTACTATTTTTCCCCATGAGACATTCCTCGAGGCCAGACGAATGCTGGATAGATGGGCTTGTATCCTTGCTTTCAGAGTGTTACGTGTCTCCCCTATATACATCTTCGGGCACCCGCATGTTATAGCGTAAATAACCCCTGATGTCCTACAGTTAATAAATTGGCGTATTGAAAATTGTTTGCCTGTCTGTAAATTTTTTATGTTCTTACCTTTCACCATATGGGGACATATGGAACACCCTCCACAAGGGTGATTCCCTCCTGTTCCAGCACTGTCCCGTAACCAATTTGATGTGCCCCTATAATGGCTAGAGCATACCCTGTCCCTTATACTGGGGGCCCGTTGTGCTGTCATTCGTGGGCCACCTCCTGTCCACTTAGCTATCTGTGGATCAGTGCTCAAAATGCCCCAGTGTCTTTTCAATATAGATCTTAGTTTAGACCAATCACTGTTGTATCTTGTTACATATCTTACCTCGGGGGTCTTACGTGTTCTTTGTTTAGGTATCAGAAGGTCTGATCTTGGTGTGCTTCTTGCTCGTGACCGAGCCCTTTCCACTACCGCTTTTGGGTATCCCCTTCTCCGAAACCGTTGTGCAAGATCACCAGCTTGTTGCTCAAATTCTTCATCGTTGGAGCAATTCCTGCGTATGCGCAGGAACTGCCCCACCGGAATCCCTTGCTTAAGACTGGTTAGATGGAAGCTCTTATAATGTAGGAGCGAGTTGACAGCCGTGTCTTTTCTATATAGCCCGCTACGTAATGTGCCATCTCCCACATTGGTAATCAAAAGGTCCAAAAACGCAACCTGTTTAGATGAAATCTGAGCCGTAAGAAAGATATTTAAATTATTGGTATTAAGACGCTCCAGATATTCATTAAACTGTTCCTCCACAAACTGTGCCCTGCCACAACACCAGCACATCATCAATGTATCTATGCCACCCCAACACGTGTCGGTGGTATTGGAGCAATTCCTCACTACCTACAACCTCCCTCTCCCACCACCCCAGGAACAAGTTGGCCATCAAAGATGAAAAAATTGTGCGAAAGCACAAACGTGAGTAATTTTAGCAAGAATTCCTGGAGTGGGGGGGAGTCACGGGTGCTCATACCGAGGAAGTACCGGCACGTGTTGGTGGCTGATACATGTGATATGCTGGTGTACAGGGCTTCAACGTCTAAGGCAATGAGTAGGGTATCCTTGGGAATCTCTATGTCATCCAGTTGTCTTACTAGATCCATGGAGTCTTGAACATAGGACTCCAGGGAGGTCACAAAGGGCTGGAGGTGTCTATCCAGAAGGACGCACGCCTTCTCTGTAAGACCTCCGATGCCCGCCACAATAGGTCTTCCCGGCGGGCACCGGGGGTTCTTATGTACCTTGGGGAGCATATAGAAGGTGGCTATAACAGGATGCTCAACCCTGAGAAAATCGTGCGTACCCCCACTGATTACACCCTCAGCCCAAGCCTCATCGATCAATGCTTCATATTCAGTCTTATACCTTGTCAAGGGGTTTCCGGACAACCTTTCATAATTAGCCGGGTTCTGCAGTTGTCTTAATGCCTCCGTGCGGTAAAATTCACTCGACATAACTACGATGTTACCGCCCTTGTCCGACTCTTTTATAATTATGTCCGTGCGGGCACGGAGGCTATTAAGAGCAGCTACTTCCTCCGGCTTCAAATTATGAGGCCCCATACTTGTTGGTAATTGTTGGATACTGTTACTTACCGCCTTAAAGAAGGTGTATACCGCAGGGCTTAAGGTCCATGGTGGTGCATATCTGGATGGTCCACGCAATGGTGGCAATATGTTCACCTCCGGTTCTTGTTCCTCTAGGAGTGTCACCAGATTATCCAGGGCCTCTTAATCTTGCCATGTTCGGCCCTCCGTGGCTTCAGATGTAGTTGCAAATTGTTTTTTTAAGAGGAGTCTTCTACAGAATAGGTATAGATCTTTTATTGCAAGGAACTTGTCCAATCTGTTGTGTGGTGCAAACGTTAAACCTTTCTGTAACACTGACTCTTCATCAGCTGTAAGTATGATGTCAGATAAGTTAATCACAGTGAGTTCCTGATTTAGGTCCCCCTCAGGGTTGTCTATGGGGCCCTCAATGGTTTCATGGATTGTAGGAGTTATGGGCTGGGGCCGGTCCTGGACCGTTTCTGTGCGGACTGCCGTAACCGGCGATGATCCCATCTCCCGGTTACTCCGGTTATGTCCGTGTCTCTTTTCCCCCCCCCCCCCCGGCGTGTCCTTCTGCCCTGCCCTCGTCTAAAAAATGCTGGTGCAGTGTCCTATTGCTACCATCTGAGCTAGAGACAGGGGTTCTCCGGCTAGGGGGGCGACTGTCGCCACGTGTATTCCGTCTATTGCCCCTATGTGCCCATTTGTATACACGGCCCATGTCAAAATCAGCTCTATCCCTGTTTAACTTCTCCATTTTTCCACTAATGATATTATCCTCCAATCTTTTGAGGTCATTGTCTAACAATTCCTTTAATCTATCCAATTCCCCTTGGGGGGTCTCCTTGGGGATACTATCATTTAGTGTGTTCAATGTTGCTTTGACTGTTTCAAGTGCTGTTTTATCCAAATCTATTAATTCTTGTATCAACCCCATAGCGCATTTATTTAAATGTATTTCCCACCTGTGGCGGACCTCAGTGGGTACCTCCCAGGCCGGATGACAGCACAACGGGCCCCCAGTATAAGGGACAGGGTATGCTCTAGCCATTATAGGGGCACATCAAATTGGTTACGGGACAGTGCTGGAACAGGAGGGAATCACCCTTGTGGAGGGTGTTCCATATGTCCCCATATGGTGAAAGGTAAGAACATAAAAAATTTACAGACAGGCAAACAATTTTCAATACGCCAATTTATTAACTGTAGGACATCAGGGGTTATTTACGCTATAACATGCGGGTACCCGAAGATGTATATAGGGGAGACACGTAACACTCTGAAAGCAAGGATACAAGCCCATCTATCCAGCATTCGTCTGGCCTCGAGGAATGTCTCATGGGGAAAAATAGTACCGCCAGTGGCCTTACACTTTCTGAAGGAACATCAGAGTGATACCAGTAGTCTGTGTGTCACGGGCATTGAAAAGGTGAGTTTGAGTCCACGGGGGGGAGATATAAAGAGATTATTACAGCAGAAGGAGTTGCGATGGATCTATCACCTGGACTCACAAGCCCCCACAGGATTGAATGAGGACCTGGCTTTTACACCCTTTTTGGGGATTAGGGTGTTTTCACATTTATTGATTTGGATTAGGTAAGTACCTAAGTTTATGTAGGCACATGGTGGTTTTCACCACACTTTTTAGGTTGATCACGTTTTTTTGGGGTGGTATGAGTTGTGAGGAATAACACAATTTCACACTTATGGTATTGATAACATGTTTTATTTCGTTTATTGTAGCACTGGCACATCAAGTCACAATACCAGGCCGTACATTCAAAGAAAATATCTCCTGGAATGAAGAAATTATGGGGCTAGAGCAAGTGAATTCTGGAGTTACCATCGCTACTTAGCAGTCTGTGGTCATATGTACTTAATGGTTTGGTTCCCATAGAGCAAAACAATATCTTGTAAGTTAGCAGGGGGACCCCAATTTCTGTAATGAAAACAGGGATCATATAGCTGCATTATGATCTCCTAGTGGGTCTATAGTCTCCCCGGGGACATATTTGGGACATAAGTGTACTGACTTACATGTACACATAGGATGGGTTGCTTGGCACAGATATATCCATCGAAGGAGCCCGAGTGTGTATTTTCTCTTCAAGTTTTTCTCCCCTTGTTGTCCTCCCCTCCCGTTCTCCCTTTGGCTTTCTTCTTTTCTTCCTGCTCCTTTCTCCTTCTTTTCCCTTCCCCTTCTCTCCCCTCCCGGCCCCCTTCCCCTCCCTCCTCCTTTTTTCTTTCCCTTTACCCTTCCCCCGTTCCTTTTTCCTCCCTCTTTCTTTCCTTTTCCTTCCCCCCCCCCCTTTCCTGGTTCTTCCCATCCTGTTTTTCTTGTTGGGAGGGTATAGGGTTACAAAGGGGACCATGACACATTAGCCCCAGATATAGTGGAGCTTTAATAATGGGGATATTTATAACAAATGGGAAATGGCATAGTATAAAAAGAATAAGATGTGCCCTTGTTTATTGAAATAGGCTGAGTAAAATATATGGTGCCCAAACTTTTGATTATCATACAGATATGATGCTTTAGGCATGTACAAATATGTGTTTCAAAGAATTGTATATGAGGAAGGTGTCAATTTATTGTATACAGCAATGTACATACATTTATGTTTAGTGGTGTGACAAGAATTTGTATTTAAATGTCGCTTAACAGTACCTTGGATACTCACCTACCGTAGCCTGTATCTCCCGCAGACTGAGCCGGCACCTTGCGCTTCATTGGCACCGGAATACATACTTCCGGTGTCTGGAACGCAAGCTTCGTGACGCACGTCCGGCCGGCGTGCGCCACGTGAACGGTCGCCGGGTGACGCGCTTCCGGCTGGCGCGCATCTGCCCGGGATCGCAGTGTCTGGCCAGTTATCAGCGGGGGAGCGGGCAGTGGTGAGTATATAAGGGAGGACGGGATGAGGGCATTTGAACCTTTGCCTTGCCCTGGAGAAGTGACGCGAGACGTCACGCAACGCGTCGGTTGGGAGATGAGGGGGTTGTTTGGCTGGTCATTGGAACGTAAGGTACTGTGCAATGTTATGTATGTGTCTGCTCTTTTCTCCCTACGGCTGTCCTTAGGATAGACATGGTTAGTTTGTTGTGATATAAGGCACTTAGCACTTTATGTATATATAATATATTAATTCATTAAATGTTTTTGCACATTATTGTATATTAAATCAATTGTTGTATGAATTAGTCACTTGTAGATAGGCAGCAATGGGTATTTAGATTAGTAGCAGACCAATAGATATCAATTATCAACTTAGCCATAAGGGCTTATTCCATCTGGACATCCTGGTTAGTGTTGTCCTGCCCCCCCTCCACATATATTGGTTCTCCCTCTTCTTCCCTTCCCCCAACCCCCCCTTTCCCCCGTTTTTTGGGGGATTGTTTGTATATATATGTATTTTAACTAATGTTTTTTAACAAAATGTATGTACATAGTAAAATCATTTGAATAAAGTAATATGAATTGGTAATTAAAACGGAGTGGTGCCATTCACTACAGGGAGTGGATTAAGGGAGTTTGGGACTCTCTACTTTGGTGGGATATGCAGTAGTGCACATATGTGCCTCCACCCCTAGAGTGTGCACACCTTTTACAATACATTAGTGGGTGCGGTCTCGCTCTCTTTTCTGGTTCAGCTCATGAATAGTGGAAGCGGGGTGTGTGACATACTTGGAATAATACCATTTTGTGATTACTCACATGTAAAATGGGTATTATAAGTATGTCACAAACCCCACTTCATCCCGCCCTTTGGTATTCTGGATCCTTTATATGGTGAACCTTTTATTGTTAAGAATGTTTTATTGTCTCTTCCTGGTCCCCTTACTGCTGTCATATACGGGGGAATGTGTGGGAGGTCCCAGGTTTTATGGACCGGGAGGGGCTTCTTTTTTGCTTTCATCTCTGCAGAAGTTCGCCCTCTACTGGACCATAACCCATATGTCATGAATAGTGGAAGCGGGGTGTGTGACATACTTATAATACCCATTTTACAGGTGAGTAATCACAAAATGGTATTTTTCTTTCTTGCAGTGGTCACTGCAAGGACTTATCTGAACTCCTCTCCCATTTACTTTTTGTTTTAAAGGAATTATGCCTTGGAAGCGGGGGTAATGGAAACCTGACTGTTCCTTGGCCCTTATACTATTTGGATCTGAATGGACCCACTTTGCCTCCGCAGCTAAGCTGCATTCGGATCAGGGTGGTAAGGTAAGTGCCAGGGTCTTGGGGCGCTGTGGGGTGTCACCTTTTTGTTTTTTTAAAAAAGAGTGACACTACCTGGCTGAGAATTCCGCCACAGGAAAAAGCAGCCATAAGGCTTTTGTCTGGTGAGCCTGATTGAGGGGAATTAATTTCCTCTTTATTGCTCTTCCCATGTGTTTTTACCGGTTGAAAAATTCAAAATTTGCACCCGCCGCTATGGAAACATTTTCGGCTTAGCATAGCAGCGAGCATCGTTGTGCGGCTCCTTTCTTACCCCTCTCGCACTGACATCGCGGTTCTCCTCCGGCCGCTCGCACTGCAACATTTTCGTCCGGAACTAAGCGGCAAGTACCGCTAACATCGCGGTTCTCCTCCGGCCGCTCACACTGCAACATTTTCGGCCAAGGTTAAGCTGCAAGTACCGCTAACATCACGGTTCTCCTCTGGCCGCTCACACGGCAGCATCTTCGGCCAGGGCTAAGCGGCAAGTATCGCTAACATCGCGGTTCTCCTCCGGCCGCTTGCACTGCAACATTTTCGGCCAGGGTTAAGCGGCAAGTACCGCTAACATCGTGGTTCTCCTCTGGCCGCTCACACTGCAACATTTTCGGCGGGGACTAAGCGGCAAGTACCGCTAACATCGCAGTTCTCCTCCGGCCGCCTTCAGTGGAAGATCTTCGGCCGGGCGAAGCGCCGAGTACCGCTGAGATCGCGGTTCTTCTCTGGCCGCCTTTACTGGAAGATTTACGGCTGGGGGAAGCACAAAAATACAGTGAGCCGCTGTGCGGCCACCCTCAATCTTTAGGTAGGTCATTTTTTAATTATTATGTGTATTATTATGATATTTATTCATATATACACAATGTTTTTTTAATTGTTCTTGTTTTTAAGAGATTATATATATATATATATATATATATATGGTTGTGGGATAAGACTGGCAATATATTGATGTGGTTCACCCTCTGAGCTCTCAGAATAGTCTTGCGACTATCGGGAACTGTTTACCTCCCGGGGTCTAAAACCTAGTATGTGATCTAGTATTAATCACCATGACAGAGGCATCTGGGGTAATTGGATCTGGTCCTTTAGCAGATAGATTCACCCCATGTCCAGTATACAAACAGACACTGGACAAGCATAGCACGGTGTGCAGGGTTATGCTACTGTAGTAGTGGATATGGAAGACAATTGTCTCCTCACTGCAAGGGCTCTGACCCTTGTTGCCGGTGCCCTCTGAGCTTAAAACCCCCCCCTGGCAGCCTTCAAGCGGACCTAAAACCTTTAAGTCATATAAGCTACTAAGGGTTTTGGAAAAAAAAATTCCTCTGAGTTTTAAAGAGGATATTGTGGCTGCCATAGCCTCCTTCTGAGTCTTTAAACTCTGTCGGCAGCCCTCAAGTGGTCCTAAACCTTTAAAAAGTCATTTAGAAGGATTGGCTACTAAAAAGGTTTTTAAAAAAAAGATTTATCCTCTAACTTGAAGAGCATATTGTAGCTGCTATAGTCTCCCAGGAAGTTATCCGTCAGGAGGATTTATCCAGTAGGGACTCGTATTCAGAAGTCCTCTACACAAGGGGGTGCTCAGTTAAGATGGATGGATGATTTTGATTTCCTCGATTCTGGAGGATGTTGCAGAGCATACGCATTATTCTAATCTGATCAATAGGGAATGGCAGAAGTCAGGTTGTCTTCTGCCCATTCCTAAAGTACTAGATACTATCCCCTCGATTCAAAGAGGAAAAGTTAATTGATTTCGTATCGAAAATCGTAAGTTTGGGTGGGTGTTAGTCATTTTTTCCTGTTTTTTTGGCCATTTCCGACTCGCACGAGCCTACGTACGAATGCGTATATGCTCTTACGATCAGCGGAAGTTCGTTCCTAAATTTTAGGATCAAAACGTAAAACTTAGGATCAAATCCTAAAACTTACGATCAAAACGTAAAACTTAGGATAATTGGATGTGTTTAGGTGTGATTCAGAGAAACCTCTAAACGCGTTTTAAAAGAAAGCCACAGCCGACACCTTTTAGCAGCCGGATTGCTGTTCGTGAACAGGTTTTTTGGCTATGTGGAGGAGTCTGCGCGTCTTGTGCTCCAATGAACTGCATGTATCAGCATGGCCGAGGCCATAAATTGTATGGCAATGCATGCCTGATTTAATACATTTCATGTATGCCTTATAAAATCATTTTAATGTGGACCTTAATTAGTCCTTTGCATGTAAACCTTTATTTTGCAATATATTTGCGTTAATTAAAGAAACTTATGTCCTTTGTTATTTATTTTAAAATTGATGTACTAGAATAATATTTTTAGATAGCATTTATTGGTGTAGTTGTTTACCTTTGCTTTGTTTAATTATTTAAGCACATCTTTGGTCAGATGCATCACACTTACTGAGGAGAGGAGAGCGGGATAAAGTGCAGGATGTGGGTTACTGCTGTATTTTGCCCCCAGAGCTGGGGGCACGGACAGTCACAAGGCCCTTTCTGTTTGCAGGCTGCCCGATAATACCTGAGCCGCCATCTTGGCTGTTTCGAGGCTCATAACATGCAGAAGTTGCTGGGTGTTTTTTAATATTTGAGAGCAATCTGTATGTAGAGGGTGTGGGTAACCACACCCAAAATTTAAAGTTGTACCATTTGAAGCCAAAATATTAAAATTAAATCCACAAGTAAAAAATGCAAGTTAAGTAAAAATTAAACAAAGTAAGATTTACTTATGCAAATGCATTCATTAATGGTTGGTTACTACAAAATGAATGAAATAAAGAAAAATAAAAGAACAAATATTTAGAATGCACTTTAATGAGGTAAGTTTGTAGTGCGGAGCCGCAAGATCAGAAGGATTTACGTCCAGACAAAAAAGGAAAAAGGGCAAAACCAATGTTGCAACCTGAGAAATGAAACGGAAAAATCAGGATGGAAACTGACATAGGTCTGATTCCCGAACTGCCATACGAACGGACGTATATTTTAGGATAGAAACGTATTTGCTTATAGAATCACTCGCAAGTTCATACGAACGCACGAGCGGACGTGAAAAATAGGATGATCGTGACCCAAATCCAAGCTGTTACATGTTTCTTTGAATCAACCCATATGTATCCCTTTCCTCCAGATCAGATTGAATTATGGTCTCACTCTCCTGTGGTGGACACTCTGGGGCCAGGTCTTTGCAGATTTTATGCCATCTTCGGATAGTGCTTCTCCAAAGGATCCAGCGAATAAGCACGTGGATCAGGTGGCATGTCCTGTTTATTCTATTATGGGGTCGACCTTGCGGCCGGCCTGGGCTACATCCATAGCATTTCCGACAACTGGACTTGAAGACTCGTAGGGGTCATTCATGGAAGTCATGCTCCCAGGTGATCAAGACCAGTTGGCTACAACAGTTATATTATACGGGCTATGGATGATTGAGCAGGTTAAGTGCCAGAGGCCTAGCTCTGGTGTTAGTCTAAGGCGTGCTTTATGGCTTAAGCAATGGTCAGCTGACATAGCCTCCAAAAATGAATGACGGGACTCCCCTTTAAGGTGGGGTGTCTGGGGAGTGCTTGGTTGACATGGTAAAGCATGTTGCTAGTGGTAAATCATCTAATCTGCCACAGAAGCCGAAGTCTAATACTGCTTCCGCAGGGCCTCTAATACTCCAGGGTTCCGGTTAGAGGTTCAGCCTCTTCGGGATACTGAAGAGATTTTTGGAATAAGACAAAGTTCCAAATTAAGGCAACAGGTGTCTGGCAGAATAAAGCCAGACCCCCTTCAAGGCCTGTTCAGGCATGAAGGGACGCCCCCACACTTGCAGGTGTGGGGGGACCGCTTCTGCATTTTGCTCATATTTAGAGGCTTCATGTAACAGATATTTGGATACAGGAAGTTGTATCCTCAGGTTACAAGATCAAATTAGGAGCCAGACCCCCTTGGAGATTCTCTTGGTCAGGGGTATCCCGAATTCCGCAGAAGGCAGAAGCATTGAGACCTGCCGTATCTCACCTTTTTAGAGATTGGAGTTGTTGATCCACAGTAAAGTTACTCCCACCAGGCAGTGTATATATAAGGATACATACCTACATTGCTGTAGGTGGCCTACATCTTCAGTGGTGGCGTTACCCTTCGGTCTATCTTCAGCACCAATGGTGTTTACCAAGGTGTTGGCAGGTCTCATGTTTTCTCTAAGAAGTCATCGTATACATATAATCCCGTACTTAGACTATCTGTTGATATGGGCCCTATCATGTCAGGGGGGCCAGAAGAATACACAGACTGTTTGATCGACATTGGATAATTGACTATCCAGTCGAATTCAAATATTGGATTGGATAAGTCAAATATCATATCATAGCTTCAAGAGTTATTCTTTCTGGGACTGTCATTAGACAGGTCTCAGGCAAAAGTGTTTTTTTCCAACACAGAAGTGACTCATTCCAGGCCAGGTTACAGGGTCTCTTGTCTTGCCCACACCAGACGATTCATCAAGGAATATGTCTGTTGGGCCTGATGGTATCTTGCTTTTAGTCAGTACCTTTTGCACTGTTCACACAAGACCCCTGCAGATGGAATTGCTCACAATATGTGATCAAGACCCACACACTCTGGATCACTCTTTTTGCATGACACCATCAACAAGGCAGTCTCTAGCCTGGTCCTCAGCCTCTTCAGACTGGCAAATCCTTCCTTCCAGTACAGTGGAAGATCATCATCATGGATGCCAGTCTATCGGGTTGGGGGAGTGTAATGGAGTCACCAACGCTCCAGGGACAGTGGAGCAAACTCTCCATAAATATCCTGGAACTGAGAGCGATTTTATTGCATCTCAGTCATTGGACATACCATTTGAAGGGGCATCCTGTCCGGATTCAAACAATCGGACGGCGGTGGTATATATCAACCACCATGGGGGCATCTGAAGCAGTGAAGCCCTCATGGAAGTGAGCTGGTTTTTACTTTGGGCCGAGAAACAGGTTTCATGCATTTCGGCTGTACACATACCTGGAGTGGACAACCTGCAGGCCGATCATCTCAACAGAACTGTCCTGCATCAGAGGGAATGGTCTCTTAGTCAGAGGGTTTTTTCAATCCCTATGCATGCGTTGGGGGATTCCGGACATTGATCTCTTGTGCATCACGACACAATCGGAAGGTTACAAAGTTTGTTCTAGGTCCAGGGATCCTCTAATTATAGCAACAGATGTCCTGTCTCTTCAGGGGTCAGCATTCAAGCTTCTTTATGCATTCCCTCCGATTCCACTCCTGGGTCAAGTACGAAGAAAGGTTAGCTCACAAGGGAGTCCCAACCATTCTGGTGGCTCCTCGGTGGCCAAGAAGAAGCTGGTTCTCAGACATAGTAAGGATGTCGGAGGGCAACTCGTGGAGGTTACCCGACGATCCAGATCTTCTCACACAGGGGCCTCTAAGGCATCACAAGTTCTGGCTTGGAAGGCCTGGCTATTGAATCCTATATCTTGACAGAAGGGGGGTTCTTCTGACATAGTCATGCAGACTATGATTCAGGCCAGGAAGAAGCCTTCATCAATGATCTACTATAGAGTCTGGCAAGCATTTTCATTTGGTGCGAATGCAGAAGGTTCGCTGGTAGAATTTTTTCTGTTCCCAGAATATTGATTTTTTTGGCAGAAAGTTCTTGATGAAGGTTTTCAATCGAGTACTTTAAAGGGACAGATATCTGCTTTATCTATCTTTTTATTCAGAAACCAATTGCTGTGAATAAATGTATCAAAACTTTTTGTATAGGGGGCCGCTCATGTGTGGCTAAGTAAGCTAATTCTGCAGGTTTGGGACCTGAACTTAGTTTTATCAGCTCTTTATCAGCGTCCTCCTTTTGAACTATTGGCAGATGCATCATTAAGTTTATTGACTTAGCACTGAATTACTGAATTAGCAGCTTATCAGTTAAGTCTCCTTATTTAGTGTTACATAAGGACAAGTTCGTTTTTGCTTTAAACAGGATGTTCTTCCTAAGGTGGTTCCCATCTTAATGAAGAGGTGAATTGTCTTCCTTATGTCCTACTCCAGTGTCCGATAGAGAAAAGATTCTACATTGCTGGATGTAGGGAAAAGCACTAAGATACCATCACACTGCTACACAATCTCCTTATTTTGTCATACCTGAGGGTCCACGGAAAGGTCTTCCACCATCTAAGTCTACCATCAGCGATGGATTAGACAGGCAGTGGTAAGAGCTTATATTCCCTAAGGGGAAGGATTCTCCTTTTAGGACTACTGCTCATTTGACAAGAGCTATTGGAGCTTCTTGGGCTGTTTAGCATCAAGCTGCTACTTGGTTTTCAGCTCATATATTTATCAAATTCTATAAGGTACAGCCTTTGGTAGGAAGGAATTACATACAGTGGTAATTAGATGGTTTTGGAATGTCTTATTTCTAAAAGGAATAAGGGTTTTTGGAATGTCTTATTCCTAAATGGAATAAGGGTTTTGGAATGTCTTATTCCTGAATGGAATAAGGGTTTTTGAGATGTCTTATTCCTGGAAGGAATAAGGGTCTTTGGAATGTCTTTTTCCTGAAACGAATAAGGTTTGGGGATCCCACCCGAATTTGGGTACTGCATTTGGAGGTCCCAATCATCTCTGAATTAAATCTAATGGCCTGAAGTAAAATGGAAGAAAAAAGAGAATTCTGTGAGTACTCACATGTAGAATTAATTTCTCTTCCATTATTACTTCAGGACGTCAGACTCTCCCTGTCTGCTAGGTTACTATGTCCATGTGTTGGATGCCTAGTTTTAGTGGAGTGGTAAATATGTAAATAGTTGCTGTAAATAATAATCAGCATAAAAAAAAAGATTAAGCGGAGAGAGGAGTTTTGTATTTTGTCTCTAGCCTTTTGTTTCCAACAGGATAGGTATGCCTCCCGGCGGCTGGTTCTACTGCTTTTTAATTAAACTGAAGTGCATCAAGTCAGCCAGGTGGATATAGGCCCAGGAGTTGAAGACACACCTTTGTTCTTGCAGACCACACCCTTCGAGAGAGGTTAACCCAATCGTCTCTGAATTAAATCGGATGTCCTGAAGTAATAAGGGAAGACAAATTAATTCTACAGGTGAGTACTCACAGAATTCTCTTATTTCCTCATTGTTGCTAGAGGGGTCCTGGGATCAGGGACTGTTAATTCTCTAAAATACAGCTAAGCATCACAAGCAGTTTTCCAGAAGTGTTGCTGGTGGGAGCTTTTTATAGGACCTCGATGGTGCCTAACTAGTACATAACTGCCAGATACTGCGTCGCCTCACCTGTGTAGATGCAGGCCCGCCAGCTGGCCGGCAGCCGGCCGCCGTTCACAACCTCCCTGCCTCCGATCTAAATCGCAGTGGGACACAGGACCAAAATACAGGTGCTGCTAGCAGTGATCTCTTCCCACCAGCTTCACTGCCACTAGTTGAACCCACTCCAGAGGATTCCCAGCAACAGAAGCCAAAGCACTGCCTTCGATGCAGATCACAGGGGCAAAACTGCCGCCACAATCTCCAGCCACAACCTCTTCCCTGCAGCTTCACCAACAAGATTGAACCAGCTGCAGCATAAGCCATCCATTGAGCTCCCCAGCCCATCAACCGTCTGAAAGACAACCGTGTGCCAGCCACCCCGCTAGCTGATCGCCGAGACTTCTGGCCTAATACCATGAAACGTATAAAAAAAAGTATAAAAAATAGAACATTTTCCCCTCCACACTAATTATTGGTGGTCCAATGGTTCAACAACCAGTGATAACATTAATCAATATAAAGCCCTCTTCCACCTGTTGTATAAATACCCCTACATTATTTGACTGACCATGACTACCAAGCTGAAATGCAACAGCACTATGGTTAACTTGAAAAGAAGGAAGGGGAAATTGACACAGGCTAAGGAGTTAAGGAATATCTACACCTCACCCAGTGCGCAAAAATCACTTAATGTAGACAGGGCTAAAGTAGATAATACATGCACCCCAAGGCTTCCATATGGATATACATTTTTATGGGAGCTATTTAAAAAGAAAGTAATATCACAAAAATGCTTTACCAACCTAATTCAGGATGCATCGCAGCATGTATGGGCAACCTCAATCTTACTTTTCCGTGTTCCCTCAAAATAGCAGCGATTCAGTGGAAGGGGTGCAATGTGCCTGCACACTAGCCTGGTAAACACGATTGCTCAGCAGACTGATATCCTTCAATGGAACCTGGAAGTAGTAAGTGGTTCAAAAGGCCCAGAGTCGAGCAGCCAACTCCTTGCATTAGTCACAACGTAACATAAGGGTACTCACTTTTTGTCCCCCACAGCTGATTAGTCCTACTACAATGATCAGCAACCTCACCCAATCGCTGGATTGCATCCCATGTTGGCCGTGTCGGAACTCACCTGTGTTGAGATTTCGCCCTTCCGCCAGCAGTCACAGGGGAGCAGCCATGCTTTCTACATTCACTATAATAGACTGGGCTTGGCAGGCCTTGGCACGCCTTTTTAATTGGTCATGGCCACACCCCTGTGACTGATGGCGGAAGGGTGTAATTCCAATACGAAAGTGATGGTAACTGGAGTTTCAACCTGGTCGGCACCGATTGAGTGAGCTGCTGATCACCAGAGAAGGGGACAAATGTGAGCACCCTTTTGTTTTGTTAGTTGGGTGGTGAATCATGTTAAAATCGAAAATAAATGTTAATAAGTGGGCAAATCTCTGCATACTTATTAATGACCTTCTCACCTTAGCAGGCTGCCAGCTCCCATACATGTCACTCCCACACTGCCATCTTGCTACACACATGTGACCTTGCGTCTGGGCGCTTGGCCCCTCAAAGAGAGCGTCTGGCCTCTCTTACCCCAGCGAGCGGCGGTGGCAAGCAGGGGGTAGGGGACCGCAAGGAAAAAGCTACAGACTTTGGCTGGTGACTGATGTCACTGACCAGGATTTATTTTTCCACTTGTGGTGAAATGCCTTTTTTTATATGTTTGATGAATTGTATCTAGTATTTATATGTATAACTACTTGCCGCATTTTCAAAGGTTTATGTGAAAAACTGGTTATTATTGAAATGGATTGTGGATAATGATTGTATGATTTGCCTGTTGTCGTGTGAAGTTAATTGTTCTTATGTTTTGTATGTATTGATGCATATATAGGCTTGGGCTCTAAATACGTGACTTTAGTTTATGAGCCTATTTCATGGTTCTTTATTACTATTGTTACTATATTGTTATGGTTATGGCCGTGCAATGCCACTCATCTTTGAGAGGGTCTTTTGTATCTTTCAGGGGTTGTGCCCTTAAGATGGAGGATAGCGTAGGCTAGAGAAATAATGCCATCAACTTCGTCCTGGACAGAATCTGGTATCTGCTCCACATCCAATTTGGATACGTCTGAGTAAGAGTCGTCAGAGTCTGAGTGATAAATGGACACCAACTGGAGTCTACAAAAAAGGCCAATAGACGTCCGTCGGTCCCCTCCCCCTTTTTATCAAAACTGCTGCCTAGGATGCATCTTAGTCTTCCCCAGCACAAAAGCCGGGGGGGGGGGGGGGGCTACACAAACCGGGGTCTTTCCCTGAACGAGTCCCCCTGCCCAAACACCACCATTGGCAGACTGGGGTACCAGGAGAACACCTGGAAGCGCACTAGTGCATAAGCTAGATGCAGCTACAAACTGGTCAAAAAGGGAATAGGTGGAGGGCACCCACAAAAGAAAAGGCAAGAGACATCCCTGACCCTGGTAGGTCGGGGAGCTCAGGGAAGGGGCCCCAGAAATGTGAAAACATAAATAAATCTATGCAAAAAATCTTTTCCACTTGCCAGGCTGCCTGCAGAGACTGAACTGTGCCTTTTGGGTCAGTCAAGCCCTATATAGGCTGGGTGGGAAGAGCTACAGCTTTACATCTTTGCAGACAATGCTGAGGGACAACCCACACTTATGGATTTCCATCAGAGTTGGAGTAGATTATAGGATAAATGGGCTTTTCCACTGCTGAAGCCACGCCCACACAGCAATTTTAAAATCACTAAATGACTGATCTCAAGATTGCTAGCTAACGTGACCTGCACATATTCGTGGTTTCCTTGTAGACTGGGAAGTGCTCCCACCCCCTATTTATCTGAGTTGCTGGGTTCAGCCGAGTATGCGGCTGTTGGCAGCTACAGCATCTTGGGAGCTGCCAAGTAAGAAAAGATTAGTGGCCACCCTGGGGTTTTAAACAACGGAATACCCCCATTTAGAATGCACTGGGGGCAGGCTAGCAGATGGCCCTGGAGACTTTCAGACTCCAGGGCGCTCAAGGAAGTGTTTTGCATCCTAAGGGGTTTTCGCTGTACAAGCATCCTAATCAGCATCCCCCAGGGGTGACTGTTAATAGGGGCCTAAACTATTTTTTTAATCACCCAACAAACTGACTTTCTTGATTTTTGTTCCTCTCTGGAATGTGTGTATCCCCCAGGATTGCCTGTAAACTCACCGTTTCCTCGTCCTCACCGCGCATGCGCAGGTTGCTCAGGCAGTCAGCAGCGCTTGCTCTATTCAGATTTCTTTTGCCGCATCACACTCATGGATGCAGAAAGTGTGGTGAGCTGCATCCCCGCCCTTAGCTTTAGGCTTGCCCATGCTAGCCATTCATAGCTGCCTGGCACAAGTGTGAGGCAAGCTTGTAGTATGTGGGGGTTCATGAAAGAGACGATCAGGTGATCCAGGGGGATACCCCAGTTCAGGTTAGTTGCTAAACTCCAAAGAGTCTTATAGACTCTATGGGGGGTGTTGCTCCTCTTTAAACCATCCAGCTGATTGCTGGCATCACACAACGAGGAGAAAGGTAAGATTTCACCTGTCAGCTGTCGGGATGCCTCCTTGCACCCAGAACAACACCAAAATTATTTTTCAAAGAATGGATGTTGTTCTGGTTTAAGAGCACATTTGTTGTCCCTGGATCATATTATCGAGGCTCAGTGTGCTCCGGGTCTGATTTTTGTGTAGCTGGCGCGTGCCTGGCTATGGGCACGCGCTCTGGGGAGCGAGGGGGATTCTTGGACCTAGGGTAGGGCATCCCATGTCGGTGCGGCATGTGTGGGTGGAGGTGCACTTACTGTTCAAATGTCGCTTGGATCCAGAGTTGAACTCAACTCGGTCTTTATTGGTTGGCTTCCTTCCATGCCAACTACAGTAAACAGTACAGCCTGATCCACAGGACACAACAACAGTCAATAATAATGGTCGCCTCCATGGTTGTCTCTCGGCTCCTCCACACTACATTGTACTGCATCCCCTCATGACAAAGTCTAGGCGTAGAACACTCTAGAAGGGTATGTCTCCTCCTTATGTAACCTTAGTTCTGTTGCCTTTTCCAACACTTTTGCGAGTCCCAACCAATGGCAGGGCAGCTAATGTTGCCAATGCCATCTGGCTTAGTCTCTATTTACCAACTTAAAGAAAGACTCTAAACCACTAAAGTACTGTTCGGGCCATTTCCTAGGCAATACTGCCATCATGTGGTTTCATGACGCAATAGGCCTAACAACTGCATCCAACAGGTTTAACTACTCTAATTAATGGTTCCTATACACTATCAGGGCCTACTCCACTGACAGGGCTCTAATGTTTTCTACTTTAAGTGTTGCCCATGGTTTCCACCCGTCACATTTGGTCACCTCTGACTGCAACCAATAAACTCTTTAACTGTAGGCAACATCCAGCCATTTTCCACAGCTAGTGTTGGACTGGAATGCCTGGGGGCCCACCAGTAAAACTGACTGTGGGGGCTCACTGTAAATTTAGATGTAAATATTACTGGGTTAGATTCAGGGCCCATGCACACAGAAACATGCCAAGTTGTATAATCTCTTTATGTGCACATGGGATGTAACACATAAGCTATGTATAGTTCAGGTTTTGGCAATGAAGTCCCTCAAGGGGATTTCCTGGTAAGCTAGTGGGCCAGTCCGACCCTTCCCACAGCACAGCCCACTTTTCTGTAATTACTACTGTACATCTATCTAACACACTCACACAGCAATGGCTTCTTCACAGTGCTGCATGCTGTACCACTCTTCCCACTTCTCATACCAAATGCTCCCTGTATCCACATACTGCCCGCAAGATGCTATCACTATAAGGGGAGCAGTCTAATGATGCTGCCAGCAATACACCATCACTATAAGGGGAGCAGTCTAATGATGCTGCCAGCAATACACCATCACTATAAGGGGAGCAGTCTAATGATGCTGCCAGCAATACACCATCACTATAAGGGGAGCAGTCTAATGATGCTGCCAGCAATACATTATCACTATGAGGGGAGCAGTCTAATGATGCTGCCAGCAATACATTATCACTATAAGGGGAGCAGTCTAATGATGCTGCCAGCAATACACCATCACTATAAGGGGAGCAGTCTAATGATGCTGCCAGCAATACACCATCACTATGAGGGGAGCAGTCTAATGATGCTGCCAGCAATACACCATCACTATAAGGGGAGCAGTCTAATGATGCTGCCAGCAATACACCATCACTATAAGGGGAGCAGTCTAATGATGCTGCCAGCAATACACCATCACTATAAGGGGAGCAGTCTAATGATGCTGCCAGCAATACACCATCACTATAAGGGGAGCAGTCTAATGATGCTGCCAGCAATACACCATCACTATAAGGGGAGCAGTCTAATGATGCTGCCAGCAATACATTATCACTATAAGGGGAGCAGTCTAATGATGCTGCAAGCAATACACCATCACTATGAGGGGAGCAGTCTAATGATGCTGCCAGCAATACACCATCACTATGAGGGGAGCAGTCTAATGATGCTGCCAGCAATACACCATCACTATGAGGGGAGCAGTCTAATGATGCTGCCAGCAATACATTATCACTATAAGGGGAGCAGTCTAATGATGCTGCCAGCAATACATTATCACTATAAGGGGAGCAGTCTAATGATGCTGCCAGCAATACATTATCACTATAAGGGGATCAGTCTAATGATGCTGCCAGCAATACATTATCACTATAAGGGGAGCAGTCTAATGATGCTGCCAGCAATACATTATCACTATGAGGGGAGCAGTCTAATGATGCTGCCAGCAATACACCATCACTATAAGGGGAGCAGTCTAATGATGCTGCCAGCAATACATTATCACTATGAGGGGAGCAGTCTAATGATGCTGCCAGCAATACACCATCACTATAAGGGGATCAGTCTAATGATGCTGCCAGCAATACACCATCACTATAAGGGGAGCAGTCTAATGATGCTGCCAGCAATACATTATCACTATGAGGGGAGCAGTCTAATGATGCTGCCAGCAATACACCATCACTATAAGGGGAGCAGTCTAATGATGCTGCCAGCAATACACCATCACTATAAGGGGAGCAGTCTAATGATGCTGCCAGCAATACACCATCACTATGAGGGGAGCAGTCTAATGATGCTGCCAGCAATACATTATCACTATGAGGGGAGCAGTCTAATGATGCTGCCAGCAATACACCATCACTATGAGGGGAGCAGTCTAATGATGCTGCCAGCAATACATTATCACTATAAGGGGAGCAGTCTAATGATGCTGCCAGCAATACACCATCACTATAAGGGGATCAGTCTAATGATGCTGCCAGCAATACACCATCACTATGAGGGGAGCAGTCTAATGATGCTGCCAGCAATACACCATCACTATGAGGGGAGCAGTCTAATGATGCTGCCAGCAATACACCATCACTATGAGGGGAGCAGTCTAATGATGCTGCCAGCAATACATTATCACTATAAGGGGAGCAGTCTAATGATGCTGCCAGCAATACACCATCACTATAAGGGGAGCAGTCTAATGATGCTGCCAGCAATACATTATCACTATAAGGGGAGCAGTCTAATGATGCTGCCAGCAATACATTATCACTATGAGAGGAGCAGTCTAATGATGCTGCCAGCAATACATTATCACTATAAGGGGAGCAGTCTAATGATGCTGCCAGCAATACATTATCACTATGAGAGGAGCAGTCTAATGATGCTGCCAGCAATACATTATCACTATAAGGGGAGCAGTCTAATGATGCTGCCAGCAATACACCATCACTATGAGGGGAGCAGTCTAATGATGCTGCCAGCAATACACCATCACTATAAGGGGAGCAGTCTAATGATGCTGCCAGCAATACATTATCACTATGAGGGGAGCAGTCTAATGATGCTGCCAGCAATACATTATCACTATGAGGGGAGCAGTCTAATGATGCTGCCAGCAATACACCATCACTATAAGGGGAGCAGTCTAATGATGCTGCCAGCAATACACCATCACTATAAGGGGAGCAGTCTAATGATGCTGCCAGCAATACACCATCACTATAAGGGGAGCAGTCTAATGATGCTGCCAGCAATACATTATCACTATGAGAAGAGCAGTCTAATGATGCTGCCAGCAATACATTATCACTATGAGAAGAGCAGTCTAATGATGCTGCCAGCAATACATTATCACTATGAGGGGAGCAGTCTAATGATGCTGCCAGCAATACATTATCACTATGAGGGGAGCAGTCTAATGATGCTGCCCACAATACACCATCACTATGAGGGGAGCAGTCTAATGATGCTGCCCACAATACACCATCACTATGAGGGGAGCAGTCTAATGACGCTGCCCACAATACACCATCACTATGAGGGGAGCAGTCTAATGATGCTGCCAGCAATACATTATCACTATGAGGGGAGCAGTCTAATGATGCTGCCAGCAATACATTATCACTATAAGGGGAGCAGTCTAATGATGCTGCCAGCAATACACCATCACTATAAGGGGAGCAGTCTAATGATGCTGCCAGCAATACACCATCACTATAAGGGGAGCAGTCTAATGATGCTGCCAGCAATACACCATCACTATGAGGGGAGCAGTCTAATGATGCTGCCAGCAATACACCATCACTATAAGAGGAGCAGTCTGATGATGCTGCCAGCAATACATTATCACTATGAGGGGAGCAGTCTGATGATGCTGCCAGCAATACATTATCACTATAAGGGGAGCAGTCTAATGATGCTGCCAGCAATACATTATCACTATAAGGGGAGCAGTCTAATGATGCTGCCAGCAATACATTATCACTATGAGGGGAGCAGTCTAATGATGCTGCCAGCAATACATTATCACTATAAGGGGAGCAGTCTAATGATGCTGCCAGCAATACACCATCACTATAAGGGGAGCAGTCTAATGATGCTGCCAGCAATACATTATCACTATGAGGGGAGCAGTCTAATGATGCTGCCAGCAATACATTATCACTATGAGGGGAGCAGTCTAATGATGCTGCCAGCAATACACCATCACTATAAGAGGAGCAGTCTAATGATGCTGCCAGCAATACATTATCACTATAAGGGGAGCAGTCTAATGATGCTGCCAGCAATACATTATCACTATGAGGGGAGCAGTCTAATGATGCTGCCAGCAATACACCATCACTATAAGGGGAGCAGTCTAATGATGCTGCCAGCAATACATTATCACTATAAGGGGAGCAGTCTAATGATGCTGCCAGCAATACATTATCACTATGAGGGGAGCAGTCTAATGATGCTGCCAGCAATACACCATCACTATAAGGGGGGCAGTCTAATGATGCTGCCAGCAATACACCATCACTATAAGGGGAGCAGTCTAATGATGCTGCCAGCAATACATTATCACTATAAGGGGAGCAGTCTAATGATGCTGCCAGCAATACACCATCACTATGAGGGGAGCAGTCTAATGATGCTGCCAGCAATACATTATCACTATGAGGGGAGTGTGACATCAAATGTCCTAATTTATGTCATGTTTTCCCCCTCTGCCTCATCTCCAGCATTCCTACAGACATCCTATAACAAATAAACAGTTCTCCAAAGTTTTCCTGCACACAGGGGCAATAAATCCTTATCTAGGAACAGAAAACACCACTGATAAGGAAAGGTTGGGGGGAGAAGAGATTTACAATAATTTGTCCACACAGCACCCACCCAGGGAGGGGATGGCATCTGTCTTTCCAGCCCCTTTGAATTTAGGATAAATCAGGGGAAGAAATGGTTTTGAGGGTCACATACAGAGGGTCCGATCCTTGATCGTGGTGTGTCCCATTGCTCCTCCAGCCCTCGGAACAGAAGTCTTTATCCATTTATGAGGTATAGGATTTCCAATGGTTTTCTCCTTTTATTTTCTAACTGTTTTTCTGCACATTTGTTTATTGTCTTTTTTTTTTTTTTTGTTTATTATTTGAATGTTTGTCTTTTTATTAAAATTTTAAAATTTCCATTTTGCATGGGCCTACCTTCTTGGCAATTAGAAATCCTCTAACCTGGTTTCCTTGAAGCTCTAAAAAAGACCCCTGGTTTCTGAAGATTGTATGACCGCTCGTAATTGTGTATTAACCCATAGACTGTAAGATCGATTGTAACTAATCCATTGTATGATTGAGGAAGTGTAACTAATCATATAGTGTTACAAGGTTGAATGACTCACAGTTAACTTGGAGTGCTGCATGGTGACTGTGTGTGAGCCAGCAGATTGCAAGCTGATTGTATCTGATCGTTCGACAGCAGAACTGATCAGACTCTCCTCAGGATAAGTGTGGGACGGAATCAGTGTGGCTTGCCTGTGCCCTGCTTGTATGTGGAGAGGGGTCTGCAGGTGTGTGGTGACTGTCTCGATTACTCGGCAGCAGAGTTTGATCGGATGGTGATTGAGGAGGGTTCCACCGGCCCGATTTAATCGTTTAAAGTGTAGTTGCGGTGGTGGTGGCAGCGTGTTGTAATTGTTGTGTGGGGTGTTTTTGGTCTGATTGCTCTCTGTGCTGGAAGCAGCCCACACACACGTCACAGATCGCTCGATCAAATAGACGTTGAACGATCGATTTCGTGACATATTGGTGGCAGCGCGTGCGATACTTTTTGGAGCATTAGTGTCTGGTTTAAAGTTAAATCTTACACTAAGGGTTGGTATTCCCCCTAAGGGATTGCCAGCCTTCAAGAGGAACCACCGTGCATATTTTAGTTTTTTTTTGTTGGAAAATACATTTGTGCAGAAAACAGTTTACCCTTCCCCGTTTTTCTTTTCTATCTAAGTTTATTTTGCAAAAGAAAGGACTGAGATGGCTGCCTCTTACAAACGGTTTTCAAAGGAGCAACTACTAAGTCTTTGTGAGCAAAGAGGAATTGACAGCGATGCATCCAAGACAAAAGAACATTTGGTTACTGCCTTGATGGAAAATGACCAAGATCGTTCAGTCATGACACCCGATCCACAGCCAAACATAGAGAGTTCCCGGGAGCCTGCCTCTAATCTCAATGAGGGCTCCGAGCAGCGTCCCTTGCCAAGTGGACTAAGCCCCTCTCTGCAGGCTGCCCTACAGTGCTTGGGGGACTGTGACCCACAGATCAAACTACAGCTCATCATGCAGCATCAGCAAGCAGAAGCCGCTGCCAGGCAAGCAGAGAGAGAAGCCACTGCCAGGCAAGCAGAGAGAGAAGCCGCTGCCAGGCAAGCAGAGAGAGAGGAGCGCCAGGCAGAGCGGCAATTCCAGCTTGACCTCGCACGCATCCAGGGAGACCGTGCCTCTCCACCATCCTGTGAGTCCCGAGAGGTACGCTCCTCTATGCCATCTTTTGACCGATTCCCTGTGATGGACCCGAATTTGGATATGGACGTGTATCTCCGAACCTTTGAACGTACCTGTCGCCAGTTTCACCTACCTAGAGACCAGTGGGCCAGATATCTAACACCTGGGTTAAAAGGTAAGGCCCTGGAAGTCTTTGCCGACCTCCCAATGGACTGTGATGGGGACTATGATAAGATAAAAGAAGCCCTGATCAAACGGTATAACCTTACCCCTGAGGTGTACCGGAAGCGATTCAGAACTGTGCAGCGTGCCCAACATGACAGCTACGCCGATGTTCTGAGCAACTTGAGAACTGCTTTTAATCAGTGGGTCAGAGGACTGTCCATCTCCACATTTGCTGACCTTGCAGACCTCATGATAAAGGACCAATTATTACACATTTGCTCAGCAGAGGTCAGACAGTTTATTCTGACCAAGGAACCCAAAACCTCTGACCAGGCTGCGGACTTTGCTGACCTGTATGTAGCCAGCAGAGTACAAGATGTCCGCAGATCCCCTCCTCCCCTCCGGAAAGAAGGGAAGACCAGGGACCATCCCCCATCCTCTGCTGACCGGATGTCCCCCAGATCAGGCCCCAACACTTCTGGCAGGCAGGCAGTGGCCATCGACGACCGACGGTGTTATGTGTGCAAGAAAACCGGCCATCTGAGCAACTCCTGCCCTGAGAAAATGATCCCCAACCCCCATGAAAAGTCCACTGCGTCCCATGCTGTCCTGTGGGTTTCAGCCCAAATCCCACACCCTGTTGACAACCTGCAGCCTGTCACCGTTAGCAACCAGCTTGCTACAGGCCTCAGGGACTCTGGTGCTGAGATTACCCTGGTGCACCCCAAGCTGATCAGCCAAAAGGACATCATCCCGGATAAGACCCTGACAGTCACTGGTATTGGGGGCCGTAATCCTACCCTAGCCATGGCCCGCGTGTACCTGGACTGGGGTGCCGGATGTGGCATGAGAGAGGTGGGGGTGTCTGCCTCCCTCCCAGCAGATGTTTTACTGGGAACTGATCTGGGCAGGATGATAGCCCATTATGTACCTGCCACAACTTCCACAGACACTTCTGCACCACCTGTGGATCAGGTGGAGCTGCTGAAGGACTCTGGGTTTAACCGCCCTCTTGGGAGAGAACAGAGGGGGGAAAAATGTATATTGCCTAACCCTGTTTTATCCACTGTGGGGGACCCTTGTCAGACACAGGCCGGTCTCCCCGCAGGTTCCCAGGTTAAGGTGCCCTGTCAGTATGTTATGAGTGGTGATTGTGATTCCTTTAATATAGTGCCTTCCCCAGCAGCAGTGACTCCACAGCAGAGTGCACAGGAGGCTGCAGCAGTGACTCCACAGCAGAGTGCACAGGAGGCTGCAGCAGTGACTCCACAGCAGAGTGCACAGGAGGCTGCCAGCGAGAATGGGAAGGAAGAGAAAAACCTGAGGGACAGCAATCCCTCAAGTCTGCTCCTAGGGGCAAGAGTGATGCCTGCCTCTGACGTGGGGGCTCTGACAGCCAAGCAGCCAGCATGCTTTGCTGGCAGACTCCCTACACTCAACACTGAGGGCTGCACTTACTGGAGGCAGGGTCAACTGTCCCCAAGTTCAGTTGCCCCAGACTCCAGTAATATGCTAGCCCCGGTCCCCGTAACTGTGATACACCAGCCCCTAGGTATGGAAGCCAGGCCTTCCCTAGCTGAGAATATAGAGGTACAAAAAGACGTGACTAGGACAGAGCCCACCACGCCTTGGCCTAACCTGAGGAATTGCCAACACCCAGGGGTATCTGGGATGTTTGGGGGCCTTGGGCTTTCCAACCCCTGGTGGTCACCCTACTCTCTTGCCAGCACCAGTGAGGGTGATAAAGAGGATGGTGGCCCAGGTTGCTGCCCTGATAGTCCAGGCCGGTCCCTGTCCTTGCCACATGACAGTATCCAGGTACCTATGAAATGTTCCATGGCAGGCCCCTGCCATTCCACCCGGATTCCATTTGGCATGGATATGGCTTGGCAGAAGGGTACCTACCCATGGAACCTTCAGCTGCCACTGCTGGGGCTACAAACTATTGGCCAGGTCTCCCCAGGCTGGGACCCTTTCTGGACCCTATGTACTAAAGAATCAGCTAGAAATTCCTTAATAGATCGAAACTGTTACTCCGTTGGCCTCCATATGGGCCAAAAACCCTTCATGGTTACAGGTGCTATGGTAAGAGACCTGTCAGTCTCTTCCCCTGGCACTTTTCTTAGGGGGAAGATGTGACATCAAATGTCCTAATTTATGTCATGTTTTCCCCCTCTGCCTCATCTCCAGCATTCCTACAGACATCCTATAACAAATAAACAGTTCTCCAAAGTTTTCCTGCACACAGGGGCAATAAATCCTTATCTAGGAACAGAAAACACCACTGATAAGGAAAGGTTGGGGGGAGAAGAGATTTACAATAATTTGTCCACACAGCACCCACCCAGGGAGGGGATGGCATCTGTCTTTCCAGCCCCTTTGAATTTAGGATAAATCAGGGGAAGAAATGGTTTTGAGGGTCACATACAGAGGGTCCGATCCTTGATCGTGGTGTGTCCCATTGCTCCTCCAGCCCTCGGAACAGAAGTCTTTATCCATTTATGAGGTATAGGATTTCCAATGGTTTTCTCCTTTTATTTTCTAACTGTTTTTCTGCACATTTGTTTATTGTCTTTTTTTTTTTTTTTGTTTATTATTTGAATGTTTGTCTTTTTATTAAAATTTTAAAATTTCCATTTTGCATGGGCCTACCTTCTTGGCAATTAGAAATCCTCTAACCTGGTTTCCTTGAAGCTCTAAAAAAGACCCCTGGTTTCTGAAGATTGTATGACCGCTCGTAATTGTGTATTAACCCATAGACTGTAAGATCGATTGTAACTAATCCATTGTATGATTGAGGAAGTGTAACTAATCATATAGTGTTACAAGGTTGAATGACTCACAGTTAACTTGGAGTGCTGCCTGGTGACTGTGTGTGAGCCAGCAGATTGCAAGCTGATTGTATCTGATCGTTCGACAGCAGAACTGATCAGACTCTCCTCAGGATAAGTGTGGGACGGAATCAGTGTGGCTTGCCTGTGCCCTGCTTGTATGTGGAGAGGGGTCTGCAGGTGTGTGGTGACTGTCTCGATTACTCGGCAGCAGAGTTTGATCGGATGGTGATTGAGGAGGGTTCCACCGGCCCGATTTAATCGTTTAAAGTGTAGTTGCGGTGGTGGTGGCAGCGTGTTGTAATTGTTGTGTGGGGTGTTTTTGGTCTGATTGCTCTCTGTGCTGGAAGCAGCCCACACACACGTCACAGATCGCTCGATCAAATAGACGTTGAACGATCGATTTCGTGACAGGGAGCAGTCTAATGATGCTGCCAGCAATACACCATCACTATGAGGGGAGCAGTCTAATGATGCTCCCAGCAATACACCATCACTATAAGGGGAGCAGTCTAATGATGCTGCCAGCAATACATTATCACTATAAGGGGAGCAGTCTAATGATGCTGCCAGCAATACATTATCACTATAAGGTGAGCAGTCTAATGATGCTGCCAGCAATACACCATCACTATAAGGGGGGCAGTCTAATGATGCTGCCAGCAATACATTATCACTATGAGGGGATCAGTCTAATGATGCTGCCAGCAATACACCATCACTATAAGGGGAGCAGTCTAATGATGCTGCCAGCAATACACCATCACTATAAGGGGAGCAGTCTAATGATGCTGCCAGCAATACATTATCACTATAAGGGGAGCAGTCTAATGATGCTGCCAGCAATACATTATCACTATGAGGGGAGCAGTCTAATGATGCTGCCAGCAATACATTATCACTATAAGGGGAGCAGTCTAATGATGCTGCCAGCAATACACCATCACTATGAGGGGAGCAGTCTAATGATGCTGCCAGCAATACACCATCACTATAAGGGGAGCAGTCTAATGATGCTGCCAGCAATACATTATCACTATAAGGGGAGCAGTCTAATGATGCTGCCAGCAATACATTATCACTATAAGGGGAGCAGTCTAATGATGCTGCCAGCAATACATTATCACTATAAGGGGAGCAGTCTAATGATGCTGCCAGCAATACATTATCACTATAAGGGGAGCAGTCTAATGATGCTGCCAGCAATACATTATCACTATAAGGGGAGCAGTCTAATGATGCTGCCAGCAATACATTATCACTATGAGGGGAGCAGTCTAATGATGCTGCCAGCAATACATTATCACTATAAGGGGAGCAGTCTAATGATGCTGCCAGCAATACATTATCACTATAAGGGGCGCAGTCTAATGATGCTGCCAGCAATACACCATCACTATAAGGGGAGCAGTCTAATGATGCTGCCAGCAATACATTATCACTATAAGGGGAGCAGTCTAATGATGCTGCCAGCAATACACCATCACTATAAGGGGAGCAGTCTAATGATGCTGCCAGCAATACACCATCACTATGAGGGGAGCAGTCTAATGATGCTGCCAGCAATACACCATCACTATAAGGGGAGCAGTCTAATGATGCTGCCAGCAATACATTATCACTATAAGGGGAGCAGTCTAATGATGCTGCCAGCAATACACCATCACTATAAGGGGAGCAGTCTAATGATGCTGCCAGCAATACACCATAACTATAAGGGGAGCAGTCTAATGATGCTGCCAGCAATACACCATAACTATAAGGGGAGCAGTCTAATGATGCTGCCAGCAATACATTATCACTATGAGGGGAGCAGTCTAATGATGCTGCCAGCAATACACCATCACTATAAGGGGAGCAGTCTAATGATGCTGCCAGCAATACACCATAACTATAAGGGGAGCAGTCTAATGATGCTGCCAGCAATACATTATCACTATAAGGGGAGCAGTCTAATGATCCTGCCCACAATACACCATCACTATGAGGGGAGCAGTCTAATGATGCTGCCAGCAATATACATACCTCCCAACCTTTTAAAAACGTAAAGAGAGACACGAGAAGACATTTTTAAACATTTAAATCACACCCGGCCACACCCCCTGGCCACGCCCTTAACAGGAAACACCAACTAAGAATGAATTATTATTAATAATAATAATAATAATAGACAAGGCCTCTGCAAACACATTACAGCCAAGGGCATTGCACAGTTAGGGGCAATGCTCATTACAGCCAGTGAGGGCCATCCCTCCATTAGAGCCAGTGAGGGCCATCCCTCCATTAGAGCCAGTGAGGGCCATCCCTCCATTAGAGCCAGTGAGGGCCATCCCTCCATTAGAGCCAGTGAGGGCCATCCCTCATTGAAAGGCAGTTAGAGGCCTCCCTCTTTGCAGCCAGTGAGGGGCATCCATTGTTACAGCCAGTTAGGGGCCACACAGACACATACACACAGACATACACACACACCCTCACCAGTGCAGGCAACTCCCCCTCCTGCGCGATCCTTCCTGGAGTTCCGCCAACCAACAGCTCAGCGGCGGGAACAGGCTCCTTCCTGGAGTCCCGCCCCCACCCACTGAACCACCAATGACATTTAAGAAGAGGAAGAGAGAAAAAAAAAGCCTGCCTCCCAGACTCCTGGCTGCCGCGGCCTCTCGGACGCGCACCGGCACTGGCAGCTGGGCGATCACACTCGGGGCCGGCGGTGGGAGTCTGGGAGGCTGCGACATCCCTCCGGCCAGTAACAGGCAATAGCGGTGCAGGGCAAGTCCATGGGGCCCAAATCAGGGTTGTCTCAGGGAAATCGGGACGGTTGGGGGGTATGAATACACCATTACCACCAACTTTTCAGGGTGGGAAAGAGGGAGATTTGTTTAATTAGGCCACGCCCCTTAAATGGGGGATGGATAGGAGACAGGCTGTCAATGTTTAAAGTGGACCAAAACCCAGGATTTTGACTATCCTGGGTTCTGGTCCTTTCCCCCAGAGCACCTTGAGTGTCCCTCTGCGTGAAACCCCCCAGATGGCCAATGTTAACTCTCCTCTTCCCGGTCCTACGGCACACGCGAGGCCGCTTGTCCAAACAGCGCACTCGGAGGTGTCACATTGTCTAAATCTTCATCTAAGGCGAGCGGCTCCCCCGCTTCCCTCTAACAGGGAGCCTACCTGCGCTGGCCATTCACAGCGGCTCGTGCATGCGCCATTGGACTGGGAAGCAAGGTAAGTGTATGGGCGACCTGGGGGGTTTTACACAGCGGGGCATCTCGGTTTTGGATGCCCCAGGTGGAGGAAATCGATCGGCCAGTGAATCTATTGCAGTGGGTTTTGGTCCACTTAAAGTGGACCAACACCCAGGGGGGATCGGCCCGGGAATCTATAAGATTCCCGGACCGATCAGATCCCTCCCCGCGGGGCATCCGAAATCGGGATGTCCCGCGGGGAGGAACCCCCCAGGAGGCCCACAATCCTTACCTTACCGGCGATCCAACGGCGCATGCGCGAGACGCGGCCGCGTCTCTCGCTTCCCTCTAGCAGGGCGCGCTCCCGCGCCGGCCGTTTTGTGAATGGCCGGTGCAGGCGCGCTCCCTGTTAGAGGGAAGCGAGAGACGCAGCCAATGACAGCGCTCTGGTATGCGCGTCCAAGCGGCTTTGGACGCGCATATCAGAGCGGCTCTGAGTGCTGTCATTGGCCGGACGAGGTCACGTGGGAGCGGGGAGAGGTGAGTTTTTGCGGCGATCGGGGGGGTTTCACACAGCGGGGCACCCCCGATCGGGGTGCCCCACCTAAGTGGACCAACACCCAGGATAGTCAAAATCCTGGGTGTTGGTCCACTTTAAACAATATAAACAATTTACATAGGCAAATGAATCATTTATTAATGCAGAGCTGCATGTCACACCTCAAAGAGGGATAATTGAGAATAATAAGGGACACTTGGTAGGTATGCAGCGCTGTGAGGGGAGCAGTCTAATGAGGCTTCCCTAAAAAAAGACAGCAGCTCTGCCCACTTCTCATTTCCCAGGCTGTTTACCTCAGTGGTTAAGCCCCGCCCCCTTCACGCCCTCTTCTGACGTCACATCCAGGTCGTCCTGAAGTACAGGAATTGCAGGAGGAGTCGTGGTGTAGGGTGAGTAGTAGTTGCTATAAATTGTGAGAGGCGGCAGCTGCGGCTGTAACGCGTGGCACAAACATCGCGGCGTGCGGAACGGACGTTTGTTATTGTTTCATGGCATGTGTGTGTTCTAATGGATGGATGGATGTAATCTCGCGTTATCTCCTGCGCACTGTGGGTGTGTGTTGTGACACATGTCACCTAGGAAGGCTTTAGTGCGCCATTCATCTGAATCCACTACATGACTAAACCGACTACTTATAACCTGTAGCCTGGTGATTGCAGCAGAATACAGCGCCATGATTATACTATTGTAGAATGCAAAATTGCCATCCATTCAAAGAGGTGAGGCATGGTCATTGCATTGCATTGGTTACTCCCTACAGGTGGCCTGTTTGCAGTGGCACAGCAGGAAGTTACCTTCACTGCTGGGCCCTGGGTGACTCCGGATTTATGTAGTCTTAAAGTGGACCCATCACCAGGATTTTGACTTTGATTTTGATCTTGGTGATAGGTCTGTTTTCATGGAGGTTTGGGATGCCCCACAATGTTAAACCCCCTCAGATCACTCACATATCTCCCCTCTCCTTGGTGCATGTGCAGGCTTTCATTCAATCTTAGCTGTTTTGAACAGTTTGAGTGCTGGCAGGTGCATCCACCACCTCCAGCTCATCAGAATGGCTGGGTGTGGAAGCGGGCCTCAGCTGCAGGGAGGCCAGGGATGCGGCTCCAGGACGCAGTGTGGCAGCGCTGGAAAGGCAAGTGATTGCAGGAATAAGGCTCTGCTTGCAAACAGAACTCTGGCATAGTGACAGGCGAGTGGCTGCTTGCCCGTTCTCCCTGTTGTCTGCGGTTCGGTCCCATCTGAAAGGGCACTGGGTGCCTGTGTGTGCCTAAGCAGCGAGATGCAGCCACACATGCACTGCTCATCCAATGGAAAGAGTTTTCCGGCCGAACCTGGGGGTTGCACATGGCACGGAACCCCAAATCAGAATGTCCCAGGGCTAAGGAAAGCACCATCCCTAGATTACTATATAGTCCATTTTAAAACACAACAAACCCCTTTTTTGCCTCCCTGTGACTATGCAGTTGGTTTGGTGGTGGGCAGGTTTTACAAAAAAGAAAACGGGTTTAACCACTGCTGAAGCAGTTTTAGATCAGCTATTGTCTGCTCTCAAGGTTTCGCTGTGCAGTACGTGCCTGCCCTATTTGAATGAGTTTGGGAGCATGCACAACTGCAGGGAAGCTGGGGATGCGGCTGCCGGGGAATATAGCGTTGTGGGAACTGCTGGCTTACTGACTGCCCCCGTTGGGGGGGGGGGGTTCATACAGCAGGGCATGTAAATGTAAAACTACTCATTTTGCACTTGCCTACCCCCTTCCAGTATGTTGGCCATTGAAAAAAATTAACAGCAAATGAAATGGCCCCCCTGAGGCACATTGGACCCTGGCACCTGCCCAGGCTTGCCTAGTGCTGATGCCAGCCATGGGTATTGCTGGAAAATCTATCTACTGTAATGCTGTGCAGGTGACACCAACGTGTATTATGTCTCTTCCTCAAACCTGTGGTTAAAGGCCAATCATGCGAGAGGCTGCATAGCACGCTCGGATCTGCTCCTGTACCTACATCTAAGGTGAGCTGATATCCCCCCTGCTACCCTCTAACAGGGAGGCTGCCTGCGCCATTCGCAAACGCCCTGCTAAAGGGATGTGGTCGCTGGCCGCGCATGTGCCGTTGGACCAGTAAAGAAGGTGAGTTTCCGGGCGATCTGGGGGGTTTCACGCTTGGATAGGCTCATTATTAGTTGCATTTCTTTAAAAAAAAAAGTATACTTGCCTACCACATATCTGGCTGACCTTGTAGTCTAAAAGACTGCAGGGCTGGCCAATTAAAGTGGACCAAAAGCGGCCCTGGAGTCTCACGCATAGTGGGGGATGTGGCCGGCGGCACACTTAAGATAAGCCGAATAGAGCTGAGCGTGCCAATTGGTTGCATGCATGCACTGTTGGATATACATTTTTTCAATAAAAATCAAGGCTGTCGCGTGTCTCTGTCCAAGTGTTTATTTTTGGCCTGCTATGTATTTTTTTGACACCCCTGTTCTCAATATAGAGGTGTCAGCTCCGGTGCTGACAGGGCACCCATTAAAGAACCTTTGTGCACGCCCCTGCTTCTAGTCACAAAGGAGCAGGGGGCCCATCACTCAGTCACTACAGTGGACTTAAAAGATTTGAGATGTCCCAAACCCGATTAATAAAATGAAATCTGAAGCTAATATACAGTTTTGCTTGAACGTTTTATCTTCTATATCTGTGTAAATGTAATTCACTTTTTTGGTCGCCAAGTAAATCCGAGATGAACAAGGAATTCCTTTTGGCATACATTACACAGTGGAGAAAGACCTTTCATAGTAAAGAAAAAAGGGGGGAGCCTAAAAGCAACAATGTAGACGAGATGGGACTTTGGTTTGATTTCGCTTAGGGACTGTGTATCACTTTCTCCTGAATTCATTTTATACTGGAGCCACAATCCAGAGGAAGCCGCCACTCTCTGCCTGCGTTATCAGTGCAGCCGGCCACTAACTGCCTCAGTGGTGATTGGGGGGGGGGGGGGGGATCTGCCACACTGCCTGTTATATGGTGGAGGGGGATTCTATACACTTTGTTTTTGGGGATGGAGGGTTGGAGATATCCTGCATGCTGCCTGTTATATGAGGAGGAGGGATTCTGCATGCTTCTTAGTTTTGAGGATGGGGAGATCTGCCACCTGTTATAGGGGGTGGGTTTGGGCGTATTCTGCACGCTGCCTGTTATCTAGGACTGTGAGTGGACAGGGGGTGGGGGGGTTCTTGCACACTCATTCTATGGGGTAATTGGAGGATTCAGCCATGTCCTGTATTTGGTTCTTTCAATGGGGATGTATTTTAGCATTTCAGCTATTTGGTTCTGTATATTATTTTAATTCCTCCAAAAGTTGGGTGCATCTTATAGGGCGACAGATATGTTAAAAAGGATTTGGTGCCTAAATGAAGTTTGCATAAACTGTTCCGATCAGCAGTCACTGTTGGGAGGGGTGATCTCCCTCTACCACCACTTTTCTACAACTATCCCCTCTCTCCCATATACTTCTGTGACAGCTGCATGCCCCTCGCTGGAAATAAAGATTAAGAAATGCTGTCCTGATAGTGTTGTGTATAATGGAATATATATATATTTTTCAGATGTGTGCAGAAGTCACAAGTGATGCCCTTTCCAGTGAACTCGATGGCAAACGAATCATTTGTGATGGGGAGTATGGGACTGTGCGTTTTGTTAGCACAGTACCACCCACTCCAGGTATGCAGTATAAAGATATATTTACAGCGATTTGCTATGGTAAAGCTTTGTATATCACCAAGGTAGATGCTTTTCCCTATCTGTTCTGTTCTAGGGAAGCCCAAAAATATTTTATTCTAAGTATACAGCACGTCCTGCTCCAGAAGATTCCTTACACTTGAGTTATACATCCACAAGATGGCGCTGGACTGCAGAGACAGCAAAAAAGTGGCTCCTCCCGGCCCCATATATACCAAGGACCTCCCACAAATTCCCCAGATCTTCTCTGCAGTCTGGACTGCGATAACTAGAAGATGGCTCTCTCTACTCGCTGGTGAGCGGGGCTATTAGCCTGCGGCCCTGTAGGACTATTCCCACTCGTTTCCTTTTACTGCCTCCCAGCTTAGGCTGCACTGGTTCAGGTGAAGGTAGGCAGCACCGCTGTCAGGTGCTAAGGAGCACTGCTCCAATCGCTGTCCCCCACCAAAGGGTAGGCGGTACCGGCCCGTGATGAGCCTTATGGGATGCCCCTCCTGCGTCTTGTTCCCCTCGCCCCCTGTCCCCGCAGTTGCCTCCCTTTTAGGCTGGCCGTTGCTTCCCCTTCGCTCTCCCTGGTAGATCTCGGGGGGGGGGGGGGGGGGGGGGGGTGCATGTCTTGACTATATGATTAATGTGATGATCCCTTTTGAATTGGTTGCACTGGTTTCTTTTACCGCCGCCGCACGCTTGTACTACGCTCCGCGGTCGGCGGCGACATCGCCTCAGGCGCTACTGCTCCATCATTGGCTGGCCTTGTCATGTGGGTGCTTTTTCGCACTCTTCGGGGGGGGGGGAGCCTTGCGGCTGACGTGTTCTGCATCACTGTCTCTGCGGCCCGCCCCTCAAGGTATATGCGGGTGCCATTTTAGTTCTCTGCTGCGTGTGTCTGGCGTCTCCCTATCGCGGTCCATAAGTGCCCCTGCGGGCTGATTTATTTTGTATTTCTCTGTATTGAATATTGCTTATGGGATCTTTTTGCTTATGTCTTGCAGGCGGGTCAAACTTTTGTGGTTTCTCCCGGTCCTATCCCCTCTATTTAGTGTTAACTCTTATTGGAAGGCTATTGTATTCCCTTACCTCCCACTTCCCTAGGGGGTTATTGGGGCATCCCGGGTTGCTATTATTAGCGTCAATCCATTATTGGCCTGTTGTGCCGTAATAATCACCATATGGAGGCTTCTCAGGATAATGTGCTCGGGGTTCCTTCGGGACAAGCCCGGCTGTGTATTGCGTGCGGGTTATCCCCTGTCAGTGATGACGTCAGGGTTTGTGTACCCTGCGCCCAGCAGGTACTTGCGCTGCAGTCTGGGTTACCTGCGGCTGGGCCTAGTGCTGCACCCCCTCTGGCTTTGCCTACCCCCCCACGATTACACCTGACTCCCAGTGAGATGCATACCAGTGGGGAGTCTCAACTTGATTTGGCTGCCCGGGTGGCCAGCATTGAAAGGCATATTGCTAGGTCTAGTCCGCGTAAGGCTCCTGCTAAGCGGCGGCATCTGGCACCCGGTGTTACTCTCTTTCCTTTGGATGCTGAGGAGTTTTTTTATATTACTGGATATACCCCCATGGAAGAGGGGGAATTATTTTCTGATTCAGAATCATCTGAGGATCAGCCTAGGGGTTATGCTGAGTCTGGGTCTGACCCATGGGCTTCAGATGATACTGACAGACTTCTGGCTCACATTTTTGAAGTGCTCTGTATCTCTCCTCCTGCTGTGGCCCCGTGGTAGCAGGGGGAGCTGTTTTTATACTGTTAAACCACCCTGGGAGTTTCCTGAACAAACTCATTTTAATAATCTGGTGCTCAAAGAGTGGGAACGGCCTAGCAGGCTTCCTGGGGTACCAAGAGTTGGGATAAAAGGTATCCCTTTCCCGCTGAGATGGTTAAACGTTGGTCATGTCCTCCCAAAGTGGATGCACCGGTTTTGGGGTTGTCCAACACATCCGTCATGCATTCCCCTGACTCTACTACCCTGCGGGATGGGGAAGACAGACGCATAGATCAGCTGTCTTGCCATGCTTTTGCCTGTGTGGGGACTGCGCTGCGTCCAGTCTGTGCCTCTGCTATTACAGTTGTTGCTATCAAGAGCCTGCTCAGGAGTGTCTTAAATGGGGCCCCTGATGATGCAAGTAGTGAAGAGTATAGAGCTCTTCTGCGTTGTGAGGAATTTGTTGCATGTTCTCTCTGCCCTGGATGATACCATTAGGATGTGTGGCAGGGCATCTGCCTTATTGGTGGCTATACGCCGATCGGTCTGGCTGCGCCAGTGGGCAGCTGACAACGCTGCTAAGATGGCTCTCACTGGTTTTCCCTTCAAGGTGCTGCGCCTCTTTGGTGAACGCATGGATTTGTTTGCTAAGGGAGGCAAGTTACCTCAGCGTAAAAGGCAGCCCCGGCCCTTTCGGGGTTCAGGTCTTCCTTCCGTGGTTCCAGAGTTGGACGAGGAGCTTCCTTTGCTGGGGCCCGCGGAGATTTTTGGGGTAGGGGCAGGGGACGTGGCCGCCCTGGTCCCTCCTGGGGTCCCAAGCCTAAGTCCTCTCCCAAGCCCCCTCAGGCATGAAGGGGCGCCCTCACCCATCCGGAGGCGTCATGTCTCAGACCGGTGGATTCAGGAGGTAGTGTCCTCCGGTTACAAGATAGAGTTTGCAGCCTGGCCGCCCCCAAGATTCATCAGATCCCAGGTAGCTCAAAACACCTTTTCCTTTACTGTCCAGAACCTTCTGGAGTTGAAGGTCATCTGCCAAGTGCCCTTAAGGGAAAGGGGCAAGGGCTATTATTCCAATCTTTTCACTGTTTCCCAAAAAGATGGGCTTCAGACCCATCCTGGATTTAAAACGCCTTAACAAATTTGTCAGATTCAGACACTTTCGCATGGAGACTCTGCGCTCAGCTGTGACTTCTTTGCGTCCAGGGGACTTCTTGACCTCTGAGGATCATCAAGGATGCTTACCTTCACATACCTATCTTTCCAGGTCATCAGAGATTCCTCAGGTTCGCTCTGGAGGATCAGCACTTCCAATTTGTGGCCTTACCCTTTGGTCTCACCTAGGCTCCCAGGGTATTGACCAAGGTGTTGGCAGGTGTGATGGCTCTGCTGAGATCTCAGGGCATTCGCATTCTTCCCTACTTGGACGACATTCTCATCACTTCTCAGTCCTTCCAGCAGGCAGAGCGGAATACCCAGTTGGTGGTGTCCACACTGGAGTCATTCGGCTGGGTGATCAACCACCCCAAATCTTCCATGGTGAAGTCCTTTCTGGGCATGACTCTTGGATACATCTCAGCTCCTTCTGTCTTGTCCTCATCAGGCAGGGAATGCAGCTGGTGGGCCTGATGGTGGCATGCTTCGAGGTGGTTCCATATGCTCAGTTTCACATGAGGCCTCTTCAGCTTCATCTCTTGTCAGTTTGGGATCGGGACCCTGCGTCCCTGGATCAGGTGTTTGTTCTGTCCCCTCTGGCCAGGCAGTCTCTGTCGTGGTGGCTGGACTCAAGGAACCTGCTGGGGGGCAGATCCTTTCTGGTCCCTTGTAGGGAGACTGTCACCACGGATGCCAGTCTGACTGGTTGGGGGGGCTTCTGGAAGTCCCTGCAATTCCAGGGTCAGTGGGGCCCTCAGGAGGCCCACACCCCTATCAACATTCTGGAGTTGAGGGCGATCAGGTTGGTTCTCGCCCACCTAACCCCACACCTTCGAGGTCGGGCTGTTCAGGTCCGCTCGGACAACCAGACGGCGGTTGCCTACATCAATCATCAGGGAGGGACCCGAAGCAGAAGGACCCTCAGGGAAGTGTCTCTGATTCTGTCTTGGGAGGAGGACAATGTTCCTTGCATCTCAGCAGTGTACATTCCGGGGATGGAGAATCTGGAGGTGGACTCTCTGAGCAGGGGGACCTCTGGTCTGGGAGAATGGTCCCTCAGCAACAGGGTGTTTCGCTCCCTGTGTCACCGTTGGGGTCAGCCAGATGTGGATCTGTTTGCGTCCCATCACAATCACAAGCTTCCAGTATTTGTCTCTCTGTCCCAGGACCCTCTGGCCTTAGCCATGGATGCCTTGGCAATGTCTTAGAAGAGCTTTCAGCTCCTGTATGTGTTTCCCCCGTTTCCTCTGCTGGGCAGGGTGCTGCGCAAGATAGCTCAGGAAGGGGTGCCAACCATTCTGGTGGCCCCCTGTTGGCCAAGAAGAATGTGGTTCGCAGACATCGTGCAGCTGGCAGTAGATCAGTACGTCCTGCCCAGGGTTCCAGATCTGCTCACTCAGGGGCAGCTACGCCACCCCAATTTACAAACGCTGGCTTTGACGGCCTGGCTGCTGAAACCTCCATCTTGATGGAGAAAGGGCTGCCTGCCTCGGTTGTTAACACCATGATCAGGGCTAGGAAAAGATCATCTTCCATCTACTATAGGGTTTGGCGTACCTACATTGACTGGTGCGAGTCTAAGTCACTCCCCTGCCGTGTGTTTTCTATTCCTAGGATTCTGGAATTTCTGCAACATGGTTTGGATCTGGGTCTTCAACTCAGTACTCTTAAAGGTCATGTTTCTGCCTTGGCCATTTTCTTCCAAAAATCCTTTGCTCAGCATCCCCTGGTCAAGACCTTTTTCCAGGGGTTTACTCACGTGCATCCCCCAAGTAAGCCTATGTTACCTGTCTGGGACTTGAATTTGGTCTTATCTGCCTTGCAGGGGTCCCCTTTTGAACCCTTGCAGGAGGCCCCTTTGTCTATTCTTACGCTTAAGGTAGTCTTTTTGGTGGCTATTACCTCTGTTAGGCGTGTCTCTGAGCTGGCGGCACTTTCCATCAAGCCCCCTTACTTTGAGAGACACCAGGACAAGGTGGTGTTTCGATTTAAGCCAGACTTTCTACCTAAGGTTGTGTCTGCCTTTCATCTCAATCAGGACATTGTTTTGCCTTTTCTGTGTCCTAATCCTAGTAACTCTAAGGAGAGGCTCTTGCATTCTCTGGATGTGGTCAGGAACTTGAAGTTCTATTTGGTGGCTACTGATTCCTTCAGGAGGACTGATGCTATTTTTGTTCTTCCTTCTGGACCTAAGAAGGGTCTGGCTCCAGCTAAATCTACTATCAGCAAGTGGATTCGTCAGGCTGTGATTCAGGCCTATTCTGTTAAGGGGAAGAATCCTCCCTTCTGCCTTACTGCTCATTCCACTCGTGCTATTGGTGCCTCTTGGGCTTTTCAGCATCAGGCTTCTGTTGAACAAGTTTGCAAGGCCGCTACTTGGTCTTCTGTTCATACTTTTTCCAAGTTTTACAAAGTTGATGTTAAGGCCTCAGCTGACGCTGCTTTTGGTCGCAAAGTTCTGCAGGCGGCAGTGATTTAAACTGCTTGCTGTTGCTTTTGGGGATCCCACCCTACCTTACGGACACTGCTATTGGATGTCCCAAGTGTAAGGAATCTTCTGGAGCAGGACGTGCTGTATACTTAGAACAATACAATTCTGTGATTACTCACCTTGTTATCATTATTCTCAGTTACCTCTTTATGGTGATTGGTCAGATGTTCATTGAATTTTGATTGTTATAGTTCTCCCGGCTTCATTTTAACTGCTTTTCAATACTGGGGAATTTGTGGGAGGTCCCTGGTATATATGGGGCCAGGAGGAGCCACTTTTTTGCTGTCTCTGCAGTCCAGCGCCATCTTGTGGATGTATAACCCAAGTGTAAGGAATCTTCTGAAACAGGACGTGTTGTATACTCATAATACCAATTCTACAGGTGAGTAATCACAGAATTGTATTATTTGGTAATTGATGAGGTGTAATTAC
The DNA here is from genome assembly GCA_027917425.1 of Gastrophryne carolinensis. NCBI lineage: Eukaryota > Metazoa > Chordata > Amphibia > Anura > Microhylidae > Gastrophryne > Gastrophryne carolinensis. The sequence goes on from CM051237.1 coordinate 317,191,774, forward strand.
TGTTGTGCAATATGCAGCTGGGAATACAAAAACAAACCAGTCAGCTCTAGATAGTTTTGCCTCAGGGATGTAAAAGTGATTGTAAAGTCAAGGTAAGCTGCCGTTTGTTTATTTTTTTCGTTTTGCCAACCTTCTTTCAGCGCTGTCATTCTTCTCTGGTCGGCTCCCTGAATGAGGAAATCCCCTTCCTCACTCAGGGCTCCAGTCACCAGATCCCCAACCCCCAGTGCTAAGAGGCCGACCGCCACTGGAAGAGCCGCCCACCCCAAACCTGGTAGAAGAGCTGCTCGCCACTGCTGCTGCCCAAGATGAGCCACGCCGCTGGAGGACCCCCACTAGAGTCGCCAGGCATGCCCACCAATAGTCAGTACTGCCTGCAGGTAGGCCGCCATCTGCCCCGAGCCACTTCCCTCCCTCCTTTCTGCCTGTCCACCCACCTACCTACCAACCAGGTCACCCATCAGGCTGCCTGCCTACCTACCTACCTATCTACCAGGTCACCCACTAGCATGCCCACCTACCTACCTCCCAGGTCACACACTCAGATGATCAGCTCTAACCCTTAACCTTTCCTTCTGTGCTGTAATCGCTCCTGCCCGGCCCAAGGATATGAAACCTTTATAACAAGCAGCAGTAAAACGTATAGATCAGAAGTGGAGAAAACTAAAAACTTAGTCCATTTATTTAGAAAATATTAAAGGCATATACAGCTAACTCATCATCCGGTGTTCAGAAATTCCAGCAATGAATTGCCACGTTGACGCGTTGCAGGCCCTCCCCCCACCCCCATTTATGATACCTACTAGGTCACCCACCAGCCTGCCCACCTACCTACGTACCAGTTCACTTGCCAGCCTGCCCACCTACCTACATACTAGTTTATGCACCAGCCTGCCCACCTACCTTGTTTGGGATTGCAGGGGGTACGTGCATGTGTTTGGGAGTGGGGGTTGTTTGCATGTGTGTGGGAAGGTGGGTGCATATGTGCACAAGCACTTTGGGAGTGTGCGCATGCATGTTTGGGTGTGCGTGCATAGATGTTTAGGAGTGCACACATGTGATTTGGGACTGCACACATGGATGTTTGGGACTGGTGATCAGGCCAAGTGGCACAGGGCTCAGATATGGTAATCAGGTAAGTTTCCCAGCACCGGACTAGTAGTGATCATCTGGGGGGACAAACGGTGAGTATCATTTTTTGTTTTTTAGCCTGCACACTTTAAAGAAGAACATCAGACCTTTCCTGATGTTCTTCTCTAAACATTTCACACTACACATTTCAATTCAGCGGCTTGGTACCGATTAGACTTCTGGCTACCATGCAGAATCCCAATTCCCTGTAAGTAAAAGTAAATGAAAACTGTGGTTTCTGTGCCCCCAGAATAGATATCTAGATCCTAAATGAAAAGCAATGAGGCTGACACAAATTCATGCTGATCTGTGGTTGCTGAGGTACAGATTAGACATCTGGCTAGCCCAGTATCCCAACTGCCAATACATGAGAGGAAAAGAATACAAAGGTTTCTGGGCCCCCAAAATAGAACTATCCTAACCATGACAGTGCAGTCAAAGCTCTTATGATGTGCATTATCTATTTTCTATTGATCATACTATGCTTTTAATTAGGAATTTGTGCATATTCTCTGTCTAAATCAGGGGTGTCAAACTCACTTCTGAAGGGGCAGCCACATTGCTGTCCCTATAGCCCTGTATGAGCACTAATAACTCCACCTGTGTGGCGATCTGTAAAACCTTGCCTGACAGGTTTTGACACCTGTGGCCCAATTGATCCATCATTCTAATGGAGAATGACTGCTTTGATGTGTTGCATTATAAGCTTCTGGTTCATTTCCCAGATTGCTTATACCCAAATAACTACAGAGCCAACAGGGTTTCCGAGTATGGTGCTCTAACAAAAAGAAAAACAATGTTCTACCATCTATTAAAAAAATTACCTTTTAAACTGTGGACTTAGTACACATTATCAAACAAAGCTACATTGATGTCTAACACCGCTTTTGTTTAAGTAAATAAATGTGCACACTTAACTGAAATGCTAACCCTAAACTCCCTGTAGGTGCAGAAGCGTTTGAAAAGACCAAACATGCTTAATGCAGACCAACAACTATTTTACATAAAATAGTTGTTGGTCCGAAGGAAGGGGGGCAATCGCATTGCCCTCCTTTCTCCTTACCTGCACTGCTCTCCCACTGTAAAATCCAGGCTTGCAGTTGACCACCAGACCACGTGACCACCAGTGGCCAATCACCACTGAACTCCTCCTTCCCAATGCAAAAGAAAAAAAAGTAAATTCATTGTACAGGCTAGCACACTATGCAGTGACATTGCCAGCATGGTATGGATCTAGCTTCAGCAGTAGCTCCTGTAAAAATATTGTCTTATTTGAGGAGCTGGGTATACCCACACCCTCAGCATGTCCATTTATCTCAGGTGCAAGATGTAGCACAAGGAGCCAGGATCAAGACAGTTCACCTTTAGGGACTTTTTTCAGAGGTATTTTATTCAGTATTGCCTTCTTGACTTATTAGCAGCAGTTCTGTGGGACCTCTACAACACCCTTCCGAGAGACCGCTGCACTTCATGCGTCATTTAGGCCGCAGCTGAGGCAGATTGCGACGATCGGCACACGGTGCAGGGGCTCCATTTTTTTACCGGTTCCTGTGGAGCCATGGTGGACCAGACCAAGCCTAATGTAGGCTGGGCAGTAGCCCGTTTTTAACTGGATGTTTTTTGTATTGAGTGGCAGCTTAGATCCCTTTGTGCATTTTTATTTAGGAGGAATCATCTACCAAAAGGAAGTCTGATGTGAAATCAGACAAGCCAAGCTCTGTATCTAGAACCTGCCCTTTCTGTAATAAAAGTCTACCCTCTAGTTCAAATAGATCTCTTTGTTTCCATTGTACAGGGAAAGTTGTTAATGGATAACACCTTAGCATTAGAAGCTTTGATGCCGGATTGGGGGGGGGGGGGAGCTTCGGCTATGCCTTCACACCCTTGATACTAATTACGAGAGTTCTGAGCAAGATCAGAAGGGACAGAGCAAAGGTGATGTTTATATGTCCATATTGGCCCAAAGAAGCCTGGGGTTCAGTCCTGTTAGCCTTAAGCCAGGAGAATCCAGTTCTTCTACCTGGCAAGTCAGGAGACTATTTGGCATTCTCAGCTTAGGGAGGGAGTTGAGTGTATCTCCACTCTAATGCAGAGCAGGAAGCCAGTGACATCAAAACAATTTGAGGGTGTGAAAAGCCTTTTGTAAATTCAACAGAAGTTTTCCTAGATTCATTCTGTCACCTTATGTTTCCAATGTTCTAGAAATTCTTCAAAAAGGGGTAGACATGGGGCTTAAACCTTTCGCTGCCAGGCTACCTGGAGCTTTTGTCACCCTTTGTTGCCAGACCATTTTGCACTATTTTGCGCTCCACATGTTCAACTGTGATTTTTTAAGGGATTTCCCAGGGAATTATATATTCTTTTTTTCAGCAGAATCTGGGTTTTAACATGAAATGTCTTTTTTGTCATTTTTTAGGTGTATTCTCAATATTTTGGGCTGAAATATGTGCAAAAAAAAAAAATCTATTGTTTTACAATTTGTAGTGTTTTTTGTAATAAAAAAAGTAATTTAGTCAATAAAATCTTATTGCATGTTAAATCCTAATTTCTCCTGGTCACAGCGTTACCACATATGTATAGGTAGACACCCTTTCCTGCCCAGGAGACTCCCCCAAACTGAAACAGCGCTTTAGGAGATTTTCAGATAAAACACAAATATGCTAAGCGCTAGGCGCACCTTGCAGTTTTTCAAGAAAAACAACCCTTTACATTTGCAATACCCCCCACAAACTTTATATTCCCTGAAAGTATACACCTCCGGCTTTCTAGGTGTACCAGGCTTGTTTACATAGGTGCAGTTTTCTGGAAGTAATTCCTCAATGAATTCTTTGGTAGCACAGAGTTTCACTAAAAAAGAATAAAAAGCAGAATCAAACTCATATTTTCCGAAAAAAAATATGCAAACAAACTAAAACAAGCCCAATCTGAAAAAGCAACATGCCCCCAACAGAACAATACCCAACATGCATAGCTACTGTCAAGGAAAAAGTTGTCAAACACCTCAAAGTAAAGCATGTGCGTAATGGTAATTTTACTTGAAAAGTGCGCACCTTGTACTTTTTCTACCAAAACAACCCTTTACATTTGGAATACCCTCAAGAAACCATATATTCCCTGAAAGAACATCTGTTAAGCTTTCTAAGCGTACCCAGCTTGTTGTAGTGGGCTCATCATTTTAGAAGTAATCCCTTGAAGAATTCTTAGGTTGCACGAGGTTTCTCCCCCCAAAATTATAAAAAAACAGAATAAAAAATACATTTTCTTAAAAAATCAATATGCAAACAAGAAAAAACAAGCTAAATCTGAAAGAGCAAGTTCCCCCGAGCAGAACAATACCCCACATGCATATGTACTATTAACCCTTTTAATTGCCCGTCTACTTGAAATTTTCACCATTTTGCACCATGTTTAACCTTGATTTTTGGAGGAATTTCCAAGAAAATTATAGATATATTTTTTGCAGCAGGGTTTAGGCTTAAACATGAAATGTCTTGTTTGTAATTTTTCTACTGTTTTTTAAAATATTTTTGCATAAAAAGAAAAAAAAAAAAAAAAAAATTGTCTCCTTTATTTTAAATAAAACATTTACTTTATTGGAGAAAACCATATTGCATGTGAAAGCCCCATTTCTTCCGATTACAACGGTACGCATATGTATCGGTAGCCCCCCCCCCAATTCTTGCCCAGGAGACCCCCCAAACTGAAAATAGCACATTTACAAATAAAATACTACTACTATCCACACTATAAACATAAGGGGTTAATTAAAAAAAAATGACATAGGGTCCCCCCTCCCAGGGGGGGAAACCCCATTTTTTTGGAATTTTAAGGGTTAAAAACCCTTAAAAATCCCCCCCCCCCCAAAAAAAATGGGGTCCCCCTTACCCAGCATTACCAGCCCGGGACCAGTTATGGGGGCTTGTAGGCACAGAGTGGGGGGGGGCCAGCTTTTGTGCCCCCCCCCACCATGCAGCCTACGAGCCCACATAGCCTATGTGGGCCCGGGCTCTTCTGCCCCCCCCCCCCGGGCTTTGAGGAGGCAGGTAATTGGGGGTGCCGCCCCACCCTTTGGGGGCGGGGCTTATGACGTCACTCACCGGGTGTCGTCCAGGCTCCCTGCTGCTCTTAATTCAGATGCGATCATGCTGGCCACAGGAGCAGAGGGGCAGGTGATCAGATCATCACCTGCCCCTCTGCTACTGCAGCCAGCATGATTACATCTGTCATCACATCGAGGGACAAAGGAGCTGACGATCGGAGTTAAGTAAAGTAAAAAAAAGTTTTTATTTTTTAATAAAACATATTTTTTCTTATGTGTCAGTGTGTTTTTTTTTTTTTTTTACTGTTAACCCCTTGTGAACTGGTAAGGGGTCCATGAGACCCCTTATACCAGTTCACAAGGCTGGGGGCTGGCAAGTCACGCCCTTTCAGGCTCTCCCCTGAAGCTGAAGAGCCGGGGGGGCGATCGGAGGCCCCCCCAGTGAAGAGAAGACCCGGCGGGAGGCAGCGCGGCCACAGGTAAGTAAATGTCATTTTTATTTTTTTATTTTTTCACAGTTAGCAGCTGCTGCTGCCGAAGCGGGGGGGGGCTATTCCGGGGGCTCTCCTGGAGCCATCTGAGCCCCCACGGGGGATCGGATGGCACCAAATTAAAGAGGAGACCCGGCCGGATCCAACTAGGGGTCAGGTGAGTATTTTTTATTTTTATTTTTTTAACTAGCAGCGGGGAAAGTCAAGCACGTAACACCTACGGGCTTGGCACTTAACGCCCAGCCAAGCTAGCATGTAGGTGTTACGGGCTTGGCAACAAAAGGGTTAAAGCTAGCACACTAAGAGTCCAATTGGCAGCCATTAGGGCCTTTTTAGGGCCGCTCTCTCTAAACTGCTTTTGGTTAAGCACTTTTTAGTAGCAGTACAAAGGATTCGGTTCCCCCCTGGAATCTCTCTTGGGTTCTAGAAGGGCTGCTTCTTTTAGTGTTCTTTTAGTGTTACAGACCTGCAGATTAGGGAGTTAACCCTAAAAAGTTTTTTTTTTTTGGGCTAGCCGCAGGTGACTTGTCAGCCCCCTAAGCCTTGTGAACTGGTGTAGGGGTCTCATGGATCCCTTCACCAGTTCACAAAGGCTTAACTGTAAAAAGAAACTCACAAAAAATTATAATTTTTAAACACTCCCCTCCAATCCTGTGTCCCGCGGCGATCCTATGACAGCTGCCAGGGGTGATCACTGGAGGGGGCAGGAGAGGCAGGGGATCACAGCCCCCTACGCCTCCAACCTCCCTCCAGTGATCACCCCAGGCATCTGACAGCTCAGCACCGGGAGCAGGATGGGGTCATGGGGCCACCTCCCCTACTCCCCTGGGGGGGCTATTCCAGGCACTTTCTTGAAGTCAGAACAGCTCGTAGGGGGGATCGGAGGGGTGAAGTGGCTGCTAGCAGAGGGAAAGCCAGGTACATAACATTTACGTAGCTGGCATTTAACACTAGGAAAGGCAGCTACGTAAATGTTATTTAGCTGGTGCTAGAAGAGTAACATCCGAGGCGCTGGAGTGTTTGAGACTTTTGCATCGGAGTTCCACTCCTTGAGGCATCCTGAATCAGGTGTATAACCCCCCCCCCCCCCCCAGAAGCCCCTTTTCACTCACCTTGTCCTAAAGCCCTCGCTGCGCCTCAGTGCCGCGGCCACATCCCGGCTTATAGGTAATATATAAACACTGATGAAGGGGTGGAGCGACCGAACTTTTAAACCTCTCTGGTGCTTCCTGTCCCTATGGGGTCAAGGGGAGACAATCTCTCAGTAGGGGGTCATGGAGGAGTTTGTGGAAAACATCTTAATGGTAAGAGTAATCCAGTATTTCCATTGTTGAGGGGACACCAAATAAATAAAGAAGGTAGTCTGGAACATTAGCAAGCAGTAAAAGTGGTTGTGATACTTGAGAGTAACCATTGTTTAGTTAACTTTATGTCAAAGGCTTGAGTGACAGCACCAGCTGTCAGTTACTGCTAGGGGTAATCAGTTTGTTCCTTGTTCCTTTGTTTTAGGTGTGTCAGAGATTATACCAGCAATGCCATATCTAATTCTCCATGTTGGCATTAGGAGTAGAGTGGCTATGGCAGTGGATTCTGTCTGAGGCAGACAGCATAATCAGGCTTTTTCAATGATATACTGAAAATCCTGGGGGTAGAGTACTTCAAGGTAGACTTTTCTTCAAGGTACATAAAGACAGGCAAATTCAACAGGTCGGGTCTGGTCACCTTAGGGGAGTGGGCCTTGGTTTTCAGGACCTCTTCCCTTGGTGCATTTCACCAATGAGAGTTTGTTTGCATTTTGCCACATAAAGACGGATGCCTTTGTGGCTCGACCAAGGGATTCACTGGGAAAGGAAAAGCTTTACTACCTTTGCATTGTGTCCTGAAAAAGATGAGGCTTGAGTCCCCCCGCCCCCCCCCATGCTAGCAGCGGAGAAGGATTGCGTTGGTCAGGTAAGTGGATTGTTTCTTTTAATGCCCAAATCAGGCTTAGCTTATATATTTCAGTATTCCTAGAAGACTCTTCGATGCCCCTAGTAGAGATGTCTGTGATCAAAACTATTCTTAGTATACAGTACGTCCTGCTCCAGATATAGTGCTTACTATCGGGTATTACTCCGCCAGATGGCGCTGGACTGCAGAGACATTGAAAATAGGCTCCTCTTGGCCCCTCAAATACCCAGGGACCTCCCACAAATCCCCAGATTTTCTCTGCAGTCTGGACTGCGAAGGACGAGAAATGGCTCTCTCTACTCGCAGGTGAGCGGGGCTATTGGTCTGTGGCCCTGTAGGACTATTCCCACCCGTTCCATTAGTAATATGCCTCCCAGCCTTGGCTGCGCTGGTCGGGTGATGGTAGGCAGCACCGCTGTTAGGTGCTTAGGAGCGCTGCTCCACCGCAATCCCCCACCAAAGGGTAGGCGGTTCAGGCTTATGGTTAGCCTCTATGGGATGCCCCTCCCGCACTATTGCCCCTTGCCCCTGTCTATCGGTGGGCCCTATTTAAGTGGCCGCTGTCCTCCCTCATTCTCCACATAGCCTTCGGGGGAAAAGAGGGGGGGGGGGGTTGTGTCTGTGTGTATGCTATGTATTCACGTGTATTGGCCTTATGATTTCACTCTGCTTTGTGTCAGCCACCGCGCTGACTTGCCTTACTATATCTATATTTAAAACTGCCGCCGCCGCGCGCCTTTTTGTCACATATGTAATCCGCGCTTGGCGGCGGCGTTACCTCAGGCGCCGGCACGCTGTCATTGGCTGTTTGTCACTTGTTGGCTTCGCGCTCTTCGGGGGGGCGGGGCCCATCTCTGGCGTCATTGCTGTTGCCGGCCCGCTCCTCGAGGTATACCAACGCCATTTTGTCTGCTTGGTTGGCTTATGCATGACGGACCTCTACCTACCGCGGTCCGTAATTGCCCTCGCGGGCGGCTTTATTACCACCTTTTTATTACTGTCTGCTTACGGCCCCTTTTATTATGTCTTTCAGGCGGGCGAATCCATTGGCTTCTCCCGGCCCTCTATTAGTTGGTTAACTTGTGAGGCCTAGTGTAATTTTTCCCACTTCCCTAGCGGGTTATTGGGGCATCCAGGGTTGCTGTATAGCGTTAATCCCTATCGGCATATCGTGCCGCTATAATCGCCATATGGATGCATCTCAGGATAATGTGACCGGGGTTCCTTCGGGGCAAGCCCGGCTGTGTGTAGCGTGTGGGGAGTCTCATGTTGACACTGACAAGGCGCGGGTCTGCGTACCCTGCGCTGAACACGTGCTTGCGCTGCAATCTGGCCTTCCAGTGGCTGGCCCTGCACCTCGTTTAACTTCACCTACTCCCCCAAGCTTAAATCTCCTACTGAGTTGCTACTGAGTTGCATACAAGTAGGGATTCTCAGCCTGATGTGTCTTCTAGACTGGCTACTGTTGAGAAGTTGATTGCTAATACCTTGGCGCGTAAGGCCCCTGCTAAAAAGCGGCACTTAACGCCTAATGTCACTCTTTTCCCCATGGAAACAGGAGTTTTGGAATCTTTGTGGCTATACCCCTTTGGATGAAGGAGAGCTTTTCTCTGACTCTGGGTCATCTGATGAGAGGCCAAGGGGCCATGACGATTCTGGCTCTGACACCTGAGCCCCGGATGACACTGACAGATTGCTGACCCAGCTTTTTGAGATTCTGTCCATTTCTCCCCCTGTTGCAGCTCCCAGGCAAAGGGGGGAGCTTTTCCATACCGCTAAGTCACGTTTGGAATGTCCTGAGCAAGCACATTTCAATAACCTGGTGCTCAAGGAATGGGAGCGCCCCAGTAGACTTCCCGGGGTACCTAAAAGTTGGGATAGGAAGTATCCCTTTCCTGCTGATGTGGTAAAGTGTTGGTCATCCCCTCCTGAGGTGGATGCCCCGGTCCTAGGGCTATCTAACACCTCTGTCATGCATTCCCCTGACTCTACTACCCTGCGGGATACGGAGGACCAGCGCATTGACCAGCTGGCGTCCCATGCTTTTGCATGTGCGGGGACGGCGCTGCGCCTCGTCTGTGCCTCTGCCATTACCGCTGTGGCCACTAGGACCCTGATCAGAAGTATACTTGATAGTGCCCCTGATGATTTGCCTTGTGAGGTGTTTAATGCACTCTTCAGTTGTGATGTTTTTGTAAATTTTGTCCTCTCTGCCTTGGATGACACCATTAGAATGTGTGGCAGAACATCTGCCCTTGTGGTGGCTATACGCCGCTCCGTTTGGCTACACCAGTGGGCTGCTGACAACGCTGCCAAGAAGGCCCTCACTGGTTTTCCCTTCAAAGGACTACGCCTGTTTGGGGACCGCCTGGACCTTTTTGCTAAGGGAGGCAGGTTACCCCAGCGCAGCGGCAGTATCGGCCCTTTCGGGGTCAGGGCTCATTCTCCTCCCCCTACCGTGGTGCTAGACAGGGGAAGGGGGTTTCCTTTACTGGAGCCCGGGGAGATTTCTGGGGTAGGGGCAGAGGACGTGGACGTCCTGGCTCCTCCTGGGGTCCCAAGGCTAAATCCTCTCCCAAGCCCCCTCAGGCATGATGGGGCGCCCTCACCCATCCGGGTGGGGGGACGGCTTCAGCACTTCACGTGACGTCTGGAGGCTTCATGTCTCAGACCGGTGGATTCAGGAGGTAGTGTCCTCCGGTTACAAGATAGTTTGCTGCCTGCCGCCCCCAAGATTCATCAGATCCCGGATTCCTCTGGACCCTGTGTTAGGTCAGGAGCTAGTGCAGGCAGTGCAAGGCCTCCTGGAGCTGGGGGTCATCTGCAAGGTCCCTTTAAGAGAAATAGGCAAGGGCTTCTATTCCAACCTATTCACAGTCCCCAAAAAAGATGGTTCAGTTAGGCCCATCCTGGACTTAAAGATCCTCAACAAATTTGTCAGGAGCAGGCGCTTTCGCATGGAAACTCTGCTCTGCCATCAATTCCCTGCGCCCAGGGGATTTCATGACTTCTGTGGACATCAAGGGTGCTTACCTTCATATTCCTGTATTTCCAGGTCATCAAAGGTTCCTCAGGTTCGCTCTACCAGTTTGTGGCATTGCCCTTTGGTCTTACCTCCGCTCCCAGGGTGTTCACCAAGGTGCTGGCCGGCGTGATGTCTCTGCTCAGGTATCAGGGTGTCCGCTTGCTGCCTTATCTGGACGACATTCTCATCACCTCCCAATCTCTACATCAGGCAGATTTGGATACTCAGCTGGTGGTGTCCACCCTGGAGTCATTTGGATGGGTGATCAACCACTCCAAGTCCTCACTGCCCCCCTCCTTGGTGACTCTATTCCTAGGAATGAATCTGGATACAGTTCAGGCAAGGATTTTCCTTCCTCAACAGAAGGTGGACGGTCTGATTGCACAGGTCCAGTTCCTGCTATCTTGTAATCATCCATCCATCAGGTAGGGAATGCAGCTGGTGGGCCTGATGGGGGCGTGCTTCGAGGCGGTCCCTTATGCTCAGTTCCACATGAGACCTCTGCAACTCCACCTCTTGTCAGTGTGGGACAAGGATCCAGCGTCCCTGGACAGGGTCTGTGTGCTCTCCCCCCTGGTCAGGAGGTCCCTCTCGTGGTGGATGGACTCAAGGAACCTGTTGGGGGGCAGATCCTTTCTTACCCCTTCCTGGGAGACGGTCACCACGGATGCCAGTCTGTCAGGTTGGGGGGGTTTCTGGAAGTCCCTGCGGTTCCAGGGGAGGTGGGGCCCTCAGGAGGCCCACACACCTATCAATGTCTTGGAACTGCGGGCGATCAGGTTAGTTCTGGCTCAGTTGACTACTCACCTTCAGGGCCTGCCTATTCAGGTGGGCTCGGACAACCAGACGGCAGTTGCCTACATCAATCATCAGGGAGGGACCCGGAGCAAGGGGGCCTTCCAGGAAGTGTCTCTGATCCTGACCTGGGCGGATGCCAATGTTCCCTGCATATCAGCTGTGTACATCCCGGGGGTGGAAAATCTCCTGGCAGACTCTCTGAGCAGGGGGACCTCTCACCAGAGAGAATGGTCCCTATGCAGCAGGGTGTTCCAATCTCTGTGTCACCGTTGTGGCCAACCAGATGTGGATCTGTTTGCGTCCTGTCACAATCACAAGCTCGCGGCCTTTGTCTCCCTGCCCCAGGATCCTCTGGCCTTGACCACGGATGCTCTAGCATTGTCATGGCAGGACTTTCAGTTTCTGTATGTCTTCCCTCCATTCCCCCTGCTGGGCAGGGTTCTGCGCAAGATAGCTCTGGAAGGGGTGCCAGCAATTCTGGTGGCCCCCAGGTGGCCAGAAAGAGTGTGGTTCGCAGACGTGGTGCAGTTGGCAGTAGATCAGTACACTCTGCCCGTGGTGCCAGATCTGCTCACTCAGGGCTCACTACGCCATCCCAATTTACAAACTCTGGCTTTGACGGCCTGGCTGCTGAAACCTCCATCTTGATGGAGAAGGGGCTGTCTTCCTCGGTTGTGGATACCTTGATAAAGGCTAGGAAGAAGTCTTCTTCTTATATTTACTACAGGGTTTGGCGTGCCTACATTGACTGGTGTGAGTCTAGGTCTCTTCCCTGTCGTGTGTTCTCTATTCCCATCCTGGAGTTCCTGCAGCATGGGTTGGAGATGGGGCTCCAACTAAGTACTCTAAAAGGTCAGGTTTCGGCCCTGGCTGTTTTCTTCCAGAAGTCCTTTGTGCAGCATTCTCTGATTAGGACTTTTGTCCAGGGGGTGACTCGTGCGTCCCCCGTGTAAGACTATGGTGCCTGTTTGGGATTTGAACTTGGTTTTATCAGCCTTGCAGGGTGCTCCTTTTGAACCTGTGCAGGATGCTTCCCTGGCCATTCTTACTCTCAAGGTGGTCTTTCTGGTGGCTATCACCTCTGTTAGGCGTGTGTCTCAGTTGGCGGCGCTTTCCATTCAGCCCCCCTACTATGAGAGACACCAGGACAAGGTGGTGTTTCGCTTCAAGCCAGATTTTCTGCCTAAGGTAGTGTCTGCCTTTCATTTGAATCAGGACATTGTTCTCCCTTCATTGTGCCCTAATCCTAGTAATGCTAAGGAAAGGGTCTTGCATTCTTTGGATGTGGTTAGGTGTCTGAAGTACTATCTGGTGGCTACTGCACCTTTCAGAAAGACTGATGCCCTTTTTGTGGTCCCTTCTGGTCCTAGGAAGGGTTTGGCTCCTGCCAAGTCTACTATCAGCAAATGGATCAGTCAGGCTGTGATTCAGGCCTATTCTGCTAAGGGGAGAAATCCTCCCTTCCGCCGTACTGCTCATTCTACTCGTGCTATTGGTGCTTCTTGGGCTTTTCAGCACCAGGCTTCTGTTGAACAAGTTTGCAAGGCCGCTACTTGGTCTTCTGTTCATACCTTTTCAAAGTTTTACAAAGTTGATCTTAGGGCCTCAGCTGATGCTGCTTTTGGCCGAAAGGTTCTGCAGACGGCAGTGGTTTAAACTGTCTGCTGTTAACTTTGGGGATCCCACCCTACTTTATGGACACTGCTATTGGATGTCCCGATAGTAAGTACTATATCTGGAGCAGGACGTACTGTATACTAAAAGTAATACAATTCTGTGATTACTCACCTGTAGAATTGGTATTATGAGTATACAGTACGTCCTGCTCCACCCCACCCTTGGTTTTGCATTATCTTGGGTCCCCTGTATGGTGATTGTTATCATTGTTATAGTTACTAGTTTGGGTTGTTTTAATTCTCCCGGCTTCTCGTTAACTGCTTTTCAATGCTAGGTATTTGTGGGAGGTCTCTGGGTATTTGAGGGGCCGGGAGGAGCCTATTTTCGATGTCTCTGCAGTCCAGCGCCATCTGGCGGAGTAATACCCGATAGTAAGTACTATATCTGGAGCAGGACGTACTGTATACTCATAATACCAATTCTACAGGTGAGTAATCACATAATTGTATTTTCCCCAGGGAATGGCTTGTGTTCCTCTCTGTTTACTCCTCTTGAAGTGCATCTGAGGACAGCGGCTTGCTTTCTCTTACATAACCAGACTTGTTGCCTGGGTTACTAAATTGTTACTGAGGTTCATAGGGCTGCTTGCTATGGCTGGAGCTATTTCCTTGGCTTTACCTCTGGAAAAATTATTTGAAAATGAACTGAATGCTTTGTATTTGTCTAGCTTTGTAGTGAGCTTTAGGTGAACCTAAAGATCAAATATTTTTTTGTAGTATCACCTTGACTATACATTTTCAATGTTAGCATTACGAATATAGTACCATATTTTTTTACTTGTTTTAATCTTGTGTCTTTTAGGACTTTGGTTAGGAATAGAGTGGGACAATCCTTCTAGAGGAAAGCATGATGGTTGTCATAATGGAACAAGATATTTTGTATGCAGGTAATCACTAACCAACCTTTTGTCAAAGCGGAACAAATTTTTCTCATGCCCGGGGCGGCAGGGAACAAAACACGGATTTTCAAAATCCCATGTTCTGTTCCCCTTTAAAGTAAACAAGCTACAGATGTCTCGAAACAGGCTACAGATAACAGCAGACCTGGGGGGACACTTCTTTAGTGGCCCAGGAGCACGATGGGTAGGTATATGTGAGTTAAAAACAAAACAAATTGGCTTTGCAATGAAATAGCCCACTGGAAATAAGGGAACCATAAAAAGGACCAAGGAATGGAAATAATCAGATTTGGGTACTCAGGGTGAGATCAATTGAGACCCCTGGGATGCAGGTATTGAGATAAAACATCCATCTGGCTTCTGCCGCTTCCAACTTCTTCTGTATGTACCCTTCCTGGGGTTCATAATTTCTGAATTATTTGGACTTTGAGGGCAGATGTTTGTCCCTGGTGGTTTGTAATACAATGGCAGGCTACAGTGGAGCGTAAGTGGGTACTTCAGGTGTTATAAATATGCTCCATAAAACGCTTTTTCAAAGGCCTAGTATTGCATCCTACGTATTATACAGTGCAAGCAGCACATGTGACTAGTTAGACAACATTTCTTGTGTTACAGTTGTTGAACCCCAGGATGGAATATATTTTGCCTGTAGCACAGGATCCAAACTTCTCACCCTTCAGAACATATTGGCAACAACTGCACCTCGCCACACCACAGGGTTACACTGTATATGAGCCAAGTTTATGTTTTGTGGGGTTTTATCATTGAGCACTAAGGGGTAGAGCGTGTTTGCAAGAGTTGGTGCCCCTCGTGAAACCACCCTAACACCCCCTTCTATGAGACCTTGTAACTCATCATCACCTCTGAGAATAGGAAGGTTATTCAGAATGATGCGTGTAACATCCTCAGGGGTTTTAGGGCCTGTTCTGGACTTGTTTATATCCTTGCCCTTTAAAATGTCATATTCTAAGTATGTCATATTCTAAGTACGTCCTGCTCCAGATATAATACTTACACTTGGGTTATCCTCCGCCAGAGGGCGCTGTGGCACTGCAGACATGCAAAAACAGGCTCCTCCCGGCCCTTCATATACCCAGGGACCTCCCACAAATCCCCAGATTTCTCTGCAGTGCTGACTGCGAAGACATGAAGTATCACTCTCTCGCAGGTGAGCGGGCTATTACAGCCTGCGGCCCTGTGGGACTATTACCACCCGTCCTCCTCGTGATATGTCTCCCAGCCTGGGCTGCGCTGGTCGGGTCAAGGTAGGCAGCACCATGCGTGCTTGACGGAGCCATGCTCCACCGCAGTCCCCCACCATAGGGTAGGCGGTTTAGGCTGATGGTGAGCCTTTGGGGATGCCCCTCCCGCTTAATTGTCCCACGCCCCGTGTAGCGGTGGACCCTGTGTACAGGGTCGCCATCCTCCCTCGTTTCCCCCCTAGCCAGGGGGAAAAGAAAGGGGGGGGGTTGTGAGTATGGCGGCCTCAGTGTACCCTATTACACGCTTATGGCCTCGGTGTCGTGTTTGACTGGGAATGGATGTCAGAGCCGCGTTATGTATTTTACTTATTGGTAGCCGCCGCGCCTTTCTATACTGCATGGACGGCGGTGGTTTTGTGGATGCTGCGGCGTCTGTTTTCCTAATCCGTAGCGACTCTGCTGCGGTAACACCGATCATCCTTCAGGGGCTTGTCTTGACTTCGTCACTGCCCTGTTCCCTTCTTCTCTATTTGCATCGCACTTTCGGAGCTTCGCGCTCTCCGGGGGGGGGGGGGGGGGGGGGTCCTGACTTGATGCGTTACGATTTGGCGTGCTCCGCGTCACCTTCAGCTCTGGCCCGCCCTTCGAGGATAGTTTGGCGCCATTCCTTTTCGCATGTGCGCGCATGGTGCAGACCGCCCTCCCCCTGCTGTCTGTAAGTGCCCTTGCGGGCGATCATATTTTATCCTTATAATATATCTTACCTAGTTACTCCTTGCGCTTGGCTCTGACATTCCTGTCCCTCTTATGTCTTTCAGACCGTGGATTCCGGTGGCTTCTCCCGGCCCGGTGTATCCCCCGGTTGAGACTATTAAAAATTACTCCCACTTCCCAGTGGGTTATTGGGGCATCCAGGGTAGCTTATAGCGTCAATCCCTACGGGCCTATCGTGCCGATACAATCACCATATGGAGGCGTCTCAGGATATTGTGAACGGGTTCCTTCGGGACAAGCCTGGCTGTGTGTAGCTTGTGGGGTCTTACCTAGCAGCTGTGACAATGCACGGGTCTGTGTTCCTTGTGCACAGCAGGCGCTATCGGCTCTTCCCGCCTCTTCTGTGGCTGGGCCTGCACCTCGCCTCACTTCACCTACTCCCCCAAGCCGGAGTCTAACCCCCAATACAAGTGGGGATTCTCATCCTGATATGGCTAGTAGACTGGCCAATGTTGAAAAATTGCTTGCTAGGACTCTGCCCTCTTCCTTATGGAATCTGATGACTTGTTGCAGCCTTACGGCCAACCCCCCTCGGACGAAGGGGAGCTGTTCTCTGACTCTGGGTCATATGACGAGGAGTCCAGGGGTCATGACGAATCTGGTTCCGAGCACTGGTCCTCGGATGATATTAAAAGACTGCTGCCTCAGATATTTGAAGTTTTGTCCATCTCTCCCCCTGTTGCTGCTCCCAGACAACGGGGCGAGCTCTTTCATACTACTAAGGCTCGTCTTGAATTTCCCGAGCAGACTCATTTCAATAGCCTCGTGCTTAAGGAATGGGAACAACCCAGCAGACTGCCTGGGATCCCTAAGAGTGTGGATAGAAAGTATCCCTTCCCGGCTGACTTGGTTAAGTGCTGGTCATCACCTCCCGAGGTCGATGCTCCTATTCTAGGGTTGTCTAACACCTCTATTATGCACTCCCCTGACACTACTATGCTACGGGACCCCGAGGACCGGCGTCTTGATCAATTGGCATGCCATGCCTTTGCATTTGGAGGAGCGACCTTGTGCCTGGTTTGCGCCTTAGCCATTACGGCAGTAGCGCTCAGGGCCATGGTCAGGAATGCACTCGACGGCACAGATGAGTTGCCTGCTGATACTGTCAATAATCTGTCTAACTGTGACGTGTTCATAAACTTTATCCTGTCTGCATCGGACGATGCTATAAAGATGTGTGCCAGATCTTCTGCCTTGGTGGTAGCTATTCGCCGTGCGGTTTGGTTGCGACAGTGGGCGGCTGACAACGCCGCTAAGAAAGCCCTTACTGGGCTTCCATTTAAAGGGCTACGTCTGTTTGGAGACCGTCTAGACCTCTTCGCCAAAGGAGGCAAGTTGCCCCAGCGCAGGCGGCAGTTTCTGCCTTTTCGAGGCCAGGGCACCCTGTCAATCCCCTACTGCTGGGCTAAACAGGGAAAAGGGGTGTCCTTCGCGGGGCCCCGCGCAGATTCCTGGCACAGGGATAGAGGACGCCGTCCCGGTTCCTCCTGGGGGCCCAAGCCCAAAGCCCCTCCCAAGACCCCTCAGGCATGAGGGGGCGCCCTCACCCGTCAAGGTGGGGGGACGTCTACAGCACTTCGAGCACGTCTGACGGCGCCACGTCTCAGACCGGTGGATTCAGGAGGTAGTGTCCTCCGGATACAAGATAGAATTTGCTGTACGGCCCCCCACCAGATTCATTGGGTCCCGAATCCCTCAGGACCCCTGCCTCAGCCCAGGTCTTGCTGCTGGCCGTGCAGGGTCTCCTGGATCTAGGGGTCATTTGCAAGGTCCCCTTTGGAAACAGGGGCACGGGGTTCTACTCCAATCTCTTCACAGTACCCAAGAAGGATGGGTCAGTCAGGCCCATTCTGGATTTAAAAATCCTCAACAAATTTGTCAAGAACAGGCATTTCCGCATGGAAACTCTGCGCTCGGCCATTGGCTCATTGTGCCCAGGGGACTAAATGACGTCAGTAGACATCAAGGATGCTTACCTTCACGTCCCGGTGTTTGCAGGACACCAAAGGTTTCTCAGATTTGCACTGGAAGATCAGCATTACCAATTTGTGGCTCTGCCATTCGGCCTCAAGTCGGCTCCCAGGGTGTTCACCAAGGTGCTGGCAGGGGTGATGTCACTGATAAGGCTAAGGGGCATACTCGTGCTGCCTTACCTGGACGACATCCTCATCACCTCTCGGTCTCTGCGGCAGGCAGAGTTGGACACCCAACTGGTAGTGTCCACCCTGGAGTCCTTCGGTTGGGTGGTCAATTACCCCAAGTCCTCTCTGTCCCCATCCTCGGTGACCCCGTTCCTGGGGATGATTCTGGATACAGATCAGTCACGGATATTCCTTCCTCAACAGAAGGTGGAAGCTCTGACTGCGCAGGCCAGGTTTCTGCTTTCGTGCCCACAGCCCTCCATCAGGCAGGGAATGCAGCTGGTGGGCCAGATGGTGGCGAGCTTCGAGACGGTGCCCTTTGCTCAGTTCCATTTGAGACCTTTGCAGCTTCACCTTCTGTCAGTACGGGACAAGAACCCAGCGTCCTTGTCGGGGTCTGTGTGCTTCCCCCCTCGGTCAGACGGTCCCTTGCGTGGTGGTTGGACCTCGAGAACTTGACAGAACTTTCTGGCCCCTTCCTGGGAGACAGTCACAACAGATGCCAGTCTGTCAGGTTGGGGGGGATTCTGGAAGTCCCTGCGCTTCCAGGGGACGTGGGGTCCACGGGAGGCCCACTTACCCATCAACATTCTGGAACTGCGGGCAGTTCGGTTAGTACTGGAGCGGTTGATCCAAAACCTGAGGGGACTGTCGGTCCAGGTACGCTCAGACAACAAGACGGCGGTTGCATACATCAACCATCAGGGAGGGACTCGGAGCAAGAGTGCCCTCCGGGAGGTGTCTCAGATTCTGACATGGGCGGAGGCCAATGTACAACGCATTTGGGCTGTTTACATTCCGGGGACGGAGAATCTGCTTGCAGATGCTCTGAGCAGGGGGAGGTCCCGTCAGGGAGAGTGGTCACTCTGCAACAGGGTATTCCAGTCCCTGTGTCACCATTGGGGTCTACCGGATGTGGACCTGTTGGCGTCCCGCCACAACCACAAGCTCCCGGCCTTCGTGTCCCTGTCTCAGGACCCTCTGGCCTTGGCCACGGATGCCCTGTCCATGGACAGGGCTCTGCGCAAGTTTGCTCTGGAAGGGGTGCCTGTGGTTCTAGTGGCCCCCCCGGTGGCCAAGAAGAGTGTGGTTCGCAGACGTGGTTCAAATGGCAGTAGACCAGTACGATCTGCCAGGGGTGCCAGACCTGCTAACTCAGGGCTCCCTACGCCATCCCAATTTACAAACGCTGGCTTTGACGGCCTGGCTGCTGAGACCTCATTCTTGATGGAGAAGGGTTTGTCTGCCTCTGTGGTGGGCACTATGGTGCAGGCTAGGAAGAAGACTTCTGCTGCTATCTATTACAGAGTATGGCGTACCTACATTGACTGGTGTGAGTCTAGGTCTCTTCCCTGTAGGGAGTTCTCTGTCCCTAGGGTTCTGGAGTTCTTACAGCATGGTTTGGAGTTAGGTCTAAAACTCAGTACTATGAAGGGTCAGGTTTCTGCCCTGTCCGTCTTCTTTCAGAAGACCTTTGCTCATCATCATTTGGTTAAGACCTTCTTTCAGGGGGTCACTCATGTGCGTCCCCCTCGTAAACCTATGGTTCCCGTTTGGGATTTAAACTTGGTTTTATCTGCCTTGCAGGGTGCTCCCTTTGAGCCTATTCAAGATGCTGCTCTGGTTGTTCTTACTCTCAAGGTGGTCTTTTTGGTGGCCATAACTTCAGTTAGGCGTGTGTCTGAGCTGGCTGCTCTATCCATTCAGTCTCCATACTATGAGAGACACCAGGACAAGGTGGTGTTCCGCTTTAAGCCGGATTTTCTGTCTAAGGTTGTGTCTGCCTTTCATTTGAATCAGGACATTGTTCTTCGTTCCTTGTGCCCCAATCCTAGTAATGACAAGGAAAGGGTTCTGCACTCCTTGGATGTGGTTAGGTGCTTGAAGTACTACCTGGTTGTCACTGCGGCTTTCAGGAAGACTTATGCTCTCTTCGTTGTGCCTTCTGGGCCTAGGAAGGGCTTGGCTCCTGCCAAGTCTACTATCAGCAAGTGGATCCGTCAGGCTGTGGTTCAAGCCTATTCTGCTAAGGGGTGGAGTCCTCCCTTCCGTCTTACTGCTCATTCCACTCGTGCTATTGGTGCCTCTTGGGCTTTTCAGCACCAGGCCTCTGTTGAACAAGTTTGCAAGGCCGCTACTTGGTCTTCTGTTCATACCTTTTCAAGTTTTACAAGGTTGATGTTCGGGCCTCAGCTGATGCTGCTTTTGGCCGCAAGGTTTTGCAGGCGGTTGTAGTTTAAGCTACGTGCTGTTGCCTTTTTGTTGGGGATCCCACCCTACTGTTATGGACACTGCTATTGGATGTCCCAAGTGTAAGTATTATATCTGGAGCAGGACGTACTGTATACTTAGAATAATACAATTCTATGAAGTACTCACCTGTAGAATTGGTATTATACGTATACAGTACGTCCTGCTCCACCCCACCCTGGTTTGCATTATTCTGGATCCCCTGTATGGTGATTGTTGTTATTGTTATCATTACCAGTTGTTTTGGTGGTTGGTTTCTCCTGGCTTCTGGTTCACTGCTTTTCAATGCTGGGGATTTGTGGGAGGTCCCTGGGTATATGAAGGGGACCAATAGTAACATGTTATTATGAGCAGGGCCTCCTAAGATATGGTGCTCCTCCCACCACTTTATATAGATGTTAGCTAGAGAGGGGGAACATTCAATAATTGTGGCCTAATAGGTACTCCACACATACTCCACACATGAACACAGAAACTGTACATGGTTTACATGGATACATAGGCTGTATGCTGTTTAAGCATTTCATCAAGTGCAACAATGGTATAACTGGGGAGTAGAAGAGTATAGAGTGTGGACATCAAAGTCCTAATCTCTCATTTAAATCCCCTATTCCAGATACTATGTACCTCCCTTTGGGCGGGGAGTCCTTTTTATGAATTTTTGGGACTTGAGGGGACCATTTTTTCCTTGAGGTAGACAGTGAGTACTCCCAGAGCTATGCCTTTATCAAGTCTCTCAAAATTCTTGGAGAAGGTTTTTTAGGTTCGCTTGGTTAAGTACAAAAATCATCCCCCAATTGTCTCCTTGCTTCTTGTATGTATGCGGTCCAATCCAAGACCACTACACTGCTTCTTTTGTTGGCTGCCCTTATTATAATCTCAGGGTTATCCTTTAGTTCTTTTCGGGGAGAAAGTTCATGTTTTGTTCAGTACCCCCTAGGCCGGGGTAGATGTTTCTGGGATAATGCAATTCATTGACATTTCACTATGTCCTGAAACTTTTCCAAAGTCTTAGTCCTGGATTCCACAGGATAGAAGTCTGTATTGGGAAACTAATAGTCTTTTGATGGGGAAATCTTTCCAGGACTAGAGGTTTCCAATTCCAGTGAGTACCTATAAACTCGGATGATGTGTAGATCTCCCTAAGAGAGTTAAAAAATTGAAAACTACTGTAAGAATTAAGGAGAAGCCTAATCTTCACAGTCTCACTCAACTAGGTAGCAGGCCACAAAAAATGCTTGCATCAATCAAACTTTTCTCTGCTGTGCCCAATTGTATCAATTTACAATGCTAATTTATGCTAATGCTAATTTAGAATGTTGTCTTTTTGTTGTGCACTTTGTATATTTTAGGCATCCAACAGGAGGTTCTTTTATTAGGCCAAAGAAAGCAAATTTTGGTGTAAGTTTTCTTACTGCAATGAATAAACGTTATGGCACAAACCGTGATTGGAATAATGAAACATTGTTGATTGGAAAAAAAACTGTAGAATGTATTGGATTTGAATCTGTTCAAGAGGAGCAAAGGTACTTGTTTTATTATTTTTTCTCAAATTTTATGGTAATAACTTTTAGGCAAAGTTATAATAACAAGGTAGATAATAGGGAGGGAACACAGAGGAACTACTACCAACGTTAATAGGATTTATATAAATATGCTGGGCTCTATCTAAAGTGAAAAAAAAAAAAATTAGGTTACTTTTAACTCCCACCCCATCACCTGGTTTTAAAAGGTGCCTTTGGTCAAATATACTAAGAAAATTGGACATATACTCACCCTTCCATGTTCCTTGGGCTGCGGCAACTGCATTAGAGGAACCTTTTCCCTGCTAGAGATGAGTTGAATTAGGGGGTTGGGGGTGCATGCACCATGCATGCTGTCATGAACCCTATTGGCTGCTGGTCAACATTGGGCAAAGGGTTGGCACAGGAGTATGGACTGGATAAGTAATTCTGTCTGATTTCAAGCTTCCCAGAAATACCGTATTTTTCGCCCTATAAGACGCACTTATTTTTCCCCAAAAGTGGGGGAAAAATGTCAGTGCGCCTTATCGGGCGAATGTAAAAAAAAAAAAAAATAAAATAAAAAAAAAAAAAACTCACCCGTCCCCGGCGCTCCCGCGTTGTCTGGCACACTGCGAGAGGCCAGAGGAGCGGCGGGGGCTCTGTCCCGGCCCCGCCGGTGCGATCGCTGTCTTTTCAGGCAGCGATGACAGCGGCGGGGCCAGAGACAGAGCCCCTGCCGCTCCTCCATCTGCTGCCGGGCTCAGAGCACATGCGATCACGAAGGTCCGGGCAGCGGGTGGGCGTGGCCTGCACCGGCGCAGGCCACGCCCACCCGCTGCCCGGACCTTCGTGATCGCATGTGGGGGAGCAGATGGAGGAGCGGCGGGGGCTCTGTCTCTGGCCCCGCCGCTGTCATCGCTGCCTGAAAAGACAGCGATCGCAGCGGCGGGGCCGGGACAGAGCCAGCTCGTGAATGGGGTGGGCGTGGCCTGCGTCGACGCTGCGGCGCAGGCCACGCCCACCCCATTCACGGAGCCGGCCGCTCAGCGCAGCGGTGTCAGCGGACAGGTGAGTTTAAGTTTTTTTTTTTTTTTTTTTACTATGGCGCCTGCCTGTACTAATGGGGGGAGGGGGGTGGGAATGGGGGGAGAGAACGGCCACACTGCCTATGGGAATGGGGGGATGGGGATGCCACACTGCCTTTGGGAATGGGGGGAGGGGTATGCCACACAGCCTATGGGAATGGGGGGAGGGGGATGCCACACAGCCTATGGGAATGGGGGGATGGGGGATGCCACACAGCCTATGGGAATGGGGGGAGGGGGATGCCACACAGCCTATGGGAATGGGGGGATGGGGATGCCACACAGACTTTGGGAATGGGGGGAGGGGTATGCCACACAGCCTATGGGAATGGGGGGAGGGGTATGCCACACAGCCTATGGGAATGGGGGGGAGGGGTATGCCACACAGCCTATGGGAATGGGGGGATGGGGATGCCACACTGCCTATGGGAATGGGGAGAGAGGGATGACACACAGCCTATGGGAATGGGGAGAGGGGGATGCCACACAGCCTATGGGAATGGGGGGATGGGGATGCCACACAGCCTATGGGAATGGGGGGATGGGGATGCCACACAGCCTATGGGAATGGGGATGCCACACAGCCTATGGGAATGGGGGGAGGGGGATGCCACACAGCCTATGGGAATGGGGGGATGGGGATGCCACACAGCCTATGGGAATGGGGGGATGGGGATGCCACACAGCCTATGGGAATGGGGGGAGGGGGATGCCACACAGCCTATGGGAATGGGGGGATGGGGATGCCACACAGCCTTTGGGAATTGGGGGAGGGGTATGCCACACAGCCTATGGGAATGGGGGGGGGATGGGGATGCCACACTGCCTATGGGAATGGGGGGAGGGGGATGCCACACAGCCTTTGGGAATGGGGGGAGGGGTATGCCACACAGCCTATGGGAATGGGGGGATGGGGATGCCACACTGCCTATGGGAATGGGGAGAGAGGGATGCCACACAGCCTATACTAATGGGGGGAGGGGGAAAGCCACACAGCCTATGGGAATGTGGGGAGAGGGGGATGCCACACAGCCAATGGGTATATGGGGAATGGGAGGGGGGGATGCCACACTGGATATACAGGGAATGGGATGGGGGCATGCTACACTGTCTATGGAATGGGGGCATCCCACACTGCCTATGGGAATTGGATAGGGGAATGCCACACTGTCTGTAATGGTGCGTTTTTGGTTTAAATTTTTTTTTTCTTATTTTCTTCCCCCAAATCCTAGGTGCGTCTTATGGGCAGGTGCGTCTTATAGGGCGAAAAATACGGTATATACTGGAGGCATCCCTGCTCTTCGCGCTTCACAGGCAACAAAACCATTAGGGTTGTCCAGATGCACAAAATGTCAGCTAAGGTGACATCGCCTGAAAGTGGAACAACACTCAACAATGGGTGTAATGGGGGGCATCCAATTGCTGTATGCCCCACACTTCACAATGCCCCCCCCCCAAAACTCTCACAACTCAAATTATGAAATTATGTAAAAAAAAAAAATTATTATTTCATTGATCCAACAAGATGTCAACCAAACAGCAAACCTGCATTAACCCTTTATGTGCCAGCCTTTTGCACTATTTTGCACAACACTGTTATTTTTGAAGGAAGTTCCAGGAATTCCTTAGGAAAATGTATATATTATTTTTTTTCAGCAGAGTCTGGGCTTTAAAACAATATGTCTTGTTTTGTCGTTTTAAGTGTATTCTCAAAAAAAAAATGCAAAGTGAAAAAAATGTAAAAATGAATTTTTTACAATTTGTTTTTGTTTTTTAATATATAAGTTTGTCAATAAAATCTTATTGAGTGTGAAATCCCCATTTCTTCCGGTTACAAGGGTACCACATATGTATTGGACACCCTTTCCTGCCCAGGAGACTCCCCACAAACTGAAATAGCGCTTTAGGAGATTTTAAGATAAAATACAACAGCTATACGCACCTTTTAGTTTTTCAAGAATAACAACCCTTTACATTTAAAATACCCCCCACAAACTATATTCTCTGGAAGTATACACCTCAAGCTTTCTAGGCGTACCAGGCTTGTTGACGTGGGTGCAGTTTTCTGGAAGTAATACCTCAGTGAATTCTTTGTTTGCACAGAGTTTCCATAAATAAAGAATAAAAAGCAGAATCAAAGCCACATTTTCCTAAAAAAGGGAAGAGTTTCCAAACACCCCAAAGTAAAGCATGCACTTAAGGGTAATTTTACTTGAAAATGTCAGCTCTGCAGACAAAGTGTGCACATTGCACTTTTTCAAACAGAACAACCCTTTATATTTGGAATTCCCCTACAAACTATATATTCACTGACACACAGTAAGCTTTTGAAGCGTACCCAGCTTGTTGAAGTGGGCTCATCTTTCTTGAAGTAATCCCGCAAACAAAAATGTACAAAAAAGCAGAATAAAAAACAAGTTTTTCTAAAATATCAATATGCAAACAAGAAAAAACAAGCTAAATCTGAAAGCACAAGGTCCCCCAACAATACCCAACATGCATAGCTACTTTTACCCTTTTTAATTGCCATCATACTTGAACATATTCCAAGTGTGTCATACACTCCGCTTCCACTATTCATGACATCTGGGTAGTCTCCAGTAGAGGGCGAACTTCTGCAGAGATGAATGCAAAAAAGGAGCTCCTCCCGGTCCATAAATACCTGGGACCTCCCACAAAACCCCCAGTTTCCTTCTCTGCAGGAAGGCGAGCAAGACAGAAGATGAAGACTTCTATTCCTTGCAGGTAAGCCGGGCTTGTGCCCGGCCCCATTTTTTACCTATTTCTGCCGGACCTTTGTTTCCTAGTACTGTATGAGCCTCCCAGCCTTGGCTGCAGGTCCTGGTGAGGGTAGGATACACCTCTTTAGGTGTGATAGGGAGCCTATGCTCCCCCGTGAGACCTCATTATGGGGTAGGCGGAATCCGGGTTCGTGATCCCGGTTGGGGATGCCCTGTCCCTTCCCTTGTGCACCGTACGGTGTGGCATCTCCCCCCTTCCAGGTCCCTCTATTACCCGTTTGGGGGGGGGGGGGAGTCTTCCATTGTATGCATGTTGTCTGTGTTTTTTATTTTCCATTTCGAGTGTCTGTGTTGGTGTTTTACTTCATGCCTTCTTATGGAGGACTCTCTTAGGGCTGCGTCTGCCGGCCTCCGGCATAGCGGCCTCTGGGGAGCTTCTCCCCCTCAGTGCTTCGGTGAGAGGGCGGGGGCGGGGCGCTCGCACGCTGCCCGCCCCCCGCTATTGCCGCCTTGTCTGACCCGGCCTCTACAACCGGCGTTCTCTATCACCGGAGGGAGAGGGGTGGGGCCTCGCGCCGCGCGATCCGTGCGGGCCCGCCCCCCTTCTTCTCCCCTCTTCTCCCTCAGCCGATGCGTTGCTTCTGCTTGCCGGGCGCCATCTTCTTTCCACGTGAGTGCCCCATTGGGGCCCACCTGTGTTCCTTACTGGTTGTGATAATGCCTTGATATTTTGGCAGCGCTGCCTGCCTTGGTGTACCTATGCATACCTTTATATATTTCAATATATATATATATGTTTAATATATTCATTTTGACATTGTTCCTGCCACATGTGTTTAATTGTGTGTGGGTGTGTGTGTGTGTACTTGTGCTTATGGGGTCCTCTTCATTCATGTCTTTCCTAGGAATCCCTAGCATTAAAAGTTTACACTTCTTTTTCAAAATCCTCCCACAGGGACTTTAAAGGGGCATCCCGGGGTTGCTTACTAGCATAATTCCCTAGGTCTTGCGACTATCCAAAAAATCACCATATGAAGGCTCCGCAGGATATTGGGTTCGGGCTCCCTTTAGGACAATCCCGGCCATGTGTGGGTTGGGGGGATATCCCTTACGGGTGATATTGTGCTGATCTTTATACCATGTGCACAAAAGGCCAGGCGTCTGGGTCAGCACCTCCCGCTTCATCGCCTCCCTCTCTCTGCTTTATCCGTACCCCAAGTGACATGGTCGCTAGCGGGGAGTCGCACTCTGATGTTTGTACTAATTTGGCCAGCATCGAGAGATTTATTGCTAGCGCGGTGGGCAAGATGTCCCAGGCTAAAAAGAGTCATTTGTCGACGGCCCAGGCGGCTTTGGATTTTGACGATGATTCCCTTGATTGGTCGGATTATTCCCCGTTAGAGATGCTGATGAGGTGCATTTTTAGTGATACTGATGTTGGGCAGGCGCTTGGGGATGCCGTTGACACTTTCAGGGTTTTGGCACATCTCTTGGAGGTTTTGGATGTTGCCCCGCCAGAGGCACCCCCTGTCAAAAAAGGGGAATTTTTAGGGTCCTCCAAGCCATGCTTGGAGTTTCCTACCCAAGGTCATTTTGAGGCATTGATCCTTAGGGAATGGGAGAAACAGAGCTGGCTCCCGGGTGTTCCTCAGGGATGGGATAAGAAGTATCCTTTTCCGGTGGAAGCGGTTAAGCGCTGGTCTTCTCCTTCCGAGGTCGATTTTTGGGATTGTCCAACACCTCTGTGTTCCACACCCCAAACGCCACTTCCCTTAAGGATGGCGAGGTTAAGCGCCTTGATTAGATGGCAGGTTATGCTTTTGCCAGTGTTGGTTCAGCCTTGTGACCTGTGTGTGCATCTGCACTTGCTACGGTGGCTACTAGGTCTTTGGTTAGGGACCAATTTGACCCGGCCAGCGCCGAGTTCACTAACCTTAAAAGGTGCAAATTATTCATGGAATTTGTATTGACCGCTATGGAGGACACTATTGTCATGTGTAGGACAACTTCGGCATTCTTTGGCGGACTTTGCGACCAAGAAATCGCTCACAGCCCTTCCCTTCTTGGGTACGCGGCTGTTTGGAGATAAGTTGGATGCGGTTGCTAAGGGACTTAAGTTACCTCAGCGTTAGAAGCAGCGTCGCTCCTTTAGGGGGGCGAGCTCCTTCAACCCTTCCTTTCGTGGTGCCAGAGCGGTCAGAGATGTTGCCTACTCCGGGGGCAGAGGTTCTTCCTGGAACAGAGGCAGAGGTCGGGCCCGTCCCGCTTCTGCCTGGGGTTCCATCTCAAGTCCGCTGTTAAACCAGCTCAACAATGAAGGGGCGCCCTCACCCGTACGGGTGGGGGGACGGCTGCGGCTCTTCTTCCAGGTCTGGGCCCGGGAGGTCACAGACAGATGAATTCTGGAAGTGGTCTTGTCCGGGTACAAACTAGAGTTCGAGTACTGGCCTCCTCCAAGATTTTTAAGGTCTCGGGTGCCCTCGGACCCTCAGGCTGTACAGGGGCTCCTGTTAGCAGTTAAAAAATAAATAAATAAAAAATCTTCTGGACATGGGAGTCATATGCCCGGTGCCTCCCTTAGAGAGAGGCAGGGGTTACTATTCCAATCTTTTCACGGTTCCCAAAAAGGATGGTTTCATAAGACCCATTCTGGTCCTGAAGATCCTCAACGGGTTCATCAGAACCAAGATGTTCCGCATGGAGACTCTGCGCTCCGCCATCAATTCCCTTCGTCAAGGGGACTTTATGACATCATGGATGCGTATCGGCATGTTTTTTTCCAGCGTATCAGAGATTCCTCAAGTTCGCGGCAAAGCATCAGCTTTTTCAGTTTTGTAGCCCTTCCCTTCGGGTTGACCTCAGCGCCGAGGGTCTTCACCAAGGTTCTGGCGGGCATAATGGCCCTGCTCAGGGCATTCGCATTGTGCCGTATCTGGACGGCCTACTGATTTCAGCTTCTTCCCTCCGTCAGGCGGAGCTGGACACCCACAAGGTGGTGTCGACTCTGGAGAGGTTCGGATGGGTGATCAACCGCCCCAAATTCTCTCTCTCTCTCTCTCCATCAAGGGAGTTTTCATTCCTGGGCATGAATCTGGATACCATTCAAGCCAGGGCTGTTTCTACCTCAGCCCAAGGTGCAGGGGGTTCAGGATCTGATCCGCCTTCTTCTGGCCGATCCTTGCTCCTCTATCCGTCTGGGGATGAAACTGGTGGGATTGATGGTTGCTTCCTTCGAGGCAGTCCCGTTTGCTAAGTTTCACATGAGATCTCTCCAACTTCACCTATTGACGCATTGGGACAGATGTCCGTAGTCCTTGGATCAACTTTTCAGGATGTCTCCCAGGGTTCAGCAGTCACTTTGGTGGTGGCTGGAGTCGAGCAACCTGATGAGGGGCAGATCCTTTCTGGCCCCTTGTTGGGAGACGGTTACCACGGATGCCAGCCTGTCGGGCTGGGGAGGTTTCTGGAAAAGTCATCAGTTCAGTGGGTTGTGGGGTCCTCAGAGGGCTCACGCCCCCATCAATGTCTTAGAGTTCAGAGCCATCAGGCTTGTCCTGGCACGGCTGACGTCGCACCTACAGGGCCTACCGGTTCAGGTTCGGTCAGACAATCTGCCGGCGGTAGCCTACATTAATCACCAAGGAGGGACTCGCAGCAGGAGTGCTCTCAGGGAAGTTTCTCTTATCCTGACTTGGGCGGAGAGCAATGTTACTTGCATTTCGGCAGTCTACATTCCGGGAGTGGAGAACACGGAGGCGGATTCCCTGAGCAGGGGGTTCTCTCGCCGAGGGGGAGTGGTCTCTCAATCTCGGAGTTTTGTTCGGTTCCTTTGTCACAAGTGGGGGACTTCGGAGGTGGATCTCTTTGCCTCATGGCACAATCACAAACTCCCATCCTTTGTGTCTTTATCTCAGGATCCTCTAGCCCTGGCAGTGGATGCCTTGTCCCTTGCCTGGAAGGATCTGGGGTTCCTGTACCTGTTTGCTTTCTTCTCCAGGGTGGGCAAGGTAGTTCGCAAGCTGATTCTGGAAGGGGCACCAGCAATTCTGGTGGCCCCAAGGTGGCCAGGACGGGTTTGGTACGCTGACGTTGTACGGCTGGCAGTAGTTCAGTACCGGCTGCCCATGTTTCTGGATTTGATATCTCAGGGTCAACTACTTTACCCCAATTTACAAATGCTGGCTTTGACGGCTTGGCTGCTGAAACCTTCATTCTGATGGAGGAAGGTTTGTCTGAGGCTGTTGTTCAGACTTTGATTAGAGCTAGGAAGCGGTACTCTTCTGGCATTTACTATAGGACTTGGCGGTCCTATATTGACTGGTGTGAGGCTGGGGCTTTGCCTTGCAGGATGTTTTCGATCCCTATGATATCCTTAGTATACAGTACGTCCTGCTCCAGATATAGTATTTACACTTTTGGGTTATCCTCCGCCAGATGGCGCTGCACTGCAGAGACATGCAAGACAGACTCCTCCCGGCCCCTCAAATACCTGGGAACCTCCCACAAATCCCCAGATTTCTCTGCAGTGCGGACTGCGAAGACATGAAGTATCACTCTCTCGCAGGTGAGCGGGACTATTAAAGCCTGCGGCCCTGTTGGACTATTCCCACCCGTACCCCTCGTGATGTGCCTCCCAGCCTGGACTGAGCTGGTCAGGTGAAGGTAGGCAGCACCATGCGTGCTTATGGATCCATGCTCCACCGCAGTCCCCCACCAAAGGGTAGGCGGTTTAGGCTGATGGTGAGCCTCTAGGGGATGCCCCTCCCGCATTATTGTCCATGCCCCGTGTAGCGGTGGGCCCTGTACAAAGGGTCGCCATCCTCCCTCGTTCCCCCCGTAGTTCAGGGGGGAAGAAAGGGGGGGTGTGTGTGCCTGTAGTGTCTGTGTATGATTGTCACATATATGGCACTTAGTCTGTCTTTGGACTTTTATATATATATGGTGTCAGCCGCTGCGCCTTTTTGTGTTTTACTCGTATAACTGCTGCCGCGCACGTTTTTTCCTTCGTTGGATGTTTCGCGGCGGCGTTACCTCAGACACCTCTGTTTCCTCATTGGCCGAAGTTGGACTTCGCGCTCTTCGGGAGGGCGGGGCCTGTTCTGGCGTGCTCCACGTCATGGCTCGCTCTGGCCTGCCCTTCGAGGTACTTGGCGCCATATTGTCCGCTCGCGTGCGACGCGTGGGACGTTCCTGCTTGCCGTGGTCCGTAAGTTCCCTCTCGGGCGGCTTATACTCATTGTAGTGTTTCGGTTCTGACACCATTCTTTTCTCATTCTTTCAGACTGCTGAACACCATTGGCTTCTCCCGGCCCAGTGTATTTGATAGCGGGCCTTGTCAAATTCTCCCACTAAAATCCCTAGCGGGTATTTGGGGCATCCAGGGTTGCTTATAGCGTCAATCCCTGCTGGCATATTGAGCCTAAATAATCCCCATATGGAGGCATCTCAGAATTATGTGACCGGGGTTCCCCTGGGACAAGACCGGCTGTGTATAGCGTGTGGCCAACCCGATGCTGATGCTGACAGGGCACGGGTCTGCGTACCCTGTGCCGAGCAAACACTGGCTCTGCAATCAGGCTTGCCAGTGGCTGCACCTCGTCCCAATTCGCCTATCTCCCCATGCTTAAACCGGACCTTCAGCGTGATTTAATGAAAAGCCCAAACTCTTAAAAAATGGTTCCCCAGCATCTAAAATTAAGATATTTTACGTTTTTAGTCACTAACTTATTATTCTTTCCCCCACTGGGCTGCAACTCTGTTCAGGAATTTAGGATACGGGCGCCGCCATCTTGACTCAGAAGCATCACACTTACTGAGGAGAGGAGAGTGGGATAAGGTACAAGGGGGCGGGTTCTAGCTGTGCTTTGCTCAGACAGAGCAGAGCTGGGGTCAGGTAAAGGTCAGCAGTCCCAGAATGCAGAGCAGCACAGTCAGGAGGCACTTCCTGTTTGCAGGCTGCCTGATAAGATGGCGGCTTCCATAAGCCGCCATCTTGGATGTTTAAAGGCTCATAACATGCAGTAGATGCAGGTAGGATGATTTTTAATGTGGACAATCTGTATGTACAGGGTGTGGGAAACATATAAGATAAACTCTTATTCAGAGTGAAGGTCCGCTTTAAATCTCACTCCTGCTGAGTCGCATACAAGTGGGATTCGCAGCCTGTTGTGTCTTCTAGACGGTCTACGGCTGAACAGATTATTGCAAGGTTGTCAGAGCGCAAGGGCCCTGGTAAGAAGCGGCACTTGACGCCTCATGTTACTGTTTTCCCTATGGGAACTGAGGAGTTTACTAATACCCCTTCTGCGGAAGGAGAGCTCTTCTCTGACTCAGGCTCATCTGATGGGCCGGGGAGTCATGACGATTCTGTCCATGAATACTGGGCCCAGAGTGACATTGATGATCTGTTGATTAAGGTCCTTGAGGTTCTGACTATCTCTCTCCCTGGTGAGGCTCCCAAGCAGAGAGGGGAGCGTTTCCATACAGCAACAGCACGTTTGAAATTCCTAGAGCAGGCGCATTTCCAGACTCTTGTGCTCAAGGAATGGGAGTGCCCCAGTAAATTGCCAGGGGTCCCTGGGGACTGGGATAGCAAGTACCCTTTCCGCCCTGAGGTGGTTTATTGTTGGTCATCCCCCCCCCCCCCCGTGGTGGATGCCCCGATCATAGGGGTTCCTAACCCCCCCTTTATTGCAGCCCCTGCTTATACTACCCTTCGGGATGATGTGGACCGGCGCATTGATCTGCTGGCCTCCCATGCCTTTTCTTGTGCAGGGACGGCGCTGCGCCCGGTCTGTGCCGCGGCCGCTAGAACTCTAATTAGCAAGATGCTTGCTCGTTGCCCCGATGATCTCCCCTGGGATGTGTTTAATGCACTCTCCAGTTGTGATATGTTTGTAAAATGTATCCTATTAGCGTTGGATGACACCATTAAAATGTGTGCAAGAACTTCTGCCCTTGTGGTGGCTATACGTCGCTTGGTCTGGCAGCGACAGTGGGGTGCTGACGATGCTTCTAAAAAGACTCTTACCGGGCTTCCCTTTAGAGGGCTACGCCTGTTTGGGGCCCGTCTAGACCTGTTTGGTAAGAAGGGTAAGTCACCGCAACGCAGGCGGCTGTCTCGGCCCCCTAGGGGCAGGGGCACCCCTCCCCCCCCACACCATAGTGTTAAACAAGAACCAGGGCTGTCCTTCGCGGGGACTTGCGCAGACTCCTGCCCCGGGAGCAGCAGACAACGCCCTGGCCCCTCCGGCGGGGCTAAGCCTAAATCTTCCACCAAGCCCCCTCAAGCATGATGGGGCGCCCTCGTCCGTCTGGGTGAGTGGATGGCTGCAGCACTTTGCTCTTGTCAGGAGGCATCACGCCTCATACTGGTGGATTCAGGAGGTAGAGTCCTCCGGATGCAAGATAGAGTTTGCTGCGCGGCCTCCCCCAAGATTATCAGGTCCCAGGTACTCCTGGTCCCTGCCTCTGTTCAGGTACTGGCGCAGGCCGTGCAAGGCCTGCGGGGTCTGAGGGATCACTTGCAGATTGTCTTAAGAGGCAGGGGCCGCTACACCAACCTTTCCACAGCCCCCCAAAAGGATGGGTCAGTCTGGCCCATTCTGGATTCACAGGTTCTCAGCAATTCTCCAATTACAGGCAGTTTCTGCATGGAAACTCTGAGATGGGCCACCAGTGCCTTGCGCCCAGGGGGCTTCTTGCCGTCTGTGGAGCTCTAAGATACTTATGTTCACATCCCTGTGCCTTCAGGACACCAAGGCTCTTCAGGTTCGTGTTGGAAGTCCAACACTGCTAATTGTGGCCTTGTTATCTGGCATCTCTTCAGCTCCCAGAGTGCTCACCCAGGTACTGAAGGGGGTGATGTTTCTGATGAGACCAAGGGGCGTCCGCGCGATGACCTACCTGGACGTCCTTTTTCATTTCCCAGCCTCTACGTCAGGCTAAGTTGGATACCTGGCTGGTGGTGTCCATTGGGAGTCATTTGGATGGGTGATCAATCACCCCAAGTCCTCATTGTCCCCTTAATTAGTAACTCCATTCCTAGGAATGAATCTGGATTCGGTTCAAACGCGAATCTTCCCTTCTCAGCAATAATGTGGACAATCTGGTCGCATGGGCTCAGTCCCTCATTGCTGTCCCGGTCCCTTCACCAGGCAGGGATGCAGCTGGTGGGCCCGTTGGTGGCTTGCTCAGAAGAGGTCCCTTATGCTCAGTTCCCCTTGGGCCCTTCTGCAACTTCTATTGTTAATACAGGACAGGGATCCAGCATCCCTGGAGCAGGGTCCGTGTGCCTTCCCACCTGGTAAGGAGGTCCCTCTTGGAGTGGATGAACTCAAGCATCCTGTCTGGGGGCAGTTCCTTCTTGCCCCTTCCTGGAAATGGTCACCATGGATGCCAATCTATCAGGTTGAAGGGGGGGGGGGTTTCTTCTGAAACCCCCTGCGGTCCTGGGGGAGGTGGGGCCCTTAGAAGGTCCATACACCTATCAATGTTTGAAACAGTGAGCGTTTTCAGTTGGTTCTATCTCGCTTGACTACTCCTCTTCTGGGCCCGCCTGTTTGGGGGCGCTCGGTCTGTCTGACGACAGTGTCCTACATTAATTATTGGGAGGGGCCTGGAGCAGGAGGACCCTCCAGGAAGTGTCTATGATCCTAATCTGGGTGGAGACAATTTTCCCTGCATATCAGTGATATTCGGTCCGGTGGGGGTCCCTCTGCGACAGGATGTGCTAATCCCTGTGTCACTAGGGGATCCAACCAATTGTGGATCTGTTTGTGTCCCGTCAATATCACAAGCTCTCGGCCTTGTTTCCCCATCCCAGGATTCTCTGGCCGTGGTCTGGATGCCTTAGTAACATCATGGCTGGATGTTCGGTTCTGTATGTTTTTTTTCTCCATTCCCCCTGCTAGGCAGGGTTCTGCTCAAGATTGCTCTGGTAAGGGGACCAGTGATTCTGGTGGCCCTCGGGTGCCCTAGTAGAGTGTGGTTTGCAGACGTGGTACCGAGGGCAGTATTTTCTATACGTTCTGCCAGGGGTGCCAGCTCTGTTCACTCAGGGCCCCTTTACGTCACCCAATCTACAGACTCTGGCCTAGACGGCCTGACTGCGGAAACATCCATCTTGATGGAGACAGGCTTATCTGTCTCGGTGATTGAGACTATGGGAAGACTAGAAGTAAGCTTCTTCTTCTTCCCCTTCCTTCTGTTATAGGGTATGGCATACCCATATTGATTGGTGTGAGTCTAGGTCTCTTCCCTGTCGGGTGTTCTCGGTTCCCAGGGCTCTAGAGTTATTACAGCATGAGTTGGAGTTGATTCTTCAACTCAGTACTCTGATGGGTCAGGTTCTGCCCTGGCCGCCTTACTTTAGAAGTCTTTTGTTCAGTTTTCCTTGGTTAAGACTTCTTTCGGGGGTATTCAGGTGCGTCCCCCATGTAATCCTATGGTCCCTGTTGGGATTTGTATTTGATTCTGTCTGCCTTGAAGGGTTTTTTCCCTTTGGTCCTATTCAGGATACTGTCTGGCTGTTCTTACCCTCAAGGTTGCCCTTCTGGTGGCTGCTACTTTGGTCAGACGTGTGTCTGGCGGGCGGTTCTGTCTATCTAGCCCCCTTTCTTTGAGATCACCAGGATGGGTGGTGTTCCGCCTGAAGCCGGATCTTCTACCTAAGGTCTTATGTTCATTGTTCAAGATGTTGTTCTTCCCTCCTGCCTTATTCCTAGCAACCCTGAGGAAAGGGTTCTGCATTCCTTGAACAGGTGTTGGAAGTTTTTTCCTTGGTAGTCACTGTGTCC
The DNA here is from genome assembly GCA_027917425.1 of Gastrophryne carolinensis. Classification (NCBI taxonomy): domain Eukaryota; kingdom Metazoa; phylum Chordata; class Amphibia; order Anura; family Microhylidae; genus Gastrophryne; species Gastrophryne carolinensis. The sequence continues at coordinate 317,227,278 of CM051237.1, forward strand.
TTAGGAGAACTGATGTTCCTTTGGGCCTACGGCCACTCCATCCTGAATGTGCCCGATCTTGTCTGCTTCGGGAGTTAGGCGGCTTTGGCCCTGGTCATTACTTGGATGGGTGGTCCCTTCTGGTCCTAGGAAAGGGTTTTTGGCTTCTGCCAAGTCTACTGTTAGCGATTGGATTCGTCGGGCTGTTACTCAGGCCCATTCCTCCAAGGGGAAGAATCTTCCTTTCGCTTACTTCTTACTCTACTTGTGCTTTGGATTGTTACCATTGTTATAGTTACCAGTTTTCGGGGGTTTATTCTCCAGGCTTCTTATTCACTGCTTTTCAATGCTGGGGATTTGTGGGAGGTTCCCGGGTATTTGAGGGGCCGGGAGGAGCCTGTTTTGAATGTCTCTGCAGTGCAGCGCCATCTGGCGGAGGATAACCCAAGTGTAAGTACTATATCTGGAGCAGGACGTACTGTATACAAATAATGCCAATTCTACAAGTGAGTATTTCACAGAATTGTATTTTTGGAGTTTCTTCAACACGGTCTGGATCTTGGGTTCCAGCTTAGTATCTTGAAAGGGCAGGTCTCTGCTCTGGTTTTCTTCCAAAGATTTTTTGCTTTACACCCGCTGGTTAAGATTTTTTTCCAGGGGTTCACTCTTGTGCGGCCCCCTAGGAAGGTTCTGGTCCCTGTTTGGGATTTGAATTTGGTTCTTTCGGCTCTCCTATTCTGTTAAGGGGAGGACTCCCCCTTTTAAGGTCACTGCGCATTCTACTCGTGCTGTTGGTGCGTCCTGGGCTTTTCAGCACCAGGCTTCTGTTGAACAAGTTTGTAAGGCTGCTACTTGGTCTTACGTTCATACTTTTTCCAAGTTTTACGAGGTTGACGTGTGGGCTTCAGAGGATGCTGTGTTTGGCCGCAAGGTTCTGCAAAGCTGCAGTGGTTTAAATTGGTACATTATTTTACTGTTTTTCGGTTCCCACCCATGACGGGCACTGCTATTGGATGTCCCAGATGTCATGAATAGTGGAAGCTGAGTGTATGACACACTTGGAATAATACCATTTTGTGAGTACTCACCTGTAAAATGGATATTATGAGTGTGTCATACACTCCGCTTCACCCCACCCTTTTGGTATTCCGGATTCTTTATATGGTGAACCATTGTTTTTTTTAGTTAGTATTGTTATATTTGTTCTTCCTGGTTCCCTTACTGCTATTATATACTGGGGGTTTTGTGGGAGGTCCCAGGTATTTATGGACCGGGAGGAGCTCCTTTTTTGCATTCATCTCTGTAGAAGTTCGCCCTCTACTGGAGACTACCCAGATGTCATGAATAGTGGAAGCGGAGTGTATGACACACTCATAATATCCATTTTACAGGTGAGTACTCACAAAATGGTATTTTTGTAATCCCTCTTTGGACAGGTCATTTTTCACAATTTTGCCCTATGTTTAACTGTGATTTGCGGGAATTTCCGTGAAAATTATATATATTTTTTGCTGTGAAGTTTATGCTTTAACATAAAATGACATGTTTGTAATTTTTCTACAATTTGTTAAAATAACAAAAAAAATTAAAATTATTTTCTAGAAAATTGTCACCTTTATTTTAAATATAACATTTATTTTTAGTAAAGAACCCATATTGCATGCGAAAGCCCTATTTCTCCTGATTACAATGGCACCACATATGTATCGGTAGCCCCCATTCCTGTCCAGGAGTCCCCCCAAACTGAAAAGAGCACTTTATAACATTTACAAGTAAAATTCAACTACTATCCACACTATAAAGGATAAAGGATTAAACCAAATGAACTGGTGTGGGGTCCCCTTTCCCAGGGGGGGCATTTTGTTGGGAATTTTAAGGGTTAAAAATTCCAAAAAAATGACGTGGGGTCCCCCCTACTCAGCATAACCAGCCTGGGGACCAGCTATGCAGGGCTTGTAGAACAGAGTGCAAGGGCCAGCCTTGGTGGCCCCCGCTCTGCAAAACCTAAATTGCTCTGGGCTCTTCTAGGGCCCCTTTGGGGAGGCAGGTAATGGGGGGCTGGGATTTAATGCCAAGTCACCCGCTAGCCTCTAGCCTAAGCCTTGTGCACTGATATAGGGGTCTCATGAGCCCCTATATCACACAGAAAAAAATATTTATTTTTTAATACTTACCTTCCATCTATCTCTGAGCACTGTGCCCCATGCCGATCACTATGGCTTCTGCTTAAAAATAAAAAAATGACATGAGGTTCCCCCGTACCCAGCATAAACATCCTGGGGACCAGCTATGCAGGGCTTGTAGAACAGGGCCCAAAGGCCAGCTTTGGTGCCCCCCCCCCCACCCTGCTGGCTACAAGCCTTCAAATTCCAAATGGCCTTGAATGAGAATGTCACCAGTAAAAAAAAAAAGGTATAAAAAGATCACTACAAGAGTAAAACGTGACTTTCATTGTCTTCCTAGCTGGTAATTCAATGTTTTCTCCCCTAAAATGAATTGTGTACTACCAAAAGATTTTTTTTTTGCAACTCTTACTGCATTGACCCCTATGTGTCATACATACAGCTGCAAATTGCAGAATAGCTCTATCTCAGAGTGGATGAAGAGTGTTTGTGAATAGCAATTTTCATGCCACAGATTCTCAATGGAATTTAGGTCTACACATGTATATGATTTGATATAACCATTCCATTGTAGATTTGGCTGTATGTTTAGGGTCTTTATCCTGCTGGAGAGTGTACATCTCAGCCTCTGGATTACCCTGTATTTGGCTCCACCCATCTTCCCATTAACTCTGACCAGCTTCCCAGTCTCTGTTGAAGAAAAGAATCCCATCAGCATGATGCTTGCACCACCAGGTTTCACAGTGAGGAAGGTGTGACCAGCTTTCCTCCACACATGGAAATTAAGATTTTGTTAGGAAGGATATTCTAAGTATACAGCACGTCCTGCTCCAGAAGATTCCTTACACTTGGGTTTTACATCCACATGATAGCGCTGGACTGCAGAGACAGCAAAAAAGTGGCTCCTCCCGGCCCCATATATACCAGGGACCTACCACAAATTCCCCAGATCGTCTCTGCAGTCTGGGCTGCGATGACTAGAAGATGGCTCTCTCTACTTGCAGGTGAGCGGGGCTATTAGCCTGCGGCCCTGTAGGACTATTCCCACCCGTTTCCTTTTACTGCCTCCCAGCTTAGGCTGCACTGGTTCGGGTGAAGGTAGGCAGCACCGCTGTCAGATGCTAAGGAGCGCTGCTCCAACCGCAGTCCCCCACCAAAGGGTAGGCAGTACAGGCCCATGGTGAGCCTTCCGCGTCTTGTGCCCCTCGCCCCCTGTTCCCGCAGTTGCCTCCCTTTAGGCTGTCCGTCGCTTCCCCTTCGCTCTCCCTGGTAGATCTCGGGGGGGGGGGGGGGGGGCATGTCTTGACTATATGATTAGACTATATGTCTTGACTATATGATGTCGGTGGCGACATTGCCTCAGGCGCTGCTGCGCCATCATTGGCTGGCCTTGTCATGTGGGCGTGTTTTCGCGCTCTTCGGGGTATATGCGCCATTTTAGTTCTCTGCTGCGTGTGCCTGGCGTCTTCCTATCGCGGTCTGTAAGTGCCCCTGCGGGCTGATTTATTTTGTATTTCTCTGTATTGCATATTGCTTATGGGATCTTTTGGCTTATGTCTTGCAGGCAGGTCAAACTTTTGTGGTTTCTCCAGGTCCTATCCCCTCTATTTAGTGTTAACTCTTTTTGGAGGGCTATTGTATTCCCTTACCTCCCACTTCCCTAGGGGGTTATTGGGGCATCCCGGCTTGCTATTATTAGCGTCAATCCCTATTGGCCTGTTGTGCTGTGATAATCACCATATGAAGGTTTCTCAGGATAATGTGCTGCTTTTGGCCGCAAAGTTCTGCAGGCGGCAGTGGTTTAAACTGCCCGCTGTTACTTTTTGGGGATCCCACCCTACCTTACGGACACTGCTATTGGATGTCCAAAGTGTAAGGAATCTTCTGGAGCAGGACGTGCTGTATACTTAGAATAATACAATTCTGTGATTACTCACCTGTAGAATTGGTATTATGAGTATACAGCACGTCCTGCTCGACCCCACCCTTGTTTATCATTATTCTCAGTTACCTCTTGATGGTGATTGGTCAGATGTTCATTGAATTTTGATTGTTATAGAACTCCCGGCTTCATTTTAACTGCTTTTCAATACTGGGGAATTTGTGGGAGGTCCCTGGTATATATGGAGCCGGGAGGAGCCACTTTTTTGCTGTCTCTGCAGTCCAGCGCCATCTTGTGGATTTATAACCCAAGTGTAAGGAATCTTCTGGAGCAGGACGTGCTGTATACTCATAATACCAATTCTACAAGTGAGTAATCACAGAATTGTATTTTTTTTTTATAGCACTAGGTTTTCACTTTTTTGGGCTTTGAAAATAAATCACTGTCCAGTAGCATACTCAGAAAAGCATCCTCACAGATACATTTTCATTATTGCATCTGAGCTGACAGCTCCTGCAGAGTGACCCTGGGCCTCCTGGCTTCTTCTCTAATTAATGCTCTTTTTGCCTGGGCTGTTCGTTTAGGTGGGCAGCCATTTTTTGATAGGTTTGCTGTTCCACACTCCTTTCATGTACAGAAAATGGATTGAACAGTGCTGTGTGGAGTGTACCTTGGTATTCATGATGCTGTTTGTTCACTAATGTTCTCTAACAAGCCTCTAAAGGCCGGCACAGAACTGCTGTAGTTATATCAATGACATGCACGTAAACTCTATTTTCTAATTAGGTCACACTGGATTTTATTTAGGTTTTCACAGTAACGGGGGCTGAAGACATATGCACGCCACACTAAACACTTTTTGATCTTTTAAACATTTGGAAAATCATGTATCTTGTATTTTCTTTACACTTCACAAATACTTATTGCTTTGTGTTGCTCTATTACATAAAAACTCAATAAAAGGTGTATAATATTTTTTGTGTAAATGAAACCTTGCACTTTGGGATTCAACCCTAATTGCCTGATTTAAAGCCTCCAATAATTGAAAACCTTGTGCTTTCAAAAAAACAGGTAAAAAAAAAAACTCTTAAAAACCCTAATTCATCAAAAGGATTCATTGTACTAAAAATACCATCTTTATTAAATGTATTGAAGATGCTGTTATCAAGATTGCACAACTGGAAGATTGCTATCCTATCCTACACAGTCTGTTGTAGACTTGTAACTTCTTCAAAGAAGCAATTGTCTGTAAAACAAATCCTTTTGGGAAAATGCGATTTTGTTAGGGAGGATACTCTAAATAAAGCAAAAAACAGTACTATTTTCGTTAGATTTTTCTATATCAAGGCCTTAGTTTAGGGAAGATTTAAATAAGCTTTTACTTATTAATACTATTATTTATGGGATCTGCCTTGTGGAGGTTTACATTAATATTTGGTAGTTGCAGTTTGCTTGTTTTAACCTGTATGGTGATTGTAAGTTCTCTGGTTGGATCAAAAAATGACTATTTTTTTTAATAATTGTGTGCCCTACATAAAAGGGTTGTATTCCCATCTTTTCGAGCTTTTGTGTTGCACTTCTGTAACCAGGAAGTTGGTGAGTAAACAACACGGGAACTAGCCAGTATGCAATGTTGAGCATTCAGCAATCCGATTCCCCCTGGTACCAATTAAAGGGAAACAACATTCAAAAATGTGTGTTGTCCCACTTGAAGGGGTGCCCTCATCTGTGGACTGTTATTGGGGTTTGCAGACGTCTACCGGGAACACATCTGGGTTTGGGAGATTATTTCCTTTGGCAGCAGGGTATTGTTTCAACATCTCCTTGTACCCTTCCAACTTACCCTGTTCCATTTTCCATTTAGACAGCTGCCATTAGTGTGGCAAGTATCCTTGAGAGCTGGAGAAAGAGGTTCATTTTCGGGCCATTCTCAGATGCAGCGCAGGATTCTACTTTTTCATTGTTCCTAAGAAAGATGTGTTCTTCCCCTGTGCCTCAAGCATGTACATGATTTTGGCCACTAACGGCTTTAAAGCAGACCAAAAGTCAAATGACTCTGGCAATCTGTGAAATAAACTATTTGAGAGGGCTTAACTCCATGCAGATAGAAATATTATAGAATAGCAGGCAGAATCTATGCTGCATAACTGCATGTCAGTGGCCATTTTGCCACATACATGAGTCCAGCTTATACAAAAACCCAAACCCACAGTGCAGTCCTCCTTTATTTCTAGTAGAAATCCATGAGCTGTGATGACAGATTGCTCTGCTCCACAGCTGACAGAATTGTATAATTGTATAAGATACATAATGTTTACACTGTCTGAATAGACTGGTAAATCCAGGGTCGCAGTAAAGAGTGAGAGAAACATTGTTGCAGGTTCCCCTTCACACACGTGCACACACACAATCTCTCTAACAGCTGGTTATTCAGTGTGTGTGTGTGTGTGTGTGTGTGTGTGTGTGTGTGTGTGTTTATATAACATAATACACAGGCTGCCAGTGTCTCTGAGGCATTTATCTCTGTTTGGTGTGGGCTGCTGGCACAGCTTCCCCCTCATGCTTATGTGTGTGACAAGATGGCTGCTACCATGCAGTTCTAAAGCAAAGAATCAGCCTGTTATTCCAGAACATCTTCATGGTGTTAAGCCCTGTCAAATAGTTTTTGCCAGAGGGGGGGCTTTAAGGGAGCTATTTACTAAACATTCTTTTTTTTGGCTTTTGGCCCACTTCAAGGATCTTAGGTTAGTCCTGTCACCGCTGACACAGGGAGAAATGAGTGCATGTGGATATCAAGTGGGGTGCATGCCCCATCTTTCCCGTTCATCTAAAATAGCTCAGGTTTTTGGCACAACACCACACTAAAACAGTGGTGTTTTTCTAGGAAGCACCAACCCTCCATCAGGGCATGATACTATTATACTGATGTTGGCCACCACAGGCCAATTCCTATCTTACAGTTCCAGTGCAGACTCCAACTGAGGTCTTGGGTTCTGTTAGTTTGAGATTAGGCTGGAAGCCCCCCTAGTCATTCCAGAAGGTGTTGGTATGCAGACATCGCTTGGGAAAGCTTTTGGCAGCTGTTCCATACCTTTAGTCGTAAGGCCACCGTGCACCCCAGTTTACAGTCAGTTTCTTACAGCCTAAAGAAAAAGGGCTGATTTGTACCATACTATACTAAATGTAAATGTATAAAACAGCTCTTTAGCCAAGATTTTGTAGTACCATTGGTATTTGCTTTAGCTGCAACTGGACGTTACAGACCATTGCAGCTTCTATTTACAGGGATACTTTTCTCTACCCAAGGCTGGATTCTGGTGCTGAAGGGGCAAGTCTGTAGTTAGTGTACCCTTTACAAGCCTCAAGAAGGAAAATCCTATTTATTATAGGGATTAACTCCGTCCCCCCCTTCCCAGTTTCAAGCCCTGTACCTGAGCTTCTAGTAGGTACAACCTATACAAAAAGACAAATGAAAAATGTAAGAACCTTTTGTTCCCAGATGTGCTTAAAAGAAAAAGTACACTGAGATCTACTTGTCTAGTACATTCAATAAACCAGCATCTGCTTTGCTATCAGCATAAAGGGACAGCCAAGGAAAAAGTATTAATTTTTGTGGGAGGGCTGGTTGTCCTTTTAGACAGTATTAACAATTTGTATTAAGAATGTTGATGCTGAATTTTAATGGTAAATATTTATAATACGTTTAAAATGGATCAACACCCATTGTTCACAAAATGGATGTTGTCACTAGGGGAGGCATCCTGATTGCTGGTGCCTTCCTGCACAATAACTCTGTTAAACTGGAGAAATCTTGCTTTTCTCCTCGGTACCCCGGTGTTGTGATTCCGTGTATCCGGCCGTGGGCAACTACGTGACCGATTGTAGTGCCCAGTTTAGCTGATGAGAAAGATAAGACTTCTTGGGGGGTAATGTGCAGGACGACATTGGCAATCGCGCCCCCCCCCCCCCCCCCCATGCTAGAAACAAAGCCCATTTTGTGAAAAATGTATGTTGTTCCGGATTAATCCCACCTGTAAAATAATGTATCATTATTTTATCTTTGATTACAAATGTCTTTGTGTATTTTTCAGCCAGCTGAATACTTTGTCTGATATTTCTCTTCGGGAATGTGAAGTAAGCAATGCTGGTCAGCAAGACGAAATAATACAAACCTGTCCAAGTATCCTTTTTTATTATTAATAGATTTGTATTCGTTTTTTTAATAATAAAAACACAGATTACAAAGAGTGACAAGTCATGCAAGCAGGGCCATATTTAAGGTTCATGCTGCTCTAAGCCATATTAATGCTTACGCCCCCTATTGGTCTTAAAGCAGAACTCTGTCTCCTGCAGTTGACTACACTCTGGCACTGAAAGGCACAGCACAAACGATGGCAGCCAGCAAGTTTTCCAGTAAGAGACCCTTGATGCTGTGGCTTCTGGTCCCCTGCGCCAACACAATCCCTCACCTCCAGCCCTGCGATTGCTCCCCCATCAATATCACCATCAATATCACTATCACAAAAATGTGCTTTAAAAAGAAAAATAATTAAATAGCCACACAATAGCTTCTAATGTGTATAAATAATGTGGCAATAGAAAAAAAAGAAAATGTATGACTTACTTTTGAATTGTAAAATTAAAATGTCTCATTCCATTTGCAGAATGGGGGGAGTCTATGAAGAGATAGCAGACAGCCGCAGCATTCAGCCCACTGGTCAGGCAATAGCTGCAGTGAACTTGCTTTTTTCTTGGTATCTTTCTCGGGCCGCTTCATTCTTGACAATTGGGTATTCCGCCACAAGGTGGCGCAGTTGACTGCAAGACGAAACTTGTGGCTCCTTCCGGCTCATATAAAGGCAGCTGTATCCCCAATAATCCCCCAGATTTCTCCTGCAGTCTGACTGCGAAGATGGATCTTTTCTATCTCTCCGTGGATATCGCAGACAAGCGGGGCATCCCAAAGCCGTCGGCCGCTGCAGCCCTATTCCCACGTGTTCCCAGTGGACCCTTCTGCCTCCCAGCCTCGGCTGCTGATCAGGTGAGGGTAGGGGAACGCCGAGGGTCAGGCGTTTGGCAGAGCTTTGCTCTGGGCCGCAGACCCTGTCACAAAGGGTAGCCGGTCATAGGCTATGGTGAGCCTATATGGGGGGGGGAGGAACCACCTGGGGACCCTTTCTTATTGTTATGTCTCCCACAGCTTTATTAGTTTTTGTGTGTGATTGTGCACTGTATTTTTTTCACTCATACTCACCTCTCCTCCTCTCCCCTCTCCCTGAGTCCAGGCTGCGAGGGGGGGCGCGGACTTCGGCCGGTGGCGATGTGTTGGAGGCCGTCCTGGGGCCTGCATAGAGCCGCTCCGGCGCGCTTGTCTTGGGGCAGGGAGGACCATGCCTCTCCTGCCTGTTCCGGGCGTGGTCATCGTCGCCCGGCCCGCCCCTCGAGGAGTTCGTCTTCTCCATTACTGTGGCACGTGCCTGCTGATCCCTGCTGGTCCTTCTTCTCCTGCGCTGCAGCGGTCCTCGGCCTCTTCCTCCTCGCCTTCGGCTGCTCCTAGCTTCTGTGCAGTGGCAGGTTTGGGTCATAACCTGAGGTCCAACTGGTACTGATCTGCTGCGGTCCGTGAGTCATTTTTGATATATCTTGATTTTATTTCCCGTTATTGCTATTTTTCCGTGTGCATGTGCTGTGGGATGCTTAGATTTTTTTTCATTCTATGTTTTCTAGACGGGTGCTGGTCTATTAGGTGGTCCCTCCCGGTCTCTGCTAGCCCTCCCCCCCCCCCTTCCTGCCCTGTGCCTAAAGGGTTCAGAGGGCCTAAATTGGGATTGGTGCGGTTCTGGGACGTTAGTGCCTTGTGACCCGATTTCTTTCACCATAGTTACATAGTTAATACGGTTGAAAAAAGACATATGTCCATCAAGTTCAACCAAGGGTGTTGGGGTAGGGGGGAAGTTATTTTTATTTTACTGGGGAAGCTATTTATTTTATTTTTATTGATAACCCCTAATAGTAACTGTTAATGCTATTTTCATCTAAATAAGCATCTAATCCTTTTTTGAAGCTGTCAGCGGTTGATGCTGTAACAAGCTTCTGTGGGAGGCCATTCCATAGATTTATAGTTCTTATGGTAAAAAACGATTGTCTCCTCCGGAGACTAAATTTCTTTTTTTCCAATCGAAGGCAGTGCCCCCTTGTCCTTAGAGAGGATTTTACCTGAAATAGTGCTCCCCCATATTTTTTGTATGGTCCATTTATATATTTATACAAGTTAATCATGTCCCCCCTCAATCGCCTCCTCTCAAGACTAAACAGATTTAATTCTCGTAATCTTTCCTCATAACTAAGATCTTTTATTCCCTTTATTAGTTTGGTGGCTCTCCTTTGCACCCTTTCCAGAGTCAGAGCGTCCTTTCTATGAATGGGCGCCCAGAACTGGACGGCATATTCCAGATGAGGGCGCACCAGTGCCTTGTAAAGAGGCAAAATTACATCTCTATCACGTGATTCCATTCCTCTTTTAATGCATGATAGTATCTTGGTGGCCTTGGAAGCAGCATTGCATGCTGTTATTTAGCCTGTGATCTACTAGTACCCCCAGATCCTTCTCAATAAGTGACTCTCCCAGTTTTACTCCCCCGAGGACATATGTGGCCTTCAGGTTATTAGACCCCAAGTGCATGACTTTACATTTTTCCACATTGAACTTCATTTGCCAAGTGGATGCCCAGACACTCAATGTGTCCAAGTCAGCCTGAAGCTTGTGAACATCTTCAATAGACTGCACTGTGCTACATATCTTTGTGTCATCTGCAAAAATAGAGACAGTGCTTTTAATTCCATCTTCTATGTCGTTTATAAACAAGTTGAATAATAGTGGGCCCAGCACTGAACTCTGGGGTACACCGCTTACAACTGGTAACCATTCAGAGTAGGTATCATTAACCAAAACTCTCTGCACTCAATCCTTCAGCCAGTTTTCAATCCAGTTACAAACTACGTTTTCTAATCCTGAAGATCTCAATTTCCCCAATAAGTGTCTATGGGGGGACAGTGTCAAATGCTTTAGCAAAATCCAGAAAAACTATATCCACAGCCGCCCCTCTGTCCAGGCTTCTACTCACCTCCTCATAGAAGCAAATCAGGTTAGTTTGGCAGCTTCTGTCCTTAGTTAAACCGTGTTGGTTGTCACTTATAATATTATGGATAGTTACATATTCATGTATGTTGTCCCTTAATAGTCCCTCGAACAATTTCCCCACAATGGATGTTAAGCTAACAGGTCTGTAATTGCCTGGAGAAGACCTAGAGCCCTTTTTAAAAATGGGCACCACATTTGCCTTGCGCCAGTCCCTTGGCACTATACCAGTTGCTAGTGAGTCTTTAAAGATCAAAAACAGAGGTGACGAGATAACGGAACTGAGTTCTTTGAGAACTCTTGGGTGAAGTCCATCTGGTCCTCCAGTCTTATTCACATTTAAATTATTTAGTTTTTCTTGGATGATATCCACGTTTATACTTGGGCTATTGCTATCAGTGGCATCTCCTGTGTTGGCTCCTTGCTCTTCTCTTGTGTACACAGAGCTAAAGAATCCATTTAACAGCTCTGCCTTATCCTCATCCCCAGTGAGCACTTCCCCATTATCATTAATTAGGGCACCTACCTGTTCTGATTTAGTTTTCTTCAAATTAATATATTTAAAAAATCATAATGGAGGCTTCTGGAGATGGTGTGCTTGGGGCCCCCTCGGGACTTGTTAAGCTTTGTCTCTTGTGTGGTACATGCCCTCTGAGCGGTCGCAGCGCTGTTTGTGTACCCTGCGCTCAAAGCGTTATTTCAGAACAGGATGGGGCGAGCGTTGCCGGCCCCAGTCCCATTTTACCGACAGCCTCGCCGACTCCCCCGCGTCTGCATCTAGCCCCCAGTGAGGGGGAAGCCAGCAGGGGGTCCCAGTCGGACTCGGCACTCAGAGGGGCCAGTATAAAGTGTCATTTGTCGCGTTCGCCGCTGGCAAGGCCACACGTAGGAAGCAAAATTTGGAGCCGGCTTATGCCATATTTGATGATGATGATGATGATAACTATGAGGCCTTTGGTGGCCGAGACTCCATGGAGGAGGGTGAGTTATATTCTAAGTATACAGCACGTCCTGTTCCAGAAGATATTCCTTACTCTTGGGTAATACATCTTCTAGATGGCGCTGGTCTGCAGAGACAGAAAAGTGGCTCCTCTCGGCCCCATATATACCAGGGACCTCCCACAAATTCCCAGTTCTTCTCTGCAGTCTGGGCTGCGATGACTAGAAGATGGCTCTTTCTACTCGCAGGTGAGCGGGGCTTATTAGCCTGCGGCCCTGTAGGACTATTCCCACCCGTTCCTTTTCACTGCCTCCCAGCTAAGGTAGGCTGCGCTGGTCGGGTGATGGTAGGCAGTACCGCTGTCAGGTGCTAAGAAGCGCTGCTCCTACCGCAGTCCCCCACCAAAGGGTAGGCAGTATCGGCCCGTGGTGAGCCTTATGGGATGTCCCTCCTGCGGCCGTTTGCCCTTCACCCCCTGTCCCCTCAGTTAGGCTCCTCTTAGGCCGGCCGCTGCTTGCCCTGCTCTCTCCCTGAGTAGATCTCGGGGGGGGGGGGGGTGTATGTATTTACTATGTGATTTGCCTTGGTTGCACTGTTCTTGATTATTCCAGCCGCCGCACTCTTGTACTCTGCTCCGCGGACGACGGCGACATCGCCTCAGGCGCTGCTGCGCCGTCATTGGATGGCCTTGTCACGGGGGAGCATTATCGCGCTCTTCGGGGGGGCAGGCCTTGCGGATGATGTTTTCCGCATCACTTCTCCGCGGCCCGCTCGTCGAGGTATATGTGGGCGCCATTTTGGAGCTCCTGTGCTGCTTGTCTGACGTCTCCCTATCGCGGTCCGTAAGTGCCCCTGCGGGCTGGCTTTTCTTTGTATTTCATTATGTTATGCTTACGGGTTCTTTGCTTTATGTCTTACAGGCAGGGCTATTGTATTTGTATGTATCCCACTTCCCTAGCGGGCTATTGGGGCATCCCGGGTAGCCTTATTGGCGTCAATCCCAATTGGCCTGTGGTGCCACAATAATCACCATATGGAGGCTTCTCAGGATAATGTGCTTGGGGTTCCTTCGGGACAAGCCCGGCTGTGTATGGCGTGTGGGGTATCCCCTATAAGTGATGTCAGGGTGTGTATACCCTGCGCCCAGCAGACGCTTGCGCTGCAGTCTGGGTTACCGGCGGCTGGGCCTGCTCTCCCTCTGGCTTCGCCTACCCCCCCCACGCTTACGACTCCTAATGAGGTGCATACCAGTGGGGAGTCTCAACCTGATTTGGCTGCACGGGTGGCCAGCATTGAGAGACATATTGCTGGGTCTGGCCCGCTTAAGGCTTCTGCTAAGAAGCGGCATTTATCACCTGGTGTTACTCTCTTTCCTATGGAGGCTGAGGAATTTTTCGACGTTACCGGTTATACCCCCCTAGAAGAATTATTTTCTGATTCAGACTCATCTGAGGAACAATCTAGGGTGTATGGTGCCGATTCTGGGTCTGACCCATGGGCTTCAGATGATACCGACAGGCTTTTATCTCACATTTTTGAAGTACTCTGTATCTCTCCTCCTGCCGTGGCTCCGCGGCAGCAGGGGAGCTGTTTCATAGTGTTAAAGCATGCTTGGAGTTTCCTGAACAAACTAATTTTAATAATCTGGAGCTCAAAGAGTGGGAACGGCCTAGCCGGCTTCCCGGGGTACCAAAGAGTTGGCATAAGAGGTATCCCTTTCCCGCTGAGATGGTTAAACGGTGGTCATGTCCTCCCGAGGTGGATGCACCAGTTCTGGGGTTGTCCAACACATCCGTCATGCATTGACAGGCGCATAGATCAGCTGTCTTGCCTTGCCTTTGCCTGTGTGGGGACTGCGCTGCGTCCGGTCTGTTGCTATTAAGAGCCTGCTCAGGGGGTCTCTTAGATGGGGCCCCTGATGATGCAGGTAGTGAAGAGTATAGAGCTCTTCTGTGTTGTGAGGAATTTGTTGCATATGTTCGCTCTGACTTGGATGATACCATTAGAATGTGTGGCAGGGCATCTGCCTTGTTGGTGGCGATACGCTGCTCGGTCTGGCTGCGCCAGTGGGCAGCTGACAACGCTGCTAAGAAGGCTCTCACTGGGTTTCCCTTCAAGGGGCTGCACCTCTTTGGTGAACGTCTGGACTTGTTTGCTAAAGGAGGCAAGTTACCTCAGCGTAAAAAGCAGCCCCGGTCCTTTCGGAGTTCATGTGCATTTCTTCCTTCCTTCCGTGGCTCCAGAATTGGACGGGGAGCTTCCTTTGCTGGAGCCCGTGGAGATTTTTGGGGCAGGGGCAGAGGACGTGGCCGCTCTGTCCCCTTCTGGGGTCCCAAGCCTAAGTCCTCCCCCAAGCCCCCTCAGGCATGAATGGGCACCCTCACCCATCCGGGTGGGGGGACGGCTTCGGCTCTTGGCTCATGTCTGGGGGATTCAGGAGGTAGTGCCCTCCGGTTACAAGATAGAGTTTGCAGCCTGGCCGCCCCCAAGATTCATCAAATCCCGATTAGCTCAAATCCCCCTGTCAGCTCAGGGTCTGTCCCTGGCTGTCCAAGGCCTTCTGGAACTGGGAGTCATCTGCCGGGTGCCCTTGTGGGAAAGGGGCAAAGGCTACTATTCCAATCCTTTCATTGTTCCCAAAAAGGATGGGTCCATCAGACCCATCCTGGATTCAAAGCGCCTCAACAAATTTGTCAGATTCAGACATTTTCGCATGGAGACTCTGCGCTCCGCTGTGAATTTCCTACACCCAGGGGAATTCATGACCTCTGTAGACATCAAGGATGCTTACCTTCACATACCTATTTTTCCAGGTCATCAGAGATTCCTCAGGTTTGCTCTGAAGGATCAGCACTACCAATTTGTGGCCTTGCCCTTTGGTCTCACCTCGGCTCCCAGGGTATTCGCCAAGGTGCTGGCAGGGGTGATGGCTCTGCTGAGATCTCAGGGCATTCGCATTCTTCCCTACTTGGACGACATGCTTATCGCTTCTCAGTCCTTCCATCAGGCAGAGCTGAATACTCAGCGGGTGGTGTCCACACTGGAGTCATTCGGCTGGGTGATCAACCACCCCAAAATCTTCCCTGTCTCCTTCCATGGTGAAGTCCTTTCTGGGCATGATTCTGGATTCATCTCAGGTCAAGATCTTTCTTCCTCAGCAGAAGGTCTGGACCTAAGAAGTGTCTGGCTCCAGCTAAGTCCACTATCAGCAAGTGGATTCGTCAGGCTGAGATTCAGGCCTATTCTGCCTTCCGCCTTACTGCTCATTCTACTCGTGCTATTGGTGCCTCTTGGACTTTTCAGCACCAGGCTTCTGTTGAACAAGTTTTACAAGGTTGATGTTAAGGCCTCAGCTGATGCTGCTTTTGGTCGCAAAGTTCTGCAGACGGCAGTGGTTTAAACTGTCTGCTGTTACTTTTGGGGATCCCACCCTACCTTACGGACACTGCTATTGGATGTCCCAAGAGTAAGGAATATCTTCTGGAACAGCACTTGCTGTATACTTAGAATAATACAATTCTGTGAGTGCTCACCTGTAGAATTGGTATTATACGTATACAGCACGTCCTGTTCCACCCCACCCTTGTTATCATTATTTTTAGTTACCTCTTTATGGTGATTGTTCTTATGTTCAATATTTTATATAATGGTTATAGTTCTCCCGGTCTCATTTTAACTGCTTTTCAACACTGGGCAATTTGTGGGAGGTCCTTCCTTTCTCCCATAACAAAGCTAAAAAATCACATGGGAAAAGTGTGTGTGTGTGTGTGTGTGTGTGTGTGTGTGTGTGTGTTCAACAGCACAAGTATCGCAGGAAGCTCAGCTTGTGGCAAGTCTTTGCTTTTAAAATAGATGGTGTAATCTTCAGATTCAGCCATTGTTGATTTTCAGCTGGTTATTCACTCAATGGTATTTTTCAGTAGCTAGCTCCAGCTCTGTCTGGAGAGACAACACTTTGATTGCACAGGCTGGAGTTTCTTTGTAAACACTCCCCTGTGCTGAGCTGCCTCACCTGTGCTTGTGTGCAAGCCTAACTGCTGCTAAAGCCATTACTTGTGGCTGGAGCAGCTGGCCTGTTGTCCAGCCTTCTTTGGAGCCTTGACTCTGGATATGCTGGGTTTTGACTACTGAAGAAAATCTGTCTTATAGATACACAGATATATGTATTGGTTTTGAGTGATGTGTATGTTTGGCTTATGTCTTCCTGCCCTTATGTTCAGGTTTTGTGTTCCACTTTAAGATTCATGTTACCTGGCTCTATGTGTTAAAGACCAATAACATAGAAACATAGAAGGTTGACGGCAGAAGGAGACCTTATGCTCCATCTAGCCTGCCCTTAAATAGACCTAAAGGATTTAAAAAAAAAAAAAATCCTCCCACTTGGGACTTGAAGGGGCATCCCGTGTAGCTTTAACAGCGTAATTCCCTCTGGTCATTGTGACTACCTTAAAGATCACCATATGGAGGCTTCCCAGGATACCGGGCTTAGGCTCCCCTCGGGGCAGTCACGGCAGTGTGTGGATTGTGGGGTATCCCTTGTGGGGGATAATGTATTTGTTTGCATACCTTGTGCTCAGCAGGCCATAACGCAGCAGTTGGGGGCCCAGGCCTCTGGGTCTGTGGCCCTGGTCTTATTCTAAGTATGTCACACACCCCACTTCAAACATTTTTTTTTTTTTTTTTTTTTTTTTTTTTTCTTCCATACTTATGTTTATTGAGAAAAGAAAATTTTGACAATTTTGACAATAACAATTAGCAATCTGTAATCATGTAACAAGGAGAGTGCAGATATCAACATAAACAGATCACATGTATAACATAAATCAAAAAAGGAGGGGGGGGTGGGGGGGGGGGAAGAGGGGGGGGGGGAGGAAGGAAAAGGGGGGGGGAGGTGGGGGGGGAGGGATGGGAGGGGGGAGGGGGGGATGGGGGGGGGAAGGAGGGCCCATTTTATTTGCAGTACAAACAATGTGAAGGGGACCGTTGTCACAAGTCATCTCAGCGAAGGACAGTCAGTTACAGAAATAAAATTCAGATTCGCTCATAATATACATTACTCAGAAATGTACTCGAGGGAATAGTTTCTAAGACCAGTTGCCAATGTTCTAGCCGACCACTCCAATTTATACGTTAGGAAGTCGTTAGCCTAGCGTTAGGGGAGGGGTGCACTTCTCTGCTTCCATCCTCAGTACCGCTGTCCATGTGTTAAGAGCAGGATCCCTGAGTTAGACAGAACTGACCAGACCCCTAGGGGTCTCCAACCCCCCACCCCCTACAGCAGGACAGGTGACGCCAACAACACCGACAACTCAACAAGACAAGAAAAAACTATGAGAACTAGAAGAGGAGAGGAGAGAACCGAATAGACCAGGAGGGTCAGATCAGGAGGTATGGGAAGTGAAGGAAGGGGAGGGAGGGGGAGAGCAGTGGTAGGAGTTGTGGGAGCCATGACGGCAAGGAAGGGGGGGGGGGGGAAGAGAAGGTATATTGGTGAGGGAAGAGGGGGGGGGGTAGAGAGGCAGAGAGGGGGCGGGAAGGGGAGGGAAGGGGAGGCGGGAGAGGGAGGGGGGGGTAGGCAGAGACGGAGTCAACCCTCCAGTCTCAACCTTCCAACGACCAAATGCTCCCGGGCCCCTGACTATGCCCAGCTCCCGGTCAGCTCCTCCACCACACCAGGGGACTCGGCCGAGTAACTGCTCAAGAGGGAAATTCCCTTTTGTATTCATCTGAGTCCCTAAACACTTGCCAGATCGTCCAGACATTTCTAAATGCATCCAGCCTATCCTGTTTGGAGTATAGAATCTCTTCCATTGTCTCAATGTAATTAATCTGACTGAACCACTCCGCCATTGTAGGTACGTTTTCAGATCTCCATTTTCTAGGGATCAACGTTCTGGCAGCATTCAGTAGATGGACAGCTAAAGGACCGTATCCAACAACTCCCTTGCCATCTGCTGTCCAGTTAAGTAGGTATCCCGCCGGGTTCCACTCTAGCTCACATCCCAGTATTTTCCCTATCAAAACATGAATTTTCTCCCAGAACACTTTAATTTTGGGGCAGTTCCACCAAATATGGAGCATATCTGCGCCTTCTCCTCCACACCGCCAGCATCTGTCTGGGACCTCAGGGAAGATACGGTGTAGGCGCTGTGGAGTCTTGTACCACCTTGAGATGATTTTGTAATTAGTTTCTTGTAGCGAAGAACCTACTATGCTTTTGTGTGCCCCCAGATATATAGAGTCCCATGCTTCTTCATCCAAGCTGATTGACAGGGCTTCAGACCATCTCCGTTCCCACGGCTTCTCCTCCTCTTCCACTGAGGACAGCAAAAGGCCATAAGTCCAGGAAAGCAAATGCTCCTTGGGGCCGTTACCCAAACAGGCTCTCTCAAATTCTGAGGGTGGTTTATCCACCTTGCCTCTCAGTTCTCCTGAACTCACAAAGTGCCTTATCTGTAAATATGTAAGGGTGGGGATCGAGCCTCCTAATCTTTCCTCTAATGCCTCCTTACCCAACACTTTAGCGTTTTGGAAGATCTGTGTTGCCCTCCAGGGTCTGTGCAAAGTGCAAGTTCTCAGGAAGGACCTCTCCATGCCTGGGGAAAAAGTGGGTTATCTGTGAGGGGGGTCAGAGGCCCTGGCAGCGACACCAAGTCCCTGTGCTTTTTGGAAACTACCTCTAGGACCCCGATAGTGGCCCCTATAAACGGGTGTCTCCTAACTAACTCCGGGACATGCGCTCTCCCCAATGTACCCATTGCCCTCAGCTTCCCCCCACATACCTCGTCTTCAATTGCTACCCAGTCCTTCTTGTCCCTACATGTCTGCCATTCTATGACCCTACTAAGATGTATAGCCCGTGAGTAAGTTTCAATACAAGGTACTCCTACACCCCCTCTAGCCTTCGGGAGCCTCAGTATGGAACCCTTGATTCTGGGGGATTTATTGCTCCAGATAAATTTTGAAAACAGAGAGCGCACTCTCTGCAGAAACCACCTCGGCATGCTGATAGGGATGCATTGCAAAAGGTATAACAGCCTTGGGAGAACATTCATCTTTAGGACCGCGATCCTACCAAACCAGGATAGCTTTAGTTTCACCAAGTCTTTTCTGATTTTGGTTTCCAAGGGGGCAAAATTAGAGTTAAATAAATGTTCAAGAGAGGTAGGAAGCTGAATCCCCAAGTATCTAATACTGCCTGATACCCAGCGAAATGAGAAAGACCGCTCCAAGACGGCCACCTCTGCAGAAGGGAGGCCCACGCCCAACGCCATGGATTTGCTATAATTGATTTTTAGGTTCGAGATCGTCCCAAAGCGCGCGAATTCCTGGAGTAGATTAGGTATGGAAACAGTTGGATTGGACAAAAAAAACAACATATCATCTGCATAAGCAGCCACTTTCCTTTCCCTGTCCCCAATCGAGATCCCCTTAATATCCACATTCAGCCTCACCTTTCGCAAAAATGGTTCAAGCGAGAGCGCGAACACCAATGGAGAAAGGGGGCATCCCTGTCTTGTTCCGTTGCGTATATCAAAGGAATCTGAGCTTGTATTATTAACCCGTACCTTTGCCGCAGGATTGGAGTACAGGGCCAAGACCCGGTTCAGGGCCCTGTCACCCAACCCTATGTGCCGCAGCACTGCTTCAATCCATCGCCAGTCCACCCTGTCAAATGCTTTTTCAGCATCTGTTGAAAGCATTACAGTTTTAACTTTATGATGGGTTGCCCACCAGTGGACATTCAAGGCCTTGATCGTGTTATCACGAGCCTCCCGGCCCGGGATAAAGCCCGTCTGGTCTTGCGCAACCAGTTCCGGGAGGAGGCCTGCCAGTCTACTAGCCAGGGCCTTAGCATATATTTTTAAGTCAGTGTTAAGCAGTGAGATTGGCCTGTAATGTTGACAAATCTCAGGGTCCTTCCCCTCTTTAGGAATAACCACTATTTGCGCCTCTAAGGTGCGCAGTGGGAGCGAACCTGACTTGGCGGCACTCTCAAAGGCCCTAGCCATATGTGGAAGAACTTGGGGGGCGAATTCCTTGTAATATAAGCTGGGGAAGCCATCAGGCCCGGGAGCTCTTCCTGGTCTAGTCCGTTTAATTGCATTCTGTAACTCCAAGACAGTGAGGGGCGCCTCAAGGGCATCCAAGGTGTCCTTGGACAGTTTGGGCATCTCCACCTCTGCCAAATATGTCTGCATTCGCCTCAACATAGACTCTTTTTGTCCTTGAACCGGCAAGTTATAGAGATCAGAATAGTATGTTTTAAATGCTTCCGCGATAGCTTTATTGCGCTGCTGGAGTACCCCTGCTGAGTCCCTTATACCACCTACAGGGGCCTTGGCAAGCAAGGGGTTCAAGGCCCTGGCCAGTAAGCGGCCCGGCTTGTTGCCCTGTTCATAGAAAAGACCGTTTCTATAAGTAAAAGCTCGCCCTGCCGCCGCCGCCAGCGCCTCCTTCAGTTCCTTCCTTGCGTCTGTCAGTTCTGTCAGGCACTGTTCTTGTAGGGATTGTTTATGTTTTGTCTCCAATCTTGCTATTCTAGCCAATAAACCCTCCAATCTAGCCCCTCTCTCTCTCTTCAATCTGGAGCTCTCCTGAATCAAAATCCCTCTCATGGTACATTTGTGTGCTTCCCACACTATCATTGGGTCCATATCAGGTTGATTCTCTCTGAAGTATAGTTTAATCTGCGTTTTCAGCCTCTCCACCACCCTAGCATCTTTTAGAATGCCCGGGTTCATTCTCCAATTCCATTCTTTCTGATGAGCTGAGTGCAGGGACAGATGGAGAAGCACGGGGGCGTGGTCAGCAAACGTTATGTTGCCAATCTCCACAGCCTCTATTTTCTCCAAGTCTCTCTGGGAGAGGAAGATATAATCTATTCTAGAGTATTTAGAATGAGTGTTGGAGTAAAATGTGAAATCTTTTTCTTGGGGATGTAGGAGTCTCCAGGCATCAACCACCTGCGCCTGATGCAAGGTTTTTTTAATCCGCTTTAGAGCCCTATAAGTAATAGTGGATTTCGCGTCTGAAGTGTCTATCAAGGGGTTCAGGGCACAATTGAAGTCCCCCCCTATGAGAAGCATCCCTTCCTGAAATGTCCTTAGCTTGTTGATAACCCCGGAGAGGAAACAGCCCTGGGATCTATTCGGAGCATATACATTGGCTAATGTGATCGGGAGCCCGTCTGCTAACCTGCCTTTTACGAACAGGAACCTACCTTCCCTATCCATTAGTTCCTCTGTCAGCTGAAATGACAAGCTCTTATCTATGAGAATTGAGACCCCTTTTGTCTTAGAGAGCGGTGAGGGGGCTAGGCGGTGTGTGGTATAGGTTTTGTTGCCAAGATAAGGAATTTTCTCTGCCTGAAAATGAGTCTCTTGTAGTAATGCTATGTGTACTTTGTGTTTTTTCAGCTCTCTCAGTAAGGCATGCCGCTTCTCCGGGGAGTTTAAGCCTCTAACATTGATTGACATGACATTAACCTTCATGATGTGGTTTATGCAGGCCCGTACCAGGGGGAGCACAGAGGGACAAAGAGCAGGATCAAAAGTCGCGGATTGGTCAGAAACTACGAGTCCCACCTCAGTCCCCCCCCCCCCCCCCCCGGAAGTGAAATGGATCAGGCAGGAGTGAGAGGGAATAGGAATAAGAAGTAAGGAAAAGAAGAGAATATGAAGGGCCACACAAGAGGACAAGACACACACCAAGGATAAGGGACAAATACCAGACCGGATAATAACTGTGGAATCAGATAAGAGGGACTAATCTAATAATCCCTCACCAGATGGTATAAAATTATAACACTTCTCCACGAATGTAGTTATCGTGAAGGAGAGTAAGCCTTCACAGCCGTGAGGCTCCTATGGTTCCACCTAAGAAAGGAACCTAAAGTAAAAAGGTTCCTAGATTGTTAGGAGCATGGAAGGTCGGCGAAAACACCAGCATCAGGCGTATATTAAAACCAAAATAACTAAACAACTAGCAATATAAGCCAACAGAGAGAGGAATTTCCCATCATGCTATGTTAAGAACAAATTCCCAATTTTGAGCTCGTATGAACAGGGTAGGCCGGTCTCGAGTTTAGTGAGTCCTGCTACATGCATCCTACGACTCTCCTCCCATAGCCCTCCCTCTAATGGGATCCGGGGTTGCGATATCGCTAGATGGCATGACCATCCATGGAGTGGCCGCGACCGGAGGCATTTCCTGAATTTGGGTCACCACCCCCCGGTTTTATAACAAGGCCATTGAGTACTATAGGGCAGTGCTTTCCCAGTCTCCCGTTCCTCGCCGAGGTAAATGGACATCGAGGGCCCAGTAATCAGGGCCTGTATTCCTGCTATCTCGTAGTGGCCCACCAAAAACGTCAGAAGGCGTGACTGCCAAGTCATCAGCAGCCCTCCCCCTTCTAGGCCCCCGGGGTATTGATATTACTAGGTGGCAGAGTCCCCTAAAGAGTGGCCCTCCCTATAGACATTACTCAATATGACTCACTTTTCCCAGGTTGGCCGCAGAGTCCCTCCACAGTACATTAATTTTCTTCCCTGTACATCCCCTGTCAGCGGAGATATGCAGGTCCTTGCGTGGTTAGCTCATATATTGAAAGTTGGGATCAGTACGATTCGAGACCGCCAGCCCATCAGCAGCCGGCGCCCAAACGGGCCCCTGGTATGCGATATAACTGGATGGCAGAACTTTCTGTAGAGCAGCAACGCCTATAAATGTTCCTGAATGTAGGTCAGTTCCCCACAGGCCAACGACCGGACCATTTCCCATGTGGCAACTGTGCCCACTTGTGCAGCTTGTAAATGCAATGATAAACAAATAGTATAGACTCTGTTAACATGGCATACCTATCTGCTGTCCTATGGTTGAAAGCTAATTTAAGCAACACTCAATCCCACCATCTCCTCAGCAGCCTGACACTTCAAAGCTCCAGGGTTGCGATATAGTTAGATGGCAGGGCTTTCAACAGGACAGTCCCTCGTGTGGGTGAATCCCAAGTCTGGGGCCCCACCCCCCAGGCCAGCGAGGGGGCCAGTTCCTATTATGAACCCGCGCATTCTTATGCAGCCATTATCAGCATAGATAACCAGATAGTAAAGGTTTCCCCACGTGCCTTATCAGCAGAGAAGCCCAGACCGCAATAACTTCACAGCGCTTCTGTCTGAGGGCCTCTATGGGCATAACACATAACACGTAACATTCGGAATGCAACTGCCCGACGCGAGCTCCCCCACTCCGGCAGCGCCCGCCCGCGAAGACGGAGCGCGCGCGGGCGCCCCCGAAGAGGGGGAGCCCACCCCAGCCCATCACCCACCAGGGAAACCTCGTAAAGAAGAACAATGTTAGAATAAGAATAAGACTAAAAGTAAAAACCAATAACGAACAAGAAGGGGGCCGAGGTCGTACCCAAGACACATTGAGAGCCCCTATAATCGACAAGCATCAATATAAACATAAGTAGAACCCAAAACATCTCACGTGCAGCCACTCAGCGCAGTCCAGGTCGGAGCAGCCTAAGCTTGACAGAGCTGCTTGTCTTGATAGCCGGGAAAAAATGTAGGGAGTGCCAGGCTTCAAAGCTGAGCTTAAGGTGTCAACAACCAAGGTCTCCCCAGGCGTAGCGATGTAGTAGTAGGTGACATTCTGGCCCTCACAGTTGGGGTGACGATCCCTGCGGACCGCCGTGCTGGGGGGAGCGGGGTGATCCAGGCGGGGCAAAGAGCCTCCCCAAGTCCGGGATAGCAAAGTCTCCAAACCAATCTGGGAGGGAAAGTGGGGGTAGGTGCAATAAATCACAAAATGCAGTTAAGTCATCCGGAGTCCGGAGGGTTCCTGTTCTTCCGTTCTTGGAGGCGGACAGCGCAAAAGGGAACCGCCATCTGTATGGGATCCCCTTTTCCCGAAGGAGCGAGGTGAGGGGCCTAAGTGCTCTGCGATGTTGCAAGGTGATACCCGACAGGTCCTGGAACAGCTGAATCTCGTAGTTGTTAAACATAATAGAGTCTCTGGACCTAGCTTTAGACAAGATTTCCTCTTTAAGCGCGAAGCTTTGTAGGCAGCAGATTATGTCCCTTGGGGATGTCTCCCCAATATTCCGAGGGCGAAGCGCTCTATGAGCTCTTACCAAGTCTATTGGTGTTTCAGGCGGTCTCTCCAGTAAAGTGTTGAAGATCGAGAGCAAGGCCCCAGAGATTTGATCATGCGCCACTTCTTCGGGGACCCCCCGTATCCTTATGTTGCAGCGCCGGTTCCTGTTGTCCAGGTCCTCTAGGTGACGGTGTACATTCACCATATATCTGTTGTGCGCGGTGACCACTTCGCTCACCTCCCGGAGAATCCGCCGCGTCCCGCGTTCCTCCTTCTCCACTCTCTCCACCTTCTGGGCCAGAGCCCGTAGGTCAGCGCGCAGGTCAGCCACTGCCTCCGTAATGGAGGTTTTAATTTCACCTGCAAATTTTGCCAGCTCCGTGCGGGTGGGTAGTTGGCTTAGTTGAGAGGTGAGATCAGGGTCCCCCCTGTCGGAGGCCGCAATGCTCTGTCTGTCCGGTGAGCTGTCTGGGGATGGAGATGCCGCCATCTTTGAAGCACGTGAGGTCGCCTCCTCCGGCCGTTGCACACGAAACATCTCTGGGTAACTTCTAGAGCTTTGAGAGAGGGTTTGGGGGGTTCTAGATGATCTAGGCA
Source organism: Gastrophryne carolinensis (assembly GCA_027917425.1). Lineage (NCBI taxonomy): Eukaryota > Metazoa > Chordata > Amphibia > Anura > Microhylidae > Gastrophryne > Gastrophryne carolinensis. Next base: position 317,252,036 of record CM051237.1, read on the forward strand.
AAGTCCCCGACCGGCCAGTCTTGCCCATGATCGCTGTGGGGTGCAGGGTCTGTTGCGAATGGGAGATCTCTCTGCGAGCTAAAGACTCACGCCGCCATCTTCTTCACCGGCCAAGCCACGCCCCCCCAACATTAATAATTACAATAGGGTTAACGCACCGCTAGGTGGCAGCATTGCAGAGAATCTCCAAAAACTTCAACAGGCCCCTCCCGGTCTATACATACCTGGTACCTCCCAAGAACCTTCCAGTGTTGTTCTCTGCAAGGTGGCGACAAGACAGAAGAAAGAAGTCTCCTGCTTGCAGGTAGCCGGGGTATTCCCCCCCCCCCCCCCCCCCCCGTGGTCTATTTCTGCCCGGCTCTTGTTTGGTAGTATATCTATTTACTGGCAGCCTCCCAGCTTCGGCTGTAGGCCGGGCAAAAGGTAGCCAGCACCCTTGGTGCCTAGGAGATTAGCTCCTCCGCTCGACCCTTCATTGCGGGGCATAGCGGGATTCCCGGAGTGGTGATCCGGATGTGGGATGCCCCCATTTAATAGTAGGTTAGCTGTCAGGATGTGCCTAGCCCTGGGACTTTAGTTATTCCACATTCCGGGGTGTGTGGCGCGCTTTGGGACCGGTGACATGGTTGTGTGAGTATGGCTGCTGCGCTGCTGTATTGTGAGGGCTTATGCGCTGTTTGCTGTGGCGATTTTTTTATTGAGGATCTGCCTTGTGTGTCTTTCGTTTTGTCACTGCTGCTGGCGTGAATGGCGTCTCTCCCCTCAGGAGCCGGGGGGGCGGGGCCTCGCGGCGCGCTGCGCCGTGGTCCCGCCTGTGGCTGAGCGCCGTGCTCGGCGCTCGCAGCCTGACGTGTCCGGTCTGCACAGGGGGGAACAGAGGGTGATGAGCGTGTGTGTCGTCTTTGTGTGCGCACTTGGGACCGGCAGGTTGCTCCGCCAGTCCCGTCTTGGAGGCTGAGCGCGGTCTCTGTTTGCATGGCGCTGACGCTGCAGGGGGGCGTGACCGCGCGCGCGCGGGTCGCGCGCTGATTGGCTGTTCCGGAGGGGCGGGGCCTTCTCGGCTCCCGGGGCTCGTCTTCCCCTCCCTCACTTCTCGGAGCGGTGTGCGGACCGCCATCTTCTGCGGTGCCTCTCTGCGCTTGTACTCTCTCTCAGGTAGGCGTTTTCTATTATCTTGCGGGGGATGTTCACATAAGGTTGGTAGCCTGGCCCCCCGTATTATGTCCCCTCCTTCTCCCGCCTCCTCGCTCCTGCACGTCTTTTAAAGTGCTGGTTGTGTATTTTAACCATCTCCTTTTGTCTATGGTTAATGAGGGGGGGGGGTTGTATGTTATGCTTGTATGCTTGTATAGGTATTATTGTGCCTGGATTGACTCTTGTCCCTCTTCCTTTGTGTCTTTCAGATCCTGGGATCCCGTCTGGCAGGGCTCTCCCGGTCTTATATACCTGGCTTGTGGGGGGTGTTTTCATTAAACTATATATATATATATATATATATATATATATATATATATATATGTGTTTTTATGCTATTCCCCTGGGTCAGGATCTTGTGACAATCTTTAGACAATTGTTAGGTTATTAAGGGGCATCCCGGGTCGCGTACCGCGTAAATCCCTGGGTTCTGCGAATACCATAAATTTCACCACATGGAGGCTGCCACAGATACCGGGAATGGTTCTTCGGGACAATCCAAGGTGTGCGGGGGTTGTGGGACTCCGCTCCAGGGAGATGATGTCATTTTGTGTATCCCTTGTGCACAGCAGAACATTGCACGGCAGTCCAGTACTCCGGTGCCTAGCACTTCGTCAGCCGCGCCATCTCCCTCTCCCCCTCGCTTATTCCGGACCCCGTGTGACGTTGTCCTGGGCGGGGATTCGCAGTCTGAGGTATGTGCCCGTTTGACCAGCCTTGAGAAGCGGTTTTCTGCTATGGCCGCTCAGAAGGCTCCAGCTAAGCGGAAGCATCTGTCTCCGCCTCCGCCGGATTCAGATGAAGTTGTGGGAGATCTGGATTGGTCGGATCGTCCCCTTGAAGATGGGGAGCTCATTGAGGAAGAAGATTCTGATGTTCAGCAGTTGCTGGGTTCTGAGGGGGATCAGGCTGACGGCCTCCCTCTTGATTCTTCTACCATTCTGACCCAGATGTTTGAGGTTTTGGATTTGGATCCTCCGGTGGTTGCTCCTAGGCCTAAGGGTCAGCTTTTTGGGGTGTCCAAGCAGCGTTTGGAGTTTCCCAGCCAACAGCATTTTGAAGAAATTGTTTTCAAGCAATGGGAGCAACCTACACGTCTTGTTGGTGTGCCGTCTAGCTGGGATAGGAAGTATCCCTTCCCGGCGGAATTGATGAAGCGTTGGTCTGTCCCCCCTGAGGTAGATAGGTCTTGGTCTTGGTCTTGGAACTGTCCAACACGGCGGTCGTGCATTCCCCTGACACGACTTCGCTCAGGGATGGCGAGGATCGCCGGGTTGATCAGCTTGCCCGTCATGGTTTTGTATGTGCGGGTTCGGTGTTAAGGCCTGTCTGTGCTTCGGCTCTTTTGACTTTTGCTGTCAGGTCTATTGTCAGGGACTTGGGTGTGGATCTCGAGCCCACCAGTGATGAGTCCCTTGCGCTTAAGCGCTGCGATTCTTTCTTGTCTTTTATCCTGCCCGCTCAAGAGGATGCCATGTTGATGTGTGGCAGGGCTACTGCCTTGCTGGTGGCTATCCGGCGCTGTGTGTGGTTGAGACAGTGGACGGCTGATTTTAATTCTAAAAGATCGCTCACGGCTCTGCCCTTTTTGGGTTTGAGGCTTTTTGGTGAGAGGCTGGATTCTGTTGCCAAGGGAGGTAAGTTACCTCAGTGCAAGAAATTTCGCCATTCCTTTCGGGGGACGGTCTCCTTCAATCCTTCCTTTCGGGGAGCCGGAGCCGGTAGGGGTGCGGGTTCCTCGGCCCCCAGGGGCGCCAGTTGGAATAGGGGTAGAGGCCGTGGCCGTCCCGTTCGCGTCTGGGGTGCCAAGTCCAAGCCGGTTGCCAAGCCCACCCAGCAATGAGGGGGCGCCCTCACCCGTTCGGGTGGGGGGACGGTTGCAACTTTTCTCCCGGGTGTGGGACCAGGAGGTCTCGGACAGATGGATCCGGGAGGTGGTTTCGGCCGGTTACAAGTTGGAGTTCGAGTCCCGTCCTCCTCCAAGGTTCTTCAGGTCTCGGGTGTCTTTGGATCCTTTGGCCGCGCAGGGGCTCCTGGCGGCAGTAAGGAATCTTCTAGACTTAGCTGTCGTTTGCCCGGTTCCTTCTTCAGAGGTAGGGCGCGGGTTTTACTCCAATCTCTTCACGGTTCCCAAAAAGGACGGGTCCTTCCGTCCTATTCTGGATTTGAAGTTTCTCAACAGGTTTATTCGTCCCCGGAAGTTCCGCATGGAAACCCTGCGGTCTGCGATCGGTTCGCTTCGGCAGGGGGACTTTATGACGTCCATAGACATCAAGGATGCGTACCTGCACGTTCCGATCTTTCCAGCTCATCAGCGGTTCCTTCGTTTCGTGGTGGAGGATCGGCACTTTCAGTTTGTGGCTCTTCCATTCGGCCTCACCTCTGCTCCGAGAGTGTTCACCAAGGTGTTGGCGGGGGTGATGGCCCTGCTCAGAGCTCAGGGGATTCGCATTGTGCCTTACCTGGACGATCTTCTCATCATGGCGCCTTCCTTCAGTCAAGCAGAGGGGGACACCAGCACGGTGGTGTCTATGTTGGAGAGGTTCGGCTGGGTGATCAATTACCCCAAGTCCTCGCTGGTTCCGGCCAGGGTGGTGACCTTTCTGGGGATGTCGTTGGACTCCTGCCAGCACAGAGTGTTTCTCCCTCAGGCCAAGGTTCTGATGATTCAGGAATTGGTCCAGCTGCTCCTCTCCCATCCTCATCCGTCCATTCGTCTGGGGATGAGACTGGTGGGGCTGATGGTGGCCTCGTTCGAGGCAGTTCCCTTTGCTCAGTTTCATACGAGGACTCTTCAACTTCATCTTTTGGCGTCTTGGAACCGGTGTCCGGGGTCGTTGGATCGGTCCTTCCGGTTGTCCCCTCGGGTTCGGCAGTCCCTTCTGTGGCGGTTGGTCTCGGACAACCTTCTGAAGGGCAGGTCGTTTCTGACTCCACTTTGGGAAACTGTCACCACGGATGCCAGTTTGTCAGGCTGGGGAGGTTTTTGGAAGGATCTTCGGTTTCAGGGGCAGTGGGACCCTCAGGAGGCCCACTTGCCCATCAATGTTCTGGAATTGCGAGCCATCAGGTTGGTTCTGTCTCGCTTGACGCATCATTTACAAGGTCTGCCGGTTCAGGTTCGCTCAGACAATCAGAGGGCGGTTGCTTACATCAATCACCAAGGAGGGACTCGCAGTCTGGGTGCCCACAGGGAGGTGTCTCTGATTTTGGTCTGGGCGGAGACTTATGTCCCTTGCATCTCGGCAGTTTACATTCCGGGAGTGGAAAACACAGAGGCGGATTTTCTGAGCCGGTGTGCGTCCCGTCGGGGGGAGTGGTCTCTCCATCCCCAGGTGTTTCGGTCACTTTGTCTCCGGTGGGGGACGCCGGAGGTGGATCTGTTTGCCTCTCGTCACAATCACAAGCTTCCGTCCTTTGTGTCCCTGTCCCGGGACCCTCTGGCTCTGGCGGTGGATGCCATTACCCTGAGCTGGAGGGACCTGGGGTTCCTTTATCTGTTTCCTCCGATTCCCATGCTAGGCAGGGTTCTGCGAAAGTTGGTTCTGGAGGGAGTTCCCGCCATTCTCTTGGCTCCAAGGTGGCCAAGGCGGGTGTGGTTCGCGGACATCGTTCGTCTGGCCGTAGATCAGCTCGATCTGCCTCTTCGGCCAGATCTTCTCACTCAGGGTCAACTATGTTACCCCAGTTTACAAACGCTGGCTTTGACGGCTTGGCTGCTGAAACCTCCATCTTAAAGAAGGAGGGTCTTTCGGATGCGGTCTTATTAGTGCCAGGAAGAGATCTTCTTCTTCCATCTATTACAGGTATTGGAGATCTTATATTGATTGGTGTGAGGCTAGGTCTTTGCCTTGCCGGGTCTTTTCTGTGTCTAGGATTTTGGAGTTTCTTCAGTCGGGGCTGGACTCCGGTCTTCAGCTGAGTACCTTGAAGGGGCAGGTTTCTGCCTTGTCTATTTTTTTCCAGAAGTCTTTTGCTAGTCATTCCTTGGTCAAGACCTTTTTCCAGGGGGTTTCGCATGTGCAGCCTCCTAGGAAGCCTTTGCTCCCAGTGTGGGATTTGAATTTGGTTCTTTCTGCTCTTAAGGCTCCTCCTTTTGAGCCTTTGCGGGATGTTGCATTGTCCATTCTTACTCAGAAGGTTGCCTTTCTGGTGGCCATCACTTCGGTTCGGCGGGTTTCAGAGTTGGCAGCTTTGTCTATTCAGGCTCCTTATTTTGAGGATCATCAGGACAAAGTGGTTTTTCGATACAAGTCAGACTTTCTCCCTAAAGTGGTCTCTGCTTTTCATCTTAACCAGGATATTGTTCTTCCTTCCTTGTGTCCTAAGCCTAAGAATGTCAAGGAGAGTGCTTTGCACTGCTTGGATGTGGTACGTTGTGTCAGGTACTATCTACGTGCTACGTCTTCTTTTCGTAAGACTGATGCCTTTTTCGTTGTGCCATGTGGGCCTAGGAAGGGTTTGGCTCCGGCCAAATCTTCCATTAGTAAATGGATTCGTCAGGCCATTGTTGGTGCTTATTCGGCTAAAGGGAAGGATCCTCCTTTCCGCGTTACTGCTCACTCTACTCGTGCGGTTGGTGCGTCCTGGGCTTTTCAGCACCAGGCTTCGGTTGAACAAGTGTGTAAGGCTGCAACTTGGTCTTCGGTTCATACTTTTTCTAAGTTCTATAAGGTTGATGTGCGGGCCTCAGCGGATGCTGTTTTTGGCCGCAAGGTTTTGCAGGCTGCAGTGGTTTGAGTTTTTTCTGCGTTATTGCCTGATTCGGATACCCACCCTTTTCTGGACACTGCTGTTGGATGTCCCTATTGTAATTATTAATGTTTGAAGTGGGGTGTGTGACATACTTAGAATAATACCATTTTGTGAATACTCACCTGTAAAATGGGTATTATAAGTATGTCACACACCCCACTTCACCCGCCCTTTTCGGTATCCTGGCTCTTTATCTGGTGAAGTTTAGTTCTTTACGTTGAGGGTTACATTGTTTGTTTCTGGTACCTTGTCTTACTGCTGTTCTAATACTGGGAGGTTCTTGGGAGGTACCAGGTATGTATAGACCGGGAGGGGCCTGTTGAAGTTTTTGGAGATTCTCTGCAATGCTGCCCCCTAGCGGTGCGTTAACCCTATTGTAATTATTAATGTTTGAAGTGGGGTGTGTGACATACTTATAATACCCATTTTACAGGTGAGTATTCACAAAATGGTATTTTCTCCTACCCCACCCCGCCTCATCCGTACCCCAGATGATGTTGTCACAGTTGGAGAGTCGCAATCTGATATGTGTGCCAGATGGCTAATATGCAGAAAGTTATTTCTAGCTCTGTGGCCAGAAAGGCCTCGGCTAAAAAAAAACAAAAAAAAAAACAGAAACCTCCCACTTGGGACTTGAAGGGGCATCCCGGGGAAGCAATTGCGTAAAACCCAGATATACTTGGCGACTATAATCAATTATAGGTATAATACTAAGCATCATATGGAGGATTTTCAGTTTAATGGGCTTGCAATTCCCTTGGCACAGACTCGGCAATGTTTTGGATGTGGGGCATCCCTTGTTTGGGATAACGCAGTTCTTGCGTCCCTTGTGCACAATTAACCATTATGCAGCAAACTGGGGCCCAGGCTTCAGGGTCTGCGGCTACTGCCTCTTCTCCTACTCCGCCGTGTCTTGTCCGTACCCCCAGTGATATTGTCATGGGTGGTGAGTCGCATTCTGATTTATGTGCCAGATTGGCTCATCTTGAAGGATTTATGTCTACCTCTGTGGCTAAGAAGGCCTCAGCTAAAAGAATGCATTTGACTCATGCCGTCTTGGCAAGTGAGTTGGACAATTGCAAATTGCTTGATTGGTCTGACCCTTCTTAGGGGAATTATATGAGGATTCAGATGTTTCTGACGAACAGCAATTTGTTGGTACTGAAAGTGAGCAGGGTGAAGAGAGTGTTGTGGTTACCCCAGTTATTTGAGGTTTTTGTTATTACTCCTCCTGAAGTAGTCCCTCTCAAGAGAGGGGAATTCTTTGGAGCCTCTAAACCTCATTTGGAATTTCCAAATCAAAAGCATTTTGATATTATTTTTAAAGAATGGGAGAAGCCTGCGCGGCTTCATGGCATTCCCTTGGGCTGGGACAAAAAATATCCCTTTCCAGCTGATATGGTTAAACGTTGGTCATCACCTCCTGAGGTGGATGCCCCTGTACTTCCTGACTCCACTACACTCAAGGATGGAGAGGACAAACGTATTGATCAAATGGCATGCCACGCTTTTTCCAGTGTAGGCTCGGCCTTGCGGCTTGTTGGCTCTTCGGCGCTTATGTCGGTGGCTATTAGATCTGTTGTGAGAGACCTAATGAGTAACTCAGGGCTTGATCCTGCCTCTGATGAGTACGCCGCTCTTAAGCATTGTGAGATGTTTGCATCTTTTGTACTTTCTGCTTTAGATGATACTCTGCTCATGTGCAGCAGAACCTCTGCCTTGATGTGTAGGCGGCAGTGGGCGGCGGATGTTGTAGCCAAGAAATCTTTTACAGCGCTTCCGTTTGTGGGATTGCGCCTATTTGGAGAAAAATTGGGTTCTGGAAGTAGTTTCTTCCGGTTACAAACTGGAATTCGAGTCCCGGCCTCCTCCCAGATTTTTCATGTCCCGGATGCCGTCAGATCCGGCAATTGCGCAGAGACTGCAGGCAGCAGTAGCGAATCTGTTAAACATGGCTGTCATCTGCCTAGTGCCTCTGGCGGAAAGGGGATTGGGGTTTTACTCCAACCTATTCACGGTACCCAAGAAGGACGGCTCTGTTCGGTCTATCCTAGACCTAAGGAGACTCAATCAATTTATCAGTTTCAGAAAATTCCGCATGGAGTCTCTGCGATCAACGATCGATGCTCTCCGTCAGGGGGACTTCATGACATCCATAGACATCAAGGATGCTTATTTTCCGGGTCACCAGAGATTTCTCAGGTTCTCGATAGAAGACCAGCATTATCAATTTGTGGCCTTACCTCGGCCCCAAGAGTCTTTACCAAGATGCTGGCAGGAGTGATGGCTATATTCAGGGTCCAGGGCATCCGCATTGTGCCTTTTCTGGACGATCTTCTTATCGCGGCCTCCTCCCTCGAACAATCAGAGTTGGACACCAGGATGGTGGTCTCTACGCTAGAGAGGTTCGGATGGGTAATAAGTTACCCCAAATCCTCTCTCTGTCCGTCCAGGGAAATTCCCTTCCTGGGCCTGATTCTGGAATGGTTCTGATTCAGGACTTGATTCGTCTATTCTTGTCCAACCCTCGTCAGTCTATCTGTCTAGGGATGAGACTAGTGGGATTGATGGTAGCTGCATTTGAGGCGGTCCCGTTTGCCCAGTTTCACATAAGGACGCTTCAGCTCTTCCTCTTGGCAAAGTGGGACAGGTGCCCACCATCATTAAATCAGACTTGTCTATTGTCTCCCCACGTTTTGCAGTCCCTTCAGTGGTGGTTAATATCGCACAACCTCCAGACTCCGCGTCGGGAACTGGTTACCATGGATACCAGCCTGGTAGGCTGGGGGGGCTTCTGGAAGAAGCATCAGTTCCAAGGATTGTGGGGGCCTCAGGAGGCTCATTCTCCAATCTATGTATTAGAGCTTCGGGCCATACGTCTTGTTCTAGTTCGACTGACCCATTTCTTACATGGTCTGCCAGTTCAGATTCGGTCAGACAACCGAACAGCTGTTGCATACATCAATCACCAGGGAGGGACTCGCAGTTGGGTTGCCCTCCGGGAAGTGTCTCTGATCCTGTGGGCAGAGATCAATGTTCCCTGCATATCAGCAGTTTACATTCCGGGGATAGAGAATGTGGGGGCAGACTCCCTGAGCAGGGGATGTTCTCGCCAGGGAGAATGGTCTCTCAATCCAAGGGTCTATTCTAAGCATACAGCACGTCCTGCTCCATCTATAATACTTACACATGGGTAATCCTCCGCCAGAGGGTGCTGTTCACTGCAGACATGCAAAAACAGGCTCCTCCCGGCCCTTCATATACCCAGGGACCTCCCACAAATCCCCAGATTTCTCTACAGTGCTGAACTGCGAAAACATGAAGTATCACGCTCTCGCAGGTGAGCGGGGCTTTACAGCCCGAGGCCCTGCGGGACTATTTCCACCCGTCCTCTTTGAGAAGAATATGCCTCCCAGCCTGGGCTGCGTGGGTCAGGTGAAGGTAGGCAGCACCTTGTGTGCTGAATGGAGCCACGCTCCACCGCAATCCCCCACCATAGGGTAGGCGGTTAGGCCGATGGTGAGCCTCTAGTGCAGGGGTACTCAAATGGCGGACCGCGGTCCGAATCCGGACCGCAGACGCCATATGTCCGGACCGCTGCCCAGCCCGGGATCCGGCGGTGCCGGTGACAATTGCCGGCGGGGGCTGTCAGAGCTGGGGGCGGGCACATGGGCGTGGCCAGGCCGGGGAAGGTGGAAGCGGCTCGGGCCTCGTAGGCGGGGGGGGGGAGGAGTGGAGACGAAGAGGCGCAGGAGGAGGAAGGAGGCACGGGAGGAGAAGCTCTGTGACGTCACAGAATGCTTTTGCCGGCAAGGACATTTGGCTGCACGTGTGGTAACAGTGGAAGTGGAATGTACCAAACCCTTGCCTGGAGGAGGGGTGTGCTGGAAGAATGAATACTGTATAGGTAGAGGGGTTTCCGCGGCCCGGAGGCTACACTGAGCTGGGGGCGGGGTTAGCAGTGCACGGCGCTCTGTCTCCCCCTCCTCTGCCGGAGCAGTGGTACAGTCCGGGTCTCCGCTGTCATGGCGCTGCCCTGTGTACGGCTGCATCTCCGCTCTGGGACGCTGTGCAGGTAACACTAGGTGGGGTATAATAACTGGGGCAACTAATCGTCCAGCTGCCCCCGGTACTGACCCTCACATGCTATGTAATCTGTCTGCTACTCACCTAACCCTGCGCTGCTACTGACATTCAGTGTTGGAGTAAAGAGGACCTGTCACCGGCCTGGTCACTCCTTATAATGGAGCCTGTACTGAGATCAGCTGACACCGGGAATAGGAGGACCTTTAATTATTAAAGAGGACCTCCAAACATGAATTATGTCCCTTTCCCTTGGACATCCATTTGGGATACCCCTCTTATGACATCCATATTTGGGATACCCCTGTAAATAGAAAACTAGGAAGTCCAAATTGGGGCATAATGCCCACCTTTACATGGTTCATCTGCATCGGGTGATTTCCCTAATCCTCCAGCAACAGAGCAGGTTCTCAAACTTCATTGGCCGACAGTTCCTATAAGGGCCTGACCCCATGCTGTGTAGAGTGCAAGCTTTTCAGCCAACATGCTGGGAAGGGAGACCTGAGCAATGACCCTTCCTGTGCCGGACAGGCCCATGCTGTTTTAAAACTTTTGCTCCACCTTCAATAGAAAAGTCAGCCTCCCAGGAAGGCATAATTCCTCATCCCTGGGGCATCCCAAATCAGGACCTAGGCCTGTCTCTGAGACTCTGTGCATCCCCAGGGATCCCCAATTGATCCCACGGCAGGTGTGCAGGCCACAGCTGCAACCCCGGCTGAGAGGCATACTGCGTCAGCCAGCTACTGACCTGCACCCCCACCTACCCCCTCCTTCCCAGCCACTGACCTGCACCCCCACCTACCCCCTCCTTCCCAGCCACTGACCTGCACCCCCACCTACCCCCTCCTTCCCAGCCACTGACCTGCACCCCCACCTACCCCCTCCTTCCCAGCCACTGACCTGCACCCCCACCTACCACCTCCTTCCCAGCTACTGACCTGCACCCCCACCTACCCTCTCCTTCCCAGCCACTGACCTGCACCCCCACCTACCCCCTCCTTCCCAGCCACTGACCTGCACCCCCACCTACCCCCTCCTTCCCAGCCACTGACCTGCACCCCCACCTACCCCCTCCTTCCCAGCCACTGACCTGCACCCCCACCTACCCCCTCCTTCCCAGCCACTGACCTGCACCCCCACCTACCCCCTCCTTCCCAGCCACTGACCTGCACCCCCACCTACCCCCTCCTTCCCAGCCACTGACCTGCATCCCCACCTACCCCCTCCTTCCCAGCCACTGACCTGCACCCCCACCTACCCCCTCCTTCCCAGCCACTGACCTGCACCCCCACCTACCTCCTCCTTCCCAGCCACTGACCTGCACCCCCACCTACCCCCTCTGGGACATGACCGGCTGTGTGCAGTGTGTGGTCAGCCCCATGCTGATGCTGACAGAGCATGGGTCTGCGGACCATGTGCTGAACAGGCAGGTCTGCCAGTGGCTGCACCTCCCTTCAATACACCCGTCTCCCCGGGCCTAAACCTCACTCCTGATGAGTCCCACTCGAGCGGGGATGACCTGCAAGCCGTGCTGTCTGGTTTGGCGGAGCGTATGGGCCCTGGTAAGAAGCGGTCCCTGACGCCTCCTGGCTCTCCGGTTCCTAACGATACCGATGACTCTGCTGATATGCAGGACCTTGATCCTTCTGAGGAAGGTGAGCTATTCTCAGATTCGGGCTCCTCGGATGAGATACCCAGGAGCTGTGATGATTCTGGGCCCGGTTCTTGGGGCCTGTGTGACACAGATGAAATTCTTATTAAGATCTTGGAGGTTTTGTCAATCTCTCCTCCTGGAGAGACTCCCAAGCCTAAGAAGGAGAGTTTCCACACAGCGCCGCCGCGCTTTGAGTTCCTGGAACAGGATCATTTCCAGAATCGTATATCCCAAGAATGGGAATCGCCTTGTAAACTTAAAGGGGTCCCAGGGGTCTGGGATTGGAAGTACCCTTTCCCTCCTGATGTGGTTAATTTTTGGTTGGCACCTCTTGTGGTGGATGCACCGATTATAGGGGATACTAACCCCCCCTTCATGATGGCTCCTTATTACCTTACCCTTCGGGATGCTGAGGACCGGCGCATTGACAGACTGGCTTCCCATGCCTTCTCGTGTGCATGGACGGCTCTGCACCCGGTCTGTGCCGCGGCCATCACTGCGGTGGCCGCCAGGACTCTTGTCAGAAAAGTACTAGATCACCGTCCTGAGGACCTCCCCTGACTGTGATGCGTTTGTGAAGTTTATCCTCTCAGCGCTGGATGACACCATTAAGATGTGTGCTAGAACCTCTGCCCTTGTGGTAGCTATTCGCCGCCTGGTCTGGCTGCGACAGTGGGGTGCTGACGATGCTACGAAAAAGGCTCTCACTTGCCTTCCCTTCAGAGGACGGCGACTATTTGGGGCCCGTTTGGACCTATTTGGTAAAAAGGGTAAGGCACCCTTGCGCAGAAGGCCGCTCCGGCCTCCCCGGGGCAGGGTCACCCCTCCACTTCCCTACGTTAGTGTCAAACGTGAACCTGAGGTGTGCTTCCAAGTGTTCTGTGTGGATTTCCACCATGGGGTGGGCAGGCAACACCCTGGGCCCTCTGGCAGGACTAAGTCCAAATCTGCCAAGACCTCCCAAGCATGAAGGGACGCCCTCGCCCTTCTGGGCGAGGGTACTGCTGCAGCAGCTGTCTCCCATCTAGGAATGTACCTTCTCCTTCTGGTGGTTCCAGGAGGTAGTTCCCCCGGACACAGGATAGCTTTTGCTGGGCGGTCCCTCTCAGTGGTTATCAGGGTGCTTCTAGCCCCTGTTTTTCCCTCAGGAATTGGTGCAGGCCGTACTGGGCCTACAGAGTTTGGGCTTACTTACAGGTTGCCCTTAACAGTATGGGGCTATGGCCTCTTTATTAACCTTCCTCCTTCCCTCAACAGTATGAGGCAGTCTGGGCCACGCTGGCCTATGGTAGGCCTGGCAATTCTTTCACAGGTAGTCCCTATATGACATCTCTGTCTTGGGACACAGGCGCCCTGTGCAAGGGGGGCTTCCGACCTCCTGTGGAGTTGTAGATCTTCTTAGTTCCCCCTGTGTCTGCTGGACACTAAGACCGTTACTAGGCGGGGTGGCAGGACCAACCCTGCGGCTTGAGGCATTGTTGGTGGCCTCTTTCGCTCCCAGGCTACTCGAATGAGGGTGATGTCTCGGACATGCTTGGGGGGGGGGGGGGGGGGGCGGCCGCATTAGGACCTACCGGGTTGTCTTTCCTTACTCCCCAGTCTCTACGTCAGGTCGAGTGGATTGGTCGGCCGCCGGTGTCCCCTGGGAGTTACTGGATGGGTGCTCAGTCACCTCAATCCCTCTTGGTCCCTTATCTGCTATTCCATTCCTTGGATTCGGTTCAGGCTTGAGCCTTCTTCCTTGGCAACAAGTGGACTCCTGGTTACGGGGGCTCTGCCCCCCTTTGCTGACTTCTTACTTTCACCAGGCAGGATTGCAGCTGGTGGGCCCGTTGGTGGCGTATCAGATGATGTCCCTTATATACTGAGCCCTTGGGCTCTTCGGCACAGTAGGTTATTGATCCTACATGGGGTTCCAGCACCCCTGGGGCTTGATCTGTGCTCATTCCCCCTTGGTAAGGTGGTTCCTCTTGAGCTGATCATATTCAAGGACCCTGTCAGGGGGCACCCCCTTCTTTGCTTACATCTTCCTGTGAATGGTCACCTTGGGTACCAAGTCTCGCAGGTAGGCGGGGGGAGGGACTTTCCTCCAAAGCCCCCTGTGGTTCCTAGGTAGGGTTCCTTAGAGGGGCCATCTTACCTACTGGTTGTTGCAACAGTGAGCCTTCCGTTGACTCTATACGGCTGGACTTCTCCTCTTTAGGACCTGTCTATTTGGGGACTCTTGGTCTGTTGAAAGACAATGGTCTGTTTTATTATTGGTCTGGAGCTTGAAGCAGGATGATCCCTCTGGAGGGTTCCTGATCCTATTCTCGGCGGGGGTCTACGCCCCCTGCTCCTCAGCGGTATTCGCTCCAATAGATGCCTTTCAGTGGCAGGTTATGCTATCCTGGTGGCGCTCTGAGAGCCAACTAGGGTGGCTCTGTTGGGTCTCGCTTATACCACAGGGGCTCCGCCCTTGTTTTTTACTGTCCCAGAATATTCTGACTCTGGTCATGGGGGCTTAGTAAAATCATGCATAGACTTTCTATTTTATATGCCTTCTCTTCGTTCACCCTACTATGTGGGGTTCTGCGCACGGTTGTGCTGATAGAGAGACCCGTGAGATTGATGGCCTGGGTGGCCTTGTGAACTGGGGTTCGCAGATGCTTCTGCTGAGGTCGGCTGACCTGTACGCTTTCTCAGGAGTGCGGTTCTGCCCTTGTCAGGCCCCTTCTTTTGTCGTCTCAATATACAGACTCTTGTCTGGGGCTTGACAGCTGATTCATTCACCCCTTGGAGACGGGCTTATCTTCTGGGTGATTTGGTATACGGGGGACTAGGAGCAAGCTTCCTTGGCTTCCTCTTTCTCCGTCTATTGTGGATCATGGTGTACCCATACTGATTGGCATGAGTTTTGGTCTCTTACCTGTTGGACGTTCTTGGTTCCCAGGGTTCTAGAGTCTTTACAGCATAAGTTGGGGTTGGCTCCCCATCTAGGTACGCTGAAGGTCCAGGTCCTGTCCTGGCTGTCTTCCTGTAGGAGTCTGGTCCTGTCTTCCTTGTGAGGAATTCTCTTGGGGTTTTGCTCATGGGCATCTCCCAAGTAGTTCTGTGGTTCCTGTTGGGATCCATTTTCATTCTGTTTGCCCTGCGGATTTTTCCCTTGGGACTTATGCTGGATGCTGTCTGAGCTGCTTTGTAGTCCCAGTCGCTTCTCTGGGGGCTCCTGCCTCAGTCAGACGTGTGCCTGAGAAGGTGGATCTGATTACCTCGATGTATATATATATATATATATATATATATATATGTATATATATATCTATATGCACACCATGCCGTGGTGGTATTCCGTCTTACGCCGGACCTCTTTGCCCAAGTGGTGTTTTATGATCATTGTTTAAGTCCGTTTAGTTTAACTACGGACCTTATCCTTAATAATGCTAATGTAAAGGGTCTACATTCCCTCAACAGGTGTTGCAATTTATCTTGGTGGTTTCTTGTCCCTTAGTGGGACTGATGCCCTTGGGGTCTGCGGGCGCCTCCTTATGTATGCACCTGATATCACTTGCTTCCAGGGCCACTGCGCCCTTTGGATTGATCTTACCTTGATGCCTTCTGGTCCTGAGTAAAGCTTTCGGCTTCTTGCTAATGAAGGGGTCAGTATTCCCGCCTTTTGACGGGTGACCAGTTCTCTTTCCCCTTAGGGAGAGTTATACGTTTTCCACGAGGCTTCTGTTGCCTGTGGGCTGGTTGGGCCGTTACACTGGCCTATTCCTTTAAGGGGGAAGAATCTCCCCTTTTTCAGTTTATTCTGTTATATTGGTGTTTGGGTACCATTGGCCCTTCAGCACCAGTTTTTTTCTGTTGAATAAGTTACTAGACTGTTGCTTGTCTCTGTTCATACCTTTCAAATGTTTTGTTATGAGATTGACGTTAGAGCCTCTGCTCATGTCGTACCTGGTTGCAAAGTTTTGCAGGTGACAGCGCCTTTACTGTCTGCTGTGCCTTGTTTTTGGGGATCCCACCCTACTTTATGGACACTGCTATTGGATGTCCCATGTGTAAGTATTATAGATGGAGCAGGACGTGCTGTATGCTTAGAATAATACAATTCTGTGAAATACTCACCTGTAGAATTGGTATTATACGCATACAGCACGTCCTGCTCCACCCCACCCTGGTTTTACATTTTTCTGGATCCCCTGTATGGTGATTGTTATCATTACTTTTGTTACCAGTTGGTGGTTGGTTTCTCCCGGCTTCTTTTCTCACTGCTTTTCAATACTGGGGATTTGTGGGAGGTCCCTGGGTATATGAAGGGCCGGGAGGAGCCTGTTTTTGCATGTCTGCAGTGAACAGCGCCCTCTGGCGGAGGATTACCCATGTGTAAGTATTATAGATGGAGCAGGACGTGCTGTATGCGTATAATACCAATTCTACAGGTGAGTATCTCACAGAATTGTATTTTCAGTTCCGCTGTCACAAGTGGGAGACTCCACAGTTGGACCTGTTTGCTTCTCGCCACAATCACAAGCTGCCAGCTTTTGTGTCTCTATCCCAGGATCCTCTGGCAGTGGCAGCGGATGCCATGTCTCTAGCCTGGAAGGATCTGGGGTTCCTATATCTGTTTCCCCCATTCTCCATGATCAGCAAGGTGGTGCGCAAGTTAGCACTGGAGGAGGCGCCAGCAATTCTGATGGCGCCAAGGTGGCCAAGACGTCTGTGGTACGCAGACGTCGTAAGGCTGGCAGTGGATCGTTTCCATCTGCCTCTTCTTCCAGATCTCATCACTCAGGGTCAACTTTGTTACCCCAATTTACAAACGCTGGCTTTGACGGCATGGCTGCTGAAGTCGTGTCACCGCTCATTCTACTCGTGCTATTGGAGCTTCATGGGCTTTTCAGCGCCAGGCTTCTGTTGAACAGGTTTGCAAGTCTGCGACTTGGTCTTCTGTGCATACTTTTTCTAAGTTTTACAAGGTTGATGTGCGGGCCTCAGCGGGTGCTGCTTTTGGCCGCAAAATTCTGCAAGCTGCAGTAATTTAAGTTATGCATTATTCCTTGGGGATCCCCACCCATTATAGACACTGCTATTGGATGTCCCAAGTGTCATGAATATTTGGAAGTGGGGTGTGTGACATACTAGGAATAATACCATTTTGTGAGTACTCGCCTGTAAAATGGTTATTACGAGTATGTCACACACCCCACTTCCCCCGCCCTTTTTTGTTCTAAGGGATCCTTTAAATGGTGATTATTATTTTCAAACTATTTTTCAATTATCGAATATAATTTGCTCTTCCTGGTTCTTCACTGCTTTTTAAAAAGACTGAGGAATAGTGGGAGGACCCCAGTGCTTATGGACCAGGAGGGGCTCCTTTTTCCATGTCATCTCTGCAAGATCACCCTCTACAGGCCGGGTTCCCAAGTGTCATGAATATTTGGAAGTGGGGTGTGTGACATACTCGTAATAACCATTTTACAGGTGAGTACTCACAACATGGTATTTTCCTGAGCAGGGTCATTTCTGTAAAATGATTTTTAAGGAATGGGAGAAGCCTAATAAATTGTCATGGGTGCCTAGGGGTCTGGACAGGCGGTATCCCTTTTCGGAGGATTTAATTCGCCTTTGGTCCCGTCCCCCTGAGGTAGACTCCCCTGTTCTGGGGCTCTCTAATACCACGGTTTTGCCATCCGCTGACACTTCTTCCTTGCACGATCATGCTGACAGGCACATGGATCAGCTGGCATGTCACGCTTTCACTTTTGTGGGCGCTGGTCTTCGCCCAGTCTGTGCTGCGGCCATTGTTTCCATTGCCATGAAAAAGAAGGTGAGACGTCTTTTGGATATCGCCAGTTCTCACAAGCGGGCGGAGGAGTATAAGGATTTCCTAGTTTGTGCAGGGGTCATTGCTTTTGTTATTTCTGCTATGGATGATACCGTCCGACTTGGTGGCAGGGCTTCGGCCCTGCTGGTCGCTCTTCGTCGTTCTATCTGGCTGTGACAGTGGGCAGCGGACGCAAACGCCAAGAAAGCTCTCACTAGTATTCCCTTCCTGGGACTTTGGCTGTTCGGGGAGCGCCTGGGTCTCCTGGCAAAAGATGGAAGGCTTCCTCAGCGTTGGAAGCCTGTGCGGCCCTTTCAGGGCTCTTCTTCCTTTCATCTCTTTCGAGGAGGACGAGGCTCTTCCTTCTCTGGTGGACGCAGAGACTCCTGGGGGCGAGGTAGATCCCGCGGGCGTCCCGGACAGGTGTATTCAGGGGTTGGTGTCCTCCGGGTACAAGATAGAGCTGGCAGCTTGGCTGCCCCCAAGATTTCTTTGATCGCGGATCTCCCAGAACCCCTTGTCTGCGCAGGGCCTAAGATTGGCTGTCCAACGACTTCTGTCGTCCGGAGTAATTTGTCCTGTGCCTCACCAGGAACGGGGTCGAAGGTTCTATTTCAATCTTTTCACGGTGCCCAAGAAGGATGGCTCTCTGAGGCCTATCCTGGACCTAAAAGGTCTCAACAGGTTTGTAAGATTCAAACACTTCCGCATGGAGACTTTACGGTCAGCGGTGAGTTCACTTCGGCCCGGCGACTTCATGACCACGGTGGACATCAGGGATGCTTACCTGTATGTCCCTATTTTTTGGGGACACCAGAAGTTCCTGAGGTTCGCTTTGGAGGATCAGCACTACCAGTTTGTGGCTCTGCCGTTTGGAATCTCCTCTGCTCCTCGGGTGTTCACCATGGTGCTGGCGGGTGTCATGGCCCTGCTGAGGAGCCAGGGCATGCGTATTCTTCCTTACCTAGACGACTTGCTGATTGCTGCTCAATCTCTTCAGCAGGCCTAGAGCGGTTTTGTCCACTCTCGAGGCATTCGGTTGGGTGATCAATTATCCCAAGTCCTCGATCACCCGTCATTGGTGAGGTTTTTCCTGGGTATGACGTTGGACACCTTTCAGGCCAAGGTGTTCCTCCCTCAGCAGAAGGTGGAGGGTCTTCAGACGCAGGCGCGGGCCTTGCTGTTGTGTCCCCACCCATCCATCCGTCTGGGGATGCAGTTAGTGGGCCTCATGGTGTCTTGCTTCGAGGCTGTACCCTTCACCCAGTTCCACATGAGACCTGTTCAGTTGAATCTCTTGACTGTTTGGGATCGGAAACAAGAGTCCCTGGAGCAGGAGTTCGCTCTGTCCCCTCTGGCCAGACGGTCCCTCTCGTGGTGGTTGGACTTGAGAAATCTTCTAGTGGGCATGTCCTTTCTGCCTCCGCGTTGGGAGATTGTCACCATGGAAGCCAGTCTGACCGGTTGGGGAGGGTTTTGGCAGTCGCTGAAGTTCCAGGGCCAGTCTCTGAGCTGGCGACGCTTTGTATGAAGCCACTTTACTTTGAGCAACATCAGGATAAGGTCGTTTTTCATCTTAAGCCAGACTTCTTACCCAAGGTTGTTTCTGCCTTTCATCTCAATGAGGACATTGTCTTGCCTTCCTTGTGTCCCGCGCCTTCTAATTCTAAGGAGAGGACCCTCCATTCCCTGGATGTGGTCAGGGCACTTAAGTACTACATGGTTGCTATGGAATCCTTTAGGAAGTCGGATTCTCTTTTTGTCCTTCCTGACGGGCCTAGGAAGGGCTTGCCTCCAGCCAAGTCCACTATCAGCAAGTGGATCAGACAGGCGGTGGCTCAAGCGTTTTCTGACAAGGGGAAGGAACCCCCTTTTGGTGTTACAGCTCACTCCACGAGAGCTATTGGTGCTTATTGGGCCTTTAAGCACCAGGCTTCGGTTGTACAGGTTTGTAAGGCCGCTACTTGGTCTTCAGTTCATACTTTTTCTAAGTTTTACAAGGTTGATGTTAGGGCCTCAGCTGATGCTGTTTTTGGCCGTTAGGTGCTTCAGGTGGTAGTGTCATGAACTACGTGCTGTTGCTCACTGGGGATCCCACCCTTTTTTGGACACTGCTTTTGGATGTCCCAATTGTCAAGAATGAAGCGACCCGAGCAGGATACCAAGAAAAATACAATTCTGTGATTAGTCACCTGTAGAATTGGTTTTATTGGTATCCTGCTTGGGTCGCTTCATTCCACCCTTGTTCTGTTATCTTCGTTTTGACATGTTATGGTGATTACAGTTTGAGAGAGTTTATATTGGTGCTGTGTGAAGTAACAGGGTCTCTGGCCTCCCGGCTTGTCGTGTATTTACTGCTTTTCAACGCTGGAGGATTATTGGGCATACAGCTGCCTTTATATGAGCCGGGAGGAGCCACAAGTTTTGTCTTGCAGTCAACTGTGCCACCTTGTGGTGGAATACCCAATTGTCAAGAATGAAGCGACCCGAGGATACAAAAAAAAACAATTCAACAGGTGAGTAATCACAGAATTTTATTTTTTTCACAGGCAGGCGCTGTACATGGCCGTAACATCTCCATGTGTGTGTGAGCTGCTGCTTCTGTGATGAGACCACCAGGTGACTCAATAAATATATAAAATCGCTACAAAAGAAACTAAACTCAATGAAAAAAAAATCTACTTTGGATGTGCAGGTATATATAAAGGTATCAAAGTGGAACAAAACCCTGAGTGGCTGACCCTGGAGTCCAAAAGTAGCCTGTAAAAACATACCTTTCCCAATCCCATGGCGCATCCATGGGCACTGGCCTTCCCCTGGGGCATCCCAACTCAGGATGCCCCACTTTGTGAAATGCCACCCAGGTAGCCACAAAACCCACATTTTCCTGGCTACCATGGCGATGTAAAAATCCGCAGCTGCATCCTCCTGCATCTCTGGGCTGAGGCACACACACAGATTCAGATAGGCTGGGCGCCCAGGGATGCTGCCGCTCTGGCTCCTCATTGCCGAGCTCTACGTACAAGCAGCTGTTTGCCAAGAAAATGGGCGAGATCCTGTGCATGTGCCATGGGATGAGGAAAGGTACATTTTTACAGGCTAACTAGGGGGTTTCACATAGCAGGCATCCCAAATTGGGATGTTACTGGAGCAAGAAACAAAACTCGAGATCCTGTGTTTTGTTCTGCTTAAAAACACACAAAACTAAAAGGAAGAATACATAGAAAAAGGCATTATAAGAATGAGAGAAAACTGAAAGATACTGCAGGCAACAGCAGAAGTAACATAAAAGAAAAAGTAGCAAAATAATAAATGTGAAGAGCACCAAAAACAAGATGAAAACAGAAAAATACAATTGTGAAAAAAAATTTAATAATAATGAAATAGTAAGGAGTTGGATTTGAACCATACACCCTCTGATTCAGAGTCCATGGGCTCAATTCAGAGCCTAAGGGGGAAAACTAACTTATTTTTTAGGAAAGAAAACTGCCATTCACTTTCATTGTCTACCTTGGGGCTGATTCAGAGCCAGGTGAAAATTTTCACCTGGTAGACAATGAAAGTGAATGGCAGTTTTCTCTCCTATAAAAGAAGTAAGCCTCACCATGCTCTGAATTGACCCCCATTACTTTAGCAACTGAGCTATATAGTCTGCTGAAGCTATCTCTTTCACTTTCACACTTTCAGTGACCCAAGCTTACAATAGGATCCCCCACCACCGCCTCCTACAGCAGCGCTGCTACTATCTCAAAAAGGCACATACGCTTTCTCTCTAACAGCCACAGCACTGCTACTACTTTGTCCCACCCACAGCATAGCCGCTACAATGTAAAGAGGCACATACGTCCACAGCACCCAAATCGCTTCTACAACACCCATCCCCAGCACCCAAAATTATTTCAGTAGGTTGAACACTCACTCTGTCAAACACGCATCACAGCTCACTGCTCCGAAGTAGCGGGGGATTTGCCCCCCGCTCAGGAATTTGATTCGCCCTGGGTGACAGGACCTGTCACCTGGAGCGACTTTAAAACACTTACAGCTTCGGAACAATTAAACGTAGCCTTATTCTTAGTATACAGTACGTCCTGCTCCAAATCTAATACTTACAGTTGGGATATACTCCGCCAGATGGCGCTGGACTGCAGAGACTTCAAAAATAGGCTCCTCCCGGCCCCTCAAATACCCAGGGACCTCCCACAAATCCCCAGAATTTCTCTGCAGTCTGGCTGCGAAGGAGGAGAAATGGCTCTCTACTCACAGGTGAGCAGGGCTATTAGCCCGCGGCCCTGTAGGACTATTCCCACCCGTTCCACTAGTAATATGCCTCCCAGCCTTGGCTGCGCTGGTCGGGTGAAGGTAGGCAGCACCGCTGTTAGGTGCTTAGGAGCGCTGCTCCACCACAATCCCCCACCAAAGGGTAGGCGGTTCAGGCTTATGGTGAGCCTCTATGGGATGCCCCTCCCGCACTAGTGCCCCCTGCCCATCGGTGGGCCCTGTTTAAGTGGCCGCTGTCCTCCCTCATCCTCCTTGTAGTCTTCGGGGGAAAAGGGGGGGGGGTGTAAATATGTTTGCTATGCATTCTGTGTTTTACACCTTTTTTTCCATTCTGTTAGTCTTGTGTCAGCCGCCACGCTGGCTTGTCTTTGCTGTTTTTTTAAAATTGCCGCCATCGCGCACTGACTTGGTTCCGCGCTTGGCGGCGGCATTACCTCAGGCACTGGTGCGCCATCATTGGCTGCTTGCACGTTCTTGGCTTCGCGCTCTTCGAGGGGGGGCGGGGCCCGTCCATGGCGCGCTGCGCGTCATCTTTATCCTGCCTGGTTGACCCATGCGTGACGGACCCCTACCTACCGCGGTCCGTAAGTGCCCTCGCGGGCGGCTTTATATCTTTCATTTTTTTACTGTGTGCTTACAGGTCTTGTCTGCTATATGTCTTTCAGGCGGGGCGAACCCTTTTGGCTTCTCCCGGCCCTGTATTAGTATATACTTGTAGGCCTTACTCCCACTTCCCTAGCGGGTTATTGGGGCATCCGGGTTTGCTATTTAGCGTTATTCCCTATCGGTGTATAGCGCCGCTATAATCACCATATGGAGGCATCCCAGGATAATGTGACTGGGGTCCCTTCGGGACAAGACCGGCTGTGTGTAGCGTGTGGGCAGCCTCATGCTGACGCTGACAAGGCGCGGGTCTGTGTACCCTGTGCTGAGCAGGTGCTTGCATTGCAATCTGGCCTGCCAGTGGCTGCACCTCGTTTCACTTCACCTACTCCCCCAAGCTTAAATCTCACTCCTGCTGAGTTGCATACTAGTGGGGATTCTCAGCCTGATGTGTCTTCTAGACTGGCTACTGTTGAGCAGTTGATTGCTAAGTCCTTAGCGCGTAAGGCCCCTGCTAAGAAGCGGCACTTGACGGCTAATGTCACTATTTTCCCTATGGGAACTGGGGAGTTTTGGAATATTTGTGGCTATACCCCGTCTTATGAAGGGGAGCTCTTTTCTGATTCAGGCTCATCTGATGAGAGACCAAGGGGTCATGACGATTCTGGCTCTGACCCCTGGACCCCGGATGACACTGACAGATTATTGACCCAGATTTTTGAGGTTCTGTCCATCTCTCTCCCTGTTGCGGCTCCCAGGCAAAGAGGGGAGCTTTTCCATACAGCAAAATCACGTTTGGAATTTCCCGAGCAGGCACATTTCCATAACCTTGTGCTCAAGGAATGGGAGCGCGCCAGTAAACTTCCCGGGGTTCCAAAGAGTTGGGATAGGAAGTATCCCTTTCCTGCTGAGGTGGTTAAATGTTGGTCATCCCTCCCCCCCCCCCCCCCCCCCCCGAGGTGGATGCCCCGATCCTAGGGCTATCTAACACCTCTGTCATGCATTCCCCTGACTCTACTACCCTGCGGGATGCTGAGGACCGGCGCATTGACCAGCTGGCATCCCACACCTTTGCATGTGCAGGGACGGCGCTGCGCCCGGTCTGTGCCTCTGCCATTACTGCTGTGGCCACTAGAACCCTTATCAGAAATATGCTTGATAGTGCCCCTGATGATTTGCCTTGTGAGGTTTTTAATGCACTCTCCAGTTGTGATGTTTTTGTAAATTTTGTCCTCTCAGCATTGGATGACACCATCAGAATGTGTGCCAGAACTTTTGCCCTTGTGGCTATACGCCGCTCGGTTTGGCTGCGCCAGTGGGCTGCTGACAACGCTGCCAAGAAGGCCCTCACTGGGTTTCCCTTTAATGGACTGCGCCTGTTTGGGGACCGCCTGGACCTTTTTGCTAAGGGAGGCAGGTTACCCCAGTGCAGGCGGCAATCTCGGCCCTTTCGGGGTCAGGGTTCCTTCTCCTCCCCTTACCGTGGTGCAAGACAGGGAAGGGGGGTTTCCCTTCCTGGGGCCCGGGGAGATTTCTGGGGTAGAGGCAGAGGACGTGGACGTCCTGGCTCCTCCTGGGGTCCCAAAGCAAAATCCTCTTCCAAGCCCCCTCAGGCATGATGGGGCGCCCTCACCTATCCGGGTGGGGGGACGGCTGCAGCACTTCGCTCACGTCTGGAGGCTTCATGTCTCAGGCCGGTGGATTCAGGAGGTAGTGTCCTCCGGTTACAAGTTAGAGTTTGCTGCCGATCCCCCAGATCCTCCAAGATTCATCAGATCCCGGATTCCTTAGGACCCTGTGTCAGCTCAGGAGCTAGTGCAAGCAGTGCAAGGCCTCCTGGAGCTGGGGGTCATCTGCCAGGTCCCCTTAAGAGAAAAAGGCCATTGCTTTTATTCCAACCTATTCACAGTACCCAAAAAAGATGGTTCAGTCAGGCCCATCCTGGAATTGAAGATTCTCAACAAATTTGTCAGGGGCAGGCACTTTCGCGTGGAAACTTTGCGCTCTGCCATCAGTTCCCTGCGCCAGGGGGATTTCATGACTTCTGTGGACATCAAAGATGCTTATCTTCATATTCCTGTGTTCCCAGGTCATCAAAGGTTCCTCAGGTTCGCTCTGATGGATCAACACTACCAGTTTGTGGCCTTGCCCTTCGGCCTCACTTCAGCTCCCAGGGTGTTCACCAAGGTGCTGGCTGGCATGATGTCTCTGCTCAGATGTCAGGGCGTCCGCGTGCTTCCCTATCTGGATGACATTCTCATCACTTCCCAGTCTCTGCAACAGGCAGAGTTGGATACTCAGCTGGTGGTGTCCACTCTGGAGTCATTTGGATGGGTGATCAACCACCCCAAGTCCTCACTGTCCCCTTCCTTGGTAATTCCATTCCTAGGAATGAATCTGGATACAGTTCAGGCAAGGATCTTCCTTCCTCAACAGAAGGTGGACAGTCTGATTGCACAGGCTCAGTCCCTCCTAGCTTGTCCCCATTCCTCCATCAGGCAGGGGATGCAGCTGGTGGGCCTGATTGTGGCATGCTTCGAAGCGGTCCCTTATGCTCAGTTCCACTTGAGGCCCCTGCAACTTCACCTATTGTCAGTATGGGACAAGGACCCAGTGTCCCTGGACAGGGTCTGTGTGCTCTCCCCCTGGTCAGGAGGTCCCTCTCGTGGTGGATGGACTCAAGGAACCTGTTGGGGGGCAGATCCTTTCTTGCCCCTTCCTGGGAGACGGTCACCACGGATGCCAGTCTGTCAGGTTGGGGGGCTATTTCTGGAAGTCCCTGCGGTTCCAGGGAAGGTGGGGCCCTCAGGATGCCCACACACCTATCAATGTCTTGGAACTGCGGGCGATCAGGCTAGTTCTGGCTCACTTGACTACTCACCTACGGGGCCTGCCTGTTCAGGTGCGCTTGGACAACCAGACGGCCGTCGCCTACATCAATCATCAGGGAGGGACCCGGAGCAAGGGGCCCTCCAGGAAGTGTCTCTGATCCTGACTTGGGCAGAGGCCAATGTCCCCTGCATATCAGCTGTGTACATCCCGGGGGTGGAAACTCACCTGGCGGACTCTCTGAGCAGAGGGACCTCTCGCCAGGGAGAATGGTCCCTATGCAGCAGGGTGTTTCAATCTCTGTGTCTCCGCTGGGGCCAACCAGATGTGGATCTGTTTGCGTCCCGCCACAATCACAAGCTCCCAGCCTTGTCTCTCTGTCCCAGGATCCTCTGGCCTTGACCTCGGATGCGCTAGCAATGTCATGGCAGGACTTTCAGTTCCTGCATGTCTTCCCTCCAATCCCCCTGCTGGGCAGGGTTCTGCGCATGATTGCTCTGGAAAGGGTGCCGGCAATTCTGGTGGCCCCCAGGTGGCCAAGAAGAGTGAGGTTCACAGACGTGGTACAGCTGGCGGTAGATCAGTACGCTCTGCCCTTGGTGCCAGATCTGCTCACTCAGGGCTCACTACGCCATCTCAATTTACAAACTCTGGCTTTGACGGCTTGGCTGCTGAAACCTCCATCTTGATGGAGAAGGGGCTGTCTTCCTCGGTTGTGGATACTTTGATTAAAGCTAGGAAGAAGTCTTCCTCTTCCATTTATTACAGGGTTTGGCGTGCCTACATTGACTGGTGTGAGTCTAAGTCTCTTCCCTGTCGTGTCTTCGCTATTCCCAGGATTCTGGAGTTCCTGCAGCATGGGTTGGAGATGGGGCTCCAACTCAGTACTCTGAAGGGTCAGGTTTCTGCCCTGGCTATTATCTTCCAGAAGTCCTTTGCTCAGCATCCTCTGATCAGGACCTTTTTCCAGGGGGTCACTCATTTGCGCCCCCCACGTAAGCCTATGGTGCCTGTTTGGGATCTGAACTTGGTTCTGTCAGCCTTGCAGGGTGCTCCCTTTGAACCTGTGCAGGATGCTGCATTGGTCATTCTTACTCTCAAGGTTGTATTTCTGGTGGCTATCACTTCTGTCAGGCGTGTGTCTGAGTTGGCGGCGCTTTCCATTCAGCCCCCCTACTTTGAGAGACACCAGGACAAGGTGGTGTTTCGTTTCAAACCTGATTTCTGCCTAAGGTAGTGTCTGCCTTTCATTTGAATCAGGATATTGTTCTTCCTTCTTTGTGCCCTAATCCTAGCAATGCTAAGGAGAGGGTTTTGCACTCTTTGGATGTGGTTAGTACTTCAGACACCTATCTGGTGGCTACTGCACCTTTCAGGAAAACTGATGCTCTTTTTGTGGTCCCTTCTGGTCCTAGGAAGGGTTTGGCTCCTGCCAAGTCTACTATCAGCAAGTGGATTCATCAGGCTGTGATTCAGGCCTACTCTGCTAAGGGGAAGAATCCTCCCTTCCGCCTTACTGCTCATTCCACCCGTGCTATTGGTGCCTCTTGGGCTATTTCTTCCAATCCACTCCAGGCACTCCTTACGCTTGGGATTACCTCCTTGCTGATCACGTGACTGCAAGAAAGAAAACAGGTGCGGCCCCTCCCGGCCCATAAGTAGCAGCTGCCTCCTCACCAAGATCAGTTTTTCTTTCTTGCAGTGGCAAGTGACTGTGAAGGTTGTTCAAGAAATTAGCTATCAAGGATTGGCAGCAAGCGGGGGACTGAACCCTGTCGGCTCTCTGCGTAGCCTTATTCCCACGGATCCCTCAAGACCCAAGTTTATGCCTCCACAGCGCTGGCTGATTTGGGGTCCGTGAAGGTAAGGTGGAAGCGCCGGGGTCTTGGGGCGCTTACAGAATGTATAGGCTCTGGGCTGCAGGCTTTTTTTTTGCAATATATTTTTATTGAGTATTATAAACATTTACAAACATACAGACAGAAAGAAAAGTGCAGGACTAAGACCGGACCTCCGCGCCTCGAGCATACAATGAGGGCAACCAGTATAAGCAGTGAAATATCAGGATTGTTGAAGGGTTTACAGTGATAGTAATAAAGTTAGTCACTCATTAAAGCCTACAACCCCCTTCTGACATGAACTAATGCCAACGTTAATAGTATCCTATATTACAGCAGCATCGACAACAATTACGCCCCATCTCAAGCTTGTAAGGTTAGCACATATGTTGGTCTCCCCGGTTCCCCACTATGGTGATCCTGAGATCGGGGGCTTGTGAGTGGCCGCCCGTTGCCTGGGAATACTGCTCCTTGGCCGACCCTCAACCCCTTCAACTATGGACCCGCCGGCATTTCCGCTCAAGGCTTAGCCCGCCTCCAAAACCACCCAAGGAAGCAGAGAAAAGAAGAAATGGAAAGATATAAGAAATAGAAATGAAAAAGGAAGAAAGAAAGGACAGAAGGAATATGCGCCCGCATTACCCATCTTTCTCCAGTATATCCTGAATCCCTGGGGATCTCTTAGAGACCTCCCATATTGCCCATGTCCTGGAGTGTTTCTCGCCCCCCCCCCCCTCAACCCCGTCAAGAGCCAGTACCTCCATCCGTTTGATGTTTTCCAGCTCCCCAAACCATTCCATCAAGGAGGGTACAGTACTTGAGCGCCAGTGTCGGGAATTACGGACCTGGCTGCCGTAAGCATATGCCTTAGCAGGCCCCTCCCCCTCGTCGCTACTGGGCCCGGAGTCATCGACAGAAGTGCCACCTGAGGGGAATTAGGAATACTCTCAAGGGTCGTACACTCAATTATCCTCAACACCCCCTCCCAAAAAGTCTTAATAGAAGGGCATTCCCACCAGATATGGGTCAAGGTTCCATGGGCCCCGTTGCATCTCCAGCAATTAACCGTCTCTGCTCCCCCGAACCTCACCAAGTCCGCAGGGCTTCTGTACCACCTGGTCAGGATTTTGTAATTCCTTTCCTGGGCTCTGCAAGCTATCGAGAATTTGTGTGTCCGGGTAAAAGATTTTTCCCACTCCTCTCTTTCAAACTTCTGTCCCAATTCTTCCTCCAATCTCCTGCAGAATTGCGGGAGCTCCTCCTCCATACCCGCAGTCAGAGGATTTTTTCCAGCGTCGTTAATGGTTGGGACAAAGCAGTTACAGGAGCGAAGGACCCAACAAAGGCGCTCAACTGGGCATACAGGAACCAGGACAGCCTCCTCCCCCCTTCTCGCTCCCCCAACTCAGTCAGTGAAGGCATGCCAGATCCAGAGGTAATCTCACCCAGTCTTGTGTCCTGGGTTGCATCCCACACGAGGAATGTCTTAGCTTCCAGTCCCGGGGTGAAAGCAGGGTTGTTGAAGAGCGGGGTGAGAGGACCAGGTCTGTGCGATATGCCCCTCTGCTTCAGGGATCTATTCCAAAGGGTCAGCAGAGGATTTACGAGGTATGGGAGTTCCCGCCTCTTAGGGTGGTATTCGGGGTCCACCCAAGGCAAGGCGGTCAAACTAACTGGAGAAATATCATTTTCCAGTCCGACCCATTGTTTACTCCCCCTGTGGTGGAACCAGTCAACAAGCCTCACCAAGACCGCAGCTGCGTGATACGATTTCATGTCCGGGACCCCCAACCCCCCTGCACTCTTAGGTCTACACAACGTCTTCCTATTCACCCTGGGCCTCTTACTATCTCATATAAAATTAAAGAAAGCAGCCTGTAGCTGCTTACAGAACCCCCGTTCCGGCAGCAATGGCAGCATCTGAAATACGTATAAGAACCGGGGTAGTACGTCCATTTTTAGGATATTTGTTCTCCCTAACCAGGAGTATTGTTTTTTAGCATACGTTCTCAAACTCTCCATTGTGCTGTTAAGGAGTGGTGCGTAGTTTAATTTATAGAGTTTCCCCAAGTCAGTGGATACCTGCACCCCGAGATATTTTAATGATTCCTTTTGCCACTTGAATGGGAAATTTGTCCGGATTAAGTCTTGGGTCTGTTCGTCCAGGGAGATATTCAAGATCTCTGTTTTGGCCATATTAACTTTAAAGTTGCTTAGCCTGCTAAACCTTTCAAATTCCCGAATGATGGAGGGCAAAGAGGTATGCGGGGAAGATATGTACAAAAGGAGACCATCGGCAAAGAGGGAGAGCTTATATTCCTTCCACCGGCATTGCACTCCCTTGATAGAGGGATTGGCTCTCAAGGCATTCGCCAGGTGTTCCATCACCAGAACATAAAACAAGGGGGATAGAGGGCACCCCTGTCGAGTACCGTTCCTAATATTAAAAGACCCGGAGAGGGTGCCGTTGACCTTAACTTTAGCCGTGGGGTCATGATAAAGAGCCATTATTCTATCTAACATAACTGGTCCTACTCCCACCTGGGACAGCGCAGCTCTCAGGAACCCCCAGTGCACCCTGTCGAATGCCTTCTCTGCGTCTACTGCCATAAGGCAGGCCGGGACTTCCTTAGTTTGGGCATAGTGCACTAGCGATACCGTTTTGGGCATAGTGCACTAGCGATACCGTTTTGATAACATTGTCCCTGGCCTCCCTTCCCGAGACAAACCCAACTTGATCATTATGTATCATCGAGGGTATCAGGGGCTGGAGCCTGTTTGCCATAATTTTAGCAAACAGTTTAATATCCACATTGATCAGTGAAATCGGTCTGTAATTACCCGGAGAAAGGCCATCCTTCCCAGGTTTCTGGATAACCACAATGTGGGCCTCCAGGGTCTGTCTCGGGAAGGGGCAACAACTCGACACAGAGTTAAATACTTTTGTCAGGAAAGGGGCCATCTGGGTTTCCAGCACTTTATAAAACCTGGGTGTAAACCCGTCCAGCCCCGGACTCTTTCCCGCAGGGATCCCCCCTATGGCCCGCCCGACCTCCTCCTGCCTTACCGGATCTTCCAACGCCTCACTTTCTTCCGGTGGAATGGTCGGCAGGGCTGTCTCCGCTATATAGTTGTCTAATTCCCCCACATTCCTCCCCCATGCTCCATGGGCTGGGTCATTGTCAATGTTGTACAGGCTCGAATAGTAAGATTGAAATTCGTCCGCTATTTGGGGGTGTCTTGTGTACCTCACTGCCATCTACCGTTTTCAAACTGGGGATATACGGACAGCCTTGCCTTGGGTGGAGCGACCGCGCCAGCAGCTTCCCGCACTTGTCAGAGTGCTCGTAAAGGCGTGCCCTCCACCTATCTCTGAATCTGAGATAGCATTGGTCGTACAGCCCCTTTAACTTCTGCCTAGCCACCAGCAATTCTCATAATCCCCCAGGGGATAAGAGGGTCTTGTGAGTCCTCTCTAATTCCTGTATGCGCCCCAACGTTTCTGCAATCAGTCGAGTCCTTTCCCTCTTGAGCCTCGCGCCATGTTTGATAAAAACTCCCCGCAGCACACACTTGAGCGCCTCCCACTGCATCGGCAGTGAAGTACTGTCGTTGCTATGGTCAACATGAAAGTTGGCCAACACAGCCCTGATCTCATCCATGCACGGCACGTCTTTCATTTAGACGCCAAGTGTATTGCCTAGGGGTCGCGTCCACTATCGGGAGGCTCAAGAATACAGGGGCGTGGTCCGACCAGAGCATCTGACCAATCGAGGACTCAGGGTCTATTGCAAGGTTGTGATGGCTCAGGAGCTGCAGGCTTTTTTGAAAAGCAAGTCAGTCGCAGGTTTTTCTCTGGTGTACCTGCTGAGGAATGTTTTTTATTTTTTACCCAACCTTTCCTTCTTCCAGTTAGGTAGGTTTTTTATCTTAAAAAAAAAAAAAAAAAATGTTATGTATGCCTTTAAGGGACGTGGCTGACGTCACGCAAGGGGCAGAGTTTAACCCGGAACCACAAGGCCGTGTATTCAGTTGACTGTCTCCCCGGGCGAGGAAATCGCATATTGCTAGGTGTGTGTGTGTGTATATATATGTATTGCCGCTAGATAGCAGTGCGATTGCGGCGTTGGCCGGTTGGGCCAAGGTGCTGGCCTAGAAATGCCTTGTGATTAGGATGGCTTTCGGGGGTTCCGCTGGTTTATTCATATTGCTGCCTCAGGGCAAGCTGATTTTGCCGTTGTTTGCACTAAGCTATGATATATATATATTATGTGTTTGATCATTTCTTTTGTATAGCGGTAAAGAGAAGAGCGGTGGTGGTGATTGGACATCGCCATTATCAATTTTTATATCAATTTTTTTGATTACTTGCATTATCAATTTCATATTTCAGTTAGTTTATATTATTTATATTAATATTGTTATATATTTTTATATGTTTATAATATATATATATATATATATATATATATATATATATATATATATATATATATATATATATATATAGTGTATATATATATATATATATATATATATATATATATATATATATATAGTTTATATTATTTATATTAATATTGTTATATATTTTTATATGTTTATAATATATATATATATATATATATATAGTTTATATTATTTATATTAATATTGTTATATATTTTTATATGTTTATAATATATATATATATATATATATAATATATATATATATATATATATATATATATATATATAGTTTATATTATTTATATTAATATTGTTATATATTTTTATATGTTTATAATATATATATATATATATATATATATATATATATATATATATATATATATATATATAGTTTATATTATTTATATTAATATTGTTATATATTTTTATATGTTTATAATATATATATATATATATATATATAGTTTATATTATTTATATTAATATTGTTATATATTTTTATATGTTTATAATATAAATATATATATATATATATATATATATAGTTTATATTATTTATATTAATATTGTTATATTTTTTTATATGTTTATAATATATATATATATATATTATATATTATATATATATATATTTTTTTTTTTCTTTTTTATATTTTGCTATCTCTATGAATATATTTTATTATTATAATGATTGTCAGTTTTATCTTTTTATCAGTTAAAAAGAAAAAAAAGAGAGGGAGATTATTAATGCTCTTTTTTTCTCCTGTTTTATTTTTTAGAATTTGGAAGAAGGATAGAAAAGGGTTGTGGATCCTCCCGGTCCCTTTTGGGATTGGTTTTAGGCTTAGGGCCTTTTAGGTCTGATTGCCAAATAAAAAAAAAAAAAAAAACACCATGAGGGAGGCATCAGGAGATAGTGATTCGGGCATCCTATTTGAGCAGGGCGGGCTCTGCCCCTTATGTAAGCAGGATTCCCTGGGTAGTTTCAGCATGGTTTGTTCCGCTTGCGCCATGAGAATTGGTTAGACCATAATAGAGCGGCGGCTCAGGTCTTTAGTTCAGTTATTACTGGTGTGAGCACAACAGCTCACCCATCCCTTCCTTCCCCTGGAGAGGGGGAAGGCAGCGAGGCGCAGTCAGATGTGGCGCACAGGTTGGATAACCTGGAGAGACAGTTATCCTTGGTTATTCCAAAGAAGGCCACCTATAAGAGGAGGCATTGGAACCTGTTGCGAAGGAAAGAGATTTATTTGCCTCTTTTGGAGAGTGGGAGGAAGAAGAGTATATAGATGAGCAGCTCTCAGAAGGCGAGTTACGCTCTAGTGAGGAAGATAGTAACTCTATTTTTTTCTCTTCTGATGAGGACCCCCTCCTCGCAGGCGAAACACAGTGTCTGCTCTCTTCGGTTTTTGAAACTTTGAATATCACTCTCTCCCATATTGTATCTTGTACTCAGAATATCCACTGTCAAATCTGTAAAACTGCGTTTGAAATAGTGTATCTACTGTATGTTCTACCCTGTCTGTAATTACTACTTTGTAAAGCGCTACGGAAGATGATGGCGCTATATAAATGAACAATAATAATAATATCACCCCTCCTGAGGTGGCAAAAAGAGGGAAGGATGATCTGTTTAAGCCAGTAAGGCAAAGGCAGGTGTTCCCGGAGCAGCCGCACTTTTCTAAAATGGCGTTAAAGGAATGGGAAAATCCCAACAAATTACCGGCTGTTCCTAGGATACTAGACTCTAGGTATCCCTTTCCGACGGACATGATTAAGCTTTGGTCTTACCCACCTGAGGTGGATTCTCCAGTAGCAGGCTTGTCTAATACTTCCATCATGCCGTCTGCTACTATGGGATCTTTAAGAGATCCCACGGAGAGACGAATGGATCAATTGGCCCGCCATGCTTTTGCTATGAAAGGATTCTTTCTACGTCCTGTTTGTGCCATGGCCATTGTGTCCCTGGCTTCAAGGAAGAAGATGAAGAAAAAGTTTAGCCAGGGCTAAGTCTCGCAGGCTTTTTCAAGAGTCCAAAGATTTTAAGGATTGTTTGGACTTTAAAGGAGCAGTATCGCGAATTTTTCTTGGTGACATATTTAAATGGTACTTTGAATGTAGGTAAGTGTTGGAGTAAGAATTACAAATGTAGAAAAAAATTATGTGTGTGTTGAGCAGCTGGAGACTAATAGCTCATGTTTATGTCTTCTGAGTGTCGGGACCACTCTGGCCTGTTCCATGCTGAGGAGAGGGGTAAACAATGTATCAAAGTATCAGCTGTTCAGTGCTGGCAGCCGTCCAGCATAAGATAACAACATTGCAACATTGCCTGGCCAGAACTTATATATCTAAAACAGAGAGAAAAGCTCTAGAAGTCATTTAGCTGATTTTGACAGTTTTCCCTTCATGTTGGCTCTGCTGCAGAATCTTTGTTTACCATTTTCTCTTTCATATTCTTATTTTTCATTTTTCCATATGATCTTTCTTTCAGCTTTGTGTGTTTTGAGCAAAGCCCAACCCAGGATTTTCACTATCTGGAGTTTTGTTTTGTGCCCCTAGGGGCTTCCCGACTTGGGATGCCCTGATACGTGAAATCCCCAAGTTCGCCTGTGAAAACGTACCTTTCCCTGTCCCACAGCACGTGTGCGGGCTCTCATCCAATCAGCTCTGTTTGCACGCAGATGGGGAGCCTGAGCAGTAACCTTCCTGGCCGCCCGGCCTGTCTAAATGACTATCTGCGTGAGCGCGCCAGAAAAATGGGGGGATCTGTGGTTATCCAGGGGCTGTTTCACACAGTGGGCATCCTGATTTAGAATGCCCAAGGGGCAAGGTCAATGGCCGATTTCAGGGTTTAATACCTTTAGATTTTCCTGCACAGTTATTCAAAGAAGAATTTCAGTCGTTTTCAGTCAGTTTAGTTTATTTTGTATAGATTTTACACATTTGAGTCACCTGGTCTCATAACAAAAGCAGCACCTCACACACACACAGCCGTTACCACTGATTGCAGTGTCAGCCTCTGAGGTAAAGTGTTGCTAGGAGACCAGTGGGCTAAATGAAGCAGCTCACTAAAAACAACCCAGAAGATCCCCCTATTCAGCAAATGGACTGAGCCATTGTAATTATACAATTTAACAGAGAAGCATAAATTTTTTTCTATCGCCAGATTATTTATACACATGTTATAAGCTATTGTGTGGCTATTTAATTATTTATCTTTTTTAATGCAAATTTAGCGATACTGCTCCTTTAACTCGTTCGCTATCACTGCGATGGATGATGCAGTCAAGCTAGCTGCTAGAACTTCTGCTCTGCTTGTGGCCTTGCGCTGTTCCTTATGGCTAAGACAATGGTTGGCGGTTGCCGCCGCTAAGAAAGCTCCTATAGATCTACCTTTTTTAGGGAGCAGATTTTTTGGAGAAACTGGACGGTATGGTGAAGAATGGCAAACTGCCTCAGAGGAAGAGGACGACTCTGCCTTTTCAGAGGACTTCATCATATCGACTCTTTTGGACTGGCAGAGGGGCCTTTCGTCCTTGCTCCTGTAGAGATTTTTGAGGTAGAGGCAGAGCGCGTAATAGGGCAGGAGGGGCCTGGAGAAGTGGGCCTAATCCTCCAGCCAAGCCCACTCCAGCATGAGGGGGCGCCCTCACCCGAGCTGGTGGGGGGACGGCTTTTGCATTTTGCTCATATCTGGAGGCGCCATGTGGCGGATCTTTGATCCTAGAGGTGGTGTCATCAGGCTACAAGATCGAGTTTGCAGCCAGACCACCCGCAAGGTTCCTTCGGTCAGGGGCATCCCGGAACCAGTCAAAGATAGATGCCCTGAGACCCGCAGTTCAGCATCTCCTTCAAAAAGGGGTAATTTGTCGGGTACCCTTTCAGGAGGAAGGTCAGGGGTTTTACTCCAACCTGTTCACAATCCCCAAAAAGGACGGGTCGATGCATCCCATTTTAGACTTAAAGGGTCTCAACAGGTATATCCGTGTGAAACCTTTCCGCATGGAGACGCTAAGGTCAACGGTAAGAGTAGTTCGGCCCAGGGATCTTATGACTACTATAAACTTAAATTGGACCTCGTCCGGCCAATGACAGCGCTCAGAGCCGCTCTGGTATGCGCGTCCAAAGCCGCTTGGACGCGCATACCAGAGCGCTGTCATTGGCTGCGTCTCTCGCTTCCCTCTAACAGGGAGCGCGCCTGCGCCGGCCATTCACAAAACGGCCGGTGCGGGAGCGCGCCCTGCTAGAGGGAAGCGAGAGACGCGGCCGCGTCTCGCGCATGCGCCGTTGGATCGCCGGTAAGGATTGTGGGCCTCCTGGGGGGTTCCTCCCCGCGGGACATCCTGATTTCGGATGCCCCGCGGGGAGGGATCTGATCGGTCCGGGAATCTTATAGATTCCCGGGCCGATCCCCCCTGGGTGTTGGTCCACTTTAAGGGACGCATATCTGCATGTTCCAATTTTTCCAGGGCATCAGAAGTTCCTGAGGTTTGCCCTGGAAGACCAGCACTTCCAGTTTGTGGTACTCCCATTCGGGATATCCTCGGCTCCAAGAGTGTTCACCAAAGTTTTGGCGGGTCTCATGGCCATTTTCAGGAGCCAAGGAATATGCATCATTCCATATTTGGACGATCTTTTAATTTCAGCAGTTCTCTCCAGCGGATCATGAAAGATATGCAGATAGTCCTATCAACTCTGGAAGAGTTCGGCTGGGTGATCAATTATCCGAGGTCCCATATCACTCCGGCGCCAGTAAGGAATTTCTTAGGAATGATTCTGGACACGGTTCAAGTCAAAGTGTTTTTACCAGAGCAGAAGGCTCTGCTAATTCGAAATCATTTTTTACTGGCTTGCCAGCAGCCTACCATTCGGCTAGGGATAAAGCTAGTAGGCCTTATGGTAGCCTGCTTCGAGGCCGTATCTTTTGCCCAGTTTCACATGAGGCTTCTTCAGTGGAATCTGTTGGCAAACTGGGATTGAGCCCCACAGTCGCTGGATCAAGTTTTTTGTTCTGACACCTTCGGCCAGGCAATCTCTTCTGTGGTGGATGGACCCTCTTCATCTGTCTGTAGGCAGGTCCTTTCTGACACCACAGTGGCAGATCGTTTCCCCGGATGCCAGTCTCACAGGTTGGGGGGGGCATCTGGCAGACACAGAAGATCCAGGGACAATGGGGGCTGAAGGAGTATCAGCTTCTTATAAATATATTGGAATTAAGAGCAATCCGACTAGTGCTTCAGTATCTGACCCCCAGCTTAAAATGGCAGGCAGTCCAGGTCCAGTCGGGCAATCGGACGGCAGTAGCCTATATCAATCATCAGGGGGGTACCCGGAGCAAGAGTGTTCTATAGGAAGTAAGCTGGATTCTGACTTGGGCAGAGGAGAAGGTTCCCTGCATCTCGGCAGTTTACATCCCAGGGGTAGAAAACCAGGAAGGGGACAATGGTCCCTCAGTTGGAAGGTCTTTGTCTTTGCTGGGGGTGTCTGGAAGTGGATCTTTTGCATCCAGACACAATCACAAACGGACGAATTTCATGTCCCTATCAAGGGACCCTCTGGTCATAGCAACGGATGCCCTGTCCGTCTCTTGGACAAGGTTCAAGCTTCTGTACATTTTTTCCTCGCTTCCGCTACTGAGCCGTGTATTAGGAAAGATAGCTCAGGAGGGGGTACCTACCATTCTAGTAGCTCCTCATTGGCCAAGAAGAAGTTGGTTTTCAGACATAACAAGGGGTCGGTAGACCATCGGCGCCTACCGGTCGAGCCAGATCTCCTCACTCAGG
The DNA here is from genome assembly GCA_027917425.1 of Gastrophryne carolinensis. Lineage (NCBI taxonomy): Eukaryota > Metazoa > Chordata > Amphibia > Anura > Microhylidae > Gastrophryne > Gastrophryne carolinensis. Next base: position 317,289,316 of record CM051237.1, read on the forward strand.
GGGCGCTTCGGCGCCCGAATTTACAGATGCAGTTGAGCAGTTGCGGGGTTGGGTGCCTTGCTCAAGAGCACTTCGGTCTTGTCCCAGAACTGGGATTCGAACCTGCAGCCCTCTGGTCGCAAGTGCGCTCCCCTTGCCTGTAGGCCACAACTGCCCCCTAATCTGGTGTTGAATCTGGTGTTGACGGCTCTGCAGGGTGCTCCCCTTGATCCTATGATTGACGCTCCATTGGGCATTTTGACGCTTAAGGTGTTATTTTTGGTGGCAATCACCTCTGTGCGGCGTGTTTCTGAGTTAGCCTCCTTATGTATGAAGTCTCCTTATTTTGAGTTACACAGAGACAAAGTAGTTTTTCGGTTTAAGCCTGATTTTTTACCTAAGGTTGTCTCTCCCTTTCACCTTAATCAAGAGGTAACTTACCTTCTTTATGCCCAGTTCCGGCTAATGCTAAGGAAAGGGCGCTTCATTCTTTAGATGTAGTCAGAGCCGTAAGATATTACTTGGCAGCTACAGATTCCTTCCGCAAAACGGATTTCCTTTTTTGTTATATCGGAAGGGCCAAGAAAGGGGCTTCTGCCAGCTAAAGCCACTGTCAGTAAGTGGATTAGGCAGGCAGTAGGAAGAGCCTACTCGGCCAAGGGGAAGGAACCCCCTTTTCGGGTCACGGCCCATTCCACTAGGGCCATTGGTGCTTCTTGGGCTTTTCAGCATCAGGCTTTGGTGGAACAGGTTGCAAAACTGCCACCTGGTCTTCGGTTCATACATTTACCAAATTTTACAAGGTGGATGTTAGAGCCTCAGCTGACGCTGTGGTTGGTCGAAAGATTCTTCAGGCAGTAGTGAAATGAACTACCTGCTGTTCTGCGTTAGGGGATCCCGCCCATAGATGGCACTGCTTTTGGAGATCCCAAGCGTAAGGAGTGCCTGGAATGGATTGGAAGAAAAAACACAATTCTGTGAGGTACTCGCCTGTAGAATTGGTTTTTCTGGGAATCCATTCCAGGCACTCCGGTCCGTTTTGGGTCATGATCTATCTTTGATTCTTTTTTTTTTTTTTTTTTTTGGTGTTTAGTCCATTTATTTCATTAGCATTTAAAAAAAAAAAAAAAAAAATAGAAAAAGTGTAAGAGAAAGTGAAAAGAACAAAACTTAATTTCTGAGAGTATTCTCGCGGAGTTCGGTGTAAAGTAACATGGACTCCTATATAGGCCCTCCCTGCCTGCCTCTGTTTTTCTGTTTTTTACTGCTTTTTAAGTAAACTGATCTTGGTGAGGAGGCAGCTGCTACTTATGGGCCGGGAGGGGCCGCACCTGTTTTCTTTCTTGCAGTCACGTGATCAGCAAGGAGGTAATCCCAAGCGTAAGGAGTGCCTGGAATGGATTCCCAGAAAAAACAATTCTACAGGTGAGTACCTCACAGAATTGTGTTTTTCAGCACCAGGCTTTTGTTGAACAAGTTTGCAAGGCCGCTACTTGATCTTCTGTTCATACCTTTATAAGGTTGATGTTAGGGCCTCAGCTGATGCTGCTTTTGGCCGAAAGGTTCTGCAGGCGGCAGTGGTTTAAACTGTCTGCTGCTGATTTTTCTTGGGATCCCACCCTACTTATGGACACTGCTATTGGGTGTCCCAACTGTACGTATTAGATTTGGAGCTGGACGTACTGTATACTAAGAATAATAGAATTCTGTGATTACTCACCTGTAGAATTGGTTTTATGAGTATACAGTACGTCCTGCTCCAACCCACCCTTGGTTGCATTATCTTGGATCCCCTGTATGGTGATTGTTATCCTTGTTATAGTTGATAGTTTGGATTGTTTAATTCTCCCGGCTTCTCATTAACTGCTTTTCAATGCTGGGGATTTGTGGGAGGTCCCCGGGTATTTGAGGGGCCGGGAGGAGCCTATTTTCGATGTCTCTGCAGTCCAGCGCCATCTGGCGGAGTATATCCCAACTGTAAGTATTAGATTTGGAGCAGGACGTACTGTATACTCATAATACCAATTCTACAGGTGAGTAATCACAGAATTGTATTTTTCCTATTGCATGGCATGGCCTGCTTCAAGAAGTCCTTACGTATGGGTTATTCCGCCACAAGGTGGCGCAGTGTACTGCAGAAGAGTTGTGGCTCCTCCCGGCACCATATAAAAAACAGGATCACCAATAGACCAATCCAGTGTTTCCTCTGCAGTGGTTCTGCGAAGATAGAAGATGGTTCTTTATATTGCACAGGTGAGCGGGGCAACCAAGCCTGCGGCCCTGCATGTCTATTTCCACCCGTTTCCGGACCCTCTGTGCCTCCCAGCCTTGGCTGACGGATCGGGTGAAGGTAGAGGAGCACTAGGGTCAGGTGCTCAAGGAGCGCTGCTCCAAGCCGCAGACCCTGTGCCACAAAGGGTAGCCGGCCATAGGCTTTATGGTGAGCCTACTGAGGGATGCAGAGTTTCTGTCCTAGCTTCTAAGGGGGTGAGTGTTTGGTTTGGGGACTGTGTGCCTTGTTTTCTGGTGTCTGGGTCCCCCCCTGTCCCTGGCCTTGCTCTCGCCGCTGCCTGCTCGCTCTCCTCTCCCCCCTCTCCCCGACGTGTGGTGGGGGCGGGTGGTAGCGGCGATGTGTTTTTTATTGTCTTATGGTGTTTTTAACTGCTTTTTTCACCACTGTTGCCGCTTTGTACTCCGCTTGCGGCGGGCGGCGCTATAACTATGAGGCGTTTTGTTGCATTGGGATGGCGGCGGCGCGGTCACGTGAGCGTTGTGCGCTCTTCGGAGGAGGCGGGGCCGGGGATCACGCGTATCGCGTCGTCCCCCTGAGGCCCGCCCCTCGAGGTTCCTCTGCCGGCGCCATCTTGAGTCTGCTGCGCGTCCGGGATCCCTCTTCCTTCCCTGGCTGCCTGTGTCGCTTCCTCCTGTGGCCTGGCAGCTTGGTGATCCTTCGGTCTACTTGGTCCGTGAGTCCCCTTTAGGGGTTTTGTTTCCTTGGGGCATAGGCTGCGGGATGTTTGTGCTTTTTACTTATGTTTTTCAGGCGGGACAACTGTGGGTTGTGGTTTCTCCCGGTTCTGCTCCTTATCCCCCCCTCATCTCCCCCTTCCCGTCTGGGGGCATCCCTTGGGGAGGCATCCCGGGTGGCTTTTTTATTAGCCCTTACCCGTGTGCTGGCCTATTGCGCCTGTATTAATCACCATATGGAGGCTTCTGGGAATAGCGTGCTCGGGGGTCCTTCGGGGCAATCCCGGCTGTGTGCGTGCCGTGCGCCCAGGGTATCGTTGCGGCCCAGGCTGGGTTACCCGTTTTGCTTCCCAGCTCTGCGCCCCCTTTGGCATCGCCTACCCCTCCTCACCTGCATTTAGCCCCCAGTGAGGGGGATTCTAGCAGGGGGTCACAATCTGATCTGGCACTTCGTGTGGCCAGCATTGAAAGGCAGCTTGCCAGGCCTGTTCCACGTAAAGCGTCTGGCAAGAAGTGACACCTGGCTCCCCTGCCCTCCCTCTTTCCTGAGGAGGATGAGGGAATTGATGCTTTTGGAGGGGGGGCTTTTCCAGGACTCTGACTCCTCTGGGGACCAGCAGGAGGGTTACGACAGTGACCCTGGGTCTGCGTCTGGGGAGGACTCATGGTTCCCTGATGACACTGATAACCTGTTGGCTCACATTTTTGAAAATCTTGCACAATGTCCCCCCTGAGGTGGCTAAGAGGAAGCAGGGTGAGCTCTTTCGTCCTGATAAACAGCGTCTGGAGTTCCCTGAGCAGGGCCATTTCACTAATATGGTTTCAAGGAGTGGGAACGTCCTAGTAGATACCCACGGTACCCAAAGGGTTGGATAAGAGGTATCCCTTTCCTGCTGACCTGGTCAAGCGATGGTCGTGTCCCCTGAGGTGGACGATCCCGTTCTAGGGCTGTCCAACACCTCGGTCATGCCTTCCCCTGACACTACTACACTGCGGGACAGCGAGGAACGGAGCATGGATCAGCTGGCCTGCCATGCTTTTACATTTGCGGGGGCTGTGTTGCATCCGGTCTGCGCTGCTGCCATTACAGCTATTGCCCTTAAACCGGAACTTCAGCGTAATTTAATGAAAAGCCCAGACTCTTAAAAAACGGTTCCCCAGCATCTAAAATTAATATATTTTACGTTTTTAGTCACTAACTTATTATTCTTTCCCCCACTGGGCTGCAACTCTGTTCAGGAATTTAGGATACGGGCGCCGCCATCTTGACTCAGAGGCATCACACTTACTGAGGAGAGGAGAGTGGAATAAGGTACAGGGGGGCAGGTTGTAGCTGTGCTTTGCTCAGACAGAGCAGAGCTGGGGTCAGATAAAGGTCAGCAGTCCCAGAATGCAAAGCAGCACAGTCAGGAGGCACTTCCTGTTTGCAGGCTGCCTGATAAGATGGCGGCTTCCATAAGCCGCCATCTTGGATGTTTAAAGGCTCATAACATGCAGTAGATGCAGGTAGGATGATTTTTAATGTGGCCAATCTGCATGTACAGGGTGTGGGAAACATATAAGATAGACTCTTATTCAGAGTGAAGGTCCACTTTAAGAAACAGCTCAAGCGTCTCCTTGATGGCGCTATGGCTGGTAGGACGGGGGAGGATTATAGGGCCCTCTTGCTTTGCTCTGATTTTGTTGCCTTTGTCCTTACTGCCATGGATGATGCAGTACGGCTGAGTGGTAGGGCCTCTGCTCTTTTGGTGGCTATGCGCCGCTCTGTTTGGTTGCGTCAGTGGGCGGCTGACGCTGCTGCTAAGAAGGGTCTCACTGGGCCCCCCTTTACGGGGCTGCGGCTCTTTGGTAAGCGTCTGGATGTTCTAGCCAAGGATGGTAGGCTGCCCCAGCGTAGGAGGCAGCCTTGGCCTTTTCGGGGGCCCTCCGCTTCCCTCCCCTCCTTTCGTGCCCCCAGAGGAGATCGTGGCTCCCTCTTTTCGGGTAGCCGCAGGGATTCTTGGGGCCGTGGCAGATCACGTGGTCGTCCCGGTCTCTCATGTGGTCCCAAGCCCAAACCTTCTCCCAAGCCTCCTCAGGCATGAGGAGGCGCCCTCCCCCATCTGGGTGGAGGGGCGGCCTTGGCTCTTTGCTCATGTCTGGAGGCTCCGCGTCTCAGACCGGTGGATTCAGGAGGTGGTGTCCTCCGGTCAGCTCAGGGTTTGCGCCTTGCGGTTCAATGTCTGTTGGAGTCAGGAGTCATTTGCCTGGTGCCTTCCCAGGAATGGGGTCAGGGGTTCTACTCCAGTCTTTTCACAATTCCCAAAAAGGACGGGTCTTTGGGGCCCATCCTGGACTTGAAGGGTCTCAACAAGTTTGTCAGGTTCAAGCACTTCCGCATGGAGACGCTATGCTCGGCTGTCAGTATCCTTCGCCCGGGCGACTTCATGACCTCCGTGGACATCAAGGATGCCTATCTTCACGTGCCAATCTTTCCAGGTCATCAGAGGTTTCTCAGGTTCGCTCTAGAGGATCAGCACTACCAATTTGTGGCTTTACCGTTCGGTATCACCTCGGCACCTCGAGTGTTCACCAAGGTGCTGGCGGGCGTGATGGCTCTGCTGGGGAATCAGGGCATTCGCATCCTCCCTTACGTGGACGACATTCTGATTGCGGCTCAGTCTCTTCATCAGGCCGAGAAGGATACTCAGGTGGTGACCTCCATTCTCGAGTCCTTCGGCTGGGTGATCCAACTATCCCAAGTCTTCGCTGTCTCTGTCTTTGGTGATGTCCTTTCTGGGCATGACTCTGGGTACCTCTCAGGTCAAGGTATTCCTGCCTCAGCAGAAAGTGGAGGGCCTTCAGATGCAGGCACGGACTCTGCTCTTGTGTCCCCATCCGGCAAGTGATGCAGTTAGTGGGCCTGATGGTGTCCTGCTTCGAGGCGGTCCCCTTTGCTCAGTTTCACATGAGACCTCTTCAGTTGCACCTCTTGTCAGTTTGGGATCGTGACCCTGCGTCCCTGGTTTAGGAATTTGCTCTGTCCCCCCTGGCCAGACGTTCCCTATCGTGGGGGATGGACTCAAGGAACCTTCTAATCACCACAGATCTGCCAGTCTGACCGGTTGGGGGGGCTTTTGGAAGTCTCTGAAGTTCCAGGGTCGGTGGGGCCCCCAGGAGGCTCATGCTCCCATCAATGTCCTGGAACTGAGGGCGATCAGGTTGGTTCTTTCTCAGCTGACCACACACCTTCGGGTCGGGCTGTTCAGATCCGCTCGGACAACCAGACGGCGGTTGCCTACATCAGTCATCAAGGAGGGACTTGGAGCAAGCAAGCCCTCAAGGAAGTGTCCCTGATACTGTCTTGGGCGGAAGAGAATGTCCCTTGCATCTCGGCAGTTTACATTCCGGGGGTGGAGAACCAGGAGGCTGACTCCCTGAGCAGGGGGACGTCTCGGCTGGGGGAATGGTTCCTCAGCAACATGGTATTTCACTCCCTGTGTCACCGCTGGGGTCAGCCGGATGTTGAACTGTTTGCGTCCGGCCACAATCACAAGCTTCCCAGGTTTGTCTCCCTGTCACAGGATCCTCTGGCCTTCGCCACGGATGCGCTAGCAATGCCTTGGACGGAGTTTCGGCTCCTCTGTGTGTTCCCTCCCTTTCCTCTGCTGGGCAGGGTGCTGCGCAAGATAGCCCAGGAAGGGGTAACAGCCATTCTGGTGGCCCCCTGTTGGCCAAGGAGGGTGTGGTTTGCAGACGTCGTGCAGTTGGCAGTAGATCAGTATGTCTTGCCCCAGGATCCAGATCTGCTCACTCATGGACAACTGTGCCATCCCAATTTACAAATGCTGGATTTAACGTCTTGGCTGCTGAAACCTCCATCTTGAGGGATGAGGGCTTGACGGCTTCCGTTGTTGATATTAGGATTAGGAAGAAGTCCTCGTCCTTTATCTACTACAGGGTCTGGCATGCTTACATTGCCTGGTGTGAGTCCAAGTCTCTTCCTTGTCGGGTGTTTTCTATCCCCAGGATTCTGGAGTCAGCTCTGGCAATTTTTTTCCAAAGATCCTTTGCCAATCACCGGTTGGTTAAGACTTTTTTCCAGGGAATTACTCATGTGCGTCCGCCACGTAAGCCTATGCTACCGGTTTGGGACCTGAATCTGGTGTTGTCTGCTCTGCAGGGTCCTCCCTTTGAGCCTATCCGTGGGGCTGCTTTGCCCATTCTGACTCTTAAGGTGGCCTTTTTGTTGGCCATTACTTCGGTCAGGCGAGTTTCTGAGCTGGCGGCGCTTTCCATCAAACCTCCTTACGTCCTTATAACCCATACGTAAGGACTTCTTGAAGCAGGCCGTGCCATGCATACTAAAAGCAATTCTACAGGTGAGTACTCACAGAATTGCCTCTTTTTGTGGCCACATTTACATAGCTCTATAGTACTAATATTACAAAATATAGTTCACATCTGCCTCATTCCTCAAATTTTGTGATAGTGTTCCTTTAAGAAAATAGGGAAATAGAAGCCACACTCCACACTACAGCAGCACCTACCAACTGCAATTTGATGCATTGGCCGCTGCAGTGAGTGCTACAACTTATGGCCCCCATTCCCTGCCCTAAATGGCGATAAGAGGGAGACAATTGCAAAGAACAGAAGAAAATAGAAGGATCATAGGATTGATAAAAACACCTGTGTCCTCCAGCATTTTTACATACACATGGTCCAACCTGGCTTCCCAATGTCAGTGCCTGCTCATGCCGGACTTGCTGGTGTTAGATTGTAATTGTCCTGCCTATACAGAAGAGCATGAAGTTTGAGTAAGGTGCTGCCCCAGCCTGGCACACACAGCCAGACATGCTGTGCTAACTGCCATGGGGATTCCGGCCACCCTATCCCCCCCCCCATATCACTGTGTGAGGAGAATGCCGGCTTCTAGTTAGCAGCCTCTCTTTTACTGCTCTCCTCTCTCTGCACGGTGTAACATTAGTTAGTTAGTACAGTTGAAAAAAAGTACTGTATCGTTCGCCCTATAAGACGCACCTAGGATTTGGAGGAGAAAAGTGTGGCATTCCCCCTATTCCGTTCCTCATGGGCAGTGTGGCATGCCCCCCTCCCATTCCCATAGGCAGTGTGGGATGCCCCCATCCCATTCCCATAGGCAGTGTGGGATGCCCCCATCCCATTCCCATAGGCAGTGTGGGATGCCCCCATCCCATTCCCGTAGGCCGTGTGGCATGCCCCCATTCCATTCCCTATATAGGCAGTGTGGCATTCCCCCTCCTATTCCTATAGGCCGCGTGAGATACCTCAATTGCATAGGCAGTGTGGCATTCCCCCCTTCCCATTTCCCATATAGGCAGTGTGGCATCCCCCCATCCCATTCCCCATATAGGCAGTGTTGCATTCCCCCCTCCCATTCCCCACATAGGCAGTGTGGCATTCCCCCACCCATTACCCATAGAGGCAGTGTGCCCCCTATTCCCATAGGCAAAATAGCATCCCCCCCTCCTATTCCCCATATAGGCAGTGTGGCATCCCTCCCATTCCCCATATAGACAGTGTGGCATCCCCCCCCCTCCCATTCCCTATATTGGCAGTGTGCCCCTCCCCATTCCCATAGGCATTGTGGCATGCCCCCATTCCATTCCCCATATAGGCAGCTTGGCATTCCCCCTCCTATTCCCATAGGCCGTGTGAGATACCCCAATTGCATAGGCAGTGTGGCATTCCCCCCTTCCCATTCCCCATATAGGCAGTGGGGCATTCCCCCTTCCGATTCCCCATATAGACAGTGTGGCATCCCCCCATCCCATTCCCCATATAGGCAGTGTTGCATTCCCCCCTCCCATTCCCCATATAGGCAGTGTGGCATTCCCCCTACCTATTACCCGTAGAGGCAGTGTGCCCCCCCCATTACCATAGGCAAAATGGCATTCCCCCCTCCTATTCCCTATATAGGCAGTGTGGCATCCCCCCATCCCATTCCCCATATAGGCAGTGTTGCATTCCCCCCTCCCATTCCCCATATAGGCAGTGTGGCATTCCCCCACCCATTACCCATAGAGGCAGTGTGCCCCCCCATTCCCATAGGCAAAATGGCATCCCCCCTCCTATTCCCCATATAGGCAGTGTGGCATCCCCCCATTCCCCATATAGACAGTGTGGCATTCCCCCCCTCCCATTCCCTATATTGGCAGTGTGCCCCCCCCCCCATTCCCATAGGCAGTGTGGCATTCCCCTTCCCCCCATTATCATAGGCAGAGTGGCATCCCCCCAGAAGCAAAAAAAAAAAGTAAAACTCACCTCTCTGCTGACACCGCTTCCCTGACAAGCAGTTGGCTCCGTGAATGGGGTGGGTGTGACCACACCCACCCGCTCTATGGGCTGGCCAGTAAGAAGCAGCGGCAGGCTCTGCCCCTGCCGCTGCTATTGCTGTCTTTTCCTGGCAGTGACAGCAGCGGCAGGGACAACGGCAGCGCCCGCCGCTCCTCCTCCCTGCCTCATCCTGTCAGGGCAGTGGGTTAGCGTGGCCTGCAATGACTTGGTGCAGGCCATGCCCACCTGCTGCACGGACTCGGGTGCTCGCATGTGCCCCAGCCAGAAGAGGCAGCAGATGGAGGAGGGTCGGGGACAAAGCCCATCTTCTTCTGGCCTCCCATAGTGTGGTAGGCAAGACGGGAGCATACTTATTCCAAGTATGTCTCACACCCTGCTTCGGAAGATTAATTACACGTGGGTTATGGTCCAGTAGAGGGCGAACTTCTGCAGAGATGAGAAGAAAAAGAAGCCCCTCCCGGTCCATAAATACCTGGGACCTCCCACACATTCCCCAGATTAGTCTCTGCAGACTGCGAAGAAAGTCAAGAAGATGGCTCTTTCCTTTGCAGGTGAGCCGGGTGTACACCCGGCCCCATTTTTTCCTATTTCCGTACGGACTCTTTTATTAATGTCCCTTTGCCTCCCAGCCTTGGCTGTGGGGTCCGGGTGAGGGTAGGGCACACCTTTAGAGGTGTTTTGACTAGGAGCTAAACTCCACCGCAAATCCCCCACCAAGGGGTAGGTGGTCGTCAGGTTGGTGATCCTGACATGGGATGCCCTGTCCGTCTTGAAGCCCTCGCTACACATCTAAATGTAGCTATCGGCTTCCCCCCCATTACTCCCGTTTCCTGGATAGTGGGGGGGGGGCTGTCCCTTCTAGTAATTGACTCTTTTATTAATGTGTTTGGTGCTGTTTTATTTTCACAAGCTGGCTACTGCCAGAGCGCGTGTGTGTGTTGTGCGATTGTGTTTCACTTGTTTCCTGGCGGCCCGCACGCTCGCTATGGAGCGGCGGTGGGCCGGTTGTCTCATGGCTGGCTCCGCAGCCCTTGGCTGGGGAGCGCGGCTCTCTGTCTTCAGTCAGGGGAGGGGGCGGGGCCTGGCGCTCTGCGTGCCCTCCTTTGGTGCGTTTAGCGGCTCTCAGCCTTATTGGTTGGGAGCGTTTCTTGCAGTTCCTGGGTTGGGAGGGGGCGGGGCCATGCGCGGCGCGCGATCCGCGTTGGCCCACCCTTCTTCCTCCTTCTCCCCTGGTGCTGCGCCGCCATTTCAAGCTGCCGGCTGAGTTTTGTGAATGCCCCTCGGGGCCCTTGGATTTTGTATATATGTGTGTATATTATGATTTGCGCTGTTATACCGGCGCCTGGTGGCCTCGGGATACTGCACTTATATTTCTGCCCTGTTCTTGTATGGACGTGTGTTCTTATGTATGGGATTATATATGTATGAGTGTGTATATATATATATATATATATATATATATATAGCTATAGGCATATATATATATGATGCCTTTATGCCTGCATATGCTTATGTGCATTAAGGATGCCTCTGTGTCAATATATTTAAGGGGTACCCTCATTATGTCTTTCAGGTGGGACTGTTTCCATATTAAAAGGGGGTTTTCTCCCGGTCCTAGTCCCTTGTTCAAATTGGGGTTTCCCTGTGTGATTATAAATCATCCCACTCACGGACGCTAAGGGGTATCCCGGGTAGCTTCATAGCGTAATTCCCATTGATCATTGCGACTATCAAAAAATCACCATATGGAGGCTCCCCAGGATACTGGACTCGGGGTCCCTTCGGGACAACCCCGGTCGTGTGTGATATGCACCTACACCCCCACGCCTGGTTATGACCCCAAGTGACGTTGTCACCAGTGGGGAGTTGCAATCTGATGTATGCGCAAGACTGGCCAACATTGAGAGACCCATTGCTAGCTCTGTGGCCAGGAAGGCACTTGGCGCCCGCGGCGCCGGCCTTTGATTATGCTGATTTTGACTTGTCTGATTGTTCCCCGCTCGAGGAAGGGGAACTGTTCCCAGACTCTGACTCATCTGAGAATCGGCAGTACCCTGGCGCTGATGCTGGCTCAAAGCGCAGGGAAACTGTCGACACCCATAGGCTCCTTACTCAAATTTTTGAGGTACTTGCCATTTCCCCTCCTGCGGAGGCCCCTCCGCAACGGGGGGAATTTTTTGGGACCGCCAAACCTCGTTTGGAGTTCCCGGATCAAAAGCACTTTAACAATCTGATCCTTAAGGAATGGGAAAAGCCTAGTCAGCTCCCTGGTATCCCTCATGGGTGGGATAGGAAGTATCCCTTTCCTGTTGATGTGGTTAAACGTTGGTCTACACCCCCAGAGGTCGACGCTCCCGTCCTGGGTTTATCAGTCGTGCATACCCGGGATTCCACTACCTTGAAGGATGGTGAGGACCGACGTCTCGATCAGTTGGCTTCTCATGCCTTTGCTTGTGTGGGTTTTTGCTTCTGCGATCACGGCCGTGGCTACTAGAGATCTAATTAGGGGTCTTTTGGATGGTTCCCAATTGGATCCTTGCAGTGAGGAGTTTACAGCATTGACTCATTGTGAGATGTTCATTGCTTTTGTCTTATCAGCCTTGGATGATACTATCCGTATGTGTAGCAGGACCTCGGCATTGCAGGTTGCTATCTGCCGGTCGGTCTGGTTGCGCCAGTGGGCGGCCGATAACGCTGCTAAGAAGGAGCTCACAGGTCTTCCCTTCGTGGGTCTGCGCCTGTTTGGTGATCGTTTAGACTCGGTTACCAGAGGGGGTAAGTTACCTCAACGCAAGAAGCAGCGCCGGCCCTTTCGGGGTTCGGGTTCATTCAACCCTTCCTTTCGTGGCTCTCGGTCAAGCAGGGGAACGTTTTTCACTGCATTTTGAGGAGATGCCTGGGGTAGGGGCAGAGGACGTGCCCGACCCGGGACTTCCTGTGGTACTAAACCCAAATCAGCAATGAAGGGACGCCCTCACGCTTGCGGGTGGGGGGACGGCTGCGGCTCTTTGCTCAGGTCTGGACCCTAGAGATCACAGACGTCTGGATCCGGGAGGTAATTTCCTCCGGGTACAAGCTGGAGTTTGCATGCCGGCCTCCTCCCAGATTCCTCAGGTCCCGGGTTCCGTCGGACCCATGAGCGGCACAGGGCCTTTTTCTGGTGGTGCAAAACCTTTGGGATATGGGGGTAGTTTGTCCGGTTCCCCCCACAGAGAGAGGTCTGGGTTACTATTCCAACCTCTTTACGGTGCCCAAAAAAGATGGTTCTATGAGACTCATTTTGGACTTGAAAACTCTCAACCGGTCAGAACCCAAAAATTTCGCATGGAGGCTCTGCTGTCGACTCACTGCGTCCGGGGAACTTTATGACCTCAATAGATATCAAGGACGCTTACCTTCTTGTGCCGGTCTTTCCAGGACACCAAGGGTTCCTCAGGTTCGTGGCTCTTTCCTTCGGGCTGACTTCTGCGCCCAGGGTGTTCACCAAGGTTTTGGCGGGCGTAATGGTTCTTCTCAGAGTCCGGGGCATTCGTATCTTGCCTTACCTGGACGACCTTCTCATTATGTCATCCTCTCTCCACCAGGCAGAGCTGGACACCAGAACGGTGGTGACGGCGCTGGAGAGGTTCGGTTGGGTAATCAATTACCCCAAGTCCTCTCTATCCCCCTCAAGGGTGGCTTCGTTCCTGGGCATGACTCTGGACACTATTCAGACCAGGGTGTTCCTACCCCAGCCGAAGGCGGATGTTTTTCAGGCTCTTATTCGTTTTCTTCTGGCTTGCTTCGCGGCAGTGCCTTTTGCTCAGTTTCACATGAGACCCCTTCAGCTCCATCTTCTATCGGTTTGGGAAAAATGTCCTCTGTCTCTGGATCAGTATTGTCTTCTGTCCCCTCTTGTCCGGCCGTCCTTCCGGTGGTGGATGGACCAGAGGAATCTCCTGGGGGGCAGGTCCTTTCTTGCGCCCTGTTGGGAGACGGTCACCACGGATGCCAGTCTGTCATTGCTGGGGAGGCTTCTGGAGGGAACATCAGTTCCAGGGGCTGTGGGGTCCTCAGGAGGCCCATATCCCCATTAACATTCTGGAGCTGAGGGCGGTTCGGTTGGTGCTGTCGCACCTGACACATCACCTTCAGGGCTTACCAGTTCAGGTTCGCTCCGACAATCGGACAGCGGTCGCTTACATCAATCACCAAGGAGGGACTCGCAGCCGGAGTGCCCGCCGGGAGGTGTCTATGATTCTGGCTTGGGCCAAGAGCAATGTTCCGTGCATCTCGGCTGTCTACATTCCAGGGGTGGAGAACCTGGAAGCGGACTCCCTGAGCAGAGGGACCTCTCGTCGGGGGGAATAGTCCCTCAGCAACAAGGTATTTCTATCCCTCTGTCGCAGGTGGGGGAGTCCCGGAGGTGGATCTGTTTGCCTCTCGTCACAATCACAAGCTTCCGGCATTTGTGTCTCTGTCCCAATACCCTCTGGCTCTGGCAGTGGATGCCATTTCTCTGTCCTGGCGGGAGCTCGGTCTCCTGTATCTGTTTCCTCCCTTTCCCATGGTGGGCAAGGTGGTACGCAAGCTGGCTCAAGAGGGTGTGCCAGCAATACTGGTGGCCCCAAGGTGGCCAAGAGAGGTGTGGTTCGCAGACGTCGTCCGGCTGGCGGTCGATCAATTCAGGCTTTGTTACCTCAATTTTCAAACGCTGGCTTTGACGGCGTGGCTGCTGAAACCTTCATCTTACAGGAAAAGGGTTTGTCTGAAGCTGTTGTCCAGACTCTTGTCAGGGCTAGGAAGAAATCTTCCTCTAATATCTACTACAGGACCTGGCGGACCTACATTGATTGGTGTGAGGCTAGGGCCTTTCCTTGTCGGGTGTTTTCCATTCCTCAGAGTTTCTTCAGCATGGACTGGACATGGGTTTTCAGCTTAGCACTCTTAAGGGGCATGTGTCCGCTCTGGCGGTTTTCTTTCAGAAATCTTTCGCTCTTCATCCTTTGGCTAAGACCCTTTTTTCAGGGGGTCACTCATGTGCGCCCTCCTCGCAAACCCATGTTACCTGTTTGGGATTTAAATTTGGTGTTGTCTGCCCTTCAGGGTCCTCCTTTTGAACCGATGCAGGATTCTGCACTATCCATTTTCACCTTAAAAGTAGCCTTTTTGGTGGCTATCACCTCTGTTCGACGTGTTTCTGAGTTGGCGCTCTGTCCATTCAGGCCCCTTACTTTGAGAGATATCAGGACAAGGTGGTTTTCCGTTTTAAACCAGACTTCTTGCCAAAGGTTGTCTCTGCCTTTCACCTCAATCAGGACATTGTGCTTCCTTCGTTGTGTCCTAAACCTAGCAATGACAAGGAGAGGGCCTTGCATTCTCTGGACGTCGTTAGATGTGTAAAGTACTATCTGGTGGCTACTTCACCATTCCGGAAGACGGACGCCTTTTTTGTGGTGCCCTCAAGTCTACCATTAGTAAATGGATTCGTCAGGCCGTTATTAGGGCTTATTCTGCCAAGGGGAGGTATCCCCCTTTCCAGATCACTGCTCATTCTACTCGTGCTGTTGGGGCTTCCTGGGCGTTTCAGCACCAAGCCTCTGTTGAACAAGTTTGTAAGGCTGCTACTTGGTCTTCTGTTCATACTTTTTCCAAGTTTTATAAGGTTGATGTGCGGGCCTCAGCGGATGCTGTTTTTGGCCGCAAAGTTCTGCAAGCTGCAGTGGTTTAATTTGTGCACTATTGCCTGTTGGGATCCCCACCCTTTTTGGACACTGCTATTGGATGTCCCACGTGCAATTAATCTTCTGAAGCAGGGTGTGAGACATACTTGGAATAATACCATTTTGTGATTACTCACCTGTAAAATGGGTATTATAAGTATGTCTCACACCCTGCTTCGTCCCACCCTGAGTTCTGTCTTGGATCCTCTATTTGGTGAAACTTTTTTCTCATAGATTTTATTGGCTCTTCCTGGTCCCCTTACTGCTTTTTATACTGGGGAATGTGTGAGAGGTCCCAGGTATTTATGGACCGGGAGAGGCTTCTTTTTCTTGTCATCTCTGCAGAAGTTCGCTCTCTACTGGACCATAACCCACGTGTAATTAATCTTCCGAAGCAGGGTGTGAGACATACTTATAATACCCATTTCACAGGTGAGTAATCACAAAATGGTATTTTTTTTTTGGGGGGGGGGGGGGGGTAAGTGCGTCTTATATGGTGAAAAAATGGTGCTTTGGTCCATCAGGTTCAAACAAGGCATAAGGTTGCGGAAAGTTATTTTTATTCATTTATTTTACTGATAACAGCTAATGCGGCTAATGTGTGCTAGTGTGATTACATGAAACATGATACACAGCAATGCCTGGGAGTGCTGCGAAGTTTCTGCCTGCTACCAGTCTGCAATTCCTCTGCCCCTCCCCCTCTACTCGCCCTAGGCCGGTGCCTAGGTGTGCCTAATGGCAGATACAGGCTTGCATGCAAGACAAAAATGAAATACAGAACAGTAACTTTACAAACCAGGATGCATGTGGGATAGATCACATTTTTAACCAACCATAACCCTACTCTGGCATCCTGAAAACTTTCAACCAACTTTATATTGCTCTACTTTCTATCCCAAATATCCCATTTTGACTAAATCATAATTGACAAAGACTGGCATACATTTTTCCTTGTTCATTGTGTAAATTAAATAAAATGAGGAGCTGCAGAGGTCCACCGCTTAGGAAGGGGTATCTGTCCACAGGATATCTATTAATTTGTATTCCTCAAATCTGGCTTTTATGGAAGAGTAGCAAGAAGAAAGCCATTTTTGAAAGCAAGTCATACGAAGGCCTGATTGCAGGTTGCTTCAAGCTATGTATAAAACACAACAAGCATGTGGAAGAAGCTGCTCTGGTCAGATGATACCAAAGTTGAACTTTTTAGGCCTAAATGCCAAGCTCTGTGTGTGGAGGAAAGCAGACTCCATACTCCACCCTGTACACACCATCCCCACTGTGAAACATAGTGGTGCCGATGGTTTGTGGGATGGGGGGTAGGAAACTGTTCAGAGTTGATGGGAAGATGGATGAAGGTAAATACAGGGAAATCCTGGAGGAAAATCTGAGGCTGCACAAGACAGGACATTGCTGGAGGAACATTAAAATATTTTTTGCTGTAATGTTTAAAAATGTGGAAAAGTTGTTCAAGGAGTTTGAATACCTTTTCAAGGCATGTGCTGGCCGTATCCATGACTTTCCTGTAAACAGGAAAGTGCTCCCACCCCCATCCAGGAGCACGGCACAGCTAGAGGAAAGCTAGAGGTGGTTTTACCAGAGACCCTGGGGGTTTCACACAGGGGGCATTCCGAATTCAGATGCCCTAGAGGCCGGCCCTGGAGTCTTTCATGCTCCAGGGCCAGCCAGCACAGTCTTAGTTCTGCTTTAAAACACTCCAAGTCTGCCATCCTAGCTGAAGTTTTCTACTTTAAACATTTTTGCATGTGAATTCTACTTCTTGCTAGCTATCTTTACCCTGGTGGTACACAGTCCCTCTTTTTTCTTTCTTTTTACAGCTACAGTAACTCCACAAGCCTGAAAATAGATTTGTAAAATACCGTGTTAATCTATGTTGTACAGAACATAGCCCCATACTTTACACTTCAAAGCGAGTAGCAGTAAAAGAACCTGATTTAAAAAATATAAATTAACTCTGCTGCCGCTATTCGGCTTCTCCCCTGCCAGGAACAGGGATGCTGTTCTTTCAGCTCCCTCCTCCGACGTGACTAGCCACCCAGTCATGGTCGGGACAGCCTGTTTTTCAGTGGCTACTGCTGATTTCGGGGGGGTAAGGCACAAATCTAGGTCAGCACAAAATGGAGGCATCTGCAGTGTAGTCCAGGAGGGACTGGAAATATTTATATATACTTTAAAGTGGCCAAAACCTTTGCACCCCAACCATCCTCCCAGCCTGATTAACTCGGGCTGGCTCGGTGTTGGTCGAGAACAAATGCCAGCTGACATGAACCAGATGCTGGCTGCATTCATGGTTTCCCTGTAGACTGGGAAGTGCTCCCAACCCCAGGCTATCTGAAAGGCTGTCTTCGGGAGCACACCACCGCTACAGCAAAGCTGGGGGTGCGGTGACTGACAGAGTTAGTGCCGTGGGAGCCATCAGTAAAGATGAGTTTACAGGCAACCCCACGGGTTTCACACACCGGGCACCCTGGCAGCCAGCCCTGCATTTGTGTATTCCTCCACAAACAGCTGACATTGCAGGAAACCTGAAACATGCTCCGTTTATGTCTTTGCACCATTTATTGATATGCATTTTGACACCATTTAAATACTTCAGTAACTATATCTGTAGATGGAATCACTGACTTAGATTTCCTTAACGTTTAACAGATATTTCTATTTTAAACTTATCAAAAAATCTTCTATCCTCTTGGGAAAGTGTAGCAGATATTGCTAGGCAACTCAAGAAACTGACATCACTTGATCTCAGGTAAGTTTTGAAGGCTACTTTTACTGGGACGATCACAAATCACTCATGATCGCTATTGAGATGCCGGTAAATTGCTAGTAGAAGGCGAGCAAGTTAGCAATAGCGATGATTGCTAACACGCCACCTCACGCCATGTGTGAACGAAGCCTAACTATTCTGTTGAAACAAGTTTGTATAAAAAAAAACACACGCAAGAAAAAGTGTAACCCTGTTCAAGTCAAAGCAAATGGACGTTCTAGGTCTTTCTTGAAGTTGTTGCACTTGTCATATGACTGGCTTTCTTATTTAAGATTACTTGTACAAAGTTGCTTCAGTCAGAATAATCTGTTTATCGTAAGGGATATGTGTTGTATGTGGCAGATGTCACACTTCATTACTTCTGTATAATCTTAATTTATAAATGTAAGTTGCTTATTGTATGCCACATTTAAATCAATTTTCTAGTATTTTGATTGTCAAACAATGCTCTTTCTGTTTTGGATATAGGTTCACAGTGCTGACCAGAGGAGTTGGTTGTTCTGCACTGATGTTTTATTTCTCCATTGTACAAATTTGGGCCCTGCACACTGCTTATGTTTTGGCTTGGATCTTTCGGGTGAACCAGTTGTCTCAGGGGGATGCATTTTTTAACATATACCTGTTATGGTTTTCACCCTTTTTTGTTGTCTGCCTTTTTTTTTTTTTTTAAGAATTACCCAATCTGGTTACCTTCTAGATGTAAGGGCTCTTCTAAGGGGTGCCACCTGTGCTTGTTTTGATCTTCTTTACTTGGTAGTTTAGGGCAGTGTTAACCCTGTTCTCAAGTACCCCCAATGGGCTATGTGACGTTGCTGAAGTGTTAATGACTTCAACTGGGGCACCTGTGTGAATATCTGCAAAACATAGTCTGTTGGGGCTACTTGAAGACGGGTGAGAAACACTAGTTCAGGGTACTGATGACTCCCAGTTTGTGATCCTGAGGATGGTGAGAGTCAAACAGCAGGTACTGGTCTGTGTTTGTGGGTCTGTACTAAGTTGGTTTTCTGTAGAACTCCAGGCTTCCATCCTCTGTGGCTGTTACCAAACAGTTGAGTGATCATCACATTTAAATTCTTGTGCTCTAACGCTTTGTGTGTGGTTTAGGATACTAGTGACCACAATGACTCAGCACTAAAACTGGACAAACATCCCCAGACCCCTACTTTTTTTGACTGAAGTATATTCCAAGTTTGACATACACTCCGCTTCAACTCTTCATGACATTTGGGTTATTCTCCAGTAGAGGGCGAACTTCTGCAGAGATGAATGCAAAAAAGGAGCTCCTCCCAGTCCATAACTACCTGGGACCTCCCACCAATTCCCCAGTTTCTTCTCTGCAGGAAGGCGAGCAAGACAGAAGATGAAGACTTCTCTTACTTGCAGGTAAGCCGGGCTCGCGCCAGGACCTTTTCTAAATTGTCCCTATGTGAGCCTCCCAGCCTCGGCTGCAGGTCCTGGTGAGGGTAGGCAGCACCTATTCAAGTGTTGAGGGAGCGCTGCTCCTCCGAGACCCCATTACAAGGGGTACGCGGATATTCTTGGTGTGCCACACACCCCGCTTCACCTTTAATATTCTTCACTTATTGGGTTAACTCACCGCCAGGTGACGCTGTGCAGAGAGGAAGTCTTGTAACGAGCCCCCTTCCGGCCTATATATACCTGGTACCTCCCATTTATCACCAGTATTTTTCTCTCTGCTTGACGACAAGACAGAAGATTGAAGTCTCCTGCTTACAGGTAGCCGGTCTTACCCCGGCACCCCCTTTTGGTCTATTTCTGCCCGGTTTTGATTGTTTATAACTTTATGGTGGATTGGAAGCCTCCCAGCCTAGGCTGCTCACTGGGCAATTGGTAGACGGCACTATAGGTGCCTAGGAGCTTATCTCCTCTGCTCGACCCCCGCTTTTGGGGGCAATGCGGCTATCCGGCATGGTGATCCGGAAATGGGATGCCCCTGTCCCGAGGGTCCCCTTAGCCCCTTACTCTCCCGTTACGGTCCCTTCTCCCTTCACTATGGGGGGGGGGTAGAGGGATGTGTATTGTGTGTATGGTTTACTGTATGTTCATGTGTTTTGCTTATTTCAACGTTGTCAGGCTGCACTGCAAGTGAGTGTGCATATGGCTGACTTTGATTCCTCCTTGTATGGCAGTCTCTGTTTTGCGGGCTGCTGCTGCTGGCCTGTAGAGCCAGAGCTTTGGGTCAGCTTTAGGGGTGACCGGGGCGGGCTGTATGGTGTCAGGCTTGCTTTTGGCTGCCTGCGCTTTTCTCACTTTATCCAGCTCCCCTCCCCCCTCCGCTTTTCTCCTCTGTTTTAATCGGCCACTCCCGCCTTCGCTGACATTTTCTGCCTGTCTCCACCACCTCTTTGGTCGGGTGCTGGGCTTTTGTAAGCCTTACTGGGGCAGGTAAGCGGCCTCACCTGGTGTGGGGCCGTCTATATTTTTATGGGTTTGACTGTTTATTAAAAAGTAATATATTTAATGGAAATATACTTTTGTTTTAAAAAAAAAAAAAAAAGGGAAAAATATATAAGGAGGAAAATCAGAGGCCAGTTTTATTGCCTCTTCAAAGCACTTGGTGCTGTGTATGTATGTTATATTGCATGTTGCCATTGGTTTCTGGGGGTTATTACTGTTGGTTTGTTTTTTCCCCACAGATCCTGGGATTATTTCAATTAGTAGCCTCCCAGTTCTTTATTGCCTGGCTAGTCTCTTTTTCTCCTAAATTGGGACATATTTATTTATATATACTTGCGTATATATATTTAAAAAAAATAATAAAATAATTTTTTTTTATACTATTATTTTTTAAGGGGGACCTTTATTATCATTAATTAAATCCTCCCTCCTGGGACATTAACATAAAGGGGCATCCATGGTGGCTTATGCCTTAAACCCAAAATTTTGCGAATACTATAAATCACCACATGGAGGCTTCCGATATTACCGGAAATGGTTCTTCTGGGCCATCTAGGGTGTGTGGAGGCTCCCAGCTGATGATGTTGTGTATGCATTCCTTGTGCAAAGCAGAGTATTGCGCGTCAGTTCCATTGCTCCGGCTGCTGGCCCTTTGCAATTCCCATCATCCCCTACCCCTCCCTCCCTATTCCGGACCCCGCGTGACATTGTCAAGAGTGGGGATTCGCAATCCGAGGTGGCGGCATGGTGGCCAACCTCGAGAGAATAGTTTCCGTTACAGCAGGGTTAAATGCCACTGCGAAACGGAAGCACCTGACTCCTGTACCTCCGGCTTCACAGGATGATGTATGTGAGCCTGTGGTTTGGTCCGATTGCTCCCTGGACGAGGAGGGAGAATTGTTGGTGGAGTCAGATGAGCCTGCAGATCAGCTTGAGGTTGAGGCTTTTGGCGATTTGTCTGCGGGGGGTTTTCGTGACACCCCCTCCATTCCTGCTCAAATGTTTGAAATTTTGAATTTAGATCCACCTGAGCCTGTCACCCTGCCAAAGGGTCAGTGCTTTAATGTCTCTCAGCCGCCTTTGGTTTTTCCCAGGCAACACCACTTTGAGAAAATTGTGCTCAAGGAATGGGAACATCCCATGTGGTTAACTGGAATTCCTTCCAGTTGGGAGAAACGTTATCCTTTTCCGCCAGAATTTGTGAAGCTTTGGTCGGTTTCTCCTGGCGTCGATTCCCCTGTACTAGGGCTCTTCAGCACGGCTATGGTGCAGTCTGCTGAGACTACTGCCCTTAAGGATGGTGAGGATCGTCGGATTGACCAATACGCTCGCCATGGTTTTAGTTACGCCGGGTCAGCGATGCGCCCGGTGTGTGCTTCAGCGCTTCTTCTATTGGCGGTTAGATCTGTAATTCATGGTCTGTGTGTGTGTGGATCTTGATCCCACTTGCAAGGAGCTTATTGCTCTCAGGCAGTGTGAGTCTTTTGTTTCCTATGTTCTGTCCGCTCAGGTCGATACGCTGGCTATGTATAGCAAGACAGCTGCAATGCTGGTGGCTATTCGTCGGGCAGTATGGCTGCGTCAGTGGTCGGCGGACGCAGCTTCTAAAAAGGTGCTCGCAGCTCTCCCCTTTTTGGGGTTTCGGCTGTTTGGTGATAAAATTGATTCAGTTGCCAAAGGTGGTAAAATGCCCCAACGTAAGAAGCCTCGTCGTCCCTTTCGGGGGGCAAGTTCTGGTAGACCTTCCTTTCGGGGATTCAGAGCGGGTAGGGGGGCTTCCTTTCCCGCTACCAGAGGTGCAGGTTGGTCTCGTGGGAAGGGCCGTGGCCGTCCCACTCAGTCCTGGGGCACCAAGCCCAAACCTGCTGATAAGCCCGCTCAGCAATGAGGGGCTGCCCTCACCCGTGCGGGTGGGGGGACGATTACGACACTTCTCCCAGGTTTGGAACCAGAAGATTCCAGACAGATGGATCCGGGAGGTAGTGTCGTCCGGTTACAAACTGGAGTTCGAGTCTCGCCCTCCTTCAAGGTTCTTTCGGTAAAGAATCTGTTAGGAATGGCGGTCATCCGGCCGGTACCGCGCTTAGAGATGGGCCTCGGTGTGACAGACTCTATGCCTTTGGATTTTAAAGGCACTGTTTTTGCATAGACCCATTACTTTCATTTTCTTAAGCAGGTTACAGACTGCCATTGTGTTGATTGATTACGTCACAGACAATGGCATTGTTCTGATTGATTGTATTACAGAGTTCATCTTCACCCTCAATACGGAGTTCTGTCTCTTATTGGGGAAAACGCTATATTACAATTCACTAGCCCTTGTAAGGGCTGTTCCTGTTTCCCTCACGGATGACTCTGGAATTCCTGCAGCACCTCTCACCATTGGAAAAGGACGTCTCGGGCGGTGAAGCCCTCCGGCGAAAAGGGTTATCGCTACACTCGGTTACTACTCCAATCTTTTCGCAGTCCCCAAGAAAGACGGGTCAGTTCGTCCCGTCCTGGACCTGAAATTACTCAACAAGTTCATCCGTTTTAGGATGCTTATCTTCATGTTCCCATCTGCCACGCTCATCAACGTTTTCTTCGATTCGTGATGAAGGATCAGCATTTTCAATTCGTGGCACTTCCGTTTGGCCTTACCTCGGCTCCAAGAGTGTTCACCAAGGTGCTGGCAGGGGTGATGGCCATTTTTCAGATCTCGGGGCATTCGTGTCGTACCTTATTTGGACGACCTTCTCATCATGGCTCCGTCACTCAATCAATCGGAGACAGACACCAGGATGGTGGTCTCCACGCTGGAAAGCTTTGGTTGGGTGATCAACTTCTCCAAGTCCTCCCTCGCTCCGGCTAGGGTGGTGTCCTTTCTGGGGATGCAGTTGGACTCTCATCAACACAGAGTGTTTCTCCCCCAGTCCAAAATTCATCTGATTCAGGAGTTGGCTCGGGTCCTACTCTTCAATCCTCGGCCGTCCATCCGTCTGGGGATGAGGCTGGTAGGGTTGATGGTTGCCTCCTTCGAGGCAGTTCCTTTTGCTCAATTTCACATGAGGACGCTTCAGCTTTATCTGTTGGCGTCTTGGGACCGGCATCCTCGGTCGCTGGAACAGCCCTTCCAGTTGTCCTCCCGGGTCCGGCAGTCCCTCCAGTGGTGGTTGGTCTCGACCAATCTCGTGAAGGGCAGGTCTTTCCTGACCCCCCTTTGGGAAATTGTCACCACGGACGCCAGACTGTCGGGATGGGGCGGATTCAGGAAGGAGCTGCAGTTCCAGGGGCAGTGGGGGCCTCAAGAGGCCCACTTACCCATCAATATTCTGGAACTGAGAGCCATCCGTCGGGTTCTTGCTCTCCTGACTCAACACGTTCTGGGCCTTCCGGTCCAGGTGCGTTCAGACAATCGAACAGCGGTTGCTTACATCAATCATCAGGGAGGGACTCGCAGGCTGAGTACTCTGAGAAGTGTCCCTGATCCTGACCTGGGCAGTGTCCCTGATCCTGACCTGACCTGATCTGGTCTTCAGCTAAGTACGTTGAAAGGGCAAGTTTCTGCCTTATCTATCTTTTTTCAGAAGCGTTTTGCGCTTCAGCCTTTAGTTAAAACTTTTTTCCAGGGGGTTACGCATGTGCGGCCTCCCAGGAAACCATTACTCCCGGTTTGGGATTTGAATTTGGTTCTTTCTGCTCTTCAGGCTCCTCCTTTTGAGCCTTTGCAAGATATTGCTTTGTCTACCCTGACTCAGAAGATTGTCTTCTTGGTAGCGATCACTTCGGTCCGGCGTGTCTCGGAGTTGGCGGCCTTGTCTATCCAGGCGCCCTACTTTGAGAGGCATCAGGATAAAGTGGTCTTTCGGTTCAAGCCAGACTTTCTTCCTAAGGTTGTTTCTGCTTTTCATTTCAATCAGGATATTGTTCTTCCCTCCTTGTGTCCTAATCCTAAGAATGACAAAGAGAGGGTTTTGCATTGTTTGGATGTAGTACGCTGTGTTAAGTACTACTTGATTATCACGTCACCTTGGGGCATGACCAAAATATGTGAAGTAGTGTGCCCTCTTCACCTCCACACCTCCAACACCCTGCCTCCGCTCCAGGAAACCATTTGCTAATTGTCTTCGGCACTCTGTACCACCGCGTCAAGATTTTGTAACTACACTCTTGAAACTTGGTGCAGATTGACGTTTTATGGGGCGCTTGCAATAACCTACTAATTTGTGTCGGGGTGAAGGTCCTGCCGAGATCTCTTTCCCATTTTCCTACAAATGATGGTGGGGTGAGATCCGGGGGGTTAATCAGCATCTTATAAATGCGTGAGAGGGTGTGGCTTTCCGCATTATTACTTGAGCAAAGCTCTTCAAATGGAGAGAGCCCTCTATGTTCCGCCTTGTGTTCCCTGAGTGTGTAAAGGAAATGTGAGAGCTGCTGTCGTTGCCACATCGACCACTTGGGGATTCCTCGCTCCATAGCCAACCTCTCCATGTCCCGCCAATCCCCCTCTCCCATAAGGTGTCCAACTCTGAATATCCCCGAAGCTCTCCAAGCCTCCGGGATCGAACCCCTACACCCCGGGGGGAACCCAGGGTTGCCTAGGACAGGAACCATCGGTGAGGGGCTTGGGGAGAGACCCATCGAACCAAAATATTGATGGCACACTCTCAGAGTAGTCCCAACAAGAGCGTGTTTCATTGCCGATGGAATGTCATTACGATCCGCCCAAGGAATACACTCCATCCTAGCCCCTACTAGGCTCTGCTCAATGGAAACCCAATGCTTGTGCCGTCTATGAGGGCACCAATCGACCACTCTATTAAGGTGGACCGCAGCGTAATAAAGCCTTGGGTCCCATTCCACCCTGCTCCTTACCCCTAGTTAGGATGGACCTGCTTATTCTCGGCCTCCCACCCCCCTAAACAAATCTACGGAAGAGGATGTTCACCTTCTGAAAGAAGGACTGCGGTATGGTCACTGGGAGGGCCTGCATTAGGTAAAGGAGCTTAGGCAGCAGCACCATCTTCAATGCATTGCACCGGCCGAACCACGAAAGCTTCCCGGCCGACCATCTAGCTATGTCGTCCTCAAATTTTTTAAGCAAGGGGGGGAAATTTAGAGTGAAGATGTTGGCCAAGTTCTTGCATATCTTCGTTCCCAAGTATGTCACACTAACTCCCGAGGATTTAAAGGTGAAGGAGTTCTGCAGAGTTTTAAACCTTTTCCCAGGGATATTTAAATTTAAAGCTTCTGATTTCTGAAAGTTGATTTTATACCCTGACAGGTCTCCATATTGCCTCAGTTCCCGTAGTAAGATCGGCAATGAGACCTCGGGTAGAGTCAGCCCAAAAATCAGGTCATCAGCAAAAGCCGCGACTTTATAGTTGCCCGAGGGGCCTCCCATGCCTTTTATATCCTCATTCCTCCGGATCTTACATAGGAGGGGTTCAAGAGTCAGAATAAAAATTAGGGGAGACAGTGGACACCCCTGTCTCGTCCCATTAGAAATGTCAAATGGATCCGAGAGCGTGCCATTCACTCGCACCGACGCGGAGGGGGCACTATACAGGCTACCAATCCACCCCAAAGCATTGGGGCCGAGGCCTATGTTTAGAGTGACCTGCATAAACTCCCAACTCACTCTATCAAAGGCCTTCTCCGCGTCGGTGGCCAGCAAAAGGGATGGAACGTTACCAGTTTGGGCCCACTGAATCCAGTTCAGGACTTTTACAGTATCGTCTCTGGCCTCTCTATGAGGCATAAAACCCGCCTGGTCGAGATCAATAACATTATGCAAGTGAGGGGCTAACCTAGAGGCCAATTCTTTTGCAAAGATCTTAATATCTGTGTTCAGAAGCGATATTGGCCTATAGCTGGCACAGAGACTAGGATCTTTTCCTTCCTTGGGGATGACCGATATGTGGGCTCTCAGTGCATCTGGGGGCATGTGACCACCTGTTTTAAAAGAATTGAGAGCTTCCAAGAGTCTGGGGGCCAGCAGAGGCAACATCTTTTTATAATATTCAACACTAAATCCGTCGGGCCCCGGAGCCTTCCTGCCAGACGCTCCAGCTACCGCCCTCTGAACCTCCTCTAACGAGAGTGGTCTCTCCAGGTCCTCTATAACATCATTCGGCAATTTGGGCATACCCGATTCCCTCAAGTAACGCAACATCGCTTCATGCCTCCCAGTGCCCTCCGCCCTGGGAAGATTATACAGCTCTTCGTAAAACTTTTTAAAAGCCTCCGCAATTTCTTCCGCCAGGTGTATTGCCCTCCCCCTCTGGTCCGTGATTTTCGGGATATAAGTTTTCACTCTCTCTGCCCTTAAAGCCCACGCTAGTAGTTTCCCACATTTATCGCCCGACTCATAGAATTTCCCCCTACATTTGAACTTCTGTGCTTTGAGCTTGTCTAAACACAGTGCTTTAACCCTTTAACCGCCAGCCTACCTTGAGATTTTGTCACCCTTTGTTGCCAGACCATTTTGCACTATTTTGCGCTCCCCTTGTTCAACTGTGATTTTTGAAGGGATTTCCAGGGATTTCCCAGAAAAGTGATATATTGTTTTTTTCAGCAGAGTCTAAGCTTTAACATGAAATGTCTTGTTTGTCATTTTTTAGGTGTATTCTCAATATTTTTGGATGAAATATGTGCAAAAAAACCCCCAAAAAACAATTTTTTACAATTTGTAGTGTTTTTTGTAATAAAAAATGTAAGTTTGTCAATAAAATCTTATTGCACGTGAAACACCAATTTCTCCCGGTTACAGTGATACCACATATGTATAGGTAGACACCCATTCCTGCCCAGGAGACTCCCCCAAACTGAAACAACTCTTTAGGAGATTTTCAGATAAAATACAACTATGCTACGTGCTAAGCGCACCTTGCAGTTTTTCAAGAAAAACAACCCTTTACATTTGAAATACCCCCAACAAACTATATATTCTCTGGAAGTACACACCTCAGGCTTTCTAGGCGTACCAGGCTTGTTGACATGGGTGCAGTTTTCTGGAAGTAATCCCTCAATATATTCTTTGGTTGCACAGGGTTTCTCTAAAAAAGTATAAAAAAGCAGAATCAAAACCACATTTTCCTAAAAAAACCTATATGCAAACAAGAAAAAAACTGAAAATCTGAAAAAGCAACATGCCCCGAACAGAACAATACCCAGCATGCATAGCTACTGTCAAGGGAAGAGTTGCCAAACACACCAAAGTAAAGCATGTGCGTAACGGTAATTTTACTTCAAAATTTCAGCTCTGCATACAAAGTGCGCACCTTGTGCTTTTTCTACCAAAACAACCCTTTACATTTAGAATATCCCCCATAAACCATATATTCCCTGAAAGTACACATTTTAAGCTTTCTAAGTGTACCCAGCTTGTTGTCGTGGGCTCATCTTTCTGGAAGTAATCCCTTGAAGAATTCTTAGGTTGCACAGGGTTTCACAAAAAAAATTATAAAAAAGCAGAATAAAAAACACCTTTTCCTAAAATATCAATATGCAAATAAGAAAAAACAAGCTAAATCTGAAAGCGCAAGGTCCCCCGAGCAGAACAATACCCAACATGCATAGGTACTATTAACCCTTTTAATTGCCAGCCTACTTGAACTTTTGTCGCCCTCAGTTGGTCATTTTTCCCCATTTTGCGGCATGTTTAACCGTGATTTTTGTCGGAATTTCTTGGAAAATATATATATATTTTTTTGCAGCAGAATTTAGGCTTTAACATTAAATGTCTTGTTTGTAATTTTTCTACTGTTTTTTAAATATTTTTGCGTAAAAAAAATAATATATATATATATATATATATATATATATATATATATACACACAATTGTCTCCTTTATTTTAAATAAAAAATTTTTTAGTAATAAAAACCATATTGCATGTGATAGCCCCATTTCTCCCGATTACAACGGTACCACATATGTATCAATAGCCCCTCATTCTTGCCCAGGAGACCCCCCAAACTGAAAAGAGCATTTTATAACATTTACAAATAAAATACTACTATCCACACTATAAACATAAGGGGTTAATTTAAAATTACATAGGGACCCCCTCCCGGGGGGGGACCCCAATTTTTTTTTGAGAATTTTTGGCTAAGCCTAACCCCAAAAATTAAAAAAAATAAAAAAATAGTGGGCCCCCCTGGGAGGGGGTCCCTATGTCATTTTCTTTTTAATTTTAATTCTTTAAAATTTTAATTTTTTTAAATTTTTTCTTTTTAATCCCAGGGGGTGGGGGGACCCCATTTTTGGGGGGAATTCTAAGGGTTAGGGTTAGCCTAACCCTAACCCGTAAAGTGGACCAACACCCAGGATTTTCACTATCCTGGGTTTTGATCCACTTCCGCGGGGGTGCCCCGCTGCGTAAAACCCCCGAGAAAGGTATAAAAAAACTCACCTCAGCCCGCTCCTACGGCGCATGCGCGAGCGCTCGTCCAATCAGAGCGCTCAGAGCCGCTGTGGTATGCAAGGACAAGGGACGGACAACCACAGCGGCTCTGAGCGCGCTGGCAGCCGCATCTCGCGCTTCCCTCTAACAGGGAGCGTGCCCGCATCGGCGATTCACAAACGACCGGAACGTGTGCGCGCCCTGATAGAGAGAAGCGCGAGATGCGGCCCGCGCATGCACCGTTGGAACAGGGATAAGGTAAGGCGATTGGGGCGTCCTGGGGGTTTCACACAGTGGGGCATCCCGATTTCGGATGCCCCGCAGGGAGGGATCTGATCCGGGCCGATCAGCCTGGGTGTTGGTCCACTTAAAAAAAAAAAAAAAAAAAAGTAGGGGGGGACCCCATTTTAGGGGGGAATTTTAAGGGTTAGGGTTAGGCTAACCCTAACCGTTAAACATTTTTTTAAAAATCACGTAGGGACCCTCATTTTTTTTTGGAATTTTAAGGGTTAGGGTTAGCCTAACCCTAACCCTAACCCTTAAAATTAAAAAAAAAAAATGACATAGGGTCCCCCCTCACAGGGTGGGGGACCTCATTTTTTTTTTTAATTTTAAGGGTTAGGGTTAGGGTTAGGCTAACCCTAACCCTTAAAATTAAAAAAAAAAATGACGTAGGGTCCCCCCTACCCGTCATAACCAGCCCGGGACCAGCTATGGGGGCTTGTAGGCACAGAGTGGGGGGGCCAGCTTTTGTGGCCCCCCCCACCCTGCAGCCTACGAGCCCACATAGTCTATGTGGGCCCGGGCTCTTCTGCCCCCCCCTGGGCTTTGGGGAGGCAGGTAATTGGGGGTGCAGGGGTTAATGGCAAGTCACCCGCTAGGGCAGGTGACTTGCCAGACCCCAGCCTTGTGAACTGGTACAGGGGTCTCATGGACCCCTTACCAGTTCACAAAGGGTTAACAGAAAAAAAAAAACACGGACACAAAATTTTTATTTATTAAAAAAAAAAAAAATTTACTCTTTACTCACCTTCGATCGTCAGCTCCTGTGTCCCTCGCTGATCTGCTGTCAGATGCCGGTGATCGGCATCCAGAGAAGGAGGAGACAGGAGATCAGAGGATCTCCTGTCACCTCCTTCCAGGGCACCGATCACCGGCATCTGACAGCTAACAGAGCTGTAGACGGTGATCGGGACTGGGAATGACGTCATAGCCCCCGCCCCCAAAGGGGCGGGGCTTAGCGGGGACGACGGCACGGACTGACGTCATTAGCCCCGCCCCCAAAAGGGGCGGGGCTTAGCGGCAAGATGGCGGCCGCCATCGGAACAGGAGAGGGGAGAGAGCCTTCTCTCCTGAAGATCGGAATGACCTGGGGGGGGATCGGAGGCCCCCCAGGTGAAGAGGAGGGTCGGCGGGAGCCAGCGCACACAGAGGTAAGTAAATGTCATTTTTTTTTTTTTTTTTATTTTACAGGAAAAGCCGGAGGCAGCTGAAATGGGGGGGGGGGGGCACCCTATTCCGGGCCCTCCCCTGCAGCCAGAGGAGGTCCGGTGAACGATCGAAGACCACCATTTTGAAGAGGAGACCCGGCTGAATCAAACGAGGGGTCAGGTAAGTGCCTTTTTTAAAAACTTTTTTTACTATTAGTGGGGAAAGTCAGGCACGTAAAATTTACGTGGCTGGCAGTTAACTGCAGGAGAGGCAGCCACGTAAATTTTACGTGGCTGGCGTTTAAAGGGTTAAGCTTTTCTCTGAGCGCTGTCAAAGCCGAGAGGTGAGTGAGGGCAAGGGATTTCTTATGTAGGGTTTCCAACCTCCCGATCTCCCTAATGAGCCTCAGGACTCCCTCCGCTTTCTCTCTTTTACGTCTGGCCCCCAGTTTTATTAAGGACCCTCTAATGTAGCACTTATGTGTCTCCCACAGGACCCCTGGGCTGACCTCTGGCGACCTATTAAGCTCGAAGAAGTCCCTGATATCTCTCTGGATCTCAGCGAGTACGGTTTGATCGTCCAGCAGGGAGTTGTTTAAGCGCAGCCCACCTCCTAGGTCCTTGGTGTGGGAGCTCTAGTTTAATCATGACCGGCGCATGGTCTGATATGGTTATGCAGCCTATCTGTGTGTCCAGAACTCGGTATAGGGCACCATGTGTCACCATGTGGGGCATATCTATTCTAGAGTAGGATCTGTGAGGGGGGGAGAAAAAGGTATAGTCACGGGAGTCGGGATGCTGGATCCTCCACGGATCGACTAATTGATGCAGGGCAAGCAGTTTCTTTAGCCGCTTTAGCTTGGCATACGACATATGGGAGGCTCCCCTGGAAGTATCCAGAAGGGGGTCCAGGGCTAAGTTGAAATCACCACCCAGGACCAATTCACCCTCCCCAAACATTGCAAGCTCTTCCAAGACCTCACCCAGGAACGCTATCTGCTCTGAATTAGGGACATAGATGTTCGCAAATGTAAATAGCGAGGTTGCAACCCGCCCCTTCAGAAACAGCCACCTCCCGTCTTCACTGGATTTAAAGTCAACTAGTTCCCAGGGGAGGGAAGCTGCTATGGCTATACAGACTCCTCTTGATCTAGAATCCGGGGAGTGGCTGTAATAGGTTCTCGGGAAATGTCTACTGCCAAATGAGGGCGGGTTGGATGCCCTGAAATGGGTCTCTTGCAGTAACGCTACCTGAGCCCCAAGGCCCTGCAAGTTCCTCAGCACTAGGGACCTCTTCTTCGGGGTATTCATCCCCTTTGTATTTAACGAAATGATTTTTAGATCCGACATCTAAGCTCAGAGGTGGACCTGATAGAGAGGGAATGGGGCAGGGGGTGGGAAGAGAACAAGGAAAAAGAAAAAAATATATATAAAAAAGAAGGGAAAGATATGGGGATAAACACTAAACCTTCCCTAAACCGGGAAACCAAATCGTGACCTGTTGACGACAAGCGTCTGCAGGCCCAACCTATTGGGGGGATGCGAGTCCGATCCGGGGAGAAAACGTCCCAGGAGCCTCGACCCGCATGCCCAAGACCAGAATCATGCAACAGTAATGACAGTCAACATATATTCAAAACCAGAACCTAACAGTATTATGAAACAGTAAGTCACTCCCCGGTCTCTACCACCGAACCCGGGAGCGGCCAGAACAATAATCGCAGGCCGGCTGGGCAGCTCCCCGGCCAGTCGGTCACCACGTCGGATGAAAGAGAGGCATAGAAGAAATCAAGGGGTAAACGCACAGCGACCAAGTAACCAGCAGAGCAAACCCAGCCGACCCTGAGACCGCCTCACCCTCCGACCCCGCCAAATCTCAGGGAAGGGTAAGGAGGGCCAGGGAGCCGCCCCGACACACCGAGAGTCCTTTTCACAGCACAAGATCTGGGACCCAGACCCGATCACGCCACCCCTTCTTCAGGGCGCCGCGGCGGCCTCTTGAGTCGTCGAAGGTCCCAGAAGCTCCCCGCCCCCTGGCGCTTCTCCCCCACCGGAGACCTTGGAAACGATGGCATTTCACCCTCGAGCCAGTTAGGAACCTGGATCGGGTCGCATTGCAAGAAAGTGAACAGTCCCTCCAGGTCTTGGTAGGACTTTAAGACGTATGAACTTCGGTCTCTCTTCACGATCAAGTGGAACGGGAACCCCCATCTGTATGTGGCTCCTCTCTTCACAATAACCTTGAGTAAGGGTTTTAGGGATCTCCGCATTTGTAGAGTCCTTCTGGAAAGGTCCGGAAGAATCTTGATCGTAGCACCTTTATAGGTCACTGTGCCCTTATTCCAAGCCCTTCTAGAGATGTCCTCCTTCAAGGCATAGTGATGAACCCGACAGATGACGTCTCTTGGAAAGACTGGATCTGGATTCCTCGGCCCAAGGCCCGATGGGCCCTGTCTAGCTCTATGTTGGTGGACAAGTCTCTATCCAGAACCATATTGAAAATGGTAGTCACAATTTGTTTTAGGTCCTCTCCCATCTCACCTTCCGGGATGCCCCTCAGCCGTAGATTGTTTCTTCTACTTCTGTTTTCGAGGTCATCAAGGTGAAGATGGCACGCTTGGATCATGGCCTCCTGTCTGTCACATCTTTCTTCAAGAGCTTGTATGCGACCCCCTTCCTCCGGTCTCTCCGTTTCAAGAATAGTGACTCTGGACTCGACCTCAGATAACTGATTTTTAACGGCCGCAATTTCTCGTTTATGCACAGCTGCGTATTTAGAAATTAGCTCTTCAATATCGGCTTTCGTAGGGAGACCTTTCAAAAGGGAGATGGTGGCCAGATGGATCTCAGGGTCACATGCCTCATGGTTGACCGAAGGGGCTGGGGGAGTTAGCAACCCCCATTCGTCACCAGACTCTGTCAACTTGGCGGATGCGGGTGTGGGGGAGAAAAGAGGCTCCACAGGGGACATGGGCATGGGGCTCGAAGCCCCGGGGCCTGCCACTTCCTCAGGAGATGGGGGCAGCGGGTATGGCGGGGAGCCCTCCATTGGCTGCCGGTTCTCATCCGACTGCTCTATATTGTAGTATACAGCTCCTGCTTTCTGTGGCCGTTGCGGTTGCGGGAGGGCGTCTCGTGCCACCTCACTGTATGGTCTCCTTTTATCAGGCAGGGAGGTTGTACCTATGGATGGTGCAGGCGAGCCTCTGGGCACGTATGTAAATTGCTGTAGGAGTGAGGGGGCTGGTATCTCCCGGGTGTATGGGGAAGTATGGGCAGTATAGACTCCAGGCCCTGGGGCTCTGCTGGAGGGTCCCGGACTGTCTCCCCCTCCTTCACCACAGTAGGCCCGACTCCTCCCCCCTTCCTCTCTCGCCAGCTGAGTCCCCTGAGTAACAAAGCGAGGGGGACCGGCACTTGTTCCCTCCGCATTCACCGGAGGACCTGCCGAGCCGCCCTCCCGGCCCCGCACTGACTGTGAGCTGGGTGGCTTCTCGCTACTGTCATTCACCGCCTGCGGCCCGAGTTCAGGTGACGCGGCATCGCGGAGCGCGTCCGCCGCCATTTTGGTACACCCACCTCCTGGGTGTACGTTCCTTCCCGCTGGGCTCCGCGTATGCTGCTGCGGCTTCTCTCCTGCTGCCTCTGCCTGCCCCCTCCGGGGACTTTCGCCGCTCCTCCGCCCGTCCGCAACTGCCGCTCCCGACGACCCGGTGAGTCCAAGCTCCTCCTCCCCGCTCACTGGTCCGGGCATCATCTTGCCGGCCTCTTCTTCCTCCCGTCTCAGCCACTTCCCGGCCGTTTGCCACTTTGGGGGGCTCTTCTTCCCACTTCCTCCGTCTCCCCTCTGGTTTCTCCTCCTTGTCATCTTGTTTTGCTGTCGACTGCTGTAGATTAAAAGGGTCCTCTGGTCCTAGGCAACGGGAGCTCAGCTAACTGCTGCCTCTCCGCATCACGGTCGGGACACGCCCCCTCGTCTTTCTGCTTTTTAATATACTGGTGATAAATGGGAGGTACCAGGTATATATATAGGCCGGAAGGGGGCTCGTTACAAGACTTCCTCTCTGCACAGCGTCACCTGGCGGTGAGTTAACCCAATAAGTGAAGAATATTAAAGGTGAAGCGGGGTGTGTGGCACACCAACAATATCCATTTTTCAGGTGAGTACTCACAAAATGGTATTTTCCGGGTTGGTGATCCTGGTTTGGGATGCCCTGTCCCATATATTTATCCATGACCAGACCCTGGTGTTGGATTTATTCCCCTTCCGGGTCCCTTCCTTTACCCTCCTGGGGGAGGGGGGGTGCATCCCTCTACTGTCATTTTCGCTTTGTGTATGTGTGGTGTGAATGGTGTTTTTACGGTGTTTCATAGTGTTTCATTGGTGCTTGGCAGGGCAGCTGTACTTCGTACCTCAGCCTGGGGAGCTTTTCTCAGGCTGCGTTCAGGGCGGGGCCGGGCCTTGGTGTGGCCGCGGTTGCCCCTCTCCCCCCCTGTTTGGCACTTTACTGCGACCCGCATTGCTGGAGGCTCTGGGAGGGGGGCGTGACCTGGCGAGCGCGTGTTCCGCCCCTTCCTCCTCACCTCCTCACACTCTCCTGCTCGGCGGTGGCCATCTTGGGCATCTGGCTGCTCCTGCTGCGGCGATCACTGTGGTCTGTAAGTGCCTCCGGGCCACTTCATTAGCTTTCAGGGGGCCTCTTTTTTATCCTAGCACATGTCTATATGTATATATCCTTGTTGGTTTTATGGCCCTCATTGTGCTATATTTAGTTACTTATGTGTGTATATATATATATATATATATATATATATATATATATATATATATATATATATATATATTGATTATAGATGTTTTTTCTTATGGGCCTTTTTAATGTGTTTCAATTCTTTCAGATTGTCACGTGCGTGTGCATGCTAAAGGGGCTTTTTCCCGGTCCTAGGGTCCCCTACCAAAAATTTTGTTCATTAAAAATCCTCCCACAGGGACTTCTAAAGTGGGCATCCCGGGTTGCTTATCAGCTTAAATCCTATGCGGTCTTGCAACTGACCACAAAAATCACCATATGGAGGCTCCGCAGGATACCGGGCTCGGGCTCCCTCTGGGACAATCCCGGCCATGTGTGGGTTGTGGGGCATCCCTTACGGGTGAGAATGTGCTTATTTGTATTCCATGTGCACAAAAGGCCATATCGCGGCAGTCGGGTGCCCAGCCTTCTGGGTCGGCGCCCCCCGCTTCATTGCCTTCCCCTCCCCGCCTTATCTGTACCCCAAGGGACATTGGTGCCAGCGGGGGGTCGCAGTCCGATGTTTGTGCTAGGTTGGCCAGCATCGAGAAATTTATGGTTAGCGCGGTGGGCAAGAAGGCCCAGGCTAAAAAGAGACATTTGTCGTCGGTCCAGGCGACTTGGGATATGGATGATGATTCATTTCAATTTATGGGCACATCTCTATATATTCAGTTTGGGTTGTTACATGCACTGTTTTGCACATATTGCTTTTTGCACATTGTTAATGTAGGTATTCAGGGTTTTTTTGTAGATGTTTTTTTACTTATATTTAAAAAAAAAAAAATCTTTTTGACTATTTGGTGGTATACTGGACCCACACTGTGATTATAGAAATGAGGAGAGGGGTTATTTTCAGCCACAGCCTTATATTGGATGGGTTATTGTCTAGATGGATTATTCGAGGACAGGTGAGAGGGTTTTTTAATGTGTCTGTAATGTGTCTTTAATGTATTGTGATTGTCATGTTGTTTTTAATGGTTTTTTAAATAAATTCTTTGTAGATTAATTGGTTGTGCTCCTGTTTTTGGTGTACCGTGGGGGAGTTAAATACCCCAGGCTCCATTTAAATTGTATGGCGAAATAAGTTAGTGAGCACGCCATTACCTTTTGTTACCAGTGGTACACCACGTCTTGTTGTAATTTGATTTCATTCCTGGGCATGAATCTGGATACCATTCAGGCCAGAGTGTTTCTACCCCAGACCAAGGTGCAGGGGATTCAGGATCTGATCCGCCTTCTTCTGGCCAATCCTTGCCCTTCTATCCGACGGGATGAAACTGGTGAGATTGATGGTGGCCTCCTCGAGGCGGTCCCGTTTGCGCAGTTTCACATGAGATCTCTTCAACTTCACCTATTGACGCATTGGGACAGGTGTCCGCTGTCGTTGGATCTACCGTTCAGGATGTCTCCCAGGGTTCGGCAGTCCCTTTGGTGGTGGCTGGGGTCGAGCAACCCAGAGGGGCAGATCCTTTCTGGTTCCTCGCTGGGAGACGGTTACCACGGATGCCAGCCTGTCGGACTGGGGAGGTTTCTGGAAAAGTCATCAGTTCAGCGGGGTGTGGGGTCCTCAGGAGGCTCACAACCCCATCAATGTCTTAGAGCTCAGAGCCATCCAGCTTGTCCTGTTACGGCTGACGTTGCACTTGCAGGGTCTTCCGGTTCAGATTCGTTCAGACAATCGGACGGCGGTAGCCTACATCAATCACCAAGGAGGGACTCGCAGCAGGAGTGCCCTCAGGGAAGTCTCTCTGATCCTGCATTGGGCGGAGAGCAATGTTCCTTGCATTTCGGCAATCTACATTCCGGGAGTGGAAAACACGGAGGCGGACTCCCTGAGCAGGGGGTTCTCTTGCCAAGGAGAGTGGTCTCTCAACCGCGGGGTTTTTCGGTTTCTTTGTCGCAAGTGGGGGACTCCGGAGGTGGATCTCTTTGCCTCACGGCACAATCACAAACTCCCGGCCTTTGTGTCTCTATCTCAGGATCCTCTAGCTCTGGCAGTGGATGCCTTGTCCCTTGCTTGGAAGGATTCCTGTTTCCTCCCTTCTCCATGCTGAGCAAGGTGGTTTGCAAACTGGCTCTGGAGGGGGCACCAGCAATTCTGGTGGCTCCAAGGTGGCCAAGAAGGGTTTGGTACGCAGACGTTGTAAGGCTGGCGGTAGATCAGTACCGGCTTCCCATGTTTCCGGATCTGTTATCTCAGGGTCAACTACTTTACCCCAATTTACAAGCGCCGGCTTTGACGGCTTGGCTGCTGAAACCTTCATTCTGAAGGAGGGAGGTTTGTCTGAGGCTGTGGTTCAGACCTTGATCAGAGCTAGGAAGCGGTCCTCTTCTGGCATTTACTATAGGGCTTGGCGGTCCTATATTGACTGGTGTGAGGCTAGGGCCTTGCCTTGCAGGGTGTTTTCGATCCCTAGGATTTTGGAGTTTCTTCAGCACGGTCTGGATTTTGGGCTCCAGCTTAGTACTTTGAAAGGGCATGTTTCTGCTCTGTCGGTTTTCTTCCAGAGATCTTTTGCATTACACCCGCTGTTTTTCACTTTTTTCCAGGGGGTCACTCATGTTCGACCCCCTCAGAAGGCTATGGTTCCTGTTTGGGATTTGAATTTGGTTCTGTCGGCCCTCCAGGATCCTCCTTTTGAG
The DNA here is from genome assembly GCA_027917425.1 of Gastrophryne carolinensis. Taxonomy (NCBI): domain Eukaryota; kingdom Metazoa; phylum Chordata; class Amphibia; order Anura; family Microhylidae; genus Gastrophryne; species Gastrophryne carolinensis. The sequence goes on from CM051237.1 coordinate 317,326,733, forward strand.
CCGTTACAGGATATTGCTCTTTCTGTTTTCACTCAAAAGGTTGCCTTCTTGGTGGCTATTACCTCTGTTTGGCGTGTGTCTGAGTTGGCGGCTCTGTCGATTCAGGCTCCTTACTTTGAAAGACACCAGGACAAGTTGGTCTTTTGCTGTAAGCCAGATTTCCTTCATAAGGTGGTTTCTGCTTTTCATCTCAATCAGGATATTGTTCTCCCTTCCTTGTGTCCTAAGCCTAGCAATGACAAGGAGAGGGTTTTGCACAATTTGGATGTGGTTCGTGGTACTATTTGGTGACTACTTCTTCTTTCCGCAAGACGGATGCCTTTTTCGTGGTGCCCTGCGGGCCCAGGAAAGGTTTGGCACCCCCCAAGTCTACCATTAGCAAATGGATTCGTCAGACCATTGTTGGGGCCTATTCTGCTACGGGGAGGACTCCCCCTTTTAGGGTCACTGCGCATTCTACTCGTGCTGTCGGTGCGTCCTGGGCTTTCAGCACCAGGCTTCTGTTGAACAAGTTTGTAAGGCTGCTACTTGGTCTTCCGTTCATACTTTTTCCAAGTTTTACAAGGTTGATGTGCGGGCTTCAGCGGATGCCGTTTTTGGCCGCAAGGTTCTGCAAGCTGCAGTGGTTTACGTTGGTGCATTCTTTACTGTTTATGGTTCCCACCCATGATGGACACTGCTATTGGATGTCCCAAATGTCGTGAAGAGTTGAAGCGGAGTGTATGTCACACTTGGAATAATACCGTTTTGTGAGTACTCACCTTTAAAACGGATATTATAAGTGGGACATACACTCCGCTTCACCCCACCCTTTTTGGTATTCCGGATCCTTTATATCGTGAACCATTATTTATGTTGTTAGTATTGTTATATTTGGTTCTTCCTGGTCCCCTTACTGCTATCTTACACTGGGGAATTGGTGGGATGTCCCAGGTAGTTATGGACTGGGAGGAGCTCCTTTTTTGCATTCATCTCTGCAGAAGTTCGCCCTCTGCTGGAGAATAACCCAAATGTCATGAAGAGTTGAAGCGGAGTGTATGTCACACTTAGAATATCCGTTTTAAAGGTGAGTACTCACAAAACTGTATTCTGTTGGCTGCTGCCACAGTCAAGCAATCTAGTTTAAGAATTGATTACATCGAAGAATGGCAGACCCATATATTCCTAGTATGTCACACCCCCCACTTCCCGATATTCATGACACTTGAACACTTGGGAACCCGGCCTGTAGAGGGCGATCTTGCAGAGATGATATGGAAAAAAGGAGCCCCTCCTGGTCCATAAGTACTGGGTTCCTCCCACTATTTTCAGTCTTTTCTTCTCTGCAGTTGGCGAAGCATTCAGAAGATGACTCTCCTTCAAGCTGCAGGTAGCCGGGTTTGCCCCGGCCCTTTTTTTCTCTATTTCTGTCTGAAACTCTTTAAACCTGTTTGGTTATATTGTATGCCTCCCAGCCCTGGCTGTGTGGTTCAGGCAAAGGTAGATACATACACCTTCTGGTGTACACAGGAGTATTACTCCCCCGTGAGACCCAAATGTGGGTAGGCGGCTTCCGGGTTGGTGTTCCCGGCATGGGATTCCCCTGTCCCTTTATAATCCCCTTGTGGGTGCTTTTCTATCCCCTCCCCTTAGTTCTCCTTTAACCCTGCTGGGTAAAAAGGAGGGGGGAAGGGGGGGGGGGCGTTATCTGGGCTTATTTGTCACCATGCACAAAAAAAAAGAGATATATAAAATAAGTCTTTATTTCTTATTTTTATTATGTATGTTTTACTATTTAATAGGAAATGTTTTATTTAGATTTTCCTATCTCTGTCTAGGCAGCATTTTGTTCTTGGTGTGCCACACACCCCGCTTCACTTTTAAATATTCTTCACTTAATGGGTTAACTCACCGCCAGGTGACGTAGTGCAGAGAGGAAGTCTTGTAACGAGCCCCCTTCCGGCCTATATATACCTGGTACCTCCCTTCAATCACCAGTATTTTTCTCTCTGCTGAGAGATATATTAAGGGGGACCTTCCTTTTTGAAAAAAAAAAAAATATATATATAAATAAAAATCCTCCCTTCCGGGGCATTTACAAATAAGGGGGCATCCCGGGTTGGCTTATGTCTTAAAGCCCAAAAATTGCGAATACCATAAATCACCATATGGAGGCTTCCGTTATTGCCGGAAACGGTTCTTCTGAGCCATTCGGGGGGTGCGTAAGTTGTGGGGTTCTACTCCCAGCTGATGATGTCTTTATTTGCATCCCTTGTGCAAAGCAGAGAATTGCGCGCCAGTCTGTTGCTTCGGCTGCTGGCCCATCGCAACCTTCATCATCGCCTACCTCGCCCTCCCTGTTCCGGACCCCGCATGACACTGTCAAAAGTGGGGATTCGCAGTCCGAGGTGGCGGCACGGTCGGCCAGCCCCCGGAAAGTAGTGCCCGTTAAAGCAGGGTTAAAGGCCGCTGCAAAACGGAGGCACCTGACTCCGGTACCTTCGGCTCCACAGGACGAGTTATGTGAGCCTGTGGAATGGTCCGATGGATCCCCGAATGAGGAAGAATTCCTGTTGGAGTCAGATGAGCCTGCAGATCAGCTTGAGGCTGATGCGATTGGCGATTGGTCGGAGGGGGTTGTTTTTGACACCCCCTCCATTCTGGCTCAAATGTTTAAAATTTTGAATTTAGATCCACCTGAGGCTGTCACCCTTCCAAAGGGTCAGTTGTTTAAGGAGCCTCAGCCGCGTTGGGTTTTTCCCAGACAACACCACTTTGAGAGGGTGGTCCTTAAGAAATGGGAACATCCCACGCGGTTATCTGGAATCCCTTCCAGTTGGGAAAAGCGTTATCCTTTTCCGCCAGAGTTGGTAAAGCTTTGGTCTGTCCCTCCTGACGTCGATACCCCTGTGCTAGGGCTCTCCAGCACGGCTATGGTACAGTCTGCTGAGACCACTGTCCCTAAAGATGGGGAAGATCGTCGGATTGACCAATACGCGCGCCATGGTTTTATTTATTCCGGGTCAGCGTTGCGCCCGGTGTGTGCTTCAGCCCTTCTTCTATTGGCGATTAGGTCTTTAATTCAGGGGCTATATGAGGATCTCAATCCCGCTTGTAAACAGTTTACTGCGCTTAAGCAGTGTGAATTTTTTGTGTCCTATGTCCTATCCGCTCAGAACGATGCGCTGGCTATGAGTAGCAAGGCAGCGGCTATGCTGGTGGCTATTCGCCGGTCAGTATGGCTGCGTCAGTGGTCGGCGGATGCAGTTTCTAAGAAGGTCCTCACAGCTCTCCCCTTTTTGGGGTTGCGTCTGTTTAGGGAGAAAATTGATTCAGTCGCTAAGGGTGGTAAGATGCCACAACACAAGAGGCCTCGTGACCCCTTTAGGGGGGCAGGTTCCGGTAGGCCTTCCTTTCGAGGATTCAGAGCGGGCAGGGGGGCTTCCTTTCCCGCTACCAGAGGTGCAGGTTGGACTTGGGGGAGGGGCCGTGGCCGGCCCACTCAGTCCTGGGGCACCAAGCCCAAACCTGCTGATAAGCCCTCTCAGCAATGAGGGGCTGCCCTCACCCGTGCGGGTGGGGGGACTATTGCGACACTTCTCCCAGGTTTGGAACCAAGTGGTTCCAGGCAGATGGATCCAGGAGGTAGTGTCGGCCGGTTACGACCTGGAATTCGAGTCCCCGAGAAAGATGGGTCGGTTCGTCCCGGCCTGGACTCTCATCAACACAGAGTGTTTCTTCCTTTTGCCCAAATTCACACGAGAACGCTTCAGCTTTTTCTGTTAGCGTCTTGGGACCAGCAGCCTCGGTCGCTGGATCTGGTGTAGGGCAGGTTTTTCCTGACCCTCCTTTGGAAAATTGTCACCGCGGACGCCAGTCTGTCGGGATGGGGCGGATTCTGGAAGGAGCTGCAGTTTCAGGGGCAGTGGGGACCTCAAGAGGCCCACTTACCCACCAATATTCTGAAACTGAGAACCATCCGTCGGGTGCTTGCTCTCCTCTCCGGTCCAGGTGCGTTCAGACAATCAAACAGCGGTTGCTTACATCGGTCATTAGGGAGGGACTCGCAGTCTGAGTGCTCTCAGAGAAGTGTCCCTGATCCTGACCTGGGCGGTGTCCCATGTTCCTTGTCTCTCGGCGGTTTACATTCCAGAGGTGAAGAACCAGGTAGCGGACCGGTTGAGCAGGGGCTCTCCCCGTCTGGGAGAATGGGCTCTCCATCCTCGGGTGTTTCGCTCACTGTGTCTCCGATGGGGGACCCCGGAGGTGGACCCGTTTGCCTCTCGCAGGCTCCCGAACTTCGTGTCGCTCTCCCAGGATCCTCTGGCTCTGGCAATGGACGCCATGTCCCTGAGCTGGGGAGTTCTGGGATTTCTATACCTGTTTCCTCCGATGCCCAGGCTGGGCAGGGTGCTTCAGAAGTTGGCTCTGGAAAAGGTGTCCGCCGTTCTCGTGGCCCCAAGGTGGCCAAGGCGAGTAAGGTTCGCAGACATCGTTTGGCTGGCAGTGGACCAGTTCGTTCTGCCTCTTCGGCCCGATCTGCTCACTCAGGGTCAATTGTGTTACCCCAATTTACCAGCGCTGGGTTTGATAGCCTGGCGGCTGAAACCTCCATCCTGAAGGAGGAGGGTCTTTCTGATACAGTCATTAAGACTCTGATCAGTGCCCGGAAGAGGTCTTCTTCCATCACCTACTATAGGACTTGGAAAGCCTATATCGCTTGGTGTGAGATAAGATCTTTTCCTTGTAGGGTCCTTTCGGTCTCCAGGATTCTGGAGTTTTTACAATCAGGGCTGGACTCTGGTCTCCAGCTAAGTACGTTGAAAGGGCAGGTCTCTGCCTTATCTATTTTTCTTCAGAAGCGTGTTGCGCTTAAAGTGGACCAACACCCACGGGTGATCGGCCCGGGAATCTATAAGATTCCCGGGCCGATCACCCCCCACCCCGCGGGACATCCGAGATCGGGATGTCCCGCGGGGTGAAACCCCCCCAAACACCCCAAACTCCTTACCTTATCTTCGGCGGCGGCCGGCCGCCGCCGCCTCCCTCGCGCTCCTGTAGGCGTGCGCGTGCCCGCGCCGGCCGTCTGCGAATGGCCGGCGGGGGCGCGCGCGCGTCGAAAGTGACGCGAGGGAGGCGGCGGCGGCGGCTGCCGCTTAGACGTTCCTGATCCTCGCTTGTACGTCGGCGCTGGGAGCGGGGAGAGGTGAGTTTTTCGGGGGGTTAGGGGGGGTTTCACACAGCGGGGCACCCCGATCGGGGGTGCCCCACCGAAGTGGACCAAGACCCAGGATAGTCAAAATCCTGGGTGTTGGTCCACTTTAAGCCTTTAGTTAAAACTTTTTTTCCAGGGGGTTACGCATGTGCGGCCTCCCAGGAAACCATTGCTCCCGGTTTGGGATTTGAATTTGGTTCTTTCTGCTCTTCAGGCTCCTCCTTTTGAGCCTTTGCAAGATATTGCTTTGTCTACCCTGACTCAGAAGATTGTCTTCTTGGTAGCGATCACTTCGGTCCGGCGTGTCTCGGAGTTGGCGGCCTTGTCTATCCAGGCGCCTTACTTTGAGAGGCATCAGGATAAAGTGGTCTTTCGGTTCAAGCCAGACTTTCTTCCTAAGGTTGTTTCTGCTTTTCATTTGAACCAAGATATTGTTCTTCCCTCCTTGTGTCCTAATCCTAAGAATGACAAAGAGAGGGTTTTGCATTGTTTGGATGTAGTACGCTGTGTTAAGTACTACTTGATTATCACGTCTCCTTTTCGTAGGACGGATTCCTTTTTTGTTGTGCCCCATGGGCCTAAGAAGGGTTTGGCACCAGCCAAATCTGCCATTAGCAAGTGGATACGTCAGGCCGTTACTGCAGCCTATTCTGCTAAGGGAAGAGTTCCCCCTTTTCGTATCACTGCTCATTCTACTCGCGCCGTTGGGGCGTCTTGGGCTTTTCTTGGGCTTTTCAGCACCAAGCTTCTGTTGAACAAGTTTGTAAGGCCGCCACTTGGTCTTCTGTTCATACTTTTTCTAAGTTTTACAAAGTTGATGTGCGAGCCTCAGTGGATGCTGTTTTTGGCCGCAAAGACTGCAGTCATTTAAGTTATGCTTCACCTGGCCTTGAGATGCCCATCCCTTGTGGACACTGCTTTTGGATGTCCCATTAAGTGAAGAATATTTAAAAGTGAAGCGGGGTGTGTGGCACACCAAGAATAATACCATTTTGTGAGTACTCACCTGAAAAATGGATATTGTTGGTGTGCCACACACCCCGCTTCACTCCCACCCTTTTCGGTATTTCCGAAGCCTTTATATGGTGAAGCTTTTTGTTTATATCAAATTGATTTTGAGGTTACCGGTGGAATACTGGTACCTTGTCTTTCTGCTTTTTTAATATACTGGTGATTGAAGGGAGGTACCAGGTATATATAGGCCGGAAGGGGGCTCGTTACAAGACTTCCTCTCTGCACTACGTCACCTGGCGGTGAGTTAACCCATTAAGTGAAGAATATTTAAAAGTGAAGCGGGGTGTGTGGCACACCAACAATATCCATTTTTCAGGTGAGTACTCACAAAATGGTATTTTGCTTACCTATTAAAGCTCTTTGTTTTCTGGCTGTGTTCAGATTTGAATTTTCCCTCCATTTTTGGCAATGTGATCCTGGAAGTGGGCGGGGCTTAGGTATGCTTTTATTCAGAGAGCACCTGTATGCTCTGTTTGACTTCCTGTTTCCTGCTTCCCTGTGGCCTTACCTCATGATGTGACTGTTTTTTGGTTTTCTCTGTAGGTAGAAACTCATTAAAAAAAAGGGGGTACTCCTGGTCCTTATATAAAAAAAAAAAAGCCCTTAAGCCTTATTTGGGGGTCCATTTGTGTTTCAATCCTCCCACTTGGGACTATTTAAGGGGCATCCCGGGTAGCAATTGCGTAAATCCCATATATACTTGGCGACTATAATCAATTATAGTATAATACTAAACACCATATGGAGGCATCCCAGGATAACGGACATGCAATTCCCTCTGCACAGACTCAGCAATGTTTTGGATGTGGGGCATCCCTTGTTGGGGATAACGCAATTCTTTGCGTCCCTTGTGCACAATTAACTATTATGCAGCAAACTGAGGCCCAGGCTTCAGGGCCTGCGGCTAATGCCTCATCTCCTACTCCGCCATGTCTTGTCTGTACCCCCAATGATATTGTCATGGGTGGTGAGTCGCATGCTGATTTATGTGCCAGATTGGCTCATCTTGAAAGATTAAAGTCTACCTCTGTGCCTAAGAAGGCCTCAGCTAAAAGAAAGCACTTGACTCATGCCTCTCCGGCAATTGGCAGACAATTGTGAATTGCTTGATTGGTCTGATCCTTCTCAGTTAGAAAAAGGAGAATTATTATGAGGAATCAGATGTTTCTGATGAACAGCAATTTGTTGGTACTGAGATTGAGCAGGGTGAAGCAAGTGTTGTGGATACACCAAAAGCTCTTGCTCAGTTATTTGAGGTTTTGGTTATTACTCCTCCTGAAGTAGTCCCTCCTCAAAATGGGGAATTCTTTGGAGTCTCTAAACCTCGTTTAGAATGTCCAAATCAAAAGCATTTTGATGAAATTATTCTTAAAGAATGGGAGAAGCCTGCGCGGCTGGCATTCCCTTGGGCTGGGACAAGAAATATCCCTTCCCAGCTGATACTGTTAAGTGTTGGTCATCACCACCTGTGCCCACCGCTCTGGGCATGTTTACACTCACTGCACAGATGGGTTAAATGCGGAGGACAAATTCCTATGTGTGCGCAAGCATACAATGGCCATCTATGCATTAATATTTAATTAATTTATAGAGAGACTGGATTTTTAAAAGATACTCTGCTCATGGGTGGATGCCCCTGTGCTTAATTTATCCAATTCTTCTGTGTTGCATTCTCCTGACTCCACTACACTTAAAGATGGAGAGGATAAGTGTATTGATCAAATGGCGTGCCACGCTTTTTCCAGTGTGGGCTCGGCCTTGCTGCCTGTTGGTGCTTCGGCACTCATGACAGTGGCTATTAGGTCTGTTGTGAGAGACCTAATGAATTACTCAGGGCTTGATCCAGCCTCTGATGAGTACGCCGCTCTTAAGCGATGTGAGACGTTTGCATCTTTTGTACTTTCTGCCTTAGATGATACTCTGCTCATGTGCAGCAGAACCTCTGCCTTGTTAGTCGCCATCCGGCGATCAGTATGGTTGCGGCAATGGGCAGTTGATATTGTAGCTAAGAAATCGCTTACAGCGCTCCCTTTTGTGGGATTGCGCCTCTTTGGAGAAAGAATTGGATTCTGTCACTAAAGGAGGTAAATTACCTCAGCGTAAGAAACAACGTCATTCCTTTCGTGAAATAGAGGAAAGGAACGTGGCCGTCCAAGTCAGAATTGGGGATCCAAAACCAAATCTGCCACTAAGCTTGCTCAACAACGAGGGGACGCCCTCACCCTTACGGGTGGGGGGACGGCTGCGGTTCTTCTTCCAGATCTGGGTTCAGGAGGCATCGGACAATTGGGTTCTGGAAGTAGTCTCTTCTGGTTACTAACTGGAATTCAAGTCCTGGCCTCCTCCCAGATTTTTCATGTCCCGGATGCCGTCAGATCCGGCAATTGCGCAGGGACTGCGGGCAGCAGTAGCAAATCTGTTAAACATGGCTGTTATCGGCCTAGTGCCTCCAGCGGAAAGGGGTTTGGGGACGGCTCTGTTCGGCCTATCCTAGACCTAAGGAGACTCAATCAATTTATCAGTTTCGGAAAATTCCGCATGGAGTCTCTGCGATCAACGATCGATGCTCTCCGTCAGGGGGACTGCATGACATCCATAGACATCAAGGATGCTTATTTGCACATTCCTATTTTCCGGGTCACCAGAGAGTTCTCAGGTTCTCGATAGAAGACCAGCATTATCAATTTGTGGCCCTGCCATTCGGCCTTACCTCGGCCCCAAGAGTCTTTACCAAGATGCTGGCAGGAGTGATGGCTATATTCAGGGTCCAGGGCATCCGCATTGTGCCTTTTCTGGACGATCTTCTTATCGCGGCCTCCTCCCTCGAACAATCAGAGTTGGACACCAGGATGGTGGTCTCTACGCTAGAGAGGTTCGGATGGGTAATAAGTTACCCCAAATCCTCTCTCTGTCCGTCCAGGGAAATTCCCTTCCTGGGCCTGATTCTGGAATGGTTCTGGTTCAGGACTTGATTCGTCTATTCTTGTCCAACCCTCGTCTGTCTATCTGTCTAGGGATGAGACTAGTGGGATTGATGGTAGCTGCATTTGAGGCAGTCCCGTTTGCCCAGTTTCACATAAGGACGCTTCAGCTCTTCCTCTTGTCAAAGTGGGACAGGTGCCCACTATCACTGAATCAGACTTGTCTGTTGTCTCTCCACATTTTGCAGTCCCTTCAGTGATGGTTAATATCGCACAACCTCCAGAAGGGCAAGTCATTTCTGACTTCTCGTTGGGAACTGGTTACCACGGATGCCAGCCTGGTGGGCTGGGGGGGGGGCTTCTGGAAGAAGCATCAGTTCCAAGGATTGTGGGGGCCTCAGGAGGCTCATTCTCCAATCAATGTATTAGAGCTTCGGGCCATACGTCTTGTTCTACTTCGACTGACCCATTTCTTACAGGGTCTGCCAGTTCAGATTCGGTCAGACAACCGAACAGCTGTTGCATACATCAATCACCAGGGAGGGACTCGCAGTTGGGGTGCCCTCCGGGAAGTGTCTCTGATCCTTCAGGATGTTCTCGCCAGGGAGAATGGTCTCTCAATCCAAGGGTCTTTCAGTTCCTCTGTCACAAGTCACAAGTGGGCTCCACGGTTGGACCTGTTTGCTTCTCGTCACAATCACAAGCTGCCAGCTTTTGTGTCTCTATCCCAGGATCCTCTGGCAGTGGCAGCGGATGCCATGTCTTTAGCCTGGAAGGGTCTGGGGTTCCTATATCTATTTCCCCTATTCTCCATGATCAGCAAGGTGGTGCGCAAGCTAGCACTGGAGGAGGTGCCAGCAATTCTGGTGGCGCCAAGGTGGCCAAGACGTCTGTGGTACGCAGACGTCGTAAGGCTGGCAGTGGATCATGTCCATCTGCCTCTTCTTCCAGATCTCATCACTCAGGGTCAACTTTGTTACCCCAATTTACAAACGCTGGCTTTGACGGCATGGCTGCTGAAGTCTCCATCTTGAAAGAAGAAGGTCTTTCTGATGTGGTTATTCAGACTCTTATTAGAGCTTCCTCTGTCATTTATTACAGGACTTGGAGGTCCTATATTAATTGGTGTGAATCCAGGGCTTTGCCCTGTAGAGTATTTTCTATTCCTAGAATTCTGGAATATCTGCAACGATGTCTGGATATGGGATTACAGATTAGTACTTTGAAAGGGCAAGTCTCTGCCTTGGCAATTTTCTTTCAAAGATCGTTTGCTCTTCATCCTTTGGTTAAGACCTTTTTCCAAGGAGTCGCGCATGTGCGGCCTCCCAGAAAGCCTTTACTTCCTGTTTGGGATCGTAATTTGGTGCTTTCGGCTATGCAAGCTGCTCCCTTTGAGCCATTGCAGGATATTCCTCTTCCTATTCTTACTCAGAAGGTTGCCTTTTTGGTTGCTATTACTTCTGTCCGCCGAGTTTCTGAACGGGCGGCTTTGTCTATTCAAGCCCCTTATTTTGAGAGGCATCAAAATAAGGTTGTTTTCCGTTTTAAACCGGATTTCCTTCCTAAGGTGGTGTCTGCTAACGACAAGGAAAGGGTCTTACATTCTTTGGATGTAGTTTGTTGTGTTAAGTATTATTTAGTTACTACCTCGGCCTTCCGCAAGACGGATGCCTTCTTTTTTGTTGTGCCTTCTGGGCCCAAGAAGGGTTTTGCTCCTGCCAAATCTTCCCTTAGTAAGTGGATACGTCAGGCTATCATTGGGGCCTATATGGCGAAGGGGAAAGTTCCCCCTTTTCGTGTCACCGCTCATTCTACTCGTGCTATTGGAGCCTCTTGGGCTTTTCAGCACCAAGCTTCTGTTGAACAAGTCTGCAAGGCTGCGACTTGGTCTTCTGTGCATACTTTTTCTAAGTTTTACAAGGTTGATGTGCGGGCCTCAGCCTGTTTTTGGCCGCAAAGTTCTGCAAATTGCAGTAATTTAAGTTATGTATTATTCCTTTGGGATCCCCATTATAGACACTGCTATTGGATGTCCCAAGTGTCATGAATATCGGGAAGTGGGGGGTGTGACATACTAGGAATAATACCATTTTGTGAGATACTCACCTGTAAAATGGTTATTACGAAAATGTCACACCGCCCCACTTCCCCCTCCCTTTTTTGTTCGAGGGATCCTTTATATGGTGATTATTATTATTATTATTTCAAATAATTTTACAATTATTGAATATAATTGGCTCTTTTTGCTCTAAGGGATCTTTTATTTGGTATTATTATTTCAAATAATTTTACAGTTATTGAATATAATTGGCTCTTTTTGTTCTAAGGGATCCTTTATTTGGTATTATTATTCTCATATAATTTTACAATTATTGAATATAATTGGCTCTTCCTGGTTCTTCACTGCTGTTTAAAAAGACTGAGGAATAGTGGGAGGAACCCAGTACTTATGGACCAGGAGGGGCTCCTTTTTTCCATGTCATCTCTGCAAGATCGCCCTCTACAGGCCGGGTTCCCAAGTGTCATGAATATCGGGAAGTGGGGGGTGTGACATACTCGTAATAACCATTTTACAGGTGAGTATCTCACAAAATGGTATTTTTTGTTATGTCAGGTTTCCTTTAAATAACCAAAATAATATTTAGAAGCTATAGGGTAGAAATGTGTGACTTTAAAGTGACCCTCCAGTCAAGGAAGACTGAAAGGGGCAGGGAGGTATTTAATTCTGAACTACTTCCACATTCCATGCTGGTTTTACTTCCCCACATGTCTGCCACCAGCCAGTTAGGCTGGTGTAGTGGGCGGCAGCACATCGCTGTGTAAGCTTTCCACACAAGCCTAGCTGGCCACTGGCCGATCACATGGAGCCGGATTTTGTTAACAATCAAAGCTGTTTGCGGGCTTACAGCAGTGGTATCTGATAGGGCATACCTTAGTTGTAAGCCCCTACCCTCACTGCCCTTTACAATTTAAGTTGATTGGCCACCCACCAAAAAAAAACTAAGGAATACTCACTTTTTTTCTCCCGCAACTGATCAGTCCTACTCGTACGCTGAGTTGCATCCCACGCCGGCCGCGTCAGAACCTCCATCACATGGACGCGGCCACACAATCCACATTCAGTGCAATAAAGGGGGTGTGCTGAGACCTGATATGCAAGCTCTACTGCTGTGGAGAGAGTGTGGCCATACCCCTGTGACGGTGAATGGAGATTCGATGCGGCCATCGCGGGATACGTTCTAGAGTTTGGGTGAGTTGCTGATTGCGGGGGTCGAACCAATTATCTACAGAGGACAAATGTTGAGTACTCTTTCGTTTTTTAGTTGTGTGGTCATTCCCTTTAAAAGATAAGCTAATGATAAATCTGTAGATAGATGTATGAATATGTGGAAGCAGCCACTCGCCGTGCAACAATATAATTCATACAGTGCAACAATGAGTATCCATACTCCTAATGTTAATAACAATGTTTTTTTTTGTTTTTTTACAGTGAGAACCAACTTAGCCTTCCCACTTTACCAGCTTCTTTAGCAAATGCATTTGAAAATTTGACATCACTTTCTCTTAGTAGGACAGGGATTACATGGAATGAGGTAATTTTTATTAAAACAGGTATGCTTGTGTCATTTGCCCGCTGGCTTTGTTACATTTCTGTTTTGTTGAACACTCATCAAAATGTTTATATTCTTAGTATACAGTACGTCCTGCTCCAGAAAGATTACCTACAAGTGGGTATTACTCCGCCAGATGGCGCTGGACTGCAGAGACATCGAAAACAGGCTCCTCCCGGCCCCTCAAATACCCAGGGATCTCCCACAAATCCCCAGAATTTCTCGGCAGTCTGGACTGCGAAGGACGAGAAATGGCTCTCTACTCGCAGGTGAGCGGGGCTATTAGCCTGCGGGCCTGTAGGACTATTCCCACCCGGTCCATTAGTAATATGCCTCCCAGCCTTGGCTGCGCTGCTCGGGTGAAGGTAGGCAGCACTGCTGTTAGGTGCTTAGGAGCACTGCTATACCGCAATCCCCCACCAAAGGGTAGGCGGTTCAGGCTTATGGTGAGCCTCTATGGGATGCCCCTCCCGCACTATTGCCCCTTGCCCCTGCCTATCGGTGGGACCTATTTAAGTGGCCGCCGTCCTCCCTCATCCTCCTTGTAGTCTTCGGGGGAAAAGAGGGGGGGGTGTATGTGTATGGATATGTATGTTATGCAGTCTGTGCTTTCACTTTTCACATGTCTTTATTCTTGTGTCAGCCGCCGAGCTGACTTGTCTTTATTGCTTTTAAATTTACCGCCGCCGCGCGCTGACTTGGTTCTGCGCTTGGCGGCGGCATTACCTCAGGCGCTGGTGCGCCATCATTGGCTGTTGGCCTTTCTGGCTTCGCGCTCTTCGGGGGGGGGGGTGGGCGTCTTTGGCGCGTTCCACGTCATCGCTATTACTGGCCCGCCCCTCGAGGTATACCAACGCCATCTTTTCTGACTTGGTTGACCTATGCACGACGGACTCCTACCTACCGCGGTCCGTAAGTGCCCTTGCGGGCAGCTTTATCTGCTTCACTTTTGTTACGATGTACTTAAGGTCTTGTCTGCTTATGTCTTTCAGGCGGGACAAACCCTTCTTGGCTTCTACCGGCCCTGTTTTTAGTATATTACTTGTAGGCCTTGTAAAAATTATACTCCCACGTCCCTAGCGGGTTATTGGGGCATCCAGGGTTGCTATATAGCGTTATTCCCTATCGGCGTATAGCGCCGCTATAATCACCATATGGAGGCATCCCAGGATAATGTTACCGGGGTCCCTTTGGGACAAGACCGGCTGTGTGTAGCGTGTGGACAGCCTCATGCTGACTCTGACAAGGCACGGGTCTGTGTACACTGTGCTGAACAGGTGCTTGCATTGCAATCTGGCCTGCCAGTGGCTGCACCTCGTTTCACGTCACCTACTCCCCCAAGCTTAAATCTCACTCCTGCTGAGTTGCATACTAGTGGGGATTCTCGGCCTGATGTGTCTTCTAGACTGGCAACAGATTATTGTGAAGTCTTTAGCGCGTAAGGCCCCTGCTAAGAAGCGGCACTTGACGCCTAATGTTACTGTTTTCCCTATGGGAACTGAGGAGTTTTGGAATCTGTGTGGCTATACCCCGTCTGATGAAGGGGAGCTCTTTTCTGATTCAGGCTCATCTGATGAGAGACCAAGGGGTCATGACGATTCTGGCTCTGACCCCTGAGCCCCGGATGACACTGACAGATTATTGACACAGATTTTTGAGGTTCTGTCTATCTCTCTCCCTGTTGCGGCTCCCAGGCAAAGAGGGGAGCTTTTCCATACAGCAAGATCACGTTTGGAATTTCCAGAGCAGGCACATTTCCATAACCTTGTGCTCAAGGAATGGGAGCGCCCCAGTAAACTTCCCGGGGTTCCAAAGAGTTGGGATAGGATGTATCCCTTTCCTGATGAGGTGGTTAAATGTTGGTCATCCCCCCCCCCCCCCCCCGAGGTGGATGCCCCGATCCTAGGGCTATCTAACACCTCTGTAATGCATTCCCCTGATTCTACTACCCTGCAGGATACCGAAGACCGGCGTATTGATCAGCTGGCATCCCACACCTTTGCATGTGCAGGGACGGCGCTGCGCCCGGTCTGTGCCCCTGCCATTACTGCTGTGGCCACTAGAACCCTTATCAGAAATATGCTCGATCGTGCCCCTGATGATTTGCCTTGTGAGGTGTTTAATGCACTCTCCAGTTGTGATGTTTTTGTAAATTTTGTCCTATCAGCATTGGATGACACCATCAGAATGTGTGCCAGAACTTCTGCCCTCGTGGTGGCTATACGCCGCTCGGTTTGGCTGCGCCAGTGGGCTGCTGACAACGCTGCCAAGAAGGCCCTCACTGGGTTTCCCTTTAAAGGACTGCGTCTGTTTGGAGACCGCCTGGACCTTTTTGCTAAGAGAGGCAGGTTACCCCAGCGCAGGCGGCAACCTCGGCCCTTTCGGGGTCAGGGTTCCTTCTCCTCCCCTTACCGTGGTGCAAGACATGGAAGGGGGGGGTCTTTCCCTTGGGCCCGGGGAGATTTCTGGGGTAGAGGCATAGGACGTGGACGTCCTGGCTCCTCCTGGGGTCCCAAAGCTAAATCCTCTTCCAAGCCCCCTCAGGCATGATGGGGCGCCCTCACCCATCCGGGTGGGGGGATGGCTGCAGCACTTCGCTCACGTCTGGAGGCTTCATGTCTCAGACCGGTGGATTCAGGAGGTAGTGTCCTCCGGTTACAAGTTGGAGTTTGCTGCCGATCCCCCTCCAAGATTCATCAGATCCCGGATTCCTCAGGACCCTGTGTCAGCTCAGGAGCTAGTGCAAGCAGTGCAAGGCCTCCTGGAGCTGGTCATCTGCCAGGTCCCTTTTAGAGAAAAAGGCAAGGGCTTTTATTCCAACCTATTCACAGTACCCAAAAAGGATGGTTCTGTTATGCCCATCTTGGACTTAAAGATTCTCAACAAGTTTGTCAGGGGCAGGCGCTTTCGCATGGAGACTCTGCGCTCTGCCATCAGTTCCCTGCGCCAAGGGGATTTCATGACTTCTTTGGACATCAAAGATGCTTACCTTCATATTCCTGTGTTCCCAGGTCATCAAAGGTTCCTCAGGTTCGCTCTGATGGATCAACACTACCAATTTGTGACCTTGCCCTTCGGCCTCACTTCAGCTCCCAGGGTGTTCACCAAGGTGCTGGCTGGCGTGATGTCTCTGCTCAGATGTCAGGGCGTCCGCGTGCTTCCCTATCTGGACGACATCCTCATCACTTCCCAGTCTCTACATCAGACAGAGTTGGATACTCAGCTGGGGGTGTCCACTCTGGAGTCATTTGGATCGGTGATCAACCACCCAAAGTCCTCACTGTCCCCTTCCTTGGTAACTCCATTCTTAGAAATGAATCTGGATACAGTTCAGGCAAGGATCTTCCTTCCTCAGTAGAAGGTGGACAGTCTGATTGCACAGGCTCAGTCCCTCCTAGCTTGTCCCCCATCCCTCCATCAGACAGGGGATTCAGCTGGTGGGCCTAATGGTGGCGTGCTTCAAAGCGGTCCCTTATGCTCAGTTCCACTTGAGGCCTCTGCAACTTCACCTATTGTCTGTATGGGACAAGGACCCAGCGTCCCTGGACAGGGTCTGTGTGCTCTCCCCCCTTGTCAGGAGGTCCCTCTTGTGGTGGATGGACTCAAGGAACCTGTTGGGGGGCAGATCCTTTCTTGCCCCTTCCTGGGAGACGGTCACCACGGATGCCAGTCTGTCAGGTTGGGGGGGGTTTCTGGAAGTCCCTGCGGTTCCAGGGGACACCTATCAATGTCTTGGAGCTGCAAGCGATCAGGTTAATTCTGGCTCGATTGACTACTCATCTTCAGGGCCTGCCTGTTCAGGTGCGCTCGGACAACCAGACAGCAGTTGCCTACATCAATCATCAGGGAGGAACCCGGAGCAAGGGGACCCTCCAGGAAGTGTCTCTGATCCTGACTTGGGCAGAGGCCAATGTCCCCTGCATTTCAGCTGTGTACATCCCGGGGGTGGAAAATCACCTGGCGGACTCTCTGAGCAGGGGGACCTCTCGCCAGGGAGAATGGTCCCTATGCAGCAGGGTGTTTCAATCTCTGTGTCACCGTTGGGGCCAACCAGATGTGGATCTGTTTGCGTCCCGCCACAATCACAAGCTTCCAGCTTTTGTCCCTCTGTCCAGGGATCCTCTGGCCCTGACCTCGGATGCGCTAGCAATGTCATGGAAGGACTTTCAGTTCCTGTATGTCTTCCCCCCAATTCCCCTGCAGGGCAGGGTTCTGCGCAAGATTGCTCTGGAAGGGGTGCCAGCAATTCCGGTGGCCCCCAGGTGGCCAAGAAGAGTGTGGTTCACAGACGTGGTACAGCTGGCAGTAGATCAATACGCTCTGCCCTTGGTGCCAGATCTGATCACTCAGGGCTCACTACGCCATCCCAATTTACAAACTCTGGCTTTGACGGCTTGGCTGCTGAAACCTCCATCTTGATGGAGAAGGGGCTGTCTTCCTCAGTTGTGGATACTTTGATTAAAGCTAGGAAGAAGTCTTCCTCTTCCATTTATTACAGGGTTTGGCATGCCTACATTGACTGGTGTGAGTCTAGGTCTCTTCCCTGTCGTGTGTTCTCTATTCCCAGGATTCTGGAGTTCCTGCAGCATGGGTAGGAGATGGGGCTCCAACTCAGTACTCTGAAGGGTCAGGTTTCTGCCCTGGCTATTTTTTTTTCCAGAAGTCCTTTGCTCAGCACCCTCTGATCAGGACTTTTTTCCAGGGGGTCACTCATGTGCGTCCCCCACGTAAACGTATGGTGCCTGTTTGGGATTTGAACTTGGTTCTGTCAGCCTTGCAGGGAGCTCCCTTTGAACCTGTGCAGGATGCTGCCTTGGCCATTCTTACGCTCAAGGTTGTGTTTCTGGTGGCTATCACTTCTGTCAGGCGTGTGTCTGAGTTGGCGGCGCTTTCCATTCAGCCCCCCTACTTGGAGAGACACCAGGACAAGGTGGTGTTTCGTTTCAAACCTGATTTCTGCCTAAGGTAGTGTCTGCCTTCCTTCTCATTTGAATCAGGATATTGTTCTCCCTTCTTTGTGCCCTAATCCTAGCAATGCTAAGGAGAGAGTTTTGCACTCTTTGGATGTGGTTAGGTGTCTGAAGTACTATCTGGTGGCTACTGGACCTTTTTGTGGTCCCTTCTGGTCCTAGGAAGGGTTTGGCTCCTGCCAAGTCTACTATCAGCAAGTGGATTCGTCAGGCTGTGATTCAGGCCTACTCTGCTAAGGGGAAGAATCCTCCCTTCCACCTTACTACTCATTCCACTCGTGCTATTGGTGCCTCTTGGGCTTTTCAGCACCTGGCTTCTGTTGAACAAGTTTGGAAGGCTGCTACTTGGTCTTCTGTTCTTACCTTTTCAAAGTTTTACAAGGTTGATGTTAGGGCCTCAGCTGATGCTGCTTTTGGCCGAAAGGTTCTGCAGGCGGCAGTGGTTTAAACTGCCTGCTGCTGATTTTTCTTGGGGATCCCACCCTACTTTATGGACACTGCTATTGGATGTCCCAACTGTAAGTATTAGATTTGGAGCAGGACGTACTGTATACTAAGAATAATACAATTCTGTGATTACTCACCTGTAGAATTGGTATTATGAGTACACAGTACGCCCTGCTCCAACCCACCCTTGGTTTGCATTTTCTTGGATCCCCTGTATAGTGTTTGTTATCATTGTTATAGTTGATAGTTTGGAATGTTTAATTCTCCCGGCTTCTCCTTAACTGCTTTTTAATGCTGGGGATTTTTGGGAGGTCCCTGGGTATTTGAGGGGCCGGGAGGAGCCTATTTTCGATGTCTCTGCAGTCCAGCGCCATCTGGCGGGGTATATCCCAACTGTAAGTATTAGATTTGGAGCAGGACGTACTGTATACTCATAATACCAATTCTACAGGTGAGTAATCACAGAATTGTATATTCCAAGTGTGACATACACTCCGCTTCAACTCTTCATGACATTTGGGTTATTCTCCAGTAGAGGGCGAACTTCTGCAGAGATGAATGCAAAAAAGGAGCTCCTCCCAGTCCATAAATACCTTGGACCTCCCACCAATTCCCCAATTTTCTTCTCTGCAGGAAGGCGAGCAAGACAGAAGATGAAGACTTCTCTTCTTTGCAGGTTAGCCGGGCTCACGCCCGGCCATTTTTGTCCCTATTCTGCCAGGACCTTTCCTAAATTATCCCTATTTGGGCCTCCCAGCCTTGGCTGCAGGTCCTGGTGAGGGTAGGTAGCACCTTATGGGTGTGCAAGGAGCATCGCTCCACCGTGAGACCCCATTACAAGGGGTAGGCGGTTGCCCGGGTTTGGTGATCCCGGTGTGGGATGCTCTGTCCCTTTCATTCCTATGACCAGATTCTGGCTGGGATTCCCCCCCTTCCGGGTCCCTTACTTCCCTCTGGGCCGGGGGGGGGGCTGGCTGCCCTTTATACTCGGTGTGTGTGACACTGTGTGTGTGTGTGTGTGTGTGTGTGAGTGTTTTCACTTGTGTCTTTACTGTGACAGGTGTTTGCTTGTACATGGGGCCTTAACTGTGCTCGCCTCCTTCGTTCAGCCTGGGGAGCTTCTCCCCCTCAGGCTTTGTTTGGGGAGGGGGCAGGGTCGGGCTCTCGGCGCGTGGTAGCCCCGCCCCCTCGTTTGGTGCGATGCTGCGGGCCAGCCCATGGCTGGGATCCGCGTGGCTGGGAGGGGGCGGGACCTGCCGAGTGCGCATTCTGCGCTGGGCCGCCCCCCTCCTCTTCCTCCTTTTCTCATGAGGCTCTTCTCCGGGGGCCATCTTGGTGCTGCTGTGGCTGATCCTGCGTGCTCGTGACCAGTAAGGGCCTGTTGGCCACTTCCTTAGCTTATGCGGGGGCCCCTCTTTAGCAGGGGGGCCTCCTTTTCTCTCGCATGTGTGAATTTAGATTTATATGGACATATGATAATATATATATATATATATATATATATATATATATATATATATATTTATATTAATACTTTGAGGAGAGTGTGACTTATGTTGCCTTCATTGTGTGTTACAGATTGCATCGTATATGTGAATAAGGGGATCCTCCTAGTCCTGGGGTCCCTAGTCTTAAAATAGATCACCACAAATCCTCCCACTGGAACTTTTAAGGGGCATCCCGGGTTGCTTATTGCTTAAATTCCCTGCAGTCTTGCGACTGACCACAAGAATCACCATATGGAGGCTCCGCAGGATACCGGGCTCGGGCTCCCTCTGGGACAATCCCGGCCATGTGTGGGTTGTGGTGCATCCCTTACGGGTGAGAATGTGCTTCTTTGTATACCATGTGCACAAAAGGCCATATCGCGCCATTCGGGCGCTCAGCCTTCTGGGTCGGCGCCCCGCGCTTCATCGCCTTCTCCTCCCCGCCTTATCCGTACCCCAAGTGATATTGGTGCCAGTGGAGAGTCGCATTCCGAAGTTTGTGCTAGGTTGGCCAGCATCGAGAAATTTTTGGTTAGCACGGTGGGCAAGAAGGCCCAGGCTAAGAAGAGACATTTGTCGTTGGTCCAGGCGACTTGGGATATTGATGATGATTCATTCGATATGTCGGATTATTCCCCGTTAGAGGAGGGGGAATTGTATGAGGAGTCAGAGGCTGACGATGTACGGTTTGGCGAGGCTGATGTTGGGCAGGGGCTGGGGGATTCTGTTGACACGGCCACGGTTTTGTCACATCTCTTGGAGGTTTTGGATATTGCGCCGCCTGAGGCGCCCCCTCTCAAGATGGGGGAATTTTTTGGGGCCCACAAGCCTCGTTTGGAGTTCCCTACCCAGGGTCATTTTGATGCATTGATCCTTCAGGAATGGGAGAAACCTAGTCGGCTTCCGGGTGTTCCTCAGGGATGGGATAGGAAGTATCCTTTCCCAGTGGAAGCGGTTAAGCGCTGGTCTTCTCCTCCCGAGGTCGATGCGCCAGTTTTGGGGTTGACCAACTCCTCCGTGCTTCACACCCCAGACGCCACTTCCCTAAAGGATGGTGAGGATAGGCGCCTTGATCAGATGGCATGCCATGCCTTTGCTTGTGTTGGTTCGGCCTTGCGGCCTGTTTGTGCATCTGCCCTAGTGTCGGTGGGTGCTTGGTCTCTGATAAGGGACTGGTTAAATGACGCTCACCTTGATCCGGCCAGCGCTGAGTTCACTATGCTGAAAAGATTTGAATTGTTCATGGATTTTGTCTTGGCTGCTATGGAAGACACTATTGTTATGTGTAGTAGGACTTCAGCCTTATTGGTGGCCATGCGCCGGTCAGTATGGCTCCGTCAGTGGACGGCGGACTTTGCGGCCAACAAATCGCTCACAGCTCTTCCCTTTTTGGGTACGCGGCTGTTTGGAGATAAGTTGGATGCTGTGGCAAAGGGAGGTAAGTTACCTCAGCGGAAGAAACAGCACCGTTCCTTTCAGGGGGCAGGCTCTTTCAATCCCTCCTTTCGGGGTGCCAGAGCTGGTAGAGGTTTGGCCTTCTCGGGGGTCAGAGGCTCTTCCTGGAACAGGTGCAGAGGTCGGGCCCGTCCCACTTCTCCCTGGGGTTCCAAGCCCAAGGCTGCGGGTAAACCAGCTCAGCAATGAAGGGGCGCCCCCACCCGCACGTGTGGGGGGACGGCTGCGGCTCTTCTTCCAGGTCTGGGCCCGGGAGGTCACAGACAATTGGATCTTGGAGGTGGTCTCCTCCGGGTACAAACTGGAGTTCGAGTACTGGCCTCCTCCAAGATATTCTAAGTGTGCCATACACTCCACTTCGATCTTCATGACATATGGGTAATCTCCAGTAGAGGGCGAACTTCTGCAGAGATGAATATGCAAAAAAAAAGAGAGCCCCTCCCAGTCCATATATACCTGGGACCTCCCACCAATTCCCCAGTTCCTTCTCTGCAGGACAGCGAGCAAGTCAGAAGATGGATATCTCCTCCTTGCAGTCTGCTTGGAGAAAGGTAGCCGGGTTACCCCGGCATATTTTCCTATTACTGTCTGGACCTCTTTACCTTAACCCATATCATGCCTCCCAGCCTTGGCTGCTCTGGTCCGGTCGAAGGTAGGATACACCTCCGTGGTGTGTTAGGGAGCCATGCTCCCCCGTGAGACCTCATTTGGGGTAGGCGGTTCCGGGTTGGTGATCCCGGTTTGGGATGCCCTGCCCATTATTCCCTCCACTTGGTGGTGCGGATTCCCCTCTTGTTCCCTTGTCCCTTGGGGGGGGGGGGGCGCTGTCCCTACCTCTTGTGCCTTTATTGTTTTATTTTCATTGTTGTGTGTGAGAGTGTGGTGCTTGGTGCGCACTGTTGAGGGCATGCTGGCTGTTATCCCTCATGATTTTGGTTGCACGCTCGGTTCTGCGGGGGAGCTTCTCCCCCTCAGGCATGGATTCTCATCTGAGGGGGGGGGGGGCGGGTGCTGGGCGGGTGCTTGGCGGGCATCGCGCGGCCCGCCCCCTCTCCTTCTGCCGCCTGAATGGAGCCCAGCCACGGGCTGGGAGCGCTTTTCCATGGTAGCGGGGGGGGGGGGGGGGGGGGCGGGCGGGCGCTCGGCATTCTCCCGCGGCCCGCCCCCTCTCCTTCTGGCGCCCAGCCACGGACTGGGAGCGCGTTTCCATGGTAACGGGGGGGGGGCGGGCGCGTCACGCGTTCTGCGCTTGCCCGCCCCTCTTCTTCCCAGGCTTGTTCTCCAGCTTGTCAGGGGGGACGCCATTGCTGTGCCGTGAGTGCCCCTGTGGGCCCTTCATTATTATTCTACTGTGTGCGCCCTGTCTGTTAAATTGGCTGGGCGCTTGATTAACTTATTGTATTGATTTTTGTTTGTCATCACACGACCCTTTGATTGTATGTTTTATGTACTATGTGGAGTTCATGGCCTCCCTTGGTTGTGTCCTTCAGAAGGATCCCTTTCACTTGTACTAAGGGGGATTCTCCCGTCCCTAGGGTCCCTTGGGTCCAAATTGGGTATCATTCAAATCCTCACACGCGGGACTTCAAGGGGCATCCCGGGTTGCTTACCAGCGTAATTCCAGTCATTGCGACTACCATTAAAATCACCTTATGGAGGCTTCCCAGGATACTGGGCTCCCTCTGGGACAATCCGGGCCATGTGTGGGGTGTGGGGTATCCCTTACGGGGGAGAATGTGCTGATCTGTATACCTTGCGCACAAAAGGCCATAACGCGGCAGTCTGGTACCCAGCCTTCTGGGTCGGCTCCTCCCGCTTCATCGCCTTCCCCTCCCCGTCTTATCCGTATCCCAAGTGGCATTGGTGCCAGTGGGGAGTCGCACTCTCATGTTTGTGCTAGGTTTGCCAGCATCGAGAAATGTATTGCTAGCACGGTGGGCAAGAAGGCCCAGGCTAAAAAGAGACATTTGTCGTCGGCCCAGCCCTGGCGGGATGTTGACGACGATTCTGTTGTTTTGTCAGATTATTCACTGTTAGGCGATTCTGGTGGCTCCAAGGTGGCCAAGAAGGGTTTGGTACGCAGATGTCGTAAGGATGGCCGTAGACCAGTACCGGCTTCTCTTGTTGCCGGACCTGCTATCTCAGGGTAATCTACTTTACCCCAAACGCTGGCTTTCACGGCTTGGCTGCTGAAACCTTCATCTTGAAAGAGGAAGGTTTGTCTGAGGCTGTTGTTCAGACCTTGATTAGGGCTAGGAAGCGGTCCTCTTCTGGCATTTACTATAGGACTTGGAGGTCCTATATTGATTGGTGTGAGGCTAGGCCTTGCCTTGCAGGATTTTGGAGTTTCTTCAGCATAATCTGGATCTTGGGTTCCAGCTTAGTACTTTGAAAGGACAGGTTTCTGCTCTGTCGGTTTTCTTCCAGAGGTCTTTTGCTGTACACCCGCTGGTTAAGACCTTTTTCCAAGGGGTGGCGCATGTGCGGCCCCTCGGAAGGCTGTAGTTCCTGTTTGGGATTTGCATTTGGTTCTTTCGGCTCTGCAGGGTCCTCCTTTTGAGCCGTTACAGGATATTGCTCTTTCGGTTCTCACTCAGAAGGTTGCTTTCTTGGTGGCTATTACCTCTGTTCGGCTTGTCTCTGAGTTGGCGGCTCTGTCAATTCAGGCCTCTTACTTTGAGAGACACCAGGATATGGTGGTTTTTAGTTTTAAGCCAGATTTCCTTCCTAAGGTGGTGTCTGCTTTCCACCTCAATCCAGATATTGTTCTTGTCATGCCTTGAGTTCCTCCTTAGCCTTCGCCTGTTTCTCTGTGGTATGCAGCTTGACCACCAGGTGGTGCTGCCCTGCAGAGCTCCTGGAGATCAGCCAGCACCTGGGCTAATTAGCTGCTGGCCTTTATATGCTGAGTCTGGCATGTAGTCAGTGCTCAGCATTTTACCCTGTCATCTGAACCTGAATGCTCAAGCAGAGCTCCTGAATCTGATTTCTGAATCCTGGACTTCCTTGTGAACCATTGGGTTCACTTCTGTTTGCCTTTTGGACTACTTTGGACTGGACTTTGTGTCTGTATGTTTTTCCTCACTGCACTGTATGTATAGCAATCTGAGTGTTTGCTTGTTTCTCACAATAAACACATTGTGTTTGCTGCACAATCCCAGTCTCTTTGCCTTGCAGTACTCTTATTATTGGTCACTCTTTATTAATGGATATCTCCCATGAGATATCCCTGACAGAATGCTGAGCCACATATAAAAGACCATAAGAGACTGTAAGGCTGAGCTGGTTTGGTGTGCTGAGGATATGCAGGGTCCTAGTGCCAGCCTTAGATTTTACTTTGAGTCTGCATTTGCCTCCTAGCTTTAGTTTGCCATAGTCTGTATTGGGGCCCAACCTTGTTTAGTAGTTTGGGACCCAGTTCTTTTCTGTCTAGTATTTGTCTCTCCTGTGTTCCCCTTTCCCAAGTCTGCGACCACCACGGGATTACCCAGGGCCTGTGCATCTTCACCTTCAGAAGCTCTGCTGAAGAAGTAGGTGGATTACGGGCTCCTCGAGTTCCAGGTCCCCTACGCTTCTGGGTAATCGGCAGTTTGCCTCCCTGGTGGCGCAGGCGGGTTGTCTGTCTGTTTGCGTGTGTAGTCAGCTTTAGCCCCAAGATGTCCATAAGGGCATCCGTTGCTATGGACTCTGACTGTCCCACGGTTCCCACAGACGGATATATATTTGTGCCTCCACCTCGCTTTAAAGAGCTCACCCTGGCCACTTACCCCCAGTTCCTCCAGGCTGTCGCAAAGTTACTGCTGGAGCCTTATATTCGGCAGTCTCCCATGACAACCTTGAGTCGTCAGGTGGCTTACTTTCTGTTTGAGGATGACCTGTTTTTCTGGGCTGAAGCCTGGTTAAATCATAGCAAACATCTCAGTGAAAATGTGGTTGAATTCCTGCTATTCATAGCTACTTCCTACTTAAATATTCCTGAGACAGTGTTTGCTGGCCATGACCTGATTACAGTTTTTGCAGCCCAGAAATCAAAAAGAGTCTGACCTGTCTGTGCAGCCTGTTCAATGTGACCTGTCTGTGCAGCCTGTTCAATGTGACCTGTCTGTGCAGCCTGTTCAATGTGACCTGTCTGTGCAGCCTGTTCAATGTGACCTGTCTGTGCAGCCTGTTCAATGTGACCTGTCTGTGCAGCCTGTTCAATGTGACCTGTCTGTGCAGCCTGTTCAATGTGACCTGTCTGTGCAGCCTGTTCAATGTGACCTGTCTGTGCAGCCTGTTCAATGTGACCTGTCTGTGCAGCCTGTTCAATGTGACCTGTCTGTGCAGCCTGTTCAATGTGACCTGTCTGTGCAGCCTGTTCAATGTGACCTGTCTGTGCAGCCTGTTCAATGTGACCTGTCTGTGCAGCCTGTTCAATGTGACCTGTCTGTGCAGCCTGTTCAGTCTGTCCAATCGTCTGTCCAATCTGACCTGTCTGTGCAGCCTGTTCAGTCTGTCCAATCGTCTGTCCAATCTGACCTGTCTGTGCAGCCTGTTCAGTCTGTCCAATCGTCTGTCCAATCTGACCTGTCTGTGCAGCCTGTTCAGTCTGTCCAATCGTCTGTCCAATCTGACCTGTCTGTCCAATCATCTGTCCAATCTGACCTGTCTGTCCAATCATCTGTCCAATCTGACCTGTCTGTCCAATCATCTGTCCAATCTGACCTGTCTGTCCAATCTGACCTGTCTGTCCAATCATCTGTCCAATCTGACCGTCCTGCCGGGTTTGATCGCCCGCCTGCCAAGTCTGCCGGGTTTGATCGCCCTATCCAAAATGACCCGCCTGCCGAGTTTGATCACCCTGCCGAAAGTGACCTCTCTGCCGGGTTTGATCGCTCGCCTACCGAGTCTGTCGGGTTTGATCGCCCGCCTGCCAAGTCTGCTGGGTTTGATCGCCCTATCCAGAATGACCCGTCTGCCGGGTTTGATCGCTCGCCTGCCAAGTCTGCTGGGTTTGATCGCCCTATCCAGAATGACCCGTCTGTCGAGTTAGATCGCCCGTCTGTCGAGTTAGATCGCCCGTCTGTCGAGTTTGATCGCCCGTCTGTCGAGTTTGATCGCCCGTCTGTCGAGTTTGATCGCCCGTCTGTCGAGTTTGATCGCCCGTCTGTCGAGTTTGATCACTCTGCCCAAAGTGTTTGATCGGCCGAGTTTGATCGCCCGCGCCATTATTTCGTGGACTTTGATCCTGGGGGGACTTTGATGTCCGCCAAGTCTTCGCCTGCTTTGGACTTTATCCCCATCCTGCGGAGCAGTTATTTAAAGGCGTTCGGTGCCCGCCTGGTCGGGGGGAGGATACTGTCATGCCTGGAGTTCCTCCTTAGCCTTCGCCTGTTTCTCTGTGGTATGCAGCTTGACCACCAGGTGGTGCTGCCCTGCAGAGCTCCTGGAGATCAGCCAGCACCTGGGCTAATTAGCTGCTGGCCTTTATATGCTGAGTCTGGCATGTAGTCAGTGCTCAGCATTTTACCCTGTCATCTGAACCTGAATGCTCAAGCAGAGCTCCTGAATCTGATTTCTGAATCCTGGACTTCCTTGTGAACCATTGGGTTCACTTCTGTTTGCCTTTTGGACTACTTTGGACTGGACTTTGTGTCTGTATGTTTTTCCTCACTGCACTGTATGTATAGCAATCTGAGTGTTTGCTTGTTTCTCACAATAAACACATTGTGTTTGCTGCACAATCCCAGTCTCTTTGCCTTGCAGTACTCTTATTATTGGTCACTCTTTATTAATGGATATCTCCCATGAGATATCCCTGACAGTTCTCCCTTCCTTGTGTCCTAAGCCTAACAATGACAAGGAGAGGGTTCTGCACAATTTGGATGTTGTTCGCTGTGTGAAGTACTATTTGGTGACTACTTCTTCCTTCCGCAATACGGACGCTTTTTTCGTGGTGCCCTGCGGGCCCAGGAAAGGCTTGGCGCCTGCTAAGTCATTGTTGGGGCCTATTCTGCTAAGGGGAGGACTCCCCCTTTTAGGGTCACTGCGCACTCTACGCGTGCTGTTGGTGCATCCTGGGCTTTTCAGCACCAGGCTTCTGTTGAACAAGTTTGTAAGGCTGCTACTTGGTCTTCCGTTCATACTTTTTCCAAGTTTACAAGGTTGATGTGCGGGCATTCAGGCCAGAGTGTTTCTATCCCAGACCAAGGCGCAGGGGATTCAGGATCTGATCCGCCTTCTTCTGGCCAATCCTTGCCCCTCTATCCGACAGTTGATGAAACTGGTGGGATTGATGGTGGCCTCCTTCGAGGCGGTCCTGTTTGCGCAGTTTCACATGAGATCTCTTCAACTTCATCTATTGATGCATTGGGACAGGTGTCTGCTGTTATTGGATCAACCCGTTCAGGATGTCTCCCAGGTTTCGGCAGTCCCTTCGGTGGTGGCTGGAGTCGAGCAACCTGTTGAGGGGCAGATCCTTTCTGGTTCCTCGCTGGGAGACGGTTACCA
The DNA here is from genome assembly GCA_027917425.1 of Gastrophryne carolinensis. NCBI lineage: Eukaryota > Metazoa > Chordata > Amphibia > Anura > Microhylidae > Gastrophryne > Gastrophryne carolinensis. Next base: position 317,354,321 of record CM051237.1, read on the forward strand.
CGGATGCCAGCCTGTCGGGCTGGGGAGGTTTCTGGAAAAGTCATCAGTTCAGCGGGGTGTGGGGTCCTCAGGAGGCTCACAACCCCATCAATGTCTTAGAGTTCAGAGCCATCCGGCTTGTCCTGGCACGGCTGACGTTGCACTTGCAGGGTCTTCCGGTTCAGATCAGTTCAGACAATCGGACGGCGGTAGTCTACATCAATCACCAAGGAGGGACTCGCAGCAGGAGTGCCCTCAGGGAAGTCTCTCTGATCCTGCATTGGGCGGAGAGCAATGTTCCTTGCATTTCGGCAATCTACATTCCGGGAGTGGAGAACACGGAGGCGGACTCCCTGAGCAGGGGGTTCTCTCACCAAGGAGAGTGGTCTCTCAACCCCGGGGTTTTTCAGTTTCTTTGTCGCAAGTGGGGGACTCCAGAGGTGGATCTCTTTGCCTCACGGCACAATCACAAACTCCCGGTCTTTGTGTCTCTATCTCAGGATCCTCTAGCTCTGGCAGTGGATGCCTTGTCCCTTGCTTGGAAGCATCTGGGGTTTCTGTACCTGTTTCCTCCCTTCTCCATGCTGGGCAAGGTAGTTTGCAAACTGGCTCTGGAAGGGGCACCAGCAATTCTGGTGGCTCCATGGTGGCCAAGAAGGGTTTGGTACGCAGACGTTGTAAGGCTGGCGGTAGATCAGTACCGGCTTCCCATGTTTCCGGATCTGTTATCTCAGGGTCAACTACCTTAACTACCTTTTTTTTGCTGACAGCCTGGCTAGTGGCTGCAAAGATTTTGCAAGGATTTTATTTTTTTATCCACATTTATTTTACCTTTATGTTTATAAGTGAATCATGGGCACCGGGCCTTTTCCCCTTGTTCCCTGACCTCACGCTATAGATCTTTTCCTCAAGACCCATCAAAGATGCCTGCTGGCTCGTATTCATTGTTTGGGAAGACCATGTAGGTGTTTGTGAGGACATGGGTCAGGTAAGACATAAGGGACAGACATCCCACATGCCCCACGTCTGCTCGTGGACCCCTAATTAGACAATAGACCATGGTGTCTCTGCCCTTTTGTGTTGTGGACCAGAATTTCCTGGTGCTAGTTTAGGGTTGCCACTAGGCTGCTCTGCCCCTCCTCTTGGCTATTGCTTTTTAAATAAAAAAAAAGCGAAAATACTTGTGTGTGTGTTTTTTTTTTTTTTTTTTTTTTTGGTAAGGCTGGGACTGATTCCCCTTTTTTCGACTTTCCTTTGTTTTTGCAACAGTTTTTGATTTTTTTTGGTAGTTTTTCGGATGGGGGGCAGGGCAAGATGATGCACACAACTTCTGAGGTGTCCAATCTCCTTCCCTTCCTCCATGTTTTTCTAAGTGCCTGAGCAGGAGGTTTTCCTTTTTATGGTATTGTTGGCCCTACTCAGTGGCTGTGGTCTTTGCTCTGGTTTAGGTAGGACCCATTCGGGCTATTTTACTTTTCTCTTTATTTTGTGTTATTGTTGCATCTTGTTTGCATTTATTTATTATACGGCCTATGCTTTTAGCTAGAGTGTATATTCTAAGTATACAGCATGTCCTGTTCCAGAATATTCCTTACACATGGGTAATACATCCACAAGATGGCACTGGACTGCAGAAAACAGCTTGTGGCTCCTCCCGGCCCTATATAAGTCAGGGACCTCCCACAAATTCCCCAGTTCTTCTCTGCAGTCTGCGCTGAGACAGCTCTCTTGTGGCGCAGGTAAGCGGGGCTTATTGGCTGCGGCCCTGCAGGAATATTCCCACCCGTTCCGTCCCAGTTACTACCTCCCAGCCTCGGCTGATAATGTTCGGGTGAAGGTAGGCTATTGAAGCACTATGGTGCTGAGGAGCTAGGCTACTACCGCAGTCCCTGCTCTAACAGGGTAGGCGGTTTAGGCTAATGGTGAGCCTTTTGGGATGTCCCCACTGCCTCATGGGTTTTGCCAGGTTTATCCTGTGCAGTTAAACCCTATGCCCATTTTCCCCCTCCACCCTCACTCCTCATCTTAGTCCCTGGGCGCCGTTTCTCCCTGGGAATTTTGCAGTTATACTCTCCCCTTGGGAGATCTCCGGGGGGGGGGGGGGTTGTCTAGTGGTTTAAGACTGTATACATATGTTGTGCTTTGCCACTTTTATTAAAACGTGCCGCCTCGCTTTTGTACTGCACTCCATGGATGGCAGCTCCATTCACCTCAGAGATGCCTCGGGCCGCTACTGGCCGGCCGGATCAAGTGGGCGCGCTTCGGGGGGGGGGCGAGCTCTGTGGATGATGCATTTTACCTAATTTCTCCACGGTACACCCCTCAAGGTTGCGGACGCCGTTTTGTCTTCTTGCTGTTGCTGCTGGCTGTCTGTGAGTTCCCCGGTGGGGTGATTTTTTTCTGTTTTTTTGTCTTTCAGGCGAGTTAAAGCTTCTGTCCTGTGGTTTCTCCCGGCCTTCTCCCCTCATTATCTCCCACTTCCCTAGCGGTTTATTGGGGGCATCCCGGGTAGCTCTTTAGCGTTAACCCTTATTGGCCTACTGTGCCATTCAAATCACCATATGGAGGCTTCTGGGGATAATGGGCCTGAGGTTCCTTCGGGGCAAGCTCGGCTATGTGTTGCGTGTGGGGTATCCCCAAGCGGTGATTATGTCAGGGTATTTGTATCCTGCGCCCAGCAGGTACTTGCACTGCAGTCTGGGTTACCTGTTGCTGGGCCTGCGCCCCCTCGGGCTTCGCCTACCCCCCACGCCTACATCTGACCCCCTGTGAGGAGCATACCAGCGGGGAGTCTCAGCCTGATTTGGCTGCACGGGTGGCCAGCATTGAGAAACATATTGCTGGGTCTGCCTCACGTAAGGCTTCTGCTAAGAAGCGGCATTTATCTCCTGCCATTTCCCTCTTTCCTGTGGAAGCTGAGGGAATTTTTTACACTGCTGGTAACTCCCCCGTGGAGGAGGGGTAATTGTTCTCTGATTCAGAATCATCTGAGGAGCAGCCTAGGGGTTATGGTGGTACAGGGTCTCCATTTGGGGAAGATCCATGGTCCTCAGTTGACACTGACAGGCTTTTGGCTCATATTTTTGAAGTGCTCTGTATCTCCCCTCCTGCCATGACTCCGCAGCAGCAGGGTGAGCTTTTTCATACGGTTAAACCACGTTTGGAATTCCCGGAGCAGTCGCACTTTAATAATCTGGTGCTCAAAGAATGGGAGCGGCCTAACAAGCTGCCAGGGGTGCCCAAGAGTTGGGACAAGAGGTATCCTTTTCCTGCTGATATGATTAAGTGTTGGTCATGTCCTCCCGAGGTGGACGCGCCCGTTCTGGGGCTGTCCAATACATTTGTCATGCATTTTCCTGACACTACTACCCTGAGGGATGGTGAGGACCGGCGCATGGACCAACTGGCTTGCCATGCTTTTGCCTGTGTGGGGACCGCGCTACGCCCGGTTTGTGCCTCTGCCATTACAGCTATTGCAATTAAGGTTTTGCTTAAGAGTCTCTTAGAGGGGGCCTCTGATGACGCGGGAGGAGAAGAGTATAGATCTCTCCTGCTTTGCTATGAATTTGTTGCATATGTTCTGTCTGCCATGGATGATGCCTTTAGAATGTGTGGTAGGACTTCTGCCCTGTTGGTTGCTATACGCCGCTCTGTCTGGCTACATCAGTGGGTAGCTGATAATGCTGCTAAGAAGGCTCTCACTGGTTTCCCTTTCAAGGGCCTGCGCCTCTTTGGTGAACGCTTGGATTTGTTTGCCAGGGGTGGTAGGTTACCTCAACGTAGGAGGCCGTCCCAGTCCTTTCGGGGGATGGGTGCCTTTCTCCCATCCTTCTGTGGTTCCAGAACTGACCGAGGAGTTTCCTTTACTGGGGCCCGCGGAGATCATTGGGGAAGGGGCAGAGGACGTGGCCGTCCTGGGGTCCCAAGACAAAATCCTCACCCAAGCCCCCTCAGGCATGAAGGGGCGGGCACCCTCACCCATCCGGGTGGGGGGACAGCTTCGGCTCTTTGCTCACGTCTGGAGGCTTCCTGTCTCAGACCGGTGGATTCAGGAGGTAGTGTCCTCCGATTACAAGATAGAGTTTGCAGCCTGGCCGCCCCCAAGATTCATCAAATCCCGGATGGCTCAAAACCCCCTGTCAGCTCAGGGTCTGTGCCTTGCTGTCCAAAACCTTCTGGTCATCTGCCAGGTGCCTTTGAGGGAAAGGGGCAGAGGCTACTATTCCAATCTTTTCACTGTTCCCAAAAAAGACGGGTCCATCAGACCTATCCTGGATTTAAAGTGCCTCAACAAATTTGTCAGATTCAAACATTTTCGCATGGAGGCTCTGTGCTCAGCTGTCAATTCACTACGCCCAGGGGACTTCATGACCTCTGTAGACATCAAGGATGCTTACCTTCATGTACCAATCTTTCCAGGTCATCAGAGATTCCTCAGGTTCGCTCTGGAGGATCAGCACTATCAATTTGTGGCCTTGCCTTTCGGCATCACCTCGGTGCTGGTGGGCGTACTGGCTCTGCTGAGATCTCAGGGCATTCGCATCCTTCCTTACTTGGACGACATTCTCATCACGTCTCAGTCCCTCCAGCAGGCCGAGCTGGATACTCAGCTGGTGGTGTCCACACCAAGCTTCTGTTGAACAAGTTTGCAAGGCTGCTACTTAGTCTTCTGTTCATACTTTTTCCAAGTTTTTCAAGGTTGATGTTAGGGCCTCAGCTGATGCTGATTTTGGTCGCAAAGTTCTGCAGGCGGCAGTGGTTTAACAAACGTCCTGTTCTATCCCACCCTTGTTATCATTATTCCTAGTTACCTCTGTATGGTGATTGTTCATATGTTCATTTTTGAATTCTGGTTATTATTGTTCTCCCGGCTTCTTTTTAACTGCTTGTCAATACTGGGAAATTTGTGGGAGGTCCCTGACTTATATAGGGCCGGGAGGAGCCAAAAGCTGTTTTCTGCCGTCCGGCGCCATCTTGTGGATGTATTACTCATGTGTAAGGAATATTCTGGAACAGGACGTGCTGTATACGTAAGTAATCACAGAATTGTATTTTTCTACTGTTGCTGTTTGGGCAGGGTCTTGTGAGGCTACTTTTACTTCCCCTCTATTGTATATAGTATATTTATATTTTTTTGCAATGCATGTATAGCTTTTTATGCAGCTCCTGGCAGGCAGGTGTGGCAGAAATGTACTTACATTTTCCTTTGAGTAAGGGGGAGTATCCTGTATCCACACCGGGATTTAGATTTAATTATCCCATATTGTCTGCCAGACTTTCAGGTCCTCGAATGTCGATTCACCATGACAGAGGCATCAGGGTCTTGCAGTTGTATGGGGAGTAATGTCGTGTGGTGTTCTGCAATCTGCATGCTTAATTTATTTATTTTTTTTAAACATAGCAAAAAAATTTATTGCGGGCTGTAATTTTAATTGATAAAAAATCATGGCGGCTATAGAGGCTGGTGGCTTTAAGGTCATGTTCTTGGTGGCAATTACTTCAGTTCGCATAGTTTGAGTTGGCGGGTCTTTCAGCTAGGTCGTCATACATGATTGTGGCCAGGGCCTATGTCTGCAAAGGAAGGGAGGCTCCCCTCTATTTACGGCTCATTCTGCTGTTGCAGCTTCCTGAGCCAATCAACATCAGGCTTCAGTGCACCATGTGTGCAGCAACCTGGCCCTCAGGTCACACTTTACAAAGTTTAAGTTAAATGTGAAGGTGCCGGCTGATGCCACATTTGGCTGATTGGTCTTGAAGACAGCGGTGGATCCTGCTTCTTTATTGTATGACTGTTCATTGCCATTTTTCTTCTGATCCAATCCAGAACCTCCTTACACTTGGGATTACTTCCTTGCCCGAAGGGTGTGACTGCAAGACAAAAATGGTGTGGCCCCTCCCGGGCCCATAAGTAGCAGCTGCCTTCTAATCAAAACCAGTTTCATTCTTGCAGTTGAAGTGACTGTGAAGGTTGTTGAAGATTCTCTCTTAAGGATTGGCAGCAAGCGGGGGAATGCACCCTGTCGGCTTCCTGCACAGCCTTATTCTCACGGATCCCCCAGACCCAATTTGCCTCCCACAGCTCTGCTGTTCAGGGGTCCGTGAAGATAAGGTGAAGCGCCGGGGTCTTGGGGCGCTTACAGAGTGTATACGCTCTGGGCTGCAAGCTTTCTTTGAAAAGCACTCCAGCCGCAGGTTTTTCTCTGGTGTACCTGCTGAGGAGCTGTGTGTTATTTTTAAAGTCAACCCATCCTTATTCCCATAGTTTAGGTTTATTTAAATTTTATTTTTTTTTTTTCAAATTTCACGCCTGCAGCTTTAAGAGGCGTGTTTTTGGTTTGTGACGTCACTCCGGGGGCGGAGCCAGGTGCGGAAGCGCGTTTGCGGTTTCCGGACCTTCAGTTGCACTCTCGCCGGCATGGAGGGAGGTTGAGAGACCGCGCTCTCCGCTACTGAGACCTTCGCTGCATACCTGTGCTAGGACAGGAGGTAGGTGCAGCGGACCCCCGTATGCATGGGGTGCGGCTACAGCTGCAGCGGCGGGGAGCAGACATATGTGGGCTTCCCCGCTGTCCACGCTGGGGCTTCCTTCTGGCCCGGACTTAGCAGCGGCTACTAGCCCCGCTAGCTTTTGTCCTAGCCTTGGGGCTATGGGGCTCTGGTGTAGCCGCTCTAGCATCGCGGTCGGACAGGTGCACCTGAGGTTACTCTAAATATATACCCTGCTACAACCATGTGTTTTCACTCTGGGTCTAGGGGCCATTGTGTGAGAAGTAGGGGCATGGTGCTTGTGTAGTCGCAGTTCTGAGTGTTTTCGGCTGCTGCAGGGGTAAGTGGACGTCGATTGTACTATTTTAATGTCTTATTGAATTTTAAGTATGGCTGGTATTATGCTATTTAAAAAAAAAAAAAGAAAATATATTTACAAGAAAAATAAAAATATATATAAAAAAAAAAAAAAAAGAGAACAAATAACATTTTTTAATAGGTCTTTTTCTCCTGTTTATTTTTAGATTGGGAAGAATGATAAAGGTGTTGTGGCTCCTCCCAGTCCTCTGGGTATTGGTATAGGCTTAGGACCTTGGGTCTTTTTTTGCCAAAAAAAACCAAACACCATGACAGAGGCATCGGGAGATAGTGAATCGGGCATCCCACTTGAGCAGGGCAGGCTCTGCCCTTTAAGCAGGATCCCCTGGGTGTTTTCAGCATGGTTTGTTCCGCTTGCGCCAGGAGAATTGGTTCAGACCATAATAGGCCTGTATCCAGTCCAGCAATAATTTGGGGTTCTTCTGTAGCTCAGCCTCCTCAAATATCCCCTGGAGAGGGAGAAGGCAGTGGAGCGCAGGCGGATATGGCACACAGGTTGGATAACTTGGAGAGACAGCTATCTTTGGTCGTCCCTAAAAAAGACACCATTAAGGGGAAGCATGTGGAGCCTGCTTATGAGGAAGAGGATTTATTTGCCTCTTTTGGTTCTGAGGAGGAGGAAGAAATTATTGATGAACCGCTCTCAGAGGGTGAGTTACGCTCCGGTGAGGAGGACAGTAATTCTTTTATTTTCATCTGATGAAGATCCCTTACTCTCAGGCGAAGAGTGTTTACTTTCTTCTGTGTTCGAAACTTTAAACATTACCCCTCCTAAGGTGGCGAAGAGGGGAGAGGGGGACCTGTTTAGGCCTGTGAGACAGAGGCAGGTGTTTCCGGAGCAGTCGCATTTCTCCAGGATGGTGTTAAAGGAATGGGAAAGTCCTAACAAGTTGCCTGCTGTCCCTAGGATCCTAGACTCAAGGTATCCTTTTCCGGCTGATATGATAAAGTTATGGTCATTTCCACCAGAGGTGGACTCACCTGTGTCAGGCCTGTCCAATACTACTATCATGCCGTCTGCTACTAACGCTTGCTTAAGAGATCTCACAGAAAGACGAATGGATCAGTTGGCTCGCCATGCCTTTGCTATGGTAGGTTCTTTTCTACGCCCTGTTTGTGCCACGGCTATCGTTTCTTTGGATTCAAGGAAGAAGGTAAAGCAGCTTTTGGCTTTTGGAATTTAGGGCTTGCTTGGACTTTAACGCTTTTGCTATCACTGCCATGGATGATGCGGTCAGGCTAGGTGCCAGAACCTCTGCCCTTCTTGTTGCCTTGCGCTGCTCCTTATGGCTAAAACAATGGTCTGCTGATACTGCCGCTAAAAAATCCCTTATAAATTTGCCTTTTTTAGGGAGCAGACTCTTTGGGGAGCGGCTTGACCTTATGGTCAAGGATGGCAAACTTCCTCAGAGAAGAGGTCGGCTCGTCCTTTTCAGAGTCCCTCATCATATCGGCCCTTTCGGAGCGGTAGAGGCTCCTTCATTTCATGTTCCCGTAGGGATTTTTGGGGCAGAGGCAGGGCGTAACAGGGCGGGTGGTGCTTGGAGAAGCAGGCCTAAACCTCCAGCCAAATCCACCCAGGCATGAAGGGGCTCCCTCACCCATGCGGGTGGGGGGACGGCTCTTGCAGTTTGCTCCAATCTGGAGAAGCCACATGGCCGATCTTTGGATCCAGGAAGTGGTGTCCTCAGGCTACAAGATCGAGTTTGCAGCCATACCGCCCACAAGGTTCCTTTGGTCAGGGGCATCCCAGAACCAGTTAAAGGCAGATGCCCTGAGAGCCTCTGTTCGGCATCTTTTTCAGAAAGGGGTAATGGTGCTTCCTATTTTAGACTTAAAGGGTCTCAACAAGTTTATCCGGATGAAACATTTCCGCCTGGAAACTGAGATCAGTGGTAAGATCGATTCAGCCCGGAGGTCTTATGACCACAATATACATAAGGGACGCATATCTTCATATCCCGATTTTTCCAGGGCATCAGAAATTCTTAAGGTTTGCCCCGGAAGGCCAACATTTCCAGTTTGTGGCGCTTCCTTTCGGCATATCCTCGACTCCAAGGGTGTTCACCAAGGTTTTGGCAGGTCTCATGGCCATCCTGAGGAGCCAGGGGATATGCATAATTCCTTACCTGGACGATCTTTTGATTTCTGCCCTGTCCCTTCAGGAGATCAGGAAGGACATGCAGACGGTATTATCAACCCTAGAAGAGTTCGGCTGGGTGATCAATTATCCAAAGTCGCATATCACCCCCGCGCCAGTAAGGGTTTTTTTGGGAATGACTGGACAGAGTTTTTCTGCCAGAGCAGAAGGCTCTGCTGATCCGGAGCCAGATAGAGTCCTTACTGGCTTGTCAGCAGCCAACTATTCGGCTAGGGATGAGACTAGTAGGCCTTATGGTGGCCTGCTTCGAAGCAGTGCCCTTTGCCCAGTTTCACATGAGGCCTCTTCAGTTAAATCTGTTGTCAAGCTGGGATTGAACCCCGCAATCTCTGGATCAGTCGTTTGTTCTGACTCCCTCAGCCAGGAAATCTCTCCTGTGGTGGTTGGACACTCTACACCTATCAATAGGCCTGTCCTTTCTGACACATCAGTGGCAAATCGTTTCCACGGATGCCAGTCTTACAGGCTGGGGGAGCATCTGGCAGACCCAGAAGATCCAGGGGCAGTGGGGTCCGAAGGAGAATCAGCTTCCCATAAATATCTTGGAGTTAAGAGCAGTCTGGCTAGTGCTTCAGCATCTGACCCCCAGTTTAAAGGGGCAGGCTGTCCAGGCCCAGTCAGACAATCGGACGGCGGTAGCCTATATCAACCATCAAGGGGGTACTCGGAGCAGGAGTGCCCTAAGGGAAGTAAGCCGGATTCTGGTTTGGGCAGAGGAGAATGTTCCCTGCATCTCGCCAGTTTACATCCCGGGGGTAGAGAACCAGGAGGCAAACTCCTTGAGCAGGGGGTCGCTGCGTCGGGGAGAATGGTCTCTCATTCAGAAGATCTGTCAAGCTCTTTGCCTTCGCTGGGGTTGTCCAGAGGTGGATCACTTTGCGTCCAGACACAATCACAAACGGACGAGGTTTATGTCTCTTTCGAGAGACCCTCTGGGCATAGCAATGGACGCTCTGACAACCCCATGGACAAGGTTCAATCTCCTGTATGCGTGTCCACCGCTCCCACTCCTGAGCCGTGTACTACGGAAGGTAGCTCAGGAGGGGGTACCAACCATCCTGGTGGCTCCTCGCTGGCCAAGAAGAAGCTGGTTTTCAGACATAGTAAGGATGTCAGTAGACCACTGGCGCCTGCCAGTCGATCCAGAGCTTCTCACACAAGGGGTTCTTCGGCACCCGAATTTGCAGATGCTGGCTTTGACGGCCTGGCTATTGAAACCTCGATCTTGACAAAGAGGGGTTTCTCGCCCAAGGTTATTCATACCATGATTCAGGCCCGGAAGAAGACATCTTCCAAGATATACTACAGGGTCTGGCGGGAGTTCATCTCCTGGTGTGAGTCCAGGAAATTTTCATGCAGAAGATATTCTGTTTCTAGAATTTTAGAATTTCTGCAGAATGGTTTAGAATTGGGTCTCCAATTAAGCACCCTCAAGGGGCATGTTTCGGCCTTATCTATTTTTTTCCAGAAGTCTATCGCTAACAATAGACTCATTAAAACTTTTTTTCAGGGAGTCACTCATGTCTGACCACCGCGCAAGCCTATTTTACCAGTGTGGGACTTAAATCTGGTGCTATCTGCTATCCAGGGTGCTCCCTTTGAACCTTTGATTGACGCCCCATTGAGCATTTTGCTTTATCAGCATCAGGCCTCGGTGGAACAGGTTTGTAAAGCTGCTACCTGGTCTTCGGTTCATACATTTACCAAATTTTACAAGGTAGATGTTAGGGCCTCAGCTGACGCTGTGGTTGGTCGAAAGATTCTTCAGGCAGTAGTGAAATAAACTACCTGCTGTTCCGCCCTGGGGATCCCGCCCATAGATGGCACTGCTTTTGAAGATCCCAAATGTAAGGAGGGTCTGGAATGGATCAGAAGAAAAAACACAATTCTGTGAAACTCACCTGTAGAATTGGTTTTTCTGGGGATTCATTCCAGACCCTCCGGCCCACCCTTTTTGGGTCATGATCTATCTTATGATGCTTTTTTGATGGTACTTAGTCCATGTATTATTTCATTGGCATTAATAAAGGAAAGAAAAAAGAAATAATAAGAGTATATTTTGAGAGAATTCAAGCGGAGTACGGTGTGAGGTAACATGGTCTCCTATAAGGGGGCCTCCCGGCCGGCCTCTGGATTTATGATTTACTGCTTTTGATTAGGAGGCAGCTGTTACTTATGGGCCGGGAGGGGCCACACCTTTTTTGACTTGCAGTCACACCCTTCGGGCAAGGAAGTAATCTCAAGTGTAAGGAGGGTCTGGAATGAATCCCCAGAAAAACCAATTCTACAGGTGAGTTTCACAGAATTGTGTTTTTTCACACATTAATTTTATTTTCCATGTTGAAGTGCCCACCCTAATCAAAGGGGACTGCTGCAGAATGTCCCATTAGTAATTGATTACCATCTGAGGTGTAGCAGAGTATAGGAGAAAATATCACTTTGTGATAATTCACCTGTAAAATGTAATCCTTCATAGTACTCTGCTCCACCTCAGACGCCCACTCCCCCTTTGTTTCCTGTTGCAATATCACCAATTGGAATGCACCACCCCCAGGCAAGAGCAGCATTGGTATCACTGGGAAAAGCAATCCCACAAAACTGGATCTATAGACACTAATGTTGATTTTTATAGGGGCAGAAGTTAAATATCTTTGTTTGTGGCAAATGTATTCCTGAATGGTTGGAGCCTTGTAAAGAGGGCCATTTCCTGTTTGCAAAGATAGGTAGGGCAAGGCAATCTAGCCACTTCTTTGGGATGTCCTACAAAGGAAGACTCCATCCCAAAAGTACAATTAGTAAAAGTTTGTGTTACTCACTATACATTTCTTTACTTAAAGTGGACCAAAATCCAGCTCGATCTTTCGATTCCTCCCCCCGGGGCATTCAAAATCGGGATGCCCCCCGTGTGTGAAACCCTACAGGTCGCCCCGTTCACTTACCTTGCTTCCCAGTGGCGCATGCGCGGGCCACGGCCGCATCCCCGCTATCCCTCTAGCAAGGTTAATGAGTAAGTTATTTGATAGCATCAAATCAAAACAAAAATAGACTTAGAAGCAAAGGGTTTTGTATTGTATAGAGACATCAGGACCAAATCATAAAAAGTCCAACTAATGACAACTAATAAAAGTCCCTTTCTGGCCGAATAAAAAACACATGTTCAACTTCTCTTTCCCGCAGCAACTTCTTCAAGCTACGGTGTAAACAAATACAAATGAATGTAGAAGTTCAGGTCTGCTATATGTCCATGCCCCGCTGCTTTGTATATAGAGGATGTACACAGAAGCAGCCTCTGCATTGTGCTCCACATAGGAGATATTTTACACTTATATATTTTATAAACCAACAGACTAAGGTGAAGCCTGGAGAGCCCCTTTAATATTGTAGTACATTGGTATTATAGTTCATTTTTGTTTCTCGGACATGTCTGAAAACATTAAAATTTTTGCTCATGGTAAAAAAAAAATTCTTTGTTATTAACTGAAAACAATTTTGATTGCTGACAGGTCTTGCAGTGTTCAGTTATGTGGCCTGTGCTTGAAGAGCTGCATTTAGCTGGAAATGATATTGCTGTTTTAGAAAGGTAAAAAATAAATACTTTCAATTTACAAATCATAAAGAAAACCAAGAGTCAATTAAGTAATTACCATCACTGCTGTTGTTCATAAATCTTTGCAGCAAAGACTTTCTCTAGAGTAGGGGTACTCAACCCGCTAGGTTTCCCAGACCCCATGGCCAGGCGGGTAGTCGAGCAGGAGGAAAGACAGCGGGCGGGGTGGGGTGGGCGGGCAGGTGGGAGGAAAGAAAGCGGGCGGGGGGCAGGAGGGAGGAAAGACAGCGGGTTGGGTGGGGCAGGAGGAAAGACAGCAGGTCGGGTGGGGCGGGAGGAAAGACAGCAGATCGGGTGGGGCGGGGCGGACAGAAAGACAGAGGGCGGGACGGCAGAGCGGGAAAGAATACAGCATTTGTGATGGTGCACGAAGGAAAGACAGAGCATGGTGAGTTATAAAGGAGCAGCCGGCTCAGCTGCCTGCTTTGATCGCAGGAGGCTGAGCGGCGCTCATTAAAGTGGACCAAGACCCAGCTGGATATAGATTCCCGGGCCCATCCATCCCCTCCACAATCGGGATGCCCCACTGTGTGAAACCCCCAGGACGCTCGCTACACTTACCTTAATCCCGGTCCAACAGCGCATGCGCGGGCCGCATCTCGCGCTCCCTAGCAAGGCACATGGCCGGCGCGGGCGCGCTCCGTGTTAGAGGGAAACGCGATTCTGGACCTTAAGCTTGCGGCAAACTGCTACGAGCGGACCTCTACAAAAAATTCTTGAGTACCCCTGCTCTAGAGTGTAAGGCAGATGGCCTTTTAGAGGCCTTTCCAAGCATGTTACAGTTTGTGTGCATGTCAATGTTAAGGGTCTATTGATATGAATGTTGGGCTCTAATTTTTGGCATGTGTACTTATAAAAACAGGGGGGAAATAGTTAAGCTACTCTGATGTTTGACTTGTAGTAATAAGGAAGTTGTTATTATTTTCTGGAACAAAATTAGCATTAAAGCAGGCACTTTTTTTGTGGCTTCATTCCCTTTATTTTCTCCTGTGGTAGAGCATGTTGAAAGTGCACACAGGGTGTGTTTCAACATGCTCTACCATGGACTCCACGGCCAACCGCTAGTCTGCCCCCAGTTACCGGGCGCGCCTGAAATTTGTAGTTAAACTGTAACAACACACATTTTTCACAGTTTCATCAGTTACCCTGCCCTCTCCATGCCCGCCTAACGCTTCTCAGCTGTCCAGGAAAATTATGCTATCTGTGATTGGAGGGGTTCTGCCACACTGCATGTCATTCGGTGGTTGGGACGGATTCTGAACAGTGCCTGTAATGGCATATTTTGGGTGGGGGGGGGGTCCTGCACGCCTGTTATGTGGTGATTGAGGTGGATTCTGCACACTGCCTGTTATGTTGTGATGGGGAGGGGGTAATAACACATCATTTGGTTCAGAATATTTTTTCACTATATCCAGTCCAGGTCGTCCCAGAAGTGATGACAATTGGGTATTCAGCCCCCAGGGGGTGCTCGACTGCAAGATCAAAAGCTGTCACTCCTCCCGGCCCCCTATAAAAGCAGGTGTCTCACTGATTTCCCAGTGTTCATCTTGCAGTCTGACTGCTGAAGATTGTTGGATACTCTCTCCTGGATATTGCAGCTGAGCAGGGCCTCCTAGCCCGTCAGCCGCTGCGGACCCTATTGCCACTGATCCCGTGGACCCACTATTGCCTCCCAGCCACGGCTGCCGGGACTGTGACGGTAGGGAGAACGCCGGGGGTCAGGCATCTTGACAGAGCTAGGCTCTGGGCTGCAGACCATGTCTAAAGGGTAGCTGGCCATAGGCTGATGGTGAGCCTATAGGGGGGGAGGAACCACTTATGCCCTTGTTATTCCCCACAAGCTTTATTTATTATATTGTGTGTGTGTGTTTGCTCTTTACTTGTTTCTTACGCTGAGCATACTTGCCTCCCTCGCTCCCTCGAGTTGTCTCTTCCTGCTCCCTCTCCTCTCCATCTTGGGCCATTAAGCTGTGAGGGGGGGGGGGGTCGGACACTGCTCGGCGGCCTCTCCTGAGGCTGCGGGTCTTGTCTCCGGCGCGGTGTGTGTGCGCGCGCGCTGTGCGGGGGTCCCTCCGTGGGCTGCCGTGCTGCATGTCTTGGCTGCTTGAAGGTCGGCCTCCATCTTGTCTGGCACTGTGAAGAGGCAGGAGGCGGGCGCTGTGTTCGTGCCGTCGGGGGGGCGGGGCCACATTATGACGCTTTTCGCGTCACTGCCAGTGTGGCCCGCCCCTCAAGGAACATCTTGCTGCTTCTCCTGCCTTGCTGCTTCTTCTGCCTTGCTGTCTGGGACCCCTCCAGTGTATCCATCACTGTCGGTGTTGTGAGTCCCTTTGTTTTCTATTTTACTTTATTACTGCTATGCGCATGTGCTGTGGGATGATTATGGCCCCTTCTCTGCTTGTCTTTCAGGTCGGGCCCTTATAGATTGTGGGTTGTGGTTCCTCCCAGTCCCCCTTCCCCCTTTTTTATTAAGAGGGATCACACTAAAAGAGGGAATTTATCGGAGGGCTATAGCTGTTTGGGCCGTTAGTGCCTTGTAACCTGCATAGAGATTTTTTGTCTGCTAATCACCATAATGGAGGCTTCTGGGGATAGTGAGCTAGGAGCCCCCGCTGGTTGGGTGAAGCTCTGCCCCATGTGCAGTGCCAGTCCTCTGGGCGGGCTCAGCACTGCTTGTGTCACTTGCGCGAGGAGCGTCATTTTGGAGCATGATAGGGTGGGCGTATCTGCCCCTGGCCCTTCCTTGCCTGCGGCCTCTCCAGAGCCCCCCACTGCTGCACTCAGCCCCCAGCGAGGGGGAAGCCAGCAGGGGGTCCCATGTTGATTTGGCATACCAGGTGGCCAGCCTTGAGAGACAGTTCTCGCGTGCTGCTCCTAAGAGGGCCACGAGTAAGAAGCGGCACATCGAGCCTGTTTACTCAGATGATGATGATGATCTTTTTGGCAGTCTGGGCTCCGTGGAGGAAGGCGAGTTGCATGAGGACTCCATCTCCACTGTGGATTATTCTGCCGGCTATGACAGCGGGCCTGGTTCTTCCTCGGACGAGGATACGTGGCTCCCTGATGATACGGAGAAGTTGCTGGCTTCAGTTTTTGAGACGCTGCACATTGTCCCTCCTAGAGCGGCTAAGAGGAAGCAGGGTGATTTGTTTTGGCCTGAGAGACAGAGGCGGGACTCGGAGCAAGCGAGCCCTCAAGGTGGTGACCCAGATTCTGACTTGGGCAGAGGAGAATGTTCCCTGCATCTCGGCGGTTTACATTCCCGGGGTAGAAAACCAGGAGGCAGATTCCCTGAGCAGGAGTGCCTCACGTCTGGGGGAATGGTCTCTCAGCAACAAGATCTTTCACGCCCTGTGTCTCCGCTGGGGTCAGCCGGATGTGGACCTGTTTGCGTCCAGACACAATCACAAGCTCCCAAGGTTCGTCTCCCTGTCAAGAGATCCTCTGGCATTTGCCACAGACACTCTGGCAATTCCTTGGTCGGAGTTCAGGCTCCTTTATGCATTCCCTCCGTTTCCACTCCTGGGCCGAGTGCTGCGCAAGATAGCCCAGGAGGGGGTACCAACCATCCTGGTTGCTCCTCGCTGGCCGAGTTGGTTCGCGGACATAGTTCAGATGTCAGTCGATTGCTACGACCCAGGGCTTCTCACTCAGGGGTCGCTGCGGCACCCCAATTTTCAGACGCTGGCTTTGACGGCCTGGCTATTGAAACCTCAATCCTGATGGAGAAGGGGCTGTCGGCCACGGTTGTGCAGACCATGATTCAGGCTCGGAAGAAGTCTTCTTCCATGATATATTACAGAGTGTGGCATGCCTACATTGCTTGGTGTGAATCCAAGAGTCTCCCTTGTCGCACATTCTCTATCTCTAGGATATTGGAGTTTTTGCAACAAGGCTTAGACTTGGGTCTCCAGTTGAGCACCCTCAAGGGCCAAGTCTCGGCCTTGGCCATCTTTTTCCAAAGATCCTTCGCCAATCGTAGACTGATCAAGACCTTTATTCTAAGTATACAGCACTTACTGTTCCAGAATATTCCTTACTCCTGGGTAATACATCCACAAGATGGCGCTGGACTGCAGAAAACAGCTTGTGGCTCCTCCCGGCCCTATATAAGTCAGGGACCTCCCACAAATTCCCCAGTTCATTTCTGCAGTCTGCGCTGAGAAGATAGAAGATAGCTCTCTTGTGGCGCAGGTGAGCGGGGATCATTGCCTGCAGCCCTGCAGGACTATTTCCACCCGTTCTGTTCTATATACTGCCTCCCAGCCTCGGCTGACAAGGTTCGGGTGAAGGTAGGTTAGTAAGCACGAGTTAAAAAGGATGCTGAGGAGCTATGCTCCTACCGCAGTCCCTGCTTCGACAGGGTAGGCAGTTTAGGCTGATGGTGAGACTTTTGGGATGCCCCCACCGTGTACTTGTACTGCGCTCCGCGGACAGCGGCGTCATTCACTTCAGAGCTGCCGGGCCGCTATTGGCCGGCAGGGTCACGTGTGCGCGTTTCGCGCTCTTCGGGGGGGCGGGCTCCAGGGATGACGATTTTGACATCACATCTCCACGGAGCCGCCCCTAGAGGTCTGTGGACGCCATTTTCTTTGCCATTGCTGTGTGTGCTGCCTGGCTCCCAAAGCGGTCAGTGAGTAACCCCGGTGGGGTAAAAAATTTTTTTTCTGGATTCCTTGCTGTATTCTCATGGGAATGTTTGTTATGTCTTTCAGGCGGGTTAAAACTTCAGCACTGTGGTTTCTCCCGGCCATCTCCCCTCATTATCTCCCACTTCCCTAGCGGGTTATTGGGGCATCCTGGGTAGCTCCTTAGCGTTAACCCTTACTGGCCTACTGTGCCATTCAAATCACCATATGGAGGCTTCTGGGAATAATGGGCCTGGGGTTCCTTCGGGACAAGCCAGGCTATGTGTTGCGTGTGTGATATCCCCAATCGGTGATGATGTCAGGGTATGTGTATCCTGCGTCCAGCAGGTACTTGCACTGCAGTATGGGTTACCTGTTGCTGGGCCTGCGCCCCCTCTGGCTTCGCCTACCCCCCCACGCTTACATCTGACCCCCACCGAGGGACATACTAGCGGGGAGTCTCAACCTGATTTAGCTGCACGGGTGGCCAGCATTGAAAAACATCTTGCTGGGTCTGCCCCGCGTATGGCTTCTGCCAAGAAGTGGCATTTATCACCCGCAGTTTCCCTCTTCCCTGTAGAAGATGAGGGCCCTTACTCACTCTCAGGTCCCTACCCCCTTGAGGAGGGGGAATTATTTTCTGATTCTGAATCCTCTGAAGAACAACCTAAGATTTACGGTGGTACTGGGACTCCCTTTGGGGAAGACCCGTGGTCCCCTGATGACACTGACAGATTGCTGAGTCAGTGCAGTGGCTGCATCCCTGGCAGTGGCTCCGCAGCAGCAGGGTGAGCTTTTTCATACGGTTAAGCCACGCTGGGAGTTCCCTGAGCAGTCTCACTTTAATAATCTAGTGCTCAAGGAATGGGAACAACCTAGCAAGCTGCCAGGGGTTCCTAAGAGTTGGGATAAGAGGTATCCCTTTCCTGCTGATGTTGTTAAGCGTTGGTCATGTCCTCCCGAGGTGGATGCGCCTGTTCTCGGGTTGTCCAATACATCTGTCATGCATTCTCCTGATACTACTACCCTGCGGGATGGTGAGGACCGGTGCTGGGACCAACTGGCCTGTCATGCCTTTGCCTGTGTGGGGACGGCGCTGCCCCCAGTTTGTGCCTCTGCTATTACGGCTATTACCAATAAAGGGGTGCTTAAGTGTCTCTTGGACGGGGCATCTGAGGATGCGGGTAGAGAAGAGTATAGATCTCTCCTGCTTTGTGAGGAATTTATTGCATATATTCTTTCTGGCATGGATGTTGCCATTAGAATGTGTGGTAGCACTTCTGCCCTGTTGGTGGCTATACGCCGCTCTGTCTGGCTATGTCAGTGGGTAGCTGATAATGCTGCTAAGAAGGCTCTCACTGGTTTCCCTTTCAAGGGCCTGCGCCTCTTTGGTGAACGCTTGGATTTGTTTGCCAGGGGCGGTAGGTTACCTCAACGTAGGAGGCCTTCCCGGTCCTTTCGGGGGATGGGTGCCTTTCTCCCATCCTTCCGTGGTTCCAGAGCTGGCTGAGGAGTCTCCTTTACTGGGGCCCGTGGAGATCACTGGGGAAGGGGCAGAGGAAGTGGCCGTCCTGGCATCTCCTGGGGTCCCAAGACAAAATCCTCACCCAAGCCCCCTCAGGCATGAAGGGGCGCCCTCACCCATCCGGGTGGGGGGACGGCTTCAGCTCTTTGCTCACGTCTGGAGGCGTCACGTCTCAGAACGGTGGATTCAGGAGGTAGTGTCCTCCGGTTACAAGATAGAGTTTGCAGCCTGGCCGCCCCCAAGATTTATAAAATCCCGGATGGCTCAAAACCCCCTGTCAGCTCAGGGTCTGTGCCTTGCTGTCCAAAACCTTCTGGAGTTGGGAGTCATCTGCCAGGTGCCTTTGAGGGAAAGGGGCAGAGGCTACAATTCCAATCTTTTCACTGTTCCCAAAAAAGACGGGTCCATCAGACCCATCCTGGATTTAAAGTGTCTCAACAAATTTGTCAGGTTCAAACACTTTCGCATGGAGACTCTGCGCTCAGCTGTCAATTCACTACGACGAGCGACTTCATGACCTCTGTAGACATCAAGGATGCTTACCTTCACATACCTATCTTTCCAGGTCATCAGAGATTCCTCAGGTTCGCTCTGGACGATCACTACCAATTTGTGGCCTTGCCTTTCGGTATCACCTCGGCTCCCAGGGTATTCACCAAGGTGCTGGCGGGCGTAATGGCTCTGCTGAGATCTCAGGGCATTCACATCCTTCCTTACTTGGACGACATTCTCATCACGTCTCAGTCCTTCCAGCAGGCCGAGCTGGATTCCCAGCTGGTGGTGTCCACACTGGAGTCCTTCGGCTGGGTGATCAACCACCCCAAGTCTTTCCTGTCACCGTCAATGGCCTTTCCACCGTCAATGCCCTTTCTGTCAAGATTTTTCTCCCTCAGCAGAAGGTGGAGAGTCTTCAAGCCCAAGCCAGGCTTCTTATGTCTTGCCCTCATCCCTTCATCCGGCAGGGGATGCAGCTTGTGGGCCTGATGCTGTTTTGCTTCGAGGCGGTTCCATACGCTCAGTTTCACATGAGACCTCTTCAACTTCACCTCTTGTCAGTATGGGATCGGGACCCTCGGTCCCTCGATCAGGTGTTGGTTCTGTTCCCTCTGGCCATACGGTCTCTTTCGTGGTGGCTTGACTCAAGAAACCTGTTGGTGGGCAGATCCTTTCTGGCCCCGTGCTGGGAGACAGTCACCACAGATGCCAATCTGACAGGTTGGGGGGGGGGGCTTCTGGAAATCCCTGAAATGCCAGGCTCAGGAGGCCCACACCCCTATCAACATTCTGGAACTGAGGGCGATAAGGTTGGTTCTCGCCCAATTGACTCCATACCTTCAGGGACGGGTGTTTCAGGTCCGCTCGGACAACCAGACGGTGATTGCCTACATCAATCATCAGGGAGGAACCCGAAGCAAGAGGCCCTCAAGGATGTGTCCCTGATACTGTCTTGGGCGGAGGAGAATGTTCCCTGCATCTCAGGTGTATACATCCCGGGGGTGGAGAATCTGGAGGCAGACTCCCTCAGCAGGGGGACTTCTCATCTGGGAGAATGGTCCCTCAGCAGCAGGGTGTGTTGCTCCCTGTGCCACTGCTGGGGTCAGCCAGATGTGGATCTGTTTGCGTCCCGTCACAATCACAAGCTTCCAGTCTTTGTATCTCTGTCACAGGATCCCCTGGCCTTGGCCATGGATGCACTAGCAATGTCTTGGAAGAGCTTTCAGCTCCTCTATGTGTTCCCTCCTTTTCCTCTGCCGGGCAGGGTGCTGCGCAAGATTGCCCAGGAAGGGGTGCCAACCATTCTGGTGGCCCCCTGTTGGCCCCCTGTTGGCCAAGAAGGGTGTGGTTCGCAGACATCGTGCAGTTGGCAGTAGATCAGTATGCCCTGCCCAAGGATCCAGACCTGCTCACTCAGGGACAGCTACGCCATCCCAATTTACAAACCCTGGCTTTGACAGCCTGGCTGCTGAAACCTCCATCTTAATGGAAAAGGGACTGTCTGCCTCTGTTGTTAATACCATGATTCGGGCGAGGAAGAAGTCCTCGTCATCCATCTACTATATGGTATGGCATGCTTACATTGACTGGTGCAAGTCTAGGTCGCTTCCCTGTCGGGTGTTTTCTATCCCTAGGATCCTGGAATTTCTGCAACATGGTTTGGATTTAGGTCTTCAAATTAGTACCCTTAAAGGTCATGTTTCTGCTTTGGCCACCATCGTCTGGTCAAGACTTTCTTCCAGGGGGTTACTCACGTGCGTCCTCCACGTAAGCCAATGTTACCAGTCTGGGATTTGAACTTGGTCTTATCTGCCTTGCAGGGGTTCTCCCTTTTAGCCTTTGCGTGATGCCTCTTTGTCCATTTTGACGCTTTGGTGGCTATCACTTCTGTTAGGCGTGTTTCTGAGTTGGCGGCGCTTTCCATCAAACCCCCTTACTTTGAGAGACACCAGGACAAGGTGGTGTTTTGTTTTAAACCAGATTTTCTGCCTAAGGTTGTGTCTGCTTTTCATCTCAATCAGGACATTGTTTTGCCTTCTCTATGCCCTAATCCTAGTAACCCTAAGGAGCGGGTTATACACTCTCTGGATGTGGTCAGGACTCTGAAGTTCTATTTGGTGGCTACTGAATCCTTCAGAAAGACTGATGCTCTTTTTGTGCTCCTGTCTGGACCTAAGAAGGGTCTGGCTCCAGCTAAGTCCACTACCAGCAAGTGGATCCGCCAGGCTGTGGTACAGGCCTATTCTGCTAAGGGAAAGGAGCCTCCCTTCCGCCTTACTGCTCATTCTACTCGTGCTATTGGTGCCTCTTGGGCTTTTCAGCACCAAGCTTCTGTTGAACAAGTTTGCAAGGCTGCTACTTGGTCTTCTGTTCATACTTTTTCTAAATTTTACAAGGTTGATGTTAGGGCCTCAGCTGATGCTGCTTTTGGTCGCAAAGTTCTGCAGGCGGCAGTGGTTTAAACTGCCCGCTGTTACTTTTTGGGGATCCCACCCCACCTTACGGACACTGCTATTGGATGTCCCAGGAGTAATGAATATTCTGGAACAGGACGTGCTGTATACTTAGAATAATACAATTCTGTGATTACTCACCTGTAGAATTGGTATTATATGTATACAGCACGTCCTGTTCCATCCCACCCTTGTTATCATTATTCTTAGTTACCTCTGTATGGTGATTGTTCATATGTTCATTTTTGAATTCTTGTTATTATTGTTCTCCCGGCTTCTTGTTAACTGCTTGTCAATACTGGGGAATTTGTGGGAGGTCCCTGACTTATATAGGGCCGGGAGGAGCCACAAGCTGTTTTCTGCAGTCCAGCGCCATCTTGTGGATGTATTACCCAGGAGTAAGGAATATTCTGGAACAGGACGTGCTGTATACATATAATACCAATTCTACAGGTGAGTAATCACAGAATTGTATTTTTCCAAGGTTTTACCCATGTACATACGCCGCGTAAGCCTGTATTACCGGTGTGGGACTTGAATTTGGTGCTTTCTGCTCTCCGGGGTCGTCCCTTTGAGCCTTTGTGCGATGCTGCATTGTCTATATTCTAAGTATGCAGCACGTCCTGCTCCAGATAATGATTCATAACAGATTACCTCCGCCAGAGGGCGCTTGACTGCAGAGATGGCAAAAAGAGGCCCCTCCCGGTCCATATATACCCGGGACCTCCCACAAATTCCCCAGTTTCTTCTCTGCAGTCGGCTGCGAAGGTCAGAAGATGGCTTCTCTTATCGCAGGTGAGCGGGGCTTAACAGCCCGCGTCCCCGTAGGACTATTCCCACCCGTTCCACTTTTTTCTTATGCCTCCTAGCTTTGGCTGTGCTGGTCGGGTGATGGTAGGCAGCACCTATCACAGGTGCTATTCTTTGCGGAGGCTGGCTCCAACCGCAGTCCCCCACCAAAGTGTAGGCGGTGCAGGTTATGGTGAACCTGAATTGGGATGCCCCGTCCGCTCTTCCCCTTCCCTGCCCTGGTCATCGGTGGGTCTTTTATTGACATCCACTCTCCCCCCTCTCTCGTTATCCCGTTCGGGGGGGGGGGGGGGGGTGTATGTGCACTTATTGTCTTTGTGTGTGTGTTTGCACTTCATTAATGCTCGGGGTCCCAGGGCTCGGCGCTCTGTCTTTTACCATGTTCATTTGAATTTGCCGCCACTGACACGCGCGCCTTCTGGCGTCCGCGGTCAGCTTCGGCATCATCATCAAGAATCCCTGCACGACCATTGGCTGTTACGCCTGGCCTGTCTCTACGCTTCCCGGAGGGGGCGTGGCTTGCTCTGATGGTGCGATCCGTGTCGGACCCTCCTGCGGCCCGCCCCTTGAGGTTCCTTCAGCGCCATCTTGGTCTTTTCCTGGTGTGATTGCTGGCTCCCCACCGCGGTCCGTGAGTGCCCCTGAGGGCTTGACTTTTATTCATTTGTCATTTCTGTGTGCTTATGGGGTGTCTCTATTATGTCTTTCAGGCGGGATAATCGTTTTTAAGAGGTTTCTCCCGGTCCTGTCCCCTCTATTAGTTTTAATAACTTTATTAGAGGCCTACACTGTTTAATCCTCCCACTTCCCTGGCGGACATTTGGGGCATCCCGGGTTGCTTATACGGCGTAATTCCTATTTGCCAGTTGTGCCACCTTAATCACCATATGGAGGCTTCACAGGATATTGTGCTCGGGGTCCCCTCGGGACAAGCCCGGTTGTGTGTAGTGTGTGGGGCATCCCCTGTGAGCGATGATGTGCGGGTGTGTGTACCCTGCGCCCAGCAGGTGCTTGCGCTGCATTCTGGGCTATCTGTTACTGGGCCTGCGCCCACTATGTCCTCACCCACTCCCCCTCGCTTGATTATGACTCCCAGTGAATTAAATACTAGTGGGGAGTCTCAGCCTGACGTGTCTTCCAGGTTGGCTAACATTGAGAGGCTGATTGCTAGCTCCACGGCCCGTAAGGCACCGGCTAAAAGGAGGCATGTGGCGCCGGGTGCGTCTGCCTTTCCTGTGGAGTCTGAGAATTTCCTTGATTTGTCTGATTATACCCCACTTGAAGAGGGTGAATTATTCTCGGATTCAGAGTTATCTGATGATCAGCATTTCAGTGGTGCTGACTATGCCTCTGATCACTGGGATGCTGATGACACCAATAGACTGTTAACTCCGATTTTTGATGTGCTTTCTATCTCCCTTCCTGCTGCATCTCCCAAGCTACAGGGGGAACTTTTCAGTACTGCTAAACCATTTCCAGAACAGGCCCATTTCAATAATCTTGTTCTCAAAGAATGGGAGCGTCCCGGGGCTTCCCGGAATCCCTAAAAGCTGGGATAAAAGGTACCCTTTTCCCACTGATGTGGTTAAATGTTGGTCTACCCCCCCCAGAAGTGGATGCACCAGTCTTGGGGTTGTCCAACACATCTGTGGTCCATTCCCCTGATTCCACTACCCTCAAGGATAGTGAGGACCAGCGCATTGACCAGCTGGCCTCGCATGCCTTTGCCTGTGTGGGGTCTGCCTTACGCTATTACTGCTGTTGCTGTTAGGACTCTCCTCAAGGGTCTGTTGGAAGGCGCCCCTGATGAGACTTCTAGTGCCGAGTTCAGGGCCTTGTCACAGTGTGAAATGTTCATTAAATATGTCCTTTCTGCCTTTGATGACACCATTAGGATGTGTAGTAGAACCTCTGCCTTGGTGGTTGCTATACACCACTCTGTTTGGCTGCGTCAGTGGGCAGCTGATAACGCTGCTAAGAAGGCCCTCACTGGGCTCCCCTTTAAGGTGATCATTTGGACCTGTCCTTCAGCATAGTTTGGATCTGGGACTTCAGCTCAGCACGCTCAAGGGACACGTTTTTGCCTTGGCTGTTTTCTGCCAGAGATCTTTCGCTCAACATCCTCTGGTCAAGACCTTCTTCCAGGGGGTTGCTCATGTGCGTCCCCCTCGCAAACCTCTGTTGCCAGTTTGGGACTTGAATTTGGTTTTGTCTGTCCTTCAGTGCCCTTCATTTGAGCCTGTGCATGAGGCTGCTCTGTCTATTCTTACTCTTAACGTTGCCTTTTTGGTGGCTATCACCTCGGTCAGGAGTGTTTCAGAGTTGGCGGCCCTTTCTATTCAGGCCCCCTACTTTGAGAGACACCAGGACAAGGTGGTTTTCAGATTTAAACCTGACTTCTTGCCTAAGGTGTTCTCTGCCATTGTGCCATTGTGCTTCCTTCTTTGTGCCCTAATCCTGGTAATTCCAAGGAGAGAGCCTTACATTCCCTGGATGTGGTCAGGAATTTGAAGTTCTACTTGGTGGCTACTGCACTTTTAGAAAGACTGATGCCTTGTTTGTGGTTCCTTCGGGTCCCAAGAAGGGCCTGGCCCCTGCTAAGTCTACTATTAGCAAATGGATACGTCAGGCTATTTTTAGGGCCTATTCTGCTAGGGGAAAGGATCCTCCTTTCCGTGTTACTGCTCATTCTACCCGTGCTGTTAGGGCCTCCTGGGCCTTCCAGCACCAGGCTTCTGTTGAACAAGTTTGTAAGGCTGCTACTTGGTCTTCTGTTCATACCTTTTCCAAGTTTTACAAGGTTGATGTTCGGGCCTCAGCGAATGCTGTTTTTGGCCGCAAAGTTCTGCAGGCGGCGGTGGTTTGAACTGCGCATTGTTGCTTTTTGGGATTCCACCCTAGTTACGGACACTGCTATTGGATGTCCCATCTGTTATGAATCATTATCTGGAGCAGGACGTGCTGCATACTTAGAATAATACAATTCTGTGATTACTCACCTTGTAGAATATAAGTATGCAGCACGTCCTGCTCCACCCCACCCTGTTTGCATTATCTTGGATCCTCTGTATGGTGATTGTTATCCTTGTTAACGTTGTTAATTTCATTGGCTTCTCCTGGTTCTCCTTACTGCTTTTCTATACTGGGGAATTTGTGGGAGGTCCCGGGTATATATGGACGGGGAGGGGCCTCTTTTTGCCATCTCTGCAGTCAAGCGCGGAGGTAATCCCATCTGTTATGAATCATTATCTGGAGCAGGACGTGCTGCATACTTATAATACCAATTCTACAAGGTGAGTAATCACAGAATTGTATTTTTGACCCTAAAGGTGGTCTTTTTAGTAGCGATCACCTCAGTGCGTCGTGTGTCAGAGCTGGGCGTGCTTTGTATGAAGCCTCCTTATTTTGAGCGCCATAAGGATCAGGTGGTGTTTCGCTTTAAACCTGATTTTTTGCCTAAGGTCGTTTCTCCCTTTCACCTTAATGAGGAGATAGTTTTGCCTTCTTTGTGTCCAGCACCGACTAATTCTAAGGAAAGGACCCTCCATGCCTTGGATGTGGTCAGAGCCATTAAGTACTACCTGGTTGAGACTGAGTCCTTCAGAAGATCGGATTTGCTATTTGTCCTCTCAGAGGGTTCTAGAAAGGGCTTGCCTCCAGCCAAGTCCACTCTTAGTAAGTGGATCAGACAGGAGGTGGTGCAAGCATATTCTGCCAAGGGGAAGGAACCCCCTTTTCGTATTACAGCTCATTCTACTAGAGCTTTTGGTGCTTCCTGGGCTTTTCAGCACCAGGCATCTGTTGAACAAGTTTGTAAGGCCGCCACTTGGTCTTCTGTTCATAAAAAGAACATTACAGAAGATTATAAATGATTAAATGTGCACATATCCTGTTTTCCTGAAAATAATACCTACCCCGAAAATAAGCACTAGTGTGATTTTTCAGGATTTTTGGAGGATGCTCTAGTTACAATTCTTTGAAAATTTTTATTTAAATAGTGTTCAGACCGCTATACAGGAAAATCAATTGGCAATAGAATCCAGCAGGACAGATTGATCGTTCACCAAGATAGCAGACACCCGGCTCTTTACACAGATTCGGAAGTCCTGTTGGTGTCCCTCCACTCCCGAGCATATATTAGTGCATTGTGGCTTCTTCTGGTCACCAGGGGGAGGAAACCGATAAACTTACTGTACCGTGGAACGCAGAGAGCAGCTAGATAGTCAAGCAACCTGTTAGTACATAACATAGATTGTTGTTTATAGAAAAATAAGACATCCCCTGAAAAAAAGCCTTTGTGCATCTTTTGCAGTAAAAATTATTATAAGATCCTCCAGTCTTATTTTCGGGGAAACAGTATATATTCCTTATTAACCTCTAAAACTTGCAGACAGTAAAAACAGACCCACTGATTTATTGAAGTTTTACTTTAAAATCAAATAAGTTGTACCATTGCTGTAGTAAATGTTTTTGGTGCTATACCTCCTCCCTAAAGTCAACCAATCACTCCGCTCGACTGACTAGTTGCCCCCGGGGCATTCTGATATCCTGATTTGAGATGCCCTACTGTATGGCCACATCCCTGCAGCTGCGCATGCTTGGTGCCCAGTCATTCAAATAGGCCGAGAGCGCGCACTCCACTGGGGAACCGGCATTCCCTATATCCCGACACACAGCCCAAAATAACTGCTCATCCATTCAGCGCTTTTTGCCTTGCTTTCTAATGCACAGCTTAAAGTGCTGTATGGACGAGCACATGCACCATGGGAACTGCAGGAAGGTGAGTGGACTGGGTATTCTGGGGGGTTTCACACAGCGGGGCATGGGACTAATCAGCAGGATAGGCAAAATACTGGTGATTTGTCCACTATAACCGAATTTCACCTTATTTCCTAATTTGAAATAAAGCAAGAAACAGTCATAATACGCACCTAGGATTTGGAGGAGGAAAAACACTTCTGAACCAATTAGTGAGCTAAAGTACCCTAAAATACAGGGGAAATCTAACAGGACATGGCAGTACCCCCCCCCCAATCCCCCCCATAACAGTTGGTGTGCAGATTCCCCCCCCCCAATCCCCAAGAATAAGCATCATTCAACCCCCCCTCCCCATATAACAGGCAGCTTGCAGAATACCCCCATAGCAGGTAATGCTGCAGAGCTGTCAGTGCAGCTGGCCGTGTGTCGATTCAAGACACACAGGCATTTCCCTCCAGGTTTTGGGTAAATATATGTGCATCTTATTGTGCAAAAAATATGGTATTTTAAGGCAAGTTTACCGAATCAAGGCATAGGTTACATGGTATGTGCCAGATGTCTGTATATTCCAAGTATGTCTCACACCCTGCTTCGGAAGTATTCATTACACGTGGGTTATGGTCCAGTAGAAGGCGAACTTCTGTACATCCGGCCACTTTTTTCCTATTTCCACCTGGACTATTTCATTAATGTCCCTATGCCTCCCAGCCTTGGCTGTACGGTCCGGGTGAGGGTAGGGCACACCTTAGAGGTGTTTGAACAGGAGCCATACTCCACCGCAAATCCCCCACCAAGGGGTAGGCGGTCGTCAGGTTAGTGATCCTGACGTGGGATGCCCTGTCCGCATCTATGCCGTCGCTACATAATTATAGGTAGCTTTCGGCTTCCCCTCCATTACTCCTCGTTCCCGGATAGTAGGGGGGCCCTCCATTTTGTCCCTTATAGTTGCTGTCATGTGCTGTTTTTACTTCACGTGCTGGCTACTGCCAGCGCGTGTGTGTGAGTGTTGTGTGTGAGCATGTTTTGTCACTGTTATCTGCGTCTCATCTGTTATCTGCGGTTGTCTCATGGCCGGCTCCGCAGCATGGCTGGGGAGCGCGGCTCTAGTTCTCTCCCTTTTCCTCAGTCAGAGGAGGGGGCGGGGCCTGACGCTCTGCGCGCCGATTACGGCCCGCCCCTCTCCTCCGACGCGGTTTGTGGCTCTCTCTCGCGGCCATTGGCTGGGAGCCGCTTGTCAGTTTTTCCGGGAGGGGGCGGGGCCGCACGCGATCCGCGCTGGCCCGCCCTTCTTCCTGAGGATCTCCTGGCCAATGGACGCCATTCCTGCCAGACTGGACACTGTGAGTGCCCTTCGGGGCCTTGGTTTTATGATTGTCTTCTATTTATATATACATTGCGCTGTTATTACAGCGCCTGGGGATACTGCATTAATGCCTTATGCTGCATATGTTGGTGCTTGGTGATGGTTCCCAATTGGATCCCTGCAGTGAGGAGTTTACAGCCTTGACTCATTGTGAGATGTTCATTGCTTTTGTCTTATCAGCCTTGGATGATACTATCCGTATGTGTAGCAGGACCTTGGCATTGCAGGTTGCTATACGCCGTTCGGTCTGGTTGCGTCAGTGGGCGGCCGATAACACTGCTAAGAAGACGCTCACAGGTCTTCCCTTCGTGGGTCTGCGCCTGTTTGGTGATCGTTTAGACTCGGTTGCCAGAGGAGGTAAGTTACCTCAACGAAAGAAGCAGCGCCGGCCCTTTCGGGGTTCGGGTTCATTCAACCCTTCCTTTCGTGGCTCTCGGTCAAGCAGGGGAACGTTTTTCACTGCGTTCCGAGGGGATGCCTGGGGTAGGGGCAGAGGACGTGCTCGACCCGGGACTTCCTGGGGCTCTAAACCCAAATCCGTTGCCAAGCCCGCTCAGCATTGAAGGGGCGCCCTCACCCTTGCGGGTGGGGGGACGGCTGTGGCTCTTTGCTCAGGTCTGGACCCTAGAGGTCACAGACATCTGGATCCGGGAGGTAATTTCCTCCGGGTACAAGCTGGAGTTTGCATGCCAGCCTCCTCCCAGATTCCTCAGGTCCCGGGTTCTGTCGGATCCTCGGGCGGCACAGGGCCTTTTTATGGCGGTGCAAAACCTTTGGGATATGGGGGTAGTTTGTCCAGTTCCCCCCACAGAGAGAGGTCTGGGTTACTATTCCAACCTCTTTACGGTGCCCAAAAAAGATGGTGCCATAAGACCCATTTTGGACTTGAAAACTCTCAACCGGTTCATCAGAACCAAAAAATTTTGCATGGAGACTCTGCGCTCTGCTGTCGGCTCACTGCGTCCGGGGGACTTTATGACCTCAATAGATATCAAGGACGCTTGTGGCTCTTCCCTTCGGGCTGACTTCGGCGCCCAGGGTGTTCACCAAGGTTTTGGCGGGCGTGATGGCCCTTCTCAGAGTCCGGGGCATTCGTATCTCGCCTTACCTGGACGACCTTCTCATTTCGTCATCCTCTCTCCACCAGGCGGAGCTGGACACCAGAACAGTGGTGACGACGCTGGAGAGGTTCGGGTGGGTAATTAATTACCCCAAGTCCTCTCTATCCCCGTCAAGGGTGGCTTCGTTCCTGGGCATGACTGGATACCATTCAGACCAGGGTGTTCCTACCCCAGCCGAAGGTGGATGTTCTTCAGGCTCTTATTTGTTTTCTTCTGTCCAGCCCTCGTCCGTCCATCAGGCAATGCATGAGGCTGGTAGGTTTGATGGTGGCTTGCTTCGAGGCAGTGCCATTTGCTCAGTTTCACATGAGACCCCTTCAGCTCCATCTTCTATCGGTTTGGGACAAATGTCCTCTGTCTCTGGATCAGACTTGTCTTCTGTCCCCTCTTGTCCGGCGGTCCTTCCGGTGGTGGATGGACCAGAGGAATCTCCTGGGGGGCAGGTCCTTTCTTGCGCCCTGTTGGGAGACTGTCACCACGGATGCCAGTCTGTCATTGCTGGGGAGGCTTCTGGAGGGAACATCAGTTCCAGGGGCTGTGAGGTCCTCAGAAGGCCCATATCCCCATCAACATTCTGGAGCTGAGGGCGGTTCGGTTGGTGCTGTCGCATCTGACACATCACCTTCGTGGGCTTGCTTGTTCAGGTTCGCTCCGACAATCGCACAGCTGTCGCTTACATCAATCACCAAGGAGGCACTCGCAGCCGGAGTGCCCTCCGGGAGGTGTCTATGATTCTTGCTTGGGCCAAGAGCAATGTTCCGTGCATCTCGGCAGTCTACATTCCAGGGGTGGAGAACCTGGAAGCACACTCTCTGAGCAGAGGGACCTCTCGCCGGGGGGAATGGTCCCTCAGCAACAAGGTATTTCTATCCCTGTTTGCCTCTCGTCACAATCACAAGCTTCCGGCATTTGTGTCTCTGTCCCAGGACCCTCTGGCTCTGGCGATGGATGCCATGTCTCTGTCCTGGCGGGAGCTCAGTCTCCTGTATCTTTTTCCTCCCTTTCCCATGGTGAGCGAGGTGGTATGCAAGCTGGCTCAAGAGGGTGTGCCAGCAATCCTAGTGGCCCCAAGGTGGCCAAGACAGCTGTGGTTCGCAGATGTCGTCCGGCTGGCGGTCGATCAATTCAGGCTGCCTCTGCTTCCGGATCTGATCACACAAGGTCAGCTTTGTTACCCCAATTTACAAACGCTGGCTTTGACGGCGTGCTGCTGAAACCTTCATCTTAAAGGAAAAGGGTTTGTCTGAAGCCGTTTTCCAGACTCTTGTCAGGGCTAGGAAGAATATAAAAAAACCAGAGGGAAGGAAAGTTGGTGGGGGTCTGCACAACTGAAATATACTTATGATTATCAAAGGGTGCTAGTAAAATGGGGACACCAACCCATGAAACATCAACGAATACTGGGCCCTAGACCGGCCCAAACCGTCCCTAAATTATACTGCACACCAAAAATTCTGTAATATATAAAAAGTCAAAAATTTATTAAATCTTCCCTAGAACAACAAAAAACATCACAGGACTAGATTAAAAAACATATACACAAAAATTGGGGAAAAGGGTTTATCCTATTATGAGCTATCAAGTGAATGAATATAATTATATAATACTTAATGCATAAAAATATACCATGTGAAATACATATTCCATACCTCAAATTGGCTAGATATGCAGGCGTATTGGAGTGAGAAGGTGAATATACATAAGATAAAAAGTGAAGAAAAAATTAAAATAAAAGTGAAGAAAAGATTGAAGCAAGAAAAAGTGCACAGAGAGCCTATGTGATAATAGTGCACTGTGAAAAAGAATAAGTGCTGTGGTATTAAGGCCACAGTATACACATGCAAAAACTAGTATTGTGCAATCAGTATATACGCCAGCATAACAGCCAAAGGTAAATAGTAACAATTAGTCTAACAATGTAAACATCACCACATCCAGGAGCTCAGGAACCCAAAGCCGCAACTAACCACCGACGCGTTGCGTGGCCTTATGCCACTTCGCCAGGGTGAATAAGGGCTAGGAAGAAATCTTCCTCTAATATCTACTACAGGACCTGGCGGACCTACATTGATTGGTGTGAGGCTAGGGCCTTTCCTTGTCGGGTGTTTTCCATTCCTCAGAGTTTCTTCAGCATGGACTGGACATGGGTTTTCAGCTTAGCACTCTTAAGGGGCATGTGTCCGCTCTGGCGGTTTTCTTTCAGAAATCTTTCGCTCTTCATCCTTTGGCTAAGACCCTTTTTTCAGGGGGTCACTCATGTGCGCCCTCCTCGCAAACCCATGTTACCTGTTTGGAATTTAAATTTGGTGTTGTCTGCCCTTCAGGGTCCTCCTTTTGAACCAGTGCAGGATTCTGCTCTGTACATTTTCACCTTAAAAGTTGCCTTTTTGAGTCTATCACTTCTGTTCGACGTGTTTCTGAGTTGGCTTCTCTGTCCATTCAGGCCCCCTACTTTGAGAGACATCAGGACAAGGTGGTTTTCCGTTTTAAACCAGACTTCTTGCCAAAGGTTGTCTCTGCCTTTCACCTCAATCAGGACATTGTGCTTCCTTCCTTGTGCCCTAAACCTAGCAATGACGAGGAGAGGGCCTTGCACTCTCTGGACATTGTTAGATGTGTTAAGTACATGTGTTAAGTACTAACTGGTGGCTACTTCACCATTCCGGAAGACGGACGCCTTGTTTGTGGTGCCCTCTGGGCCCAAGAAGTGTTTGGCGCCTTTCAAGTCTACCATTACCGTGTTTCCCCGAAAGTAAGACACCCCCGTTTGTAAGACGTATGGGGTGTTTCAGAGGGTTGGCCTAATATAAGCCGTACCCCGAAAGTAAGACGTATGTCTTACTTTCGGGGAAATAACATTGTTGTCGAACGGGACCTACCTGAGAGGAGGAGAGGCGGCGGTGGATCCGGGGCTGCGAGCAGAAGACGAGCGGCGGTGGATCCGGGGCTGCGAGCAGAAGACGAGCGGCGGTGGATCCGGGGGTTCCGGGCAGAAGACGAGCGGCGGTGGATCCGGGGGTTCCGGGCAGAAGACGAGCGGCGGTGGATCCGGGGGTTCCGGGCAGAAGATGAGCGGCGTCGGGTACAGAGGCACTCACTGCAGCTGCGGGTGCTGCGAGGAGCCTGACGAGGAGATCATCCCTGCGCATGGGGCACGCCCACCGACCTTCGCGCAACACCCAGGAAGTGCCGGTAAGTGCGCGCGTGTGTGTGTGAGAAAGAGCGTCGTGGGGCCAGGCTGACCCTCTGCTGGTGCTGTGCTGTCAGAGGCCGGGGGGAGAAGACGGATTCACAGCGGAACTCGCAGGTGGGTGATGTGAGGGGGACGCAGGGGGTATGACGAGGGGGGCAGCTTGGGCCGGGGGTTCCCTCCATGCTGCCCTTGTGTCATCTGTAAACTACCGTACTGCAGCACCCTTACTTGTCTGACCCACACAGATGCTGCAGTACTACAAGTCCCAGCATGCCTTGTTTATCCTCTGTAAAGGCAAGGCATACTGGGAATTGTAGTTCTACAGCATCTGGGTGATCCCTACTTTACAGTCTGACTGTGGAATCTTTGTGGTGGCCATCTTGCACAGACAGGACAAGCAAAGGCTCCAACATTTAAAGCGGAACCCCAGCCAGAGCTGATCAGTTTGAATTAGGTCCACTTAGATGTGGGCAGGGTTACAACCCTTTATCTGTCTTTGACTCCTCTGGGGAGATCTAGGGGCTCATGTACGGTACTACGGTGAGCTTGTCATCCTGGTTGGGCAGTATTCTCTAAAGGTTGCCCCTCTACACACAATAAAGTACGCACCTGACTGGTTGTTGAGGTGGAGAGGTTTTCCAGGGTGAGGTGCATTAATAAAAATAACAGGCCCTATGGGGTGCCCATTAAAGCATAAAAAAGTTCTCTAGGGTGGAGTAAGATCCCTCTCCACAGGGTCATCCCAAAACAGGATTGCCGCAAATCCCAACTTATTCCCTGACACCCATGATGCATGTCCGGCATCCATAGCATCCCTTAATCTTATACGTGCACCCACACCACCCTCTCAGCCAGAGGTAACGCCCAGCAGAAGGTGCCCAGCGATCTGGTAGATTGCCAGACATTAAAAGACACAGCAATGTATGATTAGGGGAGAGCACCCTCACATCTCGTGGGAGCGATGAAAGATTTGTGGTGATCCAATGTGGTTTCACACAGACGAGTCCAATTTCAGAGCTCACTACCGGTATTAGGAATTTAGCAGGACATGCCCCCGCTGGCTGTACTGAGGGATGCCCCCACTGACTATAGTGAGGGATGCCCCTATGTGGCTGTACTGAGGGATGCCCCCACTGACTATAGTGAGGGATGCCCCTATGTGGCTGTACTGAGGGATGCCCCTATGTGGCTGTACTGAGGGATGCCCCTATGTGGCTGTACTGAGGGATGCCCCTATGTGGCTGTACTGAGGGATGCCCCTATGTGGCTGTACTGAGGGATGTCCCTATGTGCAGCAGTAATGTTTTCCGTGGTCCATCAGGACCATGGACAACATACGGTACAAAAACACGCTGTGTGGGATACTGTATGGGGCTGTAACCCTATGGGAGACTGTGATACGGAACCACAAGCAGTGCTTATACCGTATGCTATATTTTAGCCCCTAGACATGAGCGCTTCCGGTTCCAGTGGTAAAAGGAAGAGTTACACGGTGGAGTATAAAAAAGTGATTGTCGAAGAATCTCGGGGCAAAAATGTAGTGCAGTTCTGCAAGGAGAAAATGTTGGATCACCGACTGGTCCAAAAATGGCGTGCAGAATACACCAACCTGAGTGAAAAAGTGGAGAGCGGAATGGCTAAAAAGCGCAAGATTGGATGTGGTCGGCAACCAATGTATACAGAGCTGGAAAGCCTGGTCTCTGAGTGGATTGCAGACAGGAGAGCAAAGACATTGGTGGTGACCAGGGCTCAGATTCAGGAATATGCCCTTGCAGTGTCACCACAGTTTGACATTTCCCCTGACCAATTCAAGGCATCACAGCACTGGGTGGATAACTTTCTTGAACGCAATGACCTGTCTTTGAGAAGATCCACAACCCTCTTTAGGTTGGAAGATGCTGAGATTGTTAAACGTGCATTAGCCTACAAGAAGTTTGTTGATGACATTGACTTCTCTAAATACAGTCTTTGCAACATGATCGCGATGGATGAAACTGCCGTGTTCATGGGCCAAGCAGCTCAAACCACCATTAATCAACGAGGTGCCTCCTCAGTGTACGTTCCCTCCACCGCTTATGAAAGTGCACGTGTCACCTGCATTTTGACGATTCGCCTGGATGGCACTAAAGCAACACCGCTACTCATTGCAAAGGGCAAGAAGGAGAAGATTGAGCGGGTTTCTGGCATTTATGTGCTGGAAACTGAAAAAGCCTGGGCCACACAAGATGTTATAAGAAAGTGGCTTGATTTAATGCTGCCGCTTGTAATGCGCGGGAAAAAAAGAGGGATGCTAATCTGGGATGCAGCCAGCACACACCGCGCCAAAACCATGAAAAACTTCCTTCATGAGCGGAGAATCGACCAAATCATGATTCCTGCAGGGATGACGGCTTATCTTCAGACTCTCGATATCGCCATTAACAAGCCGTTCAAGGACTATCTGCGTGTGGAAATCAATGACTACATTGAAAACCGAATGGAGAGAAATGTACGTGGGAACTTTGTGAAGCCCAGACTGCCAGAGATTGTTAACTGGGTGAAGAATTCTTGGGATAAGATCACTAACACCTGCGTTGCAAATGCACTGCGAGCTGGCTACCTGGATAAAGCCTGCTCATTTCAGGCCAGTGCCATTGCTACCCATGAGAAATATGGGCCAATGATTCGGCAAGAAATGTCGTCCCGAGAGTCCCAAGAAAATCCACAGGAACCTGAGAGTGTGGATGTTTATGATGATATTCCTGAGGATGATGACATGGTTGTCATGGAATAAATCTGTTTTATCTTCCAGTATTCCACTGTTCGTTCTTACCATTTTTCATTGTTTTACATGTTATGCAATGTTGTAACAAGACATTCTTGGCACTTCCTTTTATAAAACTGTTTTGTGGTGAATGCAATACTGTTCAGGTTGTTAATAAATGTTAATTTTATGGTTAAAACAAAAAATTCGAAATTTTTTTTCCAATATAAGACATACCCCGAAAGTAAGACGTAGTGGGGCTTTTGGGGATAAAAAGAAAGTAAGACGGTGTCTTACTTTCGGGGAAACACGGTAGTAAATGGATTTGTCAGGCTGTTATTAGGGCCTATTCTGCTAAGGGGAGGGATCCCCCTTTCCAGATCACTGCTCATTCTTCTCGTGCTGTTGGGGCTTCCTGGGCGTTTCAGCACCAAGCCTCTGTTGAACAAGTTTGTAAGGCTGCTACTTGGTCTTCTGTTCATACTTTTTCTAAGTTTTATAAGGTTGATGTGCGGGCCTCAGTGGATGCTGTTTTTGGCTGCAAAGTTCTGCAAGCTGCAGTGGTTTAATTTGTGCACTATTGCCTGTTGGGATCCCCACCCTTTTTGGACACTGCTATTGGATGTCCCACTTGTAATGAATACTTCCGAAGCAGGGTGTGAGACATACTTGGAATAATACCATTTTGTGATTACTCACCTGTAAAATGGGTATTCTAAGTATGTCTCATACCCTGCTTCATCCCACCCTGAGTTGTATCTTGGATCCTCTATGTGGTGAAACTTTTTTCTCATAGATTTTATTGGCTCTTCCTGGTCCCCTTACTGCTTTCTTATACTGGGGAATGTGTGGGAGGTCCCAGGTATTTATGGACCGGGAGGGGCTTCTTTTTATAGTCATCTCTGCAGAAGTTCACCCTCTACTGGACCATAACCCACGTGTAATGAATTCTTCCGAAGCAGGGTGTATAATACCAATTTTACAGGTGAGTAATCACAAAATGGTATTTTAGGAGGTGGGTCAAGTAGAGCCTGTATTCAGCAAAGGAACAGTGAGCAAACAATTTCCTGTAGTTACTCATACAGTAGCACTGGCATATGTGTCCAAATCAGTATAGGCCAATAAAATGTATATTTTTCTTCCAATCCATTCCAGACACTCCTTACACTTGGGATTACCTCCTTGCCGATTGGATGTGACTGCAAGACAAAAAAGGGCGCGGCCCCTCCCGGCCCCATAAGTAGCAGCTGCCTCCTAACCTAGATCAGTTTTCTTTCTTGCAGTTGCAAGTGACTGTGAAGGTTGTTCAGAAATTCGCTCTCAAGGATTGGCAGCAAGCAGGGGATTGCACCCTGTCGGCTTCCTGCATAGCCTTATTCCCACGGATCCCCCAGACCCAATTGTGCCTCCCACAGCTTCTGGCTGTTATGGGGTTTGTGAAGGTAAGGTGGAAGCGCCGGGGTCTTGGGGCGCTTACAGAGTGTATATGCTCTGGGCTGCAGGCTTTTTGAAAAGTAAGACAGCCGCAATTTTCTCTTTGGTGTACCTGCTGAGGAACATTTTTTATTTTCTTAGTTTCAACCCTTCCTTCTTCCAAGTTAGGTAGGTTTTTGTTTTTTCAAAAAAAAAAAATGTTAAAAAAAAGAAAAGATGTTGGTATGCCAGGAGCTGACGTCATGCAGGGGGCGGAGCTTAACACGGAACCACTAGGTCGTGTTACTTCAGTGTGTCTCTCTCCGGGCTTGAGGTAGGTTATGTTCAGGCTCCCCTGCACCGTTCAAGGTTAGTGTACAGCAGCCTGGCTGACATGAGGCTGTTATTGTGTTTGCGTTGCGGCAGCGACGGCAGCTGCCACCGCTGGCCAGGCAATTTGCTGGATTTTGATCATGTTGAGCTTAAGGGCTCTGGGTGTGGGGATAGCGGCTGCGGAGACATGTGGCAGCGGCGGCCATCTTGGGCCGGGCCGCTGGTTCCCTTAATCCCATACTTCTTGTAGCCTAGGGGTTCTTTGTGTGCAGCCGTTGCAGAGTGCGGCAGCGGCGGCAGTCATTGTGGTTAGGTCACTGGCCTTCTAAGAGACATATATATATATATATATATATATTTATTTATGTGTTAGTCTGTAAAGTGAAGAGCTGCGGTGGTGAGTGGACGTCGGCATTATTATTATCATAATTATCATTATCATTATTATGATTATCTTATTGTTATCAATATTAGTATAATGTGTATATTCCTAGTATGTCACACACCCCGCTTCCAACATTCATGACACTTGGGATACCGGCCTGTAGAGGGCGATCTTGCAGAGATGACATGGAAAAAAGGAGCCCCTCCTGGTCCATAAGTACCCGGGACCTCCCACTATTCCCCAGTCTTTTCGTCTCGTCGTCTCGTCTCGTCGGCGAAGCATTCAGGAGATGACTCTCCTTCCTGCAGGTAGCCGGGTTACGCCCGGCCTTTTTCTATATTCTTGGTGTACCACACACCCCGCTTCACTTCTTAAATATTCATCACTTCATGGGTTAATCCACCGCAGGTGACGTAGTGCAGAGAGGAAGTCTTGTAACGAGCCCCCTTCCGGCCTATATATACCTGGTACCTCCCTTCAATCACCGACGTCATGCGGCGTCTGCGGCGGGCCCAGCGTCCCTGCTTCCTTCAAAACAGGAAGGCACGTGGGCGCACGGCCGCACTTTGTCTTCATGCCGGCTCAGGGTGCTGGCTGCAGGCTTACCGGCTGGTTGCTGTACAGGTAAGCAGCCCCTCCCGTTGGGGCTGTTAAATGGGGAATATTTTTTAATAATACAGGGAGAAATCACTGTTATTAAGGGGGCGTCATTTAAGGGCACTTGGTGCCATACTTATATGTTATACACATGTGAAGGATCTGATGGTTGTTTCTTTGCCTTGCAGATCCTGGGATCCCTGCTTATGCTAGCCCTCCGGCTCTATGTGCCTGGCTAATTATTGGGATTGATTTGAATGTTTATATACATAGACTATATATAAATATATATATATAGTTTCTATTAAAGGGGACCTAAACTTAAAAAAAAAAAAAAAAAAAAATTTTATATAAATCCTCCCTTCCGGGACATTACTAAAATAAAGGGGGCATCCCGGGTCGGCTTATGCCTTAAAAGTCCCATTATTGCGAATACCATAAATCACCATATGGAAGCTTCCGTAGATTCCGGAAACGGTTCTGCTGTTCCGTTTGGGGGGTGCGTAGGTTGTGGGGTTCCACTCCCAGCTGATGATATCTTTGTTTGCATCCCTTGTGCAAAACAGACTATTGCGCGCCAGTCCGTTGCTTCGGCTGCAGTGCCATCGCATCCTTCATCATCTCCTACCTCTCCCTCCCTATTCCGGACCCCGCATGACACTGTCAAAAGTGGGGATTCGCATTCCGAGGCGGCAGCTCAGCCCTGCCCCCGGAAAATGATGCCCGTTAAAGCAGCGTTGAAGACCGCTACAAAACGTAGGCACCTGACTCCGGTACCTTCGGCTCCACAGGACCAGTTTTGTGAACCTGTGGAATGGTCCGATGGATCCCCTGACGAGGATGAACTCCCGTCGGAGTCAGATGAGCCGACAGGTCAGCATGTGGCTGATGAGATCGGCGATTGGTCAGAGGGGGTTGTTTCTGACACCCCCTCCATTCTGGCTCAAATGTTTAAAATTTTGAGTTTAGATACGCCTGAGGCGGCCGCCCCGCCAAAGGGTCAGTTACTTAAAGAGCCTCAGCCTAGTTTGGTTTTTCCCAGACAGCACCACTTTGAGAGGGTGGTTCTTAAGGAATGGGAACATCCCACACGGTTATCTGGAATTCCTTCCAGTTGGGAAAAGCGTTATCCTTTTCCACCAGAATTGGTGAAGCTGTGGTCTGTCCCTCCGGACGTCGATACCCCTGTACTAGGACTCTCCAGCTCGGCTATGGTACAATCTGCTGAGACCACTGTCCCCAAAGATGGGGAAGATCGCAGGATTGACCAATACGCTCGACATGGTTTTATCTATTCCGGGTCAGCATTGCGCCCGGTATGTGCTTCAACCCTTCTTCTATTGGCAATTAAGTCCCTAATTCAGGGGCTATATGAGGATCTTGATCCCGCTTGCAAACAGTTCACTGCACTTAAGCAGTGTGAATCTTTTGTGGCTTATGTCCTGGCCGCTCAGGACGATGCGCTGACTATGAGTAGCAAGGCGGCAGCTATGCTGGTGGCTATTCGCAGGTCAGTATGGCTGCGTCAGTGGTCAGCAGACACGGCTTCCAAAAAGGTACTCACAGCTCTCCCCTTTTTAGGGTTGCGTCTGTTTCGGGAGAAAATTGATTCAGTCGCAAAAGATGGTAAGATGCCACAATGCAAAAGGCCTCGTGGTCCCTTCAGGGGGCCAAGTTCCGGTAGGCCTTCCTTTCAAAGGTTCGGAGCGGGCAAAGGTACGTCCTTTCCCGCTACCAGTGGCGCAGGTTGGACTCGGGGGAGGGGCTGTGGCCGGCCCACTCAGTCCTGGGGCACCAAGCCCAAGCCTGCTGATAAGCTCACTCAGCAATGAGGGGCTGCCCTCACCCGTGTGGGTGGGGGGACTATTGCGACACTTACCACAATACCATTGGAACCATGTGGTTCTAGGCAGATGGATCCAGGAGGTAGTGTCGACAGGTCACAACCTGGAATTCGAGTCTCACCCTCCCTCGCGGTCCATTCAGGGGTCGGTTCATCCCGGCCTGAACTCTCATCAAGACGGAGTGTGTCTTTCTTTTGCCCAAATTCGCACAAGAACACTTCAGCTATTTCTGCTAGCGTGTTGGGTCCAGCAACCTCTGTTGTTGGATCAGTCCTTCCAATTGTCCTCCCGTGTACGGCAGTTCCTCCTGTGGTGATTGGTCTCGACCAATCTTGTATAGGGCAGGTCTTTCCTGACCCTCCCTTGGAGAGGTGTCACCACGGACACCGGTCTGTCGGGATGGGACAGATTCTGGAAGGAGCTGCGGCTTCAGGGGCAGTGGAGGCCCCACTTACCCATCAGAGAAATGTCCCTGATCCAGACATGGGCAGTGTTCCATGTTCCCTGTCTCTCGGCGGTTTACATTCCAGAGGTGATGGAACAGGTAGCGGACCGGTTGAGCAAGTGCTCTCCCCGTCTGGAAGAATAAGCTCTCCATCCTCGGGTGGTTCTCTTATTGTGTCTCCAATGGGAGACTCCGGAGGTGGACCTGTGGGCCCCTCATCACTATCACAGTCTCCCGAGCTTCGTGTCACTCTCCCGGGATCCTCTGGCTCTGACAGTGGACGTCAGGTCCCTGAACTGAGGAGCTCTGGGATTTCTATACCCGTTTCCTCCGTGGCCCTTGCTGGGCAGAGTTCTTCAGAAGTTGGCTCTGGAAAGGGTGTACGCCGTTCTCATGGCCCCAAAGTGGCCAAAACGAATAGGGTTCGCAGACATCGTTTGGCTGGCAGTGGACCAGTTCATTCTGCCTCTTCGGCCCGATCTGCTCACTCAGGGTCAATTGTGTTACCTCAATTTACCAGCGCTGGGTTTGATAGCCTGGCGGCTGAAACCTCCATCCTGAAGGAGGAGGGTCTTTCTGATTCAGTCATTAAGACTCTGATCAGTGCCCGGAAGAAGTCTTCTTCCGTCACCTACTATAGGACTTGGAAAGCCTATATCACTTGGTGTGAGATAAGATCTTTTCCTTGTAGGGTCCTTTCGGTCCCCAGGATTCTGGAGTTTTTACAATCAGGGCTGGACTCTGGTCTCCAGCTAAGTACATTGAAAGGGCAGGTCTCTGCCTTATCTGTCTTTTTTCAGAAGCGTGTTGCGCTTAAACCTTTAGTTAAAACTTTTTTCCAGGGGGTTACGCATGTGCGGCCTCCCAGGAAACCATTACTCCCTGTTTGGGATTTGAATTTGGTTCTTTCGGCTCTTCAGGCTCCTCCTTTTGAGCCTTTGCAAGATATTGCTTTGTCTACCCTGACTCAGAAGATTGTCTTCTTGGTAGCGATCACTTCTGTCCGGCGCGTCTCGGAGTTGGCGGCCTTGTCTATCCAGGCGCCTTACTTTGAGAGGCATCAGGATAAAGTGGTCTTTCGGTTCAAGCCAGACTTTCTTCCTAAGGTTGTTTCTGCTTTTCATTTGAACCAAGATATTGTTCTTCCCTCCTTGTATCCTAATCCTAAGAATGACAAAGAGAGGGTTTTGCATTGTTTGGATGTAGTACGCTGTGTTAAGTACTACTTGATTATCACGTCTCCTTTTCGTAGGACGGATTCCTTTTTTGTTGTGCCCCATGGGCCTAAGAAGGGTTTGGCACCAGCCAAATCTGCCATTAGCAAGTGGATACGTCAGGCCGTTACTGCGGCCTATTCTGCTAAGGGAAGAGTTCCCCCTTTTCGTATTACTGCTCATTCCACTCGCGCTGTTGGGGCGTCTTGGGCATTTCAGCACCAAGCTTCTGTTGAACAGGTTTGTAAGGCCGCCACCTGGTCTTCTGTTCACACTTTTTCTAAGTTTTACAAAGTTGATGTGTGAGCCTCAGCGGATGCTGTTTTTGGCCGCAAAGTTCTGCAGACTGCAGTCATTTAAGTTATGCTTCACCTGGCCTTGAGATGCCCTTCCCTTGTGGACACTGCTTTTGGATGTCCCATGAAGTGATGAATATTTAAGAAGTGAAACGGGGTGTGTGGCACACCAACAATAATACCATTTTGTGAGTACTCACCTGAAAAATGGATATTGTTGGTGTGCCACACACCCCGCTTCACACCCACCCTTTTCGGTATTACTGAAGCATTTATATGGTGAAGCCCTTTTTTATTTATATCAAAATTGATTTTGGAGGTTACTGGTGGAATACTGGTACCTTGTATTACTGCTTTTTGAATATACTGGTGATTGAAGGGAGGTACCAGTTATATATAGGCCGGAAGGGGGCTCGTTACAAGACTTCCTCTCTGCACTACGTCACCTGCGGTGGATTAACCCATGAAGTGATGAATATTTAAGAAGTGAAGCGGGGTGTGTGGCACACCAACAATATCCATTTTTCAGGTGAGTACTCACAAAATGGTATTTTCTGCCTGAAGCCACATTTTTGTATTGTGATATGTATGTTATGCCTCCCAGCCTTGGCTGATGGGCTCGGGCAAAGGTAGATACACCCTTGGGTGTATATGGGAGCTTGCTCCCTCCGTGAGACCTCAAATAAGGGGTAGGCGAAATCCGGGTTGGTGTCCCCCGACATTGGGATGCCCCGTCCCTTTAAATCTCCTTGTGCCTATTGGGTGCTTATTGTTTTCCCCCCTTTTGGCCCTCCTGGACCCTGCTGGGGTGACATGGGGAGGGGGGGAATCTTTATTTAGGGAGTATCTTTTGGCCTATGAAAGTGACATACCTGTTTTGGGTTTTTTAAATTTCCCTCTTTTTTTCGTTCGGACCCGTTCTATGATGTCATGCTATTGTCTTTGGCTGACCCGCTCTCTGAGCAGTGCTAGGTGGTGGGCGGGGCTTCGAGTCAGCATCACATTTCTGCTTCCTCTTCCTGTTTGACATGTGGTTTGCTGGTTCCTGTTCTGGTGCTGGCCTCCACTGGTCCTGGCTGCTGCGTTGGTGCCACTGCTGGGCTTTTCTTATATCGATTGGTCGCAGGGCTGTCGCTGGGCCATTGTGGTCACTGTGAGTACCCTTTAGTTATACTAAAGGGAAATCTTTTTTATTTACTGTCATTTCTTTCTTGTATATGCATAAGGCTCATTGTGTTTTCTCTATCTTCCAGGGGGAAACTCTCTTAATAGGGGTTTCTCCTGGTCCTTGTTTAAAATCCTCCCACCTAGGGACTATTAAGGGGCATCCCGGGTAGCTTCGGCTGTAAAAATCCCATATACTTGACAACTATAAAATAATTTAAGTATTTAAAAAAAAAAAAAAAACACCATATGGAGGCATCTCAGGATACTGGGCTCTCAGTTCCTTTGGGACAGACTCGGCAGTGTTTGCCATGTGGGGCATCCCTTGTTGGGGATAACGCATTTCTTTGTGTAGCTTGTGCTCAGTTGATTATAATACAGCATTCAGAGGCCCAGGCCTCAGGGTCTGGGGCTCCGGCCTCTTCTCCCACACCACCTTGTCTTGTCCATACCCCCAGTGATATTGTAATGGGTGGAGAGTCGCTTTCTGATGTATGTGCCAGATTGGCTCACATTGAAAAATTAATGTCTAGCTCTGTGGCCAAGAAGGCCTCAGCTAAAAGAAAACATTTAGCTCCTGCTGTTGAGGCAAATGAGCTTGATTGTAGCGAGCGTCTTGATTGGTCAGATTGTTCTCCATTTGGAGAAGGAGAATTCTTTGAGGAATTTGATGTTTCTAATGTTCAGCAATTTGTGGGTATTGATGCTGAACAAGGTGAAGGGGAGATTTTTGACACCCCTAAAGCTCTTGCTCAATTGTATGAGGTTTTGGCAATCGATCTTCCAGAAGCAGTCCCTCCTCAGAAGGGGGAGTTCTTTGGAGCCTCCAAGCCTCGTTTAGAATTTCCAGATCAAAAACATTTTGAAGAAATCATTCTTAAGGAATGGGATTCCTGGCATTCCTTGAGGCTGGGAAAAGAAATATCCCTTTCCTTCAGACACTGTTAAGCGTTGGTCAACTCCCCTGTGGTGGATGCACCTGTGCTCAGTTTGTCCAATTCCTCTGTTTTGCATTCTCCGGAATCTACTATCCTTAAGGATGGGGAGGACAAACGTATTGATCAAATGGCTTGCCATGCGTTTGCTAGCGTTGGCTCGGCTTTACGACCTGTGGGTGCCTCGGCGCTTATGGCAGTCGCTATTAGGTCTGTTATTAGAGATCTATCAAATACCTCAGGGCTTGATCCAGCCTCTGATGAGTATGCCGCTCTTAAGCGATGTGATTTATTTGTGTCTTTTCTATTTTCTGCTTTGGATGATACCATGGCCATGTGTAGCAGAACTTCCACT
Organism: Gastrophryne carolinensis; assembly: GCA_027917425.1. Taxonomy (NCBI): domain Eukaryota; kingdom Metazoa; phylum Chordata; class Amphibia; order Anura; family Microhylidae; genus Gastrophryne; species Gastrophryne carolinensis. The sequence goes on from CM051237.1 coordinate 317,399,002, forward strand.
TTGCTAGTTGCTATACGGCGGTCTATATGGCTACGCCAGTGAACGACTGACACGGTGGCTAAGAAGTCACTTATAGCACTCCCCTTTGGGGGATTGCGCCTCTTTGGTGAGAAATCGGATTCTGTCATTAAAGGAGGCAAATTGCCTCAGCGTCGGAAGCAACGTCGTTCCTTTCGGGGATCTGCCTCTTTTAACCCTTTTCGTGGTTCCAGAGCAGGCAGAGGATCGGCCTCTTCAGCCCCAAGGGGGGCTGCATGGAACAGAGGAAGAGGACGTGGCAATTCAAATCAGAACTGGGGATTAAAGCTTAAGGCTGCTTCCAAGCCTGCCCAGCAATGAGGACGCGCCCTCACCTGTGAGGGTGGGGGGACGGCTGCGGTTCTTTTTCCAGGCTTGGGTCAAAGAGGTATCAGACAGATGGATTCTGGAGGTTGTGTCCTCCGGGTACAAGATGGAATTCGAGTTCCGGCCTCCGCCCAGATTTTTCAGGTCTCAGATGCCCGCGGATCCGGGGATCGCGCTGGGGCTCCGGGCAGCTGTTGCGAATCTCTTAAATATGGATGTTATTCGCCTGGTTCCTCTTGCGGAAAGGGGTCTGGGGTTTTGCTCCAACCTATTTACTGTTCCCATAAAAAAAAGACGGCTCGGTTCGGCCTATTCTAGATCTGAGGCGACTAAATCAATTTATTCGCTTCAGAAGGTTCCGCATGGAGTCGTTAAGGTCAACGATCGACGCTCTCCGTCAAGGGGACTTTATAACTTCCATCGACATCAAGGATGCTTATCTGCACATCCCTATTTGTCCCGCTCACCAGAGGTTCCTCAGATTCACAGTGGAAGACCAGCACTTTCAGTTTGCGGCCCTTCCATTCGGTCTCACCTCATCCCCAAGAGTATTTACCAAGGTTTTGGCAGGAGTAATGGCTATTCTCAGGCTCCAGGGCATTCGCATTGTGCCATTTTTGGACGACCTTCTCATCACAGCCTTGTCCTTCAATCAGGCGGAATTGGACACCAGGACCGTGGTGGCTTCACTGGGAGAGGTTCGGTTGGGTGATAAACCATGCCAAATCCTCTCTTTATCCTGTAAAGGAGATTCCCTTTCTGGGCTTATTCCTGAATACCCTTCATGTCAGGGTATTTCTTCATCAGTCCAAAATTGTTCTTATTCAAGACTTAATACCCGGTACTAATGGACCAGGAGGGGCTCCTTTTTTCCATGTCATCTCTGCAAGATCGCCCTCTACAGGCCGGTTTCCCAAGTGTCATGGATCCTTGGAAGTGGGGTGTGTGACATACTTGTAATAACCATTTTACAGGTGAGTATTCACAAAATGGTATTTTTTGGTGGCAATCACCTCGGTGCGGCGTGTTTCTGAGTTAACCGCCTTATGTATGAGGTCTCCTTATTTTGAGTTACACAGGGACAAGGTAGTTTTTCGGAAGGGCCGAGAAAGTGGCTTCCGCCAGCTAAAGTCACTGTCAGTAAGTGGATTAGGCAGGCAGGAGAAAAAGCCTACTCAGCCAAGGGGAAGGAACCCCCTTTTCGGGTCACGGCCCATTCTACTAGGGCTATTGGTGCTTCCTGGGCCTTTCAGCATCAGGCTTCAGTGGAACAGGTTTGCAAAGCTGCCACCTGGTCTTTGGTTCATACATTCACCAAGTTTTACAAAGTGGATGTTAGAGCCTCAGCTCACGCTGTTGTTGGTCGAAAGATTCTTCAGGCGGTAGTGAAATTAACTATCTGCTGTTCTGCGCTGGGGATCCCGCCCATAGATGGCACTGCTTTTGGATTTCCCAAGTGTAAAGTGTCTGGAATGGATTGGAAGAAAAAACGCAAATTCTGTGAGTACTCACTTGTAGAATTGTTTTTTCTGGGATTCCATTCCAGACACTTCGACCCACCCTTTTGGGTCGTGATCTATCTTTTGATGTTTCTTTGATGGTGTTTAGTCCATTTATTTCATTGGCATAAAGAAAAAAAAAAAGAAGAGGAGAGAGCTTTATTTACTCGTTTATTATGTATTGTTTTGAGAGTATTCTGGCGGAGTTCGGTGTGAAGTAACATGGACTCCTATATAGGGCCTCCCAGCCTGCCTCTATTTTATGTTTTACTGCTTTTTAAAGCGGACCTTCACTCTAAATAAGAGTCTATCTTATATGTTTCCCACACCCTGTACATACAGATTGCTCACATTAAAAATCATCCTACCTGCATCTACTGCATTTTATAAGCCTTTAAACTTCCAAGATGGCGGCTTATGGAAGCTGCCATTTTTGCAGGCAGCCTGCAAACAGGAAGTGCCTGCAAACAGGAAGTGACTGTGCTGCTCTGCATTCTGGGACTGCTGACCTTTCCCTGACCCCAGCTCTGCTCTGTCTGAGCAAAGCACAGCTATAACCTGCCCCCCTGTACCTTATCCCACTCTCCTCTCCTCAGTAAGTGTGATGCTTCTGAGTCAAGATGGCGGCGCCCGTATCCTAAATTCCCGAACAGAGTTGCAGCCCAGTGGGGAAAAGTATAATAAATTAGTGACTAAACATGTAAAATATATTAATTTTAGATGCTGAGGAATTGTTTTTTAAGAGTTTGGGCTTTTCATTAAATCATGGTGAAGGTCCGGTTTAAGTAACTGATCTAGGTTAGGAGGCAGCTGCTACTTATGGGGCCGGGAGGGGCCGCGCCCTTTTTTGTCTTTGCGTTGTTTTTTGCATCCCAGTTTTGGAGCTTGTGTTAATAGATTAATATATTTTACAGGCCAGTGAACTGTCTTCAGTCAATAACACTCCTTAATATTTCAAATAATAACATTGATGATGGAAACCAGCTGCATGCAATAGCGGGCTTGCCGAGGTAAGATATTTATTGTTTTACACTTCAAGGTACTTGTAATGCATGCTACAACTTTATGGTTCAGAAGCCCTGTCTGACATTTAGCTAAAGTGTTTGTTTACAAGTGTGAATAATGTGGAAATTAAAGATGTCAAATAGAAAACAAAAATTTATATTTGACCCTCATTGCAAGACAGGTGATTGACAATTGTAATCAATTACAGGACAAACAGATACAGTCAGTGCGGCAAGGAAATGTGAATAGGGCACACCGCCGGCCGCATCTCTGTCCCCGCCTCTAGCTGTGGGCATGTTGGCGCTGGCCATTCAGAAGGATGTCCCATAAAGAGGTAGACCAACCCCCCCCCCAAGAGACTTATAGTGGGTGGTGTTCCCCTTTAAAGTGGACCAAAACCTGGGATTTTCATTATCCCAGGTTTTGGTCCTTCCCCCTGGAGCACTCCCCAGGGCGCCAAATCCGCAAGCCCACGCTGCAGCCATAGTGCACTTCCAAACGGTGTGCACTATTACTCTGCTCTCTTCACCTGTGCGTGGTCCTGCACAGCCATTCGGTTATGTCAGGCAGGGCCGTGCACAGCGGAGAAGGAAGGTCAGTGAGGACGGTGCTGTGAATGCCCTGGGTGCAATGTGAACTGGAAATGCAGACAGCTACTTCTGAAACTCTCTGTCATTAGTAATAGGAAGACGTCTCCACTAATACTAGACTTTCACACTTGCAGAAACATATACATTTTTAATCTTGAATTTTAATGTTTGATTAACTGGCTAAAGAGACTCTGTACGCAAAGTGCATAAACTGTCAATCAGCAGCTCACCTCAACATGGCTGCGATCTTCCTTCCCGTCAGAACACAGCTTCTCCTGAAAGTAGAAACAAATCTAAATCTTCAGATCATCAGATTGTGGACACTAGGAGAGAGGGATAACAGCCAGGGTGATGAGAATTCCTGTCTTCCAGATCATCCCCCCCCCCCCGCCAAACAATGCTGATATCACAGAGCCAAGGCCTACGTCCTAATATTTCAAGATAAATCATAAGGTGATACTGTAAAGATTAGGGAGGGGGTTTACCTTGCCGGTGTCCTGGTATTGGATACTGTAAACTTTGATATCTCGGCCATTTATTCTTCAATTTAAAATCTGAAAATGGTTTAGGGCAGTGCCAGATGTAATCCGACACAATGGTCTAACAATTGCCTTTGCCATCTGTATTGCTTTAAGTTGTCTTAGGCCTGTGAAGGCAGAGAGTGTTAAAGCTCAGTATACAGAAAAACCAAGTGGTTTCACACTGGATCCCCTATCTTCATATCCCTAGGAAAGGAAATTTAGTAGCTTTTGAATCTAGGACTAAACAAGTTTTGGTCATCTTTTGTTCCTCTGTTATTCTAGGACTAAACAAGTTTTGGTCATCTTTTGTTCCTCTGTTATTCCTGCATTTTGTCGCTAGACCCTTTAATAATTTAGAAAAGCACAATTTGATTAGATAAATTGGGTTTCTGTTTAAGATATTATCTATTATCTGTTAAGATATTAAGATATTATCTGTTTACGATATCTGTTTAAGATTTAAGATATTATCTGGCTATAAGTACATTTGACGATATTAAAGTGCTATCAGAATGTTAACATGCTGGAATAAGTCAAATTTGTTTTTTTTTCTGTAGATTAAAGCAGCTTATCGTTTTAAACAACAGAATTTCTAAAGTTGAATTTCCTGTCACTCAATTTGGTAAGCTTTCAGCTGTTATTTTCTGTTATTGTAGACCAGTTAGATATTTTTAGTATACAGTATGTCCTGCTCCAGATATAGTACTTACTATCGGGTATTACTCCGCCAGATGGCGCTGGACTGCAGAGACATCCTCCCGGCCCCTCAAATACCCAGGGACCTCCCACAAATCCCCAGATTTTCTCTGCAGTCTGGACTGCGAAGGTCAAGAATTGGCTCTCTCTACTCGCAGGTGAGCGGGGCTATTAGCCTGCGGCCCTGTAGGACTATTCCCACCCGTTCCATTTGTAATGTGCCTCCCAGCCTTGGCTGCGCTGGTCGGGTGAAGGTAGGCAGCACCGCTGTTAGGTGCTTAGGAGCACTGCTCCACCGCAATCCCCCACCAAAGGGTAGGCAGTTCAGGCTTATGGTGAGCCTCTATGGGATGCTCCTCCCGCCCTATTGCCCCTTGCCCCTGTCTATCGGTGGGCCCTATATTAAGTGGCCGCTGTCCTCCCTCATCCTCCTTGTAGCCTTCTGGGGGAAAGAGGGTGTGTGTGTGTGTGTGTGTGTGTGTGTGTGTGTGTGTGTGTGTGTGTGTGTTTGTATGCATATACTTGTATTGGCCTTGGGCTTTATTACATGGTGCCTTGTGTCAGCCGCCGCACTGACTTGTTTTGCTAGTACTGTACTTAAAATTTGCCGCCACCGCTGTGACCGTGGTTCCTTCGGGAGAAGCCCGGTTGTGTGTAGCGTGTGGGGAGTCTCATGTTGACGCTGACAAGGCGTGGGTCTGTGTACCCTGTGCTGAGCAAGTGCTTGTGCTGCAATCTGGCCTTCCAGTGGCTGGGCCTGCACCTCGTTTCACTTCACCTACTCCCCCAAGCTTAAACCTCACTTCTACTGAGTTGCATACTAGTGGGGATTCTCAGCCTGATGTGTCTTCTAGACTGGCTAGTGTTGAGAAGTTAATTGCTAATACCTTTGCGCGTAAGGCCCCTGCTAAAAAGCGGCACTTAGCGCCTAATGTCACTCTTTTCCCTATGGAAACTGATGAGTTTTGGCATCTTTGTGGCTATACCCCTTCGGACGAAGGAGAGCTGTTCTCCGACTCAGGGTCATCTGATGAGAGGCCCAGGGGTCATGACAATTCTGGCTCTGACCCCTGGGCTCCGGATGATACTGATAGATTGCTGACCCAGATTTTTGAGGTTCTGTCCATCTCTCCCCCTGTTGCGGCTCCCAGGCAAAGGGGGGAACTGTTCCATACCGCTAAGTCACGCTTGGAATTTCCTGAGCAAGCACATTTCAATAACCTTGTGCTCAATGAATGGGAGCGTCCCAGTAGACTTCCCGGTGTACCTAAGAGTTGGGATAGGAAGTATCCCTTTCCTGCTGATGTGGTAAAGTGTTGGTCATCCCCTCCCGAAGTGGATGCCCCGGTTCTAGGGTTATCTAACACCTCTGTCATGTACTCCCCTGATTCTACTACCCTGCAGGATGCTGAGGACCGGCGCATTGACCAGCTGGCGTCCCATGCCTTTGCATGTGTGGGGACGGCACTGCACCCAGTCTGTGCCTCGGCCATTACTGCTGTGGCCATTAGGACCCTGCTAAGAAGTATGCTTGATAGTGCCCCTGATGATTTGCCTTGTGAGGTGTTTAATGCACTCTCCAGTTGTGATGTTTTTGTAAATGTTGTCCTCTCTGCCTTGGATGACACCATTAGAATGTGTGCCAGGACATCTGTGGTGGCTATACACCGCTCGGTTTGGCTATGCCAGTGGGCTGCTGACAACGCTGCCAAGAAGGCCCTCAATGGTTTTCCCTTCAAAGGACTACGCCTGTTTGGGGACCGCCTGGACCTTTTTGCTAAGGGAGGCAGGTTACCCCAGCGCAGGCGGCAGTCTCGGCCCTTTCGGGGGTCAGGGCTCCTTCTCCTCCCCCTACCGTGGTGCTAGACAAGGGAGGGGGGTTTCCTTTACTGGGGCCCGGGGAGACTTCTGGGGTAGGGGCAGAGGACGTGGACTTCCTGGCTCCTCCTGGGGTTCCAAGATCAAATCCTCTCCCAAGCCCCCTCAGGCATGATGGGGCGCCCTCACCCATCCGGGTGGGGGGACGGCTTCAGCACTTTGCTCACGTCTGGAGGCTTCATGTCTCAGACCGGTGGATTCAGGAGGTAGTGTCCTCCGGTTACAAGATACAGTTTGCTGCCTGGTCGCCCCCAAGATTCCTCAGATCCCGGATTCCTCAGGACCCTGTGTCAGCTCAGGATCTAGTGCAGGCAGTGCAAGGCCTCCTGGAGCTGGGGGTCATCTGCAAGGTCCCTTTAAGAGAAATAGGCAAGGGCTTCTATTCCAACCTATTCACAGTGCCCAAAAAAGATGGGTCACTCAGGCCCATCCTGGACCTGAAGATCCTCAACAAATTTGTCAGGAGCAGACGCTTTCGCATGGAAACTCTGCGCTCTGCCATCAGTTCCCTGCGCCCAGGGGATTTCATGACTTCTGTGGACATCAAAGATGCTTACCTTCATATTCCTGTTTTTCCAGGTCATCAAAGGCTCCTCAGGTTCGCTCTGGAGGATGAACACTACCAATTTGTGGCATTGCCCTTTGGTCTCACCTCAGCTCTCAGGGTGTTCACCAAGGTGCTGGCTGGCGTGATGTCTCTGCTCGGGTTTCAGGGCGTCCGCGTGCTGCCTTATCTGGACAACATTCTCATCACCTCCCAATCTCTACATCAGGTAGAATTGGATACCCAGCTGGTGGTGTCCACACTGGAGTAATTTGGATGGGTGATCAACCACCCCAAGTCTTCACTGCCCCCCTCCTTGGTGACTCCATTCCTAGGAATGAATCTGGATACAGTTCAGGCAAGGATTTTCCTTCCTCAACAGAAGGTGGACAGTCTGATTGCACAGGTTCGCTTCCTGCTATCTTGCTATCATCCCTCCATCAGGCAGGGAATGCAGCTGGTGGGCCTGATGGTGGCGTGCTTCGAGGCGGTCCCTTATGCTCAGTTCCACTTGAGGCCTCTGCAACTCCACCTCTTGTCAGTGTGGGACAAGGATCCAGCATCCCTGGACAGGGTCTGTGTGCTTTCCCGCCTGGTCAGGAGGTCCCTCTCATGGTGGATGAACTCCAGGAACCTGTTGGGGGGCAGATCCTTTCTGACCCCTTCCTGGGAGACAGTCACGACGGATGCCAGTCTGTCAGATTGGGGGGGGTTTCTGGAAGTCCCTGCGGTTCCAGGGGAGGTGGGGCCCTCAGGAGGCCCACACACCTATCAACGTCTTGGAGCTGCGATCAGGTTAGTTCTGGCTCAGCTGACTCCTCACCTTCGGGGCCTGCCTATTCAGGTGCGCTCGGACAACCAGAAGGCAGTTGCCTACATCAATCATCAGGGCGGGACCCGGAGCAAGAGGGCCCTCCAGGAAGTTTCTCTGAACCTGACCTGGGCGGAGACCAATGTTCCCTGCATATCAGCTGTGTACATCCTGGGGGTGGAAAATCTCCTGGCAGACTCTCTGAGCAGGGGGACCTCTCGCCAGGGAGAATGGTCCCTATGCAGCAGGGTGTTCAAATCTCTGTGTCACCCTTGGGGCCAACCAGATGTGGATCTGTTTGCGTCCCGTCACAATCACAAGCTACCGGCCTTTGTCTCCCTGTCCCAGGATCCTCTGGCCTTGACCACGGATGCTCTAGCAATGTCATGGCAGGACTCTGTTTCTGTATGTCTTCCCTCCATTCCCCCTGCTGGGCAAGGTTCTGCGCAAGATTGCTCTGGAGGGGGTGCCAGCAATTCCGGTGGCCCCCAGGTGTCCAAGAAGAGTGTGGTTCGCAGACGTGGTGCAGCTGGCAGTACATCAGTATGCTCTGCCCTTGGTGCCAGATCTTCTCACTCAGGGCTCCCTACGCCATCCCAATTTACGAACTCTGGCTTTGACGGCCTGGCTGAAACCTCCATCTTGATGGAGAAAGGGCTCTCTACCTCGGCTGTTGATACCATGATAAAGGCTAGGAAGAAGTCTTCTTCTTCCATTTATTACAGGGTTTGGCGTGCCTACATTGACTGGTGTGAGTCTAAGTCTTTTCCCTGTCGTGTGTTCTCTATTCCCAGGATTCTGGAGTTCCTACTGCATGGGTTGGAGATGGGGCTCCAACTTAGTACTCTGAAGGGTCAGGTTTCTGCCCTGGCTGTTTTCTTCCAGAAGTCCTTTGCTCAGCATCCTCTGATCAGGACTTTTTTCCAGGGGGTCACTCATGTGCGTCCCCCACGTAATCCTATGGTGCCTGTTTGGGATTTGAACTTGGTTCTGTCAGCCTTGCAGGGTGCTCCCTTTGAACCTGTGCAGGATGCTACCCTGGCCATTCTTACCCTAAAAGTTGTCTTTCTGGTGGCTATCACCTTTGTTAGGCGTGTGTCTGAGTTGGCGGCGCTTTCCATTCAGCCCCCCTACTATGAGAGACACCAGGACAAGGTGGTGTTTCGCTTCAAGCCAGATTTTCTGCCTAAGGTAGTGTCTGCCTTTCATTTGAATCAGGACATTATTCTTTCTTCATTGTGCCCTAATCCTAGTAATGCTAAGGAGAGGGTTTTGCATTCTTTGGATGTGGTTAGGTGTCTGAAGTACTATCTGGTGGCTACTTTACCTTTCAGAAAAACTGATGCTCTTTTTGTGTTCCCTTCTGGTCCTAGGAAGGGTTTGGCTCCTGCCAAGTCTACTATCAGCAAATGGATCCGTCAGGCTGTGATTCAGGCCTATTCTGCTAAGGGGAAGAATCCTCCCTTCCGCCCTACTGCTCATTCTACGTGTGCTATTGGTGCCTCTTGGGCTTTTCAGCACCAGGCTTCTGTTGAACAAGTTTGCAAGGCCACTACTTGGTCTTCGGTTCATACCTTTTCAAAGTTTTACAAGGTTGATGTTAGGGCCTCAGCTGATGCTGTTTTTGGCCGCAAGGTTTTGCAGGCGGCAGTGATTTAAACTGTCTGCTGTTACCTTTTTGGGGATCCCACCCTACTTTATGGACACTGCTATTGGATGTCCCGATAGTAAGTACTATATATGGAGCAGGACGTACTGTATACTAAGAATAATACAATTCTGTGATTACTCACCTGTAGAATTGGTGTTATGAGTATACAGTACGTCCTGCTCCACCCCACCCTTGGTTTTGCATTATCTTTGATCCCCTGTATGGATTGTTATCATTGTTATAGTTACTAGTTTGGGTTGTTTTAATTCTATTAATGTCTCTGCAGTCCAGCGCCATCTGGCAGAGTAATACGCGATAGTAAGTACTATATCTGGAGCAGGACGTACTGTGTACTCATAATACCAATTCTACAGAATTGTATTTTTTTTCTCTAAATAATCCCCAAACTAGCCCACTTACCGTAATGCTGACTGTCCTCATTGATTTGTTGCCTGTTAGGAAGGGGTGGTGCACAGACAGTGGAGATGCTGAAATACTGGATTCAGCAGTGCAGTGGCTACTCTGCTTTTTGCAGATGCAACTAGTGCTAAAGAAATGGATGGTCAATGTTGGGATTTGCAGGGAGGAGCTTTACAGCGAAAATAGCCTTGGCATATTTGCTTTTCTAGTAATTATAAAATATCTTAAATAATGTTTTATTTGTTCTAGGTTGTGAGACCGAATTTTTCTCTACGTTAAATAGTTTGTCTATCGATAACAATGTTATATCAAAGGTGAGATGCATACAATTATTTAATTGCATACAATTATGTATAAAATTAATTATTTTACAGTAAAAATAATGCATGACCTTTGGAATCCCATAGTAATGTCATTACAGTAGTCTTGTATTTTTCTGAAACAAATACATTTCCACATTCTGGGAATGTTTATTTCTTCTTTTTCTCACATAATTTTCTCTTCTGTATCTTGACTTTGATTATAATTTTGCTAATCTGGGCACTATCTACCCTTACTAAATACTCTGTTTCACTTTAGCCTTTACCACTTTTAAATTATAGATTTGTTAGCTCTTTAGACAGCAATGGTTATGAGGCAAGGGTCATTCGATGTGGCAGGCAGACCAATGCTATAAGCATCAGTTGATTTTTGCTACCTTCTTAACTTTTTATTTAATTGTACACCCGGAGACACAGATTTCATCTGCTTTCTTACTAAAGAGATGTAAATGCTGCATACTAAGTGACCTGGCAAATACAGAATATATGCTTAGTGTCTTTAAGGAGGTGAACAGCTGGCAGTCTTGAAGCCTAGAATCTCCCTAACCATCTTCCAATTACTATTTTTCTATTAACAATGTGGCAGCAGACCTTTTGAGCTGCCAACGGGTCCCCTCAATCTTCAGGTGAATCTGGGGATGTGCCTGTTGCACCCTAAGCCTGCACTCTGGGGATGTGTCTGTTGCACCCTATGCCTGCACTCTGTCAAAACAAAGGCTTTATGCAGCACATTATTATGCAATTTATAAAGTGCTGATTGGATGAGCGGCCATGGGAACGGGAGAAAGGAGACTTGAGTGGACAATTTGGGAATTTCACACAGCTCACCTATTTGGGATGCCCCGGGGCAGAGAACAATCACCAGGATGGGAATAGTGAAAATCCTGGTGATTGGCCACTTTAAGAAAAGTACATTTTGGTGTACTCCCTTTGAAATACTTTTTACGTACATCTGAGAACATAGCATCTTACTACATTTGAATCTATTTCTGTTTTTGTGTGGGATTTATGAATATCTTGGGGTAGATTTAACATCAACTGTATAAAAGGCTCTTTGCTGAATCAACAACTAGGTAGACAATGAAAGTGAATAGCACTTTTTACTACAGAAAAAAGTAGTGCACGGTTTGCACCTGGTGTTGAAACACCCAATAACCACAAAAATGCACAACTGAATAATAATTAGAAAATATAATTCGTGTCCCAAGATGTATGTTTATGATTTTAGCATTCATTTTCTGCGCAGCAAATTGGCATTGTGAATCCTGTAGAATATGCTTCTTTAATAGGTGAAGGAGGTCAAGCGCAGTGTTAGGCTACTTATCATATTTGATGACCAGTCTCACACCTTTTATTTATGTCTGAGAGTAGATGTTTTTTTAGGGGCATTGGTCGCTATTGTATACATTTATATGTTGCTTTTAAAGAATATCTATCATGCTTTTTTCCCCTGCTTCCCTTACAGTGGTCATTTATTAATGAGCTGAATAAACTGAAGAGCTTGCAATCTCTTAATTGCCTAGGAAACCCACTGATGGATAGTGAGAAGAATCCCGAGACTGTCCGACAGCTTATTATTGCAAAGATAGCAAAACTAAAATATTTAAATAAGACAGAGGTATATCTAATTCTTGTGTTGCATCCAATTGTTGTATGTAGTTAAATATGAAATGAGGAAGCAGGGAATAGACAGTTTTTGTCAGTGATTTCATTACCCCATAACATGAGTGTGCAAGAACTCCCCTAGTCCTCTGTACCAGGCAGTGTGGCAGATCCCCCCCAATCCCCAATAGCAAGCAGCATGCAGAATCCCCCTCACGCATGTAACTGGCAGCGCGCAGAATACCCCCAACCCACCCTATAACAGGTAGTGCGACAGATCCTCCGCAATCCCCAACCGCCGTGGAAGCAGTTAAAATAAAAGAAATAAACTTCTTGTCTCAGCTGCGATCTGGAAGAAGTTGACAATCTCTGCACGTGTAGTGCAGCCAGCTGCATGCTGACCCATCAATGGCATCGGCGCAGGCTGGCTACATTGACAGTGAACAGAGCACTGGCTTACGCGTGCATACCCCTCCCCACCCATTCACTTTCATGGGCAATTGGCTGGGAAGATGCACAGCAGCCACCTCTCTGCGTCTGTCAGTGCAGCCAATGTCATTGATGGTTTGGCAAGCAGCTGGCTGCACTACACGTGCAGAGATTGACGGCTTCTTCTGGGTCACAGCTGAGGTAAGAAGTTTTTTTTTTTTTGTTTAAACTGCCTCAGCAGAAGTTTGGGATTGGGAAGGGGGATCTGCCACACTACCAGTTATAGGATGAGTTGGGAGTGTACATTAGCCACATTAGCTTTTGTGGAAAAATAAATGCATCTTATGGGGTAAAAAATACTGTAAATCAAATCAACTTGTCTTGAATGCATAGCTAGCACTGTCTGTCTTTCTAAAAAAATATCTGTAGAGCTTTTTCATTATTGTAAGCTTTTTGGCATGAAATACCCTGGAGTGTTGCTTTAAAGGGGAATTCCCCTCAAAAAGGGGCTGGAATGGGAGGCGGGCGCACGGTCAGAGCCAGGGAATGCCGTTTTGTGTCTTTCTAAGCGATTCCCCCACAGAAACAGGGGAGTGTCGCTGGACCACGGACAAGGTAAGGGTTTTTTTTTGTGTAATGCCCCATTCTGCCTCAGCACCATGAGACGGTGAGAGGGCGGGGGGGGGGGTGCATTTTGGGTGGAATTCCACTTAGAGGGAAATTCCACTTTCAAAGGCATTTTTGAAGGTGTATTTTGGTGCCAAAAGGATGTATTCAAGGTGCTGAGCTTATCTAGAATTTTTTTAAGTAAATGTGTTTTTTTTGAAGCAGTTTCTCAACTTCCCTTAAAAAAATTGCTATTGCCAACTGTACACCAAGTCTGTACACCAAGATCTACAAGAAGAGAGAAGTGAGCCCCGTACACAAAGAACACTGCTTGTTTGGCCGCTGCTGCAGTAATTGAGCTCACTCGACCTTACACATTCCCAAAAGCTCTGTGTGCAGGGCTCACTTCTCTCTTCTTGTAGATCTTGGTGTGCAGGCTTGCTGTATGGTTACTAATATCAACAGATTGGAGGTAGTGATAACTACTTCCATAAAACACACATTTGCTATCATAAGAAAATAGGAAAAAAAATACTTAATCAACTCAGCACCTTGATGGCATCATTTTAGCCCCCAAAAAATGTACACTTTCAAAAATCCCATTGGAAGTAGACTTTCCATTTAATGCTGTAAAGATTATTGAGAAAATAATTGAGAAATCCATTAACCCTGGATTGCATCTTTTATTAAATGTTAAATGTCTTTTAAACCGGACCTTCAGCATGATTTATTGAAAAGCCCAAACCCTTAAAAAACGATTCCCCAGCATATATAAAATTATTATATTTTAAGTTTTTAGTCACTTATTATTCTTTCCCCCACTGGGCTGCAACTCTGTTCAGGACTTTAGGATACTGGTACCGCCATCTTGACTCAGAAGCATCACAGTTACTGAGGAGAGGAGAGCGGGGTAAAAAGTACAGGGGGGTGGGTTATAGCTGTGCTTTGCTCAGACAGAGCAGAGCTGGGGTCAGGAAAAGGTCAGCAATCCCAGAGTGCAGAGCAGCACAGTCAGAAGGCACTTCCTGTTTGCAGGCTGCCTGATGTCCCATGAGCCACCATCTTGAATGTTTAAAGGCTCATAACATGTAGTAGATGCAGGTAGGATGATTTTTAATGTGAGCAATCTGTATGTACAGGGTGTGGGAAACATATAAGATAGACTCTTATTCAGAGTGAAGGACCGCTTTAAAGTAGCACTAATAAAAAGATACAATCCTTGGTATCACACACAAAAACTTTTGCCCCTAGTCCTACTCGAAATTCATAATCTCCACAGGTACCTAAATGGTTTAACGGTCCAGTGTAAACGTGGATTTTGTCTTTTAGTAATGTTACATTAAAGGTTACATTCTATTTTACTATTGAACTGAGTGCCCAGACTTTGCTGCTAATCACTGCCAAGGGACTGCAAGCAACAACACCCCTGGACTTTATGGGTACATTGCATTGCAGCATCTTTAAGAGCAGCCTTTCCCTGCCTGTTTTTGATTTGCAGCATTCATTAATAATGACTGGGACTTGTAACAGTCAGAAGCAGGTTCTGGACATGAGAAAATGTATTTATTAATTAGATGAAATTCGGATTTGGGACACTGCGCTGAGACTAACCTGATGGCTACTACGCCCAACTGCCCTAGCACCACACATGACTGCTGGAGGCCAATTGGGGAGTGGCCACCGGATAATATGCAGATGGCAAGTCAGCAGCCTCTATCAAGTAAATGCAGAATCAGGTGTGTAGCTGCCCAGTCTCAGGCATCCTGTTGGTCTCAGCGTTGGTTTGATTTCCCAAATTGAGATCCTTCCCTGCTGTGGAGGTGAAGGGGGGGGGTGGTTACTGAGGTTCTGCTTTAAGAAGAATATTATCCCTTTATAAAAACAAGCTTTATGTACTACAGATTTTACCAGAAGAAAGAAAGGGAGCTGAACTTGACTACAGAAAAATGTTTGGGATGGACTGGTTAAAAGCAGGTGGGAATCAGAAGACTGAATTAAATAATCCATCCATGGAGTTTTTAGAAGAACATCCACGATATTGTGATCTTATCAAAAGTAAGAATACATGATTTTGTTCTTTTAAAGTGCAAAATAACTACAACTGAACAAATCACTTTATAACTCATAATATGTTCATAACTTCAACATGTATAATGAATGTTGAGATCCCTGCATTTTATAATTCAGAACACTTCTTTAATCTATGCTCCTATAAAAGTTGATTTTGACAATATAAAGCCTACCACTGATTTATTTTTTCCTTTAACTTTTATTGAAGCTCAGATTGTGTAATTCGTTTTTTAAAAAAGTTTCTAGGGTTACTTCTAGATGCATGAGGTTTCTGAGAACTAATAGTTCACAGCCCTGCACAATTAGCAAAGTTGACCAGTTTCTTGGTTAATAGGTATTTTGGTATACAAATATTTGGAATTGATTTATGTTACAGTATAGTGAAAATTGATTTATATTTAGTTACACATTATTATTATTTTGTTATTTAATTTTTTGCAGAATTTGGTGCTCCTGATGACGGTGAAATTAAGCCAGTTCAACCAGTCACCCTCAAAAGTCAGCTGCTTTGTAAGTCTCAGCAAACTAGAATGGCAGCTAATTGGTTATAAGAACATTGTTTCTCTTCTCACACAGTGTAAGACACCTTCTTGTGCTTCTACACTATGGGAATATAGGCCCCACCTACTACAAGGGTAGCTTTTATTTACGCTTGAAGTGATTTCAGTCTATGCTGGTGCCCTTGATATGAGGAGGATGTTTGTAGGGTTATGCATTACTGATTTTGTATTTGCATGTCCTGATTTTTAGAACTTAAAATGTGAGATGCTTTGTTAACGTAACAATGCAATGATTAGGAAATCTCATATAACCAAATGTTTTTCAGCATAGAACACATGTTATTCTTAGTATACAGTACGTCCTGCTCCAGATTAGATTACTTACACTTGGGTATTACTCCGCCAGATGGCGCTGGACTGCAGAGACATCGAAAAACAGGCTCCTCCCGCCCTCTCAAATACCCAGGGACCTTCCACAATCCCAAGATCTTCTCTGCAGTCTGGACTGCGAAGGACAAGAAGATGGCTCTCTCTTCTCACAGGTGAGCGGGGCTATTAGCCTGCGGCCCTGTAGGACTATTCCCACCTGTTCCATTATTAATGTGCCTCCTAGCCTGGGCTGCGCTGGACGGGTGATGGTAGGCAGCATCGCTGTCAGGTGCTTAGGAGCGCTCTCCACCGCAATCCCCCACCAAAGGGTAGGCGGTATAGGCATATGGTGAGCCTCTATGGAATGCCCCTCCCGCCCTATTGCCCCTTGCCCCTGTCTATCGGTGGGTCCTGTTAAGTGGCCGCTCTCCTCCCTCGTTCTCCCTTGTAGCCCTCGGGGGGAGGGGGGGGTGTATGTGAATTTGCCTTGGTGCTTCACTGTATTATGTACTTATGGTTGGTGTCAGCCGGCGCGCTGACTTGGTTGCACTGGTTGCCTTTTTCGAAAAATTGCCGCCGCCGCGGGCGCTTCCACTGTGTTCCGTGCTTGGCAGGGGCGTTACCTCAGGTGCTGGTGCGCCGTTATTGGCTGCTTGTCACGTGTACGGCTTCGCTCTCTTCGGGGAGGGCGGGGCCTGCGGTTGGCGCATTCCGCGTCACTGTCCCTGCGGCCCGCCCCTCGAGGTATACCCGGCGCCATTTTCTCTTGGTTCCGGCTGCTACGTGACTGGCATCTACCTACCGCGGTCCGTGAGTGCCCTCGCGGGCGGCTTTATTTACCATTTGTCATTCACATGTCACTTACGGTTTGCTTATGTCTTTCAGACAGGCCAAACCCTATTGGCTTCTCCCGGCCCTACTCCCTCTATTTAGTTATTTAACTTGTGAGACCTAGTGTGTAATTTACTCCCACTTCCCTAGCGGGTTATTGTGGCATCCCGGGTTGCTTTTATAGCGTGAATCCCTATCGGCTTATTGTGCTGCTATAATCACCATATGGAGGCGTCTCAGGATAATGTGCTTGGGGTTCCTTCGGGACAAGCCCGGCTGGTTGCCTGGCCTGGCCGATATTTCGTTTTCCGAAGCTTATGTCCCTGTGTGGTTAGTGTGTTTTTACTGTGTGTGTGTGTCTGGCAGACTGCCTTTACTGGCATACCAGGGACTAGTGGCAGCCTGGGGGAGCTTCTCCCCCTCAGGCTGCGTTCGGGAAGGGTGCGGTAGCCCCGCCCTCTTCTTTGGCGCGATTGCTGTGCTCATTTCTAGGGGTCCGCGTTGCTGGGAGGGGGGCGTGGCCTCGGCAAACGCGCGTTCTGCGCTGGCCCACCCTCCCCCTGCTCTCCCTCTTCATGCATGAGGCTTCGTGGGGGCCATCTTCTTGAGCAGGCCGCATAGCAGATCGGTGTGGTAAGGGCCCGATGGCCACTTCCTTAGCTTGCGTGTGTGGGGGCTCCTCTTTAGCGGGGGCCCCCACTGGTCTAGAGCATGTGTGTGTGTTATTTACACTGTCTGGCTGGGATATAGTTAATATATATACATGTATATATATATTGTGTGGCTGCAAGATCAAATGCTGTGGTCTTTTATAATGTAAGGTTATGGCCATTTATTCTAAGTATACAGTACGTCCTGCTCCAGATATAATACTTACACTTGGGTTATCCTCCGCCAGATGGCGCTGTGCACTGCAGACATGCAAAAACAGGCTCCTCCCGGCCCTTCATATACCCAGGGACCTCCCACAAATCCCCAGATTTCTCTGCAGTGCTGACTGCAAAGACATGAAGTATCACTCTCTCGCAGGTGAGCGGGGCTATTACAGCCTGCGGCCCTGTTGGACTATTCCCACCCGTCCTCCTTGTGATGTGCCTCCCAGCCTGGGCTGCGCTGGTCGGGTGAAGGTAGGCAGCACCATGTGTGCTTAACGGATCCATGCTCCACCGCAGTCCCCCAAAGGGTAGGCGGTTTAGGCTGATGGTGAGCCTCATAGTGGATGTCCCTCCCGCATTATTGCCCCATGCCCCGTGTAGAGGTGGACCCTGTGTAAAGGGTCGCCGTCCTCCCCCGAATACGGGGGAAAAGAAGGGGGGGGGGGGGTGTGTCTGTTGGCGGTCTCAGTGTACTGTATTGTCACACTTATGGCCGTACTTTTGCCCCTGACCGGCAACTAGGTGTCAGAGCCGCGCTGCTTGCTCCTTCTATTCTGGCCGCCGCCGTTGTTTTTGGCCTTTCTCAACTTACTATGCAATAGTGTACAGCACGTCCTGCTTTATTATCCTGCAACTTGGGCAGGAAACTAATTTTTGTGCACGCCTACGGGCGTCAGAATGGTGGCGGCGTCTTTAGACTTTACGAGTATCCACTAGCAGATGCCTTTACTGGCATATTCAATGCTTGGCTTGTCAAGCCTTAACGGCTGCTTCAGAGCTTCGCGCTCTTTGGGGGAGGCGGGGACCTGGCGTGGCGCGCTCCGCGTCACGCCCAGATTGAGCCCGCCCTTCGAGGTTCGGTTGGCGCCATTTTGTTGCTCTTCGCGCGTGTTTGCGGTCCTTCTCCTCCCCAGGTCGGTAAGTGCCCTCGCGGGCGATTTCATCATTAGAATTTTTTCTACTGCGCATGGCCCTGACACCTCTTATTCCCCTTCTGTCTTTCAGACGTCAAAGATTCCGGTGGCTTCTCCCGGCCTAACATATATTGTAGCGGGCTTACAAATTCTCCCACATTAACTAGCGGGTCTTTGGGACATCCAGGGTTGCCTATTGTGTAAATCCCTACTGGTATATATTACATTAATAATCACCATATGGAGGCATCTCAGAATTATGTGACCGGGGTCCCTCCGGGACAAGACCGGCTGTGTACAGCGTGTGGACTGCCCCATGCTGATGCGGACAGAGCACGGTTCTGCGGACCCTGTGCTGAACAAGTACTGGCCCTGCAGTCAGGGTTGCCAGTGACTGCGCCTCGTTTCAATACACCTCCCTCCCCGTGCTTAAATCTCACTCCTGATGAGTCGCACTCGAGTGGGAAAGACCAGCAAGTCGTGCCGCGCAGACTGCCTACGGCCGATCAGGTGATTTCGGGGTTGACAGAGCGCTTGGGCCCTGGTAAGAAGCGGTCCCTGACGCCTCTGGTTTAGCCCATTCCTTCTGAATCTGAGGAGTTCGCTGCTGAGCATGGTTTTGCTCTTTCTGATGAAGGTCGGCTATTCTCTGACTCAGGCTCATCTGATGAGGGGCTGAGGAGTCATGATGATTCGGGCCCCGGTTCTTGGGGCCTGTGTGACACTGATGAATTACTGATAAAGATCTTCGAGGTCTTGTCTATCTCTCTCCCTGGTGAGGCTTCCAGGCCTAGAAGGGAGAGTTCCATACAGTGCCGCCGCGTTTGGAATTTCTGGAGCAGGATCACTTCCAGGCTCTTGTACTCAAAGAATGGCAATGCCCTAGTAAACTTCCAGGGGACTGGGATTGGAAATACCCTTTTCCCCCTGATGTGGTTAACTGCTGGTCATCACCTCCCATGGTGGATGCACCGATCATTGGGGTTCTTAACCCCCCTTTATTGCAGCCCCTACTTATCGTACCCTTCGGGATGCTGAGAACCGGCGCATTGATAGGCTGGCTTCCCACGCCTTCTCTTGTGCAGGGACGACTCTGCGCCCGGTCTGTGCCGCGGCCATCGCTGCAGTGGCCGCTAGGACCCTCATCAGAAAGATGATTGATCATCAACCTGAGAATCTCCCCTGGGAGGTGTTTAATGCACTCTCCAGTTGTGATGTATTTGTAAGATTTATCCTTTTGGCGCTGGATGACAACATCAGCATGTGCGCAAGAACTTCCGCCCTTGCGGTGGCTATACACCGACTAGTCTGGCTACGACAGTGGGGTGTTGACGATGCTACAAAAAAGAATCTTACTGGGCTTCCCTTTAGAGGGCGATGCCTATTCGGGGCCCGTCTGGACCTGTTTGGAAAAAAGGGCAAAACACCCCTTTACAGAAGGCGGTCTCGGCCTTCTCGGGGCAGGGGCACCCCTCCACCCCCCTATGTTAGTGTCAAACCCGAACCAGGGGTGTCCTTCCAGCTTTTTGGTATAGATCCCTGCCCCAGAAGTTGCAGACAACGCCCTGGTCCCTCCGGCAGGACTAAGTCCAAATCTTTTACCAAAACCCCCCAAGCATGATGGGGCGCCCTCGCCCGCTTGGGCGAGGGGATGGCCGCAGCACCTTGCCCCTATCAGGAGGCGTCATGCCTCGTTCTGATGGAGTCAGGAGGAGGTTTCCTCTGGATGCAGGATAGTGACTGCTGGGCGACCCCTTCCCGAGATTGTCAGGATGCTTCTGGTCCCTGCCTCTCTTCTGGTGTTGGCGCAGGCCACGTGCGGCCTGCAAGGTCTGGGGTCATCTGCAGGTTGCCCTTAACAGACAGAGACAGGGGCCTCTACACCAACCTTTCCACATTCCTCCAAAAGGCTGAGACACTCTGCCCATTATGGCCTTCCATAGGTGAGGCAATTTACATTCACAGGCGGCTTTTCTGCATGGTTTCTCTGAGTTGGGCCGCCAGTGCCCTGTGTCCAGGGACCTCTTGGCGTTTATGGGGACCTAAGACGCTTATTTCATTGCTATTGTGCCTTCCGGGCACCAAGGACCTTACAGGTTAGTGTTGGTGCTCCAACACTGCTGATTGTGGCCTGTTGTACTAGAGGTACCAGTCAGGGGGCACCCCCTTCCTTGCATCTTCCTGTAGTTGGATACCAAATCTATCAGGTTGACGGAGGGGGGACTTTTTTCTTCTAGATTCCCCTGTGGTTCCGGGGGAGGTGGGATCTTTAGGGGTCCTTTCCTTTGATCTGGGTGGAGGACAGCGTTCCCTGCATATCTGCGATATTTGCTCCGGTGGATGTCCTTCTGCGACAGGATGTGCTAATTCTTGGGTCTCTATGTGATCCGTCTAGTGTGGATCTTTCTGGGCCCGTCACTATCATGGGTTCTGGGCCCTTGTTTCCCTGTCTCAGATTGTTCTGACCTTGGTCATGAGGCTTCGTAACTTTATGCTGAACATTCTGTTCTATATGTCTTATTCTAAGCATACAGCACGTCCTGCTCCAACTATAAAACTTACACATGGATAATCCTCCGCCAGATGGCGCTGTTCACTGCAGACATACAAAAACAGGCTCCTCCCGGCCCTTCATATACCCAGGGACCTCCCACAAATCCCCAGATTTCTCTGCAACGCTCCACCGCAATCCCCCACCATAGGGTAGGCGGTCAAGGCTGACGGTGAGCCTTCAGGGGATGCCCCTCCCGCATCATTGCCTCACCCCCCATGTAGCGGTGGACCCTATGTTAACGGGTCGCCTTCCTCCCTCGTTCCCTCCTTAGTCAGGGGGAAAAGAAAGGGGGGGGGGGTTGTGTGTATAGCGGCCTTAGTGTATACTTACACGCTTATGGCTTAACTGCATTTCACTGGGATCGGGGATCAGAGCCGCGCTCTTACCTTTCTGTTTACCGCAGCACTAGTATTCTCCCTTCTGCTCACACTGCACGTACGGCGGCGGCTCGCAGACGCCCTGGCGTCTTCTTCTCCCCTCCTTTCCTTCTTAGCCTTACTGGCTCTTCATAGGTTGCGCCGGCTTGAGCGCCTGTCTTAATAACAGTGTCTCTGTCACAGACCGGGATTCTTCCCCGGCGGGGAGCCGCAGGAGAGCCCGAGCACAGATCTCTGCTGTAACTGCCACGGCTCCGAGCTCCATTTTTAATAGGCCTTTTGCCTTTTACTTCTCCTGTCTGTAACACCATTGGCTGGTTGCCTCACGAGCTTCGCGCTCGCTGGAGAGGGGTGTGGTTTCGGCTTGGCGCGCTACGCGTCACAATCGGCTTAGGCCCACCCCCTGAGGTCCCCGCGTGTGGTGAAGATCGTTCCCTCCCCTCTGTATGTAAGTGCCCTCGCGGGCGACTTATTCTAAGCATACAGCACGTCCTGCTCCATCTATAATACTTACACATGGGTAATCCTCCGCCAGAGGGCGCTGTTCACTGCAGACATGCAAAAACAGGCTCCTCCCGGCCCTTCATATACCCAGGGACCTCCCACAAATCCCCAGATTTCTCTGCAGTGCTGACTGCGAAGACATGAAGTATCACTCTCTCGCAGGTGAGCGGGGCTATTACAGCCTGCGGCCTTGCGGGACTATTTCCACCCGTCCTCTTCGATACAGATGTGCCTCCCAGCCTGGGCTGCGCTGGTCGGGTGAAGGTAGGCAGCACCTCGTGTGCTCACGGAGCTACGCTCCACCGCAATCCCCCACCATAGGGTAGGCGGTTTAGGCCGATGGTGAGCCTCCATTAGATGCCCCTCCCGCATTGTTGTCCGTGCCCCTCATAGTGATAATTCCTGGGTGCAGGTCCGCTTCTCCCTCGCTTCCTCCCGTAGCTCGGGGGAAAAGAAAGGGGGGGGGGGGGGGAGTATGTGTGGCAGTCCTAGTGTATCATAACACGTTTAAGGCCATTGAGTTTTCATTTGACTTTGGGTGTCAGTGCCGCGCTCCTCGCTCCACATAAGGTTGTGCGCGTGTTTGTCCTTTCATACATTAGAGTGCAGCCCGGGCGGCAGCATCATTCTCTAGTGAGAGCAATCTCCTTAATTACATTATGTATGTGTGTATATCCACTACTGTTATTCACGTTGTGCTGGTTAGAGCTTCGCGCTCTTTGGGGGAGGCGGGGACTCGGCATGACGCGTCCCGCGTCACAGCCAGATCAGGCCCGCCCCTCGAGGTTCGCTTGGCGCCATTTTGACGGTCTTCGCGCGTGCGTGGTTGCGATCCGCCTCCTCCCTTGGTCATGTAAGTGCCCTCCGAGGCGGTTTTTGTGCCTATGATTCTTTTATTCGAGCTGCGCATGGCACTGACACCCCCCTCTCTTATCCCATTATGTCTTTCAGACGCCAGGATTTCGGTGGCTTCTCCCGGCCTGACATATATTATAGCAGGTCCACATAACAAATTCTCCCACTTCCTAGCGGATCTTGGGGCATCCAGGGTTGCCTATTGCGTAAATCCCTGCGGGCATACTGCTCAGATAATCACCATATGGAGGCTGTGTACTGTGTGTGGTCAGCCCCATGCTGATGCTGACAGAGCACGGGTCTGCGGACCGTGTGCTGAACAGGCATTGACCCTGCAATCAGGTTTGCCAGTGGCTGCACCTCCCTTCAATACACCTGTCTCCCCGGACCTAAATCTCACTCCTGATGAGTCTCACTCGAGCGGGGATGACCAGCAAGTCGTGCCACGCAGGTTGCCCACGGCTGAGCAGGTGCTGTCTAGTTTGCCGGAGCGCTTGGGCCCAGGAAAGAAGCGGTCCCTGACTCCTCCTGGCTCTCCGGTTCCTAACGATACGGATGACTCTGCTGCTATGCAGGACCTTGATTCTTCTGAGGAAGGTGAGCTATTCTCTGATTCGGGCTCCTCGGATGAAATGCCCGGGAGCCGTGATGATTCTGGGCCCGGTTCTTGGGGCTGTGTGACACAGATGAACTACTTATTAAGATCTTTGAGGTCTTGTCTATCTCCCCTCCTGGAGAGGCTTCCAAGCCTAAGAAGGAGAGTTTCCACACAGCGCCGCCGCGCTTGGAATTCCTGGAACAGGAGCATTTCCAGAATCTTATATCCCAAGAATGGGATTCGTCTTGTAAACTTAAAGGGGTCCCGGGGGTCTGGGATTGGAAGTACCCTTTCCCTCCTGATGTGGTTAACTTGTGGTGGATGCACCGATTATAGGGGTTACTAACCCCCCCTTCATGACGGCTCCTTATTACCGTACCCTTCGGGATGCTGAGGACCGGCGCGTTGACAGACTGGCTTCCCACGCCTTTTCGTGTGCAGGGACGGCTCTGCGCCCGGTCCCTGACCACCGACCTGAGGACCTCCCCAGGGGGGTATTTAATGCGCTCTCAGACTGTGATGTGTTTGTGAGGTTTATCCTCTCAGCGCTGGATGACACCATTAAGATGTGTGGTAGAACCGCTGCCCTTGTAGCTATTCGCCGCCTGGTCTGGCTGCGACAGTGGGGTGCTGACAATGCTACGAAAAAGGCTCTCACTGGCCTTCCCTTCCGAGGACGGCGTCTATTTGGGGCCCGTTTGGACCTTTTTGGAAAAAAGGGTAAGGCACCCCTACGCAGAAGGCCGTCCCGGCCTCCTCGGGGCAGGGACACCCCTCCCTACGTTAGTGTCAAACGCGAACCTGAGGTGTGCTTCCAACTGTTCGGTGTGGATTTCCACCACGGGGTGGGCAGGCAACGCCCTGGGCCCTCTGGCAGGACTAAGTCCAAATCTGCCAAGACTTCCCAAGCATGAAGGGACGCCCTTGCCCTTCTGGGCGAGGGGACTGCTACAGCGTCTGACTCCTATCTAGGAATGTATCTTCTCCTTCTGGTGGTTCCAGGAGGTAGCTCCCCTGGACACAGGATAACATTTGCTGGGCGGTCCCTCTCAGAGGTTGTCAGGGTGCTTCTAGCCCCTGTTTTCCCCTCAGGAATTGGTGCAGGCCGTACTAGGCCTACAGAGTTTGGGCTTACTTACAGGTTGCCCTTAACAGAATGGGGCTATGGCCTCTATATTAACCCTCCTCCTTCCCTCAACAGTATGAGGCGGTCTGGGCCATGCTGGCCTATGGTAGGCCTGGCAATTCTACTCTCACAGGTAGTCCCTATATGACATCTCTGTCTTGGGACACAGGCGCCCTGTGCAAGGGGGGCTTCCGGCCTCCCATGGAGTTCTAGATCTTATTAGTTCCGCCTGTGTCTTCTGGACACCAAGACCGTTACTAGTCGGTGTTGCAGGACCAACCCTGCGGATTGAGGCATTGTTTCACTCCCAGGCTACTCGCCATGGCGCGAATGGGGGTGATGTCTCGGACATGCCTGGGGGGCGTCCGCATTAGGACCTACCGGGTCGTCTCTCCTTACTCCCCAATCTCTACGTCAGGCCGAGTGGATTAGTCGGTCGGCGGTGTCCCCTGGGAGTTACTGGATGGGTGCTCAGTCACCTCAATCCCTCATGGTCCCTTATCCGCTATCTCCATTCCTTGGATTCGGTTCGGGCTTGAGCCTTCTTCCTTGGCAACAAGTGGACTCCTGGTTACGGGGGCTCTGTCCCCCTTTGCTGACATCTTACTTTCACCAGGCAGGATTGCAGCTGGTAGGGTCCGTTGGTGGCGTATCAGATGATGTCCCTTATATACCGAGCCCTTGGGCTCTTCGGCACAGTAGGTTATTGATCCTACATGGGGTTCCAGCACCCCTGGAGTTAGGTCTGTGCTCATTCCCTCTTGGTACGGTGGTTCCTCTTGAGCTGATTATATTCAAGGATCCTGTCAGGGGGCACCCCCTTCCTTGCTTGCATCTTCCTGTGAATGGTCACCTTGGGTACCAAGCCTCGCAGGTTGGTGGGGGGGGGGAATTTCTTCCAAAACCCCCTGTGGCTCCTGGGTAGGGTTCCTTAGAGGGTCCATCTTACCTAATGGCTTTGTTAAAACAATGAGCCTTCCGTGGACTCTATACGGCTGGACTTCTCCTCTTTTGGGACCTGTCTATTTGGGGAATCTTGGCCTGTTGGTAGACAATGGCCTGTTTTATTATTGGTCTGGAGCTTGAAGCAGGATGATCCCTCTGGAGGGTTCCTGATCTGGGCGGGGGTCTACGGCCCCTGCTCCTCAGCGGTATTCACTCCAATGGACGTCCTTCAGTGGCAGGTTATGCTATCCTGGTGTCACTCTGAGAGCCAACTAGGGTGGCTCTGTTGGGTCTCGCTTATACCACAGGGGCTCTGCCCTTGTTTTTACTGTCCCAGAATATTTTGACTCTGGTCATGGGGGCTTAGTAAATTTAGGCATTGAGCTTCTATTTTATATGCCTTTTCTTCATTCACCCTACTATGTGGGGTTCTGCGCACGGTTGTGCTGATAAAGAGACCCGTGAGATTGATGGCCCCTGGGTGGCCTAGTGAACTGTGGTTCGCAGATGCTTCTGCTGAGGTCAGCTGACCTGTACGCTCTCTCAGGAGTGCGGTTCTGCCCTTGTCAGGCCCCTTCTTTTGTCGTCCCAATCTACAGCCTCTAGTCTGGGGCTTGACAGCTGATTCATTCACCCCTTGAAGATGGGCTTATCTTCTGGGTGACTTGGTATATGGGGGGCTAGGAGCAAGCTTCCTTGGCTTCCTCTTCCTCCGTCTATTGTGGGTTATGATGTACCCATATTGATTGGCATGAGTCTTGGTCTCTTCCCTGTTTGACGTTCTCGGTTCCCAGGGTTCTAGAGTCATTACAGCATAGGTTGGGGTTGGCTCCCCATCTAGATACTCTGAAGGTTCAGGTTCTGTCCTGTCTGTCTTCCTGTAGAAGTCTGGTTCAGTCTTCCTTGTAAGGAGTTCTCTTGGGGATTGCTCAAGGGCATCTCCCAAGTAGTTCTATGATCCCTGTTGGGATCAATTTTCATTCTGTTTGCCCTGCGGATTGTTTCCTTTGGACTTATTCTGGATGCTGTCTGAGCTGTTTTTTGTAGTCCAAGTCGTTTCTCCGGGGGCTCTTGCTTCAGTCAGACGTGTGCCTGAGAAGGTGGATCTGATTACATATATATATATATATATATATATATATATATATATATACACACCATAACGTGGTGGTATTCCGCCCCTTGTCCAAGTGGTGTTTTATGGTCATTATTCAAGTCCTTTTAGTCTGCCTATGGGCCTTATTCTTAATAATGCTGAAGTAAGGGCTCTACATTCCCTCAACAGGTGTTGAAATTTTCCTGGTGGTTTTCTTGTCCCTTAGGGAGACTGATGCCCTTTGGGGTCTGCGGGCGCCTCCTTATGTATGCGCCTGGTCTCGTTTGCTTCCAGGGCCAATGCGCCCTTTGGACTGATCTTACTTGGATGGTTGCCTTCCTGGTCCTGAGTAAAGGTTTCGGCTTCTTGCTGATCCTTGTTAATGAAGGGGTCAGTATCCCCGCCTGTCTGACGGGGAGACCAGTTTTCATTTCCCCGTTGGGGAGAGTTCTAAGTTTTACCGAGGCTTCTGTTGCCTGTGGGCTGGTTGGGCCGTTACACTGGCCTATTCCTTTAAGGGGGAAGAATCTCCCTCTCTCGTTTTATTCCGTTATATTGGTGTTTGGGTACCTTTGGCCCTTCGGCACCAGGTTTTCTGTTGAATAAGTTGCTAGACCGCTGCTTGTCTCTGTTCATACCTTTTCAAAGGTTTTGTTATGGGATTGACGTTAGAGCCTTTGCTCATGTCGTACTTGGTAGCAAAGTTTTGCAGGTGACCGCGCCTTTACTGTCTGCTGTGCCTTTTTTTGGGGATCCCACCCTACTTTATGGACACTGCTATTGGATGTCCCATGTGTAAGTAGTATAGATGGAGCAGGACGTGCTGTATGCTTAGAATAATACAATTCTGTGAAATACTCACCTGTAGAATTGGTATTATACGCATACAGCACGTCCTGCTCCACCCCACCCTGGCTTTACATTTTTCTGGATCCCTTGTATGGTGATTGTTATCATTACTATTGTTACCAGTTGGTGGTTGGTTTCTCCCAGCTTCTTTTCTCACTGCTTTTCAATGCTGGGGATTTGTGGGAGGTCCCTGGGTATATGAAGGGCCGGGAGGAGCCTGTTTTTGCATGTCTGCAGTGAACAGCGCCCTCTGGCGGAGGATTACCCATGTGTAAGTATTATAGATGGAGCAGGACGTGCTGTATGCGTATAATACCAATTCTACAGGTGAGTATTTCACAGAATTGTATTTTCTTTACTCTCATCCCCGTTGCGCATGGCTCTGACATCCCGTTTTCCCCTTATGTCTTTCAGACCGCGGATTCAAGTGGCTTCTCCCGGCCCAGCATAGCTCCCGGTCGCGACCATATAAACTTACTCCCACTTCCCAGCGGGTTATTGGGGCATCCAGGGTAGCTTATAGCGTCAATCCCTAGTGGCAAATTGTGCCGATTACATCACCATATGGAGGCATCTCAGGATATTGTGAACGGGGTTCCTTCGGGACAAGCCCGGCTGTGTGTAGCTTGTGGGGTCTTACCTAGCGGTGGTGACAATGCACAGGTCTGTGTTCCTTGTGCACAGCAGGCGCTATCGGTGCTTCCCGTCTCCTCTGAGGCAGGGCTTGCACCCTGCCGCACTTCACCTACTCCCCCAAGCCTGAGTCTAACCCCCAATACCAGTGGGGATTCTCATCCTGATCTGGCCACGAGGCTGGCTAGTGTTGAAAACTTACTTGCTAATTCCCTAGCGCATAAAGCCACCGCCAGGAGGCGGCACTTGATCCCTGAATCGACCCTCTTCCCTGTAGATCCTGAGGATTTGTTGCATTCCCATGCCCATATCCCCTCGGACGAAGGGGAACTGTTCTCTGACTCAGGGTCATATGACGATGAGTCCAGGGGTCAGGAAGAGTCTGGCTCCGAGCATTGGTCCTCGGATGATGTCGATAGACTGCTGTTTCATATCTTTGAGGTTCTGTCCCTCTCTCCCCCTGCTGCGGCTCCCCGCCAAAGGGGTGATCTTTTCCATACTGCTAAAGCTCGCTTGGAATTCCCCGAGCAGACCCAGTTCAATAGCCTCGTGCTTAAAGAATGGGAACATCCCAGCAGGCTTCACGGGGTCCCTAAGAGCGTGGATAGGAAATATCCCTTCCCTGCTGACTTGGTTAAGTGCTGGTCATCGCCGCCCGAGGTCGATATTCCTATTCTTGGGTTGTCCAACACCTCTATTATGCACTCCCCTGACACTACCACGCTACGGGACTCTGAGGACCGGCGTGTTGACCAACTGGCATGTCATGCCTTTGCATTTGGGGGAGCGACTCTGCGCCCAGCTTGCGCCTTAGCCATTACGGCGGTAGCGCTCAGGGCCGTGGTTAGGAGTGCTCTTGATGGCACAGATGACTTGCCTCCTGATACTGTCAACGCTCTGTCCAGCTGTGATGCGTTTGTGAACTTTATCCTGTCTGCATCGGACGATGCTATTAAGATGTGTGCCATGTCATCTGCCCTGGTGGTTGCTATACGTCACGCGGTCTGGTTGCGCCAGTGGGCCGCAGACAATGCCGCCAAGAAAGCCCTCACAGGGCTGCCATTTAAAGGGCTGCTCTTGTTTGGGGATCGATTAGACCTCTTTGCCAAGGGAGGCAAGTTACCCCAGCGCAGGCGACAGATTCTGCCTTTTCGTGGCCAAGGCTCCCTCTCAACCCCCTATCGTGGGGCCAAGCAGAGTAGAGGGGCGTCCTTCGCAGGGGCCCGTGCTGATTCCTGGCACAGGAACAGAGGACGCCGTTCAGGTTCCTTCTGGGGAACCAAACCCAAAGCCCCTCCCAAGGCCCCCCAGGCATGAGGGGGCGCCCTCACCCGTCTGGCGGCCCCACGTCTCAGACCGATGGATTCAGGAGGTAGTGTCCTCCGGCTATAAGATATAATTTGCTGTACGGCCCCCCACCAGGTTCATTGGGTCTCGAATCCCTCAAGACCCTGCCTCAGCTCAGGTCTTGTTTCTGGCCGTACAGGGTCTCATGGACCTAGGGGTCATTTGCAAGGTCCCCCCTGGAGACAGGGGCACGGGGTTCTACTCGAACCTTTTCACAGTACCCAAGAAGGATGGGTCAGTCAGGCCCATTCTGGATTTAAAAATCCTCAACAAATTTGTCAAGAACAAGCACTTTCGCATGGAAACTCTGCGCTCGGCCATTGGCTCACTGCACCCAGGGGACTTCATGACGTCCGTAGACATCAAGGATGCTTACCTGCACGTTCCGGTGTTTCCGGGACACCAAAGGTTTCTCAGATTTGCACTAAAAGATCAGCATTATCAATTTGTGGCCCTGCCATTCGGCCTAACATCGGCTCCCAGGGTGTTCACCAAGGTGCTGGCAGGGGTGATGTCCCTGATAAGGCTAAGGGGCATACGCGTGCTGCCCTACCTGGACGATATTCTCATCACCTCTCGGTCTCTGCGACAGGCAAGAGCTGGACACTCGGCTGGTAGTGTCCACCCTGGAGTCCTTCGGCTGGGTGATCAATTACCCCAAGTCATCCCTGTCCCCCTCCTCGGTGACTCCGTTCCTGGAAATGATTCTGGATACGGTTCAGTCAAGGATATTCCTTCCTCAACAGAAGGTGGAAGCTCTGACAGCGCAGGCGAGGTTCCTGCTCTCGAACCCACAGTTCTCCATCCGGCAGGGAATGCAGTTGGTGGGCCTGATGGTGGCGAGCTTCGAGGCGGTGCCCTTTGCCCAGTTCCATTTGAGACCTCTGCAGCTTCACCTTGTGTCAGTTTGGGACAAGAACCCTGCGTCCTTGGATGGGTTTTGTGTGCTTCCCCCCCTCGGTCAGACAGTCCCTTGCGTGGTGGTTGGACCACAGGAACTTGACAAGGGGCAGGTCCTTTCTGACCCCATCCTGGGAGACTGTCACAACGGATGCCAGTCTGTCAGGTTGGGGAGGATTCTGGAAGTCTCTGCGCTTCCAGGGGACGTGGGGCCCTCAGGAGGCCCATTTGCCCATCAACATTCTGGAATTACGGGCTGTCAGGTTGGTACTGGCGCGATTGACCCAACACCTGAGGGGTCTGTCGATCCAACAGAACGGCGGTTGCCTACATCAATCATCAGGGAGGGACCCGGAGCAAGGGTGCTCTCCAAGAAGTGTCTCAAATTCTGACATGGGCGGAGGCCAATGTTCAATGCATTACGGCTGTTTACATTCCGGGGGCGGAGAACCTGCTGGCGGACGCCCTGAGCAGGGGAATGTCCCGTCAGGGGGAGTGTCCCTCTGCAACACGGTATTCCAGTCCCTGTGCCACCGTTGGGGTCTACCAGATGTGGATCTGTTTGCTTCCCGTCACAATCACAAGCTCCCGGCTTTTGTCTCCCTGTCTCAGGATTCTCTGGCCATGGCCACGGATGCCCTGTCCATGTCTTGGAGGGAGTTTCGACTCCTGTATGCGTTTCCACCGTTTCCCCTTCTGGTGAGGGTTCTACGCAAGTTTGCTCTGGAAGGGGTACCTGTGATCCTGGTTGCCCCCAGGTGGCCAAGAAGATTGTGGTTCGCAGACGTGGTTCAAATGGCAGTAGATCAGTACGATCTGCCAAGCGTACCAGATCTGCTAACACAAGGGTCATTACGCCATCCCAATTTACAAACGCTGGCTTTGACGGCCTGGCTGCTGAAACCTCCATCTTGATGGAGAAAGGATTGTCTGCCTCTGTGGTGGCTACTATGGTGCAGGCTAGAAAAAAGACTTATTCTGCTATTTATTATAGAGTATAGCATTCCTACATTGACTGGTGTGAGTCCAGGTCTCTTCCCTGCCGAGAATTCTCCGTCCCTAGGGTCCTGGAGTTTTTGCAGCATGGTTTGGACTTAGGTCTCAAACTTAGTACTCTGAAGGGTCAGGTTTCTGCCCTTTCTATCTTCTTTCAGAAGACCTTTGCTCAGCATCACCTGATTAAGACCTTTTTCCAGGGGGTCACTCACGTGCGTCCCCCTCGAAAGCCTACAGTCCCTGTTTGGGATTTGAATTTGGTTTTGTCTGCCTTGCAGGGTGCTCCCTTTGAGCCTATTCAGGAGGCTGCTCTGGTCGTTCTCACTCTCAAGGTTGTCTTCTTGGTGGCTATTACTTTGGTTAGGCGTGTGTCAGAGCTGGCCGCTCTATCTATTCAGCCTCCATATTATGAGCGACACCAGGACAAGGTGGTGTTCCGCTTCAAACCAGACTTTCTGCCAAAGGTGGTTTCGGCATTTCATTTGAACCAGGATATTGTTCTTCCTTCTCTGCGTCCCAATCCTCGCAACGACAAGGAGCGGGTTCTGCATTCCTTGGACGCAGTCAGGTGCTTGAAGTATTACCTGGTTGTCACTAAGGCCTTCAGGAAGACTGATGCTCTCTTTGTTGTGCCTTCGGGGCCTAGGAAGGGTTTGGCTCCCGCCAAGTCTACCATCAGTAAATGGATTTGTCAGGCTGTGATGCAGGCCTATTCCACTAAGGGGAGGCCTCCCCCGTTCCGCCTTACGGCTCACTCCACTCGTGCTATTGGCGCCTCTTGGGCTTTTCAGCAACAGGCCTCTGTTGAACAAGTTTGCAAGGTCGCTACTTGGTCTTCTGTTCACACCTTTTCAAAGTTTTACAAAGTCGATGTTCGGGCCTCAGCTGATGCTGCCTTTGGCCGTAAGGTTTTTACAGGCGGTTGTAGTTTGAACTACGTGCCGTTGCCTTTGTTGTTGGGGATCCCACCCTACTTTATGGACACTGCTATTGGATGTCCCATGTGTAAGTATTATAGTTGGAGCAGGACGTGCTGTATGCTTAGAATAATACAGTTCTGTGAAATACTCACCTGTAGAACTGGTATTATACGCATACAGCACGTCCTGCTCCACCCCACCCTGGTTTCACTTTGTT
This sequence comes from Gastrophryne carolinensis, assembly GCA_027917425.1. Taxonomy (NCBI): domain Eukaryota; kingdom Metazoa; phylum Chordata; class Amphibia; order Anura; family Microhylidae; genus Gastrophryne; species Gastrophryne carolinensis. Next base: position 317,431,395 of record CM051237.1, read on the forward strand.
CTGGATCCCCTGTATGGTGATTTTTACCATTGTTATCATTGTTATTATTACCGGTTTGGCGGTTGGTTTCTCCTGGCTTCTTTTCTCACTGCTTTTCCCTGGGTATATGAAGGGCCGGGAGGAGCCTGTTTTTGCATGTCTGCAGTGAACAGCGCCATCTGGCGGAGGATTACCCATGTGTAAGTATTATAGTTGGAGCAGGACGTGCTGTATGCGTATAATACCAGTTCTACAGGTGAGTATTTCACAGAACTGTATTATCTTCATTCACCCTGCTTGACAGGGTTCTGTGCAAGTTTGCTCTGGAAGGGGGAACCAGTGATACTGGCGGCCCTTGGGTGGCCTAGTGGAGTGTGGTTTACAGCTGGGTTCTGTGGACAGCGGACCTGTACGTCCTGTTAGGAGTGCTGACCTGCTCACTCAGGCCCCCCCTTTTCTATTTCACCCCAATCTACAGACTCTGGTCTGGATGGTCTGACGGTTGATTCATCCACCTTGATGGAGATGGGCGTACCTTCTGGGTGTCTGTGACTTCTGGAAGCCTAGGAGTTGGCTTCTTCTTCCTCTACTTCCGTCTATTGTGGGGTATTGTTTACCCATATTGATTGGTGTGATTTTTGGTCTCTCCCCTGTGGGCGCGCTCTGTTCCCAGGGTTATATAGTTATTACAGCATGGTTGGAGTTGGCTCTCCTACTCGGTGCCCTGGTTCAGGCTTTGCCCTGTCTGTATTCTGCTGAAGTCTTTACTCAGTTCCTTGCCTGGGTTGACTTTTCTTTCAGGGATTGCTCAGCGGCATCCCCCACGTAGTTCTAGGGTCCCTGTTGGGATTTGATTTCTATTCTGTTTGCCTTGCGGGGTGTTCCCCTTTGGCTCTATTCCGGATGCTGTCTGACTGTTCTTATCCATAAGGTTGTCCTTCTGGGGCTGTTACTTCAGTCGGCCGTGTGCCTGAGCGGGCGGCTCTGTTTAGCTAGCCCTCGTTCTTGGCTGTATATTCTCCAAGTTGCGGTGGTGTTCCGCCTTACGCCTGATCCTCTACCTAAGGTGGTGTCTTAGGCTCAGGTATTAAGACATTGTCCTTCTTCTGGGATTTTTTCCTTGGAATGCTGAGGCAAGGGAATCTATTTTCCCTCAATAGGTGCTGGAATTTTTTTCCTGGATTGTCTCTTGTCCCTTAGGGGGCACCTACAGCTGGATGTGCCTGATCTCGTCTGCCTCCAGGGGTTAAGCGGCCTTGGGCCTAGCCTTACTTGGATAAATGTCCCTTCTGGTCCTGGGGAAGATTTGGCTTCTTCCTGGGCTACTATTAGCTTGCTCTTGTTAGGCTGTTACTCAAGCCTATTCCTTAAGGGGAAGAGTTCTTCTCACTCTATTCTGATGACACTGGTGCCTTGGTATCTTGGGGCCTTTCAGCACCAGGTTTTGTTGAACAGGTTTGCTTGAACGCTACTTGGTTTTTTGTTCATACCCTTTCAACGTTTTTTTGATGTTGACGTTAGAGCTTTCGCTCGTGTCGCTCTTGGTAGCGAGGTTTGCAGGTGACAGTGCTTTCAACTGTCTGCTGTTGCCTTTTTTGTTGGGGATCCCACCCTATTCTATGGACACTGCTATTGGATGTCCCAAGTGTAAGTATTATATCTGGAGCAGGATGTACTGTATACTTAGAATAATACAATTCTGTGAAATACTCACCTGTAGAATTGGTATTATACGTATACAGTACGTCCTGCTCCACCCCACCCTGGTTTTTGCATTATTCTGGATCCCCTGTATGGTGATTGTTGTTATTGTTATCATTACCAGTTGTTTTTGGTGGTTGAATTCTCCCGGCTTCTGGTTCACTGCTTTTCAATGCTGGAGATTTGTGGGAGGTCCCTGGGTATATGAAGGGCTGGGAGGAGCCTGTTTTTGCATGTCTGCAGTGCACAGCGCCATCTGGCGGAGGATAACCCAAGTGTAAGTATTATATCTGGAACAGGACGTACTGTATACGTATAATACCAATTCTACAGGTGAGTATTTCACAGAAATGTATTTTACTCAGCTCTGCACTAATATTGCCTGTTTTGTGTGTTACAGGTTGCCCTGTATATGTGCATATTAAGGGGTCCCTAGTGTAAAATTGTCCACCCAAAAATCCTCCCACCGGGACTTTTAAGGGGCATCCCGGGTTTCTTATGCGTAATTCCCTGCGGTCTTTCGACTGACCACAAAAATTCACCATATGGAGGCTCCGCAGGATACTGGGCTCGGGATCCCTCTAGGACAATCCGGGCCATGTGTGGGGTGCGGGGTATCCCTTACGGGGGAGAATGTGCTGACTGTATACCATGCGCACAAAAGGCCATAACGCGGCAGCCTTCTGGGTCGGCTCCTCCCGCTTCATCGCCTTCCCCTCCCCACCTTATCCGTACCCCAAGTGACATTGGTACCAGTGGGGAGTCGCTTTCTGATGTTTGGGCTAGGTTGGCCAGCATCGAGAAAATTATTGCTAGCATGGTGGGCAAGAAGGCCCAGGCTAAAAAGAGACATTTGTCGTCGGCCCAGCCATTGTGGGATGTTGACGACGAGTCCGCTGATATGTCAGGTTATTCCCCTTTAGAGGAGGGGGAATTGTGTCAGGAAACAGAGGCTGACTATGTTCAGTCTGGGAATTCCAATGTCGGGCAGGCGCTGGGGGATGCCGTAGATACAGCCACTGTTTTGTCATATTTATTGGAGGTGTTGGATATTGAACCGCCTGAGGCGCCCCCTCTTAAGAAGGGGGAATTTTTTGGGGCCTGCAAGCCCCGTCTGGAATTCCCTACCCAGGGTCATTTTGATGCGCTGATCCTTAGAGAATGGGAGAGGCCCAGTCGGCTTCCTGGTGTGCCTCAGGGATGGGATAAGAAATTTCCTTTTCCGGTGGAGGCGGTTAAGCGCTGGTCTTCTCCTCCCGAGGTCGACGCGCCTGTTTTAGGTTTGACCAACTCTTCTGTGCTGAACACCCCTGACGCCACTTCCCTTAAGGATGGCGAGGATAAGCGCCTTGATCAGATGGCGTGCCACGCATTTGCCAACGTGGGCTCGGCCCTGCGGCCTGTTAGTGCATCTGCCCTGGTGTCGCTTGCTACCAGGTCTCTTATCAGGGACTGGCTGAATAACGCTCAGTTTGATCCAGCTGGCGCTGAGTTCGCTATCCTTAAGAAATGCAAATTGTTCATGGATTTTGTCATGGCTGCGATGGAAGACTCTATTGTCGTGTGTAGTAGGACTTCAGCCTTACTGGTGGCTATGCGCAGATTGGTCTGGCTCTGCCAGTGGACAGCGTACGTTAGGGCCAAGAAGTTGCTCACAGCTCTTCCCTTCTTGGGTTCGCGGCTGTTTGGAGATAAATTGGATGCTGTTAAAGGAGGTAAGGTACCTCAGCGGAGGAAACAGCGCCGCAGAGGTCGGGTATGTCCCGCGCCTGCCTGGGGTTCCAAGCCCAAGCCTGCCGTTAAACCGGCTCAGCAATGAAGGGGCGCCCTCACCCACAAGGGTGGGGTGACGGCTGCGGCTCTTCTTCTAGGTCTGGGCCCGGGAGGTCACAGACAATTGGATCTTGGAAGTGGTCTCCTCCGGGTACAAACTGGAGTTCGAGTACTGGCCGCCCCCAAGATTCTTAAGGTCTCGGGTGCCCTCGGACCCTCAGGCTGCACAGGGGCTCCTGTTAGCAGTAAAAAACCTTCTGGACATGGGGATTATATGCCCGGTGCCTCTGTCGGAGAGAGGCAGGGGTTTCTACTCCAACCTTTTCACGGTTCCCAAAAAGGAGTGTTCGGTGAGACCCGTTCTAGATCTCAAGGTTCTTAACAGATTTATCAGAGCCAAAAAGTTCCGCATGGAGACTCGGCTATCAATTCCCTTCGCCAAGGGGATTTTATGACATACATAGACATCAAGGATGCGTATCTGCATGTTCCGATTTTTCAGGCACATCAGAGATTCCTCCGGTTTGCGTTGGAGGATCAACATTATCAGTTTGTAGCTCTTCCCTTCGGTCTGACCTCGGCACTGAGGGTCTTCACCAAGGTTTTGGCGGGCATAATGGCTCTGCTCAGATCTCAGAGCATTCGCATTGTGCCTTATCTGGACGATCTGTTGATATCAGCTACTTCCCTCCATCAGGCGGAGCTGGACACCCACCAGGTGGTATCGACCCTGAAGAGGTTCGGGTGGGTGATCAACCGCACCAAGTCTTCTCTCTCCCCGTCTCGTGTGATTTCATTTCTGGGCATGAATCTGGATACCAATCGGGCCAGAGTGTTTCTGCCCCAAACCAAGGTGCAGGGGATTCAGGGCCTGAACCGCCTTCTTCTGGACAATCCTTGTCCCTCTATCCGACAGGGGATGAAACTGGTGGGTTTGATGGTATCCTCCTTCGAGGTGGTGCCGTTTGCACAGTTTCACATGAGATCTCTTCAACTTCACCTACTGACGTATTGGGACAGGTGCCCACAGTCATTGGATCAACCTTTCAGGATGTCTGCCAGGGTTCGGCAGTCCTTTCGGTGGTGGCTGGACTCGAACAATCTGCTGAAGGGCAGATCCTTTCTTATCCCTTGTTGGGAGACGGTTACCACGGATGGCAGCCTGTCGGGCTGGGGAGGTTATTGGAAGAGTCATCAGTTCAGCGGGGTGTGAGGTCCCCAGGAGGCTCACACCCCCATCAATGTCTTGGAGCTCAGAGCCATTCGACTGATTCTGGCCCGGCTGACCCCACATTTACGGGGTCTTCCGGTTCAGGTTCGTTCGGACAACCGAACGGCAGTAGTCCCACAACTCCCAAAAAAACAACCCCAACAAACTAAGTGGCACCACTATATTATTTTACATAAATTATAAACGACTTTATTATTTAATATGTAATATTATTATTACTCCCGATCATTCCTCCAGTGGCCCCCTGGGGTCTAACCCTCGCACTCCAAACAATATAGTTGGTACTCCAATATCATGTCATATAATATATTTATTTGTTATTCCAAATCACAATTAAAAACAAGTTTAAGAACAACAGCAATTCATGGTGCTATACCGTAAATAACCACATGGGGGAGCCCGTGGGCCAAGCAAAAGTGATACTGTGCTAAACATACATGGTGATCAACTTATTATACTATACTTATATACTATACACAATTCTAATAACCTAATCTAATAAAGTGCTAAGTGTACAGCACCTTACAGCCTTGAAAAAGAGCCCACGAGGCTCGAAACGCGTGGGCTACGCCGTGGGGGGTCCGTCTGGCCAAATGTATAGTAAGTTTTATGGAGGATTTGTTGTATAATGTCTGATGTTTCTCACTCTGCACCTTGCTCCTTGCCGGGCTTCCCTTGTCTGGAGTCCTGCTAGGCTATGTTGATACAATCCAGTTTACATGCACTTAGCACTTTATTAGATTAGGTTATTAGAATTGTGTATAGTATATAAGTATAGTATAATAAGTTGATCACCATGTATGTTTAGCACAGTATCACTTTTGCTTGGCCCACGGGCTCCCCCATGTGGTTATTTACGGTATAGCACCATGAATTGCTGTTGTTCTTAAACTTGTTTTTAATTGTGATTTGGAATAACAAATAAATATATTATATGACATGATATTGGAGTACCAACTATATTGTTTGGAGTGCGAGGGTTAGACCCCAGGGGGCCACTGGAGGAATGATCGGGAGGACATTCCATTAGGAGTACATATAACATGAACATGCAATAGGTGCCCCTGTTTGGGCAGCGCACCCTTTCTGATAGATATTTATAGGTTCATAGTGTGTGCCACCTGCCAATTTTTTGGTTTCACTAATATTATTATTATATGTACAAATAGACAATTAAACATCTTAAAATCAATTTAAAAAACATAAACACAATAAATCAAATGAGGAGGGGAACACATGAAAAGGAGGGGAATGGGGAAGGGGCAATATATACAATAATTATTGCCATAATTATATTATATTACCTAGTGTCTGTACAGGGCTGGCAATATAGACCACAGAATATCTATTTGTGTAGATATTCTGTGGTCTATATTGCCAGCCCTGTACAGACACTAGGTAATGTAATATAATTATGGCAATTATATTGGGCTAAGCAGCACTTTATATTTATTCTCATTATTGTATATATTGCCCCTTCCCCATTCCCCTACTTTTCATGTGTTCCCCTCATTTGATTTATTGTGTTTATGTTTTTTAAATTGATTTTAAGATGTTTAATTGTCTATTTGTACAACTATTAAATAATAAAGCCGTTTATAATTTATGTAAAATAATATAGTGGTGCCACTTAGTTTGTTGGGGTTGGTTTTTTGAGAGTTGTGAGACCCCTCCTTGTTTTTTTTTTTTTCTGGATCTTTGCCACAAGTGGGGGACTTCGGAGGTGGATCTCTTTGCTTCGAGGCACAATCACAAACTTCCAGCCTTTGTGTCTCTTTCTCAGGATCCTCTGTCTCTGGCAGTGGATGCCTTGTCACTGGCTTGGAAGGAGTTGGGGTTTCTGTACCTGTTTCCACCCGTCTCCATGCTGGGCAAGGTAGTTGCAAACTGGTTCTAGAAGGGGCACCAGCGATTCTGGTGGCTCCAAGGTGGCCAAGAAGGGTTTGGTACGCAGACGTGGTAAGGATGGCCGTAGACCAGTACCGGCTTCCCTTGTTGCCGGACCTGCTATCTCAGGGTCATCTACTTTACCCCAATTTACAAACGCTGGCTTTGACGGCTTGGCTGCTGAAACCTTCATCTTGAAAGAGGAAGGTTTGTCTGAGGCTTTTGTTCAGACCCTGATTAGGGCTAGGAAGCGGTCCTCTTCTGGCATTTACTATAGGACTTGGAGGTCCTATATTGATTGGTGTGAGGCTAGGGCCTTGCCTTGCGGGGTTTTTTCTATACCCAGGATTTTGGAGTTTCTTCAGCATAATCTGGATCTTGGGTTCCAGCTTAGTGCTTTGAAAGGACAGGTTTCTGCTCTGTCTGTTTTCTTCCAGAGGTCTTTTGCTTTACACCCGCTGGTTAAGACCTTTTTCCAAGGGGTGGCGCATGTGCGGCCCCCTCGGAAGGCTGTAGTTCCTGTTTGGGATTTGAATTTGGTTCTTTCGGCTCTGCAGGGTCCTCCTTTTGAGCCGCTACAGGATATTGCTCTTTGGGTTCTCACTCAGAAGGTTGCCTTCTTGGTGGCTATTACCTGTTCGGCGTGTCTCGGAGTTGGCGGCCCTGTCGATTCAGGCCCCTTACTTTGAGAGACGCCAGGATAAGGTGGTTTTTCGTTTTAAGCCGGATTTCCTTCCTAAGGTAGTGTCTGCTTTCCACCTCAATCAGGATATTGTTCTCCCTTCCTTGTGTCCTAAGCCTAACGATGACAAGGAGAGGGTTCTGCACAATTTGGACGTTGTTTGCTGTGTGAAGTACTATTTGGTGACTACTTCTTCCTTCCGCAGGATGGATGCTTTTTTCATGGTGCCCTGCGGGCCCAGGAAAGGTTTGGCACCTGCTAAGTCTACGATTAGCAAATGGATTTGTCAGGCCATTGTTGGGGCCTATTCTGCTAAGGGGAGTGTGACATCAAATGTCCTAATTTATTTCATGTTTTCCCCCTCTGCCTCATCCCCAGCATTCCTACACATATCCTATAACCAAAATAAACAGTCCTTAAAAGACTTCCTGGACACAGGGGCAATAAATCCTTATCTAGGAACAGAAAGCACCACTGCTGTGGGGGGAGCGCAGGCAGCTTGGAACGAGAGATTTACAATTTGTCCCCCAGCACCCACCCAGGGAGGGGGATGGCATTTGCCTTTCCAGCCCCCTTGGAATGGAGAATAAATCCAGGGAAGAAATGTTTTTTGGTGTCACATACAGAGGGTCCGATCCTTGATCGTGGTGTGTCCCATTGCTCCTCCAGCCCTCGGAACAGAAGTCTTTATCCATTTATGAGGTATAGGATTTCCAATGGTTTTCTCCTTTTATTTTCTAACTGTTTTTCTGCACATTTGTTTATTGTCTTTTTTTTTTTGTTTATTATTTGAATTTTTGTCTTTTTATTAAAATTTTAAAATTTCCATTTTGCACGGGCCTACCTTCTTGGCAATTAGAAATCCTCTAACCTGGTTTACTTGAAGCTCTAAAAACGACCCCCTGGTTTCTGAAGATTGTATGACCGCTCGTAATTGTGTATTAACCCATAGACTGTAAGATCGATTGTAACTAATCCATTGTATGATTGAGAAAGTGTAACTAATCATATAGTGTTACAAGGTTGAATGACTCACAGTTAACTTGGAGTGCTGCATGGTGACTGTGTGTGAGCCAGCAGATTGCAAGCTGATTGTATCTGATCGTTCCACAGCAGAACTGATCAGACTCTCCTCAGGATAAGTGTGGGACGGAATCAGTGTGGATTGCCAGTGCCCTGCTTGTATGTGGAGAGGGGTCTGCAGGTGTGTGGTGACTGTCTCGATTACTCGCCAGCAGAGTTTGATCGGATGGTGATTGAGGAGGGTTCCACCGGCCCAATTTAATCGTTTAAAGTGTAGTTGCGGTGGTGGTGGCAGCTTGTTGTAATTGGTGTGTGGGGTGTTTTTGGTCTGATTGCTCTCTGTGCTGGAAGCAACCCACACACACGTCACAGATCGCTCGATCAAGTAGACGTTGAACGATCGATTTCGTGACATATTGGTGGCAGCGCGTGCGATACGTTTTAGAGCATTAGTGTCTGGTTTAAACAAGTTAAATCTTACACTAAGGGTTGGTATTCCCCCTAAGGGATTGCCAGCCTTCAAGAGGAACCACCGTGCATATTTTAGTTTTTTTTTTGTTGAAAAATACATTTGTGCAGAAAACAGTTTACCCTTCCCCGTTTTTTCTTTTCTATCTTTAATTTTATTTTGCAAAAGAAAGGACTGAGATGGCTGCCTCCTACAAACGTTTTTCAAAGGAGCAACTATTAAGTCTTTGCATCCAGGACAAAAGAACATTTGATTACTGCCTTGACGGAGAATGACCAAGATCGGTCAGTCATGACACCCGATCCACAGCCCAACATAGAGAGTTCCCGGGAGCCTGCCTCTAATCTCAATGAGGGCTCCGAGCAGCGTCCCTTGCCAAGTGGACTAAGCTTCTCTCTGCAGGCTGCCCTACAGTGCTTGGGGGACTGTGACCCACAGATCAAACTACAGCTCATCATGCAGCATCAGCAAGCAGAAGCCGCTGCCAGGCAAGCAGAGAGAGAGGAGCGCCAGGCAGAGCGGCAATTCCAGCTTGACCTTGCACGCATCCAGGGAGACCGTGCCTCTCTACCATCCTGTGAGTCCCGAGAGGTACGCTCCTCTATGCCATCTTTTGATCGATTCCCGGTGATGGACCCGAATTCGGATATGGATGTGTATCTCCGAACCTTCGAACGTACCTGTCGCCAGTTTCACCTACCTAGAGACCAGTGGGCCAGATATCTAACACCTGGGTTAAAAGGTAAGGCCCTGGAAGTCTTTGCAGACCTCCCAATGGACTGTGATGGGGACTATGACAAAATAAAAGAAGCCTTGGTCAAACGTTATAACCTTACCCCTGAGGTGTACCGGAAGCGATTCAGAACGGTGCAGCGTTCCCATCATGACAGCTATGCCGATGTTCTGAGCAACTTGAGAACTGCTTTTAATCAGTGGGTCAGAGGACTGTCCATCTCCACCTTTGCTGACCTTGCAGATCTCATGATAAAGGACCAATTATTACACATTTGCTCAGCCGATGTCAGACAGTTTATTCTGACCAAGGAACCCAAAACCTCCGACCAGGCTGCGGACTTTGCTGACCTGTATGTGGCCAGCAGAGTACAAGATGTCCGCAGATCCCCTCCTCCCCTCCGGAAAGAAGAGAAGACCAGGGACCATCCCCCATCCTCTGCTGACCGGATGCCCCCCAGATCAGGCCCCAACACTTCTGGTGGGCAGGCAGTGGCCATCGACGACCGACGGTGTTATGTGTGCAAGAAAACCGGCCATCTGAGCCACTCCTGCCCTGAGAAAATGAACCCCAACCCCCATGAAAAGTCCACTGCGTCCCATGCTGTCCTGTGGGTTTCAGCCCAAATCCCACACCCTGTTGACAACCTGCAGCCTGTCACCGTTAGCAACCAGCTTGCTACAGGCCTCAGGGACTCTGGTGCTGAGATTACCCTGGTGCACCCCAAGCTGATCAGCCAAAAGGACATCATCCTGGGTAAGACCCTGACAGTCACCGGTATTGGGGGCCGTAATCCTACCCTTGCAATGGCCCGCGTGTACCTGGACTGGGGTGCAGGATGTGGCATGAGAGAGGTGGGGGTGTCTGCCTCCCTCCCAGCAGATGTTTTACTGGGAACTGATCTGGGCAGGATGATAGCCCATTATGTACCTGCCACAACTTCCACAGACACTTCGGCACCACCTGCGGATCAGGTGGAGCTGCGGAAGGACTCTGGGTTTAACCGCCCTCTTGGGAAAGAACAGAGGGGGGAAAAATGTATATTGCCTAACCCTGTTTTATCCACGGTGGGGGACCCTTGTCAGACACAGGTCGGTCTCCCCGCCGGTTCCCAGGTTAAGGTGCCCTGTCAGTATGTAATGAGTGGTGATTTTGAATCATTTAATGTCGTGCCTTCCCCAGCAGCAGTGACTCCACAGCAGAGTGCACAGGAGGCTGCAGCAGTGACTCCACAGCAGAGTGCACAGGAGGCTGCCAGCGAGAATGGGAAGGAAGAGAAAAACCTGAGGGACAGCAATCCCTCAAGTCTGCTCCTAGGGGCAAGAGTGAGGCCTGCCTCTGACGTGGGGGCTCTGACAGCCAAGCAGCCAGCATGCTTTGCTGGCAGACTCCCTACACTCAACACTGAGGGCTGCACTTACTGGAGGCAGGGTCAACTGTCCCCAAGTTCAGTTGTCCCAGACTCCAGTAATATGCTAGCCCCGGTCCCCGTAACTGTGATACACCAGCCCCTAGGGATGGAAGCCAGGCCTTCCCTAGCTGAGAATATAGAGGTACAAAAAGACGTGACTAGGACAGAGCCCACCATGCCTTGGCCTAACCTGATGAATTGCCAACACGCAGGGAAATCTGGGATGTTTGGGGGCTTTGGGCTTTCCAACCCCTGGTGGTCACCCTACTCTCTTGCCAGCACCAGTGAGGGTGATAGAGAGGATGGTGGCCCAGGTTGTTGCCCTGATAGTCCAGGCCGGTCCCTGTCCTTGCCACATGACAGTATCCAGGTACCTATGAAATGTTCCATGGCAGGGCCCCTGCCATTCCACCCGGATTCCATTTGGCATGGATATGGCTTGGCAGAAGGGTACCCGCCCATGGAACCTTCAGCTGCCACTGCTGGGGCTACCAACTATTGGCCAGGTCTCCCCAGGCTGGGACCCTTTCTGGACCCTATGTAGGAAAGAATCAGCTAGAACTTCCTTAGTAGATCGAAACTGGTACTCTGTTGGCCTCCCTATGGGCCAAGAACCCTTCATGGTTACAGGTGCTATGGTAAGAGACCTGTCAGTCTCTTCCCCTTGCACTTTTCTTAGGGGAAAGATGTGACATCAAATGTCCTAATTTATTTCATGTTTTCCCCCTCTGCCTCATCCCCAGCATTCCTACACATATCCTATAACCAAAATAAACAGTCCTTAAAAGACTTCCTGGACACAGGGGCAATAAATCCTTATCTAGGAACAGAAAGCACCACTGCTGTGGGGGGAGCGCAGGCAGCTTGGAACGAGAGATTTACAATTTGTCCCCCAGCACCCACCCAGGGAGGGGGATGGCATTTGCCTTTCCAGCCCCCTTGGAATGGAGAATAAATCCAGGGAAGAAATGGTTTTTGGTGTCACATACAGAGGGTCCGATCCTTGATCGTGGTGTGTCCCATTGCTCCTCCAGCCCTCGGAACAGAAGTCTTTATCCATTTATGAGGTATAGGATTTCCAATGGTTTTCTCCTTTTATTTTCTAACTGTTTTTCTGCACATTTGTTTATTGTCTTTTTTTTTTTTGTTTATTATTTGAATTTTTGTCTTTTTATTAAAATTTTAAAATTTCCATTTTGCACGGGCCTACCTTCTTGGCAATTAGAAATCCTCTAACCTGGTTTACTTGAAGCTCTAAAAACGACCCCCTGGTTTCTGAAGATTGTATGACCGCTCGTAATTGTGTATTAACCCATAGACTGTAAGATCGATTGTAACTAATCCATTGTATGATTGAGAAAGTGTAACTAATCATATAGTGTTACAAGGTTGAATGACTCACAGTTAACTTGGAGTGCTGCATGGTGACTGTGTGTGAGCCAGCAGATTGCAAGCTGATTGTATCTGATCGTTCCACAGCAGAACTGATCAGACTCTCCTCAGGATAAGTGTGGGACGGAATCAGTGTGGATTGCCAGTGCCCTGCTTGTATGTGGAGAGGGGTCTGCAGGTGTGTGGTGACTGTCTCGATTACTCGCCAGCAGAGTTTGATCGGATGGTGATTGAGGAGGGTTCCACCGGCCCAATTTAATCGTTTAAAGTGTAGTTGCGGTGGTGGTGGCAGCTTGTTGTAATTGGTGTGTGGGGTGTTTTTGGTCTGATTGCTCTCTGTGCTGGAAGCAACCCACACACACGTCACAGATCGCTCGATCAAGTAGACGTTGAACGATCGATTTCGTGACAGGGAGGACTCCTCCTTTTAGGGTCACTGCGCATTCTACTCGTGCAGTCCGCGCGTCCTGGGCTTTTCAGCACCAGGCTTCTGTTGAACAAGTTTGTAAGGCTGCTACTTGGTCTTCCGTTCATACTTTTTCCAAGTTTTACAAGGTTGATGTGCGGGCTTCAGCGGATGCTGTTTTTGGCCGCAAGGTTCTGCAAGCTGCAGTGGTTTGAGTTGGTACATTCTTTACTGTTTCTGGTTCCCACCCATGACGGACACTGCTATTGGATGTCCCAGATGTCATGAAGACCGAAGTGGAGTGTATGGCACACTTAGAATAATACCGTTTTGTGATACTCACCTTTAAAACGGGTATTATGAGTGTGCCATACACTCCACTTTTACCTTTTCAGGTATTCTGGGGCTTTTATATGGTGAACCATTGGTTTTGATTGTTAAGGTTATATTTGGTTCTTCCTGGTCCCTTTACTGCTTTTATACACTGGGGAATTGGTGGGAGGTCCCAGGTATATATGGACCGGGAGGGGCTTTTTTGCATATTCATCTCTGCAGAAGTTCGCCCTCTACTGGAGATTACCCAGATGTCATGAAGACCGAAGTGGAGTGTATGGCACACTCATAATACCCGTTTTAAAGGTGAGTACTCACAAAACAGTATTTTCTCCCCCGGTTGCGGCTCCCAGGCAACAGGGGGAATTGTTTCAAACTGCTAAGCCACGTTTGGAATTTCCTGAGCAAGCACATTTTAATAATCTTGTGCTCAAGAAATGGGAGCGCCCCAGCAGGCTTCCCGGTGTACCTAAGAGTTGGGTTGGGATAAGAGGTATCCCTTTCCTGCTGATGTGGTGAAGTGTTCGTCATCCCCTCCTGAAGTGGATGCCCTGGTCCTAGGGTTATCTAACACCTCTGTCATGCACTCCCCTGACTCTACTACACTGCGGGATGCTGAGGACCGGCGCATTGATCAGCTGGCGCCCCATGCCTTTGCATGTGTGGGGACGGCACTGCGTCCGGTCTGTGCCTCTGCCATTACGGCCATGGCTATCAGGACCCTGCTCAGAAGTATCCTTGATGGTGCCCCTGATGATGTGTCTAGTGAGGAGTTTAATGCACTCTCTCGTTGTGATGTTTTTTTGACTTATGTCCTCTCCTGCCTTGGATGATACCATTAGAATGTGTGGCAGAACCTCTGCCCTTGTGGTGGCTATACGCCGATGGGTTTGGCTGCGCCAGTGGGCTGCTGACAACGCTGCCAAGAAAGCCCTTCAAAGGACTACGCCTGTTTGGGGACCGCCTGGACCTGTTTGGTAAGGGAGGCAGGTTACCCAAGCGCAGGCGGCAGTCTCGGCCCTTTCGGGGTCAGGGCTCCTTTTCCTCCCCCTACCGTGGTGCTAGACAAGGGAGGGGGGTTTCCCTTCCTGGGGCCCGAGGAGACTTCTGGGGTAGGGGCAGAGGACGTGGACGCCCTGGCTCCTCCTGGGGCTCCAAGCTTAAGTCCTCTCCCAAGCCCCCTCAGGCATGAAGGGGCGCCCTCACCCATCCGGGTGGGGGGACGGCTTCAGCACTTTGCTCACATCTGGAGGCTTCATGTCTCAGACCGGTGGATTCAGGGGGTAGTGTCCTCCGGTTACAAGATAGTTTGCTGCCTGCCCTCCCCCAAGATTCATCAGATCCCGGATTTCTCAGGACCCTGTGTCAGCTCAGGCTCTAGTGCAGGCAGTGCAAAGCCTTCTGGAGCTGGGGGTCATCTGACAGGTCCCTTTAACCTATTCACCGTGCCCAAAATGGATCGGTCAGTCAGGCCCATCCTGGACTTGAAGATCCTCAACAAATTTGTCAGGTGCAGGCGCTACTTGGTCTTCTGTTCATACCTTTTCAAAGTTTTACAAGATTGATGTTAGGGCCTCAGCTGATCCTGCTTTGGCTGTAAGGTTCTGCAGGCAGCAGTGGTATAACCTGTCTGCTGTTACCTTTGGGGATCCCACCCTACTTTATGGACACTGCTATTGGATGTCCCAAGTGTAAGTAATCTAATCTGGAGCAGGACGTACTGTATACTAAGAATAATACAATTCTGTGATTACTCACCTGTAGAATTGGTATTATGAGTATACAGTACGTCCTGCTCCACCCCATCCTTGGTTTTGCATTATCTTGGATCCCCTGTATGGTGATTGTTAGTTACCAGTTTGGTTCTGTTTTAATTCTCCCGGCTTCTCACTAACTGCTTTTCAATGCTGGGGATTGTGGGAGGTCCCTGGTTATTTGAGGGGCCGGGAGGAGCCTGTTTTTCGATGTCTCTGCAGTCCAGCGCCATCTGGCGGAGTAATACCCACGTGTAAGTAATCTAATCTGGAGCAGGACGTACTGTATACTCATAATACCAATTCTACAGGTGAGTAATCACAGAATCGTATTTTTCATTTTATTTGTAAAAATTCATGTATTCATGGCAGCAACATGTTTAAAAAATGTTACAACATGATTAACAAAAGGCTGGAAAAGTACTCTATGTTTGACACCATAAGACGCACCCAGGGTTTAAAGGAGGAAATTAAGAAAAAAAATATGAACCAAATGGTGGTCTAAAATACCCCCTCCCAATCAGCCTGTTACAGCCAGTGAGCGGCATCCCTCATTACAAGCTGTGAGCTGCATCCCTCATTACAGGCAGTGAGCTCCCCAATCCAATGTATAAGAGAGTGCAATGGAAGATCAGCAGGTAGGAAGCAAAGAAACTTACACTTACTTACTTAACTTACACGCTGTCTGCTGGTCCATGAGACAAAGACACGCAGCATACCTACAGGCTCCCAAGTGGCTGATTTTGTTGCTCAGTGAGATGCGCATGGCCCATTTACAGACACTCCTGTGATTGGACGTAAGTCGTTCTTAAGCCACGCCCACCCACCAAAGAAAGGAAGTCCGGGCTTCTGCAGAAACCGTGGGAGAGCCTGTAATGTAAATCTAATGAATCTAATGAAAAACACGTGATCTTGTTTGATTGCACCACACCTTTATTATTCAATTATAACTCAAATCTACCATGGAGACAAAAAGTACTACATAGTGTAATGCAGTTTGCACATGGTATTTAAAGTGGACCAACACCCAGGATTTTGACTATCCTGGGTCTTGGTCCACTTCGGTGGGGCACCCCCGATCGGGGTGCCCCGCTGTGTGAAACCCCCCCGAACTCACCTCTGTCCGCGGCGACGGACAAGCCGCGGACAAGCGGCGAGGGAGGCGGCGGCGGCCGGCCGCCGCCGAAACTAAGGTAAGGAGTTTGGGGTGTTTGGGGGGGTTTCACCCCGCGGGACATCCCGATCTCGGATGTCCCACGGGGAGGGAGGTGATCGGCCCGGGAATCTTATAGATTCCCGGGCCGATCACCGGTGGGTGTTGGTCCACTTTAATATAATAACCAGAATACTCCCAAAGTTCCAGATAGAAAGCACTTACAACAAAGTTGTATACTGTGTCCAAAGTGTTATCTTGTTCTGGATACATTACCATTCTACTTCCCACTAATACGCAAGAGGTTGTTACAGACACTGGCTGTTCTTACTTAGTTCTTAGTTTGGTCTGATAAAATACACTGTAATCTTAAGGGGTTACTTTGTTTAATTTGCTTGACACTGCTACCCGTAACTAACTGCTTTTCCCTGAATCAGCAGATATGAAGCCCCTTCATCCCAGTTTAACACTTTATGCCTCCTGCTACCCAGTAAACTAAAATAAATAATAAAGAATTATTGCTGCACTGATATGTTTTATGTATTTATTTATTTATTCTAAGTATACAGCACGTCCTGTTCCAGAAGATATTTCTTACACTTGGGGTATGCTCTGCAGTAGATGGCGCTGGACTGCAGAGACAGAAAATTGGCTCCTCCCGGCCCCATAAATACCCGGGACCTCCCACAAAATCCCCAGTTCTTCTCTGCAGTCCTGGCTGCGATGACTAGAAGATGTCTCTCTCTCTATTCGCAGGTGAGCGGGGCTATTAGCCTGCGACCCTGTAGGACTATTCCCACCCGTTTCCTTCTACTGCCTCCCAGCTCAGGCTGCTCTGGTTCGGGTGAAGGTAGGCAGCACCGCTGTCAGGTGCTAAGGAGCGCTGCTCCAACCGCAGTCCCCCCCAAAGGGTAGGCGGTATAGGCCCATAGTGAGCCTTATGGGATGCCCCTGCCGCACTTTATGCCCCTCGCCCCCTGTCCCCACAGTGGCTTCCTTTAGGCTGGCCGTTGCTTCCCCCTTGCCCTCCCTTGTAGTTCTCGGGGGGAATAGGTTGCACTGGCCTCTTTGCTGCCGCCGCCGCACGTTTGTACTGTGCTCCGCGGTCGGCGGCGACATCGTCTCAGGCGCTGCTGCACCATCATTGGCTGGTCTGGTCAGGTGGGCACGTTTTCGCGCTCTTCGGGGGGGCGGGCCTTGCGAATGACGCGTTTTGCATCACGGTCTCCGCAGCCCGCCCCTCGAGGTATATGCGGGCGCCATTTTACTTTTCTGCTGCGTGTGCCTAGCATCTCACTATCGCGGTCCGTAAGTGCCCCTGCGGGCTGATTTATTATCTGTCTACTGTATAGTTTGCATTTCGCTTATGGGATCTTTTGCTTATGTCTTGCAGGCGGGTCAAACTTGTGGTTTCTCCCGGCCCTATCCCCTCTATTTATTGTATACCATTACTCCCACTTCCCTTTTATTAGCGTCAATCCCTATTGGCCTGTTGTGCGTGATAATCACCATATGGAGGCTTCTCAGGATAATGTGCTCGGGGTTCCTTGGGGACAAGCCCGGCTGTGTGTGGCGTGTGGGGTATCCCCTATAAGTGATGTCAGGGTGTGTGTACCCTGCACCCAGCAGGTACTTGCCCTGCAGTCTGGTTTACCAGCGGCTGGGCCTAGTGCTGCGCCCCCTCTGGCTTCGCCTACCCCCCCGCGCTTACACCTGACTCCCAGTGAGGTGCATACCAGTGGGGAGTCTCAACCTGATTTGGCTACCCGGATAGCCAGCATTGAAAGGCATATTGCTGGTTCTGGTCCGGGTAAGGCTTCTGCTAAGCGGCGGCATCTGGCACCCGGTGTTACTCTCTTTCCTATGGAAGCTGAGGAGTTTTTTTATGTTACTGGTTATACCCCCCTGGAAGAAGGGGAATTATTCTCTGATTCAGAATCATCTGAGGCTCAGCCTAGGGGTTATGCTGAGTCTGGGTCTGACCCATGGGCTTCAGATGATACTGACAGACTTTTGGCTCACATTTTTGAAGTGCTCTGTATCTCTCCTCCTGCCGTGGCCCCGCGACAGCAGGGGGAGCTGTTTCATACTGTTAAGCCACGTTTGGAGTTTCCTGAACAAACCCACTTTAATAATCTGATTCTCAAGGAGTGGGAAAGGCCTAGCCGGCTTCCTGGGATACCAAAGATTTGGGATAAGAGGTATCCCTTTCCTGCTGAAATGGTTAAAGTTTGGTCATGTCCTCCAGAGGTGGATGCACCAGTTCTGGGGTTGTCTAACACATCTGTCATGCATTCCCCTGATACAACTACCTTGAGGGATGGGGAAGACAGGCGCATGGATCAGCTGTCTTGCCATGCCTTTGCCTGTGTTGGGACCGGCCTGTGCCTGTGCTATCACGGCTGTTGCTGTTAAAAGCCTGCTCAGGGGTCTCTTAGATGGGACCCCTGATAATGCTGGTAGTGAAGAGTGTAGAGCTTTTCTGCTTTGTGAGGAATTTGTTGCATATGTTCTCTCTGCCCTGGATGTTACCATTTGAATGTGTGGCAGGGCTTCGGCCTTGTTAGTGGCAATACGCCGCTCGGTCTGGCTGCGCCAGTGGACAGCTGACAATGCTGCCAAAAAGGCCCTCACTGGTTTTCCCTTCAAGGGGCTGCGCCTCTTTGGGGAATGTTTAGACTTGTTTGCTAAAGGTGGCAAATTACTTCAGCGTAGAAGGCAGCCCCGGCCCTTTCGGGGTTCAGTTGCCTTTTCTCCTTCCTTCAGGGGCTCCAGAATGGGACGGGGAGCTTTCTTTGCTGGAGCCCGTGGAGATTTTTGGGGCAGGGGCAGAGGACGTGGCCGCCCTGGCCCCCCCTGGGGTCCCAAGACTAAGTCCTCTCCCAAGCCCCCTCAGGCATGAAGGGGCGCCCTCACCCATCCGGGTGGGGGGACGGCTTCGGCTCTTGGCTCACGTCTGGAGGCGTCATGTCTCAGACCGGTGGATTCAGGAGGTAGTTTCCTCTGGTTACAAGATAGAGTTTGCAGCCTGGCCGCCCCCAAGATTCATCAAATCTCGTGTAGCTCAAAATCCCTTGTCAGCTAGTGTGTCTCCCTGGCTGTCCAAGACCTTTTAGACCTAGGTGTCATCTGCCGGGTGCCCTTGAAGGAAAGGGGCAAAGGCTATTATTCCAATCTTTTCATTGTGCCCAAAAGGGATGGGTCCGTCAGACCTATCCTGGGTTTAAAGCTTCTCAACAGGTTTGTCAGATTCAGACACTTTCGCATGGAGACTCTGCGCTCAGCTGTGACTTTCCTACGCCCAGGGGACTTCATGACCTCTGTAGACATCGAGTATGCTTACCTTCACGTCCCTATCTTTCCAGGTCATCAGTGGTTCCTCAGATTCGCTCTGGAGGATCAGCACTACCAATTTTGTGGCCTTGCCCTTCGGCCACATCTGCCCCCAGGGTATTCACCAAGGTGCTGGCAGGAGTGATGGCCCTGCTGAGATCTCAGGGCATCTGCATTCCCAACCTGGATGACATTCTTATTGCTTCCCAGTCCTTCCATCAGGCAGAGCTGGACACTCAGAGGGTGGTGTCCACTCTGGAGTCATTCGGCTGGGTGATCAATCACCCCAAATCTTCCCTGTCTCCTTCCTTGGTGAAGTCTTTTCTGGGCATGATTCTGGATTCAGCCCAGGTCAAGATCTTACTTCCTCAGCAGAAGGTGGAGGTCCTTCAAGAGAAAGTTCAGCTCCTGCTGTCTTGTCCCCATCCATCCATCAGGCAGGGAATGCAGCTGGTGGGCCTGATGGTGTCCTGTTTTGAGGCGGTTCCCTATGCTCAGTTCCACATGAGGCCTCTTCAGCTTTACCTCTTGTCAGTATGGGATCGGGACCCTTTGTCCCTGGATCAGGTGTTTGTCTTGTCCCCTCAGGTCAGGCGGTCTCTAGTGTGGTGGTTGGTCTCAGGGAACCTGCTGGGGGCAGGTCCTTTCTGGCCCCCTGCTGGGAGACTGCCACCGCGGATGCCAGTCTGACAGGTTGGGGGGGATTCTGGAAGTCTCTGACATTCCAGGGTCAGTGGGGCCCTCAGGAGGCCCATGCCCCTATCAACATTCTGGAATTGAGGGCAATCAGGTTGGTTCTCGCGCCACTTGACCCCTCACCTGAGGGATCGGGCTGTTCAGGTCCGCTTAGACAACCAGATGGTGGTTGCCTACATCAATCATCAGGGAGGGAACCGGAGCAAGAGGGCCCTCAAGGAAGTGTCCCTGATGCTGTCCTGGGCGGAGGAAAATGTTCCCTGCATCTCAGCTGTGTACGTCCCGGGGGTGGAAAATCTGGAGGCAGACTCTCTGAGCAGTGGGACCTCTCGTCTGGGAGAGTGGTCCCTCAGCAGCAGGGTGTTTCGCTCCCTGTGCCACCGCTGGGGTCAGCCGGATGTGGATCTATTTGCGTCTTGTCACAATCACAAGCTTCCTGTCCTTGTCTCTCTGTCCCAGGATCCTCTGGCCTTGGCCACGGATGCCCTGACAATGTCCTGGACGGGGTTCCAGCTCCTGTATGTGTTTCCCCCGTTTCCACTGCTGGGCAGGGTGCTGCGCAAGATAGTTCAGGAAGGGGTGCCAGCCATCCTGGTGGCCCCCTGTTGGCCAAGAAGAGTGTGGTTCGCAGACATTGTGCAGTTGGCAGTATATCAGTACGCTCTACCACTGGTTCCAGATCTGCTCACTCAGGGACACCTACGCCACCCCAATTTACAAACACTGGCTTTGACGGCCTGGCTGTTGACACCTCCATCTTGATGAATAAAAGGGCTGCCTGCCTCGGTGGTGAATACCATGATCAGGGCTAGGAAGAGGTCCTCTTCTTCCATCTATTACAGGGTCTGGCGTACTTACATTGACTGGTGTGAGTCCCACTTGCTTCCCTATCATGTGTTTTCTATTCCTAGGATTCTGGAATTTCTCCAACATGGTTTGGATCTGGGTCTTCAGCTCAGTACTCTGAAAGGCCATGTGTCTGCTTTGGCTATTTTCTTCCAAAGATCCTTTGCTCAGCATCCCCTGGTCAAGACTTTTTTCCAAGGGGTTACTCACGTGCGTCCCCCACGTAAGCCTATGTTGCCAGTCTGGGACTTGAATTTGGTCTTGTCTGCCCTGCAGGGGTCTCCCTTTGAGCCCTTGCAAGGGGCCCCTTTTTCCATCCTTACGCTTAAGGTGGTCTTTTTGGTGGCTATCACTTCTGTGAGGCGTGTTTCTGAGTTGGCAGCGCTTTCCATCAAGCCTCCTTATTTTGAGAGACACCAGGACAAGGTGGTGTTTCGTTTTAAGCCAGATTTTCTACCTAAGGTTGTTTCTGCCTTTCATCTCAATCAGGGCATTGTTTTGCCTTCTCTGTGTCCTAATCCTAGTAACCCTAAGAAAAGGGTTTTGCATTCTTTGGACGTAGTCAGAACTCTATTTGGTGGCTACTGAATCCTTCAGGGAGACTGATGCTCTTTTTGTGCTTCCGTCTGGACCTAGG
Source organism: Gastrophryne carolinensis (assembly GCA_027917425.1). Taxonomy (NCBI): domain Eukaryota; kingdom Metazoa; phylum Chordata; class Amphibia; order Anura; family Microhylidae; genus Gastrophryne; species Gastrophryne carolinensis. The sequence goes on from CM051237.1 coordinate 317,452,834, forward strand.
AAAGGCCTGGCTCCGGCTAAGTCCACTATCAGTAAGTGGATACGTCAGGCTGTGATTCAGGCTTACTCTGCTAAGGGGAAGGAACCTCCCTTCCACCACCTTACTGCTCATTCTACTCGTGCTATTGGTGCCTCTTGGGCTTTTCAGCACCAAGCTTCTGTTGAACAAGTTTGCAAGGCCGCTACTTGGTCTTCTGTTCATACTTTTTCCAAGTTTTACAAGGTTGATGTTAGGGCCTCAGCTGATGCTGCTTTTGTCCGCAAGGTTCTGCAGGCGGCAGTGGTTTAAACTGTCTGCTGTTACTTTGGGGATCCCACCCTACCTTACGGACACTGCTATTGGATGTCCCAAGTGTAAGGAATATCTTCTGGAACAGGAAGTACTGTATACTTAGAATAATACAATTCTGTGATTACTCACCTGTAGAATTGGTATTATATGTATACAGCACGTCCTGTTCCACCCCACCCTTGTTATCATTATCTTTAGTTACCTCTTTATGGTGATTGTTTTTATGTTCAAATTTTCATGTCATGGTTATAGTTCTCCCGGTCTCTTGCTAACTGCTTTTCAATACTGGGGATTTTGTGGGAGGTCCCGGGTATTTATGGGGCCGGGAGGAGCCTCTTTTCTGTCTCTGCAGTCCAGCACCATCTACTGGAGAGTATATCCCAAGTGTAAGGAATATCTTCTGGAACAGGACGTGCTGTATACAGTACCAATTCTGCAGGTGAGTAATCACAGAATTGTATTTTTTGTTTCAGCTTTAACTATTAAGTGCCCTGACAAGCCAGATCACAAGGCCATAAAAAAGAGTCTTCCGGGTATGTATATGTGTTTTTAGCATTGACGTTAAATGATTTATTGATGATTGTCTTTTTCCCTATATCCAGTCCAGGTCGTCCCAAAAGTGATGACATGTGGGTATTCTGCCCCCAGGGGGCGCTCGACTGCAAGATCAAAAGCTGTCGCTCCTCCCGGCCCCCTATAAAAGCAGGTGTCTCACTATGATTTCCCAGTGTTCATCTTGAAGATTGTTGGATACTCTCTCCTGGATATTGAAGCTGAGCGGGGCCTCCTAGCTGGTCGGCCGCTGCGGACCCTATTACCACTGATCCCGTGGACCCACTATTGCCTCCCAGCCTCGGCTGTCGGGACTGTGACGGTAGGGAGAACGCCGGGGGTCAGGAGTTTTGGCAGAGCTAGGCTCTGGGCCGCAGACCCTGACTAAAGGGTAGCCGGCCAAAGGCTGATGGTGAACCTATGGGGGGAAGGAACCACTTACTGCCCTCTACTTATTCCCTCTTGCCCCACAAGCTTTATTGCGGTGTATCTGTGGTGATTTTGTCACTGTGTTTTACTTGCACATGTTATACGTACCTCCCTCGCGTTGTCTCCTTCCTGCTCCCCTCCTCCCTCCATCTTGGGCTGTTACGCTTTGAGGGAGGCGGTCGGACGCCGCTCGGCGGTCCCTCCTGAGACCGCAGGCTCCCTTGTGTTCCGGCGCGGTTGTGTGCGCGCGCTGCGCGTTTTGTGCAGGGGGCCCCGCTGTGGGCCGGCCAGTGGTAGACTTGTGGGGGCTTTTTGGAGGGAGGCCTCCATCTTGAGCTGTGAGGAGGCAGGAGGCGGGCGCTCCTGTTCGCGCCGTCGGAAGGGGGGGCGTGGCCGTACTGATGCTTTTTGCGTCACTGCCGTGCGGCCCGCCCCTCGAGGAACGCGCCGAGCTGCTGGCTCTGCACCATCTTGCTGCTGCCTCTCCTGCCACGCTGACTGGGTCCCCTTCAGTGCTGTCGGTGTCGTGAGTCCCTATTACTAATATCGATTGTGATATCTTTAATGCGCATGTGCTCTGGGATGCTTATGGCCTTCTTGCTTGTGTCTTTCAGGTTGGGCCCATTGATAGATTGTGGGTTGTGGTTCCTCCCGGTCCCCCGCCCCCTCTCCCTTTTATTAAGAGGGATCACAAAAAGAGGGACTATATAGGAGGGCTAAATAGGTTTGGGCCGTTAGTGCCTTGTAACCTGCATACAAATTTTTCTTCTAATCACCATAATGGAGGCTTCTGGGGATGGTGAGCTAGGGGCCCCATCTGGGCAGGTGAAGCTCTGCCCCTTGTGCAGTGCAAGCCCTCTGGGTGGATTCAGCACTGTTTGTACCACTTGCGCCAGTAGCATCATTTTGGAGCATGATCGGGCGGGCGTATCTGCCCCTAACCCTTTATTACCTGCGGCCTCTCAAGAACCCCCGCTGTTGCACTCAGCCCCCAGTGAGGGGGAAGCCAGCAGGGGGTCCCAAGTTGGTTTGGCATACCGGGTGGCCAGCCTCAAGAGACAGATCTCTCGAACAGCTCCTAAGATGGCCACGAGTAAGAAGCGGCACATCGAGCCCGTTTACTCGGATGATGATGATGATCTTTTTGGAGGTCTGGTCTCCGTGGAGAAAGGCGAGTTGCAGGAGGACTCCATTTCCACAGTGGATTATTCTGCTGGCTATGACAGCGGGTCTGGTTCTTCCTCGGATGAGGATACGTGGCTCCCCGATGATACGGAGAAGTTGCTTGCTTCAGTTTTTGAGACGTTGCACATTGTCCCTCCAAGAGCGGCTAAGAGGAAGCAGGGTGATTTGTTGAGGTGAGTCTTTCCTGAGTAGGCCCATTTTTCTAATATGATTTTCAAGGAATGGGAAAGGCCTAACAAGCTACCGTCGGTGCCTAAGGGCCTGGACAGGCGGTATCTCTTCCCTGAGGAGCTGGTCCGTCTATGGTCTCATCCTCCCGAGGTGGATTCCCCTGTGTCGGGGTTGTCCAATACTACTGTTATGCCTTCACCCGATACTGCTTCCTTACATGAACCAGCTGACAGGCGCATAGATCAGCTGGTCTGCCATGCCTTCACCTTTGCCGGTGCTTGGTTTCACCCTGTGTGTGCCGTGGCTATTGTCTTCCTAGCCATCAGAAAGTGAGACGTCTTTTGGATATCGCTAAGTCTCGCAAGCGGGCAGAGGAGTATAAAGACCTCAGGGCTTGCATGGATTTCATTGCCTTCGTTGTTTCTGGCATGGACTATGGTATCCGGCTCGGTGCCAGGGTTTCGGGCCTGCTTGTTGCGCTTCGCCGCTCGCTCTGGTTGCGGCAATGGTCGGCTGATGCCGCGGCCAAAAAGTCGGTTTGGTGGGCAAGTCCTTTCTGACTCCCCGGTGGGAGATTGTTACCACGGACGCCAGTCTGACCAGCTGGGGAGGCGTTTGGCAGACGCAGAAGATCCAGGGTCAGTGGGGTCTGCAGGAGAACCACTTGCCCATAAATCTCCTGGAGCTGAGAGCGTTCGAGTTGGTGCTTCTTCGCTTGACTCCCCATCTAAAGGGTCGTGCGATCCAGGTTCACTCCGACTATCAGACGGCTGTCGCCTACATCAATCACCAGGGCGGGACTCGGAGCAAGCAAGCCCTCAGGGAGGTGAATCAGATGTCCTGCTCCAGATAGATTACTTACACTTGGGTTATCCTCCGCCAGATGGCGCTGCACTGCAAAGACATGCAAAACAGGCTCCTCCCGGCCCCTCAAATACCCGGGGACCTCCCACAAATCCCCAGATTTCTCTGCAGTGCTGACTGCGAAGACATGAAGTATCACTCTCTCGCAGGTGAGCGGGGCTATTAAAGCCTGCGGCCCTGTTGGACTACTCCCACCCGCCCTCCTCGTAATGTGCCTCCCAGCCTGGGCTGCGCTGGTCGGGTGAAGGTAGGCAGCACCATGCGTGCTTATGAAGCCATGCTCCACCGCAGTCCCCCACCAAAGAGTAGGCGGCTTAGGCTGATGGTGAGCCTCTAGGGGATGCCCCTCCCGCATTATTGCCCATGCCCCGTGTAGCGGTGGGCCCTGTACAAAGGGTCGCCATCCTCCCTCGTTCCCCCCGTAGCTCGGGGGGAAAGAAAAGGGGGGGTGTGTTTGGTCCCAGTGTATTGTGATTACACGCTTACGGCCTTAGTAATGTCCTGGACTTGTATATGTGGTGTCAGACTCGTGTAACGGCCGCTGCCGCACGCGCCATTTTTTCCTTCATGGATGTGCTGCGCCGGGCGGCGGCGTCGCCTCAGACGCTGCGGTGTCATCCTTGGCAAGTCCTCTATTCTAAGTGTGTCATACACTTCGCTCCTCATGACAACATTGACGGCTGTCCTAGAGCTTCGCGCTCTTCGGGGGGGCGGGGACTTGGCTTGGCGCGCTCCGCATCTGGCCCGCCCTTCGAGGTTCGTTTGGCGCCAGTTCGAGGTGTAGTCACGCACGCGCGTGGTAACGGTCCCTCTCCTTTCGTTGGTCTGTAAGTGCCCTCGCGGGTGATTTTTATGCTCCTTGCTTACTGTGAGATGGATCTGATACCCCTCATTCTCATTATGTCTTTCAGACGGTTGAATCCAGTGGCTTCTCCCGGCCCGGTGTAATTGCCAGTTGGGCCTAGTATAATTACTCCCACTTCCCTGCGGTTCATTGGGGCATCCAGGGTAGCTTCTGCGTCAATCTCTACTGGCCTATTGTGCCTATTAATCACCATATGGAGGCATCCCAGGATATTGTGACCGGGGTTCCTTCGGGACAAGCCCGGCTGTGTGTAGCTTGTGGGGGTCTCACCTATCAGCGGTGACAATGCACGGGTCTGTATTCCTTGTGCACAGCAGGCGCTAATGGTACTTCCCGCCCCCCCGGTGGCTGGGCCTGCACCTCGCCTCACTTCACCTACTCCCCCAAGCCTGAGTCTAACCCCCAATACAAGCGGGGATTCTCATCCTGATGTGGCTGCTAGACTGGCCAGTGTTGAAAAATTGCTTGCTAATACCTTAGCGCGTAATGCCACCGCAAAAAAGCGGCACTTAACCCCTGAAGAGGCTGATGAGTTGTTGCCTCTATATGGCTATACCCCCTCGGAAGAAGGGGAGCTGTTCTCTGACTCAGGGTCATCTGACGAGAAGTCAAAGGGTCATGACGATTCTGGCTCTGATCACTGGACCCCGGATGATACTGACAAACTGCTGGTTCAGATTTTTGAGGTTCTGTCCATCTCTCCCCCTGTTGCGGCTCCTAGGCAAAGGGGTGAGCTATTTCATACTGTTAAGGCTCAATTGGAATTTCCTGAGCAAACCCATTTCAATAACCTCGTGTTTAAAGGAGTGGGAACATCCCAGTAGACTTCCCGGGATTCCTAAGAGTTTGGACAGGAAGTATCCTTTTCCTGCTGATATGGTCAAGTGCTGGTCGTCGCCCCCCGAGGTCGATGCTCCTATTCTGGGACTGTCTAACACCTCTCTTCTGCACTCTCCCGACACTACTACGCTGCGGGACTCTGAGGACCGGTGCATTGACCAATTGGCATGCCATGCCTTTGCATTTGGGGGGGCGGCGTTGCGCCCGGTCTGCGCCTTGGCCATTACTTCGGTGGCGCTCAGGGCCATGGTCAGGAATGCACTTGATGTCCAAGACGAATTGCCACCTGACACGATTAATGCACTGTCTAACTGTGATGTGTTTGTAAACTTCCTGTCTGCATCGGATAATGCTATTAGAATGTGTGCCAGATCTTCCGTCTTGGCGGTAGCTATACGCCGCGTGGTATGGCTGCGCCAGTGGGCTGCTGACAATACTGCTAAGAAAGCCCTTACTGGGCTTCCATTTAAGGGGCTACGCCTGTTTGGGGACCGCCTAGACCTCTTTGCTAAAGGAGGTAAGTTATCCCAGCGCAGGCGGCAGTCCCGGCCCTTTCGGAGCCAGAGCCCCCTTTCAGTCCCCTACCGAGGCGCTAAGCAGGGGAAAGGGGTGTCCTTCGCGGGGGCTCGCGCAGATTCCTGGCATAGGAGCAGAGGACGACGTCCTGGCTCCTCCTGGGGGTCCAAAACCAAAGCCCCTCCCAAGACCCCTCAGGCATGATGGGGCGCCCTCGCCCGTCAGGGTGGGGGGGCGGCTACAGCACTTCGCGCACGTCTGGAGGCGCCAAGTCTCAGACCGGTGGATTCAGGAGGTAGTGTCCTCTGGTTACAAGATAGAGTTTGCTGTGCGGTCCCCCACAAGATTCATCAGGTCCCGGGTCCCCCAGGACCCTGTTTCAGCTCAGGTCTTGATGCAGGCCGTGCAAGGACTTCTAGATCTGGGGGTCATTTGCAGGGTCCCCTTAAGAGAATTGGGCAAGGGGTTCTATTCCAACCTTTTCACGGTGCCCAAAAAAGATGGTTCAGTCAGGCCCATTCTGGATTTAAAGATCCTCAACAAGTTTGTCAAGAACAGGCGCTTTCGCATGGAAACTCTGCGCTCGGCCATCGGCTCTCTGCGCCCAGGGGATTTTATGACGTCTGTGGACATCAAAGATGCTTACCTTCACATCCCTGTGTTCCCGGGACATCAAAGGTTTCTCAGATTCGCGTTGAAAGATCAACATTACCAATTTGTGGCCTTACCATTTGGCCTCACTTCAGCCCCCAGAGTGTTCACCAAGGTGCTGGCGGGGGTGATGTCTCTGATAAGGTCAGGGGGCATACGCGTGCTGCCCTACCTGGATGACATTCTCATCACATCCCTACAGCAAGCAGAGCTGGACACTCAGCTGGTAGTGTCCACCTTGGAGTCCTTCGGCTGGGTGATCAATCACCCCAAGTCCTCTCTGTCCCCTTCGTCGGTGACCCCATTCCTGGGGATGATTCTGGATACGGTTCAGTCACGGATATTCCTTCCTCAACAGAAGGTGGAAGCTCTGACTGTGCAGGTGAGGTTCCTGCTCTCGTTCCCCCAGCCCTCCCTCCGGCAGGGAATGCAGCTGGTGGGCCTAATGGTGGCAAGCTTCAAGGCGGTGCTTTTGCTCAGTTCCATTTGAGGCCTCTGCAGCTTCACCTTCTGTCAGTATGGAACAAGGACCCCACGTCCTTGGACGGGGTTTGTGTGCTTCCCCCCCTTGGTCAGAGGGTCCCTCTCGTGGTGGATGGACCACAAGAACTTACTAAAGGGCAGGTCCTTTCTGCCCCCCCCCCTGGGAGACGGTCACCACGGATGCCAGTCTGTCAGGTTGGGGGGGATTCTGGAAGTCCCTGCGGTTCCAGGGGAGGTGGGGCCCTCAGAAGGCCCACTTACCCATCAACATTCTGGAACTATGGGCAATCAGGTTGGTACTGGAGCAGTTGACCGATCACCTGCAGGGAATGTCTGTGCAGGTGCGCTCAGACAACAGGACGGCGGTTGCCTACATCAACCATCAGGGAGGGACCCAGAGCAGAGGTGCCCTCCAGGAAGTGTCGCGGATTCTGACATGGGCGGAGGCCAATGTTCAATGCATTTCGGCTGTGTATATCCCGGGGGCAGAGAATCTACTGGCAGACTCTCTGAGCAGGGGGACTTCCCGTCAGGGGGAGTGGTCCCTCTGCAACAGGGTATTCCAGTCCCTGTGTCACCGTTTGGGTCTACCGGATGTGGATCTGTTTGCATCCCGTCACAATCACAAGCTCCCGGCCTTTGTCTCCCTGTCTCAGGATCCTCTGGCCTTGGCCACGGATGCTCTGTCAATGTCATGGAAGGAATTTCGGCTCCTGTATGTCTTTCCCCCGTTCCCCCTGCTGGGCAGGGTCCTGCGCAAGATTGCTCTGGAAGGGGTGCTAGTGATTCTGGTGACCCCCAGGTGGCCAAGAAGAGTGTGGTTCGCAGACGTGGTGCAAATGGCAGTAGACCAGTACGTCCTGCCGGGGGTGCCAGATCTGCTCACTCAGGGCTCCTTATGCCATCCCAATTTACAAACTCTGGCTTTGACGGCCTGGCTGCTGAAACCTCCATCTTGATGGAGAAAGGATTGTCTGCCTCGGTGGTGGATACCATGGTGCAGGCTAGGAAAAAGACTTCTTCTGCCATCTATTATAGGGTATGGCGTACCTACATTGATTGGTGTGAGTCTAGGTCTCTCCCCTGTAGGGAGTTCTTAGTCCTTAGGGTTCTAGAGTTATTCTAAGCATACAGTACGTCCTGCTCCAATATAATACTTACACGTGGGTAATCCACCGCCAGAGGGCTCTGTTCACTGCAGACATGCAAAAACAGGCTCCTCCCGGCACTTCATATACCCAGGGACCTCCCACAAATCCCCAGATTTCTCTGCAGTGCTGACTGCGAAGACATGAAGTATCACTCTCTCGCAGGTGAGCGGGGCTTTTACAGCCTGCGACCCTGCAGGACTATTACCACCCGTCCTCTTCGATAAGGATGTGCCTCCCAGCCTGGGCTGCGCTGGTCGGGTGAAGGTAGGCAGCACCTTGTGTGCTCACAGAGCTACACTCCACCGCAATCCCCCACCATAGGGTAGGCGGTTTAGGCTGATGGTGAGCCTCCATTAGATGCCCCTCCCGCATTGTTGCCCGTGCCCCTCATAGCGATGAACCCTGGGTGCAGGTTCGCTTCTCCCTCGCTTCCTCCCGTAGCTCGGGGGAAAAGAAAGGGGGGGTATGTGTGTGGCGGTCCCAGCGTAATGTTACACGTTTATGGCCGTTGCCTTTTTATTTAAACTTGGGTGTCAGTGCCGCGCTCCTTGCTCCACATAAACCTTATCTGGTTGTGCGCGTGTGTGTCCTTTCATTACAAGAAGTGTGCAGCCCGGGCAGCAGCATCATTCTTTAGTGTTGAGAGCAATCTCCTTAATTACACTCTGTATGTGTGTCTTATCCACTGCTGTCATTGACGTTGCGCTGGTTAGAGCTTCGCGCTCTTTGGGGGAGGCGGGGACTTGGCATGACGTGCCCCGGGTCACGGCCAGATCAGGCCCGCCCCTCGAGGTTCGCTTGGCGCCATTTTGACGATCTTCGCGCGCGCGTGGTTGCAATCCGCCTCCTCCCTTGGTCATGTAAGTGCCCTCCCGGGCGGTTTTTGTTCCTCTGATTTTTTATTCAGCTACGCATGGCACTGACACCCCCCTCTTATCCCCTTTATGTCTTTCAGACGCCAAGATTTCGGTGGCTTCTCCCGGCCTGACATATATTATAGCGGGTTCACATAAAAAATTCTCCCACATTCCTAGCGGGTCTTGGGGCATCCAGGGTTGCCTATTGCGTAAATCCCTGCGGGCATACTGCTCAGATAATCACCATATGGAGGCATATCAGAATTATGTACCCGGGGTCCCTCGGGAACAAGACCGGCTGTGTACAGTGTGTGGTCAGCCCCATGCTGATGCTGACAGAGCACGGGTCTGCGGACCGTGTGCTGAACCGGCACTAACCCTGCAATCAGGTTTGCCAGTGGCTGCACCTCACTTCAATTAACCCGTCTCCCCGGACCTAAATCTCACTCCTGATGAGTCTCACTCGAGCGGGGATGACCAGCAAGTTATGCTGCGCAGGCTGCCTACGGCTGAGCAGGTGCTGTCTAGTTTGGCAGAGCGCTTGGGCCCTGGAAAGAAGCGGTCCCTGACGCCTCCTGGTTCTCCGGTTCCTAATGATACTGATGAATCTGCTGCTATGCAGGACCTTGATCCTTCTGATGAAGGTGAGCTATGCTCCGATTCAGGCTCCTCGGATGAGATGCCCTGGAGCCGTGATGATTCTGGGCCCGGTTCTTGGGGCCTGTGTGACACAGATTAACTACTTATTACTTATAGATCTTTGAGGTTTTGTCAATCTCCCCTCCTGGAGAGGCTCCCAAGCCTAAGAAGGAGAGTTTCCACACAGCGCCGCCGCGCTTAGAATTCCTGGAACAGGAGCATTTCCAGAATCTTATATCCAAAGAATGGGAATCGCCTTGTAAACTTAAAGGGGTCCCAGGGGTCTGGGATGGGAAGTACCCTTTCCCTCCTGATGTGGTTAACTTTTGGTCAGCACCTCCTGTGGTGGATGCACTGATCATAGGGGTTACTAACCCCCCCTTCATGACTGCTCCTCATTACCGTACCCTTCGGGATGCTGAGGACCGGCGCATTGACAGACCGGCTTCCCACGCCTTTTCGTGTGCAGGGACGGCTCTGCGCCCGGTCTGTGCCGCGGCCATCACTGCGGTGGCCGCCAGGACTCTCATTAGAAAACGACTTGATCACCGACCTGAGGACCTCCCCTGTCTTTAATGCACTCTCAGATTGTGATGTGTTTGTGAGGTTTATCCTCTCAGCGCTGGATGACACCATTAAGATGTGTGCTAGAACCTCTGCCCTTGTGGTAGCTATTCGCCGCCTGGTCTGGCTGCGACAGTGGGGTGCTGACGATGATACGAAAAAGGCTCTCACTGGCCTTCCTTTCAGAGGACGGCGTCTATTTGGGGCCCGTTTGGACCTTTTTGGAAAAAAGGGTAAGGCACCCCTACGCAGAAGGCCGTCTCGGCCTCCTCGGGGCAGGACACCCCTCCCCCTCCCTACGTTAGTGTCAAACACGAACCTGAGGTGTGCTTCCAACTTTTCGGAGTGGATTTCCACCACAGGGTCTGCAGGCAACGCCCTGGGCCCTCTGGCAGGGCTAAGTCCAAATCTGCCAAGACTTCCCAAGCATGAAGGGATGCCCTCGCCCTTCTGGGCGAGGGGACTGCCACAGCACCTGACTCCTATCTGGGAGTGTATCTTCTCCTTCTGGTGGTTCCAGGAGGTAGTTCCCCTGGACACAGGATAGAATTTGCTGGGCGGTCCCTCTCAGAGGTTGCCAGGGTGCTTCTAGCCCGTTTCCCCCTCAGGAGTTGGTGCAGGCCGTACTCGGCCTGCATAGTCTGGGCTTACTTTCAGGTTGCCCTTAACAGAATGGGGCTATGGCCTCTATGTTAACCTTCCTCTTTCCCTCAAAATGAGGAGGCAGTCTGGGCCATGCTGGCCTATGGTAGGCTTGGCAATTCTACACCCACAGGTAGTCCCTGCATGATATCTCTGTCTTGGGACACGGGCGCCCTGTGCAAGAGGGGCTTCTGGCCTCCTGTGGAGATCTAGATCCTTTTTAGTTCCCCCTGTGTCTTCTGGACACCAAGACCTTTACTAGTCAGTGTTGAAGGACCAACCCTGCGGATTGGGGCCTTGTTTTTGGCCTCTCTTCTGCTCCCAGGCTGCTTTCCAAGGTGCAGATGGGGGTTATGTCTCTGACATGCCTGTGGGGCGTCCGCACTAGGACCTACCGGATCGTCCTTCATTACTTCCCAATCTCTACGTCAGGCCGAGTAGGTTAGTCGGCCGGCAGGGTCCTCTGGGAGTTATTTGGATTGGTGCCCAGTCACCTCAATCCCTCATGGTCCCTTATTCGCTATCTCCATTCCTTGGATTCGGTTCAGGCTTGAGCCTTCTTCCTTGGCAACAAGTGGACTCCGGGTTACAGGGGCTCTGTCCCTCTTTGCTGACATCTTATTTTCACCAGGCAGGATTGCAGCTGGTGGGCCCGTTGGTGGCGTATCAGATGATGTCCCTTATATACAGAGCCCTTGGGCTCTTCGGCACAGTAGGTTATTGATCCTAGATGGGGTTTCAGCACCCCTGGAGCTAGGTCTGTGCTCATTCCCCCTTGGTACGGTGGTTCCTCTTGAGCTGGTTATATTCAAGGACCCTGTCAGGGGGCACCCCCTTCTTTGCTTGCATCTTCCTGTGAATGGTCACCTTGGGTGCCAAGTCTCGCAGGTTGGCTATTGGTTATTCTTCCATAATAACCCCCCGCGGTTCCTGGGTAGGGTCCCTTATGAGGGTTCATCTTACCTACTGATTTTGTTAAAACAGTGAGCCTTCAGTTGGCTCTATCTTGCTGTACTACTCCTCTTCAGGACCTGTCTATTTGGGGACTCTTGGCCTGTCGGAGGACAGTGGTATGTAATTTTTTATTGGTCTGGACCTTGAAGCAGGATGATTCTCCTGGAAGGTTCTGATCCTGATCTAGGTGGGGGTCTACGTTCCCTGCACCTCAGTGGTATTCGCTCCAATGGATGTTCTTCAGTGGCAGGTTGTGCTATCCTGGTGTCCCTCTAAGAGCCAGCTAGGGTGGCTCTGTTGGGTTCCGTTAATATCACAGGGGCTCTACCCTTGTTTTTTTTACTGCTCCAGATTATTCTGACTCTGGTCATGGGGGCTTAGTAATTTTATGTCTGGACGTTCTATTTTATATGTCTTATCTTCATTCACCCTGCTATGTGGGGTTCTGCGCAAGATTGCGCTGATAAGGGGACCCGTGCTACTGATGGCCCCTGGGTGGCCTAGTGGACTGCGGTTCGCAGATGTTTCTGCTGAGGACAGCGGACCTGTACGCTCTCTCGGGAGTGCGGTTCTGCCCTTTTTCAAGCTCCTTATTATGTCGCCTCAATCTACAGGCTCTAGTCTGATGGCTTGCCAGTTGATTCATTCACCCTTTCGGAGACGGGTTATCTTCTGGGTGACTTTGTCTATGGGGGGCTAGGAGCAAGCTTCTTCTTCTTCTCCGTTCTCCGTCTATTATAGGGTATGGCGTACCCATATTGATTGGCGTGAGTCTTGGTCTCTCCCCTGTTGGATGCTCTGTTCCCAGGGCTCTAGAGTTATTACAGCATGGGTTGGGGTTGGCTCCCCATTTTGGTACTCTGAATGCTCAGGTTCTATCCTGTCTGCCTTTCTGTAGAAGTCTTGTTCAGTCTTCCTTGTTAAGCTTCTCTTGGGGATTGCTCACGTGCATCTCCCAAGTAGTTCTATGGTCCCTGTTGGGATAAAATTTCATTCTGTTTGCCCTGCGGATTGTTCCCTTGGGACTTATTCTGGATGCTGTCTGAGCTGTTTTGTAGTTCAAGTTGCCCCTCCGGGGGCTGTTGCTTCAGTCAGACGTGTGCCTGAGAAGGTGGCTCTGATTATTTAGCCCTCGTTCATTATATATATATATATATATATATATATATATATATATATATACCATGATGTGTCCAAGGTGGTGTTTTATGATCATTATTTAAGTCCTTTTAGTCTGCCTATGGGCCTTATTCTTAGTAATGCTGAAGTAGGGGGTCTACATTCCCTCAACAGGTGTTGTAATTTTCCTGGTTGTTTCTTGTCCCTTAGGGGGACTGATGCCCTTTGGGGTCTGCGGGCGCCTCCATAGGTATGCGCCTGATCTCGTTTGCTTAGAGGGCCTATGCGCCCTTTGGACTGATCTTACTTGGATGGTTTGCCTTCCTGGTCCTGAGTAAAGGTTTCGGGTTCTTGCTGATCCTTGTTAGTGAAGGGTTCAATATCCCCGCCTGTCTTGCGGGAGACCAGTTTTCAATTCCCCGTTGGGGAGAGTTCCAGTTTTACCGAGGCTCCTGTTGCATTTGGGCTGGTTAGGCCGTTACTCTGGCCTATTCCTTTAAGGGGGAAGAATCTCCCTCTCTTTTTCTTCTGTTCTACTTGTGTTTGGGTACCTTTGGCCCTTCAGCACCAGGTTTTCTGTTAAACAGGTTTGCTAGACCGCTGCTTGTTTTCTGTTTGTTATGAGATTGACGTTAGAGCCTTTGCTCATGTCGTACTTGGTAGCAAGGTTTGCAGGTGACAGCGCCTTTACTGTCTGCTGTGCCTTTTTTGTTGGGGATCCCACCCTACTTTATGGACACTGCTATTGGATGTCCCACGTGTAAGTATTATATTGGAGCAGGAAGTACTGTATGCTGAGAATAATACAATTCTGTGAAATACTCACCTGTAGAATTGGTATTATACGCATACAGTACGTCCTGCTCTACCCCACCCTGGTTTTACATTTTCTGGATCCCCTGTATGGTGATTGTTATCATTGCTATTGTTACCAGTTTGGTGGTTGGTTTCTCCCGGCTTCTTTTCTCACTGCTTTTCAATACTGGGGATTTGTGGGAGGTCCCTGGGTATATGAAGGGCCGGGAGGAGCCTGTTTTTGCATGTCTGCAGTGAACAGCGCCCTCTGGCGGAGGATTACCCACATGTAAGTATTATATTGGAGCAGGACGTACTGTATGCGTAAAATACCAATTCTACAGGTGAGTATTTCACAGAATTGTATTTTTACAGCATGGTTTGGAGTTGGGTCTAAAACTCAGTACTCTGAAGGGTCAGGTTTCTGCCCTGTCTGTCTTCTTTCAGAAGTCTTTTGCTCAGCATCCCTTGGTTAAGACCTTCTTTCAGGGGGTCGCTCATGGGCGTCCCCCACGTAAACCTATGGTCCCTGTTTGGGACTTGAACTTGGTTTTATCTGCTTTGCAGGGTGCTCCCTTTGAGCCTATTCAGGATGCTGCTCTGGCTGTACTTACCCTCAAGGTTGTCTTTCTGGTGGCTATTACTTCGGTCAGGCGTGTGTCTGAGCTGGCGGCTCTGTCTTTCCAGCCCCCATACTTTGAGAGACACCAGGATAAGGTGGTGTTCCGCTTTAAGCCAGATTTCCTGCCTAAGGTGGTGTCTGTTTTTCATTTGAACCAGGATATTGTTCTTCCTTCATTGTGTCCTAATCCTAGCAATGCTAAGGAAAGGTTTTTGCATTCATTGGATGTGGTCAGGTGTCTGAAGTATTACTTGGTAGTCACTGCGGCTTTCAGGAAGACTGATGTTCTTTTTGTGGTCCCTTCTGGTCCTAGGAAGGGTTTGGCTCCTGCCAAGTCTACTATTAGCAAATGGATTCGTCAGGCTGTGATTCAGGCCTATTCTGCTAAGGGGAAGAGTCCTCCTTTCCGTCTTACTGCTCATTCTACTCGTGCTATTGGTGCCTCTTGGGCCTTCCAGCACCAGGCTTTTGTTGAACAAGTTTGCAAGGCCGCCACTTGGTCTTCTGTTCATACCTTTTCAAAGTTTTACAAGGTTGATGTTAGGGCCTCAGCTGATGCTGCTTTTGGCCGCAAGGTTTTGCAGGCGGCAGTGGTTTAAACTGTCTGCTGTTACCTTTAGTTGGGGGATCCCACCCTACTTTATGGACACTGCTATTGGATGTCTCAAGTGTAAGTAATCTATCTGGAGCAGGACGTACTGTATACTAAGAATAATACAATTCTGTGAAATACTCACCTGTAGAATTGGTATTATAAGTATACAGTACGTCCTGCTCCACCCCACCCTGGTTTGTTGCATTATTCTGGACCCCCTGTATGGTGATTGTTATCGTTGTTATAGTTACCAGCTTTTGGGTGGTTAAATTCTCCCGGCTTCTTGTTCACTGCTTTTCAATGCTGGGGATTTGTGGGAGGTCCCCAGGTTTTTGAGGGGCCGGGAGGAGCCTGTTTTGCATGTCTCTGCAGTGCAGCGCCATCTGGTGGAGGATAACCCAAGTGTAAGTAATCTATCTGGAGCAGGACGTACTGTATACTTATAATACCAATTCTACAGGTGAGTATTTCACAGAAAAATTGTATTATCTCTAGGATCTTGGAGTTTTTACAACACGGTTTAGACTTGGGTCTCCAGTTGAGCACCCTCAAGGGACAGGTTTGACCATTTTTTTCCAGAGATCCTTTGCCAATCATAGATTGATCAAGACCTTTTTCCAGGGAGTCACCCATGTACGTCCACCATGTAAGCCTCTATTACCGGTCTGGGACTTGAATTTAGTACTTTCTGCTCTCCAGGGTCCTCCCTTTGAGCCTTGTGCAATGCTGCTTTGCCTATTTTGACCCTCAAAGTGGTCTTTTTGGTAGCGATCACCTCGGTGCGTCGCGTGTCAGAGCTGGCCGCGCTTTGTATGAAGCCTCCTTATTTTGAGCGGCATAAGGATAAGGTGGTTTTCGCTTTAAACCTGATTTTTTACCTAAGGTTGTTTCTCCCTTTCATCTTAATGAGGAAGTGGTCTTGCCTTCCTTGTGTCCAGCACCGACTAATTCTAAGGAAAGGACCCTCCATGCCTTGGATGTGGCCAGAGCCATTAAGTATTACCTGGTTGCGACTAAATCCTTCAGGAAATCGAATTTGCTCTTTGTCCTAACGGAAGGTTCTAGGAAGGGCTTGCCACCAGCCAAGTCTACTCTTAGTAAGTGGATCAGACAGGCGGTGGTGCAAGCATATTCTGCCAAGGGGAAAGAACCCCCTTTTCGGATCACAGCTCATTCTACCAGAGCTATTGGTGCCTCTTGGGCTTTTCAGCACCAGGCATCTGCTGAACAAGTTTGTAAGACCACCACTTGGTCTTCAGTTCATACCTTTACCAAGTTTTACAAGGTTGATATTAGGGCCTCAGCTGATGCTGTCTTTGGCCAAAAGGTGCTTCAGGCGGTAGTGAAATGAACTACATGCTGTTCCGCACTGGGGATCCTGCCCTACTGGACACTGCTTTTGGATGTCCCACATGTCATCACTTTTGGAATGGCCTAGACTGGATGTAGGGGAAAAATCCAATTCTGTGAAACTTACCTGCAGAATTGTTTTTGAATATATCCAGTCCAGGTCGTCCCACCCCGCCCTTGTTTCATTATCTCTTGTTTGCCTGTTATGGCGATTACCATTTTTATATTGGACCATTGTCCTTAAGTTTTTGCTGGAGAGAGTACATGCTGAAGCTATATGAAGTAACATGGTTTTCTTGGCCTCCTGGCCTGTCTCTTTTTCTTACTGCTTTTTAACCACTGGGAAAAAATAGTGAGACACCTGCTTTTGTAGGGGGCCGGGAGGATCTTGCAGTCGAGCTCCCCCTGGGGGCGGAATACCCACATGTCATCACTTTTGGGACGACCTGGACTGGATATATTCAAAAAAAATTCTACAGGTGAGTTTCACAGAATTTTATTTTTTGGACAGAGGGGAGGTTTACTTTGAAGTGTCTGGGTTGGTAGCAGCCCTGCCCCCTGACCTGCTTCAAATGTAAACCTAGTTGGGAGTATTTTGTGGGGCCAGTCAAGTCTATATTCTCATTTTAATACATTTTGCTAATACAAGGGTTTTAAAAAAAATAAATAAATAAATGTAATATCCGTATAGACAAAAAAATTGAATAAACTTTTGGCAACACAACATACAATTTCCTGTGGCACTATGTAAATTGACAATAGATATTTTCTCTATTGTTTGTAGCAAGTATTACATCTGTTAGCAGTTTGTAGCTAGTCACAATTTTCAGTTTGTAGCAAGCATTAATCTCTTTCTTGGTTGTAGAAAGTAAAATATCTATTGTCAGTTTTGATAATTGTTTAAAAAAACCCCTTGTATTAGCAGAATGTATTAAAGTGAGAATATAGACTCGACTGGCCCTACAAAATACTCCCAACTAGGTTTACATTTGAAGCAAGTCAATGGGCAGGCCTGCTACCACCCCAGACACTTCAAAGTAAACCTCCCCCCTGTCCAATGTGCAATTTTAGGAAGTAGAGGCCCATACTATAGCATTTGTCTGCTTTGAAGAGGATTGACCCTAGGGTCTGACTCACCCCCCCCCCTTCTTCGATTGTCTTTTTTGTTGGTTACCTTTATACACCAGTATCTATACATCTAAAAAGGTGTCTTTAAATTTCTCAAAGAAAGTTACAAAAATTGTGCTGTAATCCAGACCTCTAGGGAAGAAGTGAACACATTGTTGTCAAGGTATGGTGCGCTGTGCAATGCTATGCGTTCTATTAGTTAGTAGCATGGCTATACTGCCATCTAGCGGGCTCTATTACTTGGTGCTTCACTGTGATTCTTGATAGGAGTACATATCACCTAAGAACCCTTAAATAGTGGCAATATCTAGTGCTGGTATGATTGGTGGATATATTGTATTTGCTACTAATGTTGTTTATAAGTAATTCCAGATATTGTAAAAGTTCTCTCAGCACTATGTTTGTCTAAATTACTGCTGCTTACTGTATGTTGATATATTGCATGGGAGGTTCAGGCCAATCTCTCCCCTGGAGGGAAATAACAATCCACACTTTGGAACAAGACAGCACCTCGCAACAGAATAGTACCGATGGGGTCTGGTGGCTGTAAGGAAATCCCAGACCAGGGCGTGCCAGTGGACACCAGGCTTTCTGCCACCCCATACTCGCCCACAGTGCCAGTATGTGCCAATCCTTGGCTCAACAGGTGGCATAGCTTCAGTACATATCCCTTCTGTGCACGAGGAACCTCCAAGACACAACGGCAATCAGGTTGGACACACTTGTACTGTCGTTAAGGGGGTCCGGGACAGTGTATGCGCTCCCCTGCTGCCTCTGATATATCAGAGGCTTCACAAATTGAGGTTGGAATCTGTCAGAACCATTTCTGGTTGTTCAGTAATGGCCAAGTGCATAGTATGCTGAAGTGGTTAACATCACAACCAGATATAACGTTTTCCTCTGCATCGCATTGGATGCCATTTTGCTGGTTAATACTTATTTTCCAGAGGCCATGCATTTGTGTCGTCAGCATAGGCCATCTTGGGATCTTAACTGGTTTTTGCAGCTATCCAGGTTCCTTCATGTCAGACCTCTCTATATGGCCATCACATGAGGACAGTGTAATAAAAAAAATGCTTTGTCCAATAAACCTCCTTATCTATCCTTCAAAAGGACAATTCAGTTCCTTCTTAGGTCTAAATGTCTTTCTAAGGAAGTATCATAATGGGCTTTTTACTGGAGTGGATGGAGTCTGAGTGGTCAAGTACTACTTGGATCAAATAAAAAATGTAGCTCTTTTGTTATCATTGAGGATCCACTGAGGGGTGCATGGCAGTCAAGTCCACAATCCTTAAGGTAATTTGCAGGTCTGTGGCCTAGGCACACTTGGTGGGCAACAGTGGATCAGGTCTGCAAGGCAGTTACATGTTTTCTGCAACACCCTCATAGGGTTTTTCAAGATAAACAAGCTGGTGTCAGCTGCTGGTGAGTTTGGCTGTAAAGCATTGACAAATGTCCAAATCTGCTGATGGAATTACATCTCTAAGAAAATGATTTAGCAGTTGGTAAATATCTTAATGACCCAGCACAGTTCAGGTACACTGGTAAGGGGTTAATATGTTGCTTGTGTAGTATTAAACATAATTTTTCAATTGCACTACAGAATACATTGTTTCTAAACATGGTTGATTTATAAGACTAATTTAAAAATGCCTATTTTTGTAATGTATGTTGTGTTTATTATTTTAGATTCTATGACTGTTCAGAAGGTAAAAGGTTTATTGTACCGTTTATTAAAAGTGCCTGGTTCGGAGTTAAAACTCTCATATGAAAGTTCCAAGGTGAGTAAATATGTTAGTTAACTATTTACGGATTACCCTTTGCAGTTGATGTATTTTCTCTTTGTTTTACTGCGTTAAAATATGCAAATACAGCTTTTTCAATATGCATACCTTTTCCTTGCTGTCATTTTCACTATATTCAGTCCAGGTCATCCCAGAAAGTGATGACAATTGGGTATTCCACCGCTAGATCGTTGAAGACTCTCTTTCAGATAATGGCAGCTGAGCGGGGCCACCTAGCCCATGGGCGCTGCGAGACCTATTGCCAGGGATCCCATCTGACCCACTACTGCTCGGGATTCGTGAAGATAGGGTTAACGCCGCATGGGTCCCTGGGAGTTCGGCAGAGCACGTGCTCTGGGCCGCAGACCTCCCATTAAGAGGTAGCCGGCCGCAGGCTTATGGTGAGCCTGAAGGGGGGAACCACCATTTTTTGGCTATATTTATATCTGCCCTCCCATATGTGTGCCCACATGCTTTATTGGATGTACTGATGTGTTTTTCTGTGTTTTTACTGTGACACTTCTCGTTGTGGCTCCTCGTTGGCCCTGCTGGGGGCTTGGAGCATGAGACCTACTCACCTCCCTCGCTCCCTCGGCGTCTCCGATATGCCCTCCCTATTGCCTCTTGCCCCTGTCTATCGGTGGGTCCTGTTAAGTGGCCGCTGTCCTCCCTCATTCTCACTTGTAGCCTTCGGGGGAGGGGGGTGTGTGTGTGTATGTGAATTTGCCTTGCTGCTTCACTGTATTATGTACTTATGGTTGGTGTCAGCCGCCGCGCTGACTTGGTTGCACTGGTTGCCTTTTTTAAAATTGCCGCCGCCGCGCGCTTCCATTGTGTTCCGCGCTAGGCAGCGGCGTTACCTCAGGCGCTGGTGCGCCGTTATTGGCTGCTTGTCACGTGTACGACTTCTGGGGTAGGGGCAGAGGACATGGACGCCCTGGCTCCTCCTGGGGCTCCAAGCTTAAGTCCTCTCCCAAGCCCCCTCAGGCATGAAGGGTGGGGGGACGGCTTCAGCACTTTGCTCACGTCTGGAGGCTTCATGTCTCAGACCGGTGGATTCAGGAGGAGGTAGTGTCCTCCGGTTACAAGATAGAGTTTGCTGCCTGCCCCCCCCCCCCCCCCCCCAAGGTTCATCAGATCCCGGATTTCTCAGGACCCTCAGGCTCTAGTGCAGGCGGTGCAAAGCCTTCTGGAGCTGGGGGTCATCTGCCAGGTCCCTTTAAGAGAAAGGGGCAAGGGCTTCTATTCCAACCTCTTCACCGTGCCCAAAAAGGATGGGTCAGTCAGGCCCATCCTGGACTTGAAGATCCTCAACAAATTTGTCAGGTGCAGGCACTTTCGCATGGAAACTCTGCGCTCTGCCATCAGTTCCCTGCGTCCAGGGGACTTCATGACCTCTGTGGACATCAAAGATGCTTACCTTCATATTCCTGTGTTTCCGGGTCATCAAAGGTTCCTCAGGTTCGCGCTGGAGGATCAGCACTACCAATTTGTGGCATTGCCCTTTGGTCTCACTTCAGCTCCCAGCGTGTTCACCAAGGTGCTGGCGGGAGTGATGTCTCTGCTCAGGGTCTCAGGGCATCTGCATGCTGCCCTACCTGGACGCTGACCCCAGTCCCTACATCAGGCAGAGTTGGATACTCAGCTGGTAGTGTCCACTCTGGAGTCATTTGGCTGGGTGATTAACCATCCCAAGTCTTCTCTGTCTCCCTCCTTGGTGACTCCCTTCCTGGGAATGACTCTGGATACAGTTCAGGCAAGGATTTTTCTTCCTCAGCAGAAGGTGGACAGGCTGATTGCACAGGTCCAGTTCCTGCTATCTTGTCGTCATCCCTCCATCAGGCAGGTAATGCAGCTGGTGGCGTGCTTCGAGGCAGTCCCTTATGCTCATTTCCACTTGAGGCCCCTGCAACTCCACCTCTTGTCAGTATGGGACAAGGATCCTGCGTCCCTGGACCAGATCTTTGTGCTTTCCCCCCTGGTCAGGCGGTCCCTCTCGTGGTGGCTGGACTCCAGGAACCTGTTGGGGGCAGATCCTTTCTGGCCCCCTCCTGGGAGACGGTCACCACGGATGCCAGTCTGCCTGTTTCTCGAAGTCCCTGCAGTTCCAAGGGAGGTGTGGCCCTCAAGAGCCCACACACCTATCAACATTCTGGAACTGCGGGCGATCAGGTTGGTTCTGACTCGGTTGACTCATCACCTTCGGGGCCTGCCTGTTCAGGTACGCTCGGACAACCAGACGCAGTTGCCTACATCAATCATCAGGGAGGGACCCGGAGCAAGAGGGCCCTCCAGGAAGTGTCTCTGATCCTGGCCTGGGCGGAGGCCAATGTTCCCTGCATATCAGCTGTGTACATCCCGGGGGTGGAGAATCTGCAGGCAGACTCTCTGAGCAGGGGGACCTCTCGCCTGGGAGAATGGTCCCTCTGCAACAGGGTGTTTCAATCTCTGTGTCACCGTTGGGGCCAACCAGATGTGGATCTGTTTGCGTCCCGTCACAGTCACAAGCTCCCGGCCTTTGTCTCCCTGTCCCAGGATCCTCTGGCCTTGGTCACGGATGCTCTAGCAATGTCATGGCAGGACTTTCAGCTCCTGTATGTCTTTCCGCCATTCCCCCTGTTGGGCAGGGTACTGCGCAAGATAGCTCTGGAGGGGGTGCCAGCAATACTGGTGGCCAAGAAGAGTGTGGTTTGCAAACGTGGTGCAGCTGGCAGTAGATCAGTACACTCTGCCCAGGGTGTCAGACCTGCTCACTCAGGGTCACTTACACCATCCCAATATTCTTAGTATACAGTACATCCTGCTCCAGATATAATACTTACACTTGGGTTATCCTCCGCCAGATGGCGCTGCACTGCAGAGACATGGAATAGCAGGCTCCTCCCGGCCCTTCAAATACCCAGGGACCTCCCACAAATCCACAGATTTCTCTGCTGTGCTGACTGCGAAGACATGATGTGTCACTCTCTCGCAGGTGAGCTGGGCTATTAAAGCCTGCGGCCCTGTTGGACTACTCCCACCCGTCCTCTTCGTGATGTGCCTCCCAGCCTGGGCTGCGCTGGTCGGGTGAAAGTAGGCAGCACTACGTGTGCTTATGGAGCCATGCTCCTCCGCAGTCCCCCACCAAGGGGTAGGCGGTTTAGGCTGATGGTGAGCCTCTTGTGGATGCCCCTCCTGCATTATTGCCCCATACCCCGTGTAGTGGTGGACCCTGTTCAAAGGGTCGCCATCCTCCCTCGTTCCCCCCGTAGCTCACTTTACTGTCTGCGCTGACTACTGTATTCAGAGCTTCGCGCTCTTCGGGGGGGGGGGGGGGGCGGAGACCTGGCTTGGCACGCTCAGCGTCACAGCCCGCTATGGCCCGCCGTTCGAGGTTCGCTTGGCGCCATTTAGATGCTCATCCCGCGCGCAAGTGGTAACGGTCCTCCTCCTCCTCCCTCGATCTGTAAGTGCCCTCACGGGCGATTTTCATTTTACTTGCTTACTGCGCATGGCTCTGACATCCCTATTCCCATTATGTCTCTCAGACGGTCGAATCCAGTGGCTTCTCCCGGGCCGGTGTAATTGCCAGTTGGACCTAGTATAATTACTCCCACTTCCCTGCGGGTCTTTGGGGCATCCAGGGTAGCTTATAGCGTCAATCCCTACTGGCCTATTGTGCCCATCAATCACCATATGGAGGCATCCCAGGATATTGTGAACATGGTTCCCTCGGGACAAGCCCGGCTGTGTGTAGCTTGTGGGGTCTCATCTATCAACGGTGACAATGCAGGGGTCTGCGTCCCTTGTGCACAGCAGGCGCTAATGGTACTTCCCGCCCCTCCTGGGGCTGGGTCTGCACCTCGCCTCACTTCACCTACCCCCCCAAGCTTGAGTCTAACCCCCAATAGCGGGGATTCTCATCCTGATGGCTACTAGACTGGCCAGCGTTGAAAAATTGCTTGCTTTTTTAGCGCGCAAGGCCACCGCAAAAAAGCGGCACATAATCCCTGACTCTGCTCCTTACGGAGTCTGCTGAGTTTACGCATCTATATGACCATACCCTTTCGGATGAAGGGGAGCTGCTCTCTGACTCAGAGTCATCTGATGAGAAGTCTAGGGGTCATGACGATTCTGGTTCTGATCACTGGACCCCGGATGATACTGATAAGCTACTGCTTCAGATTTTTGAGGTTTTGTCCATTTCTCCCCCTGTTGCGGCTCCCAGGCAAAGGGGTGAGCTATTCCATACTGCTAAGGCTCGATTGGAATTTCCTGAGCAGACCCATTTCAATAACCTCGTGCTTAAGGAGTGGGAACATCCCAGTAGACTTCCCGGGATCCCTAAGAGTCTGGACAGGAAGTATCCATTTCCTGCTGACATGGTCAAGTGCTGGTCATCGCCCCCCGAGGTCGATGCTCCTATTCTAGGGCTGTCTAACACCTCTATTATGCACTCCCCCGACACTACTACGCTGCGGGATTCTGAGGACCGGCGCATTGACTAATTGGCGTGCCATGCCTTTGCGTTTGGAGGGGCGGCACTGCGCCCGGTCTGCGCTCTGGCCATTACTGCCGTGGCGCTCAGGGCCATGGTCAGGAATGCACTTGACGGCCCAGACGAGTTGCCTGCTAATACTATTAATGCACCGTCTAACTGTGATGTATTTGTGAACTTTATCCTGTCTGCATCGGATGATGCTATTAGGCTGTGCGCAAGATCTTCCGCCTTGGCGGTGGCTATACGCCGCGCGGTATGGCTGCGACAGTGGGCGGCCGACAATGCTGCTAAGAAAGCCCTTACTGGGCTCCCATTCAAGGGACTACGCCTGTTTGGGGACCGCCTAGGCCTCTTTGCTAAAGGAGGTAAGTTACCACAGCGCAGGCGGCAGCCTCGGCCCTTTCGCAGCCAGGGCCCCCTTTCAGCCCCCTACAGAGGCGCTAAGCAGGGAAAAGGGGTGTCCTTTGCAGGGTCTTGCGCAGACTCCTGGCATAGGAGCAGGGGGCGACGCCCTGGCTCCTCCTGGGGGACCAAACCCAAAGCCACTCCCAAGACCCCTCAGGCATGATGGGGCGCCCTCGCCCGCCAGGGTGGGGGGACGGCTACAGCACTTCGCGCATGTCTGGAGGCGTCAAGTCTCAGACCGGTGGATTCAGGAGGTAGTCACCTCCGGCTACAAGATAGAGTTTGCTGTGCGGCCTCCCTCAAGATTCATCAGGTCCCGGATCCCCCAGGACCCGGTATCAGCTCAGGTCCTGATGCAGGCAGTACAAGGACTTCTGGATCTGGGAGTTATTTGCAAGGTTCCCTTGAGAGAATTGGGAGAAGGGTTCTACTCCAACCTTTTCACAGTACCCAAAAGAGATGGGTCAGTCAGACCCATTCTGGATTTAAAGATCCTCAACAAATTTGTCAAGAACAAGTGCTTTCGCATGGAAACCCTGCGCTCGGCCGTTGGCTTTCTGCGACCAGGGGATTTTATGACGTCTGTGGACATCAAAGATGCTTATCTTCACATTCCTGTGTTCCCAGGACATCAAAGGTTTCTCAGATTCGAGTTGAAAGATCAACACTACCAATTTGTGGCTCTACCGTTTGGCCTCACTTCAGCTCCCAGAGTGTTCACCAAGGTATTGGCGGGGGTTATGTCCTTGCTAAGGTCAGGTGGCATTCGAGTGCTGCCCTACCTGGACAACATCCTCATGGCCTCTACAGCAGGCGGAGCTGGACACTCAGCTGGTGGTGTCCACCTTGGAGTCCTTCGGCTGGGTGATCAATCATCCCAAGTCCTCCCTGTCCCCTTCACCGGTGACCCCATTCCTGGGGATGATTCTGGATACGGTTCAGTCACGAATATTCCTTCCCCAACAGAAGGTGGAAGCTCTGACTGTGCAGGTGCGGTCCCTGCTCTCTTGCCCCCAGCTCTCCCTCAGGCAGGGAATGCAGCTGGTTGGCCTGATGGTGGTGAGCTTCGAGGCGGTGCCCTTTGCTCAGTTCCATTCAAGGCCTCTGCAGCTTCATCTCCTATCAGTATGGGACAAGGACCCCGAGTTTGTGTGCTTCCCCCATTGGTCAGAAGGTCCCTCTTGTGGTGGCTAGACCACAAGGACTTGCTAAAGGCAGGTCCTTTCTAGCCCCCTCCTGGGAGACGGTCACCACGGATGCCAGTCTGTCAGGTTGGGGGGGAATCTGGAAGTCCCTGAGGTTCCAGGGGAGGTGGGGCCCTCAGGAGGCCCATTTACCCATCAACATTCTGGTGGGCAGTCAGGTTGGTTTTGGAGCAGTTGACCGATCACCTGCAGGGACTGTCTGTGCAGGTGCGCTCAGACAACAGGACAGCGGTTGCCTACATCAACCATCAGGGAGGGACCCGGAGCAAGGGTGCCCTCCAGGAAGTGTCGCGGATTCTTACATGGGCGGAGGTCAATGTTCAATGCCTCTCTCTGTTTATATCCCGGGGGTAGAGAATCTTCTAGCAGACTCTCTGAGCAGGGGGGCCTACCGGATGTGGATCTGTTTGCATCCCGTCACAATCACAAGCTCCCGGCCTTTGTCTCAGGATCCTCTGGCCGTGGCCACGGACGCTCTGTCACTGTCATGGAAGAAATTTCAGCTCCTGTATGCCTTTCCCCCGTTCCCCCTGCTGGGCAGGGTTCTGCGCAAGATTGCCCTGGAAAGGGTGCCAGTGATTCTGGTGGCCAAGAAGAGTGTGGTTCGCAGACGTGGTACAAATGGCAGTAGACCAGTACGTCCTGCCAGAGGAGCCAGATCTACTCACTCAGGGCTCCTTACGCCATCCCAGTTTACAAACTCTGGCTTTGACGGCCTGGCTGCTGAAACCCCCATCTTGATGGAGAAAGGCTTGTCTGCCCCAGTGGTGGATACCATGGTACAGGCTAGGAAGAAAACGTCTTCTGCCATGTATTATAGGGTATGGCGTTCCTACATTGACTGGTGTGAGTCTAGGTCTCTCCCCTGCAGGGAATTCTTAATCCCTAGAATTCTGGAGTTTTTACAACATGGATTGGAGTTGGGTTAAAAACTCAGTACTCTGAAGGGTCAGGTTTCTGCCCTGTCTGTCTTCTTTCAGAAGTCCTTTGCTCAGCATCCCTTGGTTAAGACCTTCTTTCAGGGGGTCACTCATGTGCGTCCCCCACGTAAGCCTACGGTCCCTGTTTGGGATTTGAACCTGGTTTTGTCTGCCTTACAGGGTGCTCCCTTTGATCCTATTCAGGATGCTGCTCTGGCTGTACTTACCCTCAAAGTTTCTTTTTTGGTGGCTATTACTTCGGTCAGGCGGGTATCTGAGCTGGCGGTTCTGTCTATTCTGCCCCCATACTACGAGAGACACCAGGACAAGGTGGTGTTCCGCTTTAAGCCAGATTTTCTGCCAAAGGTGGTATCTGCTTTTCATCTGAATCAGGATATTGTTCTTCCTTCATTGTGTCCTAACCCTAGCAATGCTAAGGAAAGGGTTTTGCATTCATTGGATGTGGTCAGGTGTCTGAAGTATTACCTGGTAGTCACTGCGGCTTTTAGGAAGACTGATGCTCTTTTTGTGGTCCCTTCTGGTCCTAGGAATCGTTTGGCTCCTGCCAAGTCTACTATTAGCAAATGGATTCGTCAGGCTGTGATTCAGGCCTATTCTGCTAAGGGGAAGAATCCTCCCTTCCGCCTTACTGCTCATTCTACTCGTGCTATTGGTGCCTCTTGGGCCTTCCAGCACCAGGCTTCTGTTGAACAAGTTTGCAAGGCCGCTACTTGGTCTTCGGTTCATACCTTTTCAAAGTTTTACAAGGTTGATGTTAGGGCCTCAGCTGATGCTGTTTTTGGCCGTAAGGTTTTGCAGGCGGCAGTGGTTTAAACTGCCTGTTGTCACCTTTTGTTGGGGGATCCCACCCTACTTTCTGGACACTGCTATTGGATGTCCCAAGTGTAAGTATTATATCTGGAGCAGGACGTACTGTATACTAAGAATAATACAATTCTGTGAAGTACTCACCTGTAGAATTGGTATTATTTGTATACAGTACGTCCTGCTCCACCCCACCCTGTTTTTTTTTGCATTTTCTGGATCCCCTGTATGGTGATTGTTATCATTGTTATAGTTGATAGTTGGGTTGTTTAATTCTCCCGGCTTCTCGTTAACTGCTTTTCAATGCTGGGGATTTGTGGGAGGTCCTGGGTATTTGAGGGGCCGGGAGGAGCCTATTTTCGATGTCTCTGCAGTCCAGCGCCATCTGGCGGAGTATAACCGGATTGTAAGTATTATATTTGGAGCAGGACGTACTGTATACACATAATACCAATTCTACAGGTGAGTAATCACAGAATTGTATTTTTTCTTGCTATTTTGGCTTGTTTGATGTGTCTCTGATCTGGGTCTTGTCACCCCTTCTTTGTGCGAGTCGTGGGCTTGAGATTGAGGGTTGTGGCTCCTTCCGATCCCCCTTTTTATTACTAAGAGGGATCAAATTACAGGTTGGGCCGTTAGTGCCTGTGACCTTTTTCTAATTGTACAATTTTTAATCACCATAATGGAGGCTTCAGGGGATAGTGAGTTGGGGGCCCCAGTTGGGTAGGACAGACTCTGCCCCTTGTGCAGTAGGAATCCTCTGATCGGATTCAGCACTGTAGTACCACTTGCGCTAGAAACATTTTTTTTTTGGACCATGAATGGGAGGGCTTCTCCGGCCCCTCTGTTGCTGCTCTCAGCCCCCTAGTGAGGGGGGAATCAACAGGGGGTCTCATGTTGTTTTGGCCTTAGGGTGGCCAGTCTCGAGATCTCGCGAACAGTGCCTAAGAAGGCCTCGAGTGAGAGACAGCACATCGAGCCATGTACTCGGATAATGATGATTATCTTTTTGGTTGCGGTCCACTGCGGATTATTCTGCTGGCGAGGACAGTTTGTCTGGTTCCTCCGAGGATGAGGATGTGTGGCTCCCTTATAATACGGAGAAATTGCTTGCTTCAGTTTTTGAGTCTTTACACATTGTCCCTCCTAGACCGGCTAAGAGGAAGCAGGGTGATTGTTGAGATCTGAAAGTGAGAGGCCAGTCTTTCCAGAGCAGGCCCATTTTTCTAATATGATTTTCAAGGAATGGGGAAGGGCCTAACAAGCTACCCTCGGTGCCTAAGGGCCTGGATAGGCGGTATCCCTTCCCTGAGGAGCTGGTCCGGCGATGGTCTCGTCCTCCCGAGGTGGATTCCCCTGTGTCGGGGTTGTCCAACACTACTGTTATGCCTTCACCTGATACCGCTTCTTTACGTGATCCAGCTTAAAAGCGCACGGATCAACTGGTCTGTCATGCCTTCACCTTTGCTGGTGCCTTGTTTCGTCCTGTGTGTGCCGCGGCTATCGTCCCCCTGGCCATCAGAAAGAAGGTGAGACGCCTTGTGGATAGCGCTAAGTCTTGCAAGCGGGCGGATGAGTATAAAGACCTCAAGGCTTGCATGGAATTCATTGCCTTTGTTGTCTCTGCCATGGATTTTGGTATCCGGCTTGGGGCCAGGATTTCGGCCCTGCTTTTTGTACTTCGCCGCTCGTTCTGGTTGCGGCAATGGTCGGCTGATGCCGCGGCCAAAAACTCGCTCACTAGGGAGCATCTGGACCTCCTGGTCAAGGACGGAAGTCTCCCTCAGCGACGGAAGCCTGCGTGGCCCTTCGGGGCTCCTCTTCCTATCGCTCCTTTCGAGGAGGAAGAGGCTCTTCATTTTCAGTTACTCACAGATATTCCTGGGGATGAGGCAGGTCCTGCGGCCGACCCAAGCCCTCCTGGGGATCTTAGTCCAAGCCCCCTGCCAAGGCCCCTCAGGCATGAGGAGGCGCCCTCACCCATTCGGGTGGGGGGGGCAGCTTCTGCTATTTGCTCATATATGGAGACAGCACGCCTCGGATCAGGGATTCAGGAGGTGGTGTCCGCTGGTTACAAAATAGAGCTGGCAATTTGGCCGCCCTCCAGATTTCTTCATTGGCGGATATCCCAGAACCTATTGAAGGCACAGGGTCTACGAATGGCCGTCCAACACCTTCTGCGGTTAGGTGTGATTGTCCTGTACCTCGTCAGGAACAGGGTCAAGGCTTTTACTCCAATCTGTCACGGTGCTCAAGAAGGACCGAACGCTGAGACCCATACAGGACCGGAAGGGTCTTAACAGTCAGACATTTCCGCATGGAGACCTTGCGGTCCGCGGTTAGCTCGCTTCGACCCGGCGACTTCATGACCACAGTGGACATCAAGGATGCTTATCTGCACGTCCCGATATTCCAGGGGCACCAGAAGTTTCTGAGGTCTGCGTTGGAAGATCAGCATTACCAGTTTGTGGCGCTGCCGTTTGGGATATCCTCAGCCCCCCGTGTGTTCACCAAGGTGCTGGCGGGCATCATGGCTATCCTGAGGAACCAGGGCATTCGTGTGCTGCCTTATCTGGACGATTTACTGATTGCGGCTCAGTCCTGTCAGCAGGCCGAGAGCAACACCTGGACGGTGTTGTCCACTCTCGAGGATCTCGGATGGGTAGTCAATTACCCCAAGTCTTCTATCTCTCCCTCAATGGTGAGGTCCTTTCTGGGCATGACATTGGACACCTCTCAGGTCAAGGTATTCCTGCCACAGCAGAAGGTGGCGGGCCTCCAGACGCAGGTGCAGGCCTTGCTGTCTTGTCAGTGACCATCTATCCGTCTGGGGATGAAAGTGGTGGGCCTTATGGTGTCATGCTTCGAGGCATTGCCCTTTGCCCAATTCCACATGAGACCTCTTCAATTGAATCTGTTGACCGGTTGGGACCGGACTCAGGAATCACTGGAACAGGAGTTTTCCCTGTCTCCCCTGGCCAGACAGTCCCTCTTGTGGTGGCTGGACTCCAGAAACCTACTGGTAGGCAAGTCCTTTCTAACTCCCCGGTGGGAGATTGCCAAAAACCTCCCCAGCCGGTCAGACTGGCATCCGTGGTAACAAACACAGAAGATCCAGGGTCAGTGGGGGCTGCAGGAGGCCCACTTGCCCATAAATCGCTTGGAGCTGAGAACGATCTGATTGGTGCTTCTTCACCTCACTCTCCAGGGGGGAGGAGGCAGTTTTCCTGAGCAGGAGTCTGGGGGAATGATCTCTAAGCAACAAGATCTTTCACGCCCTGTGTCTCCGCTGGGGTCAGCCGGATGTGGACCTGTTTGCGTCCAGACACAATCACAAGCTCCCAAGGTTCGCAAGATAGCCCAGGAGGGGGTACCAGCCATCCTGGTGGCTCCTCGCTGGCCGAGACAGAGTTGGTTCGCGGACATAGTTCAGATGTCAGTCGATCGCTACATCATGCCCGACGACCCGGGGCTTCTCACTCAGGGGTTGCTGCGGCACCCCAATTTACAGACGCTGGCTTTGACGGCCTGGCTATTGGAACCTCAGTCCTGACGGAGAGGGGGCTGTCTGCCACGGTTGTTCAGACCATGATTCAGGCGCGGAAGAAGTCTTCTTCCATGATATACTACAGAGTTTGGCATGCCTACATTGCTTGGTGTTAATCCAAGAGTTTCCCTTGTCGCACAGACCATTTTGCACTATTTTGCGCTCCCCATGTTCAACTGTGATTTTTGAAGGGATTTCCCAGGAAAATGATATATTGTTTTTTTCAGCAGAGCCTGGGCTTTCACATGAAATGTCTTGTTTGTCATTTTCTAAGTGTATTCCCAATATTTTGGGGTGAAAATTGTGCAAAAAAATTAAAAAAAACACGATTTTTTACAATTTGTAGTGTTTTTTGTAATAAAAAATGTAAGTTTGTCAATAAAATCTTATTTTGTGTGAAACTCCAATTTCTCCCGGTTACAGCGGTACCACATATGTATAGGTAGACACCCTTTCCTGCCCAGGAGACTCCCCCAAACTGAAACAACGCTTTAGGAGATTTTGAGATAAAATACAACTATGCTATGCAATATGCGCACCTTGCAGTTTTTCAAGAAAAACAACCCTTTACATTTGAAATACCCCCAATAAACTATATATTCCCTAGAAGTATACACCTCAGGCTTTCTAGGCGTACCAGGCTTGTTGACATAGGTGCAGTTTTCTGGAAGTAATCCCTCACTGTATTCTTTGGTTACACAGGGTTTCCCTAAAAATTAATAAAAAAGCAGAATCAAAACCACATTTTCCTAAAAAAAACTATATGCAAACCAGAAAAAAACTGAAAATCTGAAAAAGCAACATCCCCCAAACAGAACAATACCCAGCATACATAGGTTCTGTCAAGGAAAGAGTTGCCAAACACCCCAAAGTAAAGCATGCCCATAACGGTAATTTTACTTCAAAATTTCAGCTCTGCAGACAAAGTGCACACCTTGTGCTTTTTCTACCAAAACAACCCTTTACATTTGGAATATCCCTCATAAACCATATATTCCCTGAAAGTACACATGTTAAGCTTTCTAAGCGTACTCAGTTTGTTGTAGTGGGCTCATCTTTCTGGGTGTAATATCTCGAAGAATTCTTAGGTTGCACAGGGGTTCACAAAAAATTGTATAAAAAAGCAAAATAAAAAACACCTTTTACTAAAATATCAATATGCAAATAAGAAAAAACAAGCTAAATCTGAAAGCGCAAGGTCCACCGAGCAGTACAATACCCAACATACATAGGTACCTGTAACCTTTTAACTGCCAGCCTACTTGAGATTTTGTCACCCTCTGCTGACAGGTAATTTTTCACCATTTTGCGCCATGTTTAAGTGTGATTATTGCAGGAATTTCCAAGAAAATTGCATATTTTCTTTTTGTGGCAGAGTTTAGACTTGAAATGTCTTGCTTGTATTTTTTCTACCTTTTTTATATATTTTTTCTACTTTTTTTTATATATTTTTAAGTAAATAAGTAAAAAAAAAATAAAATATATATATATATATTTTAAATTGTCTCCTTTATTTTAACAAAAACATTTATTTTATAAAAGAAAACCATATTGCACGTGAAAGCCCCATTTCTCCCGATTACAATGATACCACATATGTATCGGTAGCCCCCCGTTCCTGTCCAGGAGATCCCCTAAACTTAGAAGAGCACTTTATAACATTTACAAATAAATTACAACTACTATCCACATATTAAAGGGTTAAATAAAAAAAATTGGTGTGGGGTCCCCCTTCACAGGGGGGGGGCACCATTTCTTGGGGGAATATAAGGGTTTTTTTGGGAGGCAGGTAATGGGGGGTCTCGGGGTTAATGGCAAGTCACCCACTAGCCGCAGGTGACTTGCCAGACCCCTGAGCCTTGTGAACTGGTATAGGGGTCACATGGACCCCTTACCAGTTCACAAAGGGTTAAAAGTAAAAAAAACTTTATTAAAAAATATATATTTTTTTTAATTATTTTTTTTTAATACTTACCTCCCATCCATCCCTGTGTCCCACGCTGATCACTTAGGCTTCTGCTCTCCTGCTGCTGCTGGAAGCCTTTTATACCTACTGGATTACAGGTAACATAGGGTTAATTTAAAAAAAAATGACATAGGGTCCCCCCTCCCAGGGAGGGGGACCCCATTTTTTGGGGGGATTTTTAAGGGTTAAAGGTGAGGTCCCAGCGTAACCAGCCTGTGACCAGCTATGGGGGCTTGTAGAACAGGGCGCAGGGGCCAGCTTTAGTGGCCCCTGGCCCTGCCGGCTACAAGCCGTCATAGCCTAGGGCCACGGCTCTTCTGCCCCCCCTGGGCTTTGGGGAGGCAGGTAATTTGGGTGGCCAGGGGTTAATGGCAAGTCACCCGCTTGCCGCAGGTGACTTGCCAGACCCCCGAGCATTGTGAACTGGTATAGGGGTCACATGGACCCCTTACCAGTTCACAAAGGGTTAAAAGTAAGAAAAAAACACAAAGACACACTTTTTAAAAATAACTTTATTAAAAAAATATATATTTTTTTTAATACTTACCTCCCATCCATCCCTGTGTCCCACGCTGATCACTTAGGCTTCTGCTCTCCTGCTGCTGCTGGAGGCCTTTTATACCTACTGGGTTACAGGTAACATAGGGTTAATTAAAAAAAATGACATAGGGTCCCCCCTGCCAGGGAGGGGGACCCCATTTTTTTTTGGATTTTTAAGGGTTAAAACCCTTAAAAATCCAAAAAACAAATGGCGTGAGGTCCCCCCTACCCAGCGTAACCAGCCTGTGACCAGCTATGGGGGCTTGTAGAACAGGGCGCAGGGGCCAGCTTTTGTGGCCCCTGGCCCTACCAGCTACAAGCCGTCATAGCCTAGGGCCACGGCTCTTCTGCCCCCCCCCCTGGGCTTTGGGGAAGCAGGTAATTTGGGTGGCCAGGGGTTAATGGCAAGTCACCCGCTTGCCGCAGGTGACTTGCCAGACCCCCGAGCCTTGTGAACTGGTATAAGGGGTCTCATGGACCCCTTACCAGTTCACAAAGGGTTAACAGTATAAAAAAAAAAGACAAACACAGGTTGTTGAAAAATTTTATTTAAAAAAAAAAAAAAATTTTACCTTTACTCACCTCCGATCTTCAGATGCAGTGTCCCGCGGCGATCTGATGCAGGTGACAGCTGAGCAGAGAAGGGGGGAGGCAGGCGATCGGAGGATCGCCTACCTCCCTCCTTCTCTGCCCAGCCGTCACCGGCATCTGACAGGAGAGCTGCCGGGTGCCCCGATGACACCCGACGGTGATGTCATTAGCCCCGCCCCCAAAGATGGCGGCCGCCATCGGAAGCTGCTGCGGAGGGAGGGCTGTTATGCCCTCCCTCCAGAAGATGGAAGAGCCGGGGGGTGATCGAAGCCCCCCCCCCCCCATGAAGAGGAGAGGCGGCGGGAGCGGAGGTGAGTAACTGTCATTTTTTTTTTTTTGCAGGCAATCCCGGCGGCTGCTGAAACGGGGGGGCACCCTATTCCGGGCCCTCCCCTGCAGCCGGAGGAGCCCCAATAAGCGATCGGAGCCCCTCTGGCTGAAGAGGAGACCCGGCCCGATCGAACAAGGGGTCAGGTAAGTGACACTTTTTTTTACTTTTTTTACTGTTATTGGGGAATGCCAGGCACGTAAAATTTACGTGGCTGGCACTTAAGTGACGGATAGGCAACCACGTAAATTTTACGTGGCTGGCATTTAAAGGGTTAAACCTGATTATTCCTAGTATGTCACACACCCCGCTTCCAACATCCATGACACTTGGGATACCGGCCTGTAGAGGGCGATCTTGCAGAGATGACATGGAAAAAAGGAGCCCCTCCTGGTCCATAAGTACCTGGAACCTCCCACCAATCCCCAGTCTTTTCGTCTCTGCAGATCAGCGAAGCACGTCAGAAGATGATTCTCTCCTCCTTGCGGGTAGCAGGGGTAACTCTCGGCCTTTCTCTATTTCTGCCTGAACCCCATTTTTTACTGTTATGCTTACGATATGCCTCCCAGCCTTGGCTGAAGGGCTCGGGCAAGGGTAGATACACCCTTGGGTGTATATGGGAGCTTCTCCCCCGTGAGACCTCAAATAAGGGGTAGGCGGTATCCGGGTTGGTGTCCCCCGGCATGGGATGCCCTATCCCTATAAAATTCCCTGTGCCTTAGGGTGCTTCCTTGTGCCTCCCCCCTTTGCTCTCCTGGGCCCTGCAGGGGTGATAAGGAAGGGGGGGGTCTTTATTGGAAGGGAGTGTTGTTGTCCTATGCACTTTTTTAAACTTAAGTGAAAAGAGTAAAGTAGAGAGGATAAGATCTGGTAGATTTGCCTTTTGTTTTCTGGCCTACCTGTGGTTCTTTCCTGGTGAGAGATTTAAATTTCCCTCTCTTTTTGCAGCGTGCGGACCTGGATGTGGGCGGGGCTTGGCGCGCGGCGTCCGTCCCCGTTCTATTGCGTCCTGGCAGTCATTTCTCTTTGGCCCGCCCTCCGTTCTCTGCAGTTCTGCGTGGTGGGCGGGGCTTCCCGACGGCGCTGCATATGGATGGCATTTTCTCTCTGAGTACACGCGGTTTTGCCTGCTGGTTCGCTGGTCCCGGTTGCCTGGTCTGGTCTCCTGTCCTGTCGCTGGTGCCGTGAGTACCCTTTAGCCCTGCTAAAGGGATATTTTTGTGGTCTCTTACTCTTTATGTGCATAAGGTTTATTATTGTATCTTCTTCTAGGTGGAAACTCTTCATTAGGGGTTTCTCCTGGTCCTTTATTAAATCATCCCACTTGGGATTATTTAGGGGCATCCCGGGTAGCTTTTTGCGTAAATCCCACATACTTGGGGACTATAAATAATTTAGTCTTTCTTAATAAACACCATGTGGAGGCATCTCAGGATACTGGGCTTTCAGTGCCCTCGGGACAGACTCTGCAGTGTTTACGTTGTGGGGCATCCCTTGTTGGGGATAATGCATTTCTTGGTGTATCTTGTGCTCATTTGGTTATAATGCAGCAGTCAGGGGCCCAAGCCTTAGGGTCGGTGGCTCCTGCCTCTTCCCCCACACCACCTTGTCTTGTCCATACCCCCAGTGATAGTGTCATGGGTGGAGAGTCGCTTTCTGATGTATGTGCCAGATTGGCTCACATTGAAAAATTAATGTCTAGCTCTGTGGCCAAGAAGGCCTCAGCTAAGAAAAAAACATTTAACTCCTGCTGCTTCGGCTA
This sequence comes from Gastrophryne carolinensis, assembly GCA_027917425.1. Lineage (NCBI taxonomy): Eukaryota > Metazoa > Chordata > Amphibia > Anura > Microhylidae > Gastrophryne > Gastrophryne carolinensis. Next base: position 317,488,450 of record CM051237.1, read on the forward strand.
GTGAGTTTGATGCGAGCTCCTTGATTGGTCGGACCTTTCTTCATTGGAGGAAGGGGAATTTTTTGAGAGATCTGATATTTTTGATGCTCAGCAATTTGGAGAACTAGGAGAAGGGGAAGTTTTTGACACTAGGAGAAGGGGAAGTTTTTGACACCCCTAAAGCTCTTGCTCAATTGTATGAGGTATTGGCAATCGCTCCTCCTGAAGCAGTCCCTACTCAGAAAGGGGAGTTCTTTGGAGCCTCCAAGCCTCGTTTAGAATTTCCTAATCAAAAGCATTTTGAGGACATCATTCTTAAGGAATGGAAGAAACCTGCGCGGCTTCCTGGCGTTCCTTTAGGCTGGGATAAGAAATATCCCTTTCCAGCAGACACTGTTAAGCGTTGGTCATCCCCCCCTGAAGTGGATGCTCCTGTGCTCAGTTTGTCCAATTCCTCTAGTTTACATTCCCCGGAATCTACTACTCTTAAGGATGGGGAAGACAAACGTATTGATCAAATGGCTTGTCACACTTTTGCTAGCGTTGGCTCGCCTTGCGGCCTTTGGGTGCTTCGGCACTTATGGCAGTTGCTATTAGGTCTGTTGTTAGAGATCTATTGAATACCTCAGGGCTTGATCCAGCCTCTGATGAGTTTGTCGCTCTCAAGCGTTGTGAATTGTTTGTGTCTTCTGTACTTTCTGCTTTGGATGATTCCTTGGCCATGTGCAGCAGAACTTCCGCCTTGCTAGTTGCTATTCGGCGGTCTATATGGTTGCACCAGTGGGCGGCTGATACTGTGGCTAAGAAGTCACTTACCGCGCTTCCCTTTGGGTGATTGCGCCTTTTTGGTGAAAAGTTGGATTCTGTCATTAAAGGAGGCAAATTGCCTCAGCGTAAGAGGCAGCGTTGTTCCTTTCGGGGATTGGCCTCCTTTAACCCTTCCTTTCGTGGTTCCAGATCTGGTAGAGGATCAGCCCCAAGGGGGACTGCATGGAACAAAGGTAGAGGACGTGGGCGTCCAGGTCAGAGTTGGGGGTCCAAGTCTAAGTCTACTTCCAAGCCTGTCCAGCAATGAGGAGGCACCCCCACCCATTACGGGTGGGGGGGCGGCTGCGGTTTTTCTTCCAGGCTTGGTTCAAGGAGGTATCAGACAGATGGATTCTAGAAGTTGTGTCCTCCGGTTACAAGCTGGAATTCGAGTTCAGGCCTCCTCCCAGATTTTTCAGGTCCTGGATGCCCGCGGATCCGTTGATTGCGCAAGGGCTCCGGGCGGCGGTGGCGAACCTCTTAAACATGGATGTCATTCGTCTGGTGCCTCCAGCGGAAAAGAGTCTGGGCTTTTATTCCAACCTTTTAACGGTACCCAAAAAGGACGGCTCTGTTCTATTCTAGATCTAAGACGACTCAATCTATTTATCCGTTTCAGAAAGTTCCGCATGGAATCATTGCGTTCAACGGTCGACGCTCTCCGTCAGGGAGACTTTATGACGTCTATAGATTATCTGCACATTCCCATCAGTTCCGCTCACCAGAGATTTCTCAGGTTCACAGTAGAAGACCAGCATTTTCAGTTTGTGGCCCTTCCATTCGGTCTTACTTCGTCCCCAAGAGTGTTTACCAAGGTGTTGGCAGGAGTAATGGCTATTCTCAGGGTCCAAGGCATTCGCATTGTGCCATTCCTGGACGACCTTCTCATCACAGCCCCGTCCTTCAATCAGGTGGAATTGGACACCAAAATGGTGGTGGCGACACTAGAGAGATTCGGTTGGGTGATAATCCATGCCAAATCTTCTCTTTGCCCCGTCAGGGAGATTCCCTTTCTGGGTCTGATACTGGATACCCTTCAGGCCAGGGTATTTCTTCCTCAGTCCAAGGTTGTTCTGATTCAGGATTTAATTCGTCTGTTCCTGTCCAATCCTCGTCAGCCTATCCGCCTGGGGATGAGGCTAGTGGGGCTGATGGTGGCCACATTCGAAGCGGTCCCGTTTGCACAGTTTCACATGAGGTCTCTTGAGCTCTTTTTCTTGGCAAGGTGGGACAAGTGACCGCTGTCTTTGAATCGGGTTTGTCTGTTGTCTTCCCGTGTTCTGCAGTCCCTTCAATGGTGGCTGACTTCGAGCAATCTCAGAAGCGGCAAGTCATTTCTGACCCCCTGTTGGGAATTGGTCACCACAGATGCCAGCCTCATGGGTTGGGGGGGCATCTGGAGGGAACATCGGTTCCATGGTTTGTGGGGGCCACAGGAGGCTCACTCTCCAATCAATTTATTGGAGCTTCGGGCTATTCGTTTAGTCCTACTTCGATTAACTCATTTCTTGCGGGGTCTGCCGGTTCAGATTCGGTCAGACAACCGAACAGCAGTTGCATACATCAATCACCAAGGAGGAACCCGCAGTTGGGGTGCTCTCCGGGAAGTGTCTCTGATCCTCCATTGGGCAGAGAACAATGTTCCCTGCATATCGGCAGTTTACATTCCGGGGATAGAGAATGTGGAAGCAGACTCCCTGAGCAGAGCATGCGCTCGACAGGGAGAGTAGTCTCTCAATCCCAGGGTCTTTCAGTTTCTTTGTCACAAGTGGGGGACTCCACGGTTGGACCTGTTTGCTTCTCGTCACAACCACAAACTTCCAGTGTTTGTGTCTCTATCCCAGGATCCTCTGGCAGTGGCAGTGGATGCCATGTCTCTGGCCTGGAAGGATCTGGGGTTCCTGTATCTGTTTCCCCCATTCTCCATGATAAGCAGGGTGGTGCGCAAGCTAGTTCTGGAAGGGGCACCAGCAATCCTGGTGGCTCCAAGGTGGCCAAGACGTCTGTAGTTCGCAGACATCACACGGCTGGCAGAGGATCAGTTGCATCTGCCTCTTCCAGATCCCATCACCCAGGGTCAACTCTGTTACCCCAATTTACTAACGCTGGCTTTGACGGTGTGGCTGCTGAAATCTCCATCTTAAAAGAGGAAGGTCTTTCTGACGCGGTCATTCTGACTCTTGTTAGAGCTAGGAAGAAGTCTTCCTCTGTTATTTACTACAGGACTTGGAAGTCCTATATTGATTGGTGTGAGTCTAGGGTCTTGCCCTGTAGGGTATTTTCTATCTCTAGGATTTTGGAGTTTTTGCAACATGGTCTGGATTTGGGTTTCCAGATTAGTACTTTGAAGGGGCAGGTTTCTGCTTTGGCTATTTTCTTTCAAAGATCTTTTGCTCTTCATCCTTTGGTTAAGACCTTTTTCCAGGGGGTCACGCATGTGCGGCCTCCTAGAAAGCCCTTGCTTCCAGTTTGGGATCTTAACTTGGTGTTTTCTGCCATGCAGGCTGCTCCTTTTGAGCCATTGCAGGATGTTCCTCTTCATATTCTTACTCAGAAGGTTGCTTTTTTGGTTGCTATTACCTCTGTCCGTCGGGTTTCTGAGTTGGCGGCCCTGTCAATCCAGGCCCCTTATTTTGAAAGGCATCAGGATAAGGTGGTTTTCCGTTTTAAACCGGATTTCCTTCCTAAGGTGGTGTCTGGTTTCCACCTTAATCAGGATATAGTTCTTCCTTCACTTTTCCCTAATCCTAGTAATAACAAGGAAAGGGTTTTGCATTCTTTGGATGTGGTTCGTTGTGTTAAGTATTATTTGGTGACTACTTCTGCTTTCCATAAGATGGATGCTTTTTTTGTTGTGCCCTCTGGGCCTAGGAAGGGTTTCGCACCCGCCAAGTCTTCCATTAGTAAATGGATACGTCAGGCCATTGTTAGGGCCTATTCTGCAAAGGGGAAGGTTCCCCCTTTCGGGTTACTGCTCATTCTACTCGTGCTGTTGGGGCTTCTTGGGCTTTTCAGCACCGGGCTTCTGTTGAGCAGGTTTGTAAGGCTGCTACTTGGTCTTCGGTACATACTTTTTCTAAGTTTTACAAGGTTGATGTGCGGGCCTCAGCGGATGCTGCTTTCGGCCGCTGAGTTCTGCAAGCTGCAGTAATTTAAGTTATGCCTTATTTTTCTTCTTGGGTCCCCACCCATTATTGACACTGCTTTTGGATGTCCCAAGTGCCATGGATGTTGGAAGCGGGGTGTGTGACATACTAGGAATAATACCATTTTGTATTACGAGTATGTCACACACCCCGCTTCCCCCGCCCTTTTTTGTTCTGGGGTCCTTTATATGGTGTGCTTATATTATATAATTTGCTCTTTCTGGTTTGTCACTGCTTTTTTAAAAGACTGGGGATTGGTGGGAGGTCCCAGGTACTTATGGACCAGGAAGGGCCCCTTTTTTTCCATGTCATCTCTGCAAGATTGCCCTCTACAGGCCGGTATCCCAAGTGTCATGGATGTTGGAAGCGGGGTGTGTGACATACTCGTAATACCCATTTTACAGGTGAGTACTCACAAAATGGTATTTTTTGCCTAAGGTCGTTTCTTCCTTTCATCTTAATGAGGAAGTTGTCTTGCCTTCCTTGTGTCCAGCACCGACTAATTCTAAGGAAAGGACCCTCCATGCCTTGGATGTGGTCAGAGCCATTAAGTATTACCTGGTTGCCACTGAATCCTTCAGGAAATCGAATTTGCTCTTTGTCCTAACAGAGGGCTCTAGGAAAGGTTTGCCACCTTTCTCAGTAAATGGATCCAGTCCACTCTCAGTAAATGGATCAGACAGGCGGTGGTGCAAGCATATTCTGCCAAGGGGAAGGAACCCCCTTTTCATGTTACAGCTCATTCTACTAGAGCTATTGGTGCTTCCTGGGCTTTTCAGCACCAGGCATCTGTTGAACAAGTTTGTAAGGCCGCCACTTGGTCTTCTGTTCATACCTTTACAAAATTTTACAAGGTTGATGTTAGGGCCTCAGCTGATGCTGTCTTTGGGTGAAAAGTGCTTCAGGCAGTAGAGAAACGAACTACATGCTGTTCCGCACTGGGGATCCTGCCCTAATGGACACTGTTTTTGGATGTCCCAATTGTCATCACTTTCTGGGATGACCTGGACTGGATATAGTGAAAAATACAATTCTGTGAAACTCACCTGTAGAATTGTTTTTGAATATATCCAGTCCAGGTCGTCCCACCCCACCCTTGTTCATTATCTCGTGTTTGCCTGTTTATGGTGATTACATTTCATATTGGACCGTTGTCCTTATGGTTTTTTGTTGGAGAAAGTACATGCTGAAGCTATGTGAAGTAACATGGTTCTTGGTCTCCCGGCCTGTCTCTTTTCTTACTGCTGTTTAACCACTGGGAAATCATAGTGAGACACCTGTTTTTATAGGGGGCCGGGAGGAGCGACAGCTTTTGATCTTGCAGTCAAGCACCACCTAGCGGTGGAATACCCAATTGTCTTCACTTTCTGGGATGACCTGGACTGGATATATTCAAAAACAATTCTACAGGTGAGTTTCACAGAATTGTATTTTTACCTTGTTCTTTTGTGCATATGTAGACTAAAAGTCTGCGGATGCAAGGGCGTTATCCCTCCTTTGCCATGTCAAACATTTTTCTCTCTTAGTCACTCTGATAGATGCCCACCTTTTTTATAAGGCTCTACACACAGAGAACGTTACTCTTTGCCAGTAGGCTTCAATCCCCTTTAATTTTTAGTTTATTTTCCCTTCATTTTATTTTTGTTTCTGTGTGTTTCATGTCTTCCCTAATCACCCCCACCGGGCTCTTCTATGGTGAGGAGAGGGACGAAATAGGCCCTCTCCAGCACTTCTGCCGAAACACGGCCGCTAGGGGCTCTGCGGGTGATGTCATATATGACCACATCCATGACTTCATCACAAACCCGCCCAAAGATGTTCAGTAGCTGCAGGTGACCAACGGGCAGAGGGTTGGAGGGGCGAGGAGCTGTGATCCCTTGCCCCCCCCCCCACCGATCACCCCCCCCACACCGATCACCCCCCCAGCTGTCATCGGAGCTACATGGGACAGTGGAGGATCGGAGATGAGTACACCAAAAAAAAAAAAAATGTCATTTTCCTATTGCATGCCACGGCCTGCTTCAAGAAGTCCTTACGTATGGGATATTCCGCCACAAGGTGGCGCAGTGTACTGCAGAAGAGTTGTGGCTTCTCCCAAAAAACAGGATCACCAATAGACCTCTCCAGTGTTTCCTCTGCAGTGATTCTGCGAAGATAGAAGATGGCTCTTTATATTGCGCAGGTGAGCGGGGCAACCAAGCCTGCGGCCCTGCATGTCTATTTCCACCCGTTTCCGGAACCTCTGTGCTTCCCAGCTTTGGCTGACGGATCGGGTGAAAGTAGAGGAGCACTAGGGTCAGGTGCTCAAGGAGCGCTGCTCCAAGCCGCAGACCCTGTCCTACAAAGGGTAGCTAGCCATAGGCTTTATGGTGAGCCTACTGAGGGATGCGGAGTTCCTGTCCTAGCTTCTGAGGGGGTGAGTGTTTTGGGGACTGTGTGCCTTGTTTCTCTGGTGTCTGGGGTCCCCCCCATCCCTGGCCTGGCTCTCGCCGCTGCCTGCTCGCTCTCCTTCCCCCCTCTCCCCGACGTGTGTTCGGGGGGCGGTTGTTAGCGGCAAGTGTTTTAACTGTGTTTTTCGCCGCCGTTGCCACTTTGTACTCTGCTCGCGGCGGGCAGCGCTATCACTTGAGGCGTTTGTTGTATTGCGATGGCGCCGGCGCGGTCACGTGAGCGCCGTTTTCGCGCTCTTCGGGGGGGGGGCGGGGGATGACGCGTATTGCGTCAGATGTTTATGTGCTTTTTACTTATGTCTTTTAGGCGGGACAACTGGGGGTTGTGGTTTCTCTCGGTTCTGCTTCTTACCCCCCCTCATCTCCGCCTTACTGGCTTCTGGGGGCATCCCGGGTTGCTTTTTTATTAGCCCTTACCCTGTGCTGGCCTATTGCGCCTGTGTTAATCACCATATGGAGGCTTCTGGGGATAGCGTGCTCGAGTGTCCTTCGGGACAATCCCAGCTGTGTGCCATGTGCGGGGTATCCCCTTTGAGTAACAGTGCCACGGTGTGCGTGCCGTGCGCCCAAGGTATCATTGCGGCCCAGGCTGGGCTGCCCACTTCTCTTCCCAGTTCTGCGCCCCCTTCGGCATCGCCAACTCCCCCACGCCTGCATTTAGCCCCCAGTGAGGGGGATACTAGCAGGGGGTCACAATCTGATCTGGCACTTCGTGTAGCCAGCATTAAAAGGCAGCTTGTCAGGCCTGTTCCAGGTAAGGTCTCTGGCAAGAAGCTGCACCTGGCTCCCACGCCCTCCCTCTTTGCTGAGGAGAATTGATGCCTTTGGTGGCCGTTACTCCCTAGAGGAGGGGGAGCTTTTCCAGGACTCCGACTTCTCTGGGGACCAGCAGGAGGGGTACGACAGTGACCCTGGGTCTACGTCCGGGGAGGACTCATGGTTCCCTGATGACACTGATAGACTGTTGTCTGACATTTTTGAAATCTTGCACATTGTCCCCCCTGAGGGGGCTAAAAGGAAGCAGGGTGAGCTCTTTCGTCCTGATAAACAGCGTCTGGAGTTCCCTGAGCAGGGCCATTTCTCTAGTATGGTGCTCAAGGAGTAGGAACGAACCTAATAGATTGCCCGCGGTGCCCAAAGGGTTGGATAAGAGGTATCCCTTCCCTGCTGACCTGGTCAAGTGATGGTCGTGTCCCCCTGAGGTGGACGCTCTAGGGCTGTCCAACACCTTGGTCATGCCTTCCCCTGACACTACTACACTGCGGGACAGCGAGGACCGGTGTATGGATCAGCTGGTCTGCCATGCTTTTACATTTGTGGGGGCTGGGCTGCGTCCAGTCTGCACCGCTGCCATTACAGCTATTGTCCTTAAGAAAAAGCTCAAGCGTCTTACTGATGGCGCTATGGCTGGTAGGAGGAGGGAGGATTATAGGGCCCTCTTGCTTTGCTCTGATTTCGTTGCCTTTGTCCTTACTGCCATGGATGATGCGGTACGGCTGGGTGATAGGGCCTCTGCCCTCTTGGTGGTTATGCACCGCTCTGTTTGGTTGCGTCAGTGGCCAGCTGACGCTGCTGCTAAGAAGGCTCTCACTGGGCTCCCCTTTTCCGGGGCTGCGGCTCTTTGGTGAGCATCTGGATGTTCTAGCCAAGGATGGTAGGCTACCTCAGCGTAGGAAGCAGCCTCGGCCTTTTCGGGGGCCCTCCGCTTCCCTAACCTCCTTTAGTGCTCCCAGAGGAGGTCGTGGCTCCCTCTTCTCGGGTAGTCGCAGGGATTCTTGGGGCCGTGGCAGATCCCGTGGTCGTCCCGGTCTCTCATGGGGTTCCAAGCCCAAACCCCCTCCCAAGCCCCCTCAGGCATGAGGAGGCGCCCTCACCCATCCGGATGGGGGGACGGCTTCGGCTCTTTGCTCACGTCTTGAGGCTACGCGTCTCAGACCGGTGGATTCAGGAGGTGGTGTCCTCTGGTTACAAGATAGAGTTTGCAGCCTGGCCGCCCTCAAGATTTCTTAGATCCCGGATGTCTCAAAACCCCTTAGCAGCTCAGGGTTTGCGCCTTGCAGTTCAACGTCTGTTGGAGTCAGGGGTCATGTGCCTGGTGCCCTCCCAGGAACGGGGTCAGGGGTTCTACTCCAATCTTTTCACGATTCCCAAAAAGGAAGGGTCTTTGAGGCCCATCCTGGACTTGAAGGGTCTTAACAAGTTTGTCAGGTTCAAGCACTTTCGCATGGAGACGCTACACTCGGCTGTCAGTACCCTTCGCCCGGGCGACTTCATGACCTCCGTGGACATAAAGGATGCCTATCTTCACGTGACAATCTTTCCGGGTCATCAGAGATTCCTGAGGTTCGCTCTAGATAATCAGCATTACCAGTTTGTGGCTTTACCGTTCGGTATCACGTCGGCGCCTCAGGTGTTCACCAAGGTGCTGGCGGGCGTGATGGCTCTGCTGCGGAATCAGGGCATTCGCATCCTCCCTTACCTGGACTGATTGGGGCTCAGTCTCTTCATCAGGCTGAGAAGGACACTCAGGTGGTGACCTCCACACTCGAGTCCTTCAGCTGGGTGATCAACTTTCCCAAGTCTTCACTGTCTCCGTCTTTGGTGAGGTCCTTTCTGGGCATGACTCTGGATACCTCTTAGGTCAAGGTATTCCTGCCTCAGCACAAAGTGGAGGGCCTTTAGAAGCAGGCACGGGCTCTGCTCTTGTGTCCCCATCCCTCCATCCGGCAAAAGATGCAGTTAGTGGGCCTGATGGTGTCCTGCTTCGAGGCGGTCCCCTTTGCTCAGTTTCACATGAGACCTCTTCAGTTGCACCTCTTGTCAGTTTGGGATCGGGACCCAGTGTCCCTGGATCAGGAATTTGCTCTGTCCCCACTGGCCAGACGGTCCCTCTTGTGGTGGCTGGACTCAGTGAACCTTCTAGTGGGCAGGACCTTTCTGCCTCCGTGCTGGGAGACTGTCACCACAGATGCCAGTCTGAGCGGTTGGGGGGGCTTTTGGAAGTCTCTGAAGTTCCAGGGTAGGTGGGGCCCACAGGAGGCCCATGCTCCCATCAATGTCCTGCAACTGAGGGCGATCAGGTTGGTTCTTTCTCAGCTGACCACACACCTTCGGGGTCGGGCTGTTCAGATCCGCTCGGACAACCAGACGACGGTCGCCTACATCAATCATCAGGGAGGGACTCGGAGCAAGCGAGCCCTCACGGAAGTGTCCCTGATACTGTCTTGGGAGGAAGAGAATGTCCCTTGCCTCTCGGCGGTCTACATTCCGGGGGTGGAGAACCAGGAGGCAGACTCCCCTGAGCAGGGGGATGTCTTGGCTGGGGGAATGGTCCCTCAGCAACGAGGTATTTCACTCCCTGTGTCACCGCTGGGGTCAGCCGGATGTGGACCTGTTTGTGTCCCGCCACAATCACAAGCTTCCCAGATTTGTCTCCGTCACAGGATCCTCTGGCCTTCGCCACGGATGTGCTAGCAATGCCTTGGACAGAGTTTCGGCTTCTCTATGTGTTACCTTTTTTTCCTCTGCTGGGCAGGGTGCTGCGCAAGATAACCCCGGAGGGTGGCCCCCTGTTGGCCAAGGAGGGTGTGGTTCGCAGACGTCGTGCAGTTGGCAGTAGATCGGTATGTCTTGCCCACGGATCCAGATCTTCTCACTCAGGGACAACTGCGCCATCCCAATTTACAAACGCTGGCTTTAACGGCTTAGCTGCTCAAACCTCCATCTTGATGGATGAGGGGTTGCCGGCCTCTGTTGTTGATACCATGATTAGGGCTATGAAGCAGTCCTCATCCTTTATCTACTACAGGGTCTGGCATGCTTACATTGCCTTGTGCGAGTCCAAGTCTCTTCCTTGTTGGGTGTTTTCTATACCCAGGATTCTGGAATTTTTGCAACATGGTTTGGAGTCGGGCCTTCAACTTAGTACCCTCAAGGGACAGATGTCAGCTCTGGCAATTTTTTTCCAAAGATCCTTTGCCAATCACCGGTTGGTTAAGACTTTTTTCCTGGGACTTACTCATGTGCGTCCGCCACGTAAGCCTATGTTGCCGGTTTGGGACTTGAATCTGGTGTTGTCTGCTCTGCAGGGTCCTCCCTTTGAGCCTATCCGTGGGGCTGCGTTGCCCATTTTGACTCTTAAAGTGGACCAACACCCAGGATTTTTACTATCCTGGGTCTTGGTCCACTTCGGTGGGGCACCCCCGATTGGGGTGCCCCACTGTGTGAAACCCCCCCGAAAAACTCACCGCTCCCAGCGCCGACGAACAAGCCGCGGACAAGCGGCGCCGCCGCCTCCCGCGCGTCCCTCTTGGCGCGCGCGTGCCCGCGCCGGCCATTCACAGACGGCCGGCGCGGGCGCGCACACGTCTAGAGGGGCGCAAGGGAGGCGGTGGCGCTTGTCCGCGGCTTGTCCGTCGGCGCTGGGAGCGGGGAGAGGTGAGTTTTTCGGGGGGTTCAGGGGGGTTTCACACAGCGGGACATAAGATAAGGTAAGGAGTTTGGGGTGTTTGGGGGGTTTCACCCCGCGGGACATCCCGATATCGGATGTCCCGCAGGGAGGGAGGTGATCGGCCCGGGAATCTTATAGATTCCCGGGCCGATCACCCGTGGGTGTTGGTCCACTTTAAGGTGGCCTTTTTGGTGGCCATTACTTCAGTCAAGCGAGTTGCGGAGCTGGCGGTGCTTTCCATCAAACCTCCTTATTTTGAGCGGCATCAGGATAAAGTCGTGTTTCGGCTTAAGCCGGATTTCTTGCCTAAGGTTGTGTCTGCTTTTCATCTCAATCAGGACATTGTTTTGCCTTCTTTGTGTCCTAACCCTGCTAATTCCAAGGAGCGAACCCTTCATTCTCTGGATGTTGTCAGGGCTCTGAAGATTTATTTGGTTGCTACTGAGTCTTTCAGGAAATCTGACGCTCTTTTTGTTCTTCCTGCTGAACCTAGGAAGGGTTTGCCTCCTGCTAAATCCACTACCAGCAAGTGGATCCGTCAGGCGGTGGAGCAGGCCTATTCTGCTAGGGGGAAGGTTCCTCCTTTTAGGGTTACTGCTCTTTCCACTCGTGCTATTGGTGCTTCTTGTGTTTTTCAGCATCAAGCTTCTGTTGAACAAGTTTGTAAAGCCGCGACTTGGTCTTCTGTTCATACATTTTCCAAGTTTTACAAGGTTGATGTTAAGGCCTCTGCTGATGCTTCCTTTGGTCGCAAAGTACTTCTGGCGGTGATGGTTTGAACTGCCTGCTGCTACTTTTTTTTGAGGATCCCACCCTACCTTACGGACACTGCTGTTGGACGTCCCATACGTAAGGACTTCTTGAAGCAGGCCGTGCCATGCAATAGTAAAAAGACAATTCTGTGAGTACTCACCTGTAGAATTGCTTTTACTACGGTATGCATGGCACGACCTGCTTCACCCCACCCTTGTTATCGTTATTCTTGGTTGCCTCTTTATGGCGATTGTTCCAAGTTAGTTGGGGTTTGTTACCTTTTTTACCTTTATCTCCCGGCTTCTTGTATAACTGCTTGTCAACGCTGGAGAGGTCTATTGGTGATCCTGTTTTTATATGGTACCGGGAGGGGCCACAACTCTTCTGCAGTACACTGCGCCACCTTGTGGCGGAATATCCCATACGTAAGGACTTCTTGAAGCAGGCCGTGCCATGCATAGTAAAAGCAATTCTACAGGTGAGTACTCACAGAATTGTCTTTTTTAATCTGTGTGTGTGTCTTTTTTTTACATTTAACCCTTTGGGATCTGGTAAGGAATCCATGAGACCCCTATAACAGTTCACATGGCTCGGAGCCTGGCAAATCACCTGCAGCTTGCCATTAACCCCTGCCCCACCCCCAGTTACCTGCCTCTCCAAAGACCCTTGAACTATTTAGGCTTTGCAGGCTTGTAGCCGACTTGGCGGAGGGCCACCAAGGCTGGCCCTTGCTCCCTGTTCTACAAGCCCTGCATAGCTGGTCTTTGGGCTTTTTATGCTGGGTAGGGAGAACCGCGCGTCATTTTTGTGGATTTTTAACACGATCGGGGTGCCCTGATGTGTACAACCCCCCCAGATCGCCGCAGCCAACTCACCTTATCCCGTCTAAGAGCAGCGGCTCTGACAGCCGCATCCTCCACTCCCCTCTAGCAGTATGCGTGCCTGCACCAGGCATTTGTGAATGGCCGGCTTGGGCACGCTCCCTGTTAGAGGAAGGCGGAGCATGCAGCCATCATTAACCCTAAAGCCCAGGAGGGAAGAAAAGGCCAGGGCCATTTAAGGCTTACCTGGCTTGTAGCTTGGAGGTGTCACCAAAGCTGGCCCCTGCACCCTGTTCTACAAGCCCTGCATAACTGGTCCCCGGGCTGGTTATGCTGGGTATGGGGAAGATTTAAAGATTTAACCCTTTATAGTGTGGATAGTAGTTGTATTTTATTTGTAAATGTTATAAAGTGCTCTTTTCAGTTTGGGGGGTCTCCTGGACAGGAATGGGGGGCTACCGATACATGCGGTATCGTTGTAATTGGAAGAAATGGGGCTTTCACATGCAATATGGTTTTAATAAAATAAATATTTTATTTAATTAAAGGACAATTTTAAAAAAAATGTATTTTTTGTTTTTAACTTTATAATTACAAACAAGACATTTTCATGTTAAAGCATAAACTCTGCTGCATAAATATATATAATTTCCCTGGCAATTCCTGCACAAAACACAGGTAAACCTAGCACAAAATGATGAAAAATGACAACAGAGGGTGACAAAATTTCAAGAAGGGTGGCAATTTAAAGGGTTAAAAGTAGCTGTGCATGCTGGGTATTGTTCAGTTCGGGGGACCTTGCGCTTTCAGATTCAGCTTGTTATTCTAAGTGTGCCATACACTCCACTTCGGTCTTCATGACATCTGGGTAATCTCCAGTAGAGGGCGAACTTCTGCAGAGATGAATATGCAAAAAAGAAAGCCCCTCCCGGTCCATATATACCTGGGACCTCCCACCAATTCCCCAGTTTCTTCTCTGCAGAGAAGGCGGCAAGACAGAAGATGAGGACTTCTTTACTTACAGATAAGCCGGGCTCGCGCCTGGCCTTCTATTATCCCCATTACTGCCAGGACCCTTCTAAATTGCCCTAAATTGAGCCTCCCAGCTTAGGCTGCGGGTCCTGGTGAAGGTAGGAGCACCCTATGGGTGCAGCATAAGCACTGCTCCACCATGAGACCTCACTATGGGGTAGGCGGTTTCCAGGTTTCTTGGTGATCCTGGTGTGGGATGCCCTGTCCCCGTTAGGCTTATGGCCGACTCCTGGCAGGATTCCCCCCTTCCGGGTCCCTTATTCCCCTCCGGGGGGGGGGGGGGGGCCTGGCCGATATTTTGTTTTACCCAGCCCTTGTCCCTGGCCGATATTTCGTCTTACCCAGCCCTTGTCCCTGTGTGCTGTGTGTTTTACTGTGTGTGTGTGAGTTGTTTGCTGCCTTACTGGCTTACTGGGGACTGATTACAGCCTGCGGGAGCTTCTCTTCGGGAAGGGGGCGGGCCGGGCTCTCGGCGCGTCCGCGGTAGCCCCGCCCCCTTATTTGGCGCGATTGCTGTGCTCATTGTATAGGGGTCCGCGTTGCTGGGGGGGCGTGGCCTCAGCAAACGCGCTTTCTGTGCTGGCCCGCCCTCCCCCTGCTCTCCCTCCTCAGGCACGAGGCTGCGTGGGGGCCATCTTTCCCTGGCAGGCCGCATAGCAATAGTGTGGTAAGGGCCCAATGGCCATCTTCTTAGCTTGTGTGTGTGTGGGGGCCCCTATTTACCGGGGGCCCCCCACTGGTCTCAATCCTGTGTGTGTGGGTGTGCCTTAATCGCACTGTCTGGCTGGGATACCTGTATATTTTCAATGGTGTGGCTGCATGATCAATTGCTGTGGTTTTTTACATGTAATTTTATGGCCATTTTTACACAGCTCGGCGCTTATGTTGCTTGTTTTTTGTGTGTTACAGGTTTCCCTGTATATGTGCATATTAAAGGGTCCCTCCTGGTCCTGGGGTCCCTAGTATAAAAATTGTCCACCTAAAATCCTCCCACCGGGACTTTTAAGGGGAATCCCGGGTTGCTTATGCGTAATTCCCTGCGGTCTTGCGACTGACCACAAAAATTCACCATATGGAGGCTCCGCAGGATACCGGGCCCGGGATCCCTTTGGGACAATCCGGGCCATGTGTGGGGTGCGGGGTATCCCTTACGGGGGAGAATGTGCTGATCTGTATACCCTGCGCACAAAAGGCCATAACACGGCAGTCTGGTACCCAGCTTCATCGCCTTCCCCTCCCCACCTTATCCGTACCCCAAGTGACATTGGTACCAGTGGGGAGTCGCTTTCTCATGTTTGGGCTCGGTTGGCCAGCATCGAGAAAATGATTGCTAGCACGGTGGGCAAGAAGGCCCAGGCTAAAAAGAGACATTTGTCGTCTGCCCAGCCATTGTGGGATATTGACGACGAGTCCGCTGATTTGTCCGATTATTCCCCGTTAGAGGAGGGGGAATTGTATCAGGATTCAGAGGCTGACTATGTTCAGCCTGGGAATTCCAATGTCGGGCAGGCGCTGGGGGATGCCGTAGATACGGCCACTGTTTTGTCACATTTATTGGAGGTGTTGGATATTGAACCGCCTGCGGCGCCCCCTCTTAGGAAGGGGGAATTTTTTTGGGCCTGCAAGCCCCATCTGGAATTCCCTACCCAGGGTCATTTTGATGCGCTGATCCTTAGAGAATGGGAGAGGCCCAGTCGGCTTCCTGGTGTGCCTCAGGGATGGGATAAGAAATATCCTTTTCCGGTGGAGGCGGTTAAGCGCTGGTCTTTTCCTCCCGAGGTCGACGCGCCTGTTTTAGGTTTGACCAACTCTGCTGAATACCCCTGACGCCACCTCCCTTAAGGATGGCGAGGATAAGCGTCTTGATCAGATGGCGTGCCACGCATTTGCCAACGTGGGCTCGACCCTGCGGCCTGTTAGTGCATCTGCCCTGGTGTCGCTTGCTACCAGGTCTCTTATCAGGGACTGGCTGAATAACGCTCAGTTTGATCCTGCTGGCGCTGAGTTCGCTATCCTTAAGAAGTGCGAATTTTTCATGGATTTTGTCATGGCTGCGATGGAACACTCTATTGTCGTGTGTAGTAGGACGTCAGCCTTACTGGTGGCCATGCGCAGATTGGTCTGGCTCCGACAGTGGACAGCGGACATTGGAGCCAAGAAGTCGCTCACAGCTCTTCCCTTCTTAGGTGCGCTGCTGTTTGGCGATAAATTGGATGCTGTTGCTAAAGGAGGTAAGTTACCTCAGCGGAGGAAACAGCGCCGCCCCTTTCGGGGGGAGGGCTCGTTCACTCCTTCCTTTCAAGGGGCCAGAGCGTCTAGGGGTCTGGCCTACTCAGGTGTCAGGGGCTCTTCCTGGAACAGAGGCAGAGGTCGGGCACGTCCCGCGACTGCCTGGGGTTCCAAGCCCAAGCCTGCCGTTAAACCGGCTCAGCAATGAAGGGGCACCCTCACCCGCAAGGGTGGGGGGACGGCTGCGGCTCTTCTTCCAGGTCTAGGCCCGGGAGGTCACAGACAATTGGATCTTGGATGTGGTCTCCTCCGGGTACAAACTGGAGTTTGAGTTCTGACCGCCCCCAAGATTCTTAAGGTCTCGGGTGCCCTCGGACCCTCAGGCTGCACAGGGGCTCCTGTTAGCAGTAAAAAACCTTCTGGACATGGGGGTTATATGCCCGGTGCCTCTGGCAGAGAGAGGCAGGGGTTTCTACTCCAACCTTTTCACGGTTCCCAAAAAGGAGGGTTCGGTGAGACCCATTCTAGATCTCAAGGTTCTCAACAGATTTCTCAGAGCCAAAAAGTTCAGCATGGAGACTCGGCTATCAATTCCCTTCGCCAAGGGGATTTTATGACATCCATAGACATAAAGGATGCGTATCTGCATGTTCCGATCTTTCAGGCACGTCAGATATTCCTCCAATTTGCGGTGGAGGATCAACATTATCAGTTTGTAGCTCTTCCCTTCGGTCTGACCTCGGCACCGAGGGTCTTCACCAAGGTTTTGGCGGGCATAATGGCTCTGCTCAGATCTCAGGGCATTCGCATTGTGCCTTATCTGGACGATCTGTTGATATCAGCTTCTTCCCTGCATCAGGCGGAACTGGACACCCACCAGGTGGTGTCGACCCTGGAGAGGTTCGGGTGGGTGATCAACCGCACCAAGTCTTCTCTCTCCCCGTCTCATGTGATTTCATTTCTGGGCATGAATCTGGATACCAGTCGGGCCAGAGTGTTTCTGCCCCAGACCAAGGTGCAGGGGATTCAGGGCCTGATCCGTCTTCTTCTGGCCAGTCCTTGTCCCTCTATCCGATGGGATGAAACTGGTGGGTCTGATGGTATCCTCCTTCGAGGCGGTGCTGTTTGCACAATTTCACATGAGATCTCTTCAACTTCACCTATTGACGTATTGGGACAGGTGCCCACAGTCATTGGATCAACCTTTCAGGATGTCTCCCAGGGTTCGGCAGTCCTTTCGGTGGTGGCTGGACTCGAGCAATCTGGTGAAGGGCAGATCCTTTCTGGTCCCTTGTTGGGAGACGGTTACCACGGATGGCAGCCTGTCAGGCTGGGGAGGTTATTGGAAGAGTCATCAGTTCAGCGGGGTGTGGGGTCCCCAGGAGGCTCACACCCCCATCAATGTATTGGAGCTCAGACCCATTCGACTGGTTCTGGCTCGGCTGACCCCAACATTTACGGGGTCTTCCGGTGCAGGTTCGTTCGGACAACCGAACGGCAGTGGCTTACATAAATCACCAAGGAGGGACTTGCAGCAGGGGTGCCCTCAGGGAAGTCCCTTTGATCCTGCACTGGGTGGAGAGCAATGTTCCTTGCCTTTCGGCAATCTACATTCCGGGAGTGGAGTATATGGAGGCGGATTCCCTGAGCAGGGGATCCTCTCGCCACGGAGAGTGGTTTCTCAACCCCGAGGTTTTTCTGGATCTTTGCCGCAAGTGGGGGACTCCGGAGGTGGATCTCTTTGCCTCGAGGCACAATCACAAACTTCCGGCCTTTGTGTCTCTTTCTCAGGATCCCCTGTCTCTGGCAGTGGATGCCTTGTCACTGGCTTGGAAGGACCTGGGTTTTCTGTACCTGTTTCCACCTGTCTCCATGCTGAGCAAGATAGTTCACAAACTAGAAGGGGCACCAGCGATTCTGGTGGCTCCAAGGTGGCCAAGAAGGGTTTGGTCAGCAGACGTTGTAAGGATGGCCGTAGACCAGTACCGGCTTCCCTTGCTGCCGGACCTGCTATCTCAGGGTCATCTACTTTACCCCAATTTACAAACGCTGGCTTTAACAGCTTGGCTGCTGAAACCTTCATCTTGAAAGAGGAAGGTTTGTCTGAGGCTGTTGTTCAGACCCTGATTAGGGCTAGGAAGCGGTCCTCTTCTGGCATTTACTATAGGACTTGGAGGTCCTATATTGATTGGTGTGAGGCTAGGGCCTTGCCTTGCAGGGTTTTTTCTATACCCAGGATTTTGGAGTTTCTACTGCATAATCTGGATCTTGGGTTCCAGCTTAGTACTTTGAAAGGACAGGTTTCTGCTCTGTCGTTTTTTTTCCAGAGGTCTTTTGCTTTACACCCGCTGGTTAAGACCTTTCTCCAAGGGGTCGCGCATGTGCGGCCCCCTCGGAAGGCTGTAGTCCCTGTTTGGGATTTGAATTTGGTTATTTCGGCTCTGCAGGGTCCTCCTTTTGAGCCGTTACAGGATATTGCTCTTTCGGTTCTCACTCAGAAGGTTGCTTTCTTGGTGGCTATTACCTCTGTCCGGCGTGTCTCTGAGTTGGTGGCCCTGTCGATTCAGGCCCTTACTTTGAGATACACCATAAGGTGGTTTTTGGTTTTAAGCCGGATATTCTTCCTAAGGTGGTGTCTGCTTTCCACCTCAATCAGGGCATTGTTCTCCCTTCCTTGTGTCTTAAGCCTAACAATGACAAGGAGAGGGTTCTGCACAATTTGGATGTTGTTCGCTGTGTGAAGTACTATTTGGTGACTACTTCTTCCTTCAGCAAGACGGACGCCTTTTTCTTGGTGCCCTGCGGGCCCAGGAAAGGTTTGGCGCCTGCTAAATCTACGATTAGCAAATGGATTCGTCAGGCCATTGTTGGGGCCTATTCTGCTAAGGGGAGGACTCCCTCTTTTAGGGTCACTGCGCACTCTACTCGTGCTGTTGGTGCATCCTGGGCTTTTCAGCACCAAGCCTCTGTTGAACAAGTTTGTAAGGCTGCTACTTGGTCTTCCGTTCATACTTTTTCCAAGTTTTACAAGGTTGATGTGCGGGCTTCAGCGGATGCTGTTTTTGGCCGCAAAGTTCTGCAAGCTGCAGTGGTTTGAGTTGGTACATTCTTTGCTGTTTCTGGTTCCCACCCATGAGTGGAGTGTATGGCACACTTAGAATAATACCGTACAGTACTCACCTTTAAAACGGGTATTATGAGTGTGCCATACACTCCACTTCGCCCCACCCCTTTTTTTCTGGTATTCTGGGGCTTTTATATGGTGAACCATTGGATTTGATTGTTAAGGTTATATTTGGTTCTTCCTGGTCCCTTTACTGCTTTTATACACTGGGGAATTGGTGGGAGGACCCAGGTATATATGGACCGGGAGGGGCTTTCTTTTTTGCATATTCATCTCTGTAGAAGTTCGCCCTCTACTGGAGATTACCCAGATGTCATGAAGACCGAAGTGGAGTGTAAGGCACACTCATAATACCCGTTTTAAAGGTGAGTACTCACCTTTAAACGGTATTTTTCTTGTTTGCATATTGATACTTTAGGAAAACTTGTTTTTTATTCTGTTTTTATTATCATTTATTTTAGGGAAACCCTGTGCAATCCAAGAATTCTTCGAGGGATTACTTCCAGAAAGACGAGCCCACTACAGTAAGCTGGGCACGCTTAGAATGCTTAATGTGTGTACTTCAGTGAATATATGGTTTGTGGGGGGTATTTCAAATGTAAAGGGTTGTTTTGGTAGAAAAAGCGCAAGCTGTGCACTTTGTCTGCAAATTACCGTTATGCACATGCTTTACATTGGGGTGTTTGCCAACTCTTCCCTTGTAAGTATCTATGCATGTTGGGTATTGTTCTGTTGGAGGGACCTTTATTTTTCAGATTTAACTTTTTTTTTCTTGTTTGCATATATTTTTTTTAGGAAAATGTGGCTTTGATTCTGCCAACACAACCAAAGAATTAATTGAGGTATTACTTCCAGAAAACTGAGCCCACGTCAACAAGCCTGGTATGCCTAGAAAGCTTGAGGTGTATAGTTTGTATATAGTTTGTGGGGAGTATTTCAAATGTAAAGAGTTGTTTTTATTGAAAAACTGCAAGGTGCACTAAAGAGAGGTTTCAATTTGGGAGAGTCACTTGGGCAGGAAAGGGTGTCTACCAATACATATGTGGTACCGTTGTTACTGGGAGAAATGGAGATTTTACACGCAATAAGATTTTATTTATAAACTTACTTTTTTTATTACAGAAAAACAAAGACTACAAATTGTAAAAAATATATTATTTTTAGCACACATTTCACCCAATACATTTTAAAAAATGACAAACAAGACATTTCATGTTAAAGCCCAGACATTTTCCTGTTTCCATTTGAACATGTGTAGCGCAAAATAGTGACAAATAGTCTGGCAACAAGGGTGACAAAAACTCTAGGTAGGCTGGTACTTAAAGGGTTAAACAGGAACATCAGAGGCGCTAAAGTTTAAAAGACTCTAGGGCCATCCAAGTCCCACTCCTTGGGACATCCCGAATTGGGATGCCCCGCTGAGTAAACACCCCCCCCCCAGAAACATAGATTCACCTCCCTTCTCCCGGAGCCCTTGCAGTGTCTCTGTGCCGTGGCTGCATCCCCACTCGCCTCTGGCCGTGCCATCCTTCCTTTCTGAATGGGCAGCGGAGGCACACCATGGCTAGGAGGTTAGCGGGGATGGGGCTGGCGCTGCTCTGTTGCTTAGCCGTCAGTGGAGCCGAGTAAAAGCAAGCGCCAATTGGCTGAGCGCGCTCGCTCTCAAATGGGGGGTGTGCCTTGGGAGCGACAGAAAGGTGAGTGTATGGGGCGACCTGGGGGGGGATACACACAGTGGGGCATCCTAATTTGGGATGCAGCTGCATTGAGAAGCAATCTGAAAAGTCAAAGTCAGTATGTTGTTCCTTTTTAAAAGCCAAACATGTAGACTCAACGTGCAGGTGACTTGCCAAAACTCCCTGCCCCATTACCTGCATCCCCAAAGGTCAGGGGGGTGCAGAAGATCCTGCGGTCCATATGGGCTATGTAAGGCTGGTAGCGTTCAGGGCCTCCGCACCCTGGTCTACCAGCCTACACAGGCTGGTAACCAGGCTGGTTTTGCTGAAAAGAGGGGACACCACGTCATTTAAGAAAAAAAGGGATTTAACCCCTGATGCATGTGCATATTAGTTGCACTTTATTTTAAAATCTCATAAAATATTATTTTCAGTTTGCGATGCCTCCTGGGCAGGAACATATGTTTACAGATACTTATGTGGTATCATTGTAATTAGGAAGAATGGGGCTTTTACACACGAATATGGTTTTCTTGAAAAACTAACCTGTTCTATTAAAATAAAAGACAAATTTCAATTTTTATTTTTATCACTTTATTTTTATTTCAGCCAAGTGAGCACAGAAAAAAAATTACAGTGAAGTGAAGCAAAACCCCACGGGGCTGGCCCAGGAATCTAAAAGATTTGAGGGCAGGCTGAGCAGAGCAAGTGATTGGTTAACAAAAAATACAATTATAAGTTGGCCCAAATCAGCCATAAAAAAATCTGATGTCAAAGTCCCTTAATTATATACATGGGTTTAATAAAGTCCCAGAGATTGACTCATGGTGTTACATTTTCAAACTGCAATTTATGCCGGATATCCCAAATCTCATGCAGCAAGTATTCAATAGTGCTCAACCACATAGATATCATCCACCGCGTGCCACTGAATACTTGCTGCATGAGATTTGGGATATCCGGCATAAATTGCAGTTTGAAAATTTAACACCACGAGTCAATCTCTGGGACTTTATTAAACCTATGTATATAATTAAGGGACTTTGACATCAGATTTTTTATGGCTGATTTGGGCCAACTTATAATAATTGTATTTTTGTTAACTAATCACTTGCTCTGTGTATTCTAATTATTTTATCCTGATAGGCTTGACTTCTGGCCCAGAGTGATCTTTGTACAAAGTAACTGTGATGTAACCTATATGGAGGCTGCCAAATAGGTGCGGGCATCGTCAGTATCAGTAACAAGCTGTCTTGTAACTAAACTACTTACAAAATATACAGAGATTGCTGGGATGTAACAGCACTGACAGTAGCTTTCCCCGTTACTGTGCCACGATGTCCTTGGTCATAACCTTGTATTTAAAAAAAAAAATTGAAAATGTCTTTTCCAATATCTGGTTCTAGACAAAATCTTGCAAAATTCTGTATTTGCATGACAAACATGAGAAAGCACTGATGTCTCTATACTGTTATTGGTGAAAGCAGAAGGTGAAAGGGCACGGAGGTAAAGGGCACATTTCTTGCTACAGTAGTTGTTCAGGTTTTTCTATGCAAACTTTTCCAGCCCCATACTAAATTATTCAGTTTTCAAAGTACTATGAAAAGGCCTACGTGTTAGATTTTCTATTAAAAGTCAAAAGATGAATACTGCAGCTCACCCTTTCTGTTACAACTAAAGGGACATTCCAGGAAAATGGTTAAAGTGGACCAAAACCTGGGATTTTTACTATCCTTGAGTTTGGTCCTTGCCCCTGGGGCACCCTGATGCCGGATTCTCTCGCTATCTGAAACCCTCTAGGTTACCCACCACAACTCCCCTTTCCCCAGTCCTACGACGTATGCATGGCCTCTCCTTCAATCAGCACGCTCAACTGTGCTGACGTCAAATCGTCTTAGACTCTTCTAATTCTCAGCTCCAGCCGGGTCAAGCGGAGATGAGTGCGCCGGCATCCCCGCCTCCTTTTAACAGTGGGTGTGTCCACGCCGGCCACCTACTAATGCCTGGCACGGTTCGCTCCCTTTTAAAGGTATACTGGGCAACAGGCACTGCTTGCGCATGTGTTGTTCAGTTGGGGAGAAAGTGAGTATAAACTCTTTCGCTTCTGCAGAGCCTCTTCATTATCAAATGATTACTCTTGTTTCAATGTGAGGGTGCCTTCAGCAGTCAATACATTTCAGGGACCCTGAAAAATGAGTCATCAGAAGGCAGCAAGTTCTATAGGATTTATTAGGGAATGTGAAGTGCTGGTGAATGAAAGAAGCCACCCTTGACAACTAGCACAGGGCAACCAGAAAGCAGACTAATGTAACCCTTTGCCTAGAATATCCCTTTAATGGAGCAACATGCTCCAGCCCCTGTGTGGCTTATAAATTTAGTCCTGAATACTAGAATTTTGACAACCAATGGTGGTGTCCACAAGAGACTATTGCTGCTCAGGCATTGGGGTGTTGAGTTTAAGGGGGCTCTTGCTATTCACTGGAGTCCCCCCACCAACACCACCAAAAACTCCAGTCACACTCCCTTTAACTGAATGCTGTGCAGAGTAGATCTTGGCAACAACTAGTAGTGAGTACAGGTCGTAGGTCAGAAGACTAGACGTAAACAGCCAAGTTTAGCAGAGGTCAGAGCAGGTAGTCAAATGAGGTCAGCTTGGGCGGAATGACATCCACCAGATTGCAAATGATAGATGGTCTACGGAAGAAATGACATGCAATTGTAAGCCATGGAACCCTAACTCTAATCCAGAAAATTTTAAACAGCCAGACACTCTGCAAGCTGCTGCATGGGGCTAAAAGCTAGTATAGGTTTTCTTCCTTTTGACTTTAATGTCTCTTTAAATCGGGATCTGTAAAAAGGTCAGATGTTACATATATATATATATATATATATATATATATATATGCCCAGAGAAAAAAGAAAGCAAAGGAAAATGCCTGCAAATAAAAATAATTAATGATTATTGTAGTTTTTGCCCCTCTTCAATTATGAAAATCAATGTTTTAGTTAGTTGTTAAGGATCACAAACCATTGTCACAGAATAAGTGTTTACTTAAACCGGACCTTCAGCATCATTCAATGAAAAGCCCAAACCCTTCTTTCCCTCACCAGGCTGCCACTCTGTCTCTACGATACGGGCGCTGCCATCTTGCCTCAGAAGCATCACACATACTGAGGAGAGGAGAGCAGGATAAAGTACACGGGGTGGGGTTATAGCTGTGCTTTGCACAGACAGAGCAGAGCTGGGGGTCAGGGAAAGTGAAAATCCCAGAATGTAGAGAGCGACACAGGCCTATAACATGCAGTAGATGCAGGTAGGATGATTTTTAATGTGAGCAATCTGTATGTACAGGGTGTGGGAAACATATAACATATGCTTTTATTCAGGGTAAAGGCCCGCTTAAATCTGAGCATTATTAACCACACATATATTCTAAGTATACAGTACGTCCTGCTCCAGATATAATACTTACACTTGGGTTATTCTCCGCCAGAGGGCGCTGTGGCACTGCAGACATGCAAAAACAGGCTCCTCCCGGCCCCAGATTTCTCTGCAGTGCTGACTGCGAAGACATGAAGTATCACTCTCTCGCAGGTGAGCGGGGCTATTACAGCCTGCGGCCCTGTGGGACTATTACCACCCGTCCTCCTTGTGATGTGCCTCCCAGCCTGGGCTGTGCTGGTCGGGTGAAGGTAGGCAGCACCATGCGTGCTTGACGGAGCCATGCTCCACCGCAGTCCCCCACCATAGGGTAGGCGGTTTAGGCTAATGGCGAGCCTCATAGTGGATGCCCCTCCCGCTTAATTGTCCCACGCCCCATGTAGCAGTGGACCCAGGGTCGCCATCCTCCCTCGTTTTCCCCCTAGCCAGGGGGAAAAGAAAGGGGGGGGGAGGGGTCATGAGTATGGCGGCCTCAGTGTACCCTATCACACGCTTATGGCCTTGGTGTCGTGTGTGAATGAGAATGGATGTCAGAGCCGAGTTCTGTACTTATTGGTAGCCGCCGCGCCCTTCCATATTGCACGGACGGCGGTGGTTTTGTTGATGCTGCGGCGTCTTTTTCTCCTAATCCGTAGTGACTCCGCTGCGGTAACACCGATCATCCTTCAGGGGCTTGCTTTGACTTCGTCACTGCCCTGTTCCCAGCTTCTCTATTTGCTTTGCGCTTTCGGAGCTTCGCACTCTCCGGGGGGGGGGGGGGGGGGGTCCTGACTTGGCGCGCCCCGCGTCACGTTTTGGCGCGCTCCGCGTCACCTTCAGCTCTGGCCCACCCTCCGAGGATCGTTTGGCGCCATTCCTGTTGTCTGTAAGTGCCCTCGCGGGCGACCATTTTTTATCCTTATAATATATCTTATAGTTTCTCCTTGCGCTTGGCTCAGACATCCCTGTCCCTCTTATGTCTTTCAGACCGCGGATTCCGGTGGCTTCTCCCGGCCCGGTGCATCCCCCGGTTAAGACTTTTAAAAAATCACTCCCACTTCCCAGCGGGTTATTGGGGCATCCAGGGTAGCTTATAGCGTCAATCCCTACGGGCCTACTGTGCCGATACAATCACCATATGGAGGCGTCTCAGGATATTGAGAACGGGGTTCCTTCGGGACAAGCCCGGTTGTGTGTAGCTTGTGGGGTCTTACCTAGCAGCGGTGACAATGCACGGGTCTGTGTTCCTTGTGCACAGCAGGCGCTATCGGCTCTTCCTGCCTCTTCCGTGGCTGGGCCTGCACCTCGCCTCACTTCACCTACTCCCCCAAGCCTAACCCCCAATACAAGTGGGGATTTTCATCCTGATAGGGCTACTAGACTGGCCAGTGTTGAAAAATTGCTTGCTAGCTCGCTAGCGCGTAAGGCCACCGCCAAGAGGCGGCATTTAACCCCTGACTCTGCCCTTTTCCCTATGGAATCTGATGACTTGTTGCAGCCTTACGGCCAACCCCCCTCGGACGAAGGGGAGCTGTTCTCTGACTCTGGGTCATATGACGAGGAGTCCAGGGGTCATGACGAATCTGGTTCCGAGCACTGGACCTTGGATGATATTGACAGACTGCTGGCTCAGATATTTGAAGTTTTGTCCATCTCTCCCCCTGTTGCTGCTCCCAGACAAAGGGGCGAGCTCTTTCATACTGCTAAGGCTCGTCTTGAATTTCCTGAGCAGACTCATTTCAATAGCCTTGTGCTTAAGGAAGGGGAATAACCCAGCAGGCTGCCTGGGATCCCTAAGAGTGTGGATAGAAAGTATCCCTTCCCGGCTGACTTGGTTAAGTGCTGGTCATCGCCTCCCGAGGTCGATGCTCCTATTCTAGGGTTGTCCAACACCTCTATTATGCACTCCACCGGCATCTTGATCTTTTGGCATGCCATGCCTTTGCTTTTGGTGGAGCGACCTTGTGCCCGGTTTGCGCCTTAGCCATTACGGCAGTATCGCTCAGGGCCATGGTTAGGAATGCACTCGACGGCACAGATGAGTTGCCCGCTGATACTGTCAATAATCTGTCTAACTGTGACGTGTTCATAAACTTTATCCTGTCTGCATCGGACGATGCTATAAAGATGCCAGATCTTCTGCCTTGGTGGTAGCTATTCGCCGTACGGTTTGGTTGCGACAGTGGGCGGCTGACAATGCTGCTAAGAAAGCCCTTGCTGGGCTTCCATTTAAAGGGCTACGTCTGTTTGGTGACCGTCTAGACCTCTTCGCCAAAGGAGGCAAGCTGCCCCAGCGCAGGCGGCAGTTTCGGCCTTTTCGAGGCCAGGGCACCCTTTCAGTCCCCTACCGCGGGGCTAAACAGGGAAAAGGGGTGTCCTTCGCCGGGCCCCGTGCAGATTCCTGGCACAGGAATAGAGGACGCTGTCCCGGTTCCTCCTGGGGGCCCAAGCCCAAAGCCCCTCCCAAGACCCCTCAGGTATGAGGGGGCGCCCTCACCCATCAGGGTGGGGGGACGTCTACAGCACTTCGAGCACGTTTGGCGGCGCCACGTCTCAGACCGGTGGATTCAGGAGGTAGTGTCCTCCGGATACAAGATAGAATTTGCTGTACGGCCCCCCACCAGATTCATTGGGTCCCGAATCCCTCAGGACCCCGCCTCAGCCCAGGTCTTGCTGCTGGCCGTGCAGGGTCTCCTGGATCTAGGAGTCATTTGCAAGGTCCCCTTTGGCGACAGGGGCAAGGGGTTCTACTCCAATCTCTTCACAGTACCCAAGAAGGATGGGTCAGTCAGGCCCATTCTGGATTTAAAAATCCTCAACAGATTTGTCAAGAACAGGCATTTCCGCATGGAAACTCTGCGCTCGGCCATTGGCTCATTGCGCCCAGGGGACTTTATGACGTCAGTAGACATCAAGGATGCTTACCTTCACGTTCCGGTGTTTGCAGGACACCAAAGGTTTCTCAGATTTGCACTGAAAGATCAGCATTACCAATTTGTGGCTCTGCCATTCGGCCTCACGTCGGCTCCCAGGGTGTTCACCAAGGTGCTAGCAGGGGTGATGTCACTGATAAGGCTAAGGGGCATACGCGTGCTGCCTTACCTGGACGACATCCTCATCACCTCTCGGTCTCTGCGGCAGGCAGAGTTGGACACCCAACTGGTAGTGTCCACCCTGGAGTCCTTCGGTTGGGTGATCAATTACCCCAAGTCCTCTCTGTCACCATCCTCAGTGACCCCGTTCCTGGGAATAATTCTGGATACGGTTCAGTCACAGATATTCCTTTCTCAACAGAAGGTGGAAGCTCTGACTGCTCAAGCCAGGTTCCTGCTCTCGTGCCCACAGCCCTCCATCAGGCAGGGAATGCAGCTGGTGGGCCTGATGGTGGCGAGCTTCGAAGCGGTGCCCTTTGCTCAGTTCCATTTGAGACCTCTGCAGCTTCACCTTCTGTCAGTATGGGACAAGAACCCGGCATCCTTGGACGGGGTCTGTGTGCTTCCCCCCTCGGTCAGACGGTCCCTTGCGTGGTGGTTGGACCTCGAGAACTTGACAGGGGGCAGGTCCTTTCTGTCCCCTTCCTGGGAGACGGTCACAACGGTTGCTAGCCTGTCAGGTTGGGGGGGATTCTGGAAGTAATAAATAAAGGGGGGGTGGGAGCAGCTCAATCACTATTATTTATACAAAATTATTATTATTATTATTCAGGGCCTGGGAACTAATTTACCACCCAGTTTAACCCTCTCATCAACTAAATATCAAGCAACAAACATGTCTAGCTATGTGGAAAGACAGAGATTTGGTTGCATATATCTGCAGATACATGTGGAAGCCACACTGCCCCGGCAAGGCACTCTGTGTTTAGTGTGGTCCCTACTCTTAATTCTGAGTCCCCAAAGTTGGGACATGCAATGCAGACAAATATCTGAGAGCTACTCACCTGGGAAGCAGCCAGCCTCCCTTTAGAACACTTCACAGGGAGAAATCCATATTGACTGAATTCCTCCCTGCTTGTGCTCATGGCAATTCAAATGAATACAGGGGGGGGTGGGAGCAGCTCAATCACTATTATTTATACAAAATTATTATTATTATTATTCAGGGCCTGGGAACTAATTTACCGCCCAGTTTAACCCTCTCATCAACTAAATATCAAGCAACAAACATGTCTAGCTATGTGGAAAGACAGAGATTTGGTTGCATATATCTGCAGATACATGTGGAAGCCACACTGCCCCGGCAAGGCACTCTGTGTTTAGTGTGGTCCCTACTCTGGAAGTCCCATCAACATTCTGGAACTGCGGGCAGTTCGGTTGGTGCTGGAGCGGTTGACCCAAAACCTGAGGGGACTATCGGTCCAGGTACGCTCAGACAACAAGACGGCGGTTGCATACATCAACCATCAGGGAGGGACTCGGAGCAAGAGTGCCCTCCGGGAGGTGTCTCAGATTCTGACATGGGCCAATGTACAATGCATTTCGGCTGTTTACATTCCGGGGGCGGAGAATCTGCTTGCAGATGCTCTGAGCAGGGGAACGTCCCTTCAGGGAGAGTGGTCCCTCTGCGACAGGGTATTTCAGTCCCTGTGTCCCCGTTGGGGTCTACCAGATGTGGACCTGTTTGCCTGTGATTCTAGTGGCCCCCCCGGTGGCCAAGAAGAGTGTGGTTCGCAGACGTGGTTCAAATGTCAGTAGACCTGTACGATCTGCCAGGGGTGCCAGACCTGCTAATTCAGGGCCCCCTATGCCATCCCAATTTACAAACGCTGGCTTTGACGGCCTGGCTGCTGAGACCTCCATCTTAATGGAGAAAGGTTTGTCTGCCTCTGTGGTGGGCACTATGGTGCAGGCTAGGAAGAAGACTTCTGCTGCTATCTATTATAGAGTATGGCGTACCTACATT
Organism: Gastrophryne carolinensis; assembly: GCA_027917425.1. Taxonomy (NCBI): domain Eukaryota; kingdom Metazoa; phylum Chordata; class Amphibia; order Anura; family Microhylidae; genus Gastrophryne; species Gastrophryne carolinensis. Next base: position 317,517,237 of record CM051237.1, read on the forward strand.
GACTGGTGTGAGTCTAGGTCTCTTCCTTGTAGGGAGTTCTCTGTCCCAAGGGTTCTGGAGTTCTTACAGCATGGTTTGGTTAGGTCTAAAACTCAGTACTCTGAAGGGTCAGGTTTCTGCCCTGTCCGTCTTCTTCCAGAAAACCTTTGCTCATCATTTGGTTAAGACCTTCTTTCAGGGGGCCACTCATGCGCGTCCCCCTCGTAAACCTGTGGTTCCCGTTTGGGATTTAAACTTGGTTTTATCTGCCTTGCAGGGTGCTCCCTTTGAGCCTATTCAAGAGGCTGCTCTGGTTGTTCTTACTCTCAAGGTTGTCTTTTTGGTGGCCATAACTTCGGTTAGGCGTGTGTCTGAGCTGGCTGCTCTATCCATTCAGTCTCCATACTATGAGAGACACCAGGACAAGGTGGTGTTCCGCTTTAAGCCGGATTTTCTGTCTAAGGTTGTGTCTGCCTTTCATTTAAATCAGGACATTGTTCTTCCTTCCTTGTGCCCCAATCCTAGTAATGACAAGGAAAGGGTTCTGCACTCCTTGGATGTGGTCAGGTGCTTGAAGTACTACCTGGTTGTCACTGCGGCTTTCAGGAAGACTGATGCTCTCTTCGTTGTGCCTTCTGGGCCTAGGAAGGGCTTGGCTCCTGCCAAGTCTACTATCAGCAAGTGGATCCGTCAGGCTGTGTTACAAGCCTATTCTGCTAAGAGGAAGAGTCCTCCCTTCCGTATTACTGCGCATTCCACTCGTGCTATTGGTGCCTCTTGGGCTTTTCAGCACCAGGCCTCTGTTGAACAAGTTTGCAAGGCCGCTACTTGGTCTTCTGTTCACACCTTTTCAAAGTTTTACAAGGTTGATGTTCGGGCCTCAGCTGATGCTGCATTTGGCCGCAAGGTTTTGCAGGCAGTTGTAGTTTGAGCTACGTGCCGTTGCCTTTTTTTGTTGGGGATCCCACCCTACTGTTATGGACACTGCTATTGGATGTCCCAAGTGTAAGTATTATATCTGGAGCAGGACGTACTGTATACTTAGAATAATACAATTCTGTGAAATACTCACCTGTAGAATTGGTATTATACGTATACAGTACGTCCTGCTCCACCCCACCCTGGTTTTTTGCATTATTCTGGATCCCCTGTATGGTGATTGTTGTAATTGTTATAATTAGCAGTTGTTTTGGTGGTTGGTTTCTCCCGGCTTCTGGTTCACTGCTTTTCAATGCTGGGGATTTGTGGGAGGTCCTTGGGTATATGAAGGGCCGCGAGGAGCCTGTTTTGCGTGTCTCTGCAGTGCAGCGCCCTCTGGCGGAGGATAACCCAAGTGTAAGTATTTTATCTGGAGCAGGACGTACTGTATACGTATAATACCAATTCTACAGGTGAGTATTTCACAGAATTGTATTTTTTATGGGGGGTGGTGGAATTTTATACACGATGTTGTATATGAAAGAGGTAAAATGTTCTGGATGTTTGTAGTTAGGATCCCATGGCATACAATTGCATGTAATTTCTTCCGTGGATCATCTATCATTTGCAAGCTGGTGGACGTCATTCCACCCAAGCTGACCTCGTTAGACTACCTGCTCTGACTCTGACCTCTGCTTAACTTGGCTATTTACGTCTAGCCTTCTGATCTACGATCTGTGCTCACTACTAGTTTTTGTCTGATCTACTCTGCAAAGCACTCAGTAAAAGGGAGTGTGAGCCAGAACGAGATTCCGCTCGCACACTGAGCCAGGAGATGCAGCTTTGTGTCTTTCTGTGTAACAGCACACAAAGACCCAATAAGCAACAAAGTGGCATTCCCCGACTACGTGCAGCCACTCCCTTTAATGGATGGCAGGATGCATTCAGTTATGGCACATTCTACAAGACTTGGATCTTCTGAAAATCTGCGGGTCTGGTATATTATTTTAACAGTAAAACATTATTATTTCTAGTTAGAAAAAGGGCTTACAAGGCCCATGACCTACTTATTTTGGTAACATAAGTAATTGATCTCCTACTTGAGAGTACTTGGTTGTGATGGCTGGTCGCTAGTGGGGACTTGGCGTAAAAAGGTTGAGAACCACTGTTCTAGAAGATGGATGTAAGACACAGGTCCTTTTGGAGGCTGCCTGTGCTTTCTGTTGTTTTCATGTCTACTTTGTATTGATACTGCTTTCTAAATCTGGAGAACACCTCCAGAAATCTGGATAATAGGCTCTGCCTACCTGGAAGCTGGACAGAGTTTTCCCCCACTGTGTGAGCTTTAAAAAAAACTCACAACACAAGACAGTGAGTATGATGTGTTTATATTCTGCACACTTAGAACCTGCAGGTCTGGTATATTATTTTAACAGTAAAATATTATTATTTCTTGTTAGAAAAAGGGCTTACAAGGCCCATGACCTACTTATTTTGGTAACATAAGTAATTGATCTCCTACTTGAGAGTACTTGGTTGTGATGGCTGGTCGCTAGGGGGGACTTGGCGTAAAAAGGTTGAGAACCACTGTTCTAGAAGACGGATGAAAGACACGGGTCGTTTTGGATGCTGCCTGTGTTTTTTGTTGTTTCCAGGTATACTTTGTATTGATACTGCTTTCTAAATCTGGAGAACACTTCCAGAAGTAAGAAAAATTATGAATTTGTGCCCCCAGAGGTTCTTCAAGGAAAATATTTAATGGTGAATTCACTACATTTTCCTATTTGTACCTTGTCTCTTTACTACATCTGGATAATAGGCTCTGCATACCTGGAAGCTGGACAGAGTTTTCCCCCACTGTCTGAGCTTTAAAAACACAAGACAGTGAGTATGATGTGTTTATATTCTGCACACTAAGAATATATATTTGTGTACCTGATGCGTATCTGTACTGCATTTATAACTGTTTAGTTTACATGGATATTCCATTTTAAATAACATTGCCAACTTAAATCCTACCTCCCAAGAACTGGAAAATTCATAGGGCCATATTTGTTATTGAAGGGTTAAGGAAAACTGGAACGTCCTGAGTAACCAATTGTTGTAGACTACATGCTTAGATTACGGCAATTTTCCCAACAAGTTTATTATATTTCTGTACAACCAGAAGGTATTGTACTTGTTTCACTTATAAATAAAAAAGGTTATATTTTATGGTCCAATTGAATATATGTTTCTTTTTTTTTTAGATGGAAGGCAAAGAAATAGAACTAGAAAATGATCTGAAGCCCTTGCAGTTTTATTCTGTGGAAAATGGAGACAGTGTACTTGTTCGGTGGTGAAAACAAACAATCTTAGCTCAAAAGTTTCCAGCAAATACTGTATAACACATGTGCTAATATAATAAAAAAAACAGTGCTAATACAAAGCAAGCTTGCAACTGTTTTTTGATTGGAAGATTTAGCTCTTTGGTTTTAGGACACTCTCACCTATTCACCAACCATGATAGCCTGGACAATTTTTCTTTGTCCCTGTACCAAATATGTCATACACACTCTTAATTCAAGTCACAAGAGACCCTACAGAATACCGTAATGTTATTTACAGTTTTTGTACAAAGTATGGGGGTGCCCCACCGCCCCTATAGGAAATACTACCAAAGATTTACTATTGCACATACCCAGTATAAAAATATATCTAATTTTATTGTTGCAAAGTCATTATACATATAACACATAACACAGCTTAATCTGCCACCAGGGGGCGCTGTTGCACCGTGCTGATAAAAACCCAGTAATATATATATATATGTCTAAAAAATACATTTCCCCAATAATATTGCATAGAAATCAAGTATAGGATGCTTATTTACATCAAAAAAATAATAATAATAAAGTGCTAAGTGCATTGTGCATCAATCCCAAGTAAACAATTGTGCCATAGGACAATACCTATTCAATCTTAAACCACAAGGAGACATAAGTCAAAGTAAAAGAGAGTGCCACTTATCTTGTAACATGCAACCCCCCACAGAAACCACGTGTTCCGAGACCAATTGTCTCTTCCTCAAGGCAGAATGTGCAGCGGGTGATGCTGTGGGTTGTCCGGGTTATATACCCACCTAATCACGCTCCCCCGCCACCATAGATGGACGGCCGCTGTGTCGCAGACGCACCCCGGCCGGAAGTGCGTCATGAGGTCACCGCCGGAAGTGACGTCAACCGCGTTCCAGCATGGAGCGTTCAGCAGAGACGAGCCAGCCCTCCCCCTGCAGCAGGGAGGAACTCCAAGGCTCATCTCTGACAGAGCGCGGCGCGGGACTGGGAGCGGGGCAGGTGAGCACTACCCGGTAAACCCTACACCCAAATAAACCTATTCACAACAACAACAAACAATAAACAGCAATTTCTAACAATTATTAAGCATAGAAATTACTCATAAGGTGCATTATGAACATTCTTGGCGTCTTCAAAAAATATGGAAAAAAATTAAAACATTAACAATAATCATAATATCAGAGAGACCAAATAACGATAGATATAAGTCTAAGACAGGGGGCCAGGGAGTATCTACTCCCAGGCTATCCATTCCCTACGGACACTTATTAGGGAATATTATGGGGCACACCTAAGTCCTAAGGGGGGTACCCATACCTCATGCCCGGTGCGCCAGAGACCCATAAATCCCGACATGTGCATACCCTCCATTACACAACCCTTATTTATTTGGTGAGGGGGAAACCTACCTATGACATAAGAGGGGATACCTCCGCCCCCTAGCAGGGGGCCCACATACTTGATGGAGGAAGATAGAGATAGATAGATGGAGATAGAGGAGGAATTTATCCATCATGTTGCGACCCTTTCGGACCGATTTCGGAGGAAGGACTACCCGGAAATAGTAGTGAGGAGGGCCCTGGAGAGGGCCAGACATACCCCCAGGGAATCCCTTCTGGTTCCCAGAAAGAGGGAGAAACAACAATCGGAGGTAAGATTTGTGTCTCGGTATAACAATCAATGGGCACAGTTACGACACCTACTAAATAAACATTGGGGAATACTCAAAAGTGATCCGTGCCTGGCCAGATGGGCCAGAAAGGGTCCACAAATGGTAGCCCAGAGAACCCCAAATCTGGCAGATAGAGTATGTAACAGTCACTTTTCAAGGCCCAACACCTGGTTACAGGCAGGTAAAATACATGGGAGTTTCCCCTGTGGTAACTGTTCCATTTGTAGGTACATGACCCCTAAAACGGAGGTGTCCAATTCACGAACAGGGAGGACCTACCCTGTTAGACAATTTCTTAACTGCAGAACATCAGGAGTGGTATATGTGATATTTTGCACCTGCTCCAAAATCTATGTTGGTGAAACCAAAAATACACTTAAGGCGAGGATTCAGGCACATGTCTCTTCGATCCGTTTGGCACATAGAAATGCAGAACAGGGTCGGCCAATACCTCCTGTGGCCCTACACATGCTTAAACAACATGAAGGTAACTTTGAGGGTCTCCAGGTTATGGGGTTGGAGAAGGTCCAGCTGGGTAACCGAGGAGGAGATATCAAGAAGCGCCTACAACGGGAGCTACGTTGGATCTTCCAATTAGATGCCCAACAACCCTTTGGACTTAATGAAGACATCTCTTACTCTCCGTTTCTGAGATGAGCCACGTTCTTTCTTGCACAAAGTATATTGTTGGCACATAGTAGATTAGGTTGGGGTATATCTTGCATGGTTGGTTAGGGGTTGAGTGTGGGTGGTGATGGTTATATTTGGGCGGTTGCGTTGGGGGGGGGGGGTTTATTGAGGTTAGACATGAGTAATATTCACAACTGACCAAGGGTGGCTATATTGGCGGGTAGCACAGTTGTGTGGATTTTACTTCCCCTCTTATATATTGTTGATTGTCTTTGCACTTGGTAATTGGTTGTTTTATATGTTTTCCGTAGATAGAGGTGGTCTTGAGAGTCCTAGAAACGTACAATGTCGATCAAGATGGGGAACTTATTACCTGTGTATGACCAACAACAACAAACAATAAACAGCAATTTCTAACAATTATTAAGCATAGCAATTACTCATAAGGTGCATTATGAACATTCTTGGCGTCTTCAAAAAATATGGAAAAAAACGAAAACAATAACAATAAATCATAATATCAGAGAGACCAAATAACAAGGATAGATATAAGTCTAAGACAGGGGGCCAGGGAGTATCTACTCCAAGGCTATCCATTCCCTACGGACACTTTAAGGGAATATTATGTGTATAGGTTTATTTGGGTGTAGGGTTTACCGGGTAGTGTTCAACTGCCCCAGTCCCGTGCCGGCCACGCTCTGTCAGAGATGAGCCTTGGAGTTCCTCCCTGCTGCAGGGGGAGGGCTGGCTCGTCTCTGCTGAACGCCAGACTGATGTACTTCCGCGCTCCATGCTGGAGCAAGGTTGACGTCACATCCGGCGGTGACCGCATGACGCACTTCCGGCCGGGGTGCGTCTGCGACACACCGGCCGTCCATCTATGGCAGTGGGGGAGCGTGATTAGGTGGGTATATAACCCGGACAACCCACAGCATCACCCGCTGCACACTCTGCCTTGAGGAAGAGACAATTGGTCTCGGAACACGTGGGCTCTGTGGGGGGTCGCATGTTTGCTGTCATTACCCAGTTACAAGATAAGTGGCACTCTCTTTTACTTTGACTTATGTCTCCTTGTGGTTTAGATTGAATAGGCATTGTCTTATGGCACAATTGTTTACTTGGGATTGATGCACAATGCACTTAGCACTTTATTATTATTTTTTTGATGTAAATAAACATCCTATACTTGATTTGTATGCAATATTATTGGGGAAATGTATTTTTTAGACATATATATATTACTGGGTTTTTATCAGCACGGTACAACAGCGCCCCCTGGTGGCAGATTAAGCTGTGTTATGTGTTATATGTTTTTTAAAACTGTTTGTCTGTTGTTATAACTGTATAATGACTTTTTAACAATACAATTAGATATATTTTTATACTGGGTGTGTGCAATAGTAAACCTTTGGTAGTATTTCCTATAGGGGCGGTGGGGCACCCCCATACTTCGTACATAAATTGTTGGAACTGCCAAAGTTTTGCACTACAGATATCAGGATTGGTTGGTGCCACCTCTTTCACCCTTTTTGGGTTTCTAGCTATTATTTACAGTTTTGTACACCAATAAAATTGTTTAAATATTTTTGTTTTATTTCAGTAAGTTTAATAAAACAAATACTAGAGACACCTCCATTACTTTGGAGATTTGATAAGGAAGCTATGTCGCTTGGAAAAAGATCTCCTCCAATTGGTCTATATCATCCTCCTTTGGAGCCAGCTCTCTTTTGTTTAAGATGAAGGTGAAAGCACACATTTCGACTTTCTTTGCAAAGTTTTATTTTAGTTTTGTTTATTTTAGCAAGAAAAACAAATCCAGCAGCCAACGTGTCCAGAGAAAAGAATGGTGAAGAAAAACTCATACTTAAAAAGGATATTCTCCATTAAAGAGTAGAGATATTTTCTGTTACTTTCTATTGAGCTGGAGCCACAGCTTTTCTGTGTATCCGCTTCTAGACTTATTTATATATGGGATTGTTCTGAGTGGAGCTGCAAAAGACTTTCTGCCTCTCTGTTCATTTTCCCTGTGTCCTGTTCTGGTCGCTCTATTTCTGACATGTGGGTTATCCGCCACAAGGTGGCGCAGTGACTGCAAGATCAAAAAATCGTAGCTCCTCCCGGCTCCATATAAGACAGATACCTCCCAAAAATCCCCAGAATTCATCTTGCAGTCTCACTGCCAGGATCTTTTTTTACTACTCTCTCTGGATATTGCAGGCGAGCGGGGCATTCTAAGCCTGTCGGCCACTGCATCCCTATTCCCGCCTCCTTCCATGGACCCATTCTGCCTCCCAGCCTCGGCTACGGAACAGGTGACGGTAGGGGAATGCCGAGGGTCAGGCGTTCGGTAGAGCTATGCCCCTCTCCCGAAGGGTAGCCAGCCATAGGCAATGGTGAGCCTAAATGGGGGGGGGGGGGGGGGAACCACCTAGGGGCCGTTTTTATTCCCTCATGTTACCCACAAGCTTTATTCTGATTCATCGTGTGTGTTTTTACTATGCTTATACTCACCTCCCTCGTTCCTTGTCTCCGGCTCCCCTCTCCTACAGCTGAGGGCTCTGTCCTGGCTGGTGCGGGCGCGAGCGCTCCGCGGTGGGGGGAGGGGCCTCCTCTGGGCCGCTCTTCTTCCTCCTCCTTGTCTGGGCGCTATATTCTTAGTATACAGTACGTCCTGCTCCAAATCTAATACTTACAGTTGGATGGCGCTGGACAGTTGGATGGCGCTGGACTGCAGAGGCATCGAAAATAGGCTCCTCCCGGCCCCTCAAATACCCGGGGACCTCCCACAAATCCCCAGAATTTCTCTGCAGTCTGGCTGCGAAGGACGAGAAATGGCTCTCTACTCGCAGGTGAGCAGGGCTATTAGCCGTTCCACTAGTAATATGCCTCCCAGCCTTGGCTGCGCTGGTCGGGTGAAGGTAGGCAGCACCGCTGTTAGGTGCTTAGGAGCGCTGCTCCACCGCAATCCCCCACCAAAGGGTAGGCGGTTCAGGCTTATGGTGAGCCTCTATGGGATGCCCCTCCCGCACTAGTGCCCCCTTGCCCCTGTCCATCGGTGGGCCCTGTTTAAGTGGCCGCTGCCCTCCCTCATCCTCCTTGTAGTCTTCGGGGGAAAATATGTATGCTATGCATTCTATGTTTTACACCTTTTTTTCCATTCTGTTAGTCTTGTGCCAACCGCCGTGCTGGCTTGTCTTTACTGTCTTTTTAAAATTGCTGCCGCCGCCGTGCGCTGCCTTGGTTCCGCGCTCAGCGGCGGCATTACCTCAGGCGCTGGTGCGCCATCATTGGCTGCTTGCACGTTCTTGGCTTCGCGCTCTTCGGGGGGGGCGGGGCCCGATTTTGCCGCGCTCCGCGTCATCGCTGATACCGGCCCGCCCCTCGAGGTATACCGACGCCATCTTTATCCTGCCCTTTGGCTCATGTGCGACGGACCCCTACCTACCGCGGTCCATAAGTGCCCTCGCGGGTGGCTTTATATCTTTCACTTTTGTTACTGTGTGCTTACAGGTCTTGCCTGCTTATGTCTTTCAGGCGGGACAAACCCTTTTGGCTTCTCCCAGCCCTGTATTAGTATATACTTGTAGGCCTTGTAAAAATAATACTCCCACTTCCCTAGCGGGTTATTGGGGCATCCGGGGTAGCTATTAGGCGTTATTCCCTATCTGCGTATAGCGCCGCTATAATCACCATATGGAGGCATCCCAGGATAATGTGACCGGGGTCCCTTCGGGACAAGACCGGCTGTGTGTATCGTGTGGGCAGCCTCATGCTGACGCTGACAAGGCGTGGGTCTGTGTACCCTGTGCTGAGCAGGTGCTTGCATTGCAATCTGGCCTGCCAGTGGCTGCACCTCGTTTCACTTCACCTACTCCCCCAAGCTTAAATCTCACTCCTGCTGAGTTGCATACTAGTGGGGATTCTCAGCCTGATGTGTCTTCTAGACTGGCTACTGTTGAGCAGTTGATTGCTAAGTCCTTAGCGCTTAAGGCCCCTGCTAAGAAGCGGCACTTGACGCCTAATGTCACTGTTTTCCCTATGGGAACTGAGGAGTTGGAATCTTTCTGGCTATACCCCATCTGATGAAGGGGAGCTCTTTTCTGATTCAGGCTCATCTGACGAGAGACCAAGGGGTCATGACGATTCTGGCTCTGACCCCTGGACCCCGGATGACACTGACAGATTATTGACCCAGATTTTTGACCATCTCTCTCCCTGTTGCGGCTCCCAGGCAAAGTGGGGAGCTTTTCCATACAGCAAAATCACGTTTGGAATTTCCTGAGCAGGCACATTTCCATAACCTTGTGCTCAAGGAATGGGAGCGAGAGTTGGGATAGGAAGTATCCCTTTCCTGCTGAGGTGGTTAAACTTTGGTCATCCCCCCCCCCCCCCCCCCCCCCCGAGGTGGATGCCCCGATCCTAGGCGTCTAGGATCTAACACCTCTGTCATGCATTCCCCTGACTCTACTACCCTGATGCTGAAGACCGGCGCATTGACCAGCTGGCATCCCACGCCTTTGCATGTGCAGGGACGGCGCTGCGCCCGGTCTGTGCCTCTGCCATTACTGCTGTGGCCACTAGGACCCTTATCAGGAATATGCTTGATAGTGCCCCGGATGATTTGCCTTGTGAGGTGTTTAATGCACTCTCCAGTTGTGATGTTATTCTAAGCATACAGCACGTCCTGCTCCATCTATAATACTTACACATGGGGTAATACTCCGCCAGAGGGCGCTGTTCACTGCAGACATACAAAAACAGGCCCCTCCCGGCCCTTCATATACCCAGGGACCTCCCACAAATCCCCAGATTTCTCTGCAGTGCTGAACTGCGAAGACATGAAGATATCACGCTCTCGCAGGCGAGCGGGGCTTTACAGCCCGAGGCCCTGCGGGACTATTTCCACCCGTCCTCTTTGGAAGAATATGCCTCCCAGCCTGGGCTGCGTTGGTCGGGTGAAGGTAGGCAGCACCTTGTGTGCTGAACGGAGCCACGCTCCACCGCAATCCCCCACCATAGGGTAGGCGGTTAGGCCGATGGTGAGCCTCTAGTGGATGCCCCACCCGCATTGTTGCCCGTGCCTCTCACAGATTTAGTCCACTGGACGCTGGTCCGCTTCTCCCTCGCTTCCTCCCGTAACTCAGGGGGAAAAGAAGGGGGGGGGGTTATGTGTGGCAGTCTTAGTGCTATATTTCACGTTAAGGCCTTTAGTTTTTATTATAATCGGGTGTCAGTGTCGCGCTCCTGCTATACAGTTGCGAGCCGTTTGTTCTTTCATTAACAACTGCCCAGACGGCAGCATCATTTCCAGCGTGACAGCATCTTTATGCATGCGCTTTCTATCCATACTGTCCTCCTTATCTCTGTTGGTTAGAGCTTTGCGCTCTTTGGGGGAGGCGGGGACTCGGCATGACGCGCTCCGCGTCACAGCCTGGCCCGCCCCTCGAGGTTCGCTTGGCGCCATTTTGTCAATCTTCGCGCGCGTGGTACGGTCCGCCTCCTCCCTTGGTCATGTAAGTGCCCTGCGGGGCGGCATTGTTCTATGTGTTTATTCGGCTGCGCATGGCACTGACACCATCCCCCTTGTCCTATTATGTCTTTCAGATGCCAGGACTTGGTGGCTTCTCCCGGCCTAACATATATTACAGCGGGTCCACATAACAAATTCTCCCACTTCCTAGCGGGTCTTGGGGCATCCAGGGTTGCCTATTGCGTAAATCCCTGTGGGCATACTGCTCAGATAATCACCATATGGAGGCATCTCAGAATTATGTACCCGGGGGTCCCTCTGGGACATGACCGGCTGTGTGCGGTGTGTGGTCAGCCCTATGCTGATGCTGACAGAGCACGGGTCTGCGGACCGTGTGCTGAACAGGCACTGACCCTGCAATCAGGTTTGCCAGTGGCTGCACCTCCCTTCAATACACCCGTCTCCCCGGACCTAAACCTCACTCCTGATGAGTCTCACTCGAGCGGGGATGACCTGCAAGCCGTGCCGCGCGTGCTACCTACGGCAGAGCAGGTGCTGTCTGGATTGGCGGAGCGTATGGGCCCTGGAAAGAAGCGGTCCCTGACGCCTCCTGGCTCTCCGGTTCCTAAAGATACCGATGACTCTGCTGATATGCAGGACCTTGATCCTTCTGAGGAAGGTGAGCTATTCCCAGATTCGGGCTCCTCGGATGAGATGCCCGGGAGCTGTGATGATTCTGGGCCCGGTTCTTGGGGCCTGTGTGACACAGATGAAATTCTTATTAAGATCTTTGAGGTTTTGTCAATCTCCCCTCCTGGAGAGGCTCCCAAGCCTAAGAAGGAGAGTTTCCACACAGCGCCGCCGCGCTTGGAATTCATGGAACAGGATCATTTCCAGAATCTTATATCCCAAGAATGGGAATCACCTTGTAAACTTAAAGGAGTCCCAGGAGTCTGGGATTGGAAGTACCCTTTCCCTCCTGATGTGGTTAATTTTTGGTCAGCACCTCTTGTGGTGGATGCACCGATTATAGGGGTTACTAACCCCCCCTTCATGACGGCTCCTTATTACCGTACCCTTCAGGATGCTGAGGACCGGCGCATTGACAGACTGGCTTCCCACGCTTTTTCGTGTGCAGGGACGGCTCTGCGCCCGGTCTGTGCCGCGGCCATCACGGCGGTGGCCGCCAAGACTCTTGTTAGAAAAGTACTTGACCACCGGCCTGAGGACCTCCCCTGGGGGGTGTTTAATGCGCTATCAGACTGTGATGTGTTTGTGAAGTTCATCCTCTCAGCGCTGGATGACACCATTAAGATGTGTGCTAGAACCTCTGCCCTTGTGGTAGCTATTCGCCGCCTGGTCTGGCTGCGACAGTGGGGTGCTGACAATGCCACGAAAAAGGCTCTCACTGGCCTTCCCTTCAGAGGACGGCGATTATTTGGGGCCCGTTTGGACCTTTTTGGGAAAAAGGGTAAGGCACCCCTGCGCAGAAGGCTGCTCCGGCCTCCCCGGGGCAGGGCCACCCCTCCACCTCCCTACGTTAGTATCAAACGCGAACCTGAGGTGTGCTTCCAACTGTTCGGTGTGGATTTCCACCATGGGGTGGGCAGGCAACGCCCTGGGCCCTCTGGCAGGATTAAGTCCAAATCTGCCAAGACCTCCCAAGCATGAAGGGACGCCCTCACCCTTCTGGGTGAGGGTACTGCTGCAGCAGCTGTCTCCCATCTAGGAATGTACCTTCTCCTTCTGGTGGTTCCAGGAGGTAGTTCCCCTGGACACAGGATAGCTTTTGCTGGGCGGTCCCTCTCAGTGGTTGTCAGGGTGCTTCTAGCCCCTGTTTTTCCCTCAGGAATTGGTGCAGGCCGTACTGGGCCTACAGAGTTTGGGCTTACTTACAGGTTGCCCTTAACAGTATGGGGCTATGGCCTCTATAGTAACCTTCCTCCTTCCCTTAACAGTATGAGGCAGTCTGGGCCACGCTGGCCTATGGTAGGCCTGGCAATTCTACTCTCACAGGTAGTCCCTATATGACATCTATGTCTTGGGACACAGGCGCCCTGTGCAAGGGGGGCTTCCGACCTCCTGTGGAGTTCTAGATCTTCTTAGTTCCCCCTGTGTCTGCTGGACACCAAGACCGTTACTAGGCGGTGTGGCAGGACCAACCCTGCGGCTTGAGGCATTGTTGGTGGCCTCTCTTTAGCTCCCAGGCTGCTCGCCATGGCGCGAATGGGGGTGATGTCTCGGACATGCCTGGGGGGGGGGCGTCCGCATTAGGACCTACCGGGTCGTTTTTCCTTACTCCCCAGTCTCTACGTCAGGCCGAGTGGATTGGTCGGCCGGCGGTGTCCCTCGGGAGCTACTGGATGGGTGCTCAGTCACCTCAATCCCTCTTGGTCCCTTATCTGCTATCTCCATTCCTTGGATTCGGTTCAGGCTTGAGCCTTCTTCCTTGGCAACAATTGGACTCCTGGTTACCAGGCAGGATTGCAGCTGGTGGGCCCGTTGGTGGTGTATAAGATGATGTCCCCTATATACCGAGCCCTTGGGCTCTTCGGCACAGTAGGTTATTGATCCTACATGGGGTTCCAGCACCCCTGGGGCTTGGTCTGCTCATTCCCCCTTGGTAAGGTGGTTCCTTTTGAGCTGATCATATTCAAGGGCCCTGTCAGGGAGCACCCCCTTCTTTGCTTGCATCTCCCTGTGAATGGTCACCTTGGGTACCAAGTCTCGCAGGTAGGGGGGGGGGGACTTTCTTCCCAAGCCCCCCGTGGTTCCTAGGTAGGGTCCCTTAGAGGGTCCATCTTACCTACTGGTTGTTGCTACAGTGAGCCTTCCGTTGACTCTATACGGCTGGACTTCTCCTCTTTTAGGACCTGTCTATTTGGGGACTCTTGGTCTGTTGGAAGACAACGGTCTGTTTTATTATTGGTCTGGAGCTTGAAGCAGGATGATCCCTCTGGAGGGTTCCTGATCCCGATCTGGGCGGGGGTCTACGCCCCTGCTCCTCAGCGGTATTCGCTCCAATAGATGCCTTTCAGTGGCAGGTTATGCTATCTCGGTGGCGCTCTGAGAGCCAACTAGGGTGGCTCTGTTGGGTCTCGCTTATACCACAGGGGCTCCGCCCCTGTTTTTACTGTCCCAGAATATTCTGACTCTGGTCATGGGGGCTTAGTAAAATTATGCATAGACTTTCTATTTTATATGCCTTCTCTTCGTTCACCCTACTATGTGGGGTTCTGCGCACAGTTGTGCTGATAGAGAGAGACCCGTGAGATTGATGGCCTGGATGGCCTTGTGAACTGTGGTTCGCAGATGCTTCTGCTGAGGTCTGCTGACCTGTACGCTCTCTCAGCAGTGCGGTTCTGCCCTTGTCAGGCCCCTTCTTTTGTCGTCTCACTCTACAGACTCTTGTCTGGGGCTTGACAGCTGATTCATTCACCCCTTGGAGACGGGCTTATCTTCTGGGTGACTTGGTATATGGGGGGCTAGGAGCAAGCTTCCTTGGCTTCCTCTTCCTCCGTCTATTGTGGTTCATGGTGTACCCATACTGATTGGCATGAGTTTTGGTCTCTTACCTGTTGGACGTTCTTGGTTCCCAGGGTTCTAGAGTCTTCTAGAGTCTTTACAGGGTTGGCTCCCCATCTAGCTAATCTGAAGGTCCAGGTTCTGTCCTGGCTGTCTTCCTGTAGGAGTCTGGTTCTGTCTTCCTTGTGAGGAATTCTCTTGGGGTTTGCTCATGGGCATCTCCCAAGTAGTTTCTGTGGTTCCTGTTGGGATCCATTTTTCATTCTGTTTGCCCTGCGGATTTTCCCTTGGGACTTATGCTGGATGCTGTCTGAGCTGCTTTGTAGTTCAAGTCGCTTCTCTGGGGGCTCTTGCCTCAGTCAGACGTGTGCCTGAGACGGTGGATCTGATTACTTAGCATTGGCTCGATATATATATATATATATATATATATATATATATATATATATATATATATACACACACACCATGCCGTGGTGGTACTCCGTCTTATGCCGGACCTCTTTGCCCAAGTGGTGTTTTTATGATCATTGTTTAAGTCCTTTTAGTCTAACTACGGACCTTATTCTTAATAATGCTAATGTTAAGGGTCTACATTCCCTCAACAGGTGTTGCAATTTTTCCTGTTGGTTTCTTGTCCCTTAGGGGGACTGATGCCCTTGGGGTCTGCGGGCGCCTCCTTATGTATGCGCCTGATATCGCTTGCTTCCAGGGCCACTGCGCCCTTTGGATTGATCTTACTTGGATGCCTTCGGGTCTTGAGTAAAGCTTTCCGCTTCTTGCTAATGAAGGGGTCAGTATTCCCGCCTTTTGACGGGTGACCAGTTCTCATTCCCCTTGGGAGAGTTCTAAGTTTTCCACGAGGCTTCTGTTGCCTGTGGGCTGGTTGGGCCGTTACACTGGCCTATTTTATTCCGTTATATTGGTATTTGGGTACCATTGGCCCTTCAGCACCAGGTTTTTTTTCTGTTGAATAAGTTACTAGACTGTTGCTTGTCTCTGTTCATACCTTTCAAAGGTCTTGTTATGAGATTGACGTTTGAGCCTCTGCTCATGTCATACCTGGTTGCAAAGTTTTGCAGGTGACAGCGCCTTTACTGTCCGCTGTGCCTTGTTTTTTGGGGATCCCACCCTACTTTATGGACACTGCTATTGGATGTCCCATGTGTAAGTATTATAGATGGAGCAGGACGTGCTGTATGCTTAGAATAATACAATTCTGTGAAATACTCACCTGTAGAATTGGTATTGTACGCATACAGCACGTCCTGCTCCACCCCACCCTGGTTTTACATTTTTCTGGATCCCCTGTATGGTGATTGTTATCATTACTATTGTTACCAGTTGGTGGTTGGTTTCTCCCGGCTTCTTTTCTCACTGATTTTCAATTCTGGGGATTTGTGGGAGGTCCCTGGGTATATGAAGGGCCGGGAGGGGCCTGTTTTTGCATGTCTGCAGTGAACAGCGCCCTCTGGCAGAGTATTACCCCATGTGTAAGTATTATAGATGGAGCAGGACGTGCTATATGCGTATAATACCAATTCTACAGGTGAGTATTTCACAGAATTGTATTTTTGTAAATTTTGTCCTCTCAGCATTGGATGACACCATCAGAATGTGTGCCCTTGTGGTGGCTATACGCCGCTCGGTTTGGCTGCGCCAGTGGGCTGCTGGCAACGCTGCCAAGAAGGTCCTCACTGGTTTTCCCTTTAAAGGACTGCGCCTGTTTGGGGATCGCCTGGACCTTTTTGCTAATGGAGGCAGGTTACCCCAGCGCAGGCGGCAATCTTGGCCCTTTCGGGGTCAGGGTTCCTTCTCCTCCCCTTAGCGTGGTGTAAGACGGGGAAGGGGGGTTTCCTTTCCTGGGGCCCGGGGAGATTTCTGGGGTAGAGGCAGAGGACGTGGACGTCCTGGCTCCTCCTGGGGTCCCAAAGCAAAATCCTCTCCCAAGCCCCCTCAGGCATGATGGGGCACCCTCACCCATCCAGGTGGGGGGACGGCTGCAGCACTTCGCTCACGTCTGGAGGCTTCATGTCTCGACCGTTGGATTCAGGAGGTAGTGTCCTCCGGTTACAAGTTGGAGTTTGCTGCCGAGATTCATCAGATCCCGGATTCCTCAGGACCCTGTGTCAGCTCAGGAGCTAGTGCAAGGCCTCCTGGAGCTGGGGGTCATCTGCCAGGTCCCCTTAAGAGAAAAAGGCAAGGGCTTTTATTCCAACCTATTCACAGTACCCAAAAAAGATGGTTCAGTCAGGCCCATCCTGGACTTGAAGATCCTCAACAAGTTTGTCAGGGGCAGGCGCTTTCGCATGGAAACTCTGCGCTCTGCCATCAGTTCCCTGCGCCAAGGGGATTTCATGACTTCTGTGGACATCAAAGATGCTTATCTTCATATTCCTATGTTCCCAGGTCATCAAAGGTTCCTCAGGTTCGCTCTGATGCATCAACACTACCAATTTGTGGCCTTGCCCTTCGGCCTCACTTCAGCTCCCAGGGTGTTCAGCAAGGTGCTGGCTGGCGTGATGTCTCTGCTCAGATGTCAGGGCGTCCGCGTGCTTCCCTATCTGGACGACATTCTCATCACTTCCCAGTCTCTACATCAGGCAGAGTTGGATACTCAGCTGGTGGTGTCTACTGTGGAGTCATTTGGATGGGTGATCAACCACACCAAGTCCTCACTGTCCCCTTCCTTGGTAATTCAATTCCTAGGAATGAATCTGGATACAGTTCAGGCAAGGATCTTCCTTCCTTAACAGAAGGTGGACAGTCTGATTGCACAGGCTCAGTCCCTCCTAGCTTGTCCCCATCCCTCCATCAGGTAGGGGATGCAGCTGGTGGGCCTGATGGTGGCATGCTTCGAAGCGGTCCCTTATGCTCAGTTCCACTTGAGGCCCCAGCAACTTCACCTATTGTCAGTATGGGACAAGGACCCAGTGTCCCTGGACAGGGTCTGTGTGCTCTCCCCCCTGGTCAGGAGGTCCCTCTCGTGGTGGATGGACTCAAGGAACCTGTTGGGAGGCAGATCCTTTCTTGCCCCTTCCTGGGAGACGGTCACCACGGATGCCAGTCTGTCAGGTTGGGGGGTTTCTGGAAGTCCCTGCGGTTCCAGGGGAGGTGGGGCCCTCAGGAGGCCCACACACCTATCAATGTCTTGGAACTGTGGGCGATCAGGCTAGTTCTGGCTCACTTGACTACTCACCATCGGGGCCTGCCTGTTTAGGTGCGCTCGGACAACCAGACGGCAGTCGCCTACATCAATCATCAGGGAGGGACCCGGAGCAAGGGGGCCCTCCAGGAAGTGTCTTTGATCCTGACTTGGGCGGAGGCCAATGTCCCCTGCATATCAGCTGTGTACATCCCGGGGGACGAAAATCACCTGGCGGACTCTCTGAGCAGGGGGACCTCTCGCCAGGGAGAATGGTCCCTATGCAGCAGGGTGTTTCAATCTCTGTGTCTCCATTGGGGCCAACCAGATGTGGATCTGTTTGCATCACGCCACAATCACAAGCTCCCAGCCTTTGTCTCACTGTCCCAGGATCCTCTGGCCTTGACCTCGGATGCGCTAGCAATGTCATGGCAGGACTTTCAGTTCCTGTATGTCTTCCCTCCAATCCTCCTGCTGGGCAGGGTTCTGCGCAAGATTGCTCTGGAAAGGGTGGCAGAAATTCTGGTGGCCCCCAGGTGGCCAAGAAGAGTGTGGTTCGCAGACATGGTACAGCTGGCGGTAGATCAGTACGCTCTGCCCTTGGTGCCAGATCTGCTCACTCAGGGCTCACTACGCCATCCCAATTTACAAACTCTGGCTTTGACGGCTTGGCTGCTGAAACCTCCATCTTGATGGAGAAGGGGCTGTCTTCCTCGGTTGTGGATACTTTGATTAAAGCTAGGAAGAAGTTTTCCTCTTCCATTTATTACATGGTTTGGCGTGCCTACATTGACTGGTGTGAGTCTAAGTCTTTTCCCTGTCGCGTGTTCTCTATTCTCAGGATTCTGGAGTTCCTGCACCATGGGTTGGAGATGGGCCTCCAACTCAGTACTCTGAAGGGTCAGGTTTCTGCCCTGGCTATTTTCTTCCAGAAGTCCTTTGCTCAGCACCCTCTGATCAGGACTTTTTTTCCAGGGGGTCACTCATGTGCGCCCCCCACATAAGCCTATGGTGCCTGTTTGGGATCTGAACTTGGTTCTGTCAGCCTTGCAGGGTGCTCCCTTTGAACCTGTGCAGGATGCTGCCTTGGCCATTCTTACGCTCAAGGTTGTATTTCTGGTGGCTATCACTTCTGTCAGGCGTGTGTCTGAGTTGGTGGCGCTTTCCATTCAGCCCCCCTACTATGAGAGACACCAGGACAAGGTGGTGTTTCGTTTCAAACCTGACTCTCTGCCTAAGGTAGTGTCTGCTTTTCATTTGAATCAGGATATTGTTCTTCCTTCTTTGTGCCCTAATCCTAGCAATGCTAAGGAAAGGGTTTTGCACTCTTTGGATGTGGTTAGGTGTCTGAAGTACTATCTGGTGGCTACTGCACCTTTCAGGAAAACTGATGCTCTTTTTGTGGTCCCTTCTGGTCCTAGGAAGGGTTTGGCTCCTGCCAAGTCTACTATCAGCAAGTGGATTCGTCAGGCTGTGATTCAGGCCTACTCTGCTAAGGGGAAGAATCCTCCCTTCCGCCTTACTGCTCATTCCACTCGTGCTATTGGTGCCTCTTGGGCTTTTCAGCACCAGGCTTCTGTTGAACAAGTTTGCAAGGCCGCTACTTGGTCTTCTGTTCATACCTTTTCAAAGTTTTACAAGGTTGATGTTAGGGCCTCAGCTGATGCTGCTTTTGGCCGAAAAGGTTCTGCAGGCGGCAGTGGTTTAAACTGTCTGCTGCTGATTTTTTTTGGGGATCCCACCCTACTTATGGACACTGCTATTGGATGTCCCAACTGTAAGTATTAGATTTGGAGCAGGACGTACTGTATACTAAGAATAATACAATTCTCTGATTACTCACCTGTAGAATTGGTATTATGAGTATACAGTACGTCCTGTTCCAAGCCACCCTTGGTTGCATTATCTTGGATCCCCTGTATGGTGATTGTTATCCTTGTTATAGTTGAGTTTGGATTGTTTAATTCTCCCGGCTTCTCTTTAACTGCTTTTCAATGCTGGGGATTTGTGGGAGGTCCCTGGGTATTTGAGGGGCCGGGAGGAGCCTATTTTCGATGTCTCTGCAGTCCAGCGCCATCTGGCGGAGTATATACCAACTGTAAGTATTAGATTTGGAGCAGGATGTACTGTATACTCATAATACCAATTCTACAGGTGAGTAATCACAGAATTGTATTTTTCTTTCTTGGTTTCCTGGGCGCGCCGCAGTGGGGGGCGGGGCCGCACGATGACTTGTTCCGCGTCATCGCTGCGCGGCCCACCCTTCGAGGTGCTCCTGCGGTTCCCCATCCGGCGCCATTCTTCACATCGCGGCCCAGGTCGCCCTCCTCTCTGCTCTGCCGTGGCCATTGTCAGCCCAGGAACAGACGCTTCATCCGGCTCCCCTGTCCCCGCTGGCAGTTTCGTGAGTCTTTTGCGCTTTTTTTCTCTCCTTCCTTGCATGTGCTGTGGGATGCTCATGGTTTCTTGTTCGTGTCTTTCAGACAGGTCACATCTTTGCTGATCAGGGTTGTGGTTCCTCCCGGTTTCCTACCTCCCCCCCTCTTCGCATCCTCTATATTCCTAGTATTTCACACACCCCACTTCCAAAGATCCATGACACTTGGGAAACCGGCCCGTAGAGGGCGATCTTGCAGAGATGGCATGGAAAAAGGAGCCCCTCCTGGTCCATAAGTACCGGGTTCCTCCCACTATTCACCAGTCTTTCATCTCTGCAGTCGGCGAAGCAAGTTAGAAGATGACTCTCTCCTCCTTGCAGGTAGCCGGGGGTAACTCCCGGCATTTTTTGTCTATTTCTGCCCGGACCTCTTTTTTTCTTTTAAAAATTAAGCTATAACAATATGCCTCCCAGCTTAGGCTGCAGGCTCGGGCAATGGTAGCAGCACCTCTGGGTGCATAGGGGAGCTAGTTTTCCCCCGTGAGACCCCATACTAAGGGGTAGGCGGTTGGTGATCCCCGGCTTGGGATGCCCTGTCCCTCTTGCCCTTTCACCTATTGGTGTGGGTCCCCTCCCCCCTGCAGTGTCTCTCCGTGCCCCTTTGGGGGAGGAGGGGGGGTGGCTTTTCTCCGATAATAAAGCTAAATAATCACATGGGTAAAGTGTGTGTGTCTGTGTGTGTTTTCAAGTGTGTTTTAGCACTGTTCAACAGGACAAGTATCGCAGGAAGCTCAGCTTGTGGCAAGTCTTTGCTTTAAAAATAAATGGTGAAATGTAAGTAGTTAGGAGCTGGCTTGAGCAATAGAAACAGTTAAAATCATCAAATTCGGCCATTGTTGATTTTCAGCTGGCTGCTGCTCCTCAGCTGTGGTTAAGGAGAGGGCAGGGCCGGGAGCTCAGCAATTTGGGCTTCACTGGTGTTTTTTCTGGCCGGCCCCTCTCCTTCCTGTCTCTCCCTCCTGTCTTTCCTCGCTTCTATGAGGGTTGTTGTTCAGGACACGTGAGTTTTTGCCACTTGTGTTATATATTCTTATGTATATATTTACTCAAATTTGATTCAAAAAATTGTATTTTTCAGTAGCTAGCTCCAGCTCTGTCTAGAGAGACAACAATTGGATTAGCACAGGCTGGTGTTTCTTTGTAAACCTGTGCTGAGCTGCCTCACCAACGCTTGTGTGCTGCTAAGCCATTACTTGTGGCTGGAGCAGCTGGCCTGTTGTCCAGTCTTCTTTGGAGCCTTGACTCTGGATATGCTGGGTTTTGACTACTGAAGAAAATTTGTCTTATAGATACACAGATACATGTATTGTTTTGAGTGATGTGTATGTTTGGCTTATGTCCTCCTGCCCTTATGTTCAGGTTTTGTGTTCCACTTTAAGTTGGACCTGGATTCATGTTACCTGGCTCTATGTGTTAAAGACCAACAACATAGAAACATAGAAGGTTGACGGCAGAAGGGGACCTTATGCTCCATCTAGTCTGCCCTTAAGTAGTCCTAAGGGATTTAAAAAAAAAAAAAATCCTTCCACTTGGGACTTGAAGGGGCATCCCGGGTAGCTTTAACAGCGTAATTCCCTCTGGTCATTGCAACTACCTTAAAGATCACCATATGGAGGCTTCCCAGGATATCGGGCTTAGGCTCCCCTCGGGGCAGTCCCGGCAGTTTGTGGATTGTGGGGTATCCCTTGTGGGGGATAATGTACTTGTTTGCATACCTTGTGCTCAGCAGGTCATAACGCAGCAGTTGGGGGCCCAGGCCTCTGGGTCTGTGGCCCTGGCCTTTTCTCCTTCCCCACCCCGCCTTATCCGTACCCCAGATGATGTTGTCACAGTTGGGGAGTCGCAATCTGATATGTGTGCCAGATGGCTTATATTCAGAAAGTTATTTCTAGCTCTATGGCCAGAGAGGCCTCGGCTAAAAAAAAAAAAAAAGAAAGAACTTTTTGTCTCCAGCCGCACCGGCTTTTGAGTTTGATGTTTATGGTTTACTCAATTGGTCTGGTTATTCCCCGTCAGTAGAGGGGGAATTATTTGAGGAATCTGATGGTTCCGATGATCAGCAATTTATTGGTGCTGATATTGGGCGATTTCTCCCCCAGAGGAGGCTCCTCCGCAGATGGGGAAGTTCTTTGGGACTCCTAAGCCGCGCTTGCAATTCCCAAATCAAAAGCATTTTCGTTTGTATTATTCTTTAGGAATGGGGAGGCCTACTCGGCTTCCAGACACACAATGATTTGACCCAAAAATGTTTCAGTTTACTTTAGCATCACGCTATTTAAACACAACCAAATGAAACACAAGTGAAATAAATGGGAGAACGCTACTGAGTGACACATGCTACATGAGGCTACTGAACCTAGTGTGCCAGCGCTATACACTGAGCCACCCGTGATAATACATGTGGCTCTACATGACGCTATTAGAGGCGCTCACCAGCCTGACTTTCTTCTCCTTCCGGGGTTGATGCCCTGGTGCTTGGGTTATTTTATTCTTCCGTTGCATTCTACCACTCTTATGGATGGTGAGGACAAACGCATTGATCAGATGGCTTGCCACGCTTTTACTAGTGTCGGTTCAGCCTTAGTCGAGTACTTCTAGGCTTGACCCGGCCAGTGATGAGTTCGCCGCTCTTTAGCGGTGTGAATTATTCATGTCTTTTGTGCTAGCCGCCCTGGATGAGAGCTATGCTAGCTCAATGTGTCTTGCTTGATGCCCTTATTCTCCGGGTCATGGGTTCAAGGCCCTGTTGGTCTGTATCCTTTAAATAAAAACGCAATGGTTATGCGTAACCTCGGCCTTGCTTGTGGCTTTTCGGCGGTTTGGTTGTGCCAGTGGGCGACTGATTTCGAGTCACGAAAGCAGGGAAGTTACCTCAGCGTAAGAAGCAATGTAGTCCCGCTCCAGATTCTTCAGGTCTCGGGTGCCTTCGGGTTCCTCTGGCCGCACAGGGGCTCCGGGCGGCAGTAGGAAATCTACTGGTCATGGCTGTCATTTGCCCAGTGCCTCCCGCGGAAAGAGGCCTGGGCTTCTATTCCAATCTATTCACAGTGCCCAAGAAAGATGGCTCCGTTCGGCCCATTTTGGATCTGATGCCCCTCAGTCGGTTTATCCTTCAGGAAGTTTCGCATGGATTCCTTGCGTTCAGCCGTCGATTCACCTCGTCAGATGTCCATAGACATCAAGGGTGCTTATCTGCATGTACCAATCTTCCCGGCACACCAGAGATTTCTCAGATTCTCGATAGAAGACCAGCATTATCAATTTGTGGCCCTGCCATTCGGCCTTACCTCGGCCCCAAGAGTCTTTACCAAGATGCTGGCAGGAGTGATGGCTATATTCAGGGTCCAGGGCATCCACATTGTGCCTTTTCTGGACGATCTTCTTATCGCGGCCTCCTCCCTCGAACAATCAGAGTTAGACACCAGGACGGTGGTCTCTACGCTAGAGAGGTTCGGATGGGTAGTAAGTTACCCCAAATCCTCTCTCTGTCCGTCCAGGGAAATTCCCTTCCTGGGCCTGATTCTGGATACATTTCAGGCCAAGGTTTTTCTTCCTCAGTCCAAAATGGTTCTGATTCAGGACTTGATTCGTCTATTCTTGTCCAACCCTCGTCAGTCTATCCGTCTAGGGATGAGACTAGTGGGATTTGATGGTAGCTGCATTCGAGGCAGTCCCGTTTGCCCAGTTTCACATAAGGATGCTTCAGCTCTTCCTCTTGGCAAAGTGGGACAGGTGCCCACTATCATTAAATCAGACTTGTCTATTGTCTCCCCACGTTTTGCAGTCCCTTCAGTGGTGGTTAATATCTCACAACCTCCAGAAGGGCAAGTCATTTCTGACTCCGCGTTGGGAACTGGTTACCACGGGTGCCAGCCTGGTGGGCTGGGGGGGCTTCTGGAAGAAGCATCAGTTCCAAGGATTGTGGGGGCCTCCGGAGGCTCATTCTTCAATCAATGTATTAGAGCTTCGAGGCCATACGTCTTGTTCTACTTCGACTGACCCATCTCTTACAGGGTCTACCAGTTCAGATACGGTCAGACAACCGAACAGCTGTTGCATACATCAATCACCAGGGAGGGACTCGCAGTTTGGGTGCCCTCCGGGAAGTGTCTCTGATCCTTCAGTGGGCAGAGATCAATGTTCCCTGCATATCAGCAGTTTACATTCCGAGGATAGAGAATGTGGAGGCAGACTCCCTGAGCAGGGGATGTTCTCGCCAGGGAAAATGGTCTCTCAATCCAAGGGTCTTTCAGTTCCTCTGTCACAAGTGGGGGACTCCACGGTTGGACCTGTTTGCTTCTCGTCACAATCACAAGCTGCCTGCTTTTGTGTCTCTATACCAGGATCCTTGGGCAGTGGCAGCGGATGCCATATCTCTGGCCTGGAAGGATCTGGGGTTCCTGTATCTGTTTCCCCCATTCTCCATGATCAGCAAGGTGGTGCGCAAGTTAGCACTGTAGGAGGCACCAGCAATTCTGGTGGCGCCAAGGTGGCCAAGACGTCTGGTACGCAGATGTCGTAAGGCTGGCAGTGGATCGGTTCCATCTGCCTCTTCTTTCTGATCTCATCACTCAGGGTCAACTTTGTTACCCCAATTTACAAACGCTGGCTTTGACGGCATGGCTGCTGAAGTCTACATCTTGAAAGAAGAAGGTCTTTCTCATGCGGTTATTCAGACTCTTATTAGAGCTAGGAAGAAGTCTTCCTCTGTCATTTATTATAGGACTTGGAGGTCCTATATTGATTGGTGGGAATCCAGGGCTATGCCCTGTAGAGTATTTTCTATTCCTAGAATTCTGGAATATCTGCAACGAGGTCTGGATATGGGATTCCAGATTAGTACTTGAAAGGGCAAGTCTCTGCCTTGGCTATTTTCTTTCAAAGGTCGTTTGCTCTTCATCCTTTGGTTAAGACCCTTTTCCAAGGAGTCGCGCATGTGCGGCCTCTCAGAAAGCCTATACTTCCTGTTTGGGACCTTAACCTGGTGCTTTCAGCTATGCAGGCCGCTCCCTTTGAGCCTTTGCAGGATATTCCTCTTCCTATTCTTACTCAGAAGGTTGCCTTTTTGGTTGCTATTACTTCTGTCCGCCGAGTTTCTGAACTGGCGGCTTTGACTATTCTAGCCCCTTATTTTGAGAGGCATCAAGATGAGGTTGTTTTCCGTTTTAAACCGGATTTCCTTCCTAGGGTGGTGTCTGCTTTCCACCTAAATCAGGATATAGTTCTTCCTTCCTTGTGTCCCAAACCTAGTAACGACATTCTTGGATGTAGTTCGTTGTGTTAAGTATTATTTAGTTACTACCTCGACCTTCCGCAAGACGGATGCCTTTTTTGTTGTGCCTTCTGGGCCCAAGAAGGGTTTTGCTCCTGCCAAATCTTCCCTTAGTAAGTGGATACGTCAGGCCATCATTGGGGCCTATATGGCTAAGGGGAAGGTTCCCCCTTTTCGTGTCACCGCTCATGCTACTCGTGCTATTGGAGCTTCTTGGGCTTTTCAGCACCAGGCTTCCGTTGAACAAGTTTTACAAGGTTGATGTGCGGGCCTCAGCGGATGCTGCTTTTGGCCGCAAAATTCTGCAAGCTGCAGTAATTTAAGTTATGCATTATTCCTTGGGGATCCCCACCCATTATAGACACTGCTATTGGATGTCCCAAGTGTCATGGATCTTTGGAAGTGGGGTGTGTGACATACTAGGAATAATACCATTTTGTGAATACTCACCTGTAAAATGGTTATAACGAGTATGTCACACACCCCACTTCCCCCGCCCTTTTTTTGTTCTAGGGATCCTTTATATGGTGATTATTATTTTCAAATTATTTTTCATTTATTGAATATAATTGGCTCTTCCTGGTTCTCACTGCTTTTTAAAAAGACTGGGGAATAGTGGGAGGAACCCGGTACTTATGGACCAGGAGGGGCTCCTTTTTCCATGTCATCTCTGCAAGATCGCCCTCTACAGGCCGGTTTCCCAAGTGTCATGGATCTTTGGAAGTGGGGTATGTGACAAACTCGTAATAACCATTTTACAGGTGAGTATTCACAAAATGGTATTTTTTAAGAGAGACTTAATTGGGGATCGTCTGGGTTTGGGCCGTCAGCGCCTTGTAACTCGTTTATTCTAAGTATGTCACACACCCCACTTCATTTATTAAACATTACACTAGGGTTTACTCACCGCTAGGTGGCAGTGTTGCAGAGATCTCCAAAAAAGCAAGCAAGCCCCTCCCGGTCTATACATACCTGGTACCTCCCAACAATTCCCCAGTGTTGTTCTCTGCAAGGTGGCGACAAGACAGAAGAAAGAAGTCTCCTGCTTGCAGGTAGCTGGGGTATTACCCCGGCCCCCCCCCCATGGTCTATTTCTGCCCGGCTCTTGTTTGTTTTTCCCCCTGTTTACTGGTAGCCTCCCAGCTTAGGCTGGAGGCCGGGCAAAGGTACCTGGCACCTTAGGTGCCTAGGAGATTAGCTCCTCCGCTCGACCCCATATTATGGGGCATAGCGGGATTCCGGAGTGGTGATCCGGACGTGGGATGCCCTTACACTTAATCTAGGAGGTTGACACATCAGGCACAGAGGCTTTATTCCCTCCCAACTCAGAAGGCGTTTTTACACTGTGTGTGTGTGTGTGTGTGTGTGGGAGGGGGTGCTGGGAACGGGTGGCTGGTGCGCGCTGGACTGCCCGTTCTTCAGGTGGCTCGGTGTGGCTCGGCCTGGCATCACTGATGGCGGGTCGGGCGGGGTTCCGCCGACCCGCTGATTTAGGTTGGCTCAGTGGTTGGCGCTGCGACAATGGCGCCCGTGCTCTCTGGGGTCCCTGTGAGAAATGGCGGTGGGCGGGGCCGGGCGGCGCCGCCGGCCCGCCTGGCGGGGGAGCGCTGGGCTCGCGGCGTGTAGTTTCACTGGGGGCCTTTTTCACCCTGCCTTGACGTCTTGTGTATGTGTGGTGTGACTTTTCAGGATGGCTGAGTGGCGGTGTATGCGGGCGCCATTGTCGCTGGCGCCCGCTGTGCGGCGGCGTAGGGGAGGCGGGACCGCGCCCGGCGCGGCCCGTGTGTTGGTTGGCCGGTTGGAGGGGGCGGGGCTACCTTGACTCCCGCATCTTCTGTGGGCACGCCCCTCTTCCTCCTCCTTTTTTGGCGGTGCGGTGTCTGTGTGATGGCGGGGGCCGCCATCTTCTCGTCTCGCATGTCATAAAGGTAGGCTCCGCGGTAGTTGGGTTGGGGCCTATTGCCTGCCGCGGTCACAGTTTTTGATGTCTCCTCTGCCACCCCCATCTCCCCCCCCCCATCCTTGGCCGTTTGCCCCCGTTAGTTGGGGGGATGTTGGCAGAGCTGTTATTAATGTTGGGGGCTTGGGGTTAAAAGGGGGGATCAGCTTTTGTTATAAGCGCTGTGTGTGTGTATGTGCCTGTATTGATTTTTGTGTCTTTTTTAGATCCTGGGACCCCTTCCCGCAGGGCTCTCCCGGTCTTATATACCTGGCTAGCTGGGGGCTGGTGGCGTTACATTCTTATTAGGATATCTTCCCGCCAAATTTTCCCAGCATCAGGGATACATGATTACACATATCCTTTTATATATACATATATATATATATATTTACATATATAGTAGATAAAGGGGCATCCCGGGTCGCTTACTGCGTAAATCCCTGGGTTCTGCGAATACCATAAATTTCACCATATGGAGGCTGCCAGAGATTCCGGAAATGGTCCTTCGGGACAATCCAGGCTATGTGGGGGGTGTGGGACTCCGCTCCCGGGGGATGATGTCATTTTATGCATGTGCACAGCGGAACATTGAGCGCCAGTCCGGCACCCCGGTGCCTGGTACTTCATCGGCTGAGCCATCTCCCTCTCCTCCACGGCTGTTCCGGACCCCGTGTGACGCTGTCACGAGTGGGGATTCGCAATCTGAGGTCTGCGCCCGCTTGGCCAGCCTTGAGAAGAAGTTCTCCGCCATGGCCGCTCAGAAGGTGTCGGCTAAGCGAAAACACATATCTCTACCTCCGCCGGACTCCGATGAGGAGGTTGTTGAGGATTTGGATTGGTCGAATCGTCCCCTTGAAGAGGGCGAGCTGGTCGAGGAATTAGATGATTCAGAGGGCCAGCAGTTGCTGGGCGCTGAGGGGGACCAGGTTGAAGGTCCCGCTCCTGATATTTCTTCCATTTTGACTCAGATGTTTGAGGTTTTGGATTTGGACCCCCCCCCCCGAGGCTGCTCCTCGGCCTAGGGGCCAGCTTTTTGGGGGATCCAAGCAGCGGTTGGAGTTCCCCAGTCAACAGCATTTCGAGGACGTTGTCCTTAGGCAATGGGAGCAACCTACACGGCTCGTCGGGGTACCGCCTAGCTGGGATAAGAAATGTCCCTTTCCGGCGGACTTGTTGAAGCGTTGGTCTGTCCCTCCCGAGGTGGATGCTCCGGTTTTGGGACTGTCTAATACGGCGACTGTTCATCTTCCTGACAGGATCGCCGGATTGAGCAGCTGGCCCGCCATGGTTTTGTCTGTGCGGGTTCGGTTTTGAGGCCTGTTTGTGCTTCGGCTCTTTTGGCCTTGGCGGTTAGGGCTATTGTCAGGGATTTAGGTGTGGATTTGGATCCCTCTGGGGAGGAGTTTCTTGCGCTTAAGCGTTGTGGCTCCTTCTTGTCGTTTATCCTGGTCGCTTAGGATGATGCCATGTTAATGTGTGGCAGGGCTTCTGCTCTGTTGGTGGCTATTCGTCGTTCTGTGTGGTTGAGACAGTGGACGGTTGACTTTAATTCTAAGAGATCGCTCACGGCTCTTCCCTTTGTGGGTTTGAGGCTTTTTGGCGAAAAGCTGGATTCTGTTGCCAAAGGTGGTAGGTTGCCTCAGCGCAAAAAAATTTCGCCGTTCCTTTCGGGGGGCGGCCCCCCTTCAATCTGTCCTTTCGGGGAGCCAGAGCCGGCAGGGGTGCGGGCTTCTCGGCTTCCAGGGGTGCAGGTTGGAACAGGGGTAGAGGCCGTGGCCGTTCCGCTCACGCCTGGGGCGCCAAGCCCAAGTCAGCTGCCAAGCCCGCTCAGCAATGAGGGGGCGCCCTCACCCATACGGGTGGGGGGACGGTTGCGATTCTTCTCCCGGGTATGGGACCAGGAGGTCTCTGACAGGTGGAACCGGGAGGTGGTGTCGGCCGGTTACAAGCTGGAGTTCGTGTCTCGCCCTCCCCCAAGGTTTTTCAGGTCTTGGGTACCTTCAGACCCTTTGGCCGCGCAGGGGCTCCTGGCGGCGGTACGGAATCTTCTGGAATTGGCAGTCATCTGCCCGGTCTCTCCTTCGGAGGTGGGGCGAGGGTATTATTCCAATCTATTCACTGTACCCAAGAAGGACGGGTCGTTCCGTCCGATCCTGGATTTGAAGTTTCTCATCCGGTTTATTCGTCCCCGGAAGTTTCGCATGGAGACCCTGCGGTCTGCGATCGGCTCGCTTCGACAGGGGGACTTTATGACGTCCATAGACATCAAGGACGCGTACCTTCACATTCCGATTTTTCCGGCTCATCAGAGGTTTCTTCGCTTTGTGGTGGAGGATCGGCATTTTCAGTTCGTAGCTCTTCCATTCGGTCTCACCTCGGCTCCGAGAGTGTTCACCAAGGTGTTGGCAGGGGTGATGGCCCTGCTCAGAGCTCAAGGGATTCGCATTGTACCTTACCTGGACGATCTTCTCATCATGGCACCTTCCCTCAGTCAAGCGGAAGGGGACACCGGCATGGTGGTGTCTATGCTGGAGAGTTTCGGTTGGGTGATCAATTACCCCAAGTCCTCTCTGGTTCCGGCCAGGGTGGTGCCCTTTTCTGGGGATGTCCTTGGACTCTTGCCAGCACAGAGTTTTTCTCCCTCAGGCCAAGGTTCTTTTGATTCAGGAATTGGCTCAGCTTCTTCTTTCCAATCCTCGCCGTCCATCCGGCTGGGCATGAGACTGGTGGGGTTGATGGTGGCCTCGTTCGAGGCAGTTCCCTTCGCACAGTTTCACACGAGGACGCTGCAGCTTCATCTTTTGGCGTCTTGGGACCGGCGACCGCGGTCGTTGGATCGGTCCTTCCGGATGTCCCCTCGGGTCCGGCAGTCCCTTCGGTGGTGGTTGGTCCCGGACAATCTTCTGAAGGGCAGGTCGTTTCTGACCCCGCTTTGGGAAACTGTCACCTCGGATGCCAGTTTGTCAGGATGGGGAGGTTTCTGGAAGGATCTTCAGGGGCAGTGGGACCCTCAGGAAGCTCACTTGCCCATCAATGTTCTGGAGTTACGAGCCATCAGGTTGGTTCTGTCTCACTTGACGCATCATTTACAGGGCCTGCCGGTTCAGGGTCGATCGGACAATCAGACGGCGGTTGCTTACATCAATCACCAAGGAGGGACTCGCAGTCTGGGAGCCCACAGAGAAGTGTCTCTGATTCTAGTTTGGGCAGAGACTTATGTCCCTTGCGTCTCGGCAGTTTACATTCCAGGAGTGGAGAACACGGAGGCAGACTGTCTGAGCCGGTGTTCGTCCCGCCGGGGGGAATGGTCTCTCCATCCCCAAGTGTTTCGGTCTATGTGTCTTCGGTGGGGGACGCCGGAGGTGTATCTGTTTGCCTCTCGTCACAATCACAAGCTTCCGACATTCGTGTCACTGTCTCGGGATCCTCTGGCTCTGGCGGCGGATGCCATGGCCCTGAGCTGGAGGGACCTGGGGTTTCTTTATCTGTTTCCTCCGATTCCCATGCTAGGCAGGGTGCTGCGAAAGCTGGTTCGGGAAGGAGTTCCCGCTATTCTCGTGGCCCCAAGGTGGCCAAGGCGGGTGTGGTTTGCAGACATCGTTCGTCTGGCAGTCGATCAGTTCGATCTGCCTCTTCGGCCAGATCTTCTCACTCAGGGTCAACTGTTACCCCAGTTTACCAACGCTGGCTTTGACTGCTTGGCTGCTGAAACCTCCATCTTGAAGGAGGAGGGTCTTTCGGATTCGGTCATTCAGACTCTTGTTAGTGCTAGGAAGAGGTCGTCCTCTTCCATCTATTATAGGGTCTGGAGGTCTTATATTGATTGGTGTGAGGCTAGGTCTTTGCCCTGCCGGGTCTTTTCTATTTCTCAGATTTTGGAATTTCTTCAATCGGGGCTGGACTCTGGTCTTCGGCTGAGTACCTTGAAGGGGCAGGTTTCTGCCTTGTCTGTCTTTTTTCAGAGGTCTTTTGCAAGCCATTCTTTGGTCAAGACCTTTTTCCAGGGGGTTTCGCATCTGCGGCCTCCTAGGAAGCCTTTGCTCCCAGTTTGGGATTTGAATTTGGTGCTCTCTGCTTTTCAGGCTCCTCCTTTTGAGCCTCTGCAGGATATTGCTCTGTCCACTCTGACTCAGAAGGTTGCCTTTCTGGTGGCCATCACTTCGGTTCGGCGTGTTTCAGAGTTGGCAGCTTTGTCGATTCAGGTTCCTTATTTTGAGAAGCATCAGGACAAAGTGGTTTTTCGTTTTAAGCCGGACTTTCTCCCTAAAGTGGTCTCTGCTTTTCATTTTAGCCAGGACATTGTTCTTCCTTCCTTGTGTCCTAAGCCTAGGTATGGCAAGGAGAGTGCGTTGCACTGCTTGGATGTTGTACGTTGTGTCAGGTACTATTTGCGTACTACGGCTTCCTTTCGTAAGACTGATGCCTTTTTCGTGGTGCCTTTTTCGTGGTGCCCTGTGGGCCTAAGAAGGGCTTGGCTCCGGCTAAGTCTTTCATTAGCAAATGGATTCGTCAGGCGATTGTTGGAGCCTATTCTGCCAAGGGGAAGGATCCCCCTTTTCGTGTTCCTGTGCATTCTACTCGTGCGGTTGGTGCGTCCTGGGCTTTTCAGCACCAGGCTTCTGTTGAACAAATTTGTAAGGCTGCTACCTGGTCTTCGGTTCACACTTTTTCTAAGTTTTATAAGGTTGATGTGCGGGCCTCAGCGGATGCTGTTTTTGGCCGCAAGGTTCTGCAGGCTGCAGTGGTTTGAGTTTTATCTGCGTTATTGCCTGGTTGGATACCCGCCCTTTTTGGACACTGCTGTTGGATGTCCCTAGTGTAATGTTTAATAAATGAAGTGGGGTGTGTGACATACTTAGAATAATACCATTTTGTGAATACTCACCTGTAAAATGGGTATTGTAAGTATATCACACACCCCACTTCACCTCCCCTTTTTTGGTATCCTGGTTCTTTATATGGTGAAGTTTTGTTATTTACAGTTGAGGGTTACAATTGTTTGTTCCTGGTACCTTGTCTTACTGCTGTTTGAACACTGGGGAATTGTTGGGAGGTACCAGGTATGTATAGACCGGGAGGGGCTTGCTTGCTTTTTTGGAGATCTCTGCAACACTGCCACCTAGCGGTGAGTAAACCCTAGTGTAATGTTTAATAAATGAAGTGGGGTGTGTGACATACTTACAATACCCATTTTACAGGTGAGTATTCACAAAATGGTATTATTATGTCACACACCCCGCTTCAAGATATCCATAACATGTGGGTAATACCGACCTGAAGGGGCGTTCCTGCAGAGATGATAGCAAAAAAGAAAGCCCCTCCCTGATCCATAAATACCTGGGACCTCCCACTCATCACCCAGTTTTCCATCTCTGCAGACGGCGAGCAAGTCAGAAGATGATGGCTCCTCCTTGCACAGGGGGTTTTCAGGTAGCCGGGATGACTCCCGGCCCGCTATTTATTTGTTTCTGTTTGGACCCTTTTTTCCCCAGAACTCATATGCCTCCCAGCCTCGGCTGAGGGTCCAGGCGAGGGTATATCAGCACCTTAGGTGCTCAGGAGCTATGCTCCACCGTGAGACCCTATATGAGAGGGTAGGCGGTAATACCGGGTTGGTGACCCCGGTTTGGGATGCCCTGTCCCTTGAATTAATTTTCACTGGCCCTTCCCAATTCCCTTTTCCTCAGCAGGGATGGGGAGTGTGGGTCCCTCCTTTATTAGTTTCAGGTTATGTAGGAAGTATCTCTCTCATGTTGTGTGTGAGTGTTCCTTTAAATGTTTCACTGTAGCTAAATGTCATTCTTTTCACAGGGCAGCATACTTTGAGTTTCTTATCTCCCCCCCTTCTTGCTTCTGTCTTCTATGGCGGAGGCAGCTCCCTCATGCCATATTCTACACATTAGTGGGGGGGGGGGGGGGCCGGTCCGTCGGCGGGGCCGGGACCCGTCCCTGCTGTCTGCCTGTGTGTGTGTGTGTGTTTGGTGTGACTGTACCGGCACTTCATGCTGCGGCGCCGGCCGGTTCTTGGCGCCTTTTTCATCTGAGGAGATTTCTCCTCATGATGTTCGGGGGGCGGGGCCGGTGCGGCGCGCGTCACCGCTGCCCGCCCCCATCTGTCCCCGGCGCCGCTGCGGAGCTCTGCATGGTGTGGGAGAGAGGGGGGGCGTGGTTCAGCGTCGCGCGCGTCCCGCGCTGGCCACGCCCCCTTCTCCTCTTAGTCTCTTCTCACAGCAGCATCACGAGGATCCTTCTGGCGCCTTCCAGCTCCGCGGTTCCGTGAGTGGCCTATGGCCCCCTTTTTCCTTCTTCTCTGTATTGTGCTGTAGGTTATTTTTAGCCATTGCCTTACTAGTCCTTCTGTGTCTTTCAGGTGGTGGTTTAGGAGGATCTCCATTAGCATTTAGGGGGTCCCTCCCGATCCTTTATCACTTGGTTCATTATTGTTATAAATCCTCCCACTCGGGACATTAAAGGGGCATCCCGGGTTGTCTAGCGGCGTAATTCCCTGGGTCATAGCGACTATCCCTAAAAAAGTTCACCTGATGGAGGCATCCCCGGATACTGGGCTCGGGGCCCCTTCGGGGCATCCCCGAAAGTGTATGTTGTGTGGGGTATCCATTTCTGGGGACGATGTACTTCTGTGTATACCATGTGCACAGCAGACCATCACGCGGCAGTCCGAACCCCAGGCGTCTGGGTCAGCACCGCCAGTCGCTTCATCTCCCCCTCCCGCCTTGACACGCACCCCGTGTGACGTCGTCATGGGCAGGGAGCTGCAATCTGAGATGTGCGCCAGATTGGCTAACCTTGAAAAAATTATCTCCAGCTCAGTCGCCCGTAAGGCTCCGACTAAGAGAAAGCATTTGTCGCCGGCTCCGCTGGTGGAGGACCAGGAGGATGTTAATAATCTGGATTGGTCTGATTATTCCCAGCTAGAGGAAGGGGAAGTTTATGAGGATTCTGATTTTTCGGACGATGAGCAGTCCTTTGGCGCTGAAGCCGAGCTTGGTGACTTGGGGAGATCCTCTGATACTCCCCACGCTCTGGCTTTGATGTTAGAGGTACTGAATATTTCCCCTTCTGAGGAGGTGTCACAGCAGAAGGGTGAATTGTTTGAGGAATCCAGTCCGCGCTTGGAATTCCCTACACAAAGGCATTTTGACAAAATTATTGCCAAGGAATGGGACAGGCCGGCTCGGCTCCCTGGCATCCCTCAGGGATGGGATAGGAAATATCCCTTCCCTTCGGAGGCGGTTAAGCGCTGGGCATCTCCCCCCGAGGTGGATGCACCGGTTTTGGGGTTGTCCAATTCCTCGGTTTTAAATAGACCTGATTGTTCCATTCTCAAGGATGGAGAGGATAAACGTATTGACCAGATGGCTTGTCATGGTTTTGCTAGCGTTGGGTCAGCCATGCAGCCCGTTTGCGCATCGGCACTTATGGTGTTGGCTGCCAGGTCCGTGGTTAGGGACCTGTTGACTTCTTCCGGGCTGCGTCCTGGTAGTGCTGAGTTCCTTAGCCTTAAGCGGTGTGAGTTGTTTTTATCTTTTGTGTTGACAGCCTTGGATGACACTTTGATGATGTGTGGTAGGACGTCGGCGCTGCTGGTCACTATTCGGCGCTCGGTGTGGCTGCGCCAGTGGGCGGCAGATTTTATGTCCAAGAAGTCACTAACGGCTCTACCCTTTGTTGGATTACGGCTTTTTGGAGAGACATTGGACTCTGTTACCAAGGGTGGTAGGTTACCTCAACGCAAGAAACAACGCCGTCCCTTTCGGGGGGCGCCTTCCTTTACACCCTCCTTTCGTGGGGCCAGATCTGGCAGGGGATTTGCATTCCCCTCTTCCAGAGGAGATTCTGGGAGCAGGGGCAGAGGACGTGCCCGTCCAGGATTCAGTTGGGGTCTAAGCCCAAGCCGGCTGCCAAGCCGGCTCAGCAATGAGGGGGCGCCCTCACCCTTGCGGGTGGGGGGACGGCTGCGACTCTTCTCCCAGGTCTGGGATCAAGAGGTCTCGGACCGATGGATCCGGGAAGTGGTGTCTTCCGGTTACAAGCTGGAGTTCGAGCTCCGCCCCCCTTCCAGATTTTTCAGGTCTCGGATGCCTTCGGAACCTCTAGCGGCACAGGGGCTCCTGTTGGCAGTGCAGAACCTTCTGGACATGGCTGTCATTTGCCCAGTGCCCCCTTCGGATCGGGGCAGGGGTTTTTATTCCAATCTGTTCATGGTACCCAAGAAGGACGGATCGGTCCGACCCATCTTGGATCTGAAGTTTCTCAACAGGTTCATCCGGCCACGGAAATTCCGCATGGAAACGCTGCGTTCGGCCATTCACTCTCTTCGTCAGGGAGACTTTCTGACGTCCATAGACATCAAGGATGCTTACCTACACGTTCCAATCTTTCCAGCACACCAGAGGTTTCTCAGGTTCGTGGTGGAGGATCGCCATTTTCAGTTTGTGGCACTCCCCTTCGGTCTCACCTCGGCTCCTCGGGTGTTCACCAAGGTGCTAGCGGGGGTGATGGCTCTGCTGAGGGTTCAGGGTATCCGCATTGTGCCCTATTTGGACGATCTTCTGATCATGGCCTCCTCTTTCAACCAAGCGGAGTTGGACACCAGAATGGTGGTGTCCACCCTGGAGAGGTTCGGTTGGGTGGTCAACCACCCCAAGTCTTCTCTTTCTCCGTCCAGAGTAGTGACCTTTCTGGGAATGTCTCTGGACACTTCGCAGGCCAGGGTGTTTCTGCCCCAGGCCAAGATTCTTTTGATTCAGGAATTAGTTCGGCTTCTCTTGTCGCTCCCTCGTCCGGCCATCCGGCTAGGGATGAGGCTGGTGGGGTTAATGGTGGCCTCATTCGAGGCAGTTCCCTTTGCGCAGTTTCATACAAGGACGCTTCAGCTTCATCTGTTGAAGGTTTGGGACAAGTCCCCTCTATCGTTGGATCAGTCCTTCCTGATGACTCCTCGAGTTCGTCGATCCCTGCAATGGTGGCTGGGGTCGGTCAATCTGTTGAAGGGCAGATCTTTTCTGGCCCCGTGTTGGGAAACAGTCACCACGGATGCCAGTCTGTCAGGTTGGGGGGGTGTTTGGAAGGACCTCCAGTTCCAGGGTCTGTGGGGCCCGCAGGAGGCTCACGAGCCCATCAATGTTCTGGAATTGAGAGCCATCAGGTTGGTTCTGTTTCGATTGACTCATCAGTTGCGGGGCCTGCCTGTTCAGGTCCGGTCGGACAACCGGACGGCGGTTGCTTACATCAATCACCAGGGGGGGACTCGCAGCAGGAGTGCCCTCAGGGAAGTGTCTTTGATTCTGGACTGGGCGGAGAGCCACGTCCCGTGTATCTCAGCAGTCTACATTCCGGGAGTGGAGAACACGGAGGCGGACTCGCTGAGCAGGGCCTCCTCTCGTCAGGGGGAGTGGTCTCTCAGTCCCAAGGTGTTTCGTTCGATCTGTCTCAGGTGGGGGTCCCCAGTGGTGGACCTCTTTGCCTCTCGTCACAATCACAAGCTTCCAGTCTTTGTGTCTCTCTCGCAGGATCCTCTGGCTCTGGCAGTGGATGCCATGTCTCTGAACTGGAGGGATCTGGGGTTTCTTTACCTGTTCCCCCCGTTTCCAATGGTAGCCAGAGTGGTGCGCAAACTGGCCCTGGAGGGCGCGTCGGCAATTCTGGTGGCACCAAGGTGGCCAAGGCAGGTTTGGTTCGCAGACCTGGTAAGACTGGCAGAGGATCAGTTCGTTCTGCCTCTACTGCCGGACCTGCTCACTCAGGGTCGGCTGCGCTATCCCAATTTACCTTCGCTGGCTTTGACGGCGTGGCTGCTGAAACCGCCATCTTGAAGGAGGAGGGTCTTTCTGACGCGGTGGTTCAGACTCTTATTAGCGCCAGGAAGCGCTCTTCCTCTACTATTTACTATAGGACTTGGAGGTCCTATATTGACTGGTGTGAAAGTAGGTCTTTCTCTTGTAGCGAGTTCTCCATTTCCAGAATTCTGGAGTTTCTTCAACATGGTCTGGATCTGGGGCTTCAACTTAGTACCTTGAAGGGGCAGGTTTCTGCCCTGGCGGTGTTCTTTCAAAGGTCCTTTGCACTTCATCCCTTAGTCAAGACCTTTTTCCAGGGAGTTACGCATGTACGGCCTCCTAGGAAGCCTTTTGTTCCAGTTTGGGATTTGAACCTGGTTCTTTCTGCTCTTCAGGGTCCTCCGTTTGAGCCCTTGAATGAGGTTGCTTTGTCTTCTCTTACTCAAAAGGTGGCCTTTTTGGTGGCTATCACTTCGGTTAGGCGTGTTTCTGAGTTGGCAGCTTTATCCATTAAAGCTCCGTACTTTGAAAGGCACCAGGACAAGGTTGTCTTTCGTTTCAAGCCGGATTTTCTTCCTAAGGTGGTCTCTGCCTTTCATCTGAATCAGGATATTGTTCTGCCTTCTCTATGTCCTAATCCCAGCAACGACAAGGAAAGGGCACTGCATTCCTTGGATGTGGTTCGTGTTGTGAAGTATTATCTGGTGGTTACGTCTTCCTTTCGTAAGACTGATGCCTTTTTTGTGGTGCCCTTTGGACCTAGGAAAGGTTTGGCTCCTGCCAAATCTTCCATTAGTAAATGGATTCGTCAGGCCATCATTGGGGCCTATTCTGCCAAGGGGAGGAGTCCCCCTTTTCGTGTTACTGCTCATTCTACTCGTGCGGTTGGAGCGTCCTGGGCTTTCCAGCACCAGGCCTCTGTTGAGCAAGTTTGTAAGGCCGCTACTTGGTCCTCTGTTCACACTTTTTCCAAGTTTTACAAGGTTGATGTTCGGGCCTCAGCGGATGCTGTTTTTGGCCGCAAAGTTCTGCAAGCTTTTGTGGTTTAAGTTGTGCATTGTTGCCTTGTTTTGGATCCCCGCCCTTTTTATGGACACTGCTATTGGATGTCCCACATGTTATGGATATCTTGAAGCGGGGTGTGTGACATACTTAGAATAATACCATTTTGTGAAATACTCACCTGTAAAATGGGTATTGTAAGTATGTCACACACCCCGCTTCACCCGCCCTTCTTGTATTCAGGATCCTTTATTTTGTGAACTTTGCGTGGTTATGACTTATATTTGCCTCTTCCTGGTCCCTTACCTTACTGCTTCTATATACTGGGTGATGAGTGGGAGGTCCCAGGTATTTATGGATCAGGGAGGGGCTTTCTTTTTTGCTATCATCTCTGCAGGAACGCCCCTTCAGGTCGGTATTACCCACATGTTATGGATATCTTGAAGCGGGGTGTGTGACATACTTACAATACCCATTTTACAGGTGAGTATTTCACAAAATGGTATTTTTTATTGCTATAATCACCATAATGGAGACTTCTGGGGATAGCGAGCTAGGGGCCCCCTCAGGGCGGGTTAAGCTCTGTCTCATGTGTGGTACCAGTTCTCTGAGCGGTCTCAGCGCAGTTTGTGTCCCTTGCGTCAGGAGCGTTCTTTTGGAACAGGATACGGCGGGCGTCTCTGCCCCCAGCCCTACTTTGCCTGCGGCCTCGCCTGCACCCTGCGCCTGCATTTAGCTCCCAGTGGGGGGAAGCCAGCAGGGGGTCTCAAACAGATTTGGCGCTCCGGGTGGCTAGCCTGGAGAGACAGTTATCTAGCTCGGCTGCTGGCAAGACCACGAGTAAGAAGCGGCATATTGAGCCGGGTTATTCGCTTTTTGCTGCTGATGATGATGTTTTTGGTGGTCGGGACTCCATGGAGGAGGGTGAGCTGTTTCAGGACTCCACCTCCTCAGGGGACCGACCAGGGGGTTATGACAGCGACCCTGGATCTTCCTCGGACGAGGATATGTGGCTCCCTGATGACACAGAGAAGTTGTTATCTTCTGTGTTTGAAACCTTGCACATTGTACCCCCGAAGGCGGCAAAAAAGAAGCAGCAGGATTTATTCCGGCCTGAGAGACAGCGCCTTGTCTTCCCTGAACAGGGCCACTTCTCCAAAATGATTTTTAAGGAATGGGAAAGGCCTAATAAATTGCCATCAGTGCCTAAGGGCCTGGAAAGACGGTATACTTTCTCTGAGGAGTTGATTCGCCTTTGGTCCTGTCCCCCGGGGGTGGATGCCCCTGTGTTGGGGATCTCCAATACCTTGGTTATGCCGTCACCCGATACTGCTTCCTTGCGCGACCCTGCTGACCGGCGCATGGATCAGCTGGCTTGTCACGCCTTCACCTTTGTGAGTGCTGGCCTTCATCCAGTTTGTGCCGTGGTAAGACGTCTTCTTGATATCGCCAGTTCTCGCAAGCGGGCGAAGGAGTATAAGGACCTCCTAGCCTGCGCGGACTTTATTACTTTTGTAGTCTCGGCCATGGACGATAGCGTCCGGATTGGCGGCAGGGCTTCGGCCCTGCTTGTTGTGCTTCGTCACTCTATCTGGCTGCGGCAATGGTCAGCCAACGCCGCTTCCAAGAAATTGCTCACTGGTATCCCCTTCTTGGGGCTTCAGTTATTCAGGGAGCGTCTGGACCTCCTGATGAAGGACGAGAGACTCCCTCAGCGACGGAAGCCTGCGCGGCCCTTTCGGGGTTTGTCTGCCTATCGCTCCTTTCGAGGAGGAAGAGGCTCTTCCTTTTCAGGTGGCCGCAGAGATTACTGGGGACGAGGTAGATCTCGCAGCCGACCCAATCCCTCTTGGGGAACTAAATCCAAGCCCCCTACCAAGTCCTCTCAGGCATGAGGGGGCGCCCTCACCCGTTCCGGTTGGGGGGAAGGCTTCTGCTATTTGCTCACGTCTGGAGACTGCACGTCTTGGATCAGTGGATTCGCAGGAGGCCCATTTGCCCATCAATCTCCTGGAGCTGAGAGCGATCCGGTTGGTTCTGTTTCATTTGACTCTCCATTTGCAGGGTCATGCGGTCCAGGTCCGCTCAGACAATCAGACGGCTGTCGCCTACATCAATCACCAGGGCGTGACTCGGAGCAAGCGAGCCCTCAAGGAGGTGACCCAGATCCTGACTTGGGCAGAGGAGATGTTACCTGCATCTCGGCGGTTTACATCCCCAGGGTAGAGAACCAGGAGGCAGACTCCCTGACTCCCCAGGGGGGCCTCTCGTTTGGGAGAATGGTCTCTCAGCAACAAGATCTTTCACGCTCTGTGTCGCCGCTGGGGTCAGCCGGATGTGGACCTTTTCGCGTCCAGGCACAATCACAAGCTTCAAAGGTTCGTCTCCCTGTCAAGGGATCCGCTGGCCTTCGCCACGGACGCTCTGACAATTCCTTGGACGGAGTTCGGGCTCCTTTACACATTTCCTCCGTTTCTACTCCTGGGTCGAGTGCTGCGCAAGATAGCCCAGGAGGGGGTACCAACCATTCTGGTGGCTCCTCGCTGGCCAAGGCGGAGTTGGTTCGCGGACATAGTTCAGATGTCAGTGGATCGCTACGTCATGCCCGACGATCCAGGGCTTCTCACACAGGGGTTGCTGCGTCACCCCAATTTACAAATGCTGGCTTTGACGGCTTGGCTGCTGAAACCTCTATCTTGATGGAGAAGGGGTTGTCTGCTTCGGTCGTGCGTACCATGATTCAGGTTTGGAAGAAATTCTCCTCCATGATATATTACAGAGTTTGGCATGCCTACATTGCCTGGTGTGAGTCTAAGTGTCTCCCTTGTCGCACATTTTCTTTTTCAAGGATTTTGGAGTTTCTACAACATGGCTTGGACTCGGGTCTCCAGCTGAGCACCCTCAAGGGCCAGGTTTCAGCCTTGGCCATTTTTTTCCAAAGATCTTTCCCCAATCATAGACTTATCAAGACTTTTTTCCAAGGAGTTACTCATGTATGTCCACCGCGTAAGCCTGTGTTACCGGTGTGGGATTTGAACTTGGTGCTTTCTGCTCTCCAGGGTCCCCCCTTTGAGCCCTTGTGCAATGCTGCCCTATCCATTCTGACTCTAAAGGTGGTCTTTTTGGTGGCTATCACTTCGGTGCGTCGCGTTTCAGAGCTGGAGGCGC
Source organism: Gastrophryne carolinensis (assembly GCA_027917425.1). Classification (NCBI taxonomy): domain Eukaryota; kingdom Metazoa; phylum Chordata; class Amphibia; order Anura; family Microhylidae; genus Gastrophryne; species Gastrophryne carolinensis. Next base: position 317,558,533 of record CM051237.1, read on the forward strand.
TTTGTATGAAGCCTCCTTACTTTGAGCGGCATCAGGATAAGGTGGTATTTCGCCTTAAACCGGATTCTTTACCTAAGGTTGTTTCTTCCTTTCACCTCAATGAGGACATTGTTTTGCCTTCCTTGTGTCCCGCGCCTTCTAATTCTAAGGAAAGGACCCTCCATGCCTTGGATGTGGTCAGAGCCCTTAAGTACTACCTGGTTGCAACGGAATCCTTCAGGAAATCGGATTCTCTTTTTGTCCTCACTGACGGGCCTAGGAAGGGTCTGCCTCCGGCCAAATCCACTCTCAGCAAGTGGATCAGACAGGCGGTGGTGCAAGCGTACTCTGCCAAGGGGAAGGAACCTCCTTTTCGGATCACAGCTCATTCTACCAGAGCTATTGGGGCCTCTTGGGCTTTTCAGCACCAGGCATCAGTTGAGCAGGTTTGTAAGTCTGCCACTTGGTCTTCAGTTCATACTTTTACAAAGTTTTACAAGGTGGGTGTTAGGGCTTCCGCTGATGCTGTTTTTGGCCGTAAGGTGCTTCAGGCGGTAGTGTCATGAACTACATGCTGTTGCTCACTGGGGATCCCACCCTTTTTTGGACACTGCTTTTGGATGTCCCACATGTCAGAAATGGAGCGACCTGAACAGGACACTGGGAAAAATACGATTCTGTGAGTACTCACCTGTAGAATTGTTTTTGACTGTGTCCTGTTCAGGTCGCCCCATCCCACCCTTGTTCTTGTTATCTTCTGTTGCCTTTTATGGCGATTACCGTTTTTTGTTCGGAACTTGTCCTTTGGTGTTTTCCTTTTGAGAGAGTACATGTTGAAGCTATGTGAAGTAACATGGTTTTTTGGCCTCCCGGCCTGTCTCGTCTTACTGCTTTTGAACCACTGGGGAGGTATCTGTCTTATATGGAGCCGGGAGGAGCTACGATTTTTTGATCTTGCAGTCACTGCGCCACCTTGTGGCGGATAATCCACATGTCATAAATGGAGCGACCTGAACAGGACACAGTCAAAAACCATTCTACAGGTGAGTACTCACAGAATTGTATTTTTATATTTATTCATAGTTGATTTGTAATAGTTTCGATGAGAGATGATTTTGTAGGGAGGGATCTTGTTTCCTGAGATATGTAACTGCTGTAATTCATTCTCCTGAATGTTCCATTTTGTGAAGCATAATGCTTAGAGTGGACCCATATATTGCTGCTTCTTTTGGGGTGCTACCCAAGGGAACTTTGACGACCTCTCTATAGACTTTGTGGCAGGCTTACTGCGTCAGTTTCACCTCACGATATGAGTTGAAGCTAGGAGAGGTTTTACATCTATACTTGTTGGGCTAGCCTTCCAACAATAAAAGACAGGTATTCTTGAAGACATTACCTTCCCAAATGGGGTGTCATAAGGACTACCTTGCTATCGCTTTTACAGTTACACTGCAGTGCTGCTTGTGGCTTCAAGCCTATTTTGGTGGTAGTGACTGGGCTATTCCCATACTTAACTTTATAGAAAGTCTACTTGTTAGAGAGTTGTCACATTCTATAGAAAGATTGTGCTGGGAAAAAAGGATTCTGTTTCCCATTCCGTTACTATCACTTACCCCTTAGGTCCCTGTGACTTTCTCAATTTCCCCAACCTCAGAAGCAACCCCTTTCAGCACTGCCTGCACATGCACCGTATGATTGGCGGCTATCACCAGGGTTTCACACATGGGCATCCCAAATCAGGATGCCCCAGGGATTGTGAGTTGGCCAGCCTTGGAGTCGTTTAGACTCTAGGGGTGGCTGAAATAGGCTTTGGGTTACTTTAAGGTCCTTCATAATCCCTAAGTGGGCCCCTGAGTAACAAGCCTCCCTAGTAACAAGCCTAAGGTCTTTGTTCCTTAGACCCACCTGATGGATGTCACAAGGGCAATTTAACAGTATTGTTTCTAGTCAGGGGCATAACTATAGGGGGTTGCGACTGCACCGAGGCCCAGGGGGGGCCCCATCATTGTTGCTCCTGCACCTTATTTATCATAGTTTTTGTACTCACTTGGAGTTTAGAGAAAGGAAGCACCATTACTTTCAGCTGTTTAGTCTTTAGTTGTCTAGCTGCATCCAGCTAAGTTAAAGACAGAAAAAAGTTAACTGTATGAGCCCTGAAGGGACCCCATTTAATGTTCGCACCAAGGCCCCATGACAGTTAAGGCACTGTTTCTAGCTGCAGTCCATCCATTGCCAGCGGAAAACAAAACACTCACCCCCTGGTAATGAGCCCAATTATACACTCACCTTCATGGCATTGGGTGCTCAATCTCTCACCATACGCAGTACTTTGCAGCTAGCTGTGTTTCCGGGTTCCAAGTAGCTGCACTGAGCTTGAGGCTGAAAGCCAAAGAAAAATATAATTTAGCCCACCACCACATCCAGATCCACCACCACCGCTTACCACCTCCCTGCTTAGATGTATTTTAAAAAAATATTTTTTCAATATAAGTCCATTTCTATGGGTTTTATTGTTGCTCTACTCCCTATTCATTTTACTGATGACTTCTTCAGGGAAGGTAACAGGTAGACACATACAGTATGTGTATGCATGTGTGTGTGCACACAATCTTGTGGCTTCATAACATAAGAAATGATAGTGTTCTCTTAATGATAACTATGTGTGGGATTCTACAATGTATTTTGGGAATGTATATAAGGAGAGTAAACCCCCATAGGGATTCATGCAGGAGCCCTCACAATTTCCTGCAGGCATCACAGAAACCTTTATGTAGTTCCCCGCTTAGCAGTTTTAAATGTCGTTCTATTATGTTATCAATACCTGGGTCAAGCAGGCTTTGAACATATTTTATCATATAAGAAATCACTCTACTCCTTTCCTGAGTATCTGAATCTATTATCTGCAGGGATGTCCAGGGATCTCTTGAAACTTTCCACTCACATTTTCTGGGAGCTGGCTTCTTTGGCTCTAGCCCTCTAGGCCCCTTTATATATCATAGTAGTTTTTTTTCCCTTCCTCAAGGCCAGGGGTTCCCAACTAGTGGTACAAGTACCACAAGGTCATATTCTTAAAATTTTTTTAAGGCCATCAGGAACACCAGGACACTGGCACACCTCTCTTGACGGTGCTGGAAAGCCTATAGCAATCTGTCCCTTGCTTCTCTGCCTATCCGAATCTCTTCTCTCTACTCGGAATGGGAGGAGTATCCTTTATCATGTTTTTTTGAAGGTTCTCTACTTCCCCCATTGGTTCACCTGTGGAACAAGGTTCTTGGTTTAGACTCTTATATAGCCACTTTCCCTGGCACACTGGTTCATGGTTTCTTGGGGTTATTAAAGGACGTTTCTATAAAATTTCAGGAAATTCCCCTGCCAGACCACTACACTTGACGCGAGAGATAGATGGCTGTTATAAGAGATAGTTTCTTGGGGTCTCAACCGTGATGCCCCGGTCTTCCTAAAGCACATTAGGGAGCAAAGGCCCTAACGCTATTAGCTGCTATTCAATATAGCCTGTGGCTAAGGACCTACACTGGCAACCACAGGTGATCACTACTATTCCAGGACGCTATTGTCAGGTTGTCAAGGGATTCCTGTTGCTCTGGAAGGCCCAGGAGCAGGTGGCATTATCCATCTCTTGTGCCCCTGGTGTAAGCTGATACATTTTTTTTAGAGGGACAAATCTTAACAAATTGTGTTAACAATTGTGTTATTGAAAACCCTGTAATTTGTTTAGCAGTCTCAAAAATTGTCAGCTGATCCTGGCGGTACCTACCTTTCCTCTTATTCTCTATTTGTGGGAAATTTGTGGGAATAAGGGTTGGTCTGTTACAACCAATTATGTTGGGGTACAATCCAACTGTTGCAAAACCTCAGCAAGCTGTTCCTCTTTTCTTACTCCTGTACCAGTGCCCCTTAGATGTAGGAAATCAATGCTTTTTCATTTTATGCAACCTTGCCTCCTGCCCAGACTGGGCCGTCGGCCTATATTCCAGGGCTTCCTCCTTAACCAGGTAATCTTATCTTTTAAAGATAAAAAAGAAATCCCCAACACAGTGGGACATCCTATATGCACCTCACCCTCAATGCCACGGTCAATGCAGGTCACAGCCACATCCCCATATTCTCTTGGCTGATACATATACCCACACCAGGCATTTCTGAATGGCTGACACAGTGAAGCGGGGTTGGGGCCAGACTTTATGCGGCGAGGGATCATCGGAGAGGTATGTATAGTAGGTGCTCTAAGGGATTAGTCACGGAAGGGCATCCCAATGGAAGGTTGCTACGCTGGAGAAGGACAATAGCTGACATTTCCATCCTTGGAAGCGCTCTTTCTCAGGGTCCCATATGGAATCAGTTTTCTGTCCAGGGGTTAGGGGCTCTTCTCTCTTCCTCTCTCCATCAGCAATGTTATTGAACCCCCACGCTGCTTTTAGGAATCCTATGCTTCCTCCTTCTCGCTTGGGACTATCCAAGCCTATGGTGCCTGCAGAAGGCAAGCAGTGTCTCTTTACTTACCAATTGAGGTTAGGCCTAACTGGACCCCCTTCAACACTGGGTGGCTTACTTAAACCGGTAAGAAAACTTCCAAAAACTCCCATGCCCCACCTGCATGCATGATACTGAAGCATTGTAAGCATTTGCATTTGCAACTGCATCCACTCAAAGACACAGCCTCACAGATTTTCTAGTGGTGGCAGACATTTTAGATCTTCCTTTTCCAGCTGTGCGGCTGCCTGCATTCAACTGACAATGCACAGTAACAGGAAGCTCAGCAGCACTTCCTGTTTGCAGGCGGCCTGCAGGTCCAGGGGGGCCCTTTTTGTTTTTAAAATTGACTACAGCAGGAGTTGTAAATTATTTTTTCTTGTTCAATAATTTTTATTGAGAGAAAAAAAAGAGTTACAATGATATTCCGCACATTATAGACATTTGCCTAAGAAGTACGTACGGCAAAAAACATTATTCAATACTTCTAACAAACTATATCCTCATCCGCATACAGAGAAATAATAAATGGGCTATCGATACAATGATCCTTGGACACATATACAGTACCCTTATCTGTCTGGACATCCCGCCGAAGCCTGGAAGTCCATGTTAGGACCACTTGTCATCCAAGCAAAGTCATTCTCTATCACAGAACATTCCTCACACAGAGAATTACCATTGTATGACAACCGGAAGAAAAGGGGAGACAAGGGATGGATAGAGGTGGGGGGACTAAGGGCTAGCAGGGAAGGGATAAAAAAAAAAAAAAGTAATAATAAGATTTTTCCACATGATTACAGCAGGCAACACACCGAGATTAGGCGTCGATCTCTGACTCGTACTCCTAAATAGACAGAAGGGAAGTGTCAAAGTCTGGCGGCATAAATTTCTGGACCCAAGGAGCCCACACCTCTCGAAAATCCTCCAGGTTCCCTCCATGGAGGGCAGAAATTTTTTTCATTGCCATCATGGAATTTACCCTGTTCTTGAATGCTGTGAAACTCGGACAAGGAGTCCTCCAGGCCTTGGCTATTACTAATTTGGCCCCCGACAAAATATGATACATAAGATTCTTTTGGGCGTTTGTACATTGGCCGAACTGGCTATTGAGAAGCGCTACCCAGGGGTCGAGTTCCAATGCCCTGCCAACCACTAAGCTCAAGGCATCAAATACCCTAGTTCAGAAGTTTTTCACCACGGGGCAGTCCCAACAAATGTGGCGGTAAGATCCAGTTGTAATGCAGCCCCTGAAGCAATGCTTCTAATCTCCCCCAGCAAAGTGCCCCATTCACTCCGGTACTAAGTACCATCTTGTCACTATCTTAATATTAGCCTCTATGGACATAACCGAGGCCACAGAACCAAAAGAATCAATTCACATCTTTTGCCATTCACGTTCGCTCCTGACATCCTGGAGCTCCTGTTCCCATCTCTCTCTAGGACAAACTACCTTGATCTAGATTCTTGCATAGCTGATTGTAGATCTCCGTTATTGCCCCCCTTCCCCTAGGGTCCCTCAAGCACCTCATTTCAAATAGTGTAAATGCGTCCAGTCTCTCCCTCCCTCTAACTAGAGATCCAACAAAGTCGGCTATTTGCATGTAACTAAAAATATCTTTGGATTCAAGTTGATATTTATCTTTGAGTTGTCGAAACAAGGCTACAACTGAGCCCTGAACGCACCCAACCAATCTCGAGGCTCCTCTCATCCTCCACCTACAGAACCTACTGGGGTCAGTGAAGGCTGGTAAAAACATTGGGTTATCCCATAGTGAGATTAGGGGTAGGTGGGGTGACGCAAGGCCACCAGAAAATTTTAGGCCAGCCTAAACCCGCAATGAATGAGCCATTATTGGGTTATGGGTTATCTCCTAAATTTTGGCGGTGACCCATAGGATATTGTCAATCGCCAAGGGATGGCAAATTGTGGACTCTATTTGGACCCAACTAGGAACATCTATTATTGTGTGGTATGAAAGTAACTGAGCTATTTGAGCTGCCTGAAATTTTTTCTAAGACAGGGAACCCCCAGACGCCTTCGGTCTAAATATGGCTTATCTCCCCACTCTAGGTCTCTTACCCATCCAAATGAAATAAAAAATCCTGCTCTGTAGGGCTTTTAAGAAGCCAGGGGGGATTTTCGAGGCACAAAAATTTAGGTAATAAAGTCATTTTGATTGCCGCCACTCTACCAAGCCAGGATAAGTTATATTCTTTCCACTTCATCAGTAACGCCTGTAATTTCTGGCGCAGAGGGATGTAGTTTGCTGCAAATAAAGACTCATAATCATTGGTCAGGGTAACCCCAAGATATTTAACCTTTTCCTCCCACTGGAAATCAAATAATGTCTGCAGCTGAGACTGGATACTCTCTGGGACGTTAATATCCAGTACCTTAGATTTTGTAGTGTTGACCTGGAGACCAGACACAGCAGCAAACTCATTCAAGACCTTCATTACATTGGGAAGAGAGATGAGGGGATTAGTGACCAGCATCAGAACATCGTCTGCAAACAGACATAGTTTGTGGTGGTGTCCCCCCACCTCTATCCCCGAAATATTTAGGGTGTCTCTGATAGTCTGAGCCAGCGGCTCCATTACCAGGGCGAACAGGAGGGGAGACAATGGGCAGCCCTGCCTCGTTCCCCTCGATAGGGGGAACAAGCTTGATCTAAAGCCATTGTATTTAATGTAGGCCACTGGGTTCGCATAAATGGCACAAATGGAAACTTTGGGCCAAACCCCCACTTGTCCAACAAGCGAAAGGTATTCCCATGATACCGTATCGAATGCCTTTCTAATGTCCAATGAGAGGAGTATGGCCTGGGTTCCCCTTTCCCTGACTATAGGCTTGATTCAGAGACACATTCGTCCGGACTTCCGTAGCTGTCTGTGAAAGTTTGGGTGGGTGTTAGTCTTTTTTTTGCTTTTTTTCATCCATTTTCTACTCGCACGAACATTCGAAATAATACGTATATGCTCTTTCGATGATCCAAAGGATATCGGAAGTTTTGCGGAAGTTTGGAACATTTTCCAATCCAAATCGGAAATTTTTCGTTCGTTCAGATAACTTCCGTAATTTGGATGGGTTCCCGTCTGATTCAGAGAGCTGTTTTCCGACGGACCACCACCCTATAAATCTGTTTCATTTCCGATCCACTTACGGGACCTTTGAGGGCTCGGATTGCAATTGTTGAACATGTTTTGCGGCTATGTGGAGGAGTCTGCGCGCCTTTAGCACCAAGGCATTGCATGTATCACCATGGCCGAGGCCATAAATTGTATAGCAATGCATACCTAAATCAATACATTTTATGTATGCCTTATAGAAGCATTTTAATGCTGACCTTAAGTAGTCCTTAGCATGTAAACCTTTATTTTCCTACACATCCATATAATTGCTATATTTTTTTAGACTTATGTCCTTTGTGAATTATATTTGGATTGTTGAACTTGAATCTTAATTTGTTGTAGGAGTTATTGTTTTAGTTGGTTACCTTTGCTTTGTGTACTTATTTTATATTTGGTTGCGGGAACTGCAAGATGTGCCACTCGCCCTTGCTCCTGATGCCCGTTCTTTGCCTGCAGAATGCGGGCCAGGGGTTCTCTAATCGGGCACTATGCAAAACCCGGGCCGTGGTGGCGAGGGCCCTCTGGCTTTTGAAGTCCAGATTTAGGTGTTTGGACCATACGGGGGGGGGGGGGCACTGCAGTATGACCCCAACAAGGTTATACCAATATTTTAATTTACGTTTTTTAACAGGGACCACACGTGCCAGAGTGGCACAACTGAGTGTCAGGGTCCTTCAGTTGGTGGGCGAGATGCAGGAGCTGCGCAACTCATTGGGGACCACAGATGAAGAATAATGTTCTGTGGCCTGCCATTGCTATGTATTTTGTTTTTTATAGTTGTAAAAATTTTACATTTTCAGTTAGTGTCATTTCATTTACAAAATACATTAACACAAAACTAATGGGCCCAGAAATATTTAAAGATGAATATTCACATGACCGAGAAGTGATTTGGGTGAGCTTTAAGGGTTCAAAAGGGAAGATGGAGGATAGTGCTAAGTGATTTAGCTAAACATTGTAGTAGAAGTGAGGGTGGCAAATATGTAGGCGAGCACTTTAATGAGTTAAGTTTGTAGTGCGCAGGCGCAAGATCGTAAGGATTTCCGTCTGGACGATTATTTATTGAAAAAGGGAAACGTAAAGGATTCGTGGGAGGATACGATGGGAAAAGGGCAAAAACGAAAGCCTACGTTGTAACATGTGAAAATGAAACAGAAAAGTCTTGATGGAAAATTACATCCTCGTATTCGTAATCTGCCGTACGAACGGACGGAAACTTTACAGAAGGTTTTCAATGCATGCACAGAATCGCTCGCACACTCATACGAGAGCGGAAACATTTCCAAAACAAAACAGATCGGCACTAAAACTGAAGTTTTTTTTGTCTCTCTGAATCGAGCCTTATATGCGTAAGCTGAATTACCCGCCTAATGTTGTCCCCCCGCGATAAAGCCCACCTGGTCGCTAGAGACCATCTCTGAAAGGTATTTTGACATCCTATCCGCAAGGATTTTGGTGAAAATCTTCATGTCTAAATTTATAAGGGAGATAGGCCTAAAGTTAGACCATAAGGAGTGGTCAGAGTCTGGTTTAGGCACCATGCTTATCGATGCTGTAAGGGAATCCTGAGAAAAGGAGTTACCCCCCCTAATGTCGTTAAGCATGGCCGTTAGCTTGGGAGCTAAAATGTCAGTGAGGAACTTGTAATAGGCTGCTATAAACCCATCTGGCCCCAGCCTCTTGTGTAACTTCAGATTCCCTATAGCCCTCTGAACCTTGGCCACACTAAATTCAGCCTCCATGACCTCCCGAAGACCAGCAGGCATCACTGGCGGAGAGATATTCTCAAAGAACGCATTTAGCCTGCCCGCCCTCGGGGGGGGTCAGTGTCAGCGTATAGTTTTAGTAATTGGGATCTAAATAAAGCTGTAATTTTTTCAGGATTAGCAGAATGAACACCCCTTTCATCTTTAAGCCTGATTGGACAGAAGTTCTGCTCTGGTGTTTTCAGTTTCCTGGCTAGCAGAGTGTCGGGTCTGTTTGCCTTACAATGTGGGATCCTATATGATTTAGATAGTGTGGCTGGGGACATTTGTGCTTTGGCCTCTTCTGCTGCCACCCTTTATTCCTCCGCCAGTTTATTGATGCGCTCATTCCTCTCTTGTTTCTTTCTAGAGGCTAGCTGGATTAGCCTGCCCCTAATAGTGGGTTTATGTGCCTCCCAGCATATTGTTGCCAAAACCTCTGAGGTCTCGTTTTGTAAAAAAATATTCCGTCAGTATCTCTGAAACCGACGAGATTACCTCCAGGTCTGAGAGAATTGAGGCATTGAGGGACCATGAGAATGCGGTCAACTTAGAAAACAAGGATTCCAATTTAAGAATTAGACCATCATGGTCCGACCACGAGATTGGAATGATTTTGATTGACCGCATCTGGAGTAAATATCTCTGGAGAAGAAATATATGGCCAATCCTAGCGTAAGTGTTGTGTGGGGGCGAAAAATTAGTAAAATTTTGACTGCCCGGGTGAACCTCTCTCCAGCAATAAACTAGGAATTGTGTATCTAGTAGTTTTCTAAATCTTTTTTAAGCCGCTGCAGACTGGGCACCAGCTATAGGATTCCTAGGGGACTGTTTGTCCATATAAGGGTTTAAAGTAAGTTTGGAGTCCCCACAAATTATAGTCGTACCCTGTGCAACCGCCACTACCTCATTAAAAAATTTAGAAAGAAACTCACCCTGGTTAGTGTTAGGGGCATAATAATTCGCTACAGTCACCTCAGTGTCCTGAAGCGTCCCTATCAGAATCAAAAATCTCCATCATGGTCTGTTATTTCCTTTTGGCATACAAACTGAGTCCCTCTACGGAATCATATCATGATTCCCCTCTGTTTAGTTTCTGCACAGCTCATGAATACTTGGGAGTATGAAGCATCTATAAATTTGGGTCTGGAGTATTTAGAGAAGTGGGTCTCCTGTAGGCAGAAAACATCCGGACGCAGTGCTCTAATCTTGCGGAAGGCCATGCTCCTTTTGTTGAGAGAGTTAAATCCCTGCACATTTAATGATAAAACAGCCATTATTGCATCAATAGTCACATAGTAGTCACTTAGTAAAATGTACAGACACCCTGAGAGACGAGCTTCTTAAAAGTCAAAGGCAGACCACTACGTTCGCAGTCAACCAACCAGCTCCTTCTCTCTGAGTGCCTTTGGGCCCTTCTAATCTCCTCAGAGGGGTGGACTCGCCAAGTCCCTCTGCGGAGTGTAGACGTTGCCCCACGTATAAAACCTTGAAACTCCTGAATGAACCCAAGACCGATGAGTTGTAAATATAAGTATTAACAACTAATAGTATAACACAGGCACTCAATAGAGCGCCCCACTCTCACCCAACGGTTAACTGGACCACAGGGAACTATCCCTCTAGTTCTCTAGAAGTGCGACATGTATTTGCCAGTGGGGGGGGGGGACTCATTTGGGGACATCCCTTGGTATGGGGATGCTTGCTTCTTCAGTCAGATATCTCAGTCCAGGCCGCTGCAGAGACTGGGCCATCCGGATCCCAGACCTTACCTTGTTCAGGTTAACATGAAGAATCGCTATCTTTGCACAGTTCTAGGGTCCATTGGCCGACTTCAGATGTCATTAAAGTCCAGAGGGGAACTCCGACCGACCATGCGCAGCCCACGCCTCTGCCTTTTCCCTGCTCGCTGGGCCCTAGGAGAGTCCTCCACACTCCTCTGGGATTTAACTGGTGCCTGCCAGAGGAGACCCACTGATGTCATCTGAGATTGTAACTCATGAAGTTGATGCTGAGTAGGAGAAATCCTTGTAGGAGAATGAGATGCGAAAAGGGAATCCCCATTTATATTTGATCTTTCTCTCTTGAAGAACTACAAGTAGGGGTTTCATTTCTTTTCTCTTTGCCATAATGGTCGCAGACAGATCTGAAAAAATCTGGTATTTATGCCCCTGGAACTTCAGCGTACTCGCATTCCTCGCTGCCCTCTGTATTGTTTCTTTGGTGGCAAAAAAATTAAATTTCGCAATAATGTCCCTTGGCGGGACCTCTGGGGGTCTGCGGGGGCCTAGCGCCCTATGTATGCGATCAAATGCCAACGGATCCACCGGTATCCCCGGTTCCAGCTCTTGGCATAGGTCTGTGATCGCTGCTCTGACATCCTCGATATGCTCTGGGAGACCCCTGAAACAGAGGTTGGACCTCCTGTCCCTGTTCTCAATATCTTCAAGTTTAGAGAATGACAAGCAATAACTAGGCCCCGAGTCTATTAGACACTAGAGCCAAGTTACCTGGCTTTATGTCTGCTTTAATCAGGACTAAAAGCTAAAATAGACTTTTAGTATGAGAAAGTGGCTTTCCTCTTGGGCATCCCATGGTGCATCTAGACTGGGTCTTGTTGGGCCTTGTGGTGCTTCTGGACAGTGTTTTCATGCTGGGCCTTGTATTGCACCAGGGTAGGTATGTAGGGCTTGTAAAGAGAGAATAAAGACTGAAGCCAGTTCTCACCTGCCCCTGGGTTCCTGGGTTCCAGAACCTGACTAATATTCCTCATATACAGATTGTCTTCTTATCAAAGAATCAGATTTCCCTGTGTATGACAACATTATTCATCCCATCTCATGTGGTAACCCTTCTCATGAGGTGCCATGCACATTTTAATTATACTTAAACCAAACCAACAGCCTGGCACAGCTGGAAAAAGCCTTCCCCAGCACTCCCTTACCCCATCTGCATGCATGGTACTGAAGCATTGTCAGCACTTACATTTGCTCATGCAGCCACTCAAATCTGAAATGCCTCCTCACATAATTTCTAAAGGTAGCAGCCATTTTGGAGATTCCATTCCCAGCATCTAATCCATGGTACTGCCTGGATTTAACTGACATAGCTGACAATGCACAGTAACAGGAAGCCCAGCAGCACTTTCTGTTTGCAAGCGGCCTGCACATCCATGAACCGCCATCTTATTTCTTATTTACTACAGCAGGACTTAGAAAAAGGTTAATGATTTTTCTGTGTAGCAATCTAAATTGCCCTGGGGTAGGATGCACATGAGCACTGTTTGTTGTGTTGGTCTGGTTTTGACTGTTGGTCCGCTTTAACTTGAACCAGATGTGTCACTGGGAAGGCTCATGACAGCTGCAGGCTTCTGTACACAGAGAGGAGTAAAGTAGCAAAAGTCAGGGCAGTTGAGCAAATATACCAGGGTAGGTGCCTAATTTGGAAAAAAACATTCTGTGAGTACTCACCTTTAAAACGGGTATTATGAGTGTGTCATACACCCCGCTTCCACCATTCATGACATCTGGGTAGTCTCCAGTAGAGGGTGAACTTCTGCAGAGATGAATGCAAAAAAGAAGCTCCTCCCAGTCCATAAATACCTGGGACCTCCCACTAATCCCCCAGTGTATGATAGCAGTAAGAGGACCAGGAAGAACCAATATAACAACAAAAATAAAAAAGGTTCACCATATAAAGGATCCGGAATACAACAAGGGTGGGGTGAAGCGGGGTGTATGACACACTCATAATACCCATTTTAAAGGTGAGTACTCACAAAATGGTATTATTCTAAGTGTGTCATACACCCCGCTCCCACCATTCATGACATCTGGGACATCCAATAGCAGTGTCTGTCATGAGTGGGAACCGACAAAAAACAGGAAAAAAATGCACCAACTTAAACCACTGCAGCTTGCAGAACCTTGCGGCCAAAAACAGCATCCGCTGAGGCCCGCACATCAACCTTGTAAAACTTGGAAAAAGTATGAACGGAAGACCAAGTAGCAGCCTTACAAACTTGTTCAACAGAAGCCTGGTGCTGAAAAGCCCAGGACACACCAACAGCACGAGTAGAATGCGCAGTGATCTTAAAAGGGGGAGTCCTCCCCTTAGCAGAATAGGCCCCAACAATGGCCTGACGAATCCATTTACTAATGGTAGACTTGGCGGGCGCCAAACCCTTTCTGGGCCCGCAAGGCACCACGAAAAAAGCATCCGTCTTGCGGAAGGGAGAAGTAGCCACCAAATAGTACTTCACATAATGAACCACATCCGAAGAATGCAAAACCCTCTCCTTGTAATTGCTAGGTTTAGGACACAAGGAAGGGAGAACAACATCCTGATTGAGGTGAAAAGAAGACACCATTTGGAATAAAATCTGGTTTAAAATGGAAAACCACCTTGTCCTGGTGTCTCTCAAAGTAAGGCGCCTGAATAGACAAGGCAGCCAACTCTGAAACACGCCGAACAGAGGTAATGGCCACCAAAAAGGCAACCTTTTGAGTGAAAACAGAGCAATATCCTGAAGCGGCTCAAAAGGAGGCCCCTGGAGAGCCGAAAGAACCAGATTCAAATCCCAAACAGGAACCAGAGCCTTCCTAGGAGGCCGAACATGAGTAACCCCCTGGAAAAATGTCTTAACCAGAGGGTGCAAAGCAAAAGACCTTTGGAAGAAAACAGCCAGGGCAGAGATCTGCCCTTTCAAGGTACTAAGCTGGAACCCCAGATCCAGACCGTGTTGAAGAAACTCCAAAATCCTAGGGATAGAAAACACCCTACAAGGTAAGGCCCTAGCCTCACACCAGTCAATATAGGACCGCCAAGTCCTATAGTAAATACCTCTTCCTAGCTCTAATCAAAGTCTGAACGACAGCCTCAGACAAACCTTCCTCCTTCAGAGTGAAGGTTTCAGCAGCCAAGCCGTCAAAGCCAGCGTTTGTAAATTGGGGTAAAGTAGTTGACCCTGAGATATCAGGTCCGGAACCAGGGGCAGCCTGTTCTGCTCTACCGCCAGTCTTACGACGTCTGCATACCAAACCTGTCTTGGCCACATTGGGGCCACCAGAATTGCTGGCGCCCCTTCCAGAACCAGCTTGCGAACTACCTTGCCCACCATGGAGAAGGGGGAAACAGCTACAGGAACCCCAGATCCCTCCAGGCAAGAGACAAGGCATCCACCGCCAGAGCCAGAGGATCCTGAGATAGAGACACAAAGGATGGAAGCTTGTGATTGTGCTGTGAGGCAAAGAGATCCACCTCCGGAGTCCCCTACTTGTGACCGAAAAATCCCGAGATTGAGAGACCACTCCCCCCCCGCCTCCGTGTTCTCCACTCCTGGAATTTAAACTGCCGAAATGCAAGGGACATTGCTCTCTGCCCAAGTCAAGATCAGAGAGACTTCCCTGAGGGCACTCCTGCTGCGAGTCCCTCCTTGGTGATTGATGTAGGCCACCGCCGTTCGATTGTCTGATCGAACCTGAACCGGCAAGCCCTGTAAGTGAGGTGTCAGCCTTGACAGAACAAGCCGGATGGCTCTGAGCTCTAGGACATTGATGGGGGTGTGAACCTCATGAGACCCCACAACCCCCTGAACTGATGACTCTTCCAGAAACCTCCCCAGCCCGAAACGCTGGCATCCGTGGTCACCGTTTCCCAACAAGGGGCCAGAAAAGACCTGCCCCTCAACAGATTGCTTGGCTCCAGCCACCACTGAAGTGACTGCCGAACCCTGGGAGACATCCGGAAGGACTGATCCAAGGACTGAGGACATCTGTCCCAATGCAACAACAGGTGAAGCTGGAGCGACCTCATGTGGAACTGGGCAAAGGGGACTGCCTTGAAGGAAGCCACCATCAAACCTACCAGTTTCATCCCCATCCGGATAGAGGGGCAACGAATGGCCATGAGAAGGCGAATCAGATCCTGAACCCCCTGCACCTTGGGTCGAGGTAGAAACACTCTGGCCTGAGTGGTATCCAGATTCATGCCAGGAATGAAATCTCCCTGGAAGGAGAAAGAGAGGATTTGGGCTGGTTGATCACCCATGCGAACCTCTCTAGAGTCGACACCACAGTCTTGGTGTCCAGTTCCGCCTGACGGAAGGAAGAAGCTGAAATCAGCAGGTCGTCCAGATACGGCACAATGCGAATGCCCTGGGCGCTGAACAGGGCCATTATGCCCGCCAGAACCTTGGTGAAAACCCTTGGTGCTGAGGTCAGCCCGAATGGGAGGGCCACAAACTGAAAATGAAGATCCTCCACCGCAAACCTGAGAAATCTCTGGTGCGCTGGGAAGATTGGAACATGCAGGTAAGCATCCTTGATGTCTATGGACGTCATAAAATCCCCTTGACGAAGGGAATGGATGGCAGGGTCTCCATGCAAAACTTCTTGGTTCTGATGAACCAGTTGAGAAATTTTAGATCCAGAATGGGTCTTATGGATCCATCCTTTTTGGGGAAAAGATTGGAGTAGTAGCCCCTGCCTCTCTCCGAGGGAGGCACAGGACATATGACTCCCATGTCCTGAAGATTTTGGACTACCAACAGGAGCCCCTGTGCAGCCTGAGAGTCTGTGGGCACCCGAGACCTTAAGAATCTTGGAGGGGGCCAGTACTCGAACTCCAGTTTGTACCCGGACGAGACCACTTCCAGAATCCATCTGTCTGTGACCTCCTGGGCCCAGACCTGGAAGAAGAGCCGCAGCAGTCCCCCCACCCGTACGGGTGAGGGCGCCCCCTCATTGCTGAGTTGGTTTGGCAGGGGGCTTAAGTTTGGAGCCCCAGGCAGATGCTGGACGGGCCCATCCTCTGCCCCAGGAGGAACCTGACGCCTGAGTAGGCGAAACCTCTGACGGCTCTGGCACCTCGAAAGGAAGGGTTGAAGGAGCTCGCCCCCCGAAAGGAGCGACGCTGCTTCTTACGCTGCGGTAGCTTACCACCCTTAGCCACCGCATCCAACTTATCTCCAAACAGCCGCGTACCCAGGAAGCGAAGAGCGGTGAGCGATTTCTTGGCTGCAAAGTCCGCCGCCCACTGGCGAAGCCAGACCAATCGGCGCATGGCCACCAATAAGCCGAAGTTCTACTACACATAACAATAGTGTCTTCCATAGCAGCCAAGACAAAATCCATAAACAATTCACATCTTTTAAGGACAGCAAACTCAGCTGGCCGGATCAAAATGGGCACCATTTAAAAACTCCCTGACAAGGGATCTATTAGCCACAGCCGCTAGCGCAGATGCACACACAGGCCATAAGGCTGAACCCACACTGGCAAAGGCATGGCAAGCCAACTGATCAATGTGCTTATCCTCACCATCTTTGAGGGTAGTGGCATCAGGGGTGTGGACCACAGAGGTGTTGGACAACCCCAAAACAGGCGCGTTGACCTCGGGAGGGGAAGACCAGCGCTTTACCGCATCAACCGGGAAGGGATACTTCCTATGCCATCCCTGAGGAACGCCGGGAAGCCGATTCGGTTTCTCCCATTCCCTAAGGATCAATGCATCAAAATGACTTTGCGTAGGAAACTCCAAGCGGGGCTTAGAGGACCCGAAAAATTCCCCTTTTTTGAGAGGGGCCGCCTCCGGTGGGGCAATGTCCAAAACCTCCAGGAGATGGGCCAGAACTTTAGAAGTGTCAACGGCATCCCCCAGCACCTGCCCAACACCATTTTCACACAATTGCACAATGTCAGATTCTGATTCCTCAAACAACTCCCCCTCCTCTAACGGGGAATAATCTGACCACTCATCCTCATCAAAATCCAAAGCCGGCGATAAATGTCTCTTCTTGGCATGGGCCTTTTTGCCCACTGCGCCAGAAAGAACTCTCTCAGTGCTGGCTAGGCGAGCACAAACATCAGAGTGCGACTCCCCACTAGTGACGATGTCACTTGGGGTACGGATAAGACGGGGAGGGGTAGGCGATGAAGCGGGCGGTGCTGACCCAGAAGCCTGGGAAGCAGACTGCTGCGATATGGCCTTTTGTGCACATGGAATACAAATTAGCACATTCTCCCCCATAAGGGATACCCCACAACCCACACACGGCCGAGAATGTCCCAAAGGAAGCCCAAGCCCAGTATCCTGCGGAGCCTCCATATGGTGATATTTTGGGGTAGTCGCAATAACCCTAGGGAATTAAGCTGGTAAGCAACCTTGGGATGCCCCTTAAAAGTCCCAGTGGGAGGATTTGGAAAAGGTGTAATTTAAAGCTAGGGACCCTAGACCGGGAGAACCCCCTAACATGCAAAACACAGGGAGTCCTCCTGAAAGACACAAATGAAAGGGGACCCATCAGCCAACACTCATACATTACCTAATACTATAATATATATATCTATATAGATACATCTATATACACAATAGACTCGATTCAGAGAGACACAAAAAAACTCCCGTTTTAGTGCCGTCGTCGTATCATTTTCAAAAGTTCCCGCTCTCGTATGAATGTGCGAGCGATTCCAAGCATGCATCGTAAACCTTCTGTAAAGTTTCCGTCCGCTCGTATGCCAGAGTACGCGTACGAGGATGTCAGTTTCCATCGAGACTTTTCAGATTCATTTTCTCAGCTAACAACGTAGCCTTTCGTTTTTGCCCTTTTCCCATCGTATCCTCACACGAATCCTTTACATTTCCCGATACATTCTGTTTCACTTTTTCCAAAAATATTCGTCCAGACGGAATCCTTACGATCTTGCGCCTGCGCACTACAAAATTAACTCATTAAAGTGCTTGCATACATAATTTCACTCCCATCACCTCTAATGCAAAAAAGCTACCCCTATCCTGCCTCTTCCCTTTTGGGCCCTTAAAGCTCACCCTAACCACTTAGCGCTATCCTGCCTTTTCCCTTTGAAGCCCTTAAAGCTCCCCCTAACCACTTAGCGCTATCCTGCCTTTTCCCTTTGGAGCCCTTAAAGCTCCCCCTAACCACTTAGCGCTATCCTGCCTTTTCCCTTTGGAGCCCTTAAAGCTCACCCTAAACACTTAGCGCTTAGGTTCTTCTTCCATTTTAGCAACCTAAAACTTACCCAAATCACTTAGCGCTTAGGTTCTTCTTCCATTTTGGGTCCCTAAAACTTACCCAAATCACTTAGCGCTTAGGTTGTTCTTCCATTTTATGTCCCTAAAACTTACCCAAATCACTTAGCGCTTAGGTTGTTCTTCCATTTTCGGACCCTAAAACTTACCCAAATCACTTAGCGCTTAGGTTCTTCTTCCATTTTAGGTCCCTAAAACTTACCCAAATCACTTAGTGCTTAGGTTCTTCTTCCATTTTCGGACCCTAAAACTTACCCAAATCACTTAGCGCTTAGGTTCTTCTTCCATTTTAGGTCCCTAAAACTTACCCAAATCACTTAGTGCTTAGGTTCTTCTTCCATTTTAGGTCCCTAAAACTTACCCAAATCACTTAGTGTTTAGGTTCTTCTTCCATTTTAGCAACCTAAAACTTACCCAAATCACTTAGCGCTTAGATTCTTCTTCCATTTTAGGTCCCTAAAACTTACCAAAATCACTTAGCGCTTAGGTTCTTCTTCCATTTTCGGACCCTAAAACTTACCCAAATCACTTAGCGCTTAGGTTCTTCTTCCATTTTAGGTCCCTAAAACTTACCCAAATCACTTAGCGCTTAGGTTCTTCTTCCATTTTAGGTCCCTAAAACTTACCCAAATCACTTAGCGCTTAGGTTCTTCTTCCATTTTCGGACCCTAAAACTTACCCAAATCACTTAGCGCTTAGGTTCTTCTTCCATTTTCGGACCCTAAAACTTACCCAAATCACTTAGTGCTTAGGTTCTTCTTCCATTTTAGGTCCCTAAAACTTACCCAAATCACTTAGCGTTTAGGTTCTTCTTCCATTTTAGCAACCTAAAACTTACCCAAATCACTTAGTGCTTAGGTTCTTCTTCCATTTTAGGTCCCTAAAACTTACCAAAATCACTTAGCGCTTAGGTTCTTCTTCCATTTTCGGACCCTAAAACTTACCCAAATCACTTAGCGCTTAGGTTCTTCTTCCATTTTAGGTCCCTAAAACTTACCCAAATCACTTAGCGCTTAGGTTCTTCTTCCATTTTCGGACCCTAAAACTTACCCAAATCACTTAGCGCTTAGGTTCTTCTTCCATTTTAGGTCCCTAAAATGTACCCAAATCACTTAGCGCTTAGGTTGTTCTTCCATTTTTGGTCCCTAAAACTTACCCAAATCACTTAGCGCTTAGGTTCTTCTTCCATTTTGGGTCCCTAAAACTTACCCAAATCACTTAGCGCTTAGGTTCTTCTTCCATTTTGTGTCCCTAAAACTTACCCAAATCACTTAGCGCTTAGGTTCTTCTTCCATTTTGGGTCCCTAAAACTTACCTAAATCACTTAGCGGACATCACAATCTTGATTTAGAAATATGTCATTGTCCCTTTGTTTTGTATAAATGTATTTGTGCAAATAAATGGAACACCATTTTTGGGTTATTTTTTTTTATTTAATTATTAAACTGCCATTTTGTGTTGGCATTTTTAAAATTGAGTAAAATTTTTAAAAACATTTTTAGGAAATGTTAAAAAAATATATACAAGGTATTTTTAAAAACAACTATTTACAATAAAAACATTAACAAAACTATATACAAATATACAGGGCCAGGAACCAGGACACTACTCTTCCTCTTCTGTTGTCCCCAACGTGTCCCGCATCGCCTGCAGATCGGCCACCAACTCAAGGACCCTCCGATTCATGTCAGCAAGTCGTTGGCGTGTGGTCCCTGGAACAAATTTCGAGACAAATATTATTGGGCGAACAATACATGTTTTTCACCTGTGGATTTAATTTATTTTATTAAACAAATTAACTATAAGCCACATATGTCATTCTTGCAAGGAATTAAGCTAATGAAGTGGCCACAGGTCATTAAGCTAATGAAGTGGCCACAGGTCATTAAGCTAATGAAGTGGCCACAGGTCATTAAGCTAATTAAGTGGCCACAGGTCATTAAGCTAATTAAGTGGCCACAGGTCATTAAGCTAGTTAAGTGGCCACAGGACAGTTGGGCAAGTAATTAAGCTCATTAAGTGGCCACAGGTCACTCTTAGATTGGCATTGACTTGGGCATTATGTATTTGTGTGTTCAGGTGAAGTTATACATAAATGGCAATAATGGCATGACTACTTACTTGGTTGGTGGCCGAGAGATGGCTCGTTGGGGACAACACCATGAGGTCCTGGTTCCTGGCTCTGCTGTGAAGAAGTGCCTGTAGAAACATGGGCAATATGGTTAGTTTGGTTGTCTGATTCAGCAGTCCTCAAATGTTTTTAGCTAAGTCTGATTCACATCACTCACCTTCTCCAGGGTCTTGTGGGCTCCTATCTGCTGCCTCCTCACCCACTACCTCACCTGCACCCGAAGCATCTAAAAATACAGAATCAAGGAATCAGTTTGTTGATATCAGGAGCTAGCATGTATATGTGTGTGCGTAGACATGAAGAGTGACATACCAGAGGCTCCCGCATGCGTGGCAGGGTACGACTGCCTGCCCACGCTGTGCCGCCCCTCCTCTGTGGTAAGGTCCAGGGGCTGGTCTGAGGAGGCCACAGAGGAGGGGTAGGCCCGTCGCCCTGGAGATCCACCACCTTCACTCCCAGCTGCAGAATCATGCAGCACTGGTCGGCCTGTGCGCCTCCGGGTGCGGCGAATGCGGTAATCCATTTCCAACACTACCAAAGAAAAGACATTATAAATAAAAGGCCTAACTTCTGTCGTAGTTACATCTTGCATGCAAGCACTATCCCCTCGATTCAAAGAGCAAAAGTTAATTGATTTCGGATCGAGATTCGTAAGTTTGGGTGGGTGTTAGTCATTTTTTCCTGTTTTTTTGGCCATTTCCGACTCGCACGAGCCTACGTACGAATTCGTATATGCTCTTACGATCCTCGGAAGTTCGTTCCTAAATTTTAGGATCAAAACGTAAAACTTAGGATCAAATCCTAAAACTTAGGATCAAAACGTAAAACTTAGGATAATCGGATGTGTTTAGGTGTGATTCAGAGAACAGTTTTCCAACCTCTAAATACGTTTTAAAAGAAAGCCACTGCCGACACCTTTTAGCAGTCGGATTGCTGTTCGTGAACAGGTTTTTTGGCTATGTGGAGGAGTCTGCGCGTCTTGAGCTCCAATGAACTGCATGTATCAGCATGGCCGAGGCCATAAATTGTATAGCAATGCATACCTGAATCATGTATGCCTTATAAAAGCATTTTAATGTGGACTTAATTAGTCCTTTGCATGTAAACCTTTATTTTGCAATACATCCATATATTTGCGTTAATTAAAGAAACTTATGTCCTTTGTTATTTATTTTTAAATTGATGTACTAGAATAATATTTTTAGATTGAATTTATTGGTGTAGTTGTTTACCTTTGCTTTGTTTAATTATTTAAGCACATCTTTGGTCAGATGCATCACACTTACTGAGGAGAGGAGAGCGGGATAAAGTGCAGGATGTGGGTTACTGCTGTATTTTGCACAGACACAGCAGAGCTGGGGGCACGGAAAGGTCAGAAATCAAAGAATGCAGAGCAACACAGTCACAAGGCCCTTTCTGTTTGCAGGCTGCCCGAGAATACCTGACCCGCCATCTTGGCTGTTTCTAGACTCATAACATGCAGAAGTTGCTGGGTGTTTTTTTATATTTGAGAGCAATCTGTATGGAGAGGGTGTGGGTAACCACACACAAAATTTGAAGTTGTACCATTTGAAGCCAAAATATTAAAATTAAATCCGCAAGTAAAAAATGCAAGTTAACTAAAAATTAAACAAAGTAAGATTTACTTATGCAAATGCATTCATTAATGGTTGGTTACTACAAAATGAATGAAATAAAGAAAAATAAAAGACCAAATATTTAGAATGCACTTTAATGAGGTAAGTTTGTAGTGCGCAGCCGCAAGATCAGAAGGATTTACGTCCAGACAAAAAAGGAAAAAGGGCAAAACTAATGTTGCAACCTGAGAAATGAAACGGAAAATTCAGGATGGAAACTGACATAGGTCTGATTCCCTAACTGCCATACGAACGGACGTACATTTTAGGATAGAAACGTATTTGCTTATAGAATCACTCGCAAGTTCATACGAACGCACGAGCGTACGGGAAAAATAGGATGATCGGCACCAAAATCAAAGCTGTTACATGTTTCTTTGAATCGACCCTTATGTACTTACTTGGGAAATGGATCCGGAAAAACCTCCGCACCCGGGGCATGTGCAGTCGCTTCAGGTCCGACCAATGCTGCATGATCTGTGTGTGGGTGAAGGTGGTGTCGGTCTGTTGTTGGATCTCCGAGATGATCTCCAGGGCGACGTTTCGTTTCAAACGAGTTGGGCAGGTAGTCGTACCTGCGCTCCAGCATGGTCTACAAAACACAAATCAAACATAGCAAGAAATCAGAAATGCCTATCAAGAAGTGCCAACAATACATTCTTTGGTTCACATGAACACATACACACACACACTTCTAGCCTAAGTTAACTTTCCAATCTGGCCGCACTGTTGTTTGTCACGTGTGTGGCGTGCGCTTGGGTGTGCATGTAGGTTAACCAAATTTTTAAACAATCTATTACTTCGTGCGCATCCTTAACATGTAGAGCAGCATTTACAAATCAAAGCAAAGTCATTAAAAGACACTTACGAGCATGATGATCTCTTCTTGTTGGCGGGTGAAGATAGTGGGCGCCATCTTTCTTCTTCTTCTCGGCAGCAGATAAGCAATGCCCCAGCGGTTTCCGGGTTCCGCACGGCTGTGCGAACGGCCGGACGTACGCGTAAGCGAACGCGTAGGCGCCACACGGCGGATACCTTATTTAAAGGTCCCTGGACACACAGCTCATTCTCTTTGAGAGTCCCACAAAAAAGGCACCTAAAAAGATTACTGCCCAGAAGAAGCCGAGCAAGCGGGCTGAGCAGGCCGAGGGCCCGAAAACCCGTTCCCAAGAGCCTAAAGCGCGGCTAAAGGCTACCACAAAGGCAGCGGGCAAAAAGGAGGTGGCAGCAGACCAAACCAAGAGCAAGCAAAAAAAGCCTGCACAAGCTCATGCCAAACAGATGGGTAAGAGGGGACGAAGCCCCACCCCACCCTGCCCCACACCCCCCCCCACGTGGCACCAAGGCCATAGCCAAAGGCCCCAAACACAGGGCCCAAAGCCGCAGCAGGGGCCCAAGAAGCCGCAGCAGGGGCCCAAGCAGGCCAAGAAGCCGCAGCAGGGGCCCAAGCCGCAGCAGGGGCCGAAGCAGGCCAAGAAGCCGCAGCAGGGGCCGAGGCAGGCCAAGAAGCCGCAGCAGGGGCCCAAGCAGGCCAAGAAGCCGCAGCAGGGGCCCAAGCAGGCCAAGAAGCCGCAGCAGGGGCCCAAGCAGGCCAAGAAGCCGCAGCAGGGGCCGAGGCAGGCCAAGAAGCCGCAGCAGGGGCCCAAGCAGGCCAAGAAGCCACAGCAGGCACAGAAGCCAGAAAAGGCTGCAAAGGCCAACGTCCCCCTCCCCCCCGCACGTGGCTCAAAATCAAAGGCCAAGAGTGTGCGAACCACCAGATATGCCTCACCCCAGCCAACGACATCCAAGGCCCCACAGGGCTCAAAGCAGCAGCTCCAGCTCGCCCAGACCCTCTCTTGCTCGCCCACATTCTCCTCCGGCACAGGCTGTCATGCATTCCCCCTATGCCACATCTACACCTGCTACTTCAGTGGCCACCCAGCCCCGAACACCCAGTCCCTTTCCAAGTCCAGTAAGATCCACAGCCAGCCTCCAGTCCTTGAGGTCTCCTCCATCCCCCCAGCCCAGAATGTCACCCCATTTGCCACCAAGCACTGAGGAGCCACAACCACCCCAAAGAGGGCGCACATTGCGCCGAGGACACTTGAGTGGCCGTTTTGGTGAGTCCCAAACTCTGGCATTGGCTTGTGGGCTCACCTTATATTATGATGACCTATATGGGAGCAAATCAAAAACAAAGAGCAAACAGCGCAAAGCAGAGATTTTGGCATTACTCACCAGGCAAGTCAATGCAGCGGGTGAGGAACTCAAAGATGTGGAACAGGTTCAGCGGAAGATATCGGACCTGAAATATGCCGTGCGGAAGAAGCAGAGTCAAAGGCGGCAGTACAGGTACATAGCTTATTTGTGGGTTTTTATTATTCGTGTCTATCCATCAGTGCGCTTAATTATGCTTACTATGTTTCACAGTGAAAAAACTGGCGGAGGATTTCCCACGAAAATGAGATTTACACAGGCTGAGGAGATGGTTCTGGGCTTGCTCCATCCTGTGGCCTTAGAGGGACACTCGGGCCAGCAGGACACCGACAACCCGCCAATTCCAGCAGGTTAGTAATGTGGGAATGACCCCAAAAATGTGTGTAAACCTACACATAGGCAGCAAGGGCTAGCTAAACACATGTCTCTAGGGTGTGGCAGCAAGGGCTAGCTAAACACATGTCTCTAGGGTGTGGCAGCAAGGGCTAGCTAAACACATGGCTCTAGGGTGTGGCAGCAAGGGCTAGCTAAACACGTCTCTATGGTGTGGCAGCAAGGGCTAGCTAAACATATGGCTCTAGGGTGTGGCAGCAAGGGCTAGCTAAACACATGGCTCTAGGGTGTGGCAGCAAGGGCTAGCTAAACACATGGCTCTAGGGTGTGGCAGCAAGGGCTAGCTAAACACATGGCTCTAGGGTGTGGCAGCAAGGGCTAGCTAAACACATGTCTCTAGGGTGTGGCAGCAAGGGCTAGCTAAACACATGTCTCTAGGGTGTGGCAGCAAGGGCTAGCTAAACACATGGCTCTAGGGTGTGGCAGCAAGGGCTAGCTAAACACGTCTCTATGGTGTGGCAGCAAGGGCTAGCTAAACATATGGCTCTAGGGTGTGGCAGCAAGGGCTAGCTAAACACATGGCTCTAGGGTGTGGCAGCAAGGGCTAGCTAAACACATGGCTCTAGGGTGTGGCAGCAAGGGCTAGCTAAACACATGTCTCTAGGGTGTGGCAGCAAGGGCTAGCTAAACACATGGCTCTAGGGTGTGGCAGCAAGGGCTAGCTAAACACATGGCTCTAGGGGGCGGCTGCAAGGCCTAGCTAAACACATGGCTCTAGGGTGTTGCTTTTAGTGGAGTGCTCACTTTGACAGGGTGTGTCATGTGTTTGGACTGGTAATGTGCAAATTGACACCCACATACATGACGTTTAAGTAAATTTCTGAAAACTATGAAACTTAGGAGTGTAGAGAATGAATGCGTGCTATGTATTAATTGACAAGCACACGCCACACTAACATCTTTTGCTGTTTTGCTTAGAGCTGGGTTGGGGGCCCAACGGATTTAGATGGTTTGATAGAAATGTTTTCAGAGATACAATGTTCCCCACCAGAATCATATTGTAACTGCTATTTGGCACCTTAGTGTGTTAACTTCATCGCCTATAAGGGATGTGGCAACTCACACAGCAGCCATTAGTTGCATGTTTGTTTTTAGACACGTGACCTATGTGTCTAGTCTGGTTTAACAATCCATGCACTAATGTAATGGCATTCCTAGTGAAGGCCAAGTGGCGACGTTGTGGGAGTGGCCATTTCTGCTTGGCCACGTACCTTGGCTTAGCATATGTGTTCTTAAACATCAACAATGCATAGTTGTGTGTTTTCATAGCTCTTTTTCTTCTAATGCAGCCCAGCATCATCCCTCAGCTAGTGGGGACTCCTCTGCCATGTTACCGCTGCCGTCTTCTTCCACGCTGCATCGGACCCAGGATCCGATATCTACGGTAAGTGTTTTTTCATGCTGTTGTGTATGCATGTGGCTTGCCATGTTTTTCTTGTCTGATTTATATATGTATTCCCCACACTGAACCTTTTTTTTTCACATGTCCCCAACAGAGCCACACACTGATGGAGGAAATCCAGGAGCTGGAGGAGGATGGAAGCTTCCTTGGAGACTATAAAGATCTTCCCCTGGGCCAGAATCTGCAACTGTCCCAAAATGTTTCGCCCCCAAATCCTCAGCAGCAGAGGGAAGCTGGCTGCATGCTGCCTGCACATCGTGGGCAGCATGCAGAGACTGACCCTCCAGTCCCCAGTTTCAGATCTGCTGCTGAGGATTTGGCGAGCATACCTGTGGCTGTTGGGGGTCCTCGAGCAACATCATCTGCACGCCCCACAACCCGGGGAATTGGGCGGCATACTCAGCAACGTCGCCCAGTTTTCCAGGGGAGGGGCGTGCAGATGATGGAGGCAGCATGGCACCATGAGAGGCGGCTTTTTCGTCGCCAAAATCAGCAAAATCAAGAGCATATTAGGGGCCAATTAGAGTCCCTAAATACTACCTTCAGTGCCGTGCTGACTGAATTGAGGACCCATAACAGCCACATGGCCAACTTGACATCAGAAATCAGGTCAGGCATGGCCGAAATGCACAGTAACCAAAGAAACATTTTGGAACAGTTGCAGATTCTGAATGCCACACAGGCCCAGGTTAGGGCCCCCCCCAAGGGCCCCAACCTGGGTTCTATGGGCATCACCAATATTAATGTGTGTTTGGCCTAAATCTGTTCCACATCTTTGCGAGACATCCCCACTGGATTGACTTGTCTGGTGAGGCATAAAAATCTGCCATTTTGCGCTGCTATTGCTAGGTTGTTTTTGATTTGCCCCCATATAGGTCATTCAAGGCGTGAGGCAGGCCAATGCCAGAGGCCAAGCCTCACTGAAGCGGCCACTTAAGCTGTTGCACGGCAGCCTTGGGCAGAATAACATTTGTGGTGGCTGCTCATGTTTGTAGCCATGATTGGGTGACATTCTGGGCTGCCAAACTAAGACCTTGGACCCTGGCTGGGATTGTACTGGATTTGGATAGGGACTGGGTGTTCTGATTTGGGTGGCCCATTGACTTACAGGTGTAGATGTGGCATAGGTATGTCTGCTTTCAACCTGTGTCTGTGGAAAATGTGGGCAAGCAGGAGAGGGCTTATTTGGGTGCATTTTTCTGTTTGTGCACATGTTTTGAACATAATTGCATGTACATGTCTGCCCCCGATTTATGTGAGTGGCACTCACCTCCTATTCTGTTGGTATCCAAGGAACCTTTTACGAATTAGTAAACATTTTTGTTTGACCAAGTTAATGTCTGTGGTGTTTTGATTGAGAAATATGATTTTAAGTAGACACCCAAACAAACACTAACCAATGTCTCAAAATCAGTCCACAAACATTGTTGTTTTTTTTTTTGCACAACTTCATTATTGGTTTAGTCATAATTAAATTATACATACCAAACCAAAAAATTCTACAAACAAACATAACAAAACAAGTCCAAAACAACAAATACAAAGCAATACATAAATTAGGCAAAATGTGTGGCAATTAAATTTGCCCGCACGGCTTGCCCAGACGCACTTGGCTGGCCCACATAGGCGTCGTCTGGCTCATCGGAGGGTGGAGAGGGTGGGCAATCAACATATCGGGGGACCCTTTGCAGAATAGCAAAATTATGCAGCGCTGCACATGCCATAATTACATCAATGACCTTTTACTGCAGGGAGCCCCCAGTGTGGTCCAAGCACCCGAAAACGGGTCTTCAGGAATCCAAAGGCCCTCTCCACCACTGCCCTGGTCTTTCTATGGGCACGATTGTAGGCTTCTTGGGCTGGAGTCTGTGGCCGGAGGACCGGAGTCATCAGCCACGGGAGTAGTGGATACCCCAAATCGCCTACAACAATGTAAGGGAAACTAATATTACCATTAATTCAGACATTGCAGCGCAAAATTGCTTATAAAAAAATATTAATGAGGTATGTGACATTGTCACCCAAACATGAGCATACATATTGCAGATGTCAAAACAACAATTAAACATATGTGAGAGATGGGGGCCCAAAGTAGGTCAATTATACTGTGGATGCTGGGTAATCAGGCAGACTGTTAGCAGCTATTGTTTCCTGTCTGTGCTGCAGAACAATGTAGTATGGTTTAACTTTACCTGACCCATTTTCTGTTTTGGCTTAGTCCAAAACAGGTTTAAGGTGGCCCCTGCACTTTATCCCGCTCACCTCTACTCAGTAAGTGAAATGCATGTAAGCAAAGATGGCGCAGACCCTCGGCTAAAGTCCCTAACAGTTTGGAGGGCAAAGTGTTTTGAAGACTGTTTCTGACTTTTGCTCTCATTACACTTTGGAGTTTAAACAATGCAGGACTATACATTTTGCAGCCAATGTAGTTTGGATCAAGTAATGGGTCCAGTCGGGTTACACATGTTCCCAAGGTGATGTGCAAGGCATCGTGTAGGAAAGGTGACTCCCACAAGCATTCAAGCCACACATATAAATTCTAAATCGGGAATTGGACTCAACTTACCAAGGAGCCATGCACCCGCAAATTCTCCTGACTCAAACCGCCGGAATAATCCAGAACGGCGCAGGATGTAGGCATCATGGGCTGAGCCAGGGTAGCCTGCCAGGACGCTCAGAAAACGCATGTCCTGGGCCACCACTGCTTGCACATTCAGTGAGTGGCCCATTTTCCGATTTCTGGGACAAAAATAAAGATAAAACCAAATTTAAAAAAAGAAGGCCACGAATCCAACGCTCACTTCTAACAGGCTAAGTCAAACGTTAACATCCAGACAACTAACAATAAACAACTACCTTGCATTTAAGTGGCCAACAAAAGAAGATGTATGTTCGAGCCTTTACAAGGTTGAGTGACTTGTTCTCTTTCAAGTACACTTAAAAAAGATTTTTGAAAGTCAAACATTTTAAAGAATGGAAAAAGAAGGGCCATTGTTGCACATACACTCCTGGCAAGGAGGAAACATTATCAAGGGGGACTGATTGCAATGAGGGAATATGTAAAAGGAGAGACTAGGAACCTATAGGGCCTAATAAAAAAAAAGGAGGGACTATTCACAATGAGGGATACTAATAATGGAGAAACTATTCCCAAGGATGCTCTGCTTAAAAGGAGGGACTAGTCACAATGAGGGATACTAAAAATGTAGAAAATATTCCCAAGGATGCTCTGCTTAAAAGGAGGGACTAGTCACAATGAGGGATACTAAAAATGGTGAAACTATTCCCAAGGATGCTCTGCTTAAAAGGAGGGACTATTCACAATGAGGGATACTAATAATGGAGAAACTATTCCCAAGGATGCTCTGCTTAAAAGGAGGGACTATTCACAATGAGGGATACTAATAATGGAGAAACTATTCCCAAGGATGCTCTGCTTAAAAGGAGGGACTAGTCACAATGAGGGATACTAAAAATGTAGAAAATATTCCCAAGGATGCTCTGCTTAAAAGGAGGGACTAGTCACAATGAGGGATACTAAAAATGGTGAAACTATTCCCAAGGATGCTCTGCTTAAAAGGAGGGACTATTCACAATGAGGGATACTAATAATGGTGAAACTATTCCCAAGGATGCTCTGCTTAAAAGGAGGGACTATTCACAATGAGGGATACTAATAATGGAGAAACTATTCCCAAGGATGCTCTGCTTAAAAGGAGGGACTATTCACAATGAGGGATACTAATAATGGAGAAACTATTCCCAAGGATGCTCTGCTTAAAAGGAGGGACTATTCACAATGAGGGATACTAATAATGGAGAAACTATTCCCAAGGATGCTCTGCTTAAAAGGAGGGACTAGTCACAATGAGGGATACTAAAAATGGTGAAACTATTCCCAAGGATGCTCTGCTTAAAAGGAGGGACTAGTCACAATGAGGGATACTAATAATGGAGAAACTATTCCCAAGGATGCTCTGCTTAAAAGGAGGGACTAGTCACAATGAGGGATACTAATAATGGAGAAACTATTCCCAAGGATGCTCTGCTTAAAAGGAGGGACTAGTCACAATGAGGGATACTAAAAATGGTGAAACTATTCCCAAGGATGCTCTGCTTAAAAGGAGGGACTATTCACAATGAGGGATACTAAAAATGGTGAAACTATTCCCAAGGATGCTCTGCTTAAAAGGAGGGACTAGTCACAATGAGGGATACTAATAATGGAGAAACTATTCCCAAGGATGCTCTGCTTAAAAGGAGGGACTATTCACAATGAGGGATACTAAAAATGTAGAAAATATTCCCAAGGATGCTCTGCTTAAAAGGAGGGACTATTCACAATGAGGGATACTAATAATGGAGAAACTATTCCCAAGGATGCTCTGCTTAAAAGGAGGGACTATTCACAATGAGGGATACTAAAAATGTAGAAAATATTCCCAAGGATGCTCTGCTTAAAAGGAGGGACTATTCACAATGAGGGATACTAAAAATGTAGAAAATATTCCCAAGGATGCTCTGCTTAAAAGGAGGGACTATTCACAATGAGGGATACTAATAATGGAGAAACTATTCCCAAGGATGCTCTGCTTAAAAGGAGGGACTAGTCACAATGAGGGATACTAATAATGGAGAAACTATTCCCAAGGATGCTCTGCTTAAAAGGAGGGACTAGTCACAATGAGGGATACTAAAAATGTAGAAAATATTCCCAAGGATGCTCTGCTTAAAAGGAGGGACTAGTCACAATGAGGGATACTAAAAATGGTGAAACTATTCCCAAGGATGCTCTGCTTAAAAGGAGGGACTATTCACAATGAGGGATACTAATAATGGTGAAACTATTCCCAAGGATGCTCTGCTTAAAAGGAGGGACTATTCACAATGAGGGATACTAATAATGGAGAAACTATTCCCAAGGATGCTCTGCTTAAAAGGAGGGACTATTCACAATGAGGGATACTAATAATGGAGAAACTATTCCCAAGGATGCTCTGCTTAAAAGGAGGGACTATTCACAATGAGGGATACTAATAATGGAGAAACTATTCCCAAGGATGCTCTGCTTAAAAGGAGGGACTAGTCACAATGAGGGATACTAAAAATGGTGAAACTATTCCCAAGGATGCTCTGCTTAAAAGGAGGGACTAGTCACAATGAGGGATACTAATAATGGAGAAACTATTCCCAAGGATGCTCTGCTTAAAAGGAGGGACTAGTCACAATGAGGGATACTAATAATGGAGAAACTATTCCCAAGGATGCTCTGCTTAAAAGGAGGGACTAGTCACAATGAGGGATACTAAAAATGGTGAAACTATTCCCAAGGATGCTCTGCTTAAAAGGAGGGACTATTCACAATGAGGGATACTAAAAATGGTGAAACTATTCCCAAGGATGCTCTGCTTAAAAGGAGGGACTAGTCACAATGAGGGATACTAATAATGGAGAAACTATTCCCAAGGATGCTCTGCTTAAAAGGAGGGACTATTCACAATGAGGGATACTAAAAATGTAGAAAATATTCCCAAGGATGCTCTGCTTAAAAGGAGGGACTATTCACAATGAGGGATACTAATAATGGAGAAACTATTCCCAAGGATGCTCTGCTTAAAAGGAGGGACTATTCACAATGAGGGATACTAAAAATGTAGAAAATATTCCCAAGGATGCTCTGCTTAAAAGGAGGGACTATTCACAATGAGGGATACTAAAAATGTAGAAAATATTCCCAAGGATGCTCTGCTTAAAAGGAGGGACTATTCACAATGAGGGATACTAATAATGGAGAAACTATTCCCAAGGATGCTCTGCTTAAAAGGAGGGACTAGTCACAATGAGGGATACTAATAATGGAGAAACTATTCCCAAGGATGCTCTGCTTAAAAGGAGGGACTAGTCACAATGAGGGATACTAAAAATGGTGAAACTATTCCCAAGGATGCTCTGCTTAAAAGGAGGGACTAGTCACAATGAGGGATACTAAAAATGGTGAAACTATTCCCAAGGATGCTCTGCTTAAAAGGAGGGACTATTCACAATGAGGGATACTAATAATGGTGAAACTATTCCCAAGGATGCTCTGCTTAAAAGGAGGGACTATTCACAATGAGGGATACTAATAATGGAGAAACTATTCCCAAGGATGCTCTGCTTAAAAGGAGGGACTATTCACAATGAGGGATACTAATAATGGAGAAACTATTCCCAAGGATGCTCTGCTTAAAAGGAGGGACTATTCACAATGAGGGATACTAATAATGGAGAAACTATTCCCAAGGATGCTCTGCTTAAAAGGAGGGACTAGTCACAATGAGGGATACTAAAAATGGTGAAACTATTCCCAAGGATGCTCTGCTTAAAAGGAGGGACTAGTCACAATGAGGGATACTAATAATGGAGAAACTATTCCCAAGGATGCTCTGCTTAAAAGGAGGGACTAGTCACAATGAGGGATACTAATAATGGAGAAACTATTCCCAAGGATGCTCTGCTTAAAAGGAGGGACTAGTCACAATGAGGGATACTAAAAATGGTGAAACTATTCCCAAGGATGCTCTGCTTAAAAGGAGGGACTATTCACAATGAGGGATACTAAAAATGGTGAAACTATTCCCAAGGATGCTCTGCTTAAAAGGAGGGACTAGTCACAATGAGGGATACTAATAATGGAGAAACTATTCCCAAGGATGCTCTGCTTAAAAGGAGGGACTATTCACAATGAGGGATACTAAAAATGTAGAAAATATTCCCAAGGATGCTCTGCTTAAAAGGAGGGACTATTCACAATGAGGGATACTAATAATGGAGAAACTATTCCCAAGGATGCTCTGCTTAAAAGGAGGGACTATTCACAATGAGGGATACTAAAAATGTAGAAAATATTCCCAAGGATGCTCTGCTTAAAAGGAGGGACTATTCACAATGAGGGATACTAAAAATGTAGAAAATATTCCCAAGGATGCTCTGCTTAAAAGGAGGGACTATTCACAATGAGGGATACTAATAATGGAGAAACTATTCCCAAGGATGCTCTGCTTAAAAGGAGGGACTAGTCACAATGAGGGATACTAATAATGGAGAAACTATTCCCAAGGATGCTCTGCTTAAAAGGAGGGACTAGTCACAATGAGGGATACTAAAAATGTAGAAAATATTCCCAAGGATGCTCTGCTTAAAAGGAGGGACTAGTCACAATGAGGGATACTAAAAATGGTGAAACTATTCCCAAGGATGCTCTGCTTAAAAGGAGGGACTATTCACAATGAGGGATACTAATAATGGTGAAACTATTCCCAAGGATGCTCTGCTTAAAAGGAGGGACTATTCACAATGAGGGATACTAATAATGGAGAAACTATTCCCAAGGATGCTCTGCTTAAAAGGAGGGACTATTCACAATGAGGGATACTAATAATGGAGAAACTATTCCCAAGGATGCTCTGCTTAAAAGGAGGGACTATTCACAATGAGGGATACTAATAATGGAGAAACTATTCCCAAGGATGCTCTGCTTAAAAGGAGGGACTAGTCACAATGAGGGATACTAAAAATGGTGAAACTATTCCCAAGGATGCTCTGCTTAAAAGGAGGGACTAGTCACAATGAGGGATACTAATAATGGAGAAACTATTCCCAAGGATGCTCTGCTTAAAAGGAGGGACTAGTCACAATGAGGGATACTAATAATGGAGAAACTATTCCCAAGGATGCTCTGCTTAAAAGGAGGGACTAGTCACAATGAGGGATACTAAAAATGGTGAAACTATTCCCAAGGATGCTCTGCTTAAAAGGAGGGACTATTCACAATGAGGGATACTAAAAATGGTGAAACTATTCCCAAGGATGCTCTGCTTAAAAGGAGGGACTAGTCACAATGAGGGATACTAATAATGGAGAAACTATTCCCAAGGATGCTCTGCTTAAAAGGAGGGACTATTCACAATGAGGGATACTAAAAATGTAGAAAATATTCCCAAGGATGCTCTGCTTAAAAGGAGGGACTATTCACAATGAGGGATACTAATAATGGAGAAACTATTCCCAAGGATGCTCTGCTTAAAAGGAGGGACTATTCACAATGAGGGATACTAAAAATGTAGAAAATATTCCCAAGGATGCTCTGCTTAAAAGGAGGGACTATTCACAATGAGGGATACTAATAATGGAGAAACTATTCCCAAGGATGCTCTGCTTAAAAGGAGGGACTAGTCACAATGAGGGATACTAAAAATGTAGAAACTATTCCCAAGGATGCTCTGCTTAAAAGGAGGGACTAGTCACAATGAGGGATACTAAAAATGGTGAAACTATTCCCAAGGATGCTCTGCTTAAAAGGAGGGACTATTCACAATGAGGGATACTAATAATGGAGAAACTATTCCCAAGGATGCTCTGCTTAAAAGGAGGGACTATTCACAATGAGGGATACTAATAATGGAGAAACTATTCCCAAGGATGCTCTGCTTAAAAGGAGGGACTAGTCACAATGAGGGATACTAAAAATGTAGAAAATATTCCCAAGGATGCTCTGCTTAAAAGGAGGGACTAGTCACAATGAGGGATACTAAAAATGGTGAAACTATTCCCAAGGATGCTCTGCTTAAAAGGAGGGACTATTCACAATGAGGGATACTAATAATGGTGAAACTATTCCCAAGGATGCTCTGCTTAAAAGGAGGGACTATTCACAATGAGGGATACTAATAATGGAGAAACTATTCCCAAGGATGCTCTGCTTAAAAGGAGGGACTATTCACAATGAGGGATACTAATAATGGAGAAACTATTCCCAAGGATGCTCTGCTTAAAAGGAGGGACTATTCACAATGAGGGATACTAATAATGGAGAAACTATTCCCAAGGATGCTCTGCTTAAAAGGAGGGACTAGTCACAATGAGGGATACTAAAAATGGTGAAACTATTCCCAAGGATGCTCTGCTTAAAAGGAGGGACTAGTCACAATGAGGGATACTAATAATGGAGAAACTATTCCCAAGGATGCTCTGCTTAAAAGGAGGGACTAGTCACAATGAGGGATACTAATAATGGAGAAACTATTCCCAAGGATGCTCTGCTTAAAAGGAGGGACTAGTCACAATGAGGGATACTAAAAATGGTGAAACTATTCCCAAGGATGCTCTGCTTAAAAGGAGGGACTATTCACAATGAGGGATACTAAAAATGGTGAAACTATTCCCAAGGATGCTCTG
This sequence comes from Gastrophryne carolinensis, assembly GCA_027917425.1. NCBI lineage: Eukaryota > Metazoa > Chordata > Amphibia > Anura > Microhylidae > Gastrophryne > Gastrophryne carolinensis. The sequence goes on from CM051237.1 coordinate 317,593,909, forward strand.
CTTAAAAGGAGGGACTAGTCACAATGAGGAATACTAATAATGGAGAAACTATTCCCAAGGATGCTCTGCTTAAAAGGAGGGACTATTCACAATGAGGGATACTAAAAATGTAGAAAATATTCCCAAGGATGCTCTGCTTAAAAGGAGGGACTATTCACAATGAGGGATACTAATAATGGAGAAACTATTCCCAAGGATGCTCTGCTTAAAAGGAGGGACTATTCACAATGAGGGATACTAAAAATGTAGAAAATATTCCCAAGGATGCTCTGCTTAAAAGGAGGGACTATTCACAATGAGGGATACTAAAAATGTAGAAAATATTCCCAAGGATGCTCTGCTTAAAAGGAGGGACTATTCACAATGAGGGATACTAATAATGGAGAAACTATTCCCAAGGATGCTCTGCTTAAAAGGAGGGACTATTCACAATGAGGGATACTAATAATGGAGAAACTATTCCCAAGGATGCTCTGCTTAAAAGGAGGGACTAGTCACAATGAGGGATACTAATAATGGAGAAACTATTCCCAAGGATGCTCTGCTTAAAAGGAGGGACTAGTCACAATGAGGGATACTAAAAATGGTGAAACTATTCCCAAGGATGCTCTGCTTAAAAGGAGGGACTATTCACAATGAGGGATACTAATAATGGTGAAACTATTCCCAAGGATGCTCTGCTTAAAAGGAGGGACTATTCACAATGAGGGATACTAATAATGGAGAAACTATTCCCAAGGATGCTCTGCTTAAAAGGAGGGACTATTCACAATGAGGGATACTAATAATGGAGAAACTATTCCCAAGGATGCTCTGCTTAAAAGGAGGGACTATTCACAATGAGGGATACTAATAATGGAGAAACTATTCCCAAGGATGCTCTGCTTAAAAGGAGGGACTAGTCACAATGAGGGATACTAAAAATGGTGAAACTATTCCCAAGGATGCTCTGCTTAAAAGGAGGGACTAGTCACAATGAGGGATACTAATAATGGAGAAACTATTCCCAAGGATGCTCTGCTTAAAAGGAGGGACTAGTTACAATGAGGGATACTAATAATGGAGAAACTATTCCCAAGGATGCTCTGCTTAAAAGGAGGGACTAGTCACAATGAGGGATACTAAAAATGGTGAAACTATTCCCAAGGATGCTCTGCTTAAAAGGAGGGACTATTCACAATGAGGGATACTAAAAATGGTGAAACTATTCCCAAGGATGCTCTGCTTAAAAGGAGGGACTAGTCACAATGAGGGATACTAATAATGGAGAAACTATTCCCAAGGATGCTCTGCTTAAAAGGAGGGACTATTCACAATGAGGGATACTAAAAATGTAGAAAATATTCCCAAGGATGCTCTGCTTAAAAGGAGGGACTATTCACAATGAGGGATACTAATAATGGAGAAACTATTCCCAAGGATGCTCTGCTTAAAAGGAGGGACTATTCACAATGAGGGATACTAAAAATGTAGAAAATATTCCCAAGGATGCTCTGCTTAAAAGGAGGGACTATTCACAATGAGGGATACTAAAAATGTAGAAAATATTCCCAAGGATGCTCTGCTTAAAAGGAGGGACTATTCACAATGAGGGATACTAATAATGGAGAAACTATTCCCAAGGATGCTCTGCTTAAAAGGAGGGACTAGTCACAATGAGGGATACTAAAAATGTAGAAAATATTCCCAAGGATGCTCTGCTTAAAAGGAGGGACTAGTCACAATGAGGGATACTAAAATGGTGAAACTATTCCCAAGGATGCTCTGCTTAAAAGGAGGGACTATTCACAATGAGGGATACTAATAATGGAGAAACTATTCCCAAGGATGCTCTGCTTAAAAGGAGGGACTAGTCACAATGAGGGATACTAATAATGGAGAAACTATTCCCAAGGATGCTCTGCTTAAAAGGAGGGACTATTCACAATGAGGGATACTAATAATGGAGAAACTATTCCCAAGGATGCTCTGCTTAAAAGGAGGGACTAGTCACAATGAGGGATACTAAAAATGTAGAAAATATTCCCAAGGATGCTCTGCTTAAAAGGAGGGACTATTCACAATGAGGGATACTAATAATGGAGAAACTATTCCCAAGGATGCTCTGCTTAAAAGGAGGGACTAGTCACAATGAGGGGATACTAATAATGGAGAAACTATTCCCAAGGATGATCTGCTTAAAAGGAGGGACTATTCACAATGAGGGATACTAATAATGGAGAAACTATTCCCAAGGATGCTCTGCTTAAAAGGAGGGACTATTCACAATGAGGGATACTAAAAATGTAGAAAATATTCCCAAGGATGCTCTGCTTAAAAGGAGGGACTATTCACAATGAGGGATACTAATAATGGAGAAACTATTCCCAAGGATGCTCTGCTTAAAAGGAGGGACTAGTCACAATGAGGGATACTAAAAATGTAGAAACTATTCCCAAGGATGCTCTGCTTAAAAGGAGGGGACTAGTCACAATGAGGGATACTAAAAATGGTGAAACTATTCCCAAGGATGCTCTGCTTAAAAGGAGGGACTAGTCACAATGAGGGATACTAATAATGGAGAAACTATTCCCAAGGATGCTCTGCTTAAAAGGAGGGACTATTCACAATGAGGGATACTAAAAATGTAGAAAATATTCCCAAGGATGCTCTGCTTAAAAGGAGGGACTATTCACAATGAGGGATACTAATAATGGAGAAAACTATTCCCAAGGATGCTCTGCTTAAAAGGAGGGACTATTCACAATGAGGGATACTAAAAATGTAGAAAATATTCCCAAGGATGCTCTGCTTAAAAGGAGGGACTATTCACAATGAGGGATACTAATAATGGAGAAACTATTCCCAAGGATGCTCTGCTTAAAAGGAGGGACTAGTCACAATGAGGGATACTAAAAATGTAGAAAATATTCCCAAGGATGCTCTGCTTAAAAGGAGGGACTAGTCACAATGAGGGATACTAAAATGGTGAAACTATTCCCAAGGATGCTCTGCTTAAAAGGAGGGACTATTCACAATGAGGGATACTAATAATGGAGAAACTATTCCCAAGGATGCTCTGCTTAAAAGGAGGGACTAGTCACAATGAGGGATACTAATAATGGAGAAACTATTCCCAAGGATGCTCTGCTTAAAAGGAGGGACTATTCACAATGAGGGATACTAATAATGGAGAAACTATTCCCAAGGATGCTCTGCTTAAAAGGAGGGACTAGTCACAATGAGGGATACTAAAAATGTAGAAAATATCCCAAGGATGCTCTGCTTAAAAGGAGGGACTAGTCACAATGAGGGATACTAAAATGGTGAAACTATTCCCAAGGATGCTCTGCTTAAAAGGAGGGACTATTCACAATGAGGGATACTAATAATGGAGAAACTATTCCCAAGGATGCTCTGCTTAAAAGGAGGGACTAGTCACAATGAGGGATACTAATAATGGAGAAACTATTCCCAAGGATGCTCTGCTTAAAAGGAGGGACTATTCACAATGAGGGATACTAAAAATGTAGAAAATATTCCCAAGGATGCTCTGCTTAAAAGGAGGGACTATTCACAATGAGGGATACTAATAATGGAGAAACTATTCCCAAGGATGCTCTCCTTAAAAGGAGGGACTAGTCACAATGAGGGATACTAAAAATGTAGAAAACTATTCCCAAGGATGCTCTGCTTAAAAGGAGGGACTAGTCACAATGAGGGATACTAATAATGGAGAAACTATTCCCAAGGATGCTCTGCTTAAAAGGAGGGACTAGTCACAATGAGGGATACTAATAATGGAGAAACTATTCCCAAGGATGCTCTGCTTAAAAGGAGGGACTATTCACAATGAGGGATACTAATAATGGAGAAACTATTCCCAAGGATGCTCTGCTTAAAAGGAGGGACTAGTCACAATGAGGGATACTAAAAATGGTGAAACTATTCCCAAGGATGCTCTGCTTAAAAGGAGGGACTAGTCACAATGAGGGATACTAATAATGGAGAAACTATTCCCAAGGATGCTCTGCTTAAAAGGAGGGACTATTCACAATGAGGGATACTAAAAATGTAGAAAATATTCCCAAGGATGCTCTGCTTAAAAGGAGGGACTATTCACAATGAGGGATACTAATAATGGAGAAACTATTCCCAAGGATGCTCTGCTTAAAAGGAGGGACTATTCACAATGAGGGATACTAAAAATGTAGAAAATATTCCCAAGGATGCTCTGCTTAAAAGGAGGGACTATTCACAATGAGGGATACTAATAATGGAGAAACTATTCCCAAGGATGCTCTGCTTAAAAGGAGGGACTAGTCACAATGAGGGATACTAAAAATGTAGAAAATATTCCCAAGGATGCTCTGCTTAAAAGGAGGGACTAGTCACAATGAGGGATACTAAAATGGTGAAACTATTCCCAAGGATGCTCTGCTTAAAAGGAGGGACTATTCACAATGAGGGATACTAATAATGGAGAAACTATTCCCAAGGATGCTCTGCTTAAAAGGAGGGACTAGTCACAATGAGGGATACTAATAATGGAGAAACTATTCCCAAGGATGCTCTGCTTAAAAGGAGGGACTATTCACAATGAGGGATACTAATAATGGAGAAACTATTCCCAAGGATGCTCTGCTTAAAAGGAGGGACTAGTCACAATGAGGGATACTAAAAATGTAGAAAATATTCCCAAGGATGCTCTGCTTAAAAGGAGGGACTATTCACAATGAGGGATACTAATAATGGAGAAACTATTCCCAAGGATGCTCTGCTTAAAAGGAGGGACTAGTCACAATGAGGGATACTAATAATGGAGAAACTATTCCCAAGGATGCTCTGCTTAAAAGGAGGGACTATTCACAATGAGGGATACTAATAATGGAGAAACTATTCCCAAGGATGCTCTGCTTAAAAGGAGGGACTATTCACAATGAGGGATACTAAAAATGTAGAAAATATTCCCAAGGATGCTCTGCTTAAAAGGAGGGACTATTCACAATGAGGGATACTAATAATGGAGAAACTATTCCCAAGGATGCTCTGCTTAAAAGGAGGGACTAGTCACAATGAGGGATACTAAAAATGTAGAAACTATTCCCAAGGATGCTCTGCTTAAAAGGAGGGACTATTCACAATGAGGGATACTAATAATGGAGAAACTATTCCCAAGGATGCTCTGCTTAAAAGGAGGGACTATTCACAATGAGGGATACTAATAATGGAGAAACTATTCCCAAGGATGCTCTGCTTAAAAGGAGGGACTAGTCACAATGAGGGATACTAAAAATGTAGAAAATATTCCCAAGGATGCTCTGCTTAAAAGGAGGGACTAGTCACAATGAGGGATACTAAAAATGGTGAAACTATTCCCAAGGATGCTCTGCTTAAAAGGAGGGACTATTCACAATGAGAGATACTAATAATGGTGAAACTATTCCCAAGAATGCTCTGCTTAAAAGGAGGGACTATTCACAATGAGGGATACTAATAATGGAGAAACTATTCCCAAGGATGCTCTGCTTAAAAGGAGGGACTAGTCACAATGAGGGATACTAATAATGGAGAAACTATTCCCAAGGATGCTCTGCTTAAAAGGAGGGACTAGTCACAATGAGGGATACTAAAAATGTAGAAAATATTCCCAAGGATGCTCTGCTTAAAAGGAGGGACTAGTCACAATGAGGGATACTAAAAATGGTGAAACTATTCCCAAGGATGCTCTGCTTAAAAGGAGGGACTATTCACAATGAGAGATACTAATAATGGTGAAACTATTCCCAAGGATGCTCTGCTTAAAAGGAGGGACTATTCACAATGAGGGATACTAATAATGGAGAAACTATTCCCAAGGATGCTCTGCTTAAAAGGAGGGACTATTCACAATGAGGGATACTAAAAATGGTGAAACTATTCCCAAGGATGCTCTGCTTAAAAGGAGGGACTAGTCACAATGAGGGATACTAATAATGGAGAAACTATTCCCAAGGATGCTCTGCTTAAAAGGAGGGACTAGTCACAATGAGGGATACTAAAAATGTAGAAAATATTCCCAAGGATGCTCTGCTTAAAAGGAGGGACTATTCACAATGAGGGATACTAATAATGGAGAAAACTATTCCCAAGGATGCTCTGCTTAAAAGGAGGGACTAGTCACAATGAGGGATACTAAAATGTAGAAAATATTCCCAAGGATGCTCTGCTTAAAAGGAGGGACTAGTCACAATGAGGGATACTAAAAATGGTGAAAACTATTCCCAAGGATGCTCTGCTTAAAAGGAGGGACTAGTCACAATGAGGGATACTAATAATGGAGAAACTATTCCCAAGGATTGCTCTGCTTAAAAGGAGGGATTATTCACAATGAGGGATACTAAAAATGTAGAAAATATTCCCAAGGATGCTCTGCTTAAAAGGAGGGACTAGTCACAATGAGGATACTAAAAATGTAGAAAATATTCCCAAGGATGCTCTGCTTAAAAGGAGGGACTAGTCACAATGAGGGATACTAAAATGGTGAAACTATTCCCAAGGATGCTCTGCTTAAAAGGAGGGACTATTCACAATGAGGGATACTAATAATGGAGAAACTATTCCCAAGGATGCTCTGCTTAAAAGGAGGGACTAGTCACAATGAGGGATACTAAAAATGGTGAAACTATTCCCAAGGATGCTCTGCTTAAAAGGAGGGACTAGTCACAATGAGGGATACTAATAATGGAGAAACTATTCCCAAGGATGCTCTGCTTAAAAGGAGGGACTAGTCACAATGAGGGATACTAAAAATGGTGAAACTATTCCCAAGGATGCTCTGCTTAAAAGGAGGGACTATTCACAATGAGGGATACTAATAATGGAGAAACTATTCCCAAGGATGCTCTGCTTAAAAGGAGGGACTAGTCACAATGAGGGATACTAATAATGGAGAAACTATTCCCAAGGATGCTCTGCTTAAAAGGAGGGACTAGTCACAATGAGGGATACTAAAATGGTGAAACTATTCCCAAGGATGCTCTGCTTAAAAGGAGGGACTAGTCACAATGAGGGATACTAATAATGGAGAAACTATTCCCAAGGATGCTCTGCTTAAAAGGAGGGACTATTCACAATGAGGGATACTAATAATGGAGAAACTATTCCCAAGGATGCTCTGCTTAAAAGGAGGGACTAGTCACAATGAGGGATACTAAAAATGTAGAAAATATTCCCAAGGATGCTCTGCTTAAAAGGAGGGACTAGTCACAATGAGGGATACTAAAAATGGTGAAACTATTCCCAAGGATGCTCTGCTTAAAAGGAGGGACTATTCACAATGAGAGATACTAATAATGGTGAAACTATTCCCAAGGATGCTCTGCTTAAAAGGAGGGACTATTCACAATGAGGGATACTAATAATGGAGAAACTATTCCCAAGGATGCTCTGCTTAAAAGGAGGGACTATTCACAATGAGGGATACTAATAATGGAGAAACTATTCCCAAGGATGCTCTGCTTAAAAGGAGGGACTATTCACAATGAGGGATACTAATAATGGAGAAACTATTCCCAAGGATGCTCTGCTTAAAAGGAGGGACTAGTCACAATGAGGGATACTAAAAATGGTGAAACTATTCCCAAGGATGCTCTGCTTAAAAGGAGGGACTAGTCACAATGAGGGATACTAATAATGGAGAAACTATTCCCAAGGATGCTCTGCTTAAAAGGAGGGACTATTCACAATGAGGGATACTAAAAATGTAGAAAATATTCCCAAGGATGCTCTGCTTAAAAGGAGGGACTATTCACAATGAGGGATACTAATAATGGAGAAACTATTCCCAAGGATGCTCTGCTTAAAAGGAGGGACTAGTCACAATGAGGGATACTAAAATGTAGAAAATATTCCCAAGGATGCTCTGCTTAAAAGGAGGGACTAGTCACAATGAGGGATACTAAAATGGTGAAACTATTCCCAAGGATGCTCTGCTTAAAAGGAGGGACTAGTCACAATGAGGGATACTAATAATGGAGAAACTATTCCCAAGGATGCTCTGCTTAAAAGGAGGGATTATTCACAATGAGGGATACTAAAAATGTAGAAAATATTCCCAAGGATGCTCTGCTTAAAAGGAGGGACTATTCACAATGAGGGATACTAATAATGGAGAAACTATTCCCAAGGATGCTCTGCTTAAAAGGAGGGACTAGTCACAATGAGGGATACTAAAAATGGTAGAAAATATTCCCAAGGATGCTCTGCTTAAAAGGAGGGACTAGTCACAATGAGGGATACTAAAATGGTGAAACTATTCCCAAGGATGCTCTGCTTAAAAGGAGGGACTATTCACAATGAGGGATACTAATAATGGAGAAACTATTCCCAAGGATGCTCTGCTTAAAAGGAGGGACTATTCACAATGAGGGATACTAATAATGGAGAAACTATTCCCAAGGATGCTCTGCTTAAAAGGAGGGACTATTCACAATGAGGGATACTAATAATGGAGAAACTATTCCCAAGGATGCTCTGCTTAAAAGGAGGGACTAGTCACAATGAGGGATACTAAAAATGTAGAAAATATTCCCAAGGATGCTCTGCTTAAAAGGAGGGACTAGTCACAATGAGGGATACTAAAAATGGTGAAACTATTCCCAAGGATGCTCTGCTTAAAAGGAGGGACTATTCACAATGAGAGATACTAATAATGGTGAAACTATTCCCAAGGATGCTCTGCTTAAAAGGAGGGACTAGTCACAATGAGGGATACTAATAATGGAGAAACTATTCCCAAGGATGCTCTGCTTAAAAGGAGGGACTAGTCACAATGAGGGATACTAATAATGGAGAAACTATTCCCAAGGATGCTCTGCTTAAAAGGAGGGACTATTCACAATGAGGGATACTAAAAATGTAGAAAATATTCCCAAGGATGCTCTGCTTAAAAGGAGGGACTATTCACAATGAGGGATACTAATAATGGAGAAACTATTCCCAAGGATGCTCTGCTTAAAAGGAGGGACTAGTCACAATGAGGGATACTAAAATGGTGAAACTATTCCCAAGGATGCTCTGCTTAAAAGGAGGGACTATTCACAATGAGGGATACTAATAATGGAGAAACTATTCCCAAGGATGCTCTGCTTAAAAGGAGGGACTATTCACAATGAGGGATACTAAAAATGGTGAAACTATTCCCAAGGATGCTCTGCTTAAAAGGAGGGACTATTCACAATGAGGATACTAATAATGGTGAAACTATTCCCAAGGATGCTCTGCTTAAAAGGAGGGACTAGTCACAATGAGGGATACTAATAATGGAGAAACTATTCCCAAGGATGCTCTGCTTAAAAGGAGGGACTATTCACAATGAGGGATACTAATAATGGAGAAACTATTCCCAAGGATGCTCTGCTTAAAAGGAGGGACTATTCACAATGAGGGATACTAAAAATGTAGAAAATATTCCCAAGGATGCTCTGCTTAAAAGGAGGGACTATTCACAATGAGGGATACTAATAATGGAGAAACTATTCCCAAGGATGCTCTGCTTAAAAGGAGGGACTAGTCACAATGAGGGATACTAAAATGGTGAAACTATTCCCAAGGATGCTCTGCTTAAAAGGAGGGACTATTCACAATGAGGGATACTAATAATGGAGAAACTATTCCCAAGGATGCTCTGCTTAAAAGGAGGGACTATTCACAATGAGGGATACTAATAATGGAGAAACTATTCCCAAGGATGCTCTGCTTAAAAGGAGGGACTATTCACAATGAGGGATACTAATAATGGAGAAACTATTCCCAAGGATGCTCTGCTTAAAAGGAGGGACTAGTCACAATGAGGGATACTAAAAATGTAGAAAATATTCCCAAGGATGCTCTGCTTAAAAGGAGGGACTAGTCACAATGAGGGATACTAAAAATGGTGAAACTATTCCCAAGGATGCTCTGCTTAAAAGGAGGGACTATTCACAATGAGAGATACTAATAATGGTGAAACTATTCCAAGGATGCTCTGCTTAAAAGGAGGGACTATTCACAATGAGGGATACTAATAATGGAGAAACTATTCCCAAGGATGCTCTGCTTAAAAGGAGGGACTAGTCACAATGAGGGATACTAAAAATGTAGAAAATATTCCCAAGGATGCTCTGCTTAAAAGGAGGGACTAGTCACAATGAGGGATACTAAAAATGGTGAAACTATTCCCAAGGATGCTCTGCTTAAAAGGAGGGACTAGTCACAATGAGGGATACTAAAAATGGTGAAACTATTCCCAAGGATGCTCTGCTTAAAAGGAGGGACTAGTCACAATGAGGGATACTAATAATGGAGAAACTATTCCCAAGGATGCTCTGCTTAAAAGGAGGGACTAGTCACAATGAGGGATACTAATAATGGAGAAACTATTCCCAAGGATGCTCTGCTTAAAAGGAGGGACTAGTCACAATGAGGGATACTAATAATGGAGAAACTATTCCCAAGGATGCTCTGCTTAAAAGGAGGGACTATTCACAATGAGGGATACTAATAATGGAGAAACTATTCCCAAGGATGCTCTGCTTAAAAGGAGGGACTAGTCACAATGAGGGATACTAATAATGGAGAAACTATTCCCAAGGATGCTCTGCTTAAAAGGAGGGACTAGTCACAATGAGGGATACTAAAAATGTAGAAAATATTCCAAGGATGCTCTGCTTAAAAGGAGGGACTAGTCACAATGAGGGATACTAAAAATGGTGAAACTATTCCCAAGGATGCTCTGCTTAAAAGGAGGGACTAGTCACAATGAGGGATACTAATAATGGAGAAACTATTCCCAAGGATGCTCTGCTTAAAAGGAGGGACTAGTCACAATGAGGGATACTAATAATGGAGAAACTATTCCCAAGGATGCTCTGCTTAAAAGGAGGGACTAGTCACAATGAGGGATACTAAAAATGGTGAAACTATTCCCAAGGATGCTCTGCTTAAAAGGAGGGACTAGTCACAATGAGGGATACTAATAATGGAGAAACTATTCCCAAGGATGCTCTGCTTAAAAGGAGGGACTAGTCACAATGAGGGATACTAATAATGGAGAAACTATTCCCAAGGATGCTCTGCTTAAAAGGAGGGACTAGTCACAATGAGGGATACTAATAATGGAGAAACTATTCCCAAGGATGCTCTGCTTAAAAGGAGGGACTAGTCACAATGAGGGATACTAATAATGGAGAAACTATTCCCAAGGATGCTCTGCTTAAAAGGAGGGACTAGTCACAATGAGGGATACTAATAATGGAGAAACTATTCCCAAGGATGCTCTGCTTAAAAGGAGGGACTAGTCACAATGAGGGATACTAATAATGGAGAAACTATTCCCAAGGATGCTCTGCTTAAAAGGAGGGACTATTCACAATGAGGGATACTAATAATGGAGAAACTATTCCCAAGGATGCTCTGCTTAAAAGGAGGGACTATTCACAATGAGGGATACTAATAATGGAGAAACTATTCCCAAGGATGCTCTGCTTAAAAGGAGGGACTAGTCACAATGAGGGATACTAAAAATGGTGAAACTATTCCCAAGGATGCTCTGCTTAAAAGGAGGGACTAGTCACAATGAGGGATACTAATAATGGAGAAACTATTCCCAAGGATGCTCTGCTTAAAAGGAGGGACTAGTCACAATGAGGGATACTAATAATGGAGAAACTATTCCCAAGGATGCTCTGCTTAAAAGGAGGGACTAGTCACAATGAGGGATACTAATAATGGAGAAACTATTCCCAAGGATGCTCTGCTTAAAAGGAGGGACTATTCACAATGAGGGATACTAATAATGGAGAAACTATTCCCAAGGATGCTCTGCTTAAAAGGAGGGACTAGTCACAATGAGGGATACTAATAATGGAGAAACTATTCCCAAGGATGCTCTGCTTAAAAGGAGGGACTAGTCACAATGAGGGATACTAAAAATGTAGAAAATATTCCCAAGGATGCTCTGCTTAAAAGGAGGGACTAGTCACAATGAGGGATACTAAAAATGGTGAAACTATTCCCAAGGATGCTCTGCTTAAAAGGAGGGACTAGTCACAATGAGGGATACTAATAATGGAGAAACTATTCCCAAGGATGCTCTGCTTAAAAGGAGGGACTAGTCACAATGAGGGATACTAATAATGGAGAAACTATTCCCAAGGATGCTCTGCTTAAAAGGAGGGACTAGTCACAATGAGGGATACTAAAAATGGTGAAACTATTCCCAAGGATGCTCTGCTTAAAAGGAGGGACTAGTCACAATGAGGGATACTAATAATGGAGAAACTATTCCCAAGGATGCTCTGCTTAAAAGGAGGGACTAGTCACAATGAGGGATACTAATAATGGAGAAACTATTCCCAAGGATGCTCTGCTTAAAAGGAGGGACTAGTCACAATGAGGGATACTAATAATGGAGAAACTATTCCCAAGGATGCTCTGCTTAAAAGGAGGGACTATTCACAATGAGGGATACTAATAATGGAGAAACTATTCCCAAGGATGCTCTGCTTAAAAGGAGGGACTATTCACAATGAGGGATACTAATAATGGAGAAACTATTCCCAAGGATGCTCTGCTTAAAAGGAGGGACTAGTCACAATGAGGGATACTAATAATGGAGAAACTATTCCCAAGGATGCTCTGCTTAAAAGGAGGGACTATTCACAATGAGGGATACTAATAATGGAGAAACTATTCCCAAGGATGCTCTGCTTAAAAGGAGGGACTAGTCACAATGAGGGATACTAAAAATGGTGAAACTATTCCCAAGGATGCTCTGCTTAAAAGGAGGGACTAGTCACAATGAGGGATACTAAAAATGGTGAAACTATTCCCAAGGATGCTCTGCTTAAAAGGAGGGACTATTCACAATGAGGGATACTAATAATGGAGAAACTATTCCCAAGGATGCTCTGCTTAAAAGGAGGGACTAGTCACAATGAGGGATACTAAAAATGGAGAAACTATTCCCAAGGATGCTCTGCTTAAAAGGAGGGACTATTCACAATGAGGGATACTAATAATGGAGAAACTATTCCCAAGGATGCTCTGCTTAAAAGGAGGGACTAGTCACAATGAGGGATACTAAAAATGTAGAAAATATTCCCAAGGATGCTCTGCTTAAAAGGAGGGACTAGTCACAATGAGGGATACTAAAATGGTGAAACTATTCCCAAGGATGCTCTGCTTAAAAGGAGGGACTATTCACAATGAGGGATACTAATAATGGAGAAACTATTCCCAAGGATGCTCTGCTTAAAAGGAGGGACTAGTCACAATGAGGGATACTAATAATGGAGAAACTATTCCCAAGGATGCTCTGCTTAAAAGGAGGGACTATTCACAATGAGGGATACTAATAATGGAGAAACTATTCCCAAGGATGCTCTGCTTAAAAGGAGGGACTAGTCACAATGAGGGATACTAAAAATGTAGAAACTATTCCCAAGGATGCTCTGCTTAAAAGGAGGGACTAGTCACAATGAGGGATACTAAAAATGGTGAAACTATTCCCAAGGATGCTCTGCTTAAAAGGAGGGACTAGTCACAATGAGGGATACTAATAATGGAGAAACTATTCCCAAGGATGCTCTGCTTAAAAGGAGGGACTAGTCACAATGAGGGATACTAAAAATGGTGAAACTATTCCCAAGGATGCTCTGCTTAAAAGGAGGGACTAGTCACAATGAGGGATACTAATAATGGAGAAACTATTCCCAAGGATGCTCTGCTTAAAAGGAGGGACTATTCACAATGAGGGATACTAATAATGGAGAAACTATTCCCAAGGATGCTCTGCTTAAAAGGAGGGACTAGTCACAATGAGGGATACTAAAAATGGTGAAACTATTCCCAAGGATGCTCTGCTTAAAAGGAGGGACTAGTCACAATGAGGGATACTAATAATGGAGAAACTATTCCCAAGGATGCTCTGCTTAAAAGGAGGGACTAGTCACAATGAGGGATACTAATAATGGAGAAACTATTCCCAAGGATGCTCTGCTTAAAAGGAGGGACTAGTCACAATGAGGGATACTAATAATGGAGAAACTATTCCCAAGGATGCTCTGCTTAAAAGGAGGGACTATTCACAATGAGGGATACTAATAATGGAGAAACTATTCCCAAGGATGCTCTGCTTAAAAGGAGGGACTAGTCACAATGAGGGATACTAAAAATGTAGAAAATATTCCCAAGGATGCTCTGCTTAAAAGGAGGGACTAGTCACAATGAGGGATACTAAAAATGGTGAAACTATTCCCAAGGATGCTCTGCTTAAAAGGAGGGACTATTCACAATGAGAGATACTAATAATGGTGAAACTATTCCCAAGGATGCTCTGCTTAAAAGGAGGGACTAGTCACAATGAGGGATACTAATAATGGAGAAACTATTCCCAAGGATGCTCTGCTTAAAAGGAGGGACTAGTCACAATGAGGGATACTAAAAATGTAGAAAATATTCCCAAGGATGCTCTGCTTAAAAGGAGGGACTAGTCACAATGAGGGATACTAAAAATGGTGAAACTATTCCCAAGGATGCTCTGCTTAAAAGGAGGGACTAGTCACAATGAGGGATACTAATAATGGAGAAACTATTCCCAAGGATGCTCTGCTTAAAAGGAGGGACTATTCACAATGAGGGATACTAATAATGGAGAAACTATTCCCAAGGATGCTCTGCTTAAAAGGAGGGACTAGTCACAATGAGGGATACTAAAAATGGTGAAACTATTCCCAAGGATGCTCTGCTTAAAAGGAGGGACTATTCACAATGAGGGATACTAATAATGGAGAAACTATTCCCAAGGATGCTCTGCTTAAAAGGAGGGACTAGTCACAATGAGGGATACTAATAATGGAGAAACTATTCCCAAGGATGCTCTGCTTAAAAGGAGGGACTAGTCACAATGAGGGATACTAATAATGGAGAAACTATTCCCAAGGATGCTCTGCTTAAAAGGAGGGACTATTCACAATGAGGGATACTAATAATGGAGAAACTATTCCCAAGGATGCTCTGCTTAAAAGGAGGGACTATTCACAATGAGGGATACTAATAATGGAGAAACTATTCCCAAGGATGCTCTGCTTAAAAGGAGGGACTAGTCACAATGAGGGATACTAAAAATGGTGAAACTATTCCCAAGGATGCTCTGCTTAAAAGGAGGGACTATTCACAATGAGAGATACTAATAATGGTGAAACTATTCCCAAGGATGCTCTGCTTAAAAGGAGGGACTAGTCACAATGAGGGATACTAATAATGGAGAAACTATTCCCAAGGATGCTCTGCTTAAAAGGAGGGACTATTCACAATGAGGATACTAATAATGGAGAAACTATTCCCAAGGATGCTCTGCTTAAAAGGAGGGACTAGTCACAATGAGGGATACTAAAAATGTAGAAAATATTCCCAAGGATGCTCTGCTTAAAAGGAGGGACTAGTCACAATGAGGGATACTAAAAATGGTGAAACTATTCCCAAGGATGCTCTGCTTAAAAGGAGGGACTAGTCACAATGAGGGATACTAATAATGGAGAAACTATTCCCAAGGATGCTCTGCTTAAAAGGAGGGACTATTCACAATGAGGGATACTAATAATGAGAAACTATTCCCAAGGATGCTCTGCTTAAAAGGAGGGACTAGTCACAATGAGGGATACTAAAAATGGTGAAACTATTCCCAAGGATGCTCTGCTTAAAAGGAGGGACTAGTCACAATGAGGGATACTAATAATGGAGAAACTATTCCAAGGATGCTCTGCTTAAAAGGAGGG
Organism: Gastrophryne carolinensis; assembly: GCA_027917425.1. Taxonomy (NCBI): domain Eukaryota; kingdom Metazoa; phylum Chordata; class Amphibia; order Anura; family Microhylidae; genus Gastrophryne; species Gastrophryne carolinensis. The sequence goes on from CM051237.1 coordinate 317,609,685, forward strand.
ACTAGTCACAATGAGGGATACTAATAATGGAGAAACTATTCCCAAGGATGCTCTGCTTAAAAGGAGGGACTAGTCACAATGAGGGATACTAATAATGGAGAAACTATTCCCAAGGATGCTCTGCTTAAAAGGAGGGACTAGTCACAATGAGGGATACTAATAATGGAGAAACTATTCCCAAGGATGCTCTGCTTAAAAGGAGGGACTATTCACAATGAGGGATACTAATAATGGAGAAACTATTCCCAAGGATGCTCTGCTTAAAAGGAGGGACTATTCACAATGAGGGATACTAATAATGGAGAAACTATTCCCAAGGATGCTCTGCTTAAAAGGAGGGACTAGTCACAATGAGGGATACTAATAATGGAGAAACTATTCCCAAGGATGCTCTGCTTAAAAGGAGGGACTAGTCACAATGAGGGATACTAAAAATGGAGAAACTATTCCCAAGGATGCTCTGCTTAAAAGGAGGGACTAGTCACAATGAGGGATACTAATAATGGAGAAACTATTCCCAAGGATGCTCTGCTTAAAAGGAGGGACTATTCACAATGAGGGATACTAATAATGGAGAAACTATTCCCAAGGATGCTCTGCTTAAAAGGAGGGACTAGTCACAATGAGGGATACTAAAAATGGTGAAACTATTCCCAAGGATGCTCTGCTTAAAAGGAGGGACTAGTCACAATGAGGGATACTAATAATGGAGAAACTATTCCCAAGGATGCTCTGCTTAAAAGGAGGGACTAGTCACAATGAGGGATACTAATAATGGAGAAACTATTCCCAAGGATGCTCTGCTTAAAAGGAGGGACTAGTCACAATGAGGGATACTAAAAATGGTGAAACTATTCCCAAGGATGCTCTGCTTAAAAGGAGGGACTAGTCACAATGAGGGATACTAATAATGGAGAAACTATTCCCAAGGATGCTCTGCTTAAAAGGAGGGACTAGTCACAATGAGGGATACTAATAATGGAGAAACTATTCCCAAGGATGCTCTGCTTAAAAGGAGGGACTAGTCACAATGAGGGATACTAATAATGGAGAAACTATTCCCAAGGATGCTCTGCTTAAAAGGAGGGACTATTCACAATGAGGGATACTAATAATGGAGAAACTATTCCCAAGGATGCTCTGCTTAAAAGGAGGGACTATTCACAATGAGGGATACTAATAATGGTGAAACTATTCCCAAGGATGCTCTGCTTAAAAGGAGGGACTATTCACAATGAGGGATACTAATAATGGAGAAACTATTCCCAAGGATGCTCTGCTTAAAAGGAGGGACTATTCACAATGAGGGATACTAATAATGGAGAAACTATTCCCAAGGATGCTCTGCTTAAAAGGAGGGACTAGTCACAATGAGGGATACTAAAAATGGTGAAACTATTCCCAAGGATGCTCTGCTTAAAAGGAGGGACTAGTCACAATGAGGGATACTAAAAATGGTGAAACTATTCCCAAGGATGCTCTGCTTAAAAGGAGGGACTATTCACAATGAGGGATACTAATAATGGAGAAACTATTCCCAAGGATGCTCTGCTTAAAAGGAGGGACTATTCACAATGAGGGATACTAATAATGGAGAAACTATTCCCAAGGATGCTCTGCTTAAAAGGAGGGACTATTCACAATGAGGGATACTAATAATGGAGAAACTATTCCCAAGGATGCTCTGCTTAAAAGGAGGGACTAGTCACAATGAGGGATACTAAAAATGGTGAAACTATTCCCAAGGATGCTCTGCTTAAAAGGAGGGACTAGTCACAATGAGGGATACTAAAAATGGTGAAACTATTCCCAAGGATGCTCTGCTTAAAAGGAGGGACTATTCACAATGAGGGATACTAATAATGGAGAAACTATTCCCAAGGATGCTCTGCTTAAAAGGAGGGACTATTCACAATGAGGGATACTAAAAATGTAGAAACTATTCCCAAGGATGCTCTGCTTAAAAGGAGGGACTAGTCACAATGAGGGATACTAATAATGGAGAAACTATTCCCAAGGATGCTCTGCTTAAAAGGAGGGACTAGTCACAATGAGGGATACTAATAATGGAGAAACTATTCCCAAGGATGCTCTGCTTAAAAGGAGGGACTAGTCACAATGAGGGATACTAAAAATGGTGAAACTATTCCCAAGGATGCTCTGCTTAAAAGGAGGGACTATTCACAATGAGGGATACTAATAATGGAGAAACTATTCCCAAGGATGCTCTGCTTAAAAGGAGGGACTATTCACAATGAGGGATACTAATAATGGAGAAACTATTCCCAAGGATGCTCTGCTTAAAAGGAGGGACTAGTCACAATGAGGGATACTAAAAATGGAGAAACTATTCCCAAGGATGCTCTGCTTAAAAGGAGGGACTAGTCACAATGAGGGATACTAAAAATGGTGAAACTATTCCAAGGATGCTCTGCTTAAAAGGAGGGACTAGTCACAATGAGGGATACTAATAATGGAGAAACTATTCCCAAGGATGCTCTGCTTAAAAGGAGGGACTATTCACAATGAGGGATACTAATAATGGAGAAACTATTCCCAAGGATGCTCTGCTTAAAAGGAGGGACTAGTCACAATGAGGGATACTAAAAATGTGAAACTATTCCCAAGGATGCTCTGCTTAAAAGGAGGGACTAGTCACAATGAGGGATACTAATAATGGAGAAACTATTCCCAAGGATGCTCTGCTTAAAAGGAGGGACTAGTCACAATGAGGGATACTAAAAATGGAGAAACTATTCCCAAGGATGCTCTGCTTAAAAGGAGGGACTAGTCACAATGAGGGATACTAATAATGGAGAAACTATTCCCAAGGATGCTCTGCTTAAAGGAGGGACTATTCACAATGAGGGATACTAATAATGGAGAAACTATTCCAAGGATGCTCTGCTTAAAAGGAGGGACTATTCACAATGAGGGATACTAATAATGGAGAAACTATTCCCAAGGATGCTCTGCTTAAAAGGAGGGACTAGTCACAATGAGGGATACTAAAAATGGTGAAACTATTCCCAAGGATGCTCTGCTTAAAAGGAGGGACTATTCACAATGAGAGATA